>CM060704.1:150763992-153163992 GCA_030686995.1 Artemisia argyi | reverse complement strand
AGGTATCATCTAATACTCCATCGCAGTACGTGCTGCGAAATCGCTAAAGCTCAGGCCAAAGTAAATAAGTTAAAACTAAATTGCTAAAGCTCAAGCTAAGACAAATCTTCAAGTTGCAGCAGCAAAAGCAAAACAAGCACAACAAAACATATATGGTTGTTGGCGACAACAACATTTTCTTTGACCGACTATTATTTTATTTTATATTTTTAGATGCAGATCAGAACCTTATGTAAAGATCTCAAAAGTGCAAATGGATTAATCTAAGTAGCTACGATTTTGTGTAGATCTCAAAATAAAGATCTTTTAAAAAAATGTGGCTACAGCTTGTGGCGTCGTGTCTGGCCGGCGTCAGAGGTGATCTTTGTTGGGGTTTTGTGCAGAACTCGATAACTGATAACGAAGAGGTAGGTGCATGTTGATGGTGTCATTTAAATTCTAACGGTCAAAACAGTTACTTGCATTTTTTTTTTCTTTCTCTTTTTTGTAAGAGAAGAAAAGATATAGCGGTGGCAAAACATCGATTCATGGTGGCTGACAGGTATCATCGAGCCCCAAGCTTGTGGTTCTCCTTTGAATTTGGGTTCAATTGGACGAATCAATATTGGATAGTAACCGGTGAAATCCCCGAAAGGAATGGCTGGTATGATTGAAGGAATGTGGACAAGATGTTTTGGCCTCGGTGAACATCTTTTCTTAATGTGTTAAAGAGGGTCTCTCTAACATGTGAAGGTGGATCATTTTCCTATCTATTTCATCGGTGAGGTAGGCAACTCCTAGCTGAGGGTGAGGAACAAGATCGCCCTCCCAATTCGAAGATTTTTCCTGAAAGTTTCAACCTTGTTGACTGTCCCCCTTCCTACAGGTTCCCCCACCCTTCTGAATAAGTAAGGCCCTGCTCTTTCGAATAAATAAAAAAGAGGGGCGAAGCGCCGCTGCTCTTGATCAAAGTCGCATGTGAATTGTGATGCTGAGTAAGGATGGACAGTGAAAGGCTAGTGCTTCAGAAAAGGTTTTAAAACTTATGTGCAACTTGCAACTACTTACTAGTGCAAGTGCTAGTTTATAGAGAATTTTTATAGCTTTGGCAAAAAACATTACCCCGCAAATTTCTCTGTTAACTTAGTAAAACTTGTTAAAGCCTAAAAGATTATATGTTTCAATATGTATGAAGTTGGACCAAATTCTTTTTGATTACTTTAATTTAGCTTGTATGAATGTGTAGGCATATATGAAACAAATCGTGCTAACGATTGGTCCACAAAATCGATCTAACATAACACTCCTTCAAACCGTCGACAAGAATATCTCAAGATTAGATTAGGATCTATACCTCCAATCCGTTTTACTCGTATTCATGTGAATTGATTGATGTTGTCTCCTTTACAAATGATTGAAAAGGCTTGTCTTAATTTGCTTGTAATGATACCTTTGTTTCATTCCACATAATATATTCACCACGGACTTCATGCAACACTTTGTGCAATTTTCTTCTCATTCAGGATGAATTACAAAAAGACTAACTAATCATATGTCCCGTACAGGGACAAAAGCATACAAGACGAACAAAAAAGGATGGTTAAGTTCATCGTGTTAAGCATTTGGGTTTGATTTACCTTCGATCTTCACATGAAGTCCTTCTGGCCTTATCTCTTTGCCAATAAGGAGTACGCATCGAGTCAAGAGAAAGTTTGCTATTAAACACTTCATGTGTCTCGCTCATTGGACTTAGTTGATGATCCAAATAAATCCGACCACTCCGATTCCCAACGTCATGACTTGAGTCCATGACCATGTCACCTTCTAGTATCCGTAATACCTTGAATTACATTATCAATAAATACTGTCAAATTTGGAAAAGTACACAAGGAATTTAAACGAGTTTATGATTAGAAAATAGGTGGAAAAAAAGTCAACAGTTCCAAACACAGAAGTACCTGTGACATGCGTGGACGCAACTGTGGATCTCTTTTTATGCATAGTGAAGCAGCTTGCAACATGCAATAAACCTCTTCTTCTGAGTAAGAGTTCCCTAGCCGTGGGTCAATTAACTCATCAATGGCGTCTTCTTCCAACAATGGACGTGCCTATTACAGATTATCGAAACAAAGAAATGATTTATTTTTCTAACTGCGCTCAAACCAATGGACTTCACAGCTATTATCTCTGACATCATGTCTAAGTTCCAGAGGACTACTTCTCCTAGCTTGGTATATTGCCAGTTGGCATAATCGACAGGTCAGGTAATGGGTCAATTGGGTTCAGGTCATTCATCATTTCTTAAAATTACCTAAAAGGATAATTAAATAGTTGTATATGACATAAAGAACTATGTATAACCCGTCCGACCCATTTGACCCATTTCAGTGTTTAGCTACGTTTTTAGGTATTCCATTTTGGGGGGAAAAAAAATAAATCTAACCCACGTCGACTATTCATAAGTAAATAGGTTGATAGTTGCCATTCACGATATATTTGAATACAGTTCATGAACTTTTATGGTTGCCTAGAACACTAGAACTTACCCATTCTGTGAGGCATTGCTGGCCTTTAGGTCGGTTAAGATCCACTGCTTTTCGTCCTGTAACAAGCTCCACTAATACAACTCCAAAAGAATACACATCAGCTTTCTCAGTGATCTGCCCACTTTGTGCATACTCAGGAGCCAAGTATCTAAAACCAGAAATAAATAATTAACATCCAGAATAATATTATTAAAAGAAAGAGTTGCAAACCGAAAGCAACAGAATGACATGAAAGACTAACCCGAATGTTCCAATGACTCTAGTTTCTTCTCCAGTGTCACCATCAGGTTGCCACCTTGCTAGGCCAAAATCCCCTACCTATCAAAAAGTAAGAAAAGATTATACGTTTAGGTTCATTTCAAGTGCACTAGGGCTAAAAAATAATGAGACTAAAATTTTCTAAATCATGATTACTCTTCTCCTGAACATTACAATGTACTTAAAAGAAGAAAGTAAATGTACCAAAGGTTCAAAATCATGGGTGATGAGGATGTTGTTTGGCCGCATGTCACGATGCACAATGCAGCCTACTCTGCATTCTTCATGAAGATATCGTAATCCTCTTGCAGCTCCAACCGCAATTTTTTGCCGTGCTGCCCATTCTAAAGGATCTCGTTGACGTCCTGTATATCACAAAATTAGGGTTAAATTGACCATAAAAATAGACCACCCTTTATCGTAAAAAAGTCTACTCTATAATCACAACAAATTTACAAATAACAAAATTACCATAAAGATGAGTATCTAATGATCCATTGCATATATATTCATAAACGAGTAATCTCCTTCCGTCCTCGATACAAAATCCAATCAGCATAACAACGTTTCTGTGCTGAGCACAGCTCAGCACTTCAACTTCTGAGCAGAATTCTTGATCCCCTTGAGAACTTGCCAACTTATGTTGCTTAACAGCAACTGCCTGACCATCTGGAAGTACCCCTCTGTGTACAGATCCATACCCTCCTTCCGCCAAGAAGTTAGCTTTAGAAAATCCACCAGTAGCAAGCTCCAGCTCAGCATATGTAAACCACTGTGGAGGCTTCCCAAATATAGGCGCCTTGTGTTGACATATTGAGCATAACGGAGGTGGGCCAGACGGTACATTTCTAGACAAAGATATAGCGTCTCTTACATTAATACTAAAGTCAACATCACTTCTGTGGCTTCCATGTTCGCTATCTCGATCAAGCTTAGATAACCTCCTGAACATTTCTTGAGATGTGGAAGTTTGAGCTTGGTTGTGAGACGATTGACAGCTTGAAGTAATTCTGTCCACCATCCACGGTTGAAACCTTAAGCTAGAAGAAGTTGATGATAAATGCTCGCTTTCAGAGTCTGAACTCGACTCGATGAGATCCTGACTTTCCTTTCCCATTATAGATTTCTCCTTCTTTAAGGAACAATTCGTTACAGGTACAAAAAATGGTGAAGTTCCAGGATCAGAACTTGAGACTGATGAGGTCCCAGCTTCAGTTGCAGTAAATACTTCAGGACTACTTGTTGGAGTAACAACTGGTCCACGACTAGAACCAAGGGAAGAGCTTGTGTTTTTCGTTTGTTTTTCAGACGGTTTATCTGTGGAAGGCAATGGACAGTCTGCTCCAGGTCTCGTCTTAGCCGTTTCGACTAAATTTAAACGAACAACTTTTGGTTGTGACTTTTTCATTATCACAATGTTGCATTGTAAGTCTTCCATACATCGCTTTTGTTCATGTTTAAGCTTCCTGCATACATTAAATAAGCCAATAAGTACGTGAAGGAAAAAAAAAATCAAGAGTATAGTTAGCCATACTTGTCCAACACAACCCAAGTTGCTTGAATTTTCTTGGCTTCTGCAGCTACTGCTCCACACGGTGAACCAGAAACAATTTTTATTTTCACATTTATCTGTAATATAATTAGCTCAGGAGGATTAGATTTTCAACCGAAAAGAAAATTAAAAAATTAAGCAATGAGTAACTCCAAACCTTATTAGGATCATATACGTCGTGAAGCTGAAGGATCATTTGTGAACAAGAATCTGTAATGTCCGTTTTTTGGTCTAAAGTTGTTCCTAAAAGAGACTTCCGGTAGCCACTAGCACAGTCTCCAGTAAATCTTGGAAACCCCCATAATTTTCTACCTGCATTTTAAACAAAAAAAAGAAATACAATTAACTTGATGAAAAAACAAAAACCCATCAAGACTTGAAGAAATTATGTTTACCAGAAGTTTGCGCAGGCAAGACCACAAGTAACATTATGCAGTGACCCGGTTGAACCACATGAGTCAAAGCCCAAACCAAGGCAGTTTTCGGGATCTCCTTAGACGCCTTAACAGCGACAACTATCTTCTCAGCACCAGCATCCGAACCCTTTTCCGCTTTCCCCATATTCACTTCTTTACTAACCGAACCCATAAATAACACAAAATACAAATTCTACCACTTTTTAAAGATTCCTTGGACACATCATTCCAATATAATCCCCATTATTTCTCCAAAGGACAATATCCGGACATAACTCACAAGGCGTTAACTTAATTACTATTAGAAACCCAAATTTGCATTATTGTGCAGGCATCACTTCACTTAGGCCCCCACAAGTTTCTGATGCCTCATGCGTGTCGAAAAACAACTGTCCCGTAACAACAGCTAACTCAAATACCTCCAAATAATTTATTTTACTTTTGTAACACAAATACTTCCAAATATTTGACTGGTACAAAAATCCACTAAACCTTTTACTAAAAATGATGGGAATCAAAACAACCAAATTTGCATAGAATATTCCGAAACCGCAACGCTCTAAACATATAAATCCAAACCTAGGATCTCTCAGTAAACCTGAACACAATTGTCACAAAACTGTTTTAAAATCACATGAATACATGACATACAAATAAACACTAGGCAAATTCACCTTAAAAAAAATAAACTAACTTTCATTTCAGTTAAATGCAGCACAAACACCAAGAGAAACACATTACATCATAAAAACAAATGACAGCAAATACTTGAAGTAATAACACAATTGTACAAACATACAATAATAGACTGAACATGTCACATAACAATAATAGTAACTGATTTCTATATATAGCTACAGAATCACATATATTCTACATATATCACATCACTTGCCTAGATTAAAAAAAAGGTGACATATAAATATATAACTTACATAGTATTAATATATTAAGAAATCTGGAAATGATATATGTAATGTGTTAAAAATGTTGTGGTAACTGTTTATCTTCTTTGATGTGTTTAAGACTTTAAGGTGAGAGTGTATGTGTTTTTGTGTTTGATGTTTTTTAATGTTGGACAGTTTTGTAGTGTTGGATTTTACTAAAATGTCCTTGGGTTTTGATAGATTTGCAGAAGTGGCCTTCTTTTTTGTTTTCAGTAATGAAATGTGGTTCTCGAGAAACATTAAAAGGTTTGGTTGTTTTATTAATTTAATGCACACTTTAAACTACTTGCTGACAAGTTTTGTATTGAGATGTGATTGTTTTCATTTGTGACCTTCAAGTTTTGGGATTTGGTAGATGTAGTTCTCTTTTGTATTTCGACATTAGAGCATCGGCAGTGCGGTGTTTGATAAAAAGCTTTTTACTATTTGAGCAAGTTTTTTAAAAGCTTTTTAGTATTGAGGAGTATAACTTTTTTTAAATATTTGAAAGAATAACTTGGTTGATGTTAAGTGGTTGGAGTATGAATTTTTACTAGTTAATATTATTATTCTCTTCGTAACTTGGTTATTGCTTCTTGTTTCAAAATTATATTTTTTATGAAAAAACTATTGCAAAAGCTTTTTGCATTGAAGTGGTAGGTTTTGATGGGTTAAAACTAATTATGTTAAATGCATCAAGTATTTTATGACTTGATGCATTGTGCATGCTCTTAAACACTAATCGATAGGTTAAGAATAATGTCTAGTGTCACACTGTCACTAGGACACTAGGTTGATAAGCATCTTGACTTAGTTAAGTAATGTTCGGTTTTATCTTACACACTTATTTAGAATTTAAAATTTTGATGAGCATATTTTCTCAGCCTAAAAGCTTATCGATTTGAGCTTATTTTATAAACTTCTGTCGATAAGTTCAAAAGCTGTTAAAAGTGAGCTAGCTTGTCGGTTTTTATAAATTTCAGTAAACCTATAACCTTGTGGAATAAGCTAAATCAAGCATATACGTTGAACTGAAATTTTCTTAGGTAACAATATATCACTTCTTCAACAAAGGAAATAAAGAATTAAGACTCATTTAATGGATGCTTCAATGCAAATTGTTTAGCTTTTAGATATATGGTGTTCATGTAATATATGTATTCATACAAAATGTTGCTTTGAGGAACATTTCTTTATCCCATAATTATCAAAACACCTATAACATCTAGAGACAAAGATGACAACCAATAAAAGTTCACTTTATTTGCAACAAAAGAAAATGTAAAAGGGGTGATTGAGAAATAATGTGAAAATGAAAATGAGAAATCGCGCACCGTACATAGAAGAAAGGTTCTCTTTATTTGTCTCCATTGGATAAAGCGAGAGAATTTGCTTTGTCTATAAAATATAGTTTTCAAATTGAATGAGTTAAACCTATACTACTAAAATATATGTGCATTAACTTATACAAGCATTAAGCTTCATGTCACAACTAACAACCATTCAAATTTGAAATTAAGTAATCAAACCATGATAAACATATGTTTAGTTTAGAATGACAAACAACTTGTATTCTATGAACTTATATGAGGTGTAAAAGAAATATGAGATGGTATTTTAACTTATTTAAGTATATTTCATTATGAATTGATTAATTGGAGTATATTTAAATACCTAACTAATAATTAGATATTTAGATCCAAAATAAATAAATACCTAACTAATGATAGAAAGGCTTAGGTAAATATGAAGTGGAACAATTTACACTATCATTTTACTTAATATAACATAAAAAAATATCAGAAAAATTAATATGAAATGGCGTAGCTTGTTGGTCATTCCTTTCCACCTCGATGTAAATACTAGTGAATTGTGTTTATGTTTGAATGTAATGGTTTATCACAGGGAAAAAAAATAAAAAATAAAATAAAATAAAATAACTTAAAAAAAATATATTACTAGTACATCTTAAAAAAAACTTTTTATAAATTTTGAAAATAATCACAGCAATGGAAAGAAACATAATTGTGATGCTTTATTCACAAAATTACGTATATCGATTTACAATATGGACCTACACAAATTGCTCCATAATGTATTTCGTCCCATTCCTATTTTTGAAAACTATATTGTTTGAAATTTCAAATCATGTTTCTTTCATTTTTCTATGATTGATGTATCAATGATTTAATACAACCAAACAATCGCAAACCCTTCCAAATTTTCATGACTCATTACAAAATTGTTAGCTATCATCATGATAACTTTTTTGTTAGGTAGATAGATAATATTTTACCCAAAAATAGTGTCTACTAACATTACTGTAGTATGATAACAAAAGTATGTATGCAATAAGTTAATCTAGCTTAAATTAGTTAACCAAATAGGAGTATAATTTTTTGACACTTGTGTTGAACAATAATTTAAGGGTAACCTAAAATTTAAGTACAAGGATTAGTTGGTTGCTCCGTTTCAGTTATTGGTTCATTTTTTTATGTTTCGTCTACCTGACAGTGATTAGTCGGTTTTGATGATGGACATGTGTATGTTATTAGCAAGAAGATTATAAGAGTAATGGGTATCATGTCTCAAACCATTTTCACATTCACATACCAATATGCCTCCTCACTGATCGCTCAAGTTAAAACACTTATTTTGAAACTCATAATACCTAATTAAAACATAAACTCAACAAAAAAACTCAATTAAAAAAGAAAATAATGGCATAAGCCGGGAAAATGGCTTGAAGAATGGCGTAAGGGGGCAGTATGATGGCACCGGCTTAGCCCAAGCCAAAAACTATCCACGTTGGATTAATGCCTAAGTGACGTTATGATACCTAACACTTTAAACAAATGATAGAAACTCTTAAAAATATCATTGAAATGACACTACCATTTGTAATTAAATAGCAAATATGAACAAACGCAATCAACTCACACGTCGTCCACCTTTGAATTTACAAATATAGAAGAATTTTTTCCATAATTATTGACATCAATAAAAAAAGAAATTATGAAAATTAAGAAACTAGTGGACTTTTCGTGAGCCAATAAACTAAACTGATGCTCCAAAATGTCACATTTTTTAGTCATATTTGGTTTAACTTGTGGGCCAATACTATCACTAAACTTATAGTATTTAAATAGAGTAGTTTTTTTCCACTTAAGTTAACAAAGTATAAATGGTACAGTAATAATGATGCGGTTGGCCTATATCGCACAAACCATCTTTTATGCATTCAAAATCGAACTTAAAATGGTATGACGGTAACAAAATTATGTGCCAAAACTATTTGATTTTAGGGATTATGATCTTCCGGATACAGAATGTATGTTTGGGTCACTTGTAAGGGCTAAAATGCTCGGCATCTAACAAACTTGGGCTCGATGTTAGTACTGGTCACCATTGCGGCCAGAGTGTGATGGAATCATGATCATAGAGCTATAACCTAAAGTCGTGCAAACACAAAGCTTTTCTATTCATTATTATTATTTTTATTTCAGAAACTGGTTAACAATGAATAATAAAGTGAAGAGATAGTGATAAAAAAAAATATTATGACGTAACTTTAGATGGCAACAATCAGGTGTTGACGCTTTAAAACGACTCTTATTTATTTAGTGCTTAAGCACACTTTGTAAGCATACTTATAGATTTGTATGCTTGTGTTTTTATCCAGGGGTTTTATTAACTATAATTTATTTAACATCTTTTTCTGTGTTTAAAATGATTCAATGTTTATAACTAAATGCTTAACAATAACTGATAAAATTATAGAAAACTCTTGCAACAAATTCAAATGAGTAAATTAATGTATAAGTGGTGGGCCTCAAATGAGTGAAAAATAAAATAAATGTATAAGTGGTGGACCTCAAATGAGTAAATTAATGTTAGTTGTTAGTGAGGGAGGGTTAGTTGTGAAGATGATGTGATATCTGTAAGCCTCAAATGAAGAGATTCATCTCCTCACTGCACCTTTCACTCTAACTAAATGCTTAACAATAACTGATAAAATTATAGTTAGCAAAACTCTTGCAACAAATTCAAAAAAACCATTTGAACTCACGTACCTACAATAGTAACCTATGGTAACATGAGCTAATGAAAATCACACGTACAAACTTAACACCTTGACTAAAAAAGAAAACCCTACAATCGTAAATGACAAAAATGTATGACCATTTTAACAAGCAAAAAATCTATGTCCCAATTTGCAAGATTTTGAATGTAATAAATATAGCAACCGTGACCACACTGACCATGTCAATGAGACAATGACATACATTCAATTTAATACGTTACCGTTACACATCTCCGTCAATACTAACCTACTAAAAACGTGAAAACAACGGTCACACCGTCGTAATAAATATTAAACGGCGGTGGTCTGACATGGTCGTCGTTGGCAGTTGATGGTGGGTGGTTCTAACGTCCATTTTTTATAGATCATGTCACAATTCACAATTAACTTTTGAACCTAGCTAGTAAAACATTTTCTTATGAGTTATGTCTTTGTTCAACACTCCTTAACCTTTTTTTTTTTTTTTTTTTTTTTTTTTTTTTTGCCATTTACAAATTGTCGGTAATTTTAGTGTTATGAATTACCGTACTTCCCCCGTCTCAAAATTATTATCAGGAGACAACAATCACAAATACTCTAGTTTTTACTTAAAAATGAAAGTGAACAATTATTTTGAGACAACACGAAAAGGAAATATGAACTATTATTATGAGACGGAGTGAGTAGTATTTTAGATGATTGTGGTTTACTTGAAACTAATGGCCTTATATAAGTTAAACTCCGAAACAGGTTAGGAGGTGCGAAATGCACATTCGTTATAGTTAGTTTGATACCGTCACGATAAAGACGCGGTGGTCAATGGGGCCACGCCTCTTGTTGGGTCCCGCTCTCATCAAAGTGGGTGGGGGTTGAGCCGAAGCCTCCCCTTGCGGGGTTTGGGGCAGCGTCTCAAAACATAAACAATCTTTACTAATCGGTGTTAACAATTTTCCCACCAAAAATTCAACCGACGCGTCTTTTACCAACAAACAAAATGGTTGGTATATAATCGAAAATAACTGAATTTCGGTGGTTGATATAACTAGATTTCAGGTCTCATTTACAAAACATAACAACGAAAAATGCTCTAATGCTTCTGATTGATTTCTCGTTCTTTAAATTTCAATTGCAATCTGTCTTATCTGATTAAGGATTTCGTGAACCCGAGGCATATAGGGTCGAGATAATTTAATTTGAAAGTGATTACACGATTCATGTTGATATATATATATATATATATATATATATATATATATATATATCCAAATTATAAACCATTAACACACCAGTAAATTTTCCTACACAAAGTGTATATACAAGGACACAAGAGTATTCTTATACACTTTTACATTTTGTGTTAAATTGTTTTATGCTATGTTTTCGAGTTTTGAAATAGAAGAACAGATGAGAAGTGACAAAAATGAGCATAAAAGAATATGAGAAAAACAAATTTGAATTTTTTATTTCGAGTGAAAGCTAAGAAAAGAAGGGAAAAAAATTATGTAAAACTTTAATGATTTTACAAGTATACTTTTTGTTATATACTTTGGGCATATAAGTCATTTGTGTCAATTATAAGGTTTTTTTTTTTTTTTTTTTTTTTTTTTTTAATCTATTTTCTCTTCAAATCATCTCAAAGAATATTTCGGAGAGGAAATTAACCAAATTTCTTCTTCAACTCTTTTCTTTTTAGTTTTTACTCATGAAAAAACTTTGAAACATAAATTTATTTTGATTTTTTCCTTTTTTTCTTCTCTAAAAAATAAAACTCAAAAACATAATGTTAATCACTTGAAAATACAACATGTGCTTTTCACACAATGTTTTTCTTTATCTAAACAATCAGCTTTACATGTGTCAAGATCTCGTAACTAAGAAATGTTATGTACAAATATATGTCAATTCTCCAAAATTATTATACTTCGTGCACGTTAGGAAATATGAAAAATAAACATGTGAGATGAATATATTGATTTGTCATTTGTGGTCAGAAGCATTTGTATATCCTTTTCCCAATTGAAGGTAGTGTAGGATAATGAAAACGAGTTCTGTTTGAGTTGGTAGGTCGACATGTCTAGAAATATATACGTGCTAAATATATATCTAGTTAGACTTAACTAGTTCATCCCAATATTTTAGAATGTTTTACAGTATATAATACGAGAAACTTCTACTAAATTGTACTCCCTCCGTCCCATTTTATAAGTCTATGTTTGAAAAGTCAAAGTTTTTTTCCTCATAATTTGATCGTAATTTTTTTTTTCATGTATAATACTTGATGACAAATATACTAATGAAAATACATTTAAAACACAAATCAATTTATATATTTTGTGTCAAGTATTATATAATACAACAAAAAATAATTACGGTCAAATTAAAAAAAAAAAAGACTTTGACTTTTCAAACATGAACTTATAAAATGGGACGGGGAGTAATATCAATAGTACACTTCCTTTGTTTATTTTTTAGAAATGAAAATCAGCTCACAAATAAAGCGAATAATTTATAAGTCACAACAGCTGTTTATAGAAGCTGCTGGTTACGGGATATTTGAATTTGAAATCTTATGTAGGAGTATAAAATTATAAATCTGACACACTAGATCAACCTTCTGATGCTGTATAATACGGAGTAAACACTAGTTTAAGCTATTTAGGTACACAATTATATTATACTTAATGTTCATAACCATCGGGAATTTAATACATGTCGACTGAATAGTAAGTACCACGGCATCACATTGTTTATGGTCTTATGAAGACTTCGAATATTTATTAACATCTGATTTTTTTATACTGTAATAAATACAAAGCATAAATGGGTTTGGAAGAATTCATTTTAAGACCAGTGATACTAATCAACATCGTTATCGTCAATATAGCGTCCCGTCTTTAAAAGGTGAAAAACGATGAGATCACACTGGTCTCATGCATTCTAAAGATGACAACCGGACCCTCTCTCAAAGACCCGGCCTCAGACATTGAACACATGTCCCAATGACTGTATTTATTAGGTCGTGGGCTTTGGAACCATGACCATTTCTCCAATAGGCCCCTCGTTGACCAGTCAATCTGAGCATTTGCGATGAAAGGATTCTACCAATTGAAAGCTTTTAGGCCAATTGAGAGATTCAAACACCTATCTATTGACACAAGGTTAGAAGTTCTTACTATTGGACTAAAGGCCCATTGGTCAATATGGCGTCACGCCAGTTTTTTTTCCCCTCACACTATCAACCAACATCACCACCCACATATATCTTACTTAAATACAAATATACCACACAAAAATCAAAATCACCAACACAGCCACACCTCCTAATGTCAGATCAATGGCTAAACACACAACAATGAATTAAACAAGAACTAACCTAATTACCTTTTGGGCGAATCTTTATAACTTATAATCAAATAATCAAAAGTGTGACAAAAACCCTAAAACACCAACCTTTTAAGTCTAGCAAAACAAAGGAAATAAAATCCTTAACAAATATGAAAAAGGAAACAGATAAAAAAGTGCTAAGCAAAACTCAAAAATTTTTAAAAACCTTATTTTTGGCTCCTAATCAGCTCCGAATGGTTAAAATTTTCCTAGGCTCGTGGGGCATGAGTCTTGCTCGTTTGCCCGTTTTACATCCACCATACGAATTTCATTGAATTTCTTGTTATTGATAGAGTGGTATTCTCCGCCCCTGTCAAATAAAGTAGAGGGAGTCTTTCTTTTTGCCACCGAGATCAACTTCAGCAAAATAGGATGAAAACATATTGGTAATTGGATTGGTGTCATTCCCTACATCATCTCCCACAAGGTCTTGGCAATGACCGAGTTCTCCCCAAATAGCACCTAAGACACATCGGTTGGGGGTGATGGTAATAGAGATGGACCCGTGGTAAGGAGTCGAAGATGAGTCTTCTTCCCCTTATTACCAATATTCTAATCATCAATGTACAAAGTTTAATTAGCTCAGAACATCTCCAATGTAAATATATAAATTTATCAACACATGTCCCAATTTATCAACGAGGAATCTTAACTTATTGATCAAATAAGTCCTTTTTAACATTTGGCTTCAATGCATCAACTCATTCTTAACCTTTTTTCAACCTCCCCATTACTGATGCTCTAAACTTTGAACATGTTAATTTAAATTATTAATGTTGTGGGAGTTTTTGTCGTGAAGCATTTTGAAGCATTTAACATTTAACATTAACACAAAGCTTGTTTAACAACAAACGGTCGTTTGCAAATGTTTCAAACGCTACTAGAAGAGTTCAAATTATAACACAACTTTACGTCATTTCACACATTATAACTATAGTTATAGTTGTATTGTCAAACGTTTTTAAAAACAAATAGCTATGGTTCATTGCTGATACTTACACATACTAATACAAGTTATGTGTATCACCATAAAACATATAAGGTTACTCGAATCAAACCTATACTAGCACTCATCTCTTTTGACATAACAACAACTATGTTCGATATTTGTGTATGGAAAATCTCTTTAAAATGTTACTTGTAAAGTTAATTGCTCGTAAATTTATTTTATTATTATTATTATTATTATTATTATTATTATTATTATTATTATTATTATTATGTGTAGCGAACGAAAAGATTTTATTTTTTATACCAATATTTTTAAATTTCAATCTTTTGTGTATTGTTGACTATTTTACCCATCCCCGTTAACAATGAAAGGAAAAATATTCAAACAATACACAAAATTGGTTACACAATACACATATAGATCATAAAAAATACAAAAGTTTTTGTTGGATACACGAAATTAGAAAATTTGAAAAGTAAGATACATTTACGATTAATTAACCCATACACTTATATTAAGATTCACTAACTAATATGAAAAAAAAAAAAAAAAAAAGTTCTAATCTGAATACAATCTTGTTTTGAGACTGAGCATCTTTAGTGTTTCATGACTCTCGTACCGTTATATTCTTAATATTTTGAAATCCGAAAAACTTTTTTGGGTTTTGTATCACTACACAACTCTACTTGCTATAAATTGACGCTAAACCACTTTTTTTTTTTTTTAAGTAAATCAGTCTTAACTCGGCTTTGTTTTTATTGACAAAGACAAAGATTAATCCACACAAACCAAAGACAATGGATCCTTTTGTTGATGCGTTGCTAATCCCATAATTTTTTTAGTAAGTTAATCATCACGATTTAATTAAGTTTCACCATGAGCATGCACGTCTCGAATTATATTTTGTCTTTTATTGTATTTGATTATTTATCCATTATTTATTGGCTAAACAGAAAGCATAATAAACATTATTATTAACTAAACATTAGATTAAGTTCTGTTGACATAGTGCTAGTTATAAGGGTTTTTCTATCATGTGCCCTATGGCAGATGATAAGAAGTACAAAAAGTACAAAAGGACATACAAAAAATGCATATTTTATGGATCCCTAAATGTATTTTTATGGGTCCTTTGTGTACTTTTTGTACTTCTTATCATGTGCCATAGGGCACATGATAGAAAAACCCTAGTTATAATGTCTGCACACACGCGAGTTATTTATTTATTTATTTTTTATTTTTTAAATGATATATTTTTATTTATTAAAAAAGAAATAATTTAATCTTTGTTTTGTTTGATTTATGATTTTTAATTATAGGTTTTTATTATGAAAGATAATCATTTAAAAAGTTTAATCATATTGTAAATTGCATCTTATTTATATTTTTTGTATTTATCTTTTACTTGTGTAGTAGATCAACAAAATAAATTTATAAATTTATAAATTAAAAAGTAATAATTAAAATATTACTTAATAAAAAAATAATTTTTTTTTGAAATACGAAAGTACATACTTAGGTATTTATTTTATTATATAAAAGATACGAGTTTGATTCCAATTCCTTACTGTTTGTAAAAAACAGCTTAAAATTTTCTCAGTTGAGATATACGAGTGTGGTTTCTCTTCTAATTTAAAAGTTTTAAAATAGTTTACGTTTAGTTGAGGAAAAATACCTTGTTTTTTACGAAGTGTTTCGTGAAAAATTAGAAAAACAAAAATTGCGTTCAAATTAGCGTTTCTCAATAAAATATTCTGCCAAACACAAAATACCCTATTTCCTAACTTAAAAGTAAAATTAACAAAACAAATTTTAGTTGTTTTCCTTTGTAACCAACAATCCTTTTTCCCTTTCATCAAAATAGAAAATAAAAAAATCAACTAAACAAGTTTTATATATTTCAGGTATTTTTAGAGATAAATTTTCTTTCCAAAGTTTTGCAAAAGTAAAGATAGAAAACAAAAGAATTTTTTCTCTAACTAAACGTACTCCTAATTTTTGACATTCATTTCTGTATTTCAATGAAAACAAATATTTTGAATATTTAGGGAATATTTAAATAATACCTCTAGATTTTTATTAAATGAAAAAATAGACGATAATATCCCGGGAACATCGGGCCATGGTTGGTGGTCCGAGATGTCTTTATTGTTTACTGCATGATACATGTTATGGCATTGAATTTAATGAAACTAGCGACCTTAATTCCTATGTGCTTCCATGCTCCATTCTCCATTATTTATTTAATTTAACTATAGCTCAAATCTCTATTTAATTTGCAAATTAAATAAAATAAACTAGCACATATCTCTAGTTTAACTAGTGGAATTCAAGATCAAATTATACGGACAAACAACAACGAGGTTAACATTTTTGCAAAAGTTTACTTGATTCCGTAAAATTAGAGAGTGTAATAAAATATATGGGTGCGTTTAGTTGAGGGAAAACACCCTTGTTTTCCACAAAATGTTTTGTGAAAAACAAGGAAAACAGATATCGCGTTCAAATTAGTGTTTTCCAATAAAATTCTCTACAAAACACAAAATTTCTATTTCCAACTTTAATACACAAAACTACAAAACAGGGTTTTTTCCTTTCCCCTATTTTCCATTAAAATACCCCAAACCGTTTTCGTCAGTTGTTTTACGTTTTCGACTGATTTTTTACGTTTTTGTCCATCTTTTTACGTTTTCGTTAGATTTTTTACGTTTTCGTCCGTTTTTTACGTCTTCCTCCGTTTTTTTACGTTTTCGTCAGTTTTTTACATTTTCGTCTGATTTTTTTCGTTTTCATCCGTTTTTTTACGTTTTCGTCAGATTTAATAAGTTTTCGTCCGATTTTTTACGTTTTCGTCCGTTTTTTTTACGTTTTCGTTAGATCTTTTATGTTTACGTCCGATTTTTTCCGTTTTCGCTCGATTTTTTACGTTTTCGTCCCCTTTTTTTTCTGTTTCGGTAAGATTTTTTACGTTTTCGTCAGATTTTTTACATTTTCTTCCGATTCTTTACTTTTTCGTCTGATTTCTTAAGTTTTCGTCAGTTTTTTTACGTTTTCGTCATATTTTTTACGTTTTCGTCTGTTTTTTTACGTTTTCGTCAGATATTTTACATTTTCATCCAGTTTTTTACGTTTTCATCAGATTTTTTACTTTTTCGCCATAGTTTTTACGTTATCGTCCGGTTTTTTTACGTTTTCGTCAGATTTTTTACGTTTTCGTCAGATTTTTTTACGTTTTCGTCTGTTTTTTTACGTTTTTGTCAGATTTTTTACTTTTACGTCAGACTTTTTACGTTTTCGTCAGATTTTTACGTTTTCATCCGTTTTTTTACATTTTCGTCAGACTTTTTATATGTTCGTCCATTTTTTTACGTTTTCGTAAGATTTTTTACTTTTTCGTCAGCCTTTTTTCGTTATCGTCCGTTTTTTTATGTTTTCGTCAGATTTTTTACTTTTTCGTCTGACTTTTTATGTTTTCGTTAGATTTTTTACGTTTTCGTCTGTTTTTTTTACGTTTTCCTCAGACTTTTTACAGTTTCGTCCGTTTTTCTACGTTTTATAACGAAAACGTAAAAAAACAGACATAAAACGTAAAGTGACTGAAGAAAATGTAAAATGTACTGACGAAACTCTAAAAAATATAACGAAAATGTAAAAAAATAGACGAAAACGTAAAAAAACAAACGAAAACCTAAACAATCGGACGAAAACATAAAAAAATGGATGAAAACGTAAAAAAGCTAACGAAAATGTAAAAAAACGGATGAAAACATCAAAAATCTGACGAAAACGTAAAAAATTAGACGAAAACGTAAAAAAACATACGAAAACGTAAAAAAACGGTCGAAAACGTAAAAAAAAAACAAACAAAAACGGACAGAAACGTAAAATGTCGGACGAAAACGTAAAAAAACAGTCGAAAACGTTATTTGATATTATATTTTGCTGTTTTAATTTCTTTATTTTCTCGTATTTGATTTTTTTAGTTATTTTATAATTTAGTTGGTTAGTTTATAATATTTGTTTTTGTGTTTTGAAGATGTTTTTATAATATTACTAAGGTGAATAGTGAATTGAGATATAAAACAACAATACTTATACATGTTTTCTAGTTTTGGAAAATGGAAAACACAAACACTTGTTTTTCAAACTAAACAAGTTTTCTAAACTTTTCATTGTTTTGTGGAAATCAAACTTCCCTCACTTTTTTTACAAAACAAGAAATAGGAAATGAAAAAAAATGTTTTCTATCTAAACGCCACCTATGTGTTTCTCAAAATAGGCGCATACTCTTTAGAGCATGACGTCGAGTCAGTTCAAATAGTCTTCTAGACATATATTATCCTTGAACCGAGATGATGAACTAGTCAATGTTGCCGGTTATCTGTATAAAAAATGTTAAAAGTAGTATGTTCATTAGTATTTATTGAACAAAATATATGTGTTTCTCAAAATAGGCGCATACTCTTTAGAGCATGACGTCGAGTCAGTTCAAATAATCTTCTGGATAGTATCCTTAAGTCAAGATGATGAACTAGTCAATGTTACCAGTTATCAGTGTTTTATAACATCTATAAGGTTGTTTACCTTAGGTAGAACCGGAAGCAACATCTCTACCTTAGGTAGGGGTAAGGCTGTCTACATCTCAACCTCCCTCATACACCGTGGAAGATGGTATTGGGACCCATAACCCATAAAAGACGGTATTTGGAGTTACTTTATAAGGTTGTTTAAACTTTCAATATAACTCTACAAGGTATATGTAACTTGTATGCAAAATGGGTATGAAAATGATAAAAAGAATACAACCATGATAGATTGAATGGATGGTCATTTTCATATGATGAAACACATAAACCTTATAACCATCATCTGTATTGTCTGTATCACACCATTGCGCCCTTTTAGAAGATTATCATTAGGTTCTACCATGTCATGTGATCGTCTTTCATTTCCTGGACCACTTGAATGGATAGCTTTCACTTCCCATCTCCCTCCAATTTAAAAAGAAGGACCAGTTCATTCAAATTGGTACATATCATTATCTTTTCCACACTTATTGTTTATTTTTAATAAACAAATTGCATTTTCGCTCTACTTTTAATCAACAAAATCCGGGATCAAGAGATTCAAAAAATTAAGGCTACCCGTAATAAGGATGGCCGGGGTCACTCAGGGTCAGCCTTGTTGCAACTTGAGGGTCGCTGTAAGTCGGTCGGCTCCAATTTGGACGAATGGGTCATCTGCTCGACCATGGAAGACCTCACAAACAAACAATACCATTTGGCAAAAAAAAAAAAAAAAATTGTTTTAAATTTAAACCATTTTACCTTTTATAAATACCCTATTCATTTTACTAATTAAAAAAAAAAAGAAAAAAAAAATTGTTGGTCGCCTTATTGTGTCTAAAAAGTCGTCTGTAGGTTGCAGAAGAAAGAAAATCGAGGTGACGAACAAATTGAGGGTCATTGAGGGTAACTGTTGCCCTAGCCTAACTTGCGCTTTTAGATTACCAAGTTTTTCAATGTGCAAGTCATAACCTCACGGATCATACAATATCGTACAAGTGCTCAACCTTTACTTCGCAATAGTGATTTTTTTCAATCAAAGTGATTATTGTTATGCAAAGAGTTGTCACAAAGACAAATTGAGATAAATTATTGGTAGTATTACTTTCTAAATCAAAACACATATATACATAAATATCTAAACCGAAAGAAAAAGGGCCAAGCATCATATCATATCACTCATCCATGTGCTCATAGCTGTTGAAAACAACATTACCCGTTCACTCATGTAACCATCTGTGTAGTACGTACCACTTTTTAATCTTACTGGCGTATGAAAAAATTGTAATCATTACTGTACATTTTTTTCATCTATCATTTTCAAATTATCAGTACATACAACATCTGATCTAAATTTGATAGTTGACTAATGAAGTATCTAATCTACATTTATATTAGATAAGAGATTACAATGCGTAAACAAGCATAGTATAAAACATCACACATGCATATATACCCATAACGTAATAACTATTACGTAGAAATCGCAAGCACCTCTTATAAGTTTTTAAACAGAATCAGTTTAGTCATATCTAAACAGGGCCGGTCCTGAGATTTTAGATGCCCTGGGCGAAATGGTCAAAACATGCCCCGACTAAAGATGTAAACGCACAACTAACGGGGTTTGGCTTTATATAAGTTCAAAATTAAATAAAAAATCAAAAAAAAAAAAATGAATAAGATAAGCATTTTCTTTGAATTCAGTAAGGATAATTCAATAATTTCACAAAATGAATCAAACTTGACACCGATTCTTCTTCTTTCTTTCTTTTTTACATAAAAACATCTAATTTTCGTCTTATATGTATCAATCAAGAACAAAATTCTATGCATTTTTTTTATACTTTTTAGTCGATTAGACATTCAAATGCATAAATTTTACCAAAGATACACACGATAGATAAACTAAAAGCTTGTGTCGATAACAAAAAGAATTAGTTTGAAACAGACGAAACAAGTAAGTATCAAATTAGATACATTTTCATAACGTTATTTCGATTACTCCCTCTGTTCAGATTTTGTTTTTCATATTTCTATTTTGGGTAGTCTCATAAAAGAGATTTTTTGGAGTGAAAACGATATTTGATTGCTAAAAAGCGCAGTTAATTTGAGTTGCAAAGACTATCTATATTTTCGAGATAAGCAGTTATTCTAAGATTAAGAGCATAAATTAAGGGACTAACTTGCTCGAAAACCTTTTAAAGAATAAAGAATGAGAAAATATTAATTGCGGTTAAAAAAGATACTGTAGTACTCTATACGTAAAATGTTTTCAAGAGTAGAAAAACTATCAATATGAATGTTTTTAAGAAAAAAAGTAATAAGAAAAATGAGAAAAATATTAGTAATTGTTTTTCATAAAAAATAATAATCACAAACCACTCATTTACATCACCCCACGTCAGTGTGGCACAACTACATAACAAAAGCAAAAGTCCTTTGCTCTTTCTCTCTCTTGGTTTTTCATCTTCCCCAAACAACTAAACTTAAACCTGCTACTGTTTACCTGCTACTGTTCTTTCTTATTGAGCTTAAATTTTTTCCATTTCTCTCATCTATACAAATCAGAAGAAAAAAATGCCCCTTGTTCGTGTGATGCCCTGGGCCGTCGCCCTGACTGCCCATAGCCAGGGCCGGGCCTGTATCTAAACTGCTTATACCTTTCTGCTTATTTTGAGATAAAACACGTAGCTCGATCTCCAACTTTTGATATCTTTATTTTACCTTAATAATTAAGCAGAAATGCCAAATACCTTCTATATGTTTTTAATTTGCATGATCACCTAAAGTCATTATTGAACACATGCATGTATTTTGCACGGAGAACTTTTAACTACGAGAAATTCGAGCTACGTGTATGGTTATCAAACTTTAAGTTAAAGTTATGATTTTAACATAATACTCATCTTTTCAGTTCGTATTGGTTTGTTTTTAAAAAGAAAACAATTGCAAATGTGTCAACAATGATAACTTTAGGTCATATATAATCACTAATCAACTTTAAAATTAATCAAAACACTGATCAATATGTATCATGATAGTTTAATCACAACACAAATAATGGAGAGGGTCCATGGATGAGTCAGGCCTGATTTATGACTTCTTTTTTCTTTTATTTTTCCCTTCACCATGTAATCACGTGTTACCGTTTTCATGTAGGGCTGAGCAAACGGACCGGATGGACCGGACCGACCGACAAAACCGACCGGACCGAGACCGACCGGACCGGACCGACCACATTCGGTCCGGTCCTCGGTCTAACCTTTTTGGCAAATTCGGTCCTCGGTCCGGTCGGTCCGGTCCGGTCCGGACCGACCAAAAACCCGAAAAAACTTGCCTAATTGGACCGGACCGACCGAAGACCGACCGGACCGAGACCGGACCGACCACATTCGGTCCGGTCTCGGTCTATGGTTTTTCCGGTTCTCGGTCCGGTCCGGTCTTGGTCGGTCCGGTCCGGTTTTCGCCCGATGCTCAGCCCTATTTTCATGTACTATTTTGCAATAATGAAATCAAGGACACATGCAATATATAATTTTTGTCCCACATTCAGAGTTCTACAACGTTGATCAATACAATCATTAGAAAAAGTATCACAAAGTGAATGCCAACCAATTTGACTGTACTAGTTTAGATTTCCTTATTGGTAAAAATTTTTAAAATTCATAGTCAAATTTATTTTTAGCAGGAAATGAAAACTAGTATTGAAAATTTGAAACTCCATGGTAGAGGTGCCAAAATATATATATTTGGTCAAGCGAGTTAAATAACATGTCAATGCAATCCCAGTTTATAAGATTTCTCAATGTCTCAGTACACGACAGGTTATTTGTTGTGTTTCGAATAACCAGCGTTATAATAACAAAATAATAAGGTTTTTTTTTTATTATTTTTTTTTTAAAAATTTTTTTGGCGTTTTAAACTAACAATAGTAAAGTACGGCGGATCTTAAACATAGTAGTATAACCTAAACAAAAACCGAACTAAAATAAACGTATGATTTATTTTTTATTCTTACTATTTTCACGTAAATCTTTCAAGTAAAAACAAGTTGCACTACAAAGTTTGTAGTTCATAGCATACGTTTTGCATGTAGAATTACTTACAGATTTATCAAATTACGCTTCTAAGATTTATACACATGTAATGACTTTGTAAAAGTTTATGTTCCTTAAAATAGATTAAAAAAAAAAAAAAAGTATAAAAATTGCTATGATCCACACACTAAAAAACACAAGTTATTATGTCTCTTTGTTTATCATTGATCCAGACAACTTTTTATTTTCCCTCCAATACCTGCATAACAAAAACAGGGTGAACCCCACATAGATCATGATCATCAATTGTTGCATCATGGGTCAGAAAATTCAGACCGGGTTCAGTTTGGGTGCAGTCTTTTCGTATATGTGTCATTGCATTTTAGGAGTTTAATTGACCCCGAATCAATGAACAAAGTACTCCTACTTGGTACTGTAGCATTTACTATCCGTTACAAATCTTATTATTGTATTTTTATAAATGAGCATGATATTACTTGCTTTCCTTGCTTATTTTAGTGAATTTGGTAATGTATGTTGATAAGTGTATGTTTTGTACCAAAAGGTTAAAGGTGTTTTGGTTTTATGTATTACTCCGTATTTAAGACGTGTGTGATATATTATGAATGAAGGTATATCTATTACTCATGGGGTATATCATGAATTGAAACGTATCAATTAACCGAAATTGGTGACAAACTTTTGGTAAAAATAGTCACTTGTGTGTGTAACAAATCACCATAAATGATAGTTTCATCTTCGAATTTCTTTTCTAATTTCGTGAAATTCCAGGTTAGCTTTCGTTACTTAAGTAAGCTCTAAAACGATCATATCTAATCCACCTACATCATAATCGAATTATATGATCTTAGATTCTATATGTATTGAATTTTGAGAAACTAGTGAGTTTGATAGTAATATAGTTGTCATATTCTGTATACAGGCCCAATGATGGTAAGCATAGGTTTTGGGTCAAACATATATTCAGTTGGGCTCCTAAACCAAAGCCCAACCACGCCCTATAAGGCTATAACTAAAAAGAAACTTGCAACATAACCATATGTCTCAAATAATCAAGTTCTTTGCAACAAATGTCAAGAAGCAAATATACACATTTGGAAACATCCTATTTCAGTAAGAAGAAGATGTTTTTATATCATATTTTTGCATGAATCAAAATATAAAGAAGTGATACATAGGCCATAAGCATAGTTATTGAAATAGGAACTAATAGCATTATTAGCTCAGGGAAGTATTTTCATCTGTCTTAACCTCTCGACCCATGGCGTGATGCTCTTAAGTGTGTCTGCATACCCATGAAACCCAAATTCTCGACTCTTATTCATGCTACAAACATGCTGAAAGTCGACTTTTAACGTTGCATTAGCTGCCCCAAAGGTAGTAATCTCCTCCATTTTTGTCTTGTACAATCCATTTTCTTCCACGATTCTATCCCAAACTTGTCCTTTATCCTTCATGAACTCGGCAACATTAAATATTTCTTTCTCCTCAAATGGCACAAACTCGACATCAAAAACATCACAAAGCACTCTCCATAACATTTTCCATGTAAACACATCTCCGTTCGTGCAATTAAAAGCTTGATTCTTTGCCTTTTCAGTCACTGATGCCCATATATGTTGCTCGGCTAGCACTGTAGCATCAGATGCATCCCAAAAGTGTTCCCAAGTGTATTTATTACCATAAAACCTACGTAATAACGTAAATGTGGATGATCATGGAACTTATATAACAATAGATGAAGTAGAGTTTTGTCATAAGTGCTAAGTATAAAACCCGAGTACAAAATTTTAAGCTTTGATAACTTTATTAGTTTTTGAAGTTTGTTAAGCGGGTAAATTTAGAAACTTGGTTTGTATACGTTAGATCAAAGGGTCGAAGTCCTGCAAAGTCGCAAAGATATTAGAATATTTATAATCCTCTAAACTAGGTTAAATTATTATTGTTTTTCATAAATTTCGTTTAAAATCATGTTCAACATATACTTAGTTGTTTGTAACAATTAGAAAAGAGTAGAAATTAATGTAGAATAAAAAGGTTTCAGTTGCCCGTTTGTTGCGTTGTTGCGCCGGAATGATTCTCATTAGTGTCAATATTCGTGTAAGTCTCAACGACCACATCATGAATACTAAAAAGTACAAAGTTGAAATGGATAAATTTTTAAAGTAAAATTTTGGTGACTAATATTAGAGGGGGGAAAAAATTACATAAGTCTAAATACAAAGTACTATTCATTGAATATTAATTTATGGTAATTGTAGTAATAAGTATAGATTAATGAGAGTTGTTAATAGGGTTTTTAATTTTTAATCTAATCTGACGCAAACAAAAATCTAGGAAAGCATATTTTTTAAGGTTAACGAATCTATCAAATGTGCCGTTTCCTAGCTAGATTGCCTTTTCTTTTGATATAGAAACTATGTATGTATTTCAAGTTTTCAACTCACAAGATATACCTAAAGCTCATCAGGAAACCAACAAAGCTATCAAGAGTTAAACAACTTAATTACAATGATGTCTTTCTTTGTATGTATAAGTTAATCTTGTAAAAATTAAAACAGTAACATACATAAATATACAAGCAAATATCCAAGAAAAGTGTTTCGAGTATGAAGTATGCAATACTACCAAAGGGTATGTGGGTTCAAGTCATGCTTAAGATGTGTAAGATAGATTGTGGTGTTTACTGTGTAGGATAAATAGTTGTCGTTTAAAAAGAATAGAATATTTGTCAAATTTGGAAAATTTTGATAAAACAATTGATAAATTTGTATTTACGAAATTTAAACCTGTGTTAACTGTTAACTCGTAGAAAAAATAAGAGTTAAATGGAAGATCTACGTAAATATAATTAATACATACCTGAAGGGATAGTTTCCGTGTTTACAAACTAATGCATATACTGAGAGTGTCAAAAGTCCGTTGAAGATACTTCTTGACGACGCACCGATGATTAAAGAAGACCGGTGTATGGAATAGGTGAAGGATTTTGGGTAAGATGATATAATGTCTTCCAAATCATAGTAAAAATTTGGAAATGGTAGTCTAGGATAATCTTCTCTAAACGGTGCCTCGTGAGGGATAACTTGAGATGCAAGGGACGAGTCATAAATCGGACCCATGTAATGTTTTGTGCCCGTTTGCAAACTCACATGGCAAAGTGTTGAGTTTGGAGCAGAAGTTAATGTGTTAAGCACATTGGAAAGCATTTTAGAGTTGCATGAGATGTTTAGTTCTTCACTTTCATTCACATTTATAGCTAACCAAAAGACATGAGTGATATGAGTGGCGAGTGGTGTAAGGAGTTTGCGCGTATTTTCCATGTTTAGAATGTCTAAAGTGATGTGTTTGTCGAGGAGCGGGGATGGAAACCAAGTAGGTAACAGACATCGTGATACTCCATAGACTTTCCATGGACCACCTAGAGCCGCTGGCTCCTTTAAGGCCTCAGTTAAGGCCACACCCGCCATGCCAGTGACCCCGACGATAAGAGCTACTGGTGAATTATGGTTTGCTTGAGCCATTTTTGTGTATCAAAGAGATAAAAGAACAATGGAGAGTTGTGCAGATATCAATGAGGCAAATGTTGAACTAATATAATGTTAAGTAATCAAGGTTCTTTGAATGTGTTTGCAAATAACAATTGTTTATAGCACTACTGATTTTATTATGAGAAGCAAGAATAATTTACTTGTAATATCAATAGAGAGATCTCATATCAATATCACTTTAGATGCTCCCTCTGTCAAACTAATAAGTTAGTTATATTATTGTTTCAGCTACAGATAAGGCCGCCACTGTTTACACCTACTTAATTTGTATAGTAGTTGTTTATATGTTCATGAAACTCATGTAAAATGGAGTTATATACAAATTTATCACTCTGAAGTTATCTACAGTTATGCCATTTAATTTTATTTTCCTTCATATTCAGAAAATAGACCATTGAAAATCTTTCTTATAACATGCTTCATACTTGAATATTTTCTTGAAACATTGATAAGGCTTGCTGATAATAATTCGATTAGCCTATTAGATGTTGCTTGACAGCCACTGATGATAAGCAAATGTTTTGGATTAACCTTTAGGATAGATTGGTCTAATTGGGCTCTTTCACTATAGCCCGATCTACAGTTATCAAAATTTGCAAGTTGCAACTACGGCCAGATTCATCATTAGATTAAACGAGCCGATTAGCCCCGCGCGTTGCTGCGGGAGCATTGTATCGATGCTTATAACTCTATGCTTAAGGCATGTTCTCTATATCTTCTTGTGGGCAACTCGTCCATTTAAGATCCTTTTTGCCCAATACGTTTTGTTCATAGAAGCCGTATATTAATAACACACAAAGGAAAATCATAAATAACAATCATCAGTTCATTATAAATATATTATTCGCTTTAAAAAAGATGCACATAACCAAATTACAGCAGCCCAACAAAAAATTAGCTGCTAATTTATCAACTGAATGACATTCCTAAGACTATAAACATGAATTACAATACCTAATACTACAATCATGAATTACAATACCTCAGACTATATGGGTGCCACGTCCATACAGGTTTGATATGCCTGCTCCTACACTCACGCTTGAGCTCAAAAAGGATCTTCAGTTGCTTAGGCGGCTTCTTAAAAACTGAAGCAAGGAAATCCATATAACAAAATGAGTTGTTTTAGATAAATGAATACACCAAATCGACCCATTCATAAGCAAATGGTTCTGAGGTTGAGTCTGAAATTTTTTTGGTAAAATTACCATTTACATTTAGGTACACCGTACACGTATAGAAACTATAAAGGCTTCATCAGCAAAATTTTGAAAAAAAAAAGACTACGACAAAGGATTTGTATACACAAAATATACCTTGTAACTTAGGAGACCATGGAACCTAGTGGGTTTGAGATAAGCGTGACACCAGTCACCTTTTTTGGTCTCGATGATAGGCCACATGATTCCCTCTCTATTCCTGTTTGGTGAACTTTATTTGGGAACCGCTCCATTGCATATGATATCCAAGCGGCATCAATGCGTCTAAAAGCTTAATAAGAATTCTGAGTTTTAAACTCATTTACAGTTAATGGCCTTGTATCTTGGGAATGTCAAGCTCTACTCCTATGTTATCAATTTGCAAACTTAATTGGCCTTTGTTAGGTATTGAGGTAGCAATTGATATTCATAGGGATAAGCTTTGATTTGAACCATAAAGTAGGTTTCTAACTGTGAAGGGTAAAATGAGTTTGGAGGGGGGTGTAAGTAGAGTTGAATTGAAAGTGATGCAAGATGACACTTCATGGTCTTCTCTTTACATCCCCATAGGAGGACTGGTTGGTTACTCCCTCAAGGAGTGTGTTCCCAGACATTTGAAGCCATTCTAGAGATGGAAATGTAGAATGTCTGGTAGAGCCCTTGACTGGAGGGGATATGGTTCCTAGTGATGCCTCTTCTTGTTTCTGTTTTGAGTACTGTGGTGGCAGGTTGAGTGCTCTTAATGGAGAAAGGAGGGGAAATGTAGCTAGATGGTTTGGTGCATAGTGGTGAATCTGTTTCCTGTGGCTCGGTGTTGCTGGGAAATAGTTGTTTAGCTGGTTTTCTGAGTTGTATGATACCTGTTTGCTTAACAGATATAAGTATAGCATTTGATGTATTGTGATTTCTGTTTTGTATCTGATTTTGGGGTGTGTCCAAATCAGTTAGTAAACTTATGTTGTTATATGTTTGAGTATTAATATAATTCACCTTTTGCACCAAAAAAAAAAAAAAAAAAATGTCATGGCCAACCAAAATCACTTACACAGTTCAGAAGGGTATAAGATTTTAAGTACGGAAATAAAACGGTTGCAATGAGCAATCTATCTTTTAGACGCATTTCTATTTTTTTCATTTTATAGATAATAAAGAAAGTGGAATATATTTAAAAGACAAAAACTAACATTTTCTTCATCAGGAAACATTTCAAGAAATTCAGTACGTGGTTTCACATATTGTGATGACAGCCAAAAACCAATGTAAATATCTGATTAAAGCTAATATCGTTACACATGGAGAAAACATGTTACAAAAAGTTTCATGTAATAAAAAAGCTAACCTTGCCACACTCATTAAGGCTGTTCATCCCAATCATCAGCAATGCTACTTCCATGATCGGCAAGCAAGCATCGGCACGCTAAACTGCATTTGCAACCATCAGCAACTTAATCACATTTTTAAGTAAGCCGTAACCTCAAATAAGCAACCTCATAAGCTGAAAAAAATAAGCTTATGTGTAGACTGATGCGCAGAAGTAGTTACTTCTTCACCTTGAAAAAGATGAGCAGCTTTATCATAGTACGCAATGGGCTGCTCCAAGTTTTTACCTTATATGGTCTGCCCACTTCAAATTCATTTGAGCATTCAGTATGTGTTGTATATGTTCTGTTGATAGGACCTTTGAACATCTGTAGATAAAATATAAAATGAGAAATTAATAAACCTTTTTTTTTGGAACGGTTCTTTCGGAGAAATCCTTGACCAGTTTGAAACCCGATGGGGGGAAAACCTTCAACTTAAGCCGCCCGAAGGCACGACACTTAATTTGAAGTAAACCCTGCCTTTTCCAGATTTGAACCCTAGTGGGTTGAAACCTTCATTGAAGGACTTTGAAAGCCTAGTATCAACAGACCCTGTGATCAAAGAGGACTTCCCGGATGGTCACCCATCCGGTACTACTCTCTTAGTGGCACACTTAACAAGTTAAGTGTTTACCACTAGACCACATGGTTGTTGATGAGAAATTAATAAACCTGATTATTGTTATTTTAAAAGTCAATATCCAATACTGAAGAAGATATTCATATTATTTATGTTGAAAGATTGAGATTGGGTACAATGATGTATTTAAAAAAAATAAAAATATTCATTAGCAAGGCACCCAATCTACCTTTTAAGACGAAGCTTGCGACTTTGTATATTGTTCCACCCCTTATCGTATTGATGTTTGTAGCTGCAATATATAGAATCGCCTCATTAGAGCCAAACTAAGTAATGCCCCTGATATATAACATTCGCTAACTAATATCATGTATCATATCTCATACAACTAAGTAACAATGTATCTAACTCTAATTCGAAAAAAAAATCTGAAAAACAGATACTTTCTGTATCAAAGATTGAAGTTACAAACTTTTGAATGCTAGTCCATTTCTACCCCTTGATGTACAGTTTCATAAATTTTCCTTTTTTCTCCAATATACTATTGAACTTCTGGAGCTATTGTTGCTGGGACATATGAAATACAACTTAATTCTTTATAGGAAAAAGATTAGGAGACCTAAAAGACAAGACTAATTTTGTGCCTAACTTATGTGTCACTGACTCATTGGATTCTGAAGAAGTGGGTCCGGTCCATACACCCAATGAATTATTGCCACACATGTTTAGGCACAAAATTAGGCATATCTTTTAGGCATGCCAATCATTTCTCTTCTTTATAATAACCAAAGTCTTTTTTTACGCAAAGATTTAACCAAGAGGTGTTAATCATATTCATTTATAAGTAAATTTTTCCATGCATTTATAAAAGATGAACCACTTTCAACCTTTTTTACACTTTGACTTGTTTACTTTTGCTATAACATTTTATTTGACTCATTTGATATAGAACAACCCACACCAACCAATTCATAAGTAAATAGGTAAAAATTGACTACTAACAAATACTGTTACATTGGAATGACAATCTAATCCTTCGAGTCATTACCAGATAATAAGCAAGTGGAAGAAATATCTGATCCACCCCTTATCATGTTGATGTAAATGAGATACCATGCATATAAAATTAACACTATAAGCCGAGGCTTTCTATACCACAAGTTAAAATCTTTGAGTTTATATAAGTATATGGTTACTCACGTAAAAGTTACTTCAACCAATAAGCTTAATGTTAGAAAAGTGACTTAAACTTTAGGGGTTATTTGGTAAAATTGGTAATTTGTTTGACTTGTCCACCAAGTTTGTTTAGAATTAGGAAACTAATCTATGACGGTTAGTTTTAGCCTATAAATAGGGATTTAGTTTTCTTTGTACTTTTGAATAATAGTTTGGTACCGTTTGAACTTGTCTTTGAAATTTGGTTTTGTAATTTGGTTTGGTTTTTGAATAAAGCTTCCGCTTCGTTTGTTCGTATTTGTTTGTTTGTTTCATTTGTTTGAATTATCAACAAGTGGTATCAGAGCCAGGTTAGCCATGAAAAAGAAGAAGAAAAAAAAAATTGTTTCGGGTTCGGTTGGATTGAAGGTTCGTCAATTTGTATTTGACTGTTCAATCGATTGGAATATCATATGTTTTTATTGTTAGTTTTAAGAATGGTTTCTTTTGGTTGCATTTGATTGGTTCAAAGACTTAGTAGGTCGGTGAAAACATTAATCGAATATTGCTTTTGGTTTCGAAACGTGAAAATTTGGTTTGTTTGAACAAATTAATATTTTTGGTTTAGTTTCGGTTGTTTTTGTTTGGTATTTGAATTTGGGACCGTAATTCTTATCATATAAGTGGGTCATTAGAATTTTTGTCAAGTATCATATTTTGGGCGTTTGAAATAAAGTCCGTTCGTCAAGTTATTAATTAACTTGAATTTGGTTGATACTTGGATAATAAGTTTGAAATTGGACCGTAATACTTATCGATAAGTGGGTCATTGGAATTTGAAATTTGGAATTTGGAATTTGAAATTTGGCATTCGGAATTTGGAACTTTGAATTTGATTTGAAGCCGGTGGAGGAGTTTAAGTCACGGTGGAGATTGTTAGAAAAGTGACTTAAACTTTAGGGGTTATTTGGTAAAATTGGTAATTTGTTTGACTTGTCCACCAAGTTTGTTTAGAATTAGGAAACTAATCTATGACGGTTAGTTTTAGCCTATAAATAGGGATTTAGTTTTCTTTGTACCTTTTGAATAATAGTTTGGTACCGTTTGAATTTGTCTTTGAAATTTAGTTTTGTAATTTGGTTTGGTTTTTGAATAAAGCTTCCGCTTCGTTTGTTCGTATTTGTTTGTTTGTTTCGTTCGTTTGAATTATCAACACTTAAAGTTAATAATATACACTTACTTATCCTATCGGTTACTATATAATGAACATGTTAGTTTTTCTTGGGTTACCTTGCGTATATCTCGCAAAAGGTTTTTAGCAGTGGCCACAGAAGTTGCTCATTCATTAGAAGGTAAGTTTTGCAATAAGTCAAAAGTTATCCACTTATGAAAACTAAATTTAACAGAACTATGAAATAAGAAAACCTAAACTCAATATTCTACAATGCGTAGTTCAAGTAGCTTATAAGTGCTTATTTATAAGTAGACGCTGAACAAATAACTAACTTGAACACCAACTTAAAAAAATTGAAAAACGTTAACCTGATCAAGCACAATTGGAACAACCTTAGCGTATCCTCTCAACTCCCATTTCGTCAACTGACCTTGCAAAACTCACAAAACATCATCAAATTCAAAAAAAAAAAAAAAAAAAAAAACCACACACACACACACACCCACTTAAAAACTCTTTCCAAAAAGCAGTTATTTTAAACTGTGTATGAAAAAACTGGTATAAACTACGTATGAAAAAGGGAAGTGATACTTACACCACTTTTTTTGATGCACACACCACAATTATGCATATAGCATGTTGTAATATGTGCATTAATGATGTAATATTGTGGTGTGTGCATAAAAAAAGTGGTGTAAGTATCACTTCCCTATGAAAAAACAGGTATGACACAAAGATAAAATTACATACTTTTTTTTACCTCATCCATTAATACAAATGACTCAAATCACCATAAACCCATAACCAACAACAAGAAAAAATACCTTAGTATCACCATCAATAAACTTATATCTGCAACCGATTCGGCCCCTTTCCACTCTAACTCACCGGATTTGGTGGTATATTTTGAGAGAGGGGAGGTGATACACAAAAATAACCTCATGCCACATTGAGTATCATTTAATTTAACGTGTCAAACTCATTCTCACCTAATACTGGACACGATGTGTGCTTTCGGACATCAACCACACCTATCCGTATAGCGCTTTGCTAATCCGTACACACTTACAACAGTGGTAGGCTTGTAGTAAGTTGGCTATTGTTAAAATATATTTTAGTCAAGTTTAGTGAGTTGCATATTTGTTAAGGGACTAATTGCAACTTTTCAAGGGTCTAAGTAAAACATTATGTAATCTTAACTACTACCTCCGTCCCATAATTATTGTCTATGTTTGACTTTTTAAGTCTTTCCTTCACAACTTTAACCTTAATTATTTTTTCTTGTGTTATATAATACTTAATGCAAAATATATGAATAGATTGAGTTTTAAATGTACTTTTCATTGGTATAATTTTTATCAAATATTATATAATACAAACAAAAATATATAAGGTCAAAGTTGAAAAAGAAATACTTGAAAAAGTCAAACTGGACAGTCAATGTGGGACGGAGGGAGTACTTATAATAGAGAAATGGTCAAAGTGGAAATGTGAAAATGTGAAAAACTTAATTTTTGGTCAATCCCAATTTTACCCCTAATGTCAACTGAAACTTAATTGCCTGGTGAATTAAGGTCAACCGAAAGATGTAAAGTAATAATGGTATTCAATGTCTGTTTCATGTCAATAAATGGGGCGATCGAAATGAAACGTCTGATTCTAATTAACCCTCCTCAATCATTCACACAAAACACACAAAAAAACATACGGCGATCGAAATATGTAATCATCAAATCAAATTCAAAACCCTAAATCTTTCAAATCCCTCAATTTCATCCATTGAAACCTAAACCTTAAATCAAGTCTCCCATTTAGGGTTTTGATTACCAAGTTATTGCTTTCAATTCGCCAAAATTAAGGTCTTTAGAAGATTTATTATGACTAACTGAAGGTAATAACCTACTATTCTGTTTGTTATATAATGTGTTTTTTAGTCATGTTTCTTCAAGTAATCATGTTTCTTTGTTTATGATTGCAGATATATAGGTAACCTATAGTGTTTGGAGAAGCACTCACCAATTGTTATATAATCAAAGGTAATACTTTCAATTTTGATTATGAGTTACTAATGATCTATTGTGTGCTTTTGAAAGTAGGTGTTCGAATTAACAATGCGGCTTATTATCTGGTATAGCTAAAATTATGCAACTGATGCAAAACATGTGTTTGATGAAATGCCTAAATGAAATGTTAGTGTCTTATCGATGGTTGTATGTTATGCAAAAATGGTTTTTTAATTTTATTTGTTTTTTACAGTTATTGTAGTAAAAAATTCTGATTTTAACTTGAAAAGCTCCACTTAAAAGGGTAAGGCTTATCTACATTTTGTAGTTTTAAGCTTTTAAGCGTAATATCAGTGAATTGCTTATTTTTCACAATGTCTATTGATTTCAAGTTTGGTCATGGAATATGGAGTTGTGCATTTTAAAATGGTAAGCCGAAAAAACAAGCATAAATCAGTTTCTCTAATTATGTTTTTTTTATTGTAAGATTTGATTATTGATGATTTGGTAGAATGGTTTCATTTATTAAGAGCATGTTGCTTTTATTCCCGCCAAGTGTTTTGATAATATTTCCTGACTACTACTTTGATACGGTTTACACTTGGCTCAACCAAAACACATGTTACGTCCTTAAAATCTGTATCTTATGATGTTGACGAATGAGTTTTAATTAGGTTGATATGTCATCTAAACACCCTATTAGTTTGTTTCTTGATTTTTGTATTACGCATGTAGTGCGACCGGTGATGGTGCTCCTTTGGTCTTGGATGGGAACGATCTAATCTTATTTCAGTTGCAATCAATTTCAATGACCTTATGGTATGTATTTAAACCACTGAAACTTATTCGGATTTCACGTGCCGAAACTAAAATTCACATTTATCTAAGGAGGGTGAGTTTCAAGTGATGTCTATGTATAACATATTTCGAGCAATTCAGATTCATAGATCTCACATTGGAAAAATATATGTTTGCTTCTCTGTAGGGACTTAATTGGTAAATGTGAAATAAAATAATGATTTATGGGTCGGACTGAATTTTTTTCTCAGTTCATTTGAGTGCATTAATTCTTTATTCTTATTCTTTTCGGGTTTAGTTGCGGCATAAATCTGTCAGATTACTTGGCTATACTAATTATGTTGATTTTGTTACTGATTGTAGAATGGCAATGTCATCCTCAAAGGTTTGTGCATGTTCAAATTTGTATCATTGTGTTTGAAAATGCATTATTCCTTGGTTGATTTTACCAGAGGCAATGGGTCAATAGTGTCGATATAATGGAGAAAAGATGTCACCCATGTGAACGCTGCAACAGAGATTCAACTGGTGCATACACTAGAACACTAAATGCTTATTAGTATTTGATCCTTTGCTCCATATATGGATACATTCTAGATTCTTTTGTATGACAAATATAGGTTTGCTTTTGAGAAGTTGATGCTAAAAAATGGCAAATATTTACATGTTAAATCCTTTTCTCATTGTGCTTTCTTTTTATGTTTATCATTTTTTTTGCGCAGGAAACTATTGCTGCAAAGATATAGCATATAACGGAGCTTGAAAATCTTGAAAAGGTAAGGTCTCATCATTAGAAGCATTGTTCTTGCAACACCACTTTCAAAAAAGACTTGAAACGAATACTGACAAATACTTATATTTCTGGCTCATTGCATTATAGCTTTGATAATTGTCACTCGGGTATGTTAGGAACATTTACCGTCGCTTCCCATCAAATCCCAACAATTACATTCATATTAATACGATTGTTAGACTATCTAAACAGATATTATAATTCAGAAATACCCTCTTATCATGATAAATGATAGACAAAGCGTAATGAAATTTACATATGGATTTCGATGCAACTTAAACTCCATTTTTTCTTCTTTTTAGTGTTAACTGCTCATTGATCCTAACAAAGACTGCTATTTGTGTATGATACAGAGATTGAAAATTTAAACGGAGGCAAATGATGAGGTGGAGAAGCTTCTCAGTACCTAGATTGTACCTTCACAACAGGTCTCAGTCATAACTTGTGATTGTCATATTATATGGTACATTGGTATAAGAATACCATAAATTATTTACTTAAATTAGTATTAGGAATTATTGACATATGTGATGTTATTTCTTTAGGAAACCTTTGCAGTAACGGCAAATGTTCTTGGATTCCCAGCCATTCCTGTCACAGTAAGTGTTATTTATATCTTGAAATTATGCGAAGCCAGTCACCCCGCTATAACAATATTTAATATTAACTTGCATTTGCTAACTTTGCCTTTTAACAAATATTGTTGACATGGAAGGTGTTTGGAATTGTGTTTTGAAACCATTTGTTTGATTTCTTTGAACTTAAAAGTGGCAGTAATTAGTTTTTAGTGTTTGGATAAACAAATTATGCACTAATTATCTGATGTTTTGTGTTAAAAGTCATTTTTCAATATATGATTTCAATACATTTTTTGATACGTGATTCAGAGAGGTTTCATTTTTAATGTAAAGTAGTGTGTGAGCAGGTCCTTAATATCATTATAGTCTATTGCTCAATTCATAGATTCAAAAGGGTATGTGAGTAGGTCCTTAATATCATCATAGTTTGTTGCCCCTATAATTAGGAATTGATTACTTTTTAAGTAGCTGTAAATGAAAGTTGGAATGTTGGATGAGTAGAACAATAATTTCGAATGTCTATGCTTGATAAGAACGTTATGCTTATCAAGCATAATGCCACCTAAACTAACCATGCTTAACAATGATGTGTTTAGACGAACCATAATGTATGAATGGTATGTGCTTGATAAGAACAAGTTTTTGAATTATAATTATTCTGTTGCTGATACATAATGAAGTCTAAACACATCATGTTTTTTGTTCTTCATAGGTCCAACATTATTAGTTGATAAGGGACAAGAACATAATAGGTAGTTTTTCACATATGTTTATTTACTTTGAATCTTAAATTGTTGATGTCAATCTATGACACATCTGTGTTTTTGAATTAATCACTCAAAGAACTTGTGCTTATATAAGTCCAAATAATCTTCATAATGGTGAAATGACGGTCAAAGAGACATCAAAATTTTCAGGAAGGTGCTTGGGCGTTGGGCGAATATATAAACTATTTGCATAAATCTTGAGGATGTAAAAAGAAGGAGAAATTAATTCATGAATGTTGGTGCGACACCAGCCTATTCCTACATGATATTGGACAAACTGCCGACATTTGGCAGACAACTTGATCGACTCTTACAACTCTCAGTTTTGATTAAACAATATAGGAATAATTTGTAGGCTTTCATGGATATCTATTAATCTTTTTGTTGCTCTTTAATACAGGAGTTTGTACTTGAAACTCCATTAAAAAATGCGGTTGGATTCACTTGGCAGGTCGCTCATAACACGGATCATGTGGCTCTTATTGCTACAATATTAAGAGCGGCACTGTGAATTCAATGAAAGTTACTCATTAGCGAGGTGAGTGCACTATATGTTAACCTTTACTTTATCACAGTTAGACTGGTCGCATGTTTTAAAACATATTTGTATTTACATAAAAAAAATTGCTAAAAGCGTTGTCATTGATGATTCATTTTAGACTCCATAGAAAATTGATATAGTAGCCATTAATCATGTTATGCACTCATTATTCAACAGGGTAGGAAGCAGCGGCTATGTTTTTTTAGAAGTCAACAACAAAGAAGTCTTGTGTAGAAGTCTTATGCTGTATTTGAATACCCAACATTGTTTTGTATGTACGACGTATGCATTATCTTTTGTACAAAATTGACAAGTTGGTTTTGTGGCACTTTTTGCGTATATGATGTTTTGCGCTTATCAATATTTATTTTCTTCCTCTTAATATTATCTATATTATCATGAAGCGAACCCGCCCACCGGACGGGTTGCGATGACTATTAATAAAGCAAAAGGCCAAACAATTCCAAATGTGGGTGTCTATTTGCCCGCCTCTTTTTTCTCGCATGGCCAGCTTTATGTGGCATTGTCTAGAGGGATATCCTGTAGAACAACAAAGGTATTGGTTAAACCAGTCAAATAGTTCCGTCAAGCAGGAATCTATACCTCGAATGTAGTTTATCAAGAAGTTTTACGCGAAGAGTAACGTGTGTTGTTAGTTTTTATTTCATAACTAATGTAAAGTTTTACTTTCAGTTTCATTAAATGTTTTTATATGTTGTTTGATATATGTTAAGAATTTTTTCTAGACTTTAGTTATCGTGTAGTACAACCGTTTGCAATTACATTATGATCTGTTCACGTTCTATTTTGAACGCTACACAAAACACTCACCACAATATCACAAATCGTTAATTATCTACCGCTAGGAACCGTTGCTATGCACGGTACTCGCCTAGTTAAGTATAAAAAGCCTTTTATTTCCTTTGTAATTTGTAACTAAGACTTCATTTGAAATATCACTCTCAATTCTCTCTCGAAACACACACAATTCACCTTATAAAACACATACTTAAGCTAATCAATCTTAATCATTACTTAATCACTATTAATCTCATGTTAATCATAATAATTTGATCCATTTAACACCTACCCGTTTGCTTCACCAAGTCTAGTGAAAGAATATTATTATATTTTTTTGGTCAAGCAAATATTATTATTTATGTTCAGATGTAGATGTTTATTATATACTATACTTTGTTTTTTAAGGATTAGTTGTAAGTGATAGTAAATGACAGCACCAAGCAACAACGTGTATCATTGACTTTTCCTTGCTTGATTCAGAATTGTGTTTCCTATTAACAAAATAAAGGAGTAATAAGGGAAAAGAATCCAAGAAAGGATAAATTTGGTTTCAATTTTGTTCATGGAAATGAAGTTGGATAGTGATGAAATCGTAGTAGAGATTCCGGGTGCTGACTGCAAAAACTCTATCTCTGGAAATACAGAGGATGTTCATTTGCATCATGACCCAGATTCTTCAGGTCTCAGATCAAGGAAAAAAATAACCGCATTTACGGGTATAGCAGAGATACCAAAGACTAATTATCCAATTACTACTACATCGCAGTCACAGCAGGTTGAAGAGGACACTACTGGCCAGCTGAAGACAAAATCTAGCATCATTGAGCCAGCAATTCCTAGCGATAGCGAGACGGAGAATATTGATGAAATAAGAGGAACTGCTTCTCCTTCTGAAATGTTAGAAACTCCGAAAGCCGCCTATCCTAGAACACCTTTAATGGCATCACCAGGCAAAGCGAATGATGATGATGGTGATGATAATTATGATGATGATGATTATGAGATTTATAAAACAGTTAGTCTAAGAAAATCAATTGCAAAAGGACCTAAGAAAATCAATGTTCTGTTTATTATCGAGTTCAGTTTATTTGTTTGCATTACGTTGGTTTTAATTCTAAGTGCAACTATGAATAAACTAAAGGATAAAGAGAACATTTCGGCTCTAAAAGCTAAAATTAAAGAGTATGTCAACTTATTCTACTTCTCTATCTCCCGTTAGTCTTGCTTTCATTCAAATTTGGCTAGTCTCTTACTTCAATACACTTAAATAATGCTGCCATTACACAGGACTAGATATCCATGTATGTATGTAATTTTACATGGAGTGAAGGTAGATGTTTTGAGGGATGATAATGAGGGCAGGATTCAAACTTAACTTTGCTTGCTATTGACAATTACTATTTCTTCTGTAATAACAGTGTGGTTTTATTTCCTATCAGGTACATAGATAGCAAGCCTCACTTATGGTGACCGAAGCACAGTGTTCAGGTTAGGGAGATTGAAGATGTGAACAAGATGAGAATGAGACTGTACGTAACTCATACGATAAACTTTCAGGATTATGAAGAGAAAAGCGATAGAAGATCAAACCTGGTGCTGGAGCTGAGGAACATCTTCCATGAACTTGGAATCAAGTATCATATTCTTCCCCCAACAAGTTCTGATTAGCTACATACGTTGAGTCTGCATCACATCATTGTAGTGAATCTTGATCAAATCTAATCATGTTTCTTAATTATTCCTTGCTTATTGATTTCAATGGTAATCACAATTAGTATTTCCCCAGGACATGTAGAATTTCTTTGAAATGAAATTTGGACATATACAATCGATAAAACAATAAAATATGTTACTACTGATGACGTATAGTCTATATATGGGCCATGAGCCCAAATGATAGACATTACTCACACCTAAGCCCACCACGAATGGGCTACCATCACAATGGTATGGGCCGTAGTGTTAACGCTTTGGGCTCGTGAAGCCCAAAGGCCCAATCTAACCCACCGGGTACACGATAAGGATTATCTATTCAAGGAATAGATATCCTTACCTCGGATAAGCACCACGCGTGCGAAGAGTAAGGAGCAAGAAACACGGTTTCTTAGCCCCTATATATAGAATCACACGATTCTCATTCAAGGTACGACATACAAACCCTAACTCTTTAAGAGAACCCTAAATCGATTACTTACTCTCACGCCGGAGTCTAATCGGGGGAGACAATCCCTCGATAAGCCTAACGGTGTTATTTTATTTTCTTAGTACGCAGGTAACGAAGTGCTAAGAAGTGGATTGATACGAGAGCAAGAGCCCAACAATCTACACGCCCAACTTTTGTATCAACAAGTGGCGCCATCCATGGGACCCTACTAAGAACTAGAATGACGAAACATAAGAATTCAAGCCAGCGGACTCCGCAGTCAGAAAAACGTGACCATCAGAGGAAGAATCAACAAGATCCAACCTCCAGACAAGTCGCTGGGACAACCAGCACACCTGGTCACCACGAGGCAGGAACAACCCCCCCCCCCCTCGCCTAGCAGTAGAACTACCTATAAGAACTACTCAAGTCACACCAGTGGTCCCAAGCATTGAGGAACTCCAACGCACCCTCTTCACCACTCCTCATCAGGCTACACCCGCAGTGAACAACACTGCGCCGCCAGGCGCGCCTGAATGAAACAGGGCGCCAAACACTGAGGCAGAAATTCTTGCGACAACTGAGGACGCACCTAATCTAACTTTGGGAAACTTTGTATCCCAAAATTATGAAACCCTAACCGCCCTCATGCAAGAAGAAGCAACAAGAAGAGCGAGCGTGGGTTTACAAGCCCGTCTCAATTTTGGTCCACAACGCGAACCATCACCATCGCGTCACCCACGAGGAAGACGCGCAGAATGTACCACTATCCATGATAGATTGGGCGCGATATCTGATTCACAATACTCAGGAGACAGCGAGAGGCGCACCAATGTCCACTCCAGACTTGGCAGTCAGGGAATACAAGATCGATTAGGGCCTCAACATTCGCCAAGCCAAGGATCTTCCAAACCTGGGAGTAGGAGGATTCAAGACAGGCTGGGGAGAAGAAGATCCCCAAGCAGAGACCCCTCAAGCTCTTCTTCTGAAAGAAGCCGGCGCAAGCGCCGAAAGAGAGACTATTCTTCCAGCGACTCCTCGGACAACGAGGATAAAGAAACAGGACACTGGAAGTCAAGAGGAAGACGTCGCGAGGAAGAGGATGAAGATATGTCTCTCCCATGGCGACGCCAGAAAATCGATGCGTTTACACGGCGCATCAGCGATTACTCAGACCACAAACGCAGGCGCATGCCCACTAACGTGAAAACATATGATGGAACAGGTGATCCTGACGATCACCTAAAAATTTTCGAATCAGCCGCAACTATCGAGAATTGGCCACAGCCTGTGTGGTGCCACATGTTTAATTCCACGTTAGTAGGAAATGCGCGCACATGGTTTAGCAAACTCCCACGTAAGAGCATCGGTGGATTTGAGGAACTACGGAAAGCATTTCGCCTCAACTACACCCAGCGAAAGAAGTGCGCTAAAAACCCTGTGGAACTAGCACGAGTGAAACAGCGTCAAGGGGAATCAACCAGCGCTTTTATGGAACGTTTTAAAGATGAGTGCATACAAGTCAAAACATGTCCTGAAATCCTAAAAATTTCAGGGTTCATGAATGGGATCAATAACCCAGAACTTATCCGCAAGCTGAATGACAAAGTTCCACAGACCTTTGACGAATTAACAAAGCGCACCAGATCCTTTATACAAGGAGAAGCAGCTGCTGCGGATAGCAAAAAAGGTTATTCAAGCTATAGGCAACAAGAACAGCCGAGGAGACAATCCAACGATTAGAATAACAATCGCAGCAGGAATTACCGCAGTGGAAGAGACAATGACAAATATACTCCTCTCACTAAGACTCCGAGAGAAATATTTGTAACGGAAGGTGCGAACTTCCCAAAACCACCACCAATGCGCACTGCAGAAGAAAAGCGCCTAGGTAGTGGATACTGCGAGTACCACGGCCAAAAAGGCCATACCACTAACGAGTGCGTTCAACTAAAACAGCTAATTGAAAAGCTAGTTAGAGAAGGCAGGATGGACCACCTCGTAAAGAACATCAAGGAAGGAAAAGATAAACAGAGAAACGGGGGTAAGAAAGAACCCCCAAAGGAAAAAGCTGATACTATATACATGATACAATCATGGCAACGCAGGATAAAGAAAAAAGTCAGCCAAAAATTCTCTCCAGAAAAAGAGATATCCTTCCCTACTATAGCTGCGGACAACGCAGTCATGGAGCCCTTAACCATTGAAATACATACAGGGGGACATGACATCCACCGCATGTACATTGATGGAGGAGCATCCGCAGACATCCTGTACGATCACTGCTTCAAAAGATTGCGACCGGAAATCCAAAGTCAGTTGATACCAGCTACAACGTCATTAACAGGATTCACAGGAGAAAAGATTTGGCCTATGGGGCAGTTACGCTTGTTGGTGGTCGTAGGAGATGAACAACACTCAACCGCAACATGGATAAACTTTATGGTAATAAAGTCTCCTTCACCATACAATGGTATCATTGGAAGACCGGGAATATCATCCATGGGCGCGGTACCATCCACAGCGCACGGAATGCTTAAATTCCCAGTGGAAGGAGGAGTTGTCACTCTCTATAACACAACAATACCACCAAGAGAATGCATCGCAGTGACAACTGAAGCAGAGACTATTCCAGAATAGCGCACGGAAAAAACGCCAAATTTAAAGGTCGCTATTCACCTAGATTATCCAGAGCAACAAGTCTCGATTGGAGGATCTTTATCTGACAAAGGTAAAGCAGCTGTATGCGCACTCTTGCAAAAGAACCTAGACATCTTTGCATGGGAACCAAAGCATATGACGGGCGTACCGCGCTCTATTACAGAACATAAGCTACAAATCCGACAAGGATACCCTCCAATACGACAAAAGAAGCGCGGCCAGGCCCCAGATCGTGCAAAGGCTATTCTGGAAGAAGTACATAAGCTTGTAGACGCAGGCATCATGCGCGAAGTATACTATCACGACTGGCTTTCTAACCCAGTTATGGTAAAGAAGAGCGATGGCAGTTGGAGGATGTGCGTGGAGGATGTGCGTGGACTTCACGGACCTCAACAAAGCATGTCCGCAGGACTGCTATCCACTGCCAGAGATAGACTGGAAGGTCGAATCCTTATGCGGATACCCCTTTAAATGCTTCCTAGATGCATATAAAGGGTATCATCAGATCTAGATGGCAGTGGAAGATGAAGAAAAAACAGCTTTCCACACCAGTCAAGGAGTATACTGCTACACGAAAATGCCTTTTGGCCTGAAGAACGCAGGCGCGACATACCAACGACTGGTGGACACAGCCTTCGAAAAACAAGTAGGCCGAAACCTGGAAGTCTATATTGACGATCTTGTCATAAAAAGCCATACAGAGGACGAATTGGTGCGCGACATCGAGGAAACATTCCGAACGTTGGGGCGGATCAACATGAAGTTAAATCCAAAAAAGTGCACCTTTGGCGCGACCGAAGGGATGTTCCTTGGATACCTGATAGAACCCGATGGAATCAAGCCTTGCCCAGAAAGGACAAAGGCCGTTATTGATCTCCCCTCCCCGCGCACACTCAAAGAAGTCCAGTCACTAAATGGAAAATTAGCAGGGCTGAACCGCTTCTTATCTAAGTCAGCAGACAAATCTCTCCCCCTCTTTAAAACACTCACGAAGTGTACCAAAAAGGGAGACTTTCGCTGGACTACCGAAGCAGAAGAAGCTTTCCAACAACTCAAAAACCATCTGGCATCTCTTCCCAAACTTGTCGCACCGCGACCAGGGGAAGAACTAATCATGTACTTGTCGGCAACCCATGGAGCAGTCAGCGCCGTTCTATTGACAGACCAGAACTCCGTCCAGACACCCATATATTTCGTAAGTAAAGCCCTAAAGAAAACAGAGACTAACTACAGCGCTATGGAGAAGCTGGTCCTGGCTCTAGTGTTCGCAGCCAAAAGGTTGCGTAGATACTTTCAAGCGCATCCAATAGTTGTAATCACTGATCAGCCAATCAAACAAGTTATCTCTAAGCCTGACGCATCAGGACGCTTACAAAAATGGAGTGTACTGCTAAGTGAGTATAACATCTCATACAGACCGCGCACTGCAATCAAAGGACAAGTCCTAGCCGATTTTATCGTGGAGAAGCCAGACAGCGACAGCCTGACATCTGCAGCTAAAACAGATTTACAGGAACCCTGGATTCTGTTCACAGATGGATCTTTGTGTGTAGAAGGATCAGGCGCAGGCCTTATTCTTACAAACCCAGAAGGTATGGAATTCACCTATGCGCTACGCTTTGAATTCACAGCCACAAACAATGAGGCAGAATACGAAGCCCTACTAGCTGGACTACGTATTGCAATTCAAATGGGGGTTCACAACCTAGAAGCAAACGTAGATTCGCGACTGGTCGCTAACCACGTGCTAGGTGAATATGAGGCCAAGGATGAACACATGACCCAATACCTGGAAAAGACAAAATCTTTGATCAAAAATTTTGATAGGTTCACAATAAAACAGGTGCCTAGAGGAGATAACAAGAAGGCGGACGCACTCAGCAAGATCGCATCCACAAGCTTCGCACACCTCTCAAAACAGGTATTGGTGGAAACCCTAAAAAACAAGTCAATCTTGGAGAGGGAGATATCAACGGTGATAGTAGAACAAGATCCTACATGGATGACACCTATCATCGAATTTATTAGCAAGGGAGTCCTACCCCAAGATCATAAAGACGCTCGAAGAATACGCCGCGCAGCGCAACGATTTGAGCTACGCGACAATGTACTCTATCGACGGTCTTTTTTACAGCCATGGCTCAGATGTGTTGGACCCCTTCAAGCAGAATACGTTCTCTGCGAAATTCACGCTGGATCATGTAGTATGCACTCAGGGCCACGATCCGTGGTGGCAAGCGCTCTAAGGTCTGGATATTATTGGCCAACAATGCATCGTGATGCACGCGATCTGATAAGAAAATGCAGTAATTGCCAAGTACATAGACCAATTCCGCGCCGACCACAACAAGAGCTGACACCAATTACCTCACCATGGCCATTTTACAAATGGGGTATTGACATCGCAGGACCTTTCCCTGTCGCAGCTGGAGGAGTAAAATTCCTCATCGTAGCCATAGACTACTTCACAAAGTGGATCGAAGCAAAAGCGGTGGTGAACATTACGGGAAACCAAGTCAAGCGCTTTGTTTGGGACAACATTGTCTGTCGCTTCGGATTACCGGGCGAGATCATATCAGACAACGAAAAACAATTCTGTGATAACCCATTCAAAGATTGGTGCGCACAATTGAACATCACACAACACTTTGCTTCAGTAAAACACCCACAAACCAATGGCCTAGTTGAGCGCGCAAATCGCAGTCTAGGCGAAGGAATAAAAGCGCGCCTTGACAGACACAAAGGAAAGTCGGTAGATGAGCTCTCGCACGTCTTGTGGGCATACCAGCCGAGATAGGAATGCCAACTATACGCACAGCAGAGGTCAACGTCACGACAAATGATGAGGAACGGCGTATAGACTTAGACATACAGGAAGAAAGACACGAACGCGCAGCTATACGCGAAGCAAAGGCTAAGGCAAAAATGAAGAAGTATTATGATGCAAAAGTCAAACACACTTCATTCAGACCCGGAGACTTTGTTTATCGCGCCAACGACGCGAGCCACGCAGAAGACACAGGCAAGCTCGGACCCAAATGGGAAGGACCTTACGAGGTCACAGACGCGCTCGGCAACGGCGCATACAGGCTGCGCGATATGGAAGGTCACGACCTGGCGCGCACTTGGAACATCTGCAATCTCAAAAAATGTTACTTTTAGGCTACGGCCCTTACACAAACACACTTGCACCCTACGAGGTGCCCAATAAGTGTTTGTCTTTCTTTTCTTTTCTAGGAATTGTAATTTCTATTTTTTCAAATAACTTGCAAGTATTTATAAAATGTTATGGTTTCTAGCTAACTCCATAACGCATTTTTACTTTATTGCATATATGTCAATATTGTTTATCTTATATTTCTGCCTACATGACGTGCATGCACCACTTAAAGACCCACGAAGGCATAAAGGATAAGTTAACCTACTAATTTACTCGTTGAATAAGAGGGTTGCAAACCCATCAACATTGGATCACGCATCCTTGCTAAGCGCCTTACTCTCGAGATGTCGAGGTAAGTCTCGCGTGCGCACCCCACGACGGATGCGCATATACCAAGTACACCGTACGAGCTTAGCAATATAACGAGCCAAGACACTTGGACAAATAATCAAACTTAGCAAACAATGCAAGTATATTTAAGTCACGAACTTAAAACAAAAACGTATCTTATTCCACATTTATTAATAATAATTACAAGGAAAGATACATAAATATACAAAATGCCTATATACTATGGCGATGCTCAGGACTAACCTCTGGAGCGGCGGAACTCCCCGCTTCCTTAAGCTTACTCAAGGTTATGGCATCCTGCATAGATACGGTCGGAACGCTTACAGCCACGCCATCTGATCTAGGAAGGTGTGCAGCGCCAATGCCACACATCATGGCCTTGCCCTTGATACCCTTCTTCACAGCAACCCTCTGCTCATGACGCTCTAGCACCTCTTTCAAAGGAATTTCCTTCTCAAGAGCAAAAGGCTTAAGGATATCGCGAGGCCGCGCGAACACAGGGACTTGAAGTTGCGAGACATCAGGTTTTAGATAGTAATCTAATTCCTCTTCCGCGTTCTCCACAAGATGGCGTTGCAAAGTCATACCTGCCATCAGCACATCTATGGGGTCGTCTTGATCGCGCTCCAACTTCCCTATGTGCGGCAACTCAAGAACCTTCAGCCCCGCCATTGCCTGCAGCAGCTCATCATAAGCCGTAGGGCTGTAACCAGGGATTTCCGCCAAGTCCTTCTCCAGCAGCTTGGCCTCATGAAGGTCCTCCATGGCCTGCGATCGACCACGCGCAATCGCGCAGTGCACAACCTTTCCAAAAGCTTCCACTACTTCAGCAGACTCTAGTGTGCTCAGGGCTGCCAGGCGCAGCCCATGGCTAATCAACCATCTGCATTCACAAAGAAAATTTGTGTAAGTAAACAACATAGTGGTAAGGTAATTATGACACAGTAAACGAAAATACCTGCGCTCAGCTATAGTGGACATCAGATGGGGGTACAACTCCTCGTCATACTCTATGCTGAGGGCGCGCAGTTTTTCCTCTTGCATCGCAATCGCCTTCTCGATGCGCCCCTGAAACTCCTGGACGCTGGCATGATGCTCCGCCCTCTTCTCTTCAAGATAAGACACCGACCAGGATGTTTTAGCCTTTATTTGCTCAAGCTTCGCCCTCGCATACCTAAGATCGGCCAACATGCTCACCTTATCATCAGCAATCTTTTCAGCATACGCCCTCGAGGCCTCCAGCTCCACTTGCGCATTCGCCAACTGCGCACGGAGGGTCGTCAACTCCTCCTCCTTTTGGGCAAGAGCACGGCTCTCCCCAGCATACCTCCCTTTCAGCTGAGCAACAAGCTCAGCTTGGCGCGCAGTGGTCGCAGCCAGCTCATCCATTAGCTGCTGCGCCTCGCCACCATCAGCAACCTTGGTCTTCCCCTCCATGTTTTCATTCTGCGGAGAGGAAACCTCATCCACGCAGACCCCATCCTTCGCAGCGTCATCCCTACGCGACAGAAGCAGTCAACAAATATTACAACAAGTAATATGAAAAAAAAAAAAAAAAAAAGAGAGAGAGAAATGCACACTTACAGAAACGGAGAAACATCATCAACCTTCAACCGTGCGCTGGAGGTAGAGGTCTCTTCCGCGTTCGACTCTGCATCTCTGATGACGTGTCGACGCCTCTTCCTGGTGCCACTGGCTCTAGCCTCTCCCTTGCGCTTCGAATTCTGCGCAACCTCCTCCCTCAGCGCCTCTTCAGGTTTCAGGATCTGGATGCTGTCAGACGACCCTGATCGCACTTCTACATTTGGCACCACCTCCACAGTGGGCGCCACCTCTGGTTCAGGCGGCACACTCTGGACAGGCGTCACCTGAAGTGGTGGTGTGTCCTCAGGGACCGTCGCAGGCAGAACGGTCAAGTGCCCCGCGGTCGCCTCCAGCAAGGGCTGCTCTCCTTCCTTCAGAGGACGCACCCCTATGGTCACCTGCTTTGGCTTGTCCAGCTTGACCACCGCGAACAGATCCATCTCTGCGCACATCAAATGAAGCAAGAAAAAACAAAAGGGATTAGTTATTAAAGGCGCGAAGACAAGAATAAAGGACTTACAAAGAAGGAAGTATAAGGGATGAACACCCACCCCGGCCATCCTCACTCAAGAAAGTGGGAACCTCGTCTGCAGCGCCAAAATAAGCGCGGCTCAACCCCACATGTACCAAAAACTCCTCCGGATAGGGGTTAATGGCCAGTCGATTGGCATCTAAAGTTTGCGCGTCAGCAAGCCTGTAGGAACCGGGTGCGGGGCGCCCATCCCTTGGTAAGGATTCCTGAGTATAAAACTCAAAGGGAGAGGGAAAGACTACGTCATCCACCCAAAAGAAGTACTCCCTCCAATTCTTGAGGGCGTCAACTTTCTCTGTATAACACTGAAGCGCCCCCTGGCGCTTCGCAAAGGAAACCCAACCATTTGACCACGTCGTGTGGTAAAAGGAGCGGAACAAGGCCACAGTCGGTTCTATCGCAAGTAAACGGCAGTTTACTTCAAAATTCGACACCTTCGCCGCACCTATACAGTGCAGCTGAGAGATGTGAAGACGATAGTGATTGAGCAAACCGCTTAGAAAAACAGATATGGGTACGCGGTAATTCGCGTACTCAAAAAATTTCGTGTATAGCCCTATCTTCCCTTCGGGGAAGTCAGCTATACACGCGTCGACATCTGGAGCCTCTGGACGTACATCCAAAGGCACAAAATAGTCGGAAGAAAACTGCGTAACGTCCTCAATGGACATCGCGGAGCGAAAATCCTCCAATTGAGCAACCATCTTCATTTAAAAACTAAGTGGGACACACACAAATTACCTACGAAAGTGAAAAGTTTTCTTTGCAAAAAACGCTTTCAAAGAAGAAGGTGAATAGTGATTAAGTGTGTGTTTTACTGTGTGCGTGTAAAAATGGGGGGCGGTGACTCTTATATAGGGTGGTAAAAACCCTAATTTTTCTCCACGTGGATCCCACTAACGAAAACGTGTGGCTGGAACTGAACCGGTACACGCACTTTTTCTCGATTTACGAGGGCCACGTGGATACTACCCCCAATTTTCGAGGTATACGTTTGAAATACCTATGACTAGGTGCATTGCACTTTAAATGGGCGGCAATATTTCAATGTTTTCCCGCTACGCTTACCGCTGTTAATATTAGTCTAGTATCCGCGGCTACGAGCCGCGCACACTAGACTGGGGGGACATGATGACGTATAGTCTATATATGGGCCATGAGCCCAAATGATAGACATTACTCACACCTAAGCCCACCATGAATGGGCTACCATCACAATGGTATGGGCCGTAGTGTTAACGCTTTGGGCTCGTGAAGCCCAAAGGCCCAATCTAACCCACCGGGTACACGATAAGGATTATCTATTCAAGGAATAGATATCCTTACCTCGGATAAGCACCACGCGTGCGAAGAGTAAGGAGCAAGAAACACGGTTTCTTAGCCCCTATATATAGAATCACACGATTCTCATTCAAGGTACGACATACAAACCCTAACTCTTTAAGAGAACCCTAAATCGATTACTTACTCTCACGCCGGAGTCTAATCGGGGGAGACAATCCCTCGATAAGCCTAACGGTGTTATTTTATTTTCTTAGTACGTAGGTAACGAAGTGCTAAGAAGTGGATTGATACGAGAGCAAGAGCCCAACAATCTACACGCCCAACTTTTGTATCAACAACTACTATATTTGCATGAATAAGAACTCAATCAATACCTGAACCTTCTTATCTGCTTCTCTTTTGCTACTTATATCTTTCGTCATTACGATACAGTTTTTTGTAAAATCTAGTATCACCAGAAACACCTACTGATTATAAATCTCTCAATCCTAATCGACAGTGGCGGCGAAGAGAGTGTGCAAGAAGAAAATATACATATTTGGAAACATCCTATTTCAGTAAGAAGAAGATGTTTTTACATAATATTTTTGCATGAACCAAAATATAAAGAAGTGATACATAGGCCATAAGCCTACTTATTCAAATAGGATACTATTAACATTCTCAGCTCACGGGAGTATTTTCATCTGTCTTAACCTCTCGACCCATGGCGCGATGCTCTTAAGTGTGTCTGCATACCCATGAAACCCAAATTCTCGACTCTTATTCATGCTACAAACATGCTGAAAGTTGACTTTTAACGTTGCATTAGCTGCCCCAAAGGTAGTAATCTCCTCCATTTTTTAGCTGCCCCAAAGGTAGTAATCTCCTCCATTTTTGTCTTGTACACTCCAATTTCTTCCACGATTCTATCCCAAACTTGTCCTTTATCCTTCATGAACTCGGCAACATCATATATTTCTTTCTCCTCAAATGGCATAAACTCGACATCAAAAACATCACAAAGCACTCTCCATAACATTTTCCATGTAAAAACATCACCGTTCGTGCAATTAAAAGCTTGATTCTTTGCCTTTTCAGTCACTGATGCCCATATATGCTGCTCGGCTAGCACTGTAGCATCAGATGCATCCCAAAAGTGTTCCCAAGTGTATTTATTACCATAAAACCTACGTAAATGTGGATGATCATGGAACTTATATAACAATAGATGAAGTAGAGTTTTGTCATAAGTGATAAGTATAAAACCCGAGTACAAAATTTTAAGCTTTGATAGCTTTATTAGTTTTTGAAGTTTGTTAAGCGGGTAAATTCAGAAACATGGTTTGTATACGTAAGATCAAAAGGTCGAAGTCCTGCAAAGATATTACTAGAATATATAATCTTCTAAACTTAACTGGATAAATTATTATTTCGTTTTACATAATTAGTTGTTTATAACAATTAGAAAAGAGTAGAAATGTAGAATAACAAAGTTTTCAGATGCTCGCTCGTGTGCAATATATGGGTGAGTTAATCTTGTAATATTAAAACAGTAACATACAATGATGTGCATATACAAGCAAATATCATGTAAACCTGCGCAGCTATTTCATAAACTTATCCTATTTTCGTGTGCCGTTCAAAAAAATATATATACAAGCAAATATAAACAGGTCATTTCCAAGAATAGTTTTTTAATTGACCATTGTATATATCTACACTACTTATAAAGGAAAAATGGTCAAAGTGAAAAGTTGAGTCACTTGGTCATATGAGAGAGAAAAATAATGTAATTAATACTCTTATTAAAATACCCCATTACTTAAAAGTACAATAATTTATTTACATTGTACAACTAATTAAAAACATATCTACCCAATTAAATACAACCAATTAAAGCACAAACCGGGTTGACTCGGTTTAATTTGACCCGTTTTCGACCAAACCTAGCAAGTTAACCCGGTTTAAATCGACCAATTTTCAAACTTTTATTACAAACTTTTTTTTTATCAATTAACTATCTGTCGCTATAAAATCCCGTTGTTATGCACGGGTCCTCGTCTAGTTAAAAAAAATGGAATCTTTGTCAAATAAATTGTAAACTAAGATGTCTTTATATTTGTAGTTAAAGAAACGTGGGTGCAAAACTGCAAATGCATGGTCTTCAATGATAAGATTAGCATATCACATGGTATTTTAAATATTTCTAAGAGTACTAATTATTTTGTTAAATTAGTTTTAAAAATACAATGGTCAATTAAAAAACTCTCATTTGAGCCTTTTAATTTGGAAAATAGTAATAATGATAATGGAATCTTGCCATATTTGGAAATTTTGATAAAACAATTGAGCCTTTAAATTTGTATTTACGAAATTTAAACCTGTGTTAACTGTTGATTAGTGAGACTGGGAGTAAACTTATAAAAAAAATAAGATTTAAATAGAAGATCTACGTAAATGTAATTAATGACATACCGAAAGGGATAGTTTCCGTGTTTACAGACTAAGGCGTAAACCGAGAATGTCAAAAGTCCATTGAAGATACTTCTTGGTGACGCACCAATGATTATGGAAGATCGGTGTATGGAGTAGGTAAAGGATTCTGGGTAAGACGCTACAATGTCTTCCAAATCATAGTAGAAGTTTGGAAATGGTAGTCTAGGATAATCTTCTCTAAACGGTGCCTCGTGAGGGATAACTTGAGATGCAAGGGTCGAGTCATAAATCGGACCCATGTAATGTTTTGTGCCCGTTTGCAAACTCACATGGCAAAGTGTTGAGTTTGGAGCAGAAGTTAATGTGTTAAGTATTGGAAGGTTATGAATTCCTTGATTTGCATTAATCTCAAAACCGTATATATTGATGACATGAGATGATTCTAGAGACTATGCATGGGCTAGGCCTAATATAATACAAATGGGCCATAATACAAAACAATAACTAGAACTATGTAAATGTCATCTAATACGCCCCCGCAGTTGGAGCGGGAGGAGGTTGGACACTCAAACTGGATCTAAATTCTTCAAACAACGCAGAAGGTAGACCTTTGGTGAAGATATCGGCATACTGATAGTGAGAGGGAACATGTAGAACGCGTACCTGACCAGCAGTAACCATGTCACGAACAAAATGTATGTCTATCTCAATATGTTTCGTGCGCTGATGTTGAACCGGGTTTGCAGACAGATAAATGGCACTAACGTTATCACAGTAGACAAGTGTAGCAGAAGCTAACGGAGAATGTAGCTCACGAAGCAGATTACGAATCCATGCAGTCTCAGCCACAACGTTAGCAACACCCCTATATTCAGCTTCGGCACTGGAGCGTGAGAGGGTGTGCTGACGCTTGGATGACCAAGACAATAAATTATCACCCAGAAAGACACAATAACCTGAGGTAGACCGTCGTGCGGAGGGGCAACCTGCCCAATCAGCATCTGTATAACCAACAAGAGAAGTAGTAGAAGAGGAGTATAAATGAAGACCAAAATCCAAAGTCCCTTGAACGTATCGCAGGATACGCTTAAGAGCAGCAAAATGAGGCTCCCGCGGATCGTGCATATAGAGACAAATCTGCTGAACTGCATAAGATATATCCGGACGTGTAAATGTGAGATACTGAAGCCCACCTGCAAGACTACGATATAAAGTTGGATCCTGAACCGGAACACCTTCTGGACCCAGTTTAGACTCTGTATCAGCGGGAGTCCGAGAAGGGTTACAATTGGCCATGTGAGCACACTCAAGAAGTTGGAGAGCATACTGCCTCTGAGACAGAAACAACCCTGTAGAATGACGAACAGCAGAGATACCAAGAAAATAATTAAGTGCCCCAAGATCAGTCATGTCAAACTCACTATGTAAGGAACTAATAATCTGCTGAAGGAGAGCAGTAGAGGATGCTGTAAGAATGATGTCATCCACATATATAAGTAAATAGGCAACCTCAGACCCCCGTCGATAAATAAATAGTGAAGAATCACATCGACTATGATAAAATCCAACTCTAGTGGCATAACCTGCAAACCGCTGAAACCAAGCACGAGGTGCTTGCTTTAGTCCATATAATGATCTCTTCAAAAGACAAACATGCTGAGGGTATCGAGAGTCAACAAACCCCGGGGGCTGATGCATATAGACTGTCTCAGATAAATCACCGTTAAGAAATGCAATCTTAACGTCAAGCTGATGAATAGGCCACTTGCGAGAGACAGCAAGGCTAAGAATAGTGCGAATGGTGGCCGGTTTCACAACCGGGCTAAACGTCTCATCACAATCAACACCAAGTTGCTGACTACTTCCATTAGCAACCAAACGAGCCTTATATCGGCTCAAAGTCCCGTCAGCATGAAACTTGTGCTTAAATAACCACATCGAGCGAATCAAATTAACATCTGAGGGCTTCGGTACAAGAACCCAAGTATCATTTATAACTAACGCATTATACTCATCATACATAGCATTACGCCACTGAGGAACTCTTAAAGCGACAAAGGGAGATTTAGGTATAGGAGAAATGGAGGAGGTATGTAAAGTGAGACGATCAACGGGTTTGACAATGCCCGATTGAGACCTAGTGACCATGGGGTGAGTACGAGGGGGTTCGTTTACGGGCTGTGGTGAGTGGGTCGAGGCGGTGTTTGTTTGGTTGTTAGTGGGCGGTTGTTGGGGTGCTGTTTGAGTTGTATTAAGTGGTATGGTACTATCATTAGTAGGCTGCGGGGAAGTGGCAAAATTGGGTTGCTGTTGGGTGTGATAAACTGGGCTCGAAGTATTAGTAGAGCCTAGTGGGTTTGGGTATTGATGGGCTGTAGTTTGGGTTGCGGTAATTGGTGATGGTTGGTTATTAGTGTACTGTGAAGAATGTGCGTTAATGGGTGGCTGTTGGGTTTGATGAACAGGGCTCGCGGCATGCGGTGAGGTATGATGGTGAGGAGTGTTTTCGGTGGATAGAGGAGTGGGGGTTTCGTTTGGTGTTTGGGGAGGAGGTGGAGTGATAAGACCGTGGTTAAGGAGAGGGGAAGGTGCGGGATCTAAAAAGGTATATGTAGGTGGGGCATTGGGTGTCATGGATCGGTAGGGAAATTGGGTTTCATCAAAGGTGACATGTCTAGAGAGAATAATTTTATTTGTTTCAAGATCGAGGCAACGAAAACCATGGTGATATGCGGGAAAGCCCAAAAAGATGCATGGGGTTGCTCGTGGTGCGAGTTTGTAAAGGGAGTGAAGGTGTGGGTAACAAAGGCACCCGGATATGCGTAATCGAGAGTAGTCGGGTTTTTTGTGAAAAAGTCTTGTGTAAGGGATTTCATTGTTTATGGCGGTTGAGGGTAGAAGGTTAAGGAGATATGTGGCCATGTGGAGGGCCTCGACCCAAAAGGTAGGTGGTAGGTGTGCTTGAAAAAGGAGGGTACGGATGACATTATTTATTGTGCGGATCATTCTTTCCGCCTTGCCATTTTGTTGGGAGGTTTTTGGGCAAGAAAATCTAAGTTGTATACCATGTTTAGCAAAAAGTGTGTGGAGTCGGTTATTATCGAACTCACCACCATGATCACATTGGAAACTCTTGATTTCACATTTAAATTGATTTTTAACATAATTACGGAAATGTAAAAATTTATCGAACATGTCAGATTTAGAGCGTAGGGGATAAATCCACAAATAGTGAGAGAAATGATCAAGAAAGAGAACATAATATTTGAAACCACTAGAACTAATAATAGGAGAAGTCCACAAATCAGAATGAATAATATTAAAGCAATGTTTAACAATAGAATCTGAACTATGAAACGGAAGCTTCACATGTTTGCCAAGTTGGCAAGCATGACAAACATGTGTAGACTTTTGGTTTTTACACGAAATAAAATGACGGGAAACAAGGGAGCGTAGCACTTCGTCACCGGGATGACCGAGTCGTTGATGCCACGTGGAGGAACTTGTGGAGAGAAAGGCAGTAGGGATAGTTGATGGTTTGGTAACTGGATAGAGATCGCCCGAACTGTCACATCGAAGGAGGATGTGGCGAGTCAAGAAATCTTTTACAGAGAAACCAAAAGCGTCAAATTCAATAGTGCAATTATTATCCCTAGTAAACTGACGAACAGAAATAAGGTTTTTGATGATATTAGGGGTGACAAGTACATTATGAAGGTGAAGAGGGCAATGAATGGTAGGAATAATGCTATGGCCAGTGTTAGTAACGGGAATAGAATTACCGTCACCAACGTGAACAGATGGGTATAAACGTTTATTAAAAAGAGTACTTAAATTACTTGCGTTAGAAATTAAATGAGAAGATGCACCTGTATCTATATTCCAAGTTGGGTCTTGCTTAGTCATAGTGCTAAAAACACTAGGAAATGAAGTAACTTGAGACCGGTACGAAGCGGGTGGGGGACCAAGTATACTTTTGGTGTTGGCATGCTGGTGTTGGTATTGAGCTGGGTAAGGGAAGTGGGCTGTGTGGAATGCATGTGGTGGGTTGGCGGGTTGTTGTTGTTGGGCCAGACGGGAGTGATAGAAACCAGGTGAGGCCCAGCTGTGATTATTGTTGCTAATCGATGAAGTACCACACCCATGACCAAACTGACCAAAATTATTGTGGATACCAAAATGGGGTACACAAGTCTGGTAAGGAGGATTTGTATAAAACTGATGTTGATTCATGATGAAAACTTCAATCTTATTACTTTAAATAATGAATGGAAGAATAGGTACTTACGTCACAATGATGCCACCATGTAACGATCCACTTATATCAATGACTTTCTTTTATTCTTTATTTGGTCTAATAAAAAATGAATTAACTAATCTTCCTTTGATGCTAAAGTAACTTTTCCACCGATCTGTTTTTAGTACACCTGATTTGGAAAGGGTAAAATGAATATTGGAATTAGTAATATAGAAAAGTGAAGTTGGACTTTAGTATCAATGAGGTTTGTAGCAGATTGAAGGTATTTGAGATTCGGTTGGGAGAGGGAAGAAAAGACAGATTTTTGAGGTTAATTTAGGATGGGATCAATTTTGCTCTTGATACCATATTGGAAGGTTATGAATTCCTTGATTTGCATTAATCTCAAAACCGTATATATTGATGACATGAGATGATTCTAGAGACTATGCATGGGCTAGGCCTAATATAATACAAATGGGCCATAATACAAAACAATAACTAGAACTATGTAAATGTCATCTAATATTAAGCACATTGGAAAGCATTTGAGAGTTGCATGAGATGTTTAGTTCTTCACTTTCATTCACATTTATAGCTAACCAAAAGACATGAGTGATTTGAGTGGCGAGTGGTGTAAGGAGTTTGCGCGTATTTTCCAGGTTTAGAGTGTCTAAAGTGATGTGTTTGTCGAGGAGCGAGGATGGAAACCAAGTAGGTAATAAACGTCGTGATACTCCATAGACTTTCCAAGGACCACCTAGCGCCGTTAGCTTCTTTAAGGCCTCGGTTAAGGCCACACCCACCATCCCAGTGACCCCGACGATAAGAGCTACTGGTGAATTATGGTTTGCTTGAGCCATTTTGTGTATCAAAGAGAAAAAGAGGAATTGAGATATGTGAAGATATTAATGAAGGCCTCGGTTAAGCAATTATAGCTCTTTGAATCTGTTTGCAATCTTATCTCTTGAATTATTCAACTATTTATAACGGAGTATTCCACAAAATAGAACATTGACTACTAACATAAATTATTGTTTCAAAGGTCAAATATTTGACTACAAAATATGATATTTTATTATGAAAAACAAGAATAACTTATTTGTAATATCAAAATATCACTTGAGATGCTCTTTCTATCAAACTAAGAGTGGTGGCAATGGACAGCGGCATGGACAGCGGCATGGCCATGCCGGCGGTGAACACCGCCGCCAGTCCACCGGCATGGCCAGCGGCATGGTCTCAGCGGCTATTATTGCCGTGGAAGCATGGTATTTTCGATGCAAAAATTCGACCGTTGCTTGGTATTTTCGATGGGCAAAAAACAATAAATGCATAAAAACAAAAATTAGATCCGTTGCTTTTGGAGGAGCGGGGTAAAAAAAAAAAAAAAATTTCCTATATAAACAAACACAAACACAGCTTAAAAACTCACACACAAACACAAAACTCACACAACACAAACATAAATTTTTCACAATGTCATCTTCTTCGTCCGAATCGTTAGTGAATATCTCTAACGAATTGTCCGAACTAGTGCCATCCGGTAGCACTCTAGAAACCTTATTAGCCGCGTACGATGCAATTGACGACACGGCAAGCTCTACCGAAACTCGGGAGTATATAGAACGTTTTCGTGAACAAGCTTTACAAACCCTTATGAATGACTATTTCGTCGAACGTCCAAAGTTTAACGACGAACGTTTTCGTGATCGGTTTCGTATGAATAAAAGCTTGTTTTTAAGAGTTGTTGCTGATGTTGAAGCGAATTTTGAATGGTTTCAAGAGGGGTTAGATGCGAGGGGGAAAAAAAGTTTCACGGCATTACAAAAATGCACATCGGCGATTAGGCAACTCTCAACGGGTGAACCTCCAGATAGATTTGATGACTATTTAAACATGGCGCGCCGAACGTCAGGTGATATATATATATTTTAAAGTTCTTGCTATTAATTTTTTTATAAACTTAGCGTTATATATATTTTATAAAGTTCTTGTTATTAATTTTTTATAGGAGAATGCCTTGATCATTTTTGCCAAGCGATTATTCAACTATATGGTCGAGAGTTCTTACGTAGGCCTACATCCCATGACGTTGCACGCTTATACGAGTTCCATGAAGATAAACATCACATTCCTGGAATGCTTGGTAGCATTGATTGTACCCATTTTCCATGGCGTAATTGTCCTAGACATTTGAAAGGTCAATATAAGCGAGGTGATCATCAATACCCAACTATTATGCTTGAAGCCGTCGCTTCTTACGATTTGTGGATTTGGCATTCGTTTTTTGGTCCTCCAGGTGCAAACAACGATATCAATGTTTTGAATCAGTCACCATTGTATCTTACGGAGCGAAACGGAACGGCCGCAAACAGTTCATTTCATGTAAATGGACGGTTTTACAAACGCGGTTATTATCTTACCGATGGAATCTATCCTACATGGTCAACGTTTGTTAAAGCATACAAGCATCCGGTTGAATTAAATGAAAAGAGATTCAAGAGGCTACAAGAGTCTGCAAGAAAAGATATCGAGCGAGCTTTTGGTCGTCTTAAAACTAAATGGAAGATTCTCGATCGTCCTCTCCGGGCAATGTCGGTTGAGAAGATTCGGCAAATCGTTTATACGTGTATCATATTTCACAATATGATTTTAAAAGACGATGGGATGGCAATATCACCGGTTCATATAATGGATCCGCCAGTCGCACCAATTTATGACGAGAATGTATTACCGGAGTTAATCGACGAACAAATGCATTACCGACTCCTATATGATCTTACGAACCACGTAGATGCTCAAAATTTAACATATCTCGATGATTAGTTATTTCATTTTTTTTAAGAATAATGTAATTTTTTTTTTTTTTTTTTTTAAGTATTATGTAATTTTCTTTTAGTTATTAATGAAATATTTATGTTTTAATTAAATTGTTTAATTTATTAAAAAAAAAAAGTTGGGAGGTATGGAAAAGGCATGGTTGCCACTAAAAAGAGGTTGGGAGGTATGAAAAAAGTATGGATGAGGTGAAATGAGGTGGAATGATATTATTGGTGGATTTGGGAGGTATGGATAATTCTGAAGGCATGACTGCCACCACCCTAATAAGTTTAGTTATATTATTGTTTCAGCTTACAGATTCAGACGCCTCTGCTTACATGGGCGGTTTTGGGCCGGCACACCGTCAGTAATCGAGCCGGGCCCAACACACTAAGAGGCACTAAAATTTTTTATACTCATTATATGTACTAGGCCCAACCCACTAAGAGGTACTAAAAATAAACCCTATTAATCATTTAATCCAACCCACTAAGGAGCAGTAAGATTTTTTTTTCGTATTTTGGGTTTTTCGTACTTGATTATGGTCTATGGATATTATAATATAGGGGCACTTTTTTTTTTTTTTTTTTTTTCGTGCCAGGCCTAATTTTTTTTTGACGTTCTCAGCACCGCCCCTGTTGGCTTACATCTACTTAATTTATATACTAATTGTTTTGTTTATATGTTCATGAAACTCAGATGTAAAATGGAGTTATGTACAAACTTATAACAAGGTTATCTACATTTATGCTATTTAATTTTATTTTCCTTCATATCGAAAATAGACCATTGAGAAACTCTCTTATAACATGAATCTTGGGGTGTTCATCGGTTCGGTTATCGGTTTATTCGGTTAAAAAAAATTTAGGTCATAATCGAAAACGAACCGAACCGAAGTTCAGTTCGGTTAGGGGTCAAAACCGAAAACCGAATTTTGTACTTGAATTACACTATTTATATATATATATATATATATATATATATTTTAATTTAGGGCAAATGACACAAAAAGGTATCAAACTTAGGGTCTATTTTCAATCAAGGTACTCTTCTTTTTTTCTTGCATAAAAAGGTACCCAACAAAATTTTTTGGCGGATTTGGGTTTTTTACTAACGTTCGTTAACTCACTTCGTTAATAAATTACATGTTTGGTCCTCGAGTTTGTATACACATTTCATGCACCATCCACCATCACCACCAACCGCCGCCACCATCACCAACTGCCACCACCACCACATGCCACCTCTACCACCATCGTCCACCACCACCACCAGAAGCTGCCACCACTGCCGTCACCAATACCACCCTTCCCCACCACCAACAGCAGCTACCACCACCACTGCCACTTCCCCACCACTCACCTCCACCACCACAATTTAAAACAAAAAAAGAAATATAATGCAACTCTCACAGTCCATATTTACGAGAGAGAAAAAAAAGGTCAAAGATGACAACCACAGTCAACAACTATTACTATCCCATTTTCTCATCCAAATATCCAATACTAACAACTCACATACATAATACATTCAACATCTAAACCCATCTCCAAATGAAACTCAACTCAAATTTATATGAAAAAAAAGGAGGAACTAAGATTGCTTTTTATTTAGTATCTTACAAGAGATATCAAGATCTTTATAGACCTTTACAAATCAAAAGCAAGCTCATCATAGATGTAACACCCCCAAAATACCGCAGCGGAAGACTGTGTCATAGGGGTGCTACTTCATAATACAAAGTACAAGGTATAGAAAACGAACTCTAAATGAGACGTTTTGAAAAGTTACCATTCGATTAATAAATTCAAAGTTACAAACATGAGATTCCAAAGTATGATACATAAATGTATACAAAATATTTTTGAATGGTAAATGATAAAAGCGTAAGTCTTCAGAATATGCAGCTTGACTCTAAGTTCCACGCACTAGCTATCGCCTTACTAACCTGAGATAAACATGCTAAAGTGTCAACACAATGGTTGGTGAGTTCATAGAGTTTGTCTTAAAACAGTTGAAAAGCCTTAAAAGAATATTCGCACAGCAAAGGCATCGTGAATCCACTCAGTTGCAAGTCCCGCCATAAGAGACTTGCAACCTGTGTGTTCACAACCCACTGCTAACATATAGTATAATAAAGACATGTATAAGTTCATCAAAACAGTTAAGCAATTAGTCGTGAGTCTACACTTCATCTCCGAAGACCTCACGTTTATGATGTATCCAACATTCACAAATGTTAGGATGTATCAAATCCTCAATGGTCATCCAACAACTTAATCTGGAGCCACTGGCAGTCTCAATGGTCATCCAGCAACTTAATCTGGAGCCACTGGAAGTCTCACAATCAAGTATAACGCAGTTAAGTATAACACAATCATGTATGTATGAAATCAAGTATAATGCAATCAAGTATAAGACGATCAAGTATAAAAGCTTTGAATATTTGTACAAGTAAGCAAGTAGTTGAGCATGTATCTCCCCCAAAGAGTTAAAACAAGTATGAAAAAGTAGGGGCTATGACTCACCTTAAGCTTATGTAATGAGAAATGAAAGTGGTAGTTGAATCGCGAAAGTCTCTAAGAGCAGCCTATAATAGAACGTTGCGACTTAGGTTTAAAGTAACGTCTAAGAATACGAAGAATTGCCTATATATGTCTTGCATAATGTTCATGATGTAGTACTTAGTATATAGTGTAAGTCTTTGAATATAAATGGTTTATGAAACATGTATAGGTTGTATATCTCTTACTACTGTTCGGGCCGACGTAATTCAGAAGTCATGGAGTAAACGTTCGAGGAGCCAGGACACTTTAATTCGTAAATCCACAACTCATCTCGACGGCTTACTTAATGAACTCCTCACATGAGGCTCCCTACTATTGTAGTATTTGATAACATATATATAAGTTTTTGATCTTTTAAAGTTATATGGTCTTTAGCCGTGGCTTTGCCGTGACCTTGGTCATTGTTACCATGGTCTTGAGACTCAACCTTGGCTTTAGCCATGGTTGTGGTCTTGGCTTTAGGTCATTAGACCTCTTGGTCTTAGTAAAACATAACTATTATATAGTGATTTTGGTCTAAAAATGGGTTGTTAAGAATTTGAAGAAAATATCACTCGGAAAGCGTTTTCAGGGCTCGAGCTTTTTTGCTTTTAAATGAAAACGTCGTTCCGGACAACTTTCGTGTTTTAACTTTTTGATGAATTGGACCAGAAGGGTGACTTTCAAAATGGCAAAATGCAAACAGTAGGGTATTGGCAGTTTCGGCGTTTTGGTTTCGCTAACTTCGTATGGCCGTATCTTTTGACTCGTGTACTCGTTTTGGGTGATTCAAATTGCTATGTTTTCCTTGTTAAGTCCTCTTTAACAGTAAGTAAGTGTCAAATATCATAGTTATACTATTTTGGTCGTGGTTCTCCATAAAAGTCACTAGTTTACTTGTTTAAATATCATAAGTTAACATATATATATATATACATAACTTGTTTTACTAGTTTTTATACATCATGAACACAATACAAAGACCATATATAGCATGAAAGAAACATAATAAGCATGAAAATGATATGGAGCAAGAAAGTGTAATAGGGTTTGCTTACAACTTTTGGCTTTCTAAAGAAAGGAAGTCAAGTATAGAACTAGGACACTAAACCTAAGCTTGTAAACCCTTCACCACAACTCTTGAAACCCTTGCTAGCTTTGATATATACCTTGTGAAAACCAATTAACTTCAGCCCCGAATCACCTTGTGTAGCTCCTAATTCAACCATGGAATCACCAAACAAACTTAAGAACTAGGTAGAGAATACTAAGACCTTGAACTTTGTAGTGTAACTTGTAGTTTGAAGATCAAAGGATCATGGTGCTAGAGATTTATGTTGTGGCGTTTTTATTGATGAAGAAGAAAGACATGAGCTTGCTATTTATACTATGAAGAGGAGGTTAGGAAAGTGTTAGGAAGGTGTCTTAAGGAGGTGCAAGACTTAGGATATTTTTCCTAACCTTGGAGGCCAAGTTTAACACATATACATGAATCCTAAAGTCCAAGGCTTATCATAAGCCACCAAGGCATGGTGAAGCCTCCTTATAGTCGGCCATATGGTGGATAGGATGACTAGATGCAAAAACTTGGTATTATCCTACTTATGTAGCTAGTTTTGGACCCGTAAATTGCTAACTGTAAGTTGTTAAGTCACGAAACGTAAAACCGGGTATCCTAAAAATATGAAACTTATAAATATGCTAGAACTTATCAATATACTCCATAATAAAATATAAAATGAGTGGTAGGTTCTATTAGGGTGCTCAAACCCTGCTAAAACTGGAAACGCGGGTCTAAAATGCGTAATACGTAAAACGTACGAAAGTTGCGTAAAATTGAGAAAAGTAAAATGTAACTTTTCTAATAGGATACTAAGGACTTAAAATGACTTATAATGTTTAGGCTGGGCTCAGTCTAGTATCGGTCGGTATTAAATGTCTTTTAGACATAAAACCGTAAGCCTAAAAATCAATGAATGACTTATAAAATCAAGGAATGATTTTTGGTCAAAGGAGGAGGGAAAAACATGTTGAATTTTTCTAATAAGTTGAAAACTCAAATCATCTTAGAAATGCGGTGTAGGTATAGGCTAAGGTTACGGCTGAGTAAAAACGCTTAAAACTGAAAATTCCAGTTTTTCACGGCCGAGGCTTATTTGGTCATATTTTTCTCAGTCATGATTAATTCTATAATTAATCATGAGAGTACTAAACATTTTTTTGATGCGGGGTCACTTAACGCGGTCGAGTTTCGTTGTGCGTAGAATTTTTAAATGACGTTTTACCCTAAAACGTGTAATTCCTTAACAACTTTCACGAAAATGATCTGATGAGTGTCAAACTTTTAATTTGCTATGGAAATGATTTATCACTCGAGGCCAAGAAACAAAAATCAAATTTCGGGAAAAATGAATAGTAAAAGTGAATAATAAAATTTTCCGGGAATAGTAATTAACCTGAAATTGCGAATTGTTATAATAGATCTTTAACATACTAAATACAAAAGTAATCACCTACCCGAGACCCTGGTTTGGATCTTGAAGCCGTAATAAACAAAGAGACTACAACGGTGTTTGTGTTTGAGTACTTCATTTTGACTGATTGATTTGAATAATAAGGCTGTTTCGTTGTGTTGGTGTGACAAGGTTGTGTTCGTATGAATTGAGTGATAAGGTAGGTTTATTTTTTGTGTTATAATGGAGCGCTTATTATTCATGGAAATAGAAGGATATTTAATTTAATTTTGATGGGGTTACAAGGTTGGAACCCATGGAGATATAAGGAAGGCTTTTGTTACAAATGGGAGCTGCATATGTGATTGGTTTGAAATCCTAAGGAGGCTTTGAAATGAAGGAGTTACAGGGATGTATTTGGAGAGATAAGGAGATGATAATTGTAGCAGATCTTGGGGTGTTATGCTGTATGGGTGTTATACTCGAGGACCAAACATGTAATTACTAACGAAGTGAGTTAACGGACGTTTGTAAAAAACCCAAATCCGCCAAAAAATTTTGTTGGGTACCTTTTTATGCAAGAAAAAAAGAAGAGTACCTTGATTGAAAATGGACCCTAAGTTTGATACCTTTTTGTGCCATTTGCCCTTTAATTTAATTATATATTTTTGGCAAATAAAAAACATTTCAAACATCAAAAAGTATTTTTTATATTAGTATAAAATTTTAATGGACATTTTTTATATATAGTAAATCCTACTACACGAATGTAGTCTCACTAGCGGTCTCGGGATGCATCACTAACGCAAGTTCTAGAATCTAAATGCTACCGGTACACACATAAGCACTAATAATGAATGCTTTTCCTATCAAATCTAAAGGCGAACCTCACATATTTGGGTGGAAAATTTTTCAAGTGGTACGGTTTTGTGCTAGTCATACAACCTCCTATCCATGAGACGCTTGCTATGGCTAAAGTTTTACTCCTAAATGTTGTAAAAAAATTTAAATTTGGCGCTAAAATTACACTAACAAGTATTTCTCATACTTTTATTACACATCTACCATCAAACAAACAAACTCAAGCGAAAGTGTATCTATAAGGTATCATCATTTTACCCTCCCCTTACACTTAGGATGAACATTGTCCCAAATGTTCAAGTAAAGAATGTAAAAGTGAAATAAGTAAAAAGAATGAAATCAAATACTCCGCTGATTCGCTCGGTGTGGATAGTGTGGTAACAAGGTTAGATCTTCCTCCAAGAAAATGAACAATCAAAGCTTCCCTTCCAGAATATAAATCATCTTCTTGTCATACATAACCTGTTAAACCTGAGAAAACAAACAAGGCAACCTCATGTAAAATCGGCGGCAATCTATATATACTAATAAATCCTAGAAAGCAATGTAAGATATAATGCTTCGGGAATGAATGTTTGCAGATTTCCTGGAGTTTATAAAACTAAAGAATTAACAAAAACTTTAAGACTCCGTTACAAAAACAAAGCTAGCAAAATTTTGAGATTTTTACACATGACGCCGTCCGGAATTTCTTCCTGACGCCGTCAGAAGTGACCTGCAGAAATCTTTACGTTAAGTTTCCGGAAAATTTCTGGAAAACTTATGTCCTACATCCTGGAAAATCCTACAAAACATCATTATGACTCGATACATGCATTTGACTCTAACAAATACGAATACACATGTTCATTTAATATTGTTGTGGTTCATGCTCAATTTCGTTCTTATAAACAAATTTGGGTCTCCCCTTACACTTAGCTTTTGCAAAATACCTTTATATGCAATTAAGACGAAGTTAAAAACAAAATAAAGCATTTTCACAATTTACTTTGAAACATGAGCCACAAACAACAAAAATAAAACATGCATATGGAAACAAATAAAATCAAATAAACAAACAAACAAATAAAGCTTTGGTTGCCTCCCAATAAGTGCTTGTTTTTGTTCGAGTCATGAGCCTGACTCTACCCTTATTTAACGGAAATAGGGGAGGTTTTCCCTACACTTTGAATTAAGTGCGGGTGGAAGTAGCGATACACACCCTTAGGGTGGAAATATGCCTCGTGAGAAAAGAGTGGTGGATGAATTATATGCTCAAAGGGGTGTGCTCCTATCATCATAACCTTACCTAATTCAATCGGGTTAATGGGTGGATTAAGATTTTCTCCTAGAAAGGGATCATTTTCTATCAACTTCAAGAGACTACTAGTTGGGGACCCATCTTGACCTAATAAACCCGGTTTAAACCCATAATGTTTCTTATGATCAATCATAAATGGGTGATGTAAGCATGTAAGGTCATTTTCCACTCCTATATTGGCTTCCTGTCTACAAGGCTTAGAGTCTACTACCTTTATCCTAAGACTACCCGGACTATATGGTTTGATGGGTGGATCGGGACCTATTTCAATTCCTAAATTTTCATCCAAGGATGGAAGATTAGGTAACGATTTTGGTTGAAGCTCTGATTCTTCAAAACTAGGAACTTCCCTAGAACTAAGAGTAAGGTTATTATTATAAGTATTCAAACCTATATCCTCTAGTTGTATTTGGTTCAAAGGTTCTACCTCAATTGGGATTCCTAAAGTCTTATCTACTTCATCAGAATAAGTCACGGGCGGTGTGTATGCTTCAAATGATGGTAGGACTTGTGGGGTACTTGGTGGGCTTAAATTTTTAACTCTATCCTCCATCTTATCAAGATTACCAATGTGCTCAGCTTGTATTGTGGTGAAATCAAACCACCCCGTGCACCCAGTTATCTCATCTATAGGTTTATCCCCAAACAATCTTCTTGCTTGTTCCCTTAAACTTGTTATCAATTGATCCGTAACAACGTTTGTTGGGTTGTCCATTTTTTTGGCAAGTATGGCACAATTCTCTATGGTTTCCCATGCTTCATCAACACTTAATCCCCAAAGGTCCCCATCTGCGGCATGGTCAATGTCCATTTTGGTATAGTGGTCGACACGATAGTAAAATATTTCAATTTGAGACCACAGATCGAAATTATGATGAGGGACTTTTCGGAGTAAATATTTAAAACGAGCCCATGCATCATATATAGGTTCATCCTCATGTTGTTTAAACATCAAGATGTCATTTGGAGTGGGTGAATTTCGTGGTTGGTAGTATGGTGGATTCGCGTTCTCCATAATGGCTAACGGAATAGTAAATGGAAAGGTTTTTACAAACAAAGACACAAAGAAAAGATAGACTAAAGAAAACCTAAAAATAAAAATAAAATCTTACTAGAAAGGAATCTAGCAAGTAGACCTAATAAAAAGAAATTCTAACCTAGACAATAACTATTCCCCGGGATGCGGCGCCAAAAACTTGATGCGTGGGAATTGCACCAGGCTTTACCTCTCGAGGGATCTCGAGAAGCTTACAATCCCCACCAGGCAGTGTACCTGATGGTTGTAGTATAGTATAGTGACAAGTACCGGGGGATTGATCGTTCAACTCAGGAATAGTGTCGCTAGGATTAGAAAGCCTAAAAACTAGGTCTAGAGGTGAGGGATGATTCTTTTTGTATTTTTATATTTTTTATAAAAGCAAGTAAAATCTCGGGTTTTGGAAGAGTGGGCGGAACGACTAACCCAATAACTAAGATGTAATCAAAATAAAATAATAAAAATGAAAATAAACTAAATTAAACTAGTGGTGTGAGCAATATGTGGGAAAATGGTATTTACTTAGATTTCACTACTCCCTAGATATCTTTTACAGGTTAATTACTTGTTACAGTTGCATGGATGACGGATTGTATTCCTTAATATCATTCATGGGGTGGCGTACTTACTTCCCCAATTCTATAAGCTCCTACTTCACTCCTATGTCAAGCCAGCTAAGAAGCTCCTAACATGGGATCACTAGAATTCGCTCATGCATTAAATACAACCATAAAAACCTAGTACACATCGGTTCATGTTTCTTAAGACGTTCAAGCAAGTTACACAATGGAGATCTGCCAGTTTTCTTAAGCCTAACATTGAAATCATTCATCCATTACAACTATAAACAAGAAATCAACCTATAATCAACATCTAGGTTTCATTACATCTAAGCAAACACATAAAAGATCTAGCCTAGCATGTTATAATCAAGACAAGCATAAGATATATTCAAACAACACATAGACATATTGAATGAATTGAAAGGAGACTTATCTTAATTGAACATGAAAGGTTTCAAGGGGTGAAAACTCTTGAAAATACTGTTACAAACGACCTAGGGTTTATTAGGTTCGACCCTAGTATTCTCCACACAAGTTCCTCCTTTAAGAATGAAAAATAGAAAAGTATATATAGATTTTGTGAGGTGACGGCGTCAAGAGTAAGTTTCTGACGCCGTCATCTCGCCGCCAATAAAGTTCTCGGACTGCCTAGATCTGGAGTTGATGCCGTCATGTGTAATCCTTCTTCAGGCCGTCACCAAAATAACTCTTGACGCCCTACTTCTGACGCCGTCATGTTTTCTCTGGGTCGTCATGCATTTTACTCCTGACGCCATCACATTTTCCTTCTTGACGCCGTCAGGTACTGTTTCCCGCATGGAAAATTAAGTCTTTGCCGTTTTCTTCACTTTTATGCTCCAAAAACGTCTAAAATGCTTCCTTTTCCATAATTCACTCCCAAAGTACCTAAAATCAAAAAAGGAACAATTTAGGGCAATATTTGATCAAATAAATTCCAATTCCGGCTTAAATGACCCCCTAAAAATGGTTCATTTTTCGCCTCATCAGGCCAGATTCATTATTAGATTAAACGAGCCAATTAGCCTCACGCGTTGCTGTGGGAGCATTGTAGCGATGCTTATAACTCTATGCTTAAGGCATGTTTTCTACATCTTCTTGCGGGCAACTCGTCCATTTAACGATCCTTTTTGCCCAATACATTTTGTTCATAGAAGCCATATATCAATAACACACAAAGGAAGATAATAAATAACAATCTTCGGTTCATTATAAATATATTATTCGCTTCAAAAAAGATGCACATTACCAAATTACAACAGCCCAACAAAAAAGTAGTTGCTAATTTATCAACTGAATGACATTCCTAAGACTATAAACATGAATTACAATACCTAATACTACAATCATGAATTACAATACCTCAAACTATATGGGTGTGATGCGTAGGGATTGCACCAGGCTTTACCTCTCAAGGGATCTTGAGAAGCTTACAACCCCCACCAGGCAGTGTACCTGATCGATGTAGTATAGTATAATGACAAGTACCGGGGGATTGATCGTTCAGCTAGGAATAGTGTCGCTAGGATTAGAAAACCTAAAGATTAAGTCTAGAGATGAGAGATGATTCTTTTTTGTATTTTTATATTTTTTAGGAAGCAAATTAAAATCTCGGGTTTTGAAGGATTTGGGCGGAATTATTTGCTAGTCAACTAACCCAATACTAACATGCAATCAAAATAAAATACTAGAAATGAAAATAAACTAAATTAAACTAAGGTTGTGAGCAATAAGTGGGAGAAATGTGTTTACTTAGATTTCACTACTCCCTAGATATCTTTTACACGTTAATTACTTGTTATAGTTGCGTGGATGACGGATTGTATTCCTTAATACCATTCATGGGGTGGCGTACTTACTTCCCCAATCCTATGAGTGCCTACTTCACTCATATGTCGAGCCGGCTAAGGAGCTCCTAACATGGGATCATTAGAATTTACTCATACATTAAATACAACCAATAAAACCTAGTACACATCGGTTCATGTTTCCTAAGACGTTCAAGCATGTTACCAAATAGAGATCTGCCAGTTTTCTTGAAGTCAATTAATTTTTCCCACACCTTAGCATTGTACTCATTTTTAGTACACGAAACCCCTAGTACACCCCTCCGAGCCTATCTTTTCGTTTCTAACTTTAAGCATTTTACTTAAAGGAAGAATTTGTTACAACCCACCCAAATGTGCAACCAAATCGCCTTAGCCTTCCGTGTATGCACTCATCTTTAGTGCATTATTGTTACATGTTTAAACCCTTAGTTAATCATCTAATTGATTACATGGTTGCTAAGTTGAGTCATAACTTGTACATATTGTTTTGGGACGATTGGGACTCGTGGGTAAAGTACTTGTGTTATGGAGTAATGGGGAAGAACATCATATATTACCCCCATATGTGCGTTAATCTTAAAAAGTACTCAAAGTGTTTTGATTATCTTGATTCGCATCATTAGAGTAGTTTATTGTAAAGTATGTAAAAATTCAAGTGTAAAGGGAATGTACATTCCCTATGATGTATTATTTTGGATGGTAGGGTAAGAGTGTATGCACAAAAAAAAAAAAAAATCAATTTAACATGCTCGGCTAGATTTCTTTTGTGTTTGCTTAGATGTAGTGAAACCTAGATGTTAATTATGGGTTGATTATTTGTTTATAGTTGTTACGGGTAATTGTATTCGATGTTAGGCTTAAGAAAACTGGCAGACTTCCATTGGTAACTTGCTTGAACGTCTTAAGAAACATGATCGGAGGTGTACTATGATATTTGGTTGTATTTAATGATTAGGAGAATTCTAATGATCCCGTGTTAGGAGCTTCTAACGGCTCGACATAGGAGTGAAGTAGGATCCTATAGAGTTAGGGAATATTGTACACGACCCTACGACTAGTATTAAGGAATATGACCCGTTATCCATGCACTTGTAACAAGCTATCAACCTGTAAAAGATATCTAGGGAGTAATGAAACCTAAGTAAACACAACTTTCCCCATTATTGTTTACACCACCAGTATAATTAGTTTCATTTTCATTTTTGTTATTTAATTTTGATTGCATCTTTAGTTATTGGGTTAGTTGGCTAGCAATTAATTCCGCCCACTCTTCCAAAACCCGAGATTTTATTTGCTTTTATAAAACATAAAAATACAAAAAGAATCATCCCTCACCTTTAGACTTAGTTTAGGAGACTTTCTAATCCTAGCGACACTATTCCTGAGTTGAACGATCAATCCCCCGGTACTTGTCACTATAATATACTACAACGATCAAGTACACTACCTGGTGGGGGTTGTAAGCTTCTCGAGGTCCCTCGAGAGGTAAAGCCTGGTGCAATTCCCACGTATCACAAATGCAATTAATCTAATTGGTTTAGTTTATAATTCTTGCTTCCTATTATCTCTTGTTTAATTAGGTGATATCGATGTTAGGCTTAAGAAAACTGGCAGACTTCCAATTGGTAACATGCGTGACCGTCTTAAAAAATATAAATCGGATGTGTACTACGATTAATTGGTTGTGTTTAATGCATAAGTGACTATTGGGGAGGCCATGATATGATATTGGGTATCTGTCATAGGAAGAGATAAAAGCTTATAGAGTTGGGGAAATTTGTACACACCCCCGCGAATGGTATTAAGGAATACAACCCGTCAATTAAAACAAGGTGTGACAATTCAATAGATAGAATTGGATAGCTAGCAAGGAGTAATACGTCATAGGTAGATGCGCTTCACTTCCCTTGTAGAACCCTAATTTACTTTTCTTGCATATTAGTTTAATTAGTAGCTTTTGGGTTAGTTGATTAGCAACTAATTCCGCCCCTTCTTCCAAAACCCTAGATTTTTACTTGCTTTCCATAAAATATAAAAATACAAAAAGAGTCATCTCTCATCTCTAGACCTAGTTTAGTAGAGTTTTAACCCTAGCGAACACTATTCTTTGAGTTGAACGATCAATCCCCCGGTACTTGTCACTATACTATACTACAACGGTCAGGTACACTGCTTGGTGGGGATTGCAAGCTTCTCAAGATCCCTTGAGAGCTAAAATCTTTTGCGATGGCGCAATTCCACGCATCACTCATCATAAGTAACGAGTTTATACCAAAGTTACAAATGTTGCTCATGCTCCAAAGTGATTCTCCAGGTGTGGTACTTACTCCAACTCCTTAGCTAGTGGTTTTTTGTGCAAAACCACTACTTCTTCTTAATGATCAAGAGATAATTCTTGATTGAGGTGTGTGTAATACTCCGTTTTGAGCCTCTATTTATAGTTTCATTTCAACCCTAAGACGTCCCTGGTGAGTTATGACAAGCAAGTGATCGGCCTCATCATTGATGTGGCTCATTAATGTAGAAACGTAACTGCCATTAGAAGTATGCCGCACAACTGGTGTAAAACCGGCGGGATTCTCCTTACGTAACCAACGCTCATATAACATATAACCAGCGTACTTGTTGATTGACTCATGGTTGTATAGTTGACCAAAGGTATCTGTAAGCGGCGCGCTTTCTCCATAAGATCGGCGTGCTTTTGTTCAAACTATGAATAATTATCTTGAGTCATTAGTTTCTTGTGCTTCTCGCATCATTTCACCAATCTTCAATCCTACACATTCCTTCATATATTAAATACCAAAAGTCCTAATAATAAGGTTATATACTATATAATTTACATAATAATGAGGGTATAAATATGTATAATACGAGAGTCATCAGTTCGTTCGATACAAAAATGTAATAGATGTTGATATGCTCTACAAAACTTTGACAGAAATATGGATAAACAATTATAAACTTCGAGTGTTTAAGGCTTGGGATAGGCCGACGAAGGGTGAGTGTAACAACAAGGAGGTAAATGATGGTGTAGGGTATGATAGTCGGAAGGTATATGGCAAAAAGATTACTATGGGAGAGGGGATGATGGAGGATGCCGTAGCATTAGAGACTCTAGAAAATACATCGAGGTGGTCCAAAAAGATAGTCGAAAAAGTGGGGAAGATGAAAAATCAAAGAGTTAAAAGGAAAGGATGAATGATGGAGGCGTGGCAGCGGGAAAAGTAGTGGAGGAAAAGGAAAGAGTCATTGAAGTCGAAACCTTTGAGGATATGAAACAGATAATGCGCAAAAGTGTAATCGCTGAAGTGAAGATGTTTGAGTACTTGGAAAAGCTACCAGAAGTTCTTGCAATGGAAGGGATGGATGGTGTCAAAATTAAGTATATTGGTGGTCTTGAGTTCATGTTAGTGTTTGAAACAGAAGAAATGGTTAACAATATTGTATGAAGAATTGACAATGATGTCCGACAGTGGCTATGGAAGATTTAAAAAGTATACAAAAGTTTTAGGCCAGCTAGAAGGTTCACATGGATAAATATCATGGGTGTTCCACTATCATGTTGGACGGAGCAGGTTTTTCGAAAAATCACGTCATGGTGGGGAAAGATTGTGGATTTGGATAATTGCTCATTGGAAGGGAATCAAAGCATTAGGATCGGGAAAATACTTGTGCACACAATGGAGACCAGACTTATACATGAAAGTTTACAAATTAAGACAGGTTTAAAAAATTTAAGGTAATGGTGGCGGAAGAGATTAATGACACATTAGAAGTTGTGATGAAAGAGGATCATAGTAAAGGAAGGGAGGATGAGGAGCCGGTTAAGGGAATGGACGTAGAGATTAGGATGGGGAAGAGGGTGAGATTAAAAAAGATGACATGTGTTATGCTGTAGCGGGGGAATACGATCGGAATGACAGAGTTTCCAACAATAATGGCATACCGGAATTCATGGACTCACAGTTTAGGCACGTGACAGCAGAGGTGGTTGTTAATGATGGAAACTTCCATAATTTTGGTAACATTTCTAAGAATAACGGTTCAGGTGTTAATGAAAATCCCATGATGAGTGCCGAGAATAACGTGAATGTTGATTCAAATTTTCAAAAATATGAGGATATAGAGGGAAGTATTAATGTAAAGGAACAAATAAAAAGTAAGTTGAATACGGGAAAAGAGTCAACGAATTATGTCGTGCCTCACGTTGGACCTATAAACATTTTTGGGCCTAATACTCAAACAGAAGATATTACAAGGCCCAATACTGGCGTAGGTTTTAATATACCGCAAAATAATGGGTTTGACTCAACGATCGATCATATTGAAGCAATAATAAACAATGATAAGAATATTCATATTGGGGAAAATAACAGTAGAGAGATGAATGACCAGGCAATGATTGATGATGAGGTCGGAATAAATTCGGTTAGTCAGAACACAAAAGTGGGTAACAATAAGTACAAAAAGCACAAAATTTCGAATGATGAAGAGTCTACAAATATAAGGAGTGGTCAAGATCAAGATCAATTCGTACTTGGAGGGGAGGTAAATGACAACAATATAAGAAAAAGAAGAAGTATTAAGATAGCAAAAGGTGTTGCTCAAAGACAAAAAGAGGTTGTTGACGCTACCAGGAAGGGTACAATGCACAATGTGAATTCTGATGACTATAAAGTGGAGCATCGGGAGGAAGGAGAATCGGGTAATATCGTTTTTAAAGCGACAAGGGCAGGTAGTGGATCACAGAGTGGCTCAGCTTCATCAGGTTCAATTAATTCTATGCGAGTTAAGTCAATTGGTGAACAAATTGAGATTGTGTGGGATAAAGGTGACACTGAGAATAGGAATGTGACAGTTGTGATATCAAATGAAGATGGGAAGGGTAATCAGAATGAAGTGGCGGGCGGAGATGGACTCAATTAATAGTAAGTATTATTTTGTTGATTGTATTGTTACTCAAATTATGAAAAAATTTCTTTAAACCTTAGAGGGATTGGGAACGAGGATAAACGAAAATGGGTACAAAGTATTTGTAATAGAGAAAAACCATGTGTGTTAGCGATACAAGAGATGAAAAAAGAGTGGATGATCAGTGGGTGGAGAATGTATGGGGTGCTAGGAACTTTGGTTTTGTTCAGATTGAAGCTAGAGGTAGGTCAGGAGGTTTGTTGATTGTATGGGATACAAATAGTTTTTCGGTTAAGCAATCGGTCGGAGAAGATAGGTTTTTGGCTGTCATGGGTACTTGGAAGGGAAGAGTTAATGATATTATTCTTGCTAATGTGTATGGGCCACACCCAGCAAATCAGAAAAGGGGCATTATGGAAGAGACTCGAGGGGCTAATTAATAGTAATGATGTAGCATGGTGTCTATTTGGTGATTTTAATTAGGTGCGAAATCAAGACGATAGGTTAAACACATAGTTTCATGCGCGAGAGTCTGATGATTTCAATGAGTTCATTGCAAACACACATATGGTTGAAGTTCCATTAGGGGGAAGGAGGTTTACAAGGGTCAGTGATGATGGGATGAAATTCAGTAAGTTAGATCGATTTTTAATATCTGAGGAGTTTAAACAAATGTGGGGAAATTTGTTGATAGTTGCTTTGGACCAAAAGCTATCGGATCATTGTCCGATTTTGTTAAAAGACATTGATGTGGATTTCGGGCCAAAACCATTCAGGTCCTTTGATATTTGGTTAAATGAGTTGGATATTGAACAGGTGGCCGCAGAGGCATGGGCAAAACCTGTAACTGTTTATAGACCAGATTGCATTGTACGAGACAAATTCATGAATGTCAAAATGGCGCTGAAAATATTGAGTAAACAAAGATTTGGTGAAATAGACAATGAAATTGAGGTGTATTGGGAGGAAGCTATGAGATGGGAGCTAGAAGCAGAAGCTAGGTATCTGAGTAATGATGAACTAAAAGCATGGATGGAGGCTAGAAGATTTTGGATTGAGAAGGATGGTAGTAGTGAAGCAGAAAGCTAGGATCAAGTGGGATATGGAGGGTTATGAAAATTCAAAATTTTTTCACTCTGTTTTTAAGAGAAAAAATAATAAAAATAACATACGCAGGTTATTAGTGAATGAGATATGGAGTGAGGAGCCGATAGAGATTAAAGATGAAATGTTAAGATATTATAATAATATTTTCTCAAGAACACGAATAGATAGACCAACTTTTGCAAGCAATAGAGTGAGCAAGCTATCAGATCTTGAGGCAAAGAATTTGGAAGCAAGGTTTACAGAAAAGGAGATATGGGAGGCAGTGTCCGGGTGTAGCAGTGAGAAGGCTCCGGGACTTGATGGTTTCAACTTCCGGTTCATCAAGAAATTTTGGGAAATCATTAAAGGGGAAATAATTACAGCGGTGCATTGGTTCTGGGAGAACGAAGAAATATCAAAGGGTTGTAATACTTCTTTCATCACTCTTATACCAAAGGTGTCTGACCCTATCGGATTAGTCGACTTTAGACCTATTAGCCTCATTGGGTGCTACTATAAAATAATCGCAAAATTGCTAGCTGAAAGACTAAAGGTTGTGGTGGGAAAGTTGGTGGGGGACGTTCAGAATGCTTTTATAAAAGGAAGGTATATTTTAGACGGGGTGCTGATTACAAATGAGACCGTAAACTATTTAAAGAAAAAGTAAAATAAGTGTTTAATGTTTAAGGTTGATTTTGAGAAGGCGTACGATAGTCTTAATTAGGAATACTTGGTGGAGGTAATGAAGTGTATGAGATTTGGTAACAAGTGGCGTAGGGGGATCAAAGTTTGTATAAAATCGGCATCAATATCGGTGTTGGTGAAAGGTACACCAACAAAAGAATTTTGTATGGGTAGAGGATTTAGACAAGGACACCCTTGTCACCTTATTCATTTATTTTGGCAACAGAGGGGTTAAATGTTTTAGTTAATGACGCAGTTGATAGAGGCATATTTAGTGGTGTCGACGTTAGACGAGAAAGGATTGTGGTGTCACATTTGCAATACGCTGATGACACCATTTTCTTTGGCGAATGGAGTAAGCGAAACACAATTAATTTAATGTGTATTATGAAAGGTTTTGAGAAAGTGTCTGGTTTAAAGTTTAACCTCAATAAGAGTAAGGTGCATGGGGTAGGAGTGTCGAGAAGTGAAGTAGAGGATATAGCGAGATGTATGGGATGTAGTGTGGGTGAATTTTCATTAACATGTTTAGGATTACTGATTGGGGTCTCTAGGAGATGAGAAAGATCTTGGAAACCGGTTGTTGAAAAATTCAAAAATGTCTAACGGATCGGAAAGCTAAAGCGATGTCATTCGGTGGACGATTGACTTTGGTCAAATCGGATTTGGGTAGTTGGGTTGAATGGGATTCTTTTATTGCACCATACGGGTTAGGTGGGTTAAATATCGGGTCACTTAAAGCAAAAAATTTGTGTTTGATAGGGAAATGATTGTGGCTGTGGCCTGGAGAGATGCTGGGTTTATAAGATAACATTCGCCTTACAATGACACAATGCGTTTTGTGGTCTACTACAAGTGGGGTTCTTAGGAACTGGCAGTTAAGCATGCTCATGTGAGAGTAGCACTAGTATGGTGACATGTCAGGAAGTCTTACACGAGGGCCACAAAACAAAACCGTGAGCCTGCGGGCAAAGCAGACAATATTATGGTCTAAGTAAGCGGGATAGTGGGGCAAACCTCATCCAGGACGATAAATCCCTAAGGGGGTGATTGTAACACCCTAGGAAAAAGAAAAAAAATGGGTTTACGTTTAAATCTTTTTTTTATTCAAGAATATGTGAGAAAAAGAAAAAAAAAAAAAAAAGACAAGAAAATAATAAGACAAGAAAATCCTTCCTTCAAACATGCAAAACTGAGTTTCACAACTTCTCTGTTGATACCCTAAACCTCTTCTTTCTTCTCCTTTTGAAATCCCTTGCCACTTCCCATCTTTATCTTTTAACATACAAAATGGAAAGGTGAGCAATCTATATCAAAATAAAAAATTCTTTTTTTTTTTTTTTTAAATTTGGGAGAACAATCTTGTAACCTAAAAACGTTATTTTTAGCAAAAATGAAAGCTTTTGTGTTTTTCTACAACAACAATGTTATGGTAATGAAGCTATGATGTGATGACACAAAAAAAAGTTTCAAGCTTTTCCAAAAAGGGCAATCCTTTCCTAACATAATATCTTTTTTTAGGAATTTAGAGGGTTTTGTAATCGACGAGAAAGATGACAAGCGGACTGCAAAGGGTAAAAGATCATGGTAAGTAAGTAGCTAGGGATGTTATAACAAATTGATAGCATGAGCTTAATGTTTCAATTTGGTGATATTTTTCCTTTTGTCTTCGACATACACAAATGCTGGAAGGAACATATAAAATCAAACCCTGAATTGAAAGGTGTTAGTTATTATCAAATGGATGAGGCGATGATGCTATTTGGTGGCAAAAGTGTATATGAAAAATAAGAAGAAAATAGGTTACAAACAAGTAGCAGCAGAATTGAGCAACATCATGAAGAAGGCGGCAACTCAAAAGCGATTGACAGAGTTCTGGAAATAGATGTGGCGGAGCGTATTCAAGTAAGTTAAAACTTGTTACCTAAACCCAAGTGACCTGAATAATTAGTTTGTTAAGCGATATGTTTATTATCACGAGTTATTATGACCAACTTTATTGCTAATCTTTGCAGATTCTCAAGGAAAGCACCGGTCACATGCCAACAGATGAGAAGAGTATTGCCAAGGCAAGTACCTGGATTTATAATCAACTTACACTAAAGAATGAATTTAAAAGAGAATGGCATGAGATGGGGGCTAAAATTGAAGAGGAAGTCTCTAAATTTTTAATGCTTATACAATTTGATAAGTATGATGTAAGTCTTGCTTTTTATCTCTATTCTAGATTACAGGTCTTCTCAACTTATTAGGATTTTGATACGATCCCTGCATTACTCTAGTTATTATTATTATTATATATTAATCAATTAGTTTATTTAATTTTCTTTATTATATTTTCTTAGTGAATACGTTAAGTTTTGGGCATCTTTTATTAAAAATAGAGAATTAGGGTCGTAATGGATTTTATGCTAAATTATATGAATGAATTAGTGATTTAATATCATTATTGGGAGAGCTTATTCGACCTCTCGAACTTCGATTATTCTATCGTTGTTGTTCTTTTATCTCTATATCAAATCGGTTCGTATCAATTGGTATCAGAGCTGTTCGATTCAGGGTAAAAAAAAAGTATTGTTCACATGTTACTGTTCATAGGTTACTGTTTGCCACTATACCTTTTCCTTGTTCCGCATTCCATCATGTATGATTCGTACACTTGAGAGTATTAGACGAACTTTTTTTGGGAGGGGTGGGTGATACAAAAAAAAAGGTGTGGGTTGAATGGGATCCTTTTATTGCGCCACACGGGTTAGGTGGGTTAAATATTGGGTCTCTTCAAGCAAAAATTTTGTGTTTGATAGGGAAATGGTGGTGGCGGGCTAGAATAGATGTAACACCCTAGGCAAATCGCACATTGGCTGTGGCCTGGAGAGATGCTGGGTTTATAATATAACATTCGCCTTACAATAACACAAAGCGTTTTATGGTCTACTGCAAGTGGGGTTCTTAGGAACTGGCAGTTAAGCATGCTCATGTGAGAGTAGCACTAGTATGGTGACCTGTCGGGAAGTCTTACATGAGGGCCACAAAATAAAACCGTGAGCCTGCGGGCAAAGTAGACAATATTATGGTCTGAGTAGGCGGGATGGTGCAAACCTCATTGAGGACGATAAATCCTTAAGAGGGGTGATCGTAACACCCTAGGAAAAAGAAAAAAAATGGGTTTGCGTTCAAATCTTTTTTTTATTCAAGAATATGCGAGAAAAGGAAAAAAATAAGACAAGAAAATCCTTCCTTCAAACATGCAAAACTGAATTGCACAACTACTCTGCTGACGCTCTGAACCTCTTATTTCTTCTTCTTTTGAAATCCTTTTCCACTTCCCTCTTTATCTTTTAACATACAAAATGGAGAGGTGAGCAATCTATATCAAAATAAAAAATTCTATTTTTTTATCTTTTTAAATTTGGGAGCAAATCTTATAACCTAAAAATGTTATTTTTAACAAAAGTGAAAGCTTTTGTGTTTTTCTACAACAACAATGTTATGGTAATGAAGGAATGATGTGATGACACAAAAAAAGTTTCAAGCTTTTCCAAAAAGGGCAATCCATTACTAACATAATATCTTTTTTTAGGAATTTAGAGGGTTTTGTAATCGACGAGAAAGATGACAAGCGGATTGCAAAGGGTAAAAGATCATGGTAAGTAAGTAGCTAGGGATGTTATAACAAATTGATAGCATGAGCTTAATGTTTCAATTTGGTGATATTTTTCCTTTTGTCTTCGACATACACAAATGCAGGAAGGAACATATAAAATCAAACCTTGAGTTGAAAGGTGTTAGTTATTATCAAATGGATGAGACGATGATTCTATTTGGTGGCAAAAGTGTATATGAAAAATAAGAAGAAAATAGGTTACAAACAAGTAGCAGCAGAATTGAGCAACATCATGAAGAAGGCGGCAACTCAAAAGCGATTGACAGAGTTCTGGAAATTGATGTGGCGGAGCATATTCAAGTAAGTTAAAACTTGTTACCTAAACCCAAGTGACCCGAATAATTAGTTTGTTAAGCGATATGTTTATTATCACGAGTTATTATGACCAACTTTATTGCTAATCTTTGCAGATTCTCAAGGAAAGCACCGGTCACATGCCTACAGATGAGAAGAGTATTGCCAAGGCAAGTACCTGGATTTATAATCAACTTACACTAAAGAATGAATTTAAAAAAGAATGGCATGAGATGAGGGCTAAAATTGAAGAGGAAGTCTCTAAATTTTTAATGTTTGTACAATTTGATAAGTATGATTTAAGTCTTGCTTTTTATCTCTATTCTAGATTACAGGTCCTCTCAAATTATTAGGATTTTGATACGATCCCTGCATTACTCTAGTTATTATTATTTTTATTATATTAATCAATTAGTTTATTTAATTTTCTTTATTATATTTTCTTAGCGAATAAGTTAAGTTTTGGGCATCTTTTATTAATAATAGAGAATTACGGTTGAAATGGATTTTATGCTAAATTATATGAATGAATTAGTGATTTAATATCATTATTGGGAGAGCTTATTCGACCTCTCGAACGTCGATTATTCTATCATTATTGTTCTTTTATCTCTATATCAAATCGGTTCGTATCAATTGGTATCAGAGCTGTTCGATTCAAGGTTAAAAAAAAGTATTGTTCACATGTTACTGTTCATAGGTTACTGTTTGCCACTATACCTTTTCCTTGTTCCGCATTCCGTCATGTATGATTCGTACACTTGAGAGTATTAGACGAACTTTTTTTGGGAGGGGTGGGTGATACCAAAAAAAGGAGTGGGTTGAATGGGATCCTTTTATTGCACCATACGGGTTAGGTGGGTTAAATATTGGGTCTTTTAAAGCAAAAAATTTGTGTTTGATAGGGAAATGGTGGTGGCGGGCTAGGATAGATGTAACACCCTAGGCAAATCCCACATTGGCTGTGGCCTAGAGAGATGTTGGGTTTATAAGATAACATTCGCCTTACAATAACACAACGCGTTTTGTGGTCTACTGCAAGTGGGGTTCTTATGAACTGGCAGTTAAGCATGCTCATGTTAGAGTAGCACTAGTATGGTGACTTGTCAGGAAGTCTTACATGAGGGCCACAAAACAAAACCGTGAGCCTGCGGGCAAAGCAGACAATATTATGGTCTGAGTAGGGATGGTGGGGCAAACCTCATTGAGGACGATAAATCCTTAAGAGGGGTGATTGTACCACCATAGGAAAAAGAAAAAAAATGGGTTTGCGTTCAAATCTTTTTTTTATTCAAGAATATGTGAGAAATGGAAAAAAAAATAAGACAAGAAAATCCTTCCTTCAAACATGCAAAACTGAATTGCACAACTTCTCTGTTGACGCTCTGAACCTCTTAATTCTTCTTCTTTTGAAATCCCTTTACACTTGCCTTCTTTATCTTTTGACATACAAAATGGAGAGGTGAGCAATCTATATCAAAATAAAAAATTCTATTTTTTTTCTTTTTAAATTTGGGAGCACAATCTTGTAATCTAAAAATGTTATTTTTAACAAAAGTGAAAGCTTTTGGGTTTTTCTACAAAAACAATGTTATGGTAATGAAGCAATGATGTGATGACACAAAAAAAGTTTCAAACTTTTCTAAAAAGGGCAATCCTTTACTAACATAATATCTTTTTTTAGGAATTTAGAAGGTTTTGTAATCGACGAGAAAGATGACTAGCAGACTGCAAAGGGTAAAAGATCATGGTAAGTAAGAAGCTAGGGATGTTATAACAAATTGATAGCATGAGCTTAATGTTTCAATTTGGTGATATTTTTCCTTTTGTCTTCGACATATACAAATGCAGGAAGGAACATATAAAATCAAACCTTGAGTTGAAAGGTGTTAGTTATTATCAAATGGATGAGACGATGGTTCTATTTGGTGGCAAAAGTGTATATGAAAAATAAGAAGAAAATAGGTTACAAACAAGTAGCAGCAGAATTGAGCAACATCATGAAGAAGGCGGCAACTCAAAAGCAATTGACAGAGTTCTGGAAATAGATGTGGCGAAGCGTATTCAAGTAAGTTAAAACTCGTTACCTAAACCCAAGTGACCTGAATAATTAGTTTGTTAAGCGATATGTTTATTATCACGAGTTATTATAACCAACTTTATTGATAATCTTTGCAGATTCTCAAGGAAAGCACATGTCACATACCAACAAATGAGAAGAGTATTGCCGAGGCAAGTACGTGGATTTATAATCAACTTACACTAAAGAATAGATTTAAAAGAGAATGGCATGAGATGGGAACTAAAATTGAAGAGGAAGTCTCTAAATTTTTAATGCTTATACATTTTGATAAGTATGATGTAAGTCTTACTTTTTATCTCTATTCTAGATTACAGGTACTCTCAACTTATTTGGATTTTGATACGATCCCTGTGTTACTCAAGTTATTATTATTATTATTATTATTATTACTATTATTATTATTATTATTATTACTATTATTATTATTGTTATTATTATTATTATTATTATTATTATTATTATTATTATTATTATTATTATTATTATTATTATTATTATTATATATTAATCAATTAGTTTATTAAATTTTCTTTATTATATTTTCTTAGTGAATAAGTTAAGTTTTGGGTATCTTTTATTAAAAATAGAGAATTAGGGTTGTAATGGATTTTATGCTAAATTATATGAATGAATTAGTGATTTAATATCATTATTGGGAGAGCTTATTCGACCTCTCAAACTTCGATTATTCTATCGTTATTGTTCTTTTATCTCTATATCAAATCGGTTCGTATCAATTGGTATCAGAGTTGTTCGATTCAGGGTTAAAAAAAAGTATTGTTCACATGTTACTGTTCATAGGTTACTGTTTGCCACTATACCTTTTCCTTGTTCCGCATTCCGTCATACATAATTCGTACACTTGAGAGTATTAGACGAACATTTTTATGGGAGGGGTGGGTGATACCAAAAAAAAGGGGTGGGTTGAATGGGATTCTGTTATTGCACCATACGGGTTAGGTGGGTTAAATATTGGGTCTCTTAAAGCAAAAAAATTTGTGTTTGATAGGGAAATGGTGGTGGCGGGCTAGGATAGATGTAACACCCTAGGCAAATCCCACATTGGCTGTGGCCTGGAGAGATGTTGGGTGTATAAGATAACATTCACCTTACAATGACACAACGTGCTTTGTGGTTTACTGCAAGTGGGGTTCTTAGAAACTGGCAATTAAGCATGCTCATGTGAGAAAAGCACTAGTATGGTGACCTGTCGGGAAGTCTTACATGAGGGCCACAAAACAAAACCGTGAGCCTACGGGCAAAGCAGACAATAGTATGGTCTGAGTAGGCGGGATGGTGGGGCAAACTTCATCGAGGACGATAAATCCCTAAGGGGGTGATTGTAACACCCTAGGAAAAAGAAAAAAAATGGGTTTGCATTCAAATCTTTTTTTATTTTATTTAAGGATATGTGAGAAAAAAAAATAAGACAAGAAAATCCTTCCTTCAAACATGCAAAACTGAATTGCACAACTTCTCTGCTGATGCTCTGAACCTCTTCTTTCTTCTTCATTTGAAATCTCTTTCCACTTCCCTTCTTTATCTTTTAACATACAAAATGGAAAGGTGAGCAATCTATATCAAAATGAGAAATTCTACTTTTTTTTTCTTTTTAAATTTGGGAGCACAATCTTGTAACCTAAAAATGTTATTTTTAACAAAAATGAAAGCTTTTTTGTTTTTCTACAACAACAATGTTATGGTAATGAAGCTATGATGTGATGACACAAAAAAAGTTTCAAGCTTTTCCAAAAAAGGGAATCCTTTACTAACATAATATCTTTTTTTAGGAATTTAGAGGGTTTTGTAATCGACGAGAAAGATGACAAGTGGACTGCAAAGGGTAAAGATCATGGTAAGTAAGTAGCTAGGGATGTTATAACAAATTGATAGCATGAGCTTAATGTTTCAATTTGGTGATATTTTTCCTTTTGTCTTCGACATACATAAATGCAGGAAGGAACATATAAAATCAAACCCTGAGTTGAAAGGTGTTAGTTATTATCAAATGGATGAGGCGATGATTCTATTTGGTGGCAAAAGTGTATTTGAAAAATAAGAAGAAAATAGGTTACAAACAAGTAGCAGCAGAATTGAGCAACATCATGAAGAATGTGGCAACTCAAAAGCGATTGACAGAGTTCTGGAGATAGATGTGGCGGAGCGTATTCAAGTAAGTTAAAACTTGTTACCTAAACCCAAGTGACCTAAATAATTAGTTTGTTAAGCGATATGTTTATTATCACGAGTTATTATGACCAACTTTATTGCTAATCTTTGCAGATTCTCGAGGAAGGCACCGGTCACATGCCAACAGATGAGAAGAGTATTGCCAAGGCAAGTACCTGGATTTATAATCAACTTACACTAAAGAATGAATTTAAAAGAGAATGGCATGAGATGGGGGCTAAAATTGAAGAGGAAGTCTATAAATTTTTAATGCTTATACAATTTGATAAGTATGATGTAAGTCTTGCTTTTTATCTCTATTCTAGATTACAGGTCCTCTCAACTTATTAGGATTTTGATACGATCCCTGCATTACTCTAGTTATTATTATTATTATTATTATTATTATTATTATTATTATTATATATTAATCAATTTGTTTATTTAATTTTCTTTATTATATTTTCTTAGTGAATAAGTTAAGTTTTGGGCATCTTTTATTAAAAGTAGAGAATTAGGGTTGTAATGGATTTTATGCTAAATTATATGAATGAATCAGTGATTTAATATCATTATTGGGAGAGCTTATTCGACTTCTCGAACGTCGATTATTCTATCATTATTGTTCTTTTATCTCTATATCAAATCGGTTTGTATCAATTGGTATCAGAGTTGTTCGATTCAGGGTTAAAAAAGTACTGTTCACATGTTACTATTCACATGTTACTGTTCATAGGTTACTATTCACCACCGAAGTTACTGTTCGCATGGGTTTATAGTTCAATTTTGGTTATTGTTTGTTGGAAGGATTTGTTGGATATTGTTGTTAATCAACAATGGTTAAAGTTGCTGATTTGAAGGTCAGATTCAATCAGTTTAAAGATGAAACTAATACACGTTTAAAATCATTGGAGATAGAATTAGCAGCTATGCGATTGGAAGCTAATAGACGTCACGAGGAATCAACCAAACGGTAGGATGACCTAATGGAGATGATGACTCGATTTATAAAAATTATTTCTCCACCTGAAACAACTTATCGTGTAACTACACAACCAACTAAATATGATGATTTTGGATGTTTGTTGCCTAATAACAAGATGGATTTCGAAGAAGATGAAGAACTATTTGCAAATACAAGATCAATTCCTAAGGAAGGCAATGATGAGCAAGGAAAAGAAGAGAAAGGGTTGTTAAAATTTCTGAAGTTGGTACTGATGAAGAAAACTACTTTTATAGTGTGTGGAACGATGTTGGCGGAACTGCCTATGGCAAGGATGACGACACATGGGCTGATGTGGGGCTGAAACATGAATCATACTTGCTGCTTGATAGGATACTTCAAGATGGTTGGTATCTTCTTGATGAATTGGGATTAAGCAAGGAGCTGCTTTGTAGACCTAATTTGGAGGTACAGTTGCAGTTGCATGTTGATCGACAAGACACAGGTTCACAAGTGAAAACGTGGGATCCAGGAATCAAGATTGTTAAAGTAACACCTTGAGGACAAGGTGTTTTTGGGGGCGGAAGTATTGATACGATCCCAGCTTTACTCTAGTTATTATTATTATTATTATTATTATTATTATTATTATTATTATTATTATTATTATTATTATTATTATTATTATTATTATTATTATTATAAACCATCACTTTTATTAACAATAAATAGGATTTTACAAGAAATTAGTGGGGAGCCAAGAAACCAACTGGGCCCCCACACCTCTAGCAATAGCGAAACCAATCCTATTAAAAATATGAACGGCAGCCCGTGCTCCAATGTCTTGAGTCGAAGAGAAACGTCGAATACGCTTTAGAAGAGTTACTGCATCTTTCTCAAGTTCTCCAAAAGAGGAGAAAGAGAAAGGGAGGAACCCATATCCGATATCCACACATTTGGCCTCATACTTGACACGTTTACATTGTGCAGCTCCAATAACCGCACGACCTGGCATAAAATCAATCATACCAAATTGTGTCAAAGGTGACGACCCCGTAAGATCAACACAAACATCAAGCCCACCATCCCAAGAGTAAAGTAATATATCAGCTGGGCGCAAAGATCTATCCCTATCACCATAAAGCCCAATATCCACCTCCTTACGAGCTGAAATTCCGGACCGAGAGCATATATCAACAAGAACATCACGCACAATATTATGCCGATGTTTAATGCCAACAATACCCGCACAAGAAACCGCATGATCCCCATAAATATCTCCAGTAAAAACACGAGAACAAGCTGAACATATATTATTATTATTATTATTATTATTATTATTATTATTATTATTATTATTATTATTATTATTATTATTATTATTATTATTATTATTATTATTATTATTATTATTATTATTATTATTATTATTAATCAATTAGTTTATTTAGTTTCCTTTATTATATTTTCTTAGTGAACAAGTTAAGTTTTGGGCATCTTTTATTATAAATAGGGTTTTAGGGTTGTAATGGATTTTATGCTGACTTATATGAGTGAATTAGTGATTTAATATTATTATTGGGAGAGCTTATTCGACCTCTCGAACGTTGATTATTCTATCGCTATTGTTCTTTTATCTCTATATCGAATCGGTTCGTATCAGATTTGTAAAAATCCTAACTGTCTTTGTTAATAGGTACCGTATATTACGATGCACCATAAAGACAAATGCCCTACCCTGTATGAAGGCTGTGACCATGACCAGGTATAGTCTTTGTTGATAGAGTTAGTCGATGGTTAATAGTGAAAGTTTTGTGACTTGATGTATTACTATAAGTAAGTAGCATAACTTATAATCTTTTGAAATTATCCAAACAAAATTGTTAATGGTGAAATTATTGAAACATGTAGGATATTAATGTTTTAGTTTTAGCTCATACGTAATTGTTTATATGGTTGAAGGTAGTAACGTGTAACTTCATTGTCCTAAACAGTTTTTAGGAGCCAAAGTTTGTTAGCTAGGTGTATAGAAACACTTCACTGATTCTCTGTAATAGTTATGTCAAATCTTGTCTTGGGCTAAGAAGCACAAAAACCATTTCTTGTTTTTCAAAGTTGACTTTGAAAAAGCCTTTGACACTTTATCATTGTCTTTCTTTGATTCAATCATGCCTCAAATGGGTTTCTCTAGCAAATGGAGAAATTGGATGAAAGCTTATCTTAATTCGGCACATGCCTCAGTCCTCATAAATGGTTCCCCATCCAAAGAATTTAAAGTTGAAAGAGGTCTTAGACAAGAGGACCCGCTATATCCTTTCCTTTTTATTTTGGCGGTTGAAGCTTTTAACATGATTCTTGTTGAAGTAAAAAATAAAAACATCTTTAATGGTATTCAGGTTGGAAAAGATAAAACATACATCTCTCGTCTCCAATTTGTAGATGATGCTTTGATTATGTCTGAATGGTCGTTAACCAATGCCAAGAATTTATCTATAATCCTAACTTGTTTTCACCTTGCTTCCGGCCCCAGGGTAAACTTCAATAAAAGCAAGCTTTTTCGTGTTGGTGTAACCCCGTTGGAAGTCAATTCTCTTGCGCTCTCGGTTGGTTGCCAACCATCTCAATTTCCTTGTATATACTTGGGTCTCCCCATATGTGAAAATATGTCTAGATGTGCAAATTGGTCCCCTCACTACTACAAAAATTGCCACAAATACCCCTTAATAGAGACCAGTTTTATAGAAACCAATTCCTAAAGTCAAAAACTAGCAAACTAAAGAAGTAATAACTGGTCTTTGTAATAAAAAAACATATAGACATCGGTTCTGCTGAGAAACCCAGTTTTTACCAAAATCAAATAAACTTGTTTTATGGATGAATACCCATCTCTATGTTTTTTTAATTACCGACACCATTACTTTGTATAAAAATAAAAGGGAATATCATTGCTGTTGTGTACAGCAGAAAAGATAGCTGCTTTTCTTTGAAAAATGAATTTTAATATTTTCACATCCAGCCCTCAAGTTTTATGATTTTACACAATTGATCCCCCATGTATAACCTTACAGCAGAGAAGTTCCCTGCAGTTTACTGCAGGGATTATTTTCCCAAAATAAAAATAGGCATAACTTAAAGGCAAAACTAGTGTCACCTAGTTTTTTTTCCCTAAAAATCAAAATAGTACCAAGTATTAGTTTGGCTCTTTCTTTTCCCTCCACTTGCTCTCAATTCGCTCTAACCATCAATAAAAGCAGTGAATATCGATTTCGTTTTGTGTCATATCTCTATTGACCGATTCTCACATCAATCTAACCCTAATGTAATTGGTATTGATTTGGTGGTTTTCTCGCAGCATTTTCTTGTTTCGATCGCAAAATCAAGCAATACATTAACTAGTCTATTGTGGTATAAAACTTTTTCAATTTCTATTGTGTTAAATTTGGGTTGATTCCTAGATGCATTATTTATTTCCCTAATTATTTTGGTTGTGGTTGGTTCGATTCCTAATTCATGTAAAGTTATCAAATACGTGTATGTATTTTTCTGCTTTAGTAGTGTGATATATTCAATTAATTATGATGTGTTTGAGTCTTGATTGTTTACATGCTCGAATCATAGTCACTAGTCCCATTCCTAAGTATATGTCATATGTGGTAATCTTGGTGCTCTATTCAAAATGTACAGATAACATGGTACACAGGGAGTTATGTCGTAGTCGGTTATTACTTTTTTTTATTATTTTTTTTTAATTTTTTGTAGGTTTTTGTCCTATTATATACGCCGTAGTTTTTTAAATAGGCGCATATTGGTTTAGTTGCATCATACATTTTAGCTAATGGAGGAAACGCGGTCACCAATTCAATTGGGGGTTCAACCAACCAGGCTTAGCATTGGCCTAAACATATCTTATGAGTCTAACTGATTTTGTTACTTCTGATATATTAGAATATTAATTTCAAAATGTAATGCAAACACGTCTTAAGAATTATTGAATAATTAGGGGAAATGGGCACACTAAAAAGCATATGCGTTTTGGATGGACACATGGTTAAAAAATAATGCTTTAGTATTTGTCCTAAATGGCTTACTATTATATAGGGTTAGTTATAATTACATTTTTTGAGTTGGTTAAAAACAAAATGATGGTTTCAGGTGGTGATCACCTTATTTGCATTTGTAATTGTGGGATACATATTTGGAGTTATGACAATGGTAAGTTGGTAACATATGTGGTGTCTTTGTATATTTTCCTGAGTTAATCCCAACAGGATATATTAGCCTTATTATATTAGAATAATATTATTGATTGGATTGTGGGCTCATTGTTACTCTATTGGGATATTTGCTCCCCAATATACTAGTTCTTATTGCTTATATGCTTATTTATTTCATGCAGTTTTCTTGGCAAAGTTGTTGTGGTGACTGGTGAGTATTTATGCCCAAGCTTCATCAGTTGCTCCAGTCAAGGAAGCTTCCAAGGTGTGCATGGCTGTGTTGATGTTATTTTTTATTATTCATGTTATATGATAGGTAACTTGTGACATAGAATGTTGAGTGTAGCTTATACATATGCTCTGTTATACATTTTTTTAATATTATTTTTTTCTATACGATATCTGTCTCGGTTTGGTTTTTTAAGATCTGGTTAAGGATGAACGCTCTACACATTTTCTATGATGTTTAACTTGTTTTCTGTTGCATCCTTTTCCTGGAAAATGGTCGGCTGGGTAAAAAATCTACCTACAAAGTTTTAGTATAATGATTAGGAGGTTTAATGCACCTGAAGTACACTTCGTATGCCTTAAACCGGGTTGACTTGTTGACCTGTGTTGTTATTAGTTAAATCTTTTGAATTAATGTCTTCAACCCATTTAAATCTTGTTTACTAAACATTTAAATAATCTGAATTTGTCTAAATCACATAAAGCAAACATATTGTTACATGTATCAGAAAGTGCATTGTTTCTTTGTTGAAATTTTTAAATTGAAATGCAGAGGGGCGACCAGATAGGACGTGGCTACGATTTGCCAATGTGCTGACAAAGGTTGATGTTCCCATGAAGCTTTTAATCAATTCTTCTGTAGAATACAGTATTGATGAAGTTGAGATGGTATTTGTTGGGACCAATGGTATGGTTGAAAGTGGAGGCATAATTAACATGATGGGGACATATCAGATTGCATTGGTGGCAAAAAGCATGGAGAAGCTTGTTTATGTTGCCGCTAAGAGCTACAAGGTATGATGTTAAAACATGAAAACCAATCTTTACAAAATCTATTTCCAACCACTCATTGTATTAATATCTCTAGAATTCTGCAGTTATCCATTAGATCAGAAGGATATGGTATCTACCCTTCACCCTATTGATTTTGGGGTACCCATTCCATCCATAGTCGAGGTTAAGAGATAGGCAAGAGATTACATCCCAACAAAATATTGTTATATAAACTCTTTACATATGAACAATTAATTAGGAACAAAGGAATTCTGATACATCCTTAAGTTATGTGCATAGCCGTGCCTATAAACAATGCAGCAAAAGGTTTTCTCAACTTCCACTATTAACGGCATCTGCAAGTGAATGCTGATAAAAGACAATATGCAAATTCACTATCAAAGCTACCGTAGCCATAAAGGTATCGTGCATTTATCTTGTAAAGAAATATACTGCTTATATGTACATACTTGTAATTGAGAACAAGAATAACTTAATGACTCCACCTTGTTTAATGACATGTTGTAACGACTCAAACTGGTTCAACGATATGTTGTAGCGACTTAAACTAGTTTCATGATATTTTGTAACGACTCAAACTTATTTAATCTTAATCACTCATGTACTTGTGCAAGAGTCCTTATAAGTGTGATATTTTTCATAGGGGGTAGCTGGCATTTTTGAGGGAGCGTGTGGTGTTGCCTTCAGCTTTTGATCTTCTGATTGGAAATACGTCCTCTACTCTTATAACTTGTTTAGAGTGACATTTCAATTCAACTTTAGAGGCTTTTTGGTATTGGTTGTACAAGCTATTTGGGATTGAATATCAAAGGCATTGCTGATTTTCATTTAGAAATGACTATTTTGACATGTTTAGTTATTAATGATATTTTTTGGTTGGATGGATTTGAATATACTAGAACTCATAGGTGCTGTTTGGAATTGCTTATTGAATTAGCTGCTTACACGGGGGTGTTTGGGATTGCTTTTTGAGTTAATAACTTTTAAGGGCTATTTGGGATTGCTTATTGAAGTAACTGCTTCTGTTTGGTATTGCTTATTGAATATGCTTTTGATATTTACTATAAATAAGCTTATCACATACAACCCGTACAGGCCGTTTTAATAAGAAATCGCAAATAGTTTTCTTTATTAGTTGTCTCAATAAGCAATCCCATACAGCCCAAATATTTTTACTTTTATAAAATATTGAGAAACTGGTTTTTATAAGACACCGGTCTCTATGTGATCTTTTAAACAAAGAGAACCGTGTGTTTTATAGTATCATAGATACCGGTTGTTAGTGGCAAACTGGTCTCCATGCTTCTAATAGACACCGGTTTCTATATGTTTTGGTCATAGAGATACCCCCCACAGAGAGTGGTTCCAAAACCAATCTCCATGAGCCATTCTAACCGCTTCCCTTGAGATTTTCTGTAGTAGTGTGCCTCTAATAGACCGTTTTCACAAACGCCTTTCAAGACGAAAATCCAAGATTATTAATTGGTGGTCGTCTTAATCTCATTAAATCCGTTCTTGGAGGCCTTGGCGTCTACTACTTCTCTACTTTCAGCGCCCCAAAAAAGATAATAGACAAGCTTGATATTTGATAGTATAAGAAGAAATTTCTTTTGGGGAGGCTCTTTGGTCACTAAAAAAAATCTTAGATTCTATTGGACAAGGTTTTATCTCCTCTCAACCAAAGAGGTCTTGGCATTTGTAGCCTCAAAGTAAGTAATCAATCTATGTTGACCAGATGGTGGTGGAGATTCTACAAGGAAGGCAATGCTCTTTGGGGTAAAATCATTCGATCAATTCATGGTTACAATGGTGGCTTAGGGGATCCATCTTCAATTAAATATAAGTTGGGGCCTTGGTATAGAATAGTAAAGTTAAATGATGATCTTCTCCCTATTGGGATTGATCTCAGATTTTTTTTTCAAGAGAAAGGTGGGTAATGATGAGTCCACAAGATTCCTCAACAAAAATTGTTCCATTCCCTCAACTTTTCCGCTTAGAAGTCAACAAAAGTTGTCTTGTAAGAGATCGAGCTCCCATTGTACCTACTGTCTCTATTTTTGCACCTAATGTTAATGTTATTGAACCTCACATGTTAGGCTCCATGAGCCCAATCCTCTCACCAAGCCTTCACTTCCATTGGACTTGGAGCAGACCCTTAAGATCCCAACGTGAGATTGATGACCTTAATGAAATTGTCATCTTGTTGTCTAACTTTCATCTCTCAAACTCCCATGATACCAGGGAATGTTACCTCAACCACTTACATGGGTTCTCAGTTAACCTTATCAGAAAGCATATCATACACCAATCACATAACCTTCCTTCTCAACCATTTAAATGGAACAATCTTCTGCACATTAAGGTAAACATCAATACTTGGAGAATTCTAAATCAAAGAATGTCTACTAGAATAAATTTGGATCATAGGGTAATCGACTTAAATTCAATGAGATGTCCAATTTGTGATGAAGATGTTGAAACTAAAGAACACATCTTCGTTCATTGTAATCTTGCTAGGTAAATATGGAAAGATGTCTTGCTATGGTGGAAAGCTGACAGCGTAAACGTCTTGAGCCTTCTTGAAGCAATAAACCTTTTTGGACAAAGTTATCTGGTAGCGTAGGGATTGCACCAGTCTTTACCTCTTGAGGGATCTCGAGAAGCTTACGACCCCCACCAGGCAGTGTACCCGATCGTTGTAGTATAGTATAGTGACAAGTACCGGGGGATTGATCGTTTAGCTAGGAATAGTGTCGCTAGGATTAGAAAACCTAAATACTAGTTCTAGAGATGAGGGATGATTCTTTTTATGTTTTTATATTTTATGAAAAGCAATTAAAAATCTCGGGTTTGAAGGATTTGGGCGGAATTAGTTGCTAGTCAACTAACCCAGTACTAAAGATGCAATCAAAATAAAATACTAAAAATGAAAATAAAACTAAATTAAACTAAGGTTGTGAGCAATAAGTAGAGAAATGTGTTTACTTAGATTTCACTACTCCCTAGATATCTTTTACACGTTAATTACTTGTTATAGTTGCGTGGATGACGGATTGTATTCCTTAATACCATTCATGGGGTGGCGTACTTAACTCCCCAATCCTATGAGTGCCTACTTCACTCCTATGTCGAGCCGGCTAAGAAGCTCCTAACATGGGATCATTAGAATTTACTCATGCATTAAATACAACCAATAAAACCTAGTACACATCGGTTCATGTTTCCTAAGACGTTCAAGCATGTTACCAATTGGAGATCTGCCAGTTTTCTTAAGCCTAACATTGAAATCATTCATCCAATACAACCATAAACAAGTAATCAACACATAATCAACATCTAGGTTTCATCATATATAAGCAAACACAAGATAAATCTAGCCTAGCATGGTGGAATCAAGATAAGCACAAGATATAGACAACCAACACATAGACATATTGATTGAATTAGAAGAACACTTATCTCAATTACACATGTAAGGGTTCAAGGGCTGAAAACCCTTGAAAAACCTGCAAAATTCGCATGTGGTTCGGCCTTAGGGTTTCTCCAAAACTTCTCCCTCTTTTCAATGAATGAAAATTAGAAAACTATATATAGAAAATTGAGTTTGACGGCGTCAAGAACAAAGGGGTGACGCCGTCATCTCGCCGCCAAAAGAATCCTCGGACTGCCTTGATCTACATCTGACGCCGTCATGTATTAAGTATTTCCAGGCCGTCACGTATTTAACTCTTGACGCTCTTCCTTGTGACGCCTTCATTTCTGTACTGGGCCCTCATCCAATTTACTCTTGACGCCGTCAGGATGGTACTCTTGACGCCGTCACATACTGTTCCCAGCTTGGAAAATTGAGACTTTGCCGTTTTCTTCACTTTTATGCTCCAAAAACGTCCAAAATGCCTCCTTTTCTAGATTTCACTCCCAAAGTACCTAAAATCACAAAAGGAACGATTTAGGGCAATATTTGATCAAATAAATTCAATTCCGGGCTTAAATGACCCCCTAAAAGGGGTTCATTTTTCGCCTCATCATATACCCTTACACTTGAGATTTGCTTGTCCTCAAACAAATGCGCTTTTATTCTAGTCAAAATACAAGTTAGGGGTCATTTAACACTAATATAAAAGTAATTACAACAAATAATCGTTCCACTAAAGACCAAAGACAAGCACGGAGGTCATACACAAGCACCTCACAAATAGTGTTTAGATACTCACATCTCTCGGGTGTAATAAAGTATAAATTACAATATGGAAACGGAAGATATCTCTCACTACCTGTCATGGCAAAATAGATTACCATAGGCTTGGGAAATGGTCAAACCTCCACCACATGGCGTAAGCACCTAGGATAAACTATCAAAGAGGTATTTTAAAGGGTTGTAACGTTAGGTGTAGGGATATGAAATACACGGTTTTGTTGGATATAGGCAGTCTTTACTGGTGGCGAGTTAACAATCTTGGTTAATTACATGTACAATGTGGCGTTGCTAAGCCAAGACTAGACTCGACTTAAGCTAATAAATGAAAAATAACAAAAACATAAAATAAACATAGAATAAAAAGGGATGGTAGTCCGTATGTTTTTTCTCTTTTCTTTTTCTATTTTTTTCTTCTTCTTTTTTTTTTTTTTGATTTTTTTTTTCGAATTTTTTATTTTATTTTTTATTTTTTAATTTTTTGCATACACGCTTACCCTACCATCCAAAATAATACATCATAGGGAATGAAAATTCCCCTTACACTTGACTTTTTACATACTTTACAATAAACTAATCTAATGACTCAAATTAAGAAAATCAAAACACTTGGAGTACTTTTAAGATTAACGTACATATGGGGATAATAAATGATGTTCTTCCCCATTACTCCATAAAATAAGTACTTTACCCATGAGTCCCATGAGTCCCAAAACAATATGTACAAGGATATGACTCGACTTAACAACCATGTAATCAATTAGATCATTAACTTAGGGTTTAACAAATAACAATAATGCACTAAAAATGAGCGCATACACGGAAGGCTAAGGTGATTTGGGTGTACATTTAAGTGGGGTGTAACAAATTCTTCCTTTAAGTAAAATGCTTAAAGTTAGAAACGAAAGGATAGGCTTGCAGGGGTGTACTAGGGGTTTCGTGTACTAAAAATGAGTACAATGCTAAGGTGTGGGAAAAATTAGTTGACTTAACTAGCCAAGTAATATGACTTAAATGGTCAAGTAATTATGATACGGGTTTAACACAAGGGTGGTCCTAATGCCTCTTATCATGTAGTAAATCCTACTACACGAATGTAGTCTCAGTAGCGGTCTCGGGATGCATCACTAACGCAAGTTCTAGAATCTAAATGCTACCGGTACACTCATAAGCAATAATAGTAAATGCTTTTCCTATCAAATCTAAAGGCGAACCTCACATATTTGGGTGGAAAATTTTTCTGAATGATACGGTTATGTGCTAGTCATACAATATCCTATCCATGAGACGCTTGCTATGACTAAAGTTTCACTCCTAAATGTTGTAAAAAATTTTAAATTTGGCGCTAAAATTACACTAACAAGTATTTCTCATAGTTTTATTACACACCTACCATCAAACAAACAAACTCAAGTGAAACTGTGAAAGTGTATCTGCAAGTTATCATCATTTTAACCCCCCCCCCCCCCCCTTACACTTAAGATGAACATTGTCCCCAATGTTCAAGTAAAGAATGTAAAAGTGAAATAAGTAAAACAAATGAAATCAAATACTCCCCTGATTCGCTCGGTATGGATAATAAGGTGGCCAAGTTAAATCTTCCTCCAAGAAAATGAACAATCAAAGCTTCCCTTCCAGAAAAATAAATCATCTTCTTGTCGTAACATAACCTGTAATTCCTGAGAAAACAAACAAGACAACCTCGCATAAAATCAGAGGCAATCTACATAAGTTACTAAATCCTAGAAAACAAAATAAGATATAATGCTTGTGGAATGAAGTTTGCAGATTTCCTGGAGATTATAACACTTAATAATTCAACAAAAACTTTAAGACTCCGTTAGAAAAACAAAACTGGTAAAATTTCCAGATTTTTACACGTGACGCCGTCAGAAGTGATCTGCAGAAATTCTTATGTTAAGTTTCTGGAAAATTTCTGAAAAAACTTGGTCCTACTTCCTGGAAAATCCTGCAAAACTTCATTATGACTCAATACAAGCATTTGACTCTAACAAATACGAATATACATGTTCACTTAATATTGTGGAGAATCATGATTGGTTTGTTTCTTAAAAACATATTTGGGGTTTCCCCTTACACTTATCTTTTGCAAAAATACCTTTAGGTGGAGTTAAGACTAGGTCAAAACAACAAAGTAAAGTATTTCCACTTTTTAGTTTAGAAACATGATCTACCAACAATAAAAATAAAGCATGCATACGGAAGCAAAAAATAAACAAACAAAATAAAAATCACACAAAGCATGGGTTGCCTCCCAAGAAGCGCTTTTCTTTATTTACGAGTCTTGTAGCTAGACTCAAGGTCATGGGTTACCGTGTATCGCTTATGCTCACATAACCAAGCGTGAGCCATCTAATAGTTGCCTCATCTTTCTTATAATCATCTCCTAACTCTAAACATCCGGGATAGTATCTTTTATTTTTTTCATGAGTATATTTAAGCCCTTTTCTCTTATCATTCTCACTTAGCATTTCTATGGGCAGATACCTACTACACTTCTCCATGGAAAAATCCTTGAACCTAGGGTGTGTGCGGGGCATTTGATAGACAAAGTCTTCATCCCCATCCGAGAATGTAATTAACCCTTCTATGAGTTTTTCATCGAGGTTGGTCAACCGTTTGAAAGGTTTTGATTGGCTCTGAACCGGTCAACTCTTATTAGTCAACCACTTGTGAATGGTCAACCGTAAAAGTCAAACTAATCAAGCCAATACTCCGTGGATAGTGTAGTGTTTCCCCGGGTCGTTATGTCCCAGCGAGATTGAAATGGTGCTTTTGAGAATCGTTTGTGAGTGAGTGGTACTGAGGACAGTAGCCAGATGATTTTGGAATTGATATTGCTACTGTTATTTTAGTGTTGGTACACAGATATAATATTCACAAAAATCAGATACTAGATATATGCACAAATTCACAATTAAGATTACGTAACGGACTGGAAAAGTGGGGTTTTGGTATTTAACAAACTACAGGGGGTGCTTTTGACACTTTTTTAAACTTAAAATTAAAAATGAAAATGAAATTATAAAAATGATTAAAATACTATTTAATTAATTAAACTAATTAAAATCTAATTTATATTTAACTAATAATGATAACTATTACAAATTAAACTAAAAGTTTGAAAAAACAATTTCTAAACTTAAAATAGAACATGAAGAAAGTATAAAAAATTAAAATAAATATTTTTGTCTTTTTATGCTTTTTCTATTAATTAAAAACTATTTAACTTAATTAAACTAATTAAACTACTTTTAATTACTATTAATACTAAATTAACTTAGAATATTAAGAGAAAATTTATAAAATTACTTAACCATCACAGGAATCTTACAAAATTATAAAAATTCTAAAAATTATGTTTTAAGATTAAACAACTAATTATTTACCTTTTAATTAACTTAAGTCTATTTTAAACAAATAAAATAAGAAAAATAGAAATTGAACAGTAGAATCTCAAAATATAATTTCTAAAAACTTATTATACTATATTAGAACTAGGAAAAATATAAAAACTAAGTTTAACTTTATAAAAATTAAATGAGCTATTTAATACTTAATATTAATTAGTAATAAAGAAAACTAAAATTAAATCTAATTAACACTAAATGACAGAATAAAAATCTAGAAAAATTACTAAAAATTCTTTACTATATAAGGTAATTAATAAAAATATAAAAACACTAGTTACTTAATTAAAATCTAAAAATGAAAATTAAAGTTAAATTGAATTAAATAGAAACTATCACTTATTTTAAATTGGTTTTTTTTCGGGATTTTTCTTTTACCAACTAACTTTACCACTAAAAATAGAAAACTTTTGTAAAACAACTTTTGAAAATAGCTTATAAATAAGCTATAAGCACCCCCTTGGCTTACACAGTTGACTTATGTTGACTGTGTGGTCAAATGAGGTCAAATGGCTTTGGGTGGGGTCCACACTGGTAAAAATAGATACAAATAAGTTAAACAAACAACAATAAGCCAGAAATAACAAGCAATGAACACAAATAAGCTATATAAGACCAAATAAGCACTTTGACAAATCCAATTTCAAGTCAGAACTGGGACAAAGTTTGGGGTTGATTCCAAGTGGGGTCCACTGGGTTAGAGGTCAAACAAGGGGTCAAAAACCCAAGCCTACCAGGAGGGGGGTTGAGTGAGACCAAGTTATGGTGTTGGGACCCACTAGGATGGCCATAAACCACCACCAAAGTGGTGGTGGTGTGGTGGTGTACTGCTGATATAGAGCAGGTTGTTGCCCTGCAGCCCTCTTTGGAGGGTTGTGGGGCCCACTAGAAAAATCCTAAAAATATAACCAAGATGGGATGTTGAAGGTGAGGTAGTATACTACAAATCCTAAAAAGGTCAAACTCTAAATATCTCCACAAAATTCACAAAAATTTCCTCAACTTTGGGAAAAATCTGAGACAAGCTATTTTTGACTTTTATAAAAACTTTATATTTTGACTTTTGTGAACTTTAAATGGATCTAATGGACTGTAAACATGATTATAAAGTGGGATAAGGTTATAATAAGCTTAAAACAACAATTCTCTAACTGAAAATGAAGATGATGCCACTTAAAAACCAACAGATGACAAGTTATTAAGCTAAAACTATGATTTTGACTTTGGTCAATTGAAACTTGGATTTTAGACTTTATTAGACCTACATTATCCTAAGGAAACTATATAAAAGCAAAAACAACAACAACCAACATCATCAGCTCAGTGATATCTCTTAAACCAAACACCCCTTTATATGAAATCTGTTTTGAGTTTTCAAAGCATATATGGGATCTAAGCTATAACACTGAATTAAATGACTTTATTATGACATAGTGGACTGATTTAAGCATAAAAATACCAATTATAACAATAAGAACCTAAGAATCATGCATATGCTAACTTGACTGTGTGAATTAGAACATGAGAGGTATTTGAAAACTGTTACACAAGCATGAAATTTTAGGCAGCAAACTAACTAACATACATAAAGGAAGCATAAACTAATAGAGATAAGTAGCTTAGGCTATGCTACAGTGAAATGACAAAAATCAAGAATTTGCTTACAACTAGTCCAAGCTGAGAAAATGAGAACCCAAGGAACCAATACCACAATCCTAATGCTCCCTTGAGCTCTAGACCATACCATCATCCATTTTCACTTCTGCTACTGCTTGCATTACCTTTCTCACTGAATTTTTTATTTAATGACTATTTAATTTGAATTTTGAGTGATTTATGGGATTGTAAGCTAACTTGGGTTTTAAACTTAGAGCATCTCCAATGCAAAAACCAACAATAGCTTTTTACTATTCTAAAAAGCTTTTTGAGAGTGGTTTTTAGCATTGCATTCAAAGCTTTTTGAAAAGCTTTTTACAAAAGCTTGGTAAACTCCAAGTCATTCTTCAAAGTCTTTGTTATTAATTGTAGTATGCATTTAATGCATTAAATGCTTCAAGTCATTGAAGACTTGGAGCATTGTGGATGCTCTTAGTAACCTACTGAAAACTTGTAAATGAGCTTAAAGTAACTTAATGGAACCAACAACAACAACAGTTAACAATTTAAGGTAAATTTGTCACTTTCACCTAAAATTGCTAAATCCAAATTTAAAGAACAAGATTAGAATTAAAGGTTCAGAAAAGGTTTGATTGCATAAAATAAACTCAGTACAACAATTCTTAACTTAAAATTACATTTTGAAAAGGAAATTAAGCTACCTACGATTACACTAAAATAAAACTACTCTAATTTTTTTCCACTTCTGCTTCTTCTTCTCTTTATAGCCTCCCAGAGTGTCATGTGGGTCCCAGGGGTCAAATCCCACCAATAATATAGCCATTTGGATCACCTTAGCTCTCCCTTTAGTTTTGGCGGGAAAGGCTTTTTATGCCAATTGGGGACTGTGGTATAGCCATAGGGGGGGTGAGATGTGATGGCCTTGGGATGTGGAAGGGATAAGGTGGGTGGTGGTAGCTGAGCAAGTGGAGCAAGAGGGGAAATACCACTGGTATTGGAGGGAAACCAGGGAAGGGGGAGACGGGTCAAACTTGGTTTGACCAAGTGGTATTATTTAGAACGGTTTTGGTTGTGGTTGGGCTAAGGGATGGGCCTGGGGTTTGCTGGTTGGGTTGGGTGGGTTTGTATTTGGTTTTGGATTGTTCACTTTAGGTCCGTTTGGTTTTGATAACTTTTAAATCACAAGGACCATTCATGTAATTAACTGAAATTGAGGGGCTGGTTTTTGCCATTTTCCAAACTTGGTCCAAGGTTTATTTCTGCCATATATGAATAGTGTGAGGACCATAAAATTAGATTTTTCAAAATTACACCTCCAGGGACTATTTCTGCCAATTCTGAAAGTACAGGGACCATACTTGTAAAATCTCCAAACTTTATACCCAAGGACCATAATTGTCAACTTTTTATTTTTCAAAGACTTTTGTTGACTTTTCAATTCAAAAATATTTCCCAGGGACCCAATGTGACAATTTCTGAAAGTTCAGGGGTCTTTTATGTCAATTTTGGATTTTGAGGGGTAAAAGTGTCATTTTCTCAAACTTTTTCACCCAAGGACTTATTTTGATAATTTTTTACTTTTCTTTGCCTTGGGTTGACTTTTCTTTTATTTTAAACTTCCAGGGACTAGTTTTGACAAGTTTTGAAAGTTGAGGGACTGAAACTGCCAATTATGCAAACTTTGTACGTTTTTGATTATTTTGTATCTGAAACATATAAAACACACTTTTGGAATAATCTTAGTATTTTGATGCATATTTGAGTGTTTTTGGATGTTTTGGCATTTCAGATTGGTATAAAATGATGAGTATTTAGACACTCATCAATCCCCCACACTAAAGTATTGCTAGTCCCTAGCAATATTTTGAGAAAATTTAATGGATTTTATGTCTCTTTACCAAAAGCCATTACTTCTGGAGTAGCCAGGTGTGAGAACTGTGGTACACCTGATAACCGTGTGATTTTGAGCAAACCACCAGCTGTCAACGGATTTGATTAGTCTTTACCAAAAGCCGTTTGCTTCTGGACTTGCCAACTCTTGATGGAATAGTCAACATCTTGGTGAGCTGATTACCAATTATGGTTTTTCCACGGCCTTTACCACAAGCCATAATCTTGCGGGCTAGCCAACTCATTTGTTTTCGGGGAGTTGAGGAACCATACAATTTTTGGCAAATTGTCAGCCGTCAATGGATTTGAGATGTCTTTACCAAGAGCCGTTTGCTCCTGGACTAGCCAATCCATTTGTCATTAAGACTTTGGCGGACTGATTACCACAAAAATTTTGAGCTTTAGTGAAAAAATTTTGAAAATTTTGGTCAAAAACGGGGGTATAAGATAGTGAAATGTGATAAAATTTGCTAGAATAGCGAATACCCCCCCCCCCCCCCCCCCACACTAAGCATGAATATTGTCCTCAATATTCAAAGTCCCGGCTATTATGCCGACATTTTGAACATAAAAGGGGAACATTACAAGCTAAATGTGGAAACACAATTTTGTTTCTCACTTTTGTAACCATAGCATGGGGGACTCCCCCACACTTAGGGTGAAAACCCTATAAGCATGCTACTGTTTTTGTTTACCGAGTCGCTTGCTTGACTCGACCCCGAATTCATTTGTCCTTGGGGAAGCATGATGTGGAAGAACTTTCATTCAAGATGTTTGGATAAACATTTAAAGCACGTGAAAGTTCCACACCGATGAGACATAGTCCCGGCTCAAGATAATGGTAAATGAAAATGCCGGGATCAAATATAGTGTCCTCACTCCCGAAGGAGTGAAGAACAGGAGAAGTCACCTTATAGGTGAAGAAAAGGAAGAAAACCATGATGAAAATCATGATAAGATCTTCTTCCTCGAAGGCAGGCTCATTAGCCTGATTTTGGATTTCAAAGGGTAAGCTCGAAAACATCCCGGGAGGGTGGGTGGGAATTTGCATATTCTCATGATTGAGTGCATCTCCCCCCGGGTCATCATACTCCGGAGGAGTCATGATATGAGTGAGTTCACAGGAGAACTCATCAAATGTGAATGAATCATACTCTGGATTGATGTTCGTGAGTTCACAGGAGAACTCATCGAAGGTAAATGATTCATAATCGGGGAGAGAATTATGAGAATGAGAAGTGGTACTGCCACTAATCTTCTCTCCCATAGGATCAAAAGTAAAGGCTTCAAATTCCGGTATAGGGTCATCGGAGAGAATGTCACTATCCTTTATGGGGATAGGAGATGAAACAGGTTTCTCTTTGAAAGCCTCAATTTTAGAAATGAGGAGATTGACTTTCACTAATGTTGCACGAAGTGCTTCATCTTTGATTTCATTGTTAATCTCATCATTCTCTTCTTCTAAGCTAACTAGCTCAGAAGGCAATCCTTCCACATGAATGATGTCTCCAGAAGATAAAGAATTTTCATCAGCATGTGAAGTACTAAGCTCGATGTTGGGATTAGAGTTTAAAATATTTTCAGTTTCTCCCATATCGGCTTCGAGATCAAGGAGACCATCATCATTTCCCAATGGAATTGGATTGATGTGAGTAAGTTCGTTTGTGAACTCCTCAATAAGAGGGTCAACATCCGAATGAGGCAATGGTGCCTCCTCATACTCAACTTCTCCATAAGATGTACAATCATCATTAAAATCAGAGAAAGTCTCAAAATGATCTTTTGGATTTTCAGGGTGAGAAGGTATATCACACACATGATCCAAAGTTCCCTGTGACTCTCTTGGGATTGGGACAAGGGTCTCAGCACTAGACTTTATGAATTCGTCCGATTCCTTATTAGGAACAGTGCTAAGATGCTCATCCCTCATGTTCGGAGAGTGAGTGTGAACTTCGGGTGTGATAGCAGTTGTTTGAGATGGAATCTCAACTGCTGGGATATCAACTGATGAACTTGATGAATCTTTTTGAATAATAACAATGTTATCTTCATCATCACTGTCATCATAGTCATCAAATAGAGCAGTGTTGCGAATATTAGCACGTAATTTAGCTGCTCGTTGCTCAGCCAATAATTCTTCCATGCTTTTTCCAGATTCTCGTTCTTCAGCAAGCAATTCTGCCATAGTTTTCCCACGAGAATTTGGAATGAAAGGAAATTGTGGGGATGTGGATGTGTCAAAACCGGAAGGTTGACATTGAAAATCATCATGAGGACCCCCACAATATGCACAAGAAGAACTTGGAGTATGGCAGAGTGAAATATTAGCTAACTCCTCCTGAAGTTCTTTAAATTTCTCAAGAACCTCTAAAAAGTCTTGCTGGATTTGAGGAGTTGCTTGGATAGTTTGATACTGTGGAGGTTGGTCTTGATACGAAGAGTCATAATTGTTACAAGGAATTGGATTCCTCGTTTGACAATCAGAGCTGAAGTGTGGACCTCCACAGTAATCACAACAGTGAAACTGATGTGGCTGTGGGTTGTATGTGTTTGAGTTATAATTGTTATCAGGAAATTGCTCATAGACAAGCGTGTTTCCCGATTGACAATTGGAACTGTAGTGTGAACCACCACAATACTCACAACAGTAAAACTGATGAGTCTCATGGTGTGGTGGCTGATGGAATAAATCAGCCGTGTCATGGTAGGAATAGGGATTCTGGTTATAGACATACCCGTTTCCTGACTCTACCATGCCACAACCGGGGCAATTGCCACCATTATAAGAATTACCACACCACTAGCAAATCAGAAAGTGTGGATGAGACATAGAAAGAATCAAAAGGTTTTGGAGGATAAGAGATGGAGAATCAAAAAGGTAGGAGGGTTAAGATGAATATTTTTGGTATTTTCGGAAAACATGTTTAGTGCACATGCACCAAAAACAATTTTTCAAAACAAAATCGAGGAAAAACCACAGTGAACTTAAACCAATAATCACAAGTGAATGGCTTCTTTGAAAAAGGTACACCACTCACAGGGATATAAAGGCAAGTTTTAATCTTAAGTTTGGGAACTTATTATGGGTTTATTAATTAATTTGAAAAACTGCTTTAGGCTTATGGGTGTGTGTGCAGAAAACTTGGGAAATATTTTTGGAACTGATTCGTTAACCGAAATCGTCCCTTTAAGATTACTCGCAGGCTGGCGGGAGGAAGTAAATAGGTTTCCTCTTCAGTTCGCAATTTAATGTCAGAACTTACCTTAAACCAACTGTTTCAGGTTGTAATCTTAAAGAACACGAAGTAATTTAACTTCACAGTTTGTTTTTGATTGTTTTTAATTTTTTTTTGTGTTTTTCAACACTTCAGGAGAAGCGTTAATGAACGTTTTTCTGATATGATTATATTTTTACAAAAACTTTTTACAAATTTGTGTGAAATTTGTACAGGGAGGGTTTTGAAAACCACTAAACTTAAAACGATTTTATAAAACACGCAACAACCTCCCCGGCAGCGGCGCCAAATTTTGATTGGCTCTGAACCGGTCAACTCTTATTAGTCAACCACTTGTGAATGGTCAACCGTAAAAGTCAAACTAATCAAGCCAATACTCCGTGGATAGTGTAGTGTTTCCCCGGGTCGTTATGTCCCAGCGAGATTGAAATGGTGCTTTTGAGAATCGTTTGTGAGTGAGTGGTACTGAGGACAGTAGCCAGATGATTTTGGAATTGATATTGCTACTGTTATTTTAGTGTTGGTACACAGATATAATATTCACAAAAATCAGATACCAGATATATGCACAAATTCACAATTAAGATTACGTAACGGACTGGAAAAGTGGGGTTTTGGTATTTAACAAACTACAGGGGGTGCTTTTGACACTTTTTTAAACTTAAAATTAAAAATGAAAATGAAATTATAAAAATGATTAAAATACTATTTAATTAATTAAACTAATTAAAATCTAATTTATATTTAACTAATAATGATAACTATTACAAATTAAACTAAAAGTTTGCAAAAACAATTTCTAAACTTAAAATAGAACATGAAGAAAGTATAAAAAAATTAAAATAAATATTTTTGTCTTTTTATGCTTTTTCTATTAATTAAAAACTATTTAACTTAATTAAACTAATTAAACTACTTTTAATTACTATTAATACTAAATTAACTTAGAATATTAAGAGAAAATTTATAAAATTACTTAACCATCACAGGAATCTTACAAAATTATAAAAATTCTAAAAATTATGTTTTAAGATTAAACAACTAATTATTTACCTTTTAATTAACTTAAGTCTATTTTAAACAAATAAAATAAGAAAAATAGAAATTGAACAGTAGAATCTCAAAATATAATTTCTAAAAACTTATTATACTATATTAGAACTAGGAAAAATATAAAAACTAAGTTTAACTTTATAAAAATTAAATGAGCTATTTAATACTTAATATTAATTAGTAATAAAGAAAACTAAAATTAAATCTAATTAACACTAAATGACAGAATAAAAATCTAGAAAAATTACTAAAAATTCTTTACTATATAAGGTAATTAATAAAAATATAAAAACACTAGTTACTTAATTAAAATCTAAAAATGAAAATTAAAGTTAAACTGAATTAAATAGAAACTATCACTTATTTTAAATTGGTTTTTTTTCTGGATTTTTCTTTTACCAACTAACTTTACCACTAAAAATAGAAAACTTTTGTAAAACAACTTTTGAAAATAGCTTATAAATAAGCTATAAGCACCCCCTTAGCTTACACAGTTGACTTATGTTGACTGTGTGGTCAAATGAGGTCAAATGGCTTTGGGTGGGGTCCACACTGGTAAAAATAGATACAAATAAGTTAAACAAACAACAATAAGCCAGAAATAACAAGCAATGAACACAAATAAGCTATATAAGACCAAATAAGCACTTTGACAAATCCAATTTCAAGTCAGAACTGGGACAAAGTTTGGGGTTGATTCCAAGTGGGGTCCACTGGGTTAGAGGTCAAACAAGGGGTCAAAAACCCAAGCCTACCAGGAGGGGGGTTGAGTGAGACCAAGTTATGGTGTTGGGACCCACTAGGATGGCCACAAACCACCACCAAAGTGGTGGTGGTGTGGTGGTGTACTGCTGATACAGAGCAGGCTGTTGCCCTGCAGCCCTCTTTGGAGGGTTGTGGGGCCCACTAGAAAAATACTAAAAATATAACCAAGATGGGATGTTGAAGGTGAGGTAGTATACTACAAATCCTAAAAAGGTCAAACTCTAAATATCACTACAAAATTCACAAAAATTCCCTCAACTTTGGGAAAAATCTGAGACAAGCTATTTTTGACTTTTATAAAAACTTTATATTTTGACTTTTGTGAACTTTAAATGGATCTAATGGACTTTAAACACGATTATAAAGTGGGATAAGGTTATAATAAGCTTAAAACAACAATTCTCTAACTGAAAATGAAGATGATGCCACTTAAAAACCAACAGATGACAAGTTATTAAGCTAAAACTATGATTTTGACTTTGGTCAATTGAAACTTGGATTTTAGACTTTATTAGACCTACATTATCCTAAGGAAACTATATAAAAGCAAAAACAACAACAACCAACATCATCAGCTCAGTGATATCTCTTAAACCAAACACCCCTTTATATGAAATCTGTTTTGAGTTTTCAAAGCATATAGGGGATCTAAGCTATAACACTGAATTAAATGACTTTATTATGACATAGTGGACTGATTTAAGCATAAAAATACTAATTAATAACAATAAGAACCTAAGAATCATGCATATGCTAACTTGACTGTGTGAATTAGAACATGAGAGGTATTTGAAAACTGAAACACAAGCATGAAATTTTTGGCAGCAAACTAACTAACATACATAAAAGAAGCATAAACTAATAGAGATAAGTAGCTTAGGCTATGCTACAGTGAAATGACAAAAATCAAGAATTTGCTTACAACTAGTCCAAGCTGAGAAAATGAGAACCCAAGGAACCAATACCACAATCCTAATGCTCCCTTGAGCTCTAGACCATACCATCATCCATTTTCACTTCTGCTACTGCTTGCATTACCTTTCTCACTGAATTTTTTATTTAATGACTATTTAATTTGAATTTTGAGTGATTTATGGGATTGTAAGCTAACTTGGGTTTTAAACTTAGTAACCTACTGAAAACTTGTAAATGAGCTTAAAGTAACTTAATGGAACCAACAACAACAACAGTTAACAATTTAAGGTAAATTTGTCACTTTCACCCAAAATTGCTAAATCCAAATTTAAAGAACAAGATTAGAATTAAAGGTTCAGAAAAGGTTTGATTGGATAAAATAAACTCAGTACAACAATTCTTAACTTAAAATTACATTTTGAAAAGGAAATTAAGCTACCTACGATTACACTAAAATAAAACTACTCTAATTTTTTTCCACTTCTGCTTCTTCTTCTCTTTATAGCCTCCCAGAGTGTCATGTGGGTCCCAGGGGTCAAATCCCACCAATAATATAGCCATTTGGATCACCTTAGCTCTCCCTTTAGTTTTGGCGGGAAAGGCTTTTTATGCCAATTGGGGACTGTGGTATAGCCATAGGGGGGGGGGTGAGATGTGATGGCCTTGGGATGTGGAAGGGATAAGGTGGGTGGTGGTAGCAGAGCAAGTGGAGCAAGGGGAAATACCACTGGTATTGGAGGGAAACCAGGGAAGGGGGAGACGGGTCAAACTTGGTTTGACCAAGTGGTATTATTTAGAATGGTTTTGGTTGTGGTTGGGCTAAGGGATGGGCCTGGGTTTGCTGGTTGGGCTGGTTGGGTTTGTGCTTGGTTTTGGATTGTTCACTTTAGGTCCGTTTGGTTTTGATAACTTTTAAATCACAAGGACCATTCATGTAATTTACTGAAATTGAGGGGCTTGTTTTTGCCATTTTCCAAACTTGGTCCAAGGTTTATTTCTGCCATATATGAATAGTGTGAGGACCATAAAATTAGATTTTTCAAAATTACACCTCCAGGGACTATTTCTGCCAATTCTGAAAGTACAGGGACCATACTTGCAAAATCTCCAAACTTTATACCCAAGGACCATAATTGTGAACTTTTTATTTTTCAAAGACTTTTGTTGACTTTTCAATTCAAAAATATTTCCCAGGGACCCAATGTGACAATTTCTGAAAGTTCAGGGGTCTTTTATGTCAATTTTGGATTTTGAGGGGTAAAAGTGTCATTTTCTCAAACTTTTTCACCCAAGGACTTATTTTGATAATTTTTGACTTTTCTTTGCCTTGGGTTGACTTTTCTTTCATTTTAAACTTCCAGGGACTAGTTTTGACAAGTTTTGAAAGTTGAGGGACTGAAACAGCCAATTATGCAAACTTTGTACGTTTTTTATCTGTTTTTGATTATTTTGCATCTGAAACATATAAAACACACTTTTGGAATAATCTTAGTATTTTGATGCATATTTGAGTGTTTTTGGATGTTTTGGCAGTTCAGATTGGTATAAAATGAGGAGTATTTAGACGCTCATCAGGTTTTCCAAACACAACCTGGGTCAACTTATCATCAATAAATTCTCCTAGATTCTCCATAACCATGAACTCAACAAGATAGACCAAGCTTCCTACAAACATATGCAATGGTATTGCCCTAGCAATAATGTTTTCTCCTTTGTATTCTAACTCATCTACCATGATTTTATTATACTCATTACGCGAGATTATGTTCATTGGGAGAGATGAGTTAAGATAGGCGTTAAAGCTCTTAAATCCGATCTTATATGAAATTTCATGTTGAATGAACTATCACAGTCAATCCTAGTTCTAGGGTCGAGATACCTAAGAGGGTTTATTTCGTCTTCCATCCTATTCTCATTAATCACATCACCATCATCAAGATCCTCGTCGGAGTCTGAATAGTAAAAAGGACTAGCCCTACGGTCATCATCATGATCAGACTCCTCTAACTCAGAATTATTGTCAAAGTGGTGGTTGGGCGAGAGGTTAGGTGGGTTCTCATTCTCCGCTAAAGGAAGTGGGTCAGGCATTTGGAAAATCCTACGACGAAAAACACGAATAACAGGAATCAAACGATCAATGTTATTGTTATCCATCGAAATAGTTTACGAACAAAGGAAACAAAGAAATAAGATAGACTAAAGAAAACCTAAAAATAAAAATAAAATCTTAATAGAAAGGAATCTAGCAACTAGACCTAATAAAAAGAGATTCTAACCTAGACAATAACTATTCCCCGGGCTGCTGCGCCAAAAACTTGGTAGCGTAGGGATTGCACCAGGCTTTACCTCTCGAGGGATCTCAAGAAGCTTACAACCCCCACCAGGTAGTGTACCTAATCGTTGTAGTATAGTATAGTGACAAGTACCGGAGGATTGATCGTTCAGCTAGGAATAGTGTCGCTCGGATTAGAAAACCTAAATACTAGTTCTAGAGATGAGGGATGATTCTTTTTATGTTTTTATATTTTATGAAAAGCAAGTAAAAATCTCGGGTTTGAAGGATTTGGGCGGAATTAGTTGCTAGTCAACTAACCCAGTACTAAAGATGCAATCAAAATAAAATACTAAAAATGAAAATAAAACTAAATTAAACTAAGGTTGTGAGCAATAAGTGGAGAAATGTGTTTGCTTAGATTTCACTACTCCCTAGATATCTTTTACACGTTAATTACTTGTTATAGTTGCGTGGATGACGGATTGTATTCCTTAATACCATTCATGGGGTGGCGTACTTAACTCCCCAATCCTATGAGTGCCTACTTCACTCCTATGTCGAGCCGGCTAAGAAGCTCCTAACATGGGATCATTAGAATTTACTCATGCATTAAATACAACCAATAAAACATAGTACACATCGGTTCATGTTTCCTAAGACGTTCAAGCATGTTACCAATTGGAGATCTGCCAGTTATTAAGCCTAACATTGAAATCATTCATCCAATACAATCATAAACAAGTAATCAACACATAATCAACATCTAGGTTTCATTAGATCTAAGCAAACACAAGATAAATCTAGCCTAGCATGGTGAAATCAAGACAAGCACAAGATATAGACAACCAACACATAGACATATTGATTGAATTAGAAGAACACTTATCTCAATTACACATGAATGAAAATTAGAAAACTATATATAGAAAATTGAGTTTCACGGCGTCAAGAACAAAGGGGTGACGCCGTCATCTCGCCGCCAAAAGAATCCTCGGACTGCCTTGATCTACATCTGACGCCGTCATGTATTAAGTGTTTCCAGGCCGTCACGTATTTAACTCTTGACGCTCTTCCTTGTGATGCCTTCATTTCTGTACTGGGCCGTCATGCAATTTACTCTTGACACCGTCAGGATAGTACTCTTGACGCCATCACATACTGTTCCCAGCTTGGAAAATTGAGACTTTGCCGTTTTCTTCACTTTTATGCTCCAAAAACGTCCAAAATGCCTCCTTTTCCAGATTTCACTCCCAAAGTACCTAAAATCACAAAAGGAACGATTTAGGGCAATATTTGATCAAATAAATTCAATTCCGGACTTAAATGACCCCCTAAAAGTGGTTCATTTTTCGCCTCATCATTATCCTCCCTCCTCCTCTTTCTACCCTCTCTGATCCGGTGGTCCAAACAACGCTTTGGTTCCTTAGGAGATATAGAAATGAGTTCGATTTTGCTCCTAAAAGACCGAATCTAGATCTCCTCTTCAACGACATTAAGCTTTTTCCTTTTAATTGAATTACTAATAGGCATAAGAAAATTTCCATTAATTGGATTGAGCGGTTTGATAATCCTTGTAGCACTCTTCCAATCCCTATGTAATTGTTTTTCTTTGCTCCTAGCCCCTTACTAGGATGCTAATTCAAATTTGTCGTTCCAAAAAAAAAAAGTTACGTCAATTCTAATCAAATTCGATCAGTTTATGACTCATTTTGCTTCCGCTCGTTAAGTTATAAAACCACACAATTATTATGCTAAAAACTCTCACAAAGTGTATATATGCACTTACATGCTATATCTTAAGTAAATCATATCATTCCAAAGCTCCGTTACAGATTGGGCAGTCTTGAGGGGCTCAATAAACTTGTTAATTATCTCTTCACATTGTTCATATTGGTTTTTTATTTTCTGCTCGATGAGTTGTTGCAGCTGCTTCTCTTATTTTGAAGCATTGACCAATCCTGATCTAGCTCTAAGAGAAGCATTGACCAATCCTGATGATGCTCTCTTTTATGCAGTTGGAAAGCTACTTCGAGAAAATTGATGGAACACCAGAAGAGGTGGCATTCACATCAGGATTTGAAAAACCTCCATATGTCCTTGAAGTCGCTAGGAATATGGTAATTGCATAATTGTACCCATTTCGTGCTTTATATGATACTAGCTTCCAGGCCCGGCCGATGGCCGGATTGCTTTAAGAATTTTTTTAAAAAAAAAAGAAAATAGTACAAATGTGTTTATAATATATTAACAATGTAAATTGCAACACAGTTTTTGATTCTATATAATTTAGTATCATGTTAGTTGTATATAACATAAAATTAATGGTCATAATGCATAAAGGAAAATAACAACCATGTGTTTGCAAAATTGGAAACAACTAAATTAATAAAAAGACATTTGTAATAGACAATACATAAAAAGTAAGGAAAGTTATTCTTGATAACGATTAACATTATTCTTCATCAAACATAAGGTAAGTTATTATTCATCACGATTAACGTTGAGACGAACCAAAAATTCATACGCCATGTTGTATCCTTCTGGACCGACTTCATTTATTAGTTCATCAACCTCGGTCATTAGGTGATAACAATCACACTTAAACCTCTTCTTCATCTTACGCCAAGTACCTCTATAGTAGATGTACCTATCTGTTTCAAAGTAGTATTCGAAAAGTAAGTATTAAGGGTAATATATTATAGAATGGGTTATATATGTTTACATAAAGTTAAATATACCTTCATGTTCTGATTTTGTTTTCACCTTCTTTCCTTCTTTTTGATTAGCCTTGTTAACATGATTTGATCCGTTTCCTATTGTAGATGTTTCAGAAAGAATGTTTCGGCCATCTGTATTGCGTGCTTCTCCTTTGAAAGAACTGGATGCATTTGTTTGTGAAGGGTTTGAAAGTGTCGACATAACTATGTGACTTTGTATTGACAGGTTTAGGGTTTTGAAAGTGTTCAGAATGATTTATATAAGCTATTAGAGTCGATATAAGTAACTGATTTGCAATATTTGAGGAGGTGATATAGAGTATAATTTAAATTTAAAACATATATCAATCAAAATATGGCCATTTTAAATGTAAAATTGAAACTGAAATTATGCAGTGTATTTTAGGAAGTGATATATGCTTTTTTTTTAATATGTACTTCTTTATTGTTTTGTAGTTTATAGTTAAAAACGTTTATGTTTTGTTAGTACAGTATTAAGTCTTATTTATAGCTTTAATTGTAACAGGTATACAATGTCTGTAATGTAGCATATTGGAAATTTCGTGATTATTGGATATAAGCATTATATGAAACAAATATTGATTCAAGAACAAAGTATAACATAAAAAACATAATAGAAAAATAAGTATGATCACATATTTAGCATACTATTATTAAGGTCAAATGGAATAATTATTGATAGTAATGAGGAAATTAATATCATTTGTTGATAACAACTTCATCATCATCATTTGCATCATCATCATCAAGAATATGTTTGTGGTAAAGACAATCTTTGTAAACACATGTCCATTCATGGTTGTCATCATACGCAACAACTTCATCATCCACAGATTTATCGTCCACCAATGTGTCTTCGTGATGATTATGGTATAAGCAATGTTTGTTTACACACATCCATTTATCATTATCGTCTTCGGATTCCTGAAAAAAATTTATTATAAGTAAAAATACATAAGTGTTTGTTAATATTTATATTGAAACAAACGAAAGTCATACCCATTCATCATTTGATAATGTTACTATGGGTGGATCTTGGACCCAAAATTCATTGGGTGATGATTTTTCAACTGGTTGCTGCTTATAATGAAAGGAATAGATGTTATAAGCATGCACTTAACGTATTCATAGACAATTATTGAATTAGCATGAAAGAAGTAAATAAACTATAGACACTACCAGTTTTGTTAGCTTTGATGACTTCTCCTCATGCTTATGCAAAGAAACTCCATGATCCATCTTAACATCCTCCAACATTGCGTGATTATCAAACAATTTAGTCAAATTATGTTCCATTGAGATCAAATATAATATACTCTGCAACAGAATGTTAGATAGTATGAGATGGAAGTTGTAAATGATAATATATTCATATGAAATGCATTTTTATATATAAAGGATTAGGTTAAAAAAGTTTCAAAATTTTGTAAATCTGGTGGATAAGTAAGGAAATAGTTTGAAAATTAAATTATCCCATAAAATCATGGAAATTATTTGATAAAATGTTAATGGAAATGATTTCATATAATGTTTAAAATAAAAATGATTTGCAAGATAAATATGTGATGAATAAAACTATAAACACAATTCATATAAATAATATATTCATAAAAAAAATGCATCTGTTATTTGATTATAGAATTAGGTAAACTGTTTGACATACAGGACAGACTACTAAAAGACAAATAAAATTATAGACGTTGAATAACTTCTTTATATACAACGTTTGTTGTATAATTGCAATACTTTCCCTCATTGTCACAACATAACACCTTCAAACCCTTCTTGCTCTTCACCCTTGATACAGCTACATAGAGTTGTCCGTGTGAGAAAACAGGTCGTTCTAAATAGAGACCTACCTTTGATAACGTTTGGCCTTGACTTTTATTAATTGTCATGGCAAAACAAACAGATAAGGGAAATTGTCTCCTATTTAGTTGAAACGGCATCTTCTTATCTGATGGACTAATTACCATCCGAGGTATTGCAACAACAGTACCTATTTGACCTCCAGATATAATCCTTGCCTCAATGTTATTTATTCCCATCCGGACAACTTGTAACCTTGTACCATTACAAAGTCCTCCTCTTTGATCAATGTTTCGCAAACACATTACAGGCGCACCAACCTTCAATACTAACTTGTGATGAGGAATTCCTGACATTTTTATTGAATTTAAAAATTCTGTTGTGTATAGCGACTCATTGTAGTTGAAATCTGTATCTACATCTGTAACTGTATCAGAACTATAACACACCTTCTCGGGTCCAGTAAGCATCTCCATCATCCTGTCATTTATTTTGTCAACCTCTTTATGTGTTGGTGCAAGAATTGCTCTATCTTGATAATATGTTGGATCCCACTTATTATCTTCCCAATTATCGTAAGTTTCTTTTATGACTGCTCCAACGTGATCATCAGAATCAGGAATAAGCATATCTTCTGGAAATACAACCTCAGCATGACCATCATTTTTTCCACCTATTTTTCCTTCACCAATTTTGAGAATCCAGTCGGCAAATTCATTTATTTCTTCTGCGGCAGCCGGATCGCAACCAACCCTCAGCCTCATGTTCTTTGTAAGTTTAAGAACGGTGCAGTGTTTCCATAGATAGGACATATTTAGTGAAGCATGCACAACATCTTGCCTACTCCCATTAGGTATAACAGGTAGAATTTGCCTAAAGTCTCCACCAAAAACAACCACTTTACCGCCAAAAACACTATCATTGTCGCCAGTAATATCTCTTAGTGTTCTATCAAAAGCTTCAAACGCAAGTCTGTTAATCATTGGAGCTTCGTCCCATATTATTAACTTGGTTTGACGTACCAAATCTGCAAGGTCGCTATCTCCAGTTATTGTACACATAGAATCCTCGACAATATTTATAGGTATGGCAAACCGCGAATGAGCTGTTCTTCCACCATCAAGCAACAGGGATGCAATACCACTGGATGCAACATTTAAAACAATTTGGCCTTTTGACCTTATAGCAACTGTCAATGTCTTGTACAAAAAGGTCTTACCCGTACCTCCATAACCATAAACGAAAAACATACCTCCTTTATTATTGTTGCAAGCAGTAACAATGGTTTGGTATACACCTTTTTGTTCATTAGTCAAACTTGCATGGAGTGCTTGATGTTGGATTATTAAATCTGGTATGTTATAATCCAGTTCATCGTAAATCAAGCGATTGTATCCGTCTAATGTAAATTCAGCTGCAGGATAAGGCATATTGACGATATATTTTAGACTTCGGGAACTGCTAAGCAGTTTATCTTCAATATATGCTAAGCATATATTATATCGTTGTTGATCTGTTAGCTGAAGATCTGAAAAAGAAAATGAATTTTGGTTATGATTTAAGTACATTGTTATACCAAAATGAAATAAAATTACATGAAACATCATTTGATATAATACCTGGATGGTTCCTTTTTTTTCTTTCTATTTGTTCAATATCTTCGGCTAAAAGCTTCCATGTTTTTTCCCAAACAACCTCAGGCCTTGACATACTATCTGATATTATTAACATTACAAAATAACTCCGCAAGTAATCACCCATTCCCCATTCACTTGCTTCTTTTATTCCGTCAATGTATTCTTTGTCGTCATCCAGCAAACCACGTGCGAAGCAAGCTTCTTTGCATGTAGGATATACTACACCATCATGCTTTCTCAAGTCTTCCCACTCTCGAGCACCTCTAACATGGTTTAATAGCCTACGTAGATAAAAAAGCTCACCCCAAGAAGGAGGAACATGATGAATTCTTCCAATGGTTTTACCTGTATAAGATAATAATTATATAATTTGCTGATTAGCAGTTGGTTTAAAAATATGATTAAAATTTGATAATAATCATACATTTAAAAAAATAATAATATTTTGAAAAATAAATATCTAACCTTGTTTTCTTTTAGTCCATTTTTTGTCCGTTTTATTCCAAACATAATGTTTTGGAAAGTCAACGTACAACAATTTACGCGCTTCCTCGTCTATCTTATTTGTTTCCATCCAACCCAAAAACTTTGAAATATTAGATGAAGCCTTTTCAAGTTGATAATCGATGCTTTCAGATGGATCGAATATGACAGATTGTTGATTCGGGAGATGAAATGGTAAACGTTCTACTGCAGGACTACGATGGTGTATATCAAATTTGAAGATCCTCCATGCAGCTTCACATGATGATAAATAACGGCAATCGTAATAATCTTCAATCTCATCTTTTTCTTCATCATCCATAGCAACTGTTACTCTGTCAGGACCCTTGTTAATGTACTTAAAAAGGTATTTGATAGATTCGAATTGGTTGCACCATTCTACGTTGATATGAGCTTGGTACCTAATATATTAAAAAAAATAATAAAATAAAAAAAAATTACAACAGTCAAAATTTAAATAGTTTGCATACTAAGAATGTTTAAATGAATGACTTATATTTGATATTACCTTTTCAATAACGTAGGGTTGTATGGAACAACGAAACCACCATCAAGGTCAGCACCTTGCTTTCTAACTGTTCTTCCATTGTCGCTTCTTTTGTATATAGCATATCCACTTTCATCAATGAAAGTGTGCTCATTGAACTTCTTTGGAAATTTCTTAGAACACTTATTTTCGACCATGCAAGGGCAGTTTCTGTGCTCAGGTCCACAAGGGCCGTGCATCATAAACTCTTTTACCAATTGGTGTAGCTCGGGGTCTAAATCTTTATCAGGTATTTCAGCTGATATACACCTGTCTATGTCAGCGGGAAACCTCAACTTATCTTGTGTTTCCAACCATACACACAAATGACAGTGAGGCAAACCTCGCTTCTGAAACTCGATAGTGTATACTTCTGAAAAAAATGAGAAAAATTTAAGAAGAAAAATATAATGAATATGATATATAATGATAAACAAAATGAATTGTTTGTTTGACTATACAAACATATGATGCAATTTACCTGCTTTAACACGGCCAAAAATACGTTTCTCCTTTATGTCCTTTATCAGTTGATCAAGCTTGAATTTAAAAACTCGGGAAGTAATGTCTGGTCGATCTTCTGATTTCAAACCCTTTCTTTTTAGATACCTTGTAATTTCGGGCCATTTTGGGTTACATGTAAATGTAATAAACAAATCCGGATATCCATAATTCTTGCACATAGCCATAGCATCCAAGTAATTTTGTAACATGTAACGCGGGCTACCTGTAAAGGACGAAGGTAATACTACTTTAGTTCCGCGTTTTTTTTGTTCCGGGTTGGATGCTTGAGCAGCTTTAGCTAATCTGTCATAAGTGTCACATCTTAGTTCGGAATTCTCTCTACGTACATATGCCAGCCTTTCAGCCTCAACCATGGTATAACCATCAACCAAAAACTGCTGAAATAAGCGTTTTCCATTTAGAATTGTTGAGAAAACATTTGGCCGGTCTTGAATACGGTATGCAAACCATTCACGCATGGTGACATATTTTTTTTTGTCATCTGGTGTTTGGTCAGTAATACCGTAGTGGTATATGTCAGTCCTATAACCATCTTCTGCGTATGGGAACAATAACGGATACTGTAACGGTAGGTATGAGACATGCAGTTCGCTAATTTTTTTCAACTTGCCATTGACTTTGTGCACAATGATGTCTCTTTCATTAGGCATAGAATCAAAATCACCAATGATAAGTGCAGCAACTTCGTTTGCGGTTGGCAGGTTATGTTGTCTACCATCTTTGTCACGCCTACCTATGAGTCTGATCTTAACGTTATCTTCACCATGAGCCATTATATTTCCAGCCATTCTATAGTTTTGAACCAAAGGATTATGTTCATCAAGCATGCTTTTTATTTCTTTGGTTAGTTGCAGGTCTATGTGCTTGTTTGAGGAAGACGATGCGTCATTTGAAGAAGTACTACTAATGTTAAAGAATTGTCGTTAGTATTTGCAATATAAACATCATGTAAATAGATATAAAATAATGAGTTATTCATATTACCTAACAGCGTTAATGCGGTTTTGTATCTCATTTGGTGGATCATAAATGTAAAGCTGTCCGAACTTAGGTGAGTCGCCATCTTTAGGTAACATATCTCCAATTACATGATTGTTTTTTCCTTTTATTCGAAAACAATACGGTGCACGTCCACTATTAACACTCTTATCTTGCTGACCAGACATCCAAGTAAAGGCAAACATAGAATTATAGCGACGAATGTCCTCCATAAATGATTTGCTTTTCGGGTTTTCTCTTTTCAAGAGTCCCATTAACAAAGGTGGAGGATTCATAAGTTTAACAGGTAGTTTTATTTTCCCTCTTTTGCAACAAATAGAATATCCATCATTGTTGTTTCCATTAGAAGATCCTACCTTACTTTCGGCAAGCCACAACAATGCACCACATTTGATGCATTGCTTTGTTTGATCTCCATGGTCAACATATTCTAAGAATAGATAACCAATAATGTCTTTATAATTTATTAAGATAATAATAATATGGAAAAAAGTAAATTTTGTTCGTCATAAATACCTTTTGATATGCCTTGGATACGATCCATATAGCCATATTCATCTTCAGGATCTTCTTCTGACATCTCGAATGAAGGTATATCTGAAAGTGAGTTGCCTTTTTGTATGGTAGTACTTTCTGAGGTATTATCAACATTATAATCGGTTTCAGAATTTGGCTGTATATTAGCAGGGCTGCCTGTAACAAATATATGTACATTGATTCACATTTGGTTGTATTATAAATAGTGAAGAATAACACTTGCTTAATATGTACAATATAAAGTTGATTATAGCGTACCAATGTAAAATGGTACAGGAGAATTGTTTCTGAACCTAACTCGTGGATTACTCTTAGTAGCGTTGCCTATAATATGTAAGTTAATTCAATGAAATATCATTTAAAGGTGATTAATCAAAACAATAATCAAGTTTTATAGAAAAAAACTTACTTGTAGAAGTGGTACCCATGGGCCGTTTGCCATTTCTTATATCAGGAGTGCACAAAGCGGGAGAGGAAGAAGTGACACCAATGCTTATAGGGGTGTTTTGAAAATTTGATGCAGGTTGAAATGTCTCTTGATTTTGTACAGGCTGGTTGGCTTTTAACATAGTAAAACAAAAAAAGTGTAATAATCATAATAATATGAATAAAAATATACAACAATTATCTTACAATTTTTTTGAGGTGTTTTGCGAGGCCTGCCTACTGCTCTAACTATTTTTTTTTGAACTGGAGTTTTTGCAGGGCGTCCACCTCGATTTATAGCCGGTGAGACATTTTGAGATGATGCACCAACCATCAAATTTGTTGCTTGGCTTAACAATGGAACATGAGAACTTTGATTGCCTATGTTTTGATTTGTGGAAGAAAATGTATCTTCAAAAGAGAAACAAATGTTATACAAATAAGATATTGTATGACATACAAATGTATAGTTAGTTTAAAGAAAGAGTTTTATTTGTGAACATTACTTGTTGTGATGTCGGAAAGAGGAGTTCTTTGAGTTGATGAACTGGACAAAATATTGGAGACATTTGACGATGTACCTAATTGGGTATTAATGATTGGAGAACAGTTTTGTGTGTTTCTTCTTTGTCTTGTTTTTTTTGGGAGAATGGGTATATCAAGAGGATTTTTACGGGGACGTCCAGGTGCCAGTTTGGGTGTTACTATGTTTCCGGTTTCTGAAACAATATTGTTATTAGGTTGTTGTGTTAACAAATTATTCCGAAAAGGTGTAAAGCTTGATGAAAAAAAATGAAAATGCATACAAAAAAATATTATCTAAAATAATTTAAATAATGGCCAAAAAAAATTTTACTTACGATAGTAATTACCTAATCTATTGTGGGATAGCGGAATACTTTCTTGCTGTATGGTGGAAAGTGGGTTAACAAAGTTTGACGGTCTTGAAACTTGCATATTAGTAGATGGCATATATATCGGTTGATAGTTGAGAATATTAGCATCAAACATAGACGGCGCTTCATTCCTCGTATTAGCTTTTAAAAAATTTACAACATAAAATAAGCAAATAATATTTCTTAATGAAAGTATATACAAATACATTACGTAAAAAAATATATAGTAGATGGCTTAATAATTGGGCATTTGGAGAGTAATTACCTAATATATTCTGTGCTGGCGGATTACTTTGTTGTTGAATGGAAGAAAGTTGGTTGACAACATTAGACGGAATTGAAACTTGCATATTTGTAGATGGCATATGTATCGGTTGATAGTTGAAATTATTAGCATCAAACATCGATACCGGTTCCTTCGTCGTATTAGCTTTACAATCATATATAATGAATATTAGACAAATACAATTTCTTAATTCAAAAGATGTCAAAATTTTATTACGTACCTGTAACAGACTTTCTCTTTTTTCCATTGTTCCGATTAGCTGCAAGTTTATAATTGTGCAAAAGTAATTGTTACAATGATATTCATTATCATAAATTGAATAGTAAAAAATATAAAAAAATAGATTAGTAGCAGCTATACCATGGTTTGAATGATTGACTTGTTTTTGTGGAACGGTAGAAACATTATTCACAATGTTAGGATTGGAATTCTCGTTTTCTTTATTTGAATGCATAGGTTGCCAGGTATTCTTGTTGTTATTCATCAGTTATTCAAATAAACTGATAAGCTAACACAATGATCTCCAACCTGTAAAATAGATTGTTATCATCAATTTGTTGTTTTTTTTTGAGAGATTATGAAAAGTGATCACAAAGTTGTAACCTAAAAAAAACGTTTATGCGTTTATGTTTTAAAGGTTTTAAAGTTAAATAAATGAGCCCCTTTATTAAGCCCATTTATAGGTTTGGAGTAATTGAGCCCAAAATGGAATAAGACTTTTTTTTATAAAATCTTGACCTGCATGCAACTTGCGTATAAAATCTCTGAAAACATCATTACCTTCAATAAAGTATCTCTTGGCTCAATAACCATCTCTTCACCTGCCGATTATCAGTTATCATATCAAGGTTAAAAAAAAAAGAGGTTAGTATATTTCTCATTTTTTTAGCTAAAAATTGTGAGAATCTAACATTCATATAGTACTTTTGTTTATATACTGTTTATGAAATAGTATGTTTGATTAGATTAGTGACCAGGTTTGTTTGATGAACTTAGAAATTCATGTTATATTACAAATTAATGTTATGGTATTTTTGATGATAATAGTTAGATCATGAATGTTGTTAATTTTGGTGAAGCTTAAATAAGGGTACATAAGTGCTTCAAAACATGGATGCATGTTGTTAATGTTCTTAATTTTGTCAAAGTACTGATAGTTTTACTTCAAAAAATTTTGGTTAGGTGACATAGATTAATATTATAGATTGGAAAATCAATAATTTTTTATATAGGTTGTTCTACAAAGGATACAAAGTCATAGACTCTGTTTTCTGATTATAAATAGTTATAATAGACCCACAAACTCTCCCGGAAAATGAATTTGTTACAGGTATCTATGGATTTGTGGTTGAAAAGGTATTGGGTTACTTTGTAATGTGCATCGTGTGTTGACTTGTAACATGTAACATATGTTTTAAAATGTTTGATCATAAATTAGGATTTTAGTCAAGGGTATGTCTAATGGGACAGACCATATTAGAGATAATGTTGTTTGGTAGCGGATAATGATTAAAATGTATGTTTTTTTATTGTCATTGGATGGTAATTGGCAATCTCAGCTAAATGTATGAGTTGTATGTTGTATTTGATATTAATTAGATTGTTAATGAAATTGCAGAATGGCTCAGCAATTTGTGTTCAAGTATATGCACAACACATTCAAAGGACAACAGGTTGAAGTTTGACATTGTTATTGTTTATATAAATATGTTTTGCCACATGATATGATTGTGCATTACTATTGATATCATTATTCTCATCTATTTGTTGACAGAGATTACCACAAGTGTTTGATGATCACTTCTACACTGGCAACGACATGCTTTACCTTACAGGGAATGATAGGGATAGGTATAAGGTGGAGATTGAAAGGATTAACGGAAGTTGGGTATTGTGGGATCACCATTGGATTGACTTTGTAAAGTCAAATGTACCAGCAAATGCCGTAGACATGCATTTCATCAAGCAAGGAGTTGACTCTTATTATGTGAATGTTTATAAGGATGACGGGTCAGAGTGCTTTGGATATGACAAAAATATAGTAGGTCCAAGACTTACTCGCTGCCTTGTTGAGTACTCTCCGACAATGCAGGTAAATTTTAAAACCACAACTTCATAAGTAACATAAAAAGGTTATTACATTTACAAAGTTAGAATAGTTGATATTGAAATTTATATTGTCTATTTTCAACCATGATAGATACTACCGGGAGAATTCTTGCAAGACATATGGGTGAACATATTTCGAATTCGGTGTGAAAATTTGACTTTCAATGTGAACCATGATAGGATTCAGATGGATTTAAACTCACCAAAAAGGGATAACTCTTTTAGTGGAACAGGATGGGAAGCATTTGGGAATGAAGTTGGTGTAGTAAATGACCAAATTATTATCTTTACAAATTGGGGAAATAACAACTTGTCTGTTGTGGTTATTGGAGCTGATGGTCTCGGACTTACTAGAGAGGAAATCTTTCCAACCATGATAAGAAGAAATCCACGTCCGATTGATTTCCGTGACCGCAAAGGTAATGTCATACAACCATTAAAAATTAAAAGTATAATTTATTTTGGGTTTATGAACATCATTGATTTGTTATAAGACAGATAAAAGGCTTGCGTCAGTTTGTCGTTGGCCATTACATGCTGATCATGTGGATGAAGATAATGTATTTTATACACCTCTATGTGCATACGTGAGTGACGCATATAGACTCGTAAGTATTTCAATGTATATCATAAGTTTGGATGCTTTTGGTCTAATTTTGCAAAAATATAAAGCGTATTTCTTTCATATTCACAGACAATACCAGCCGACTTCTGTGGACCGCCACGCTTCATGCACACATACACAAAGGCATATGTTGTGCACCGCCATGTCAGGTTTCCGATGGTGGTAGAGATGGTCGTGCATAGGTCACAACCACAGAGAACAAATCATGTGGTGATGAAGGGAAACTGGAAGGGTTTTGGAAGTATTTGTGGATTTGTTCATCCAAAAATGATGCGGTTTAAGATGGTTCGAATCATTCCTGAGTATGTTGATGGAAGGCAGATTCAGGTTCCAATATTCCATGTGTGTTAAAATTATCTGGATGAAGACTTTCTTTTGAAAAACATGGCCTCAATCAACTTTATATGTTTAATTATGGAATGTAGATGTTTTAGACTTTGTATGCCTTAGGTAACATAATTGGTATGCTTCTTAAGACTTAATATGGTTAAAAGTGTAATGTGGATGTTTTAGTATTCTATGACTTAGGTCATGGTATGCTTGTTTTGAAGTTATTATGTTTAATTATGTAAGGATTATAATTAGGATTGAATAACTATAATGTCGAATGGTATTTATATATTTGTGCCAATTTTAATATAACATGATAAAAGATATAAAACATGGAACAAATTATTTCATTGGCACACAAGTTTTAAATATTACTAAATGCAAATAATATAACATCATAAGGAAATTTATTGAAGACATGTTGATAATGTCAAACTAAAGGTGTAAAGTTCAAAAATCATCATCCGAATCTTCAGGGTTTGAATCATAATCATCATCAGCATCTCCATCATCAATGAAATCTTCCAAACTTCCAACATCATCTGTTTCTTCATCACTACGGCTTTCCGAATTCTGTAAATCAATACCAGGTACATCGTCGTCGACATTGTAGGCAACGTCATCAGTAAATAATGTAGAAACTTGTGCATCAACTTCAGCTTGATCACCAACAAACTTGTTAGAATATTGGATGTCATCAGTAGCTTCGTCAGTGCTAAAATTATCTATGATATTATCATTACCAGAATCTTCATCAGTGTCCTCATCAATAAGTCTATACTTATTGTCTTTGGAGAGTGAATTTTTCCCATGTTTTGACAAACGACTAAACCTTGTAGGAACATCATCATCAAATCCCTATGTGAAAAATTAAAAAAATTGTAATCCTAATTTTTAAACAATTGTGGTTAAAAAGTTAGTAAAAAAAAGTTATGCAATATTTAATACTAACAAACCTTTTTTTCAAGATCTTCTTTCTTCTTATGAATGATTTCTATATTCTTTTGTGTATTTTCTTCATCAGAAGAAATTATTTCAACGACATTGTTGCCAACAAAGTCACCATTTTTCATTAAACGTCGACGTTTTGATGTGACACTTAACGGCTGCATAATATATAATTTGATTAAGCATAAAACCAAATGTCAAAAATGTTATTTTTATACAGTAAATTAAAGTAATGAGTTGTAATTTATACCACTTCATCATCCGATATCTGAATGACTTGTGGTATGGATTTTGAATCAAGAGAATGTTTTTTTGATTGTGAGTTGAGTTGATTCTTGGTTTCCTGCATATATAAAAGGCCAAAAGGTAATATAAGTATAAGAATTAAGTATAAACATGTATGCAAAAGGTATTATAAATAATATGCACCTTGTTGGAATCTTCTTTGGCCATTTTTTTCTAAATTTTTTTAACTTTGTTTCTTTTTGTTTGGAAGACTCAAAAGTAACCAATATATATAGATGCCAAAATGCTTAATTTTAGGATTTTTTTTTTTTTAAAAAACACTTAATTTTAGGAGTTGATAGGTGAAATTATATATATTTAATGTAGTTTCCAAATAATTTTGAATGTTTGTTACATTATGTAGGGATATCTTAGAGATAATCATGTTTAATATTTTTAGATGAGATTCTGTTATTGATGTGTATCTTTTATAAATATTTATTTTTTCTAATTGTTGTAACAATCCAAAAACTCGGATGTATATATTGAATAATATATATGATAACTTAAAAAATAGTAAATGAAATTAAAAGATGATTAAGACATAGAATTCTTAATATTAGATTCATAAAATATAACATAAACTTGCCAATCAAAACATTCTTAGCATATTAAAAATGCAATTTTGGAGATGAATCCGGAGACCATGAAAGATGTAGGTTGTCATAATCAAAACTCTCGATATCATTGGTCTCAACATCATTGCCTTCATTGTCGGAATGGTCAGCAAAATTATCAATAGTTGGCATCGAAGCAATGTCTTTTCCATGGTCTTTAGCAAGTGCATCCTTTGTTTCTACTTGAGAATCAGCTTTTTGTTCAGCATGTTTTTGTTCTTCTAAATCTTTTTGATGTTCAAAGTACCACTCGTCAAAAAGCTTCTCAGATTCATAGTAGCAATAATCTGGTTTCCATAACTCTTGACGGGATTCATTTTGATTTTCATATTTACCAACTGTATTGAAACAGAAAAAAAAAATTAGAAACTAAAAATTTAATAAATAAATTGTATAATCTTTATTATTCTAATGAGGTGTAACAATTGTGCATGTTTTGAAAAATAAAATAGAAGTAAATAGTATAACCTTTCTTTTGATTATCATGAGGTGTTTGAGATTTCTTTTCAATACATTCATCTTCCTCATGTGTTCTGAACATACAAAAAAAAATTATGAATGTAACTTGATGCATAGTTTGCAAAAAAAAAATGTTTAAGTAAATCAATCAGTATACCTTTGTTTTTTTTGGGCTTTGTTAACTGCCCATTCTTCTTCAATTGCTCTTTTGTTTGTTGAAGACATTTTGTAGATATGGAATAAGAATAATCGTTTGTTTGTATATGTAGAAGAAGGTTTAACAGACATTTATAAGTATTTGAAAATCTTTTGGCATTCCTGTGCATGGTGAAGGTGCATGTTTAAGTAGTTATTATTTTCACAAATGATTAATGAATGTTTAATAAGTAGTAAATGCAAAACGTGTCCAAATACATAGTTTGAGTATAGTGTAAAGTTATTTCAATTTAGTACATTAACTTATAATTTATATAAGTGTAAATAGTTAATATATTACTTGAAATCTTTACTTGTGGTTTGGTAAGTGCAACATAAATGAAACAAACAATAGAAAAGTAAACCTGGGGAAAAATACAATCTAAATGTCATGAAATAAAGGACATCTTATTTAGGGACAAAAGCCCACAAAAGCAACACAAACAGATAATGAGAAAGTCTAAAGCAGGAAGTATTTAAAAAAAAAAAACAAATCACCAAACAATAGTTTTTAAAATGATAGACACAATAAACATAAACAAACAATGATGTCCAACATAGAGAAGATGATGTAGCAAGGAGCAAATTGATCAGACTTTCGGATCTATTTTGTCCTTATTCAAGGTCTTTCCTCTTTTAGGGAATTCATCTGATTCAGGATACTCATCAAGATCGATCATGGGACGTTTGAGACCACCAGAGCTTCCTGACTCCAAATCAACATCTTCATTTGTTATGGGATTGGATGGTGTGAAAAGTTCTTCCAATGGTGTGACAACTTCATTTAAAGTAGCATTTTCCTTTGATTTGGAAGTGGGTGGTGTAACTTCAAGGTTGAAAGGTATAGTATCACCACTTGATAAAATACTTGACTGAGAAGCAGATGAAATAGGTGTTTGGAGACTCTCAGCATTAACGCCATCCTATAATAATGATATGCAATAGGACCTGTTAGTAATGCTATTGGAAAAGCTCGTGCAACGATAAATGTACAAAACTATGACTAAATTAAATGAATGTGCTATTCATGATAAAGGAAAGTAAAAGAGTTTTGAATTTACCTCAGGGATGAAATTAGACTTGAATGAATTGATGGTGATATCTTCGTTAGACATCATCTTAACCTGATAAACATGGTGATTGTTATTCATGCAGAAATCTGTATACTCAAAACGGAATAACAACTTTTTCCCAATCATGACGTTAAGTTCATCTGGGAAATAGTCTTCATGGTTTTCTCCATACTGGTTGATCAAAGCTTGACAGTGAACGCCAGAAAGCGCGAAGACATGATCATCAAAAAGCAATAATGATGCTGATCCGGTATCATCAATCACACGTACAATAACCTTGTACCTATATTTCATATGTAATAGTAATTTAAATATAAATTATAAGTCATTTAAAAAATTCATTGTAAATGTAAGAGTTTAAAAATTAAAAGGATGTTTGGTTGTAATACCGGTATCCAACAGAAGTGATCTCATCATGCTGTTTACAATGCCAACTTTGTTGTTTCTTGAATTTAGAGGAACTTGATGAAGAACCACTACCAGCAATTTCTTTGGCGGAACTTCCACACCGTTTGCACGCAAGATATGCCCATCCATTTTCTCTATGGATTTTGTGAACTTTGGCATAAACAATCATATGGCATGCCTGATAAGAAAGTATAGTGACTTGTATTAAAGACACAAATAATATATATAATATATGTCATTAAGATAAATTTGAAACACTATTATTATTATTAACTTACATTGTTAGTCTCACGTATACTGCCCACCATTTTTTTTACAGCACCTTCCAAAAACTCAACCGGGGTGATAATTTTTTTGGCGGGTGAGAACACAGTTATTGTATGCTTTGAAGGATCATAACCAGGTACCTCTGCATACCTATAAAAGTGTATAATGAATAAAATTAATTTATAATGTTATATTACTTGTGTATGTTTTTGTAAAAATTCAAATTGAATTACAATGAGTTACCTCTGTTTGAATGCCTCGATCTCAGGTATTTTATCATTGATGTATATTTTGGTTGCAAAGAGAGCAGGGTGAACAGATGGTTTCTCTAAATAAAATAATGTAAATGAGATATGGAAATGTTACAAAGGAAAATTAAATGAAAAATAATATATGTTTCTCAACACTTACTATTAAAATACTTCACTCGCGCAAGTTGAAGTATCATGACAACATGACCAGCCTTGTCCTTGTTTTCAGCATAAGATGTGAACTTATTAGCCCATTCATCAAAGAAACACAACTCAAGTTGTTTGCCACTGTTAATTTATATAAAAACATTAATACGTTAAATGCAACAAAATATGTTTGATGTTAAATGTGATAGATAAGAAGATTCATACTTGATATCCTCCAGTATGACATTTCTCCTTATTTTGTTCTCTCCGTAATTGTTGAAGGGTATCGGCTCAGTAATGGAGACAATAGTACCAATCACATCTGCGCAAAAATAAATACCTTAATATAAAGTAAATAGAATGAAGTAATATAAATATTGTACTATTATATTAATGTATAAGGAAGATACAAACAATAACTCACCGACAACATCAGTTTCTTTGAAATCTTTGGTGAAAAAATTAGTAAAAGGTTCAAACTTGAAACCACGGGGGTTTCGTTCCCAGGCTGCAATCCTTGTAACAGTAGTATTCCTAAAGAAAGATATTTTGTATCGATGATTCAAGAATGGATATTTTCCTCCATTCTCACCTACTCCAAAGTTACTGATGCGATAACATGCACCTTCATCGATTAAAAGGCGAAACTTATTGATTACTTCCTTTGTCCTTGCCGTTGCTTGTACACGATTACCCTAAATCCAAAAATATTATATATCATTCAAAAGCAAACCATACAGCAAATGTAAATGTTTTTGAAATGGATTGAATTCATAGCAAATATATAACATTTGAAAGTGTATATATAAAGTAACCTGCTCATCTTGCAAAACCATATCTAAACTCCATACTTCATGAGGTTTTCCTGCCGGGTGAGATTTCCAAATGCTTACACAGCGAGCAAGTATTTTAACATCATCTAACATAGGATCAATGTCGCACAAGAGAGTGATACTCTGTTCCATTTATGTATCTACAAAATAAAAAACAAAATAAAAAAAAAGTCATTATTAGAAATAGAAATGCTAATACTCAAACTACACAAAATTGTTACCAGGATAATAGATAGTAAAGAGGGAAGAGGTAAGTGACAATATGTGCATATGAATTGCCTTTTTATAGATCATGGATTAGGTTAAAATGGTTTTCAAATTTTAAAAATTAAGGTAGATAATTAAGGAAATAATTTCAAAAAATTAATTATGCACAAAAATCATGGGATTCTGTTTAACTACATTTATTTAGGGGCGAATTTTAAGGATGTTTAAAAAAAACTTACCCACATTAAAGGTTGACAATTAATTTGATACTGAATACCATGAGATTTAATCTAAAAATAACATTAACATGTAATATTTGGCTACATTAAATAAAAATAACATGTTTATGTAGAAGCTCAAATGTTTTTTGCAGAAAATAAAAAACTTATTAAGAACATAACATGTTTATGCAGAACACTATAATCAAGCATAAAATTAGAATAGCAGAACATGATCAACAATTTAAGATACATGGAATATTGGACCTGAATATTATCAAGCAACAATTATTGTTTCCAAATCCACAAAAACCTCAAAATCATTTGCAGTAAAACATTACGTGCATATTATTGTTCATATAATTGAAGAAAAGCATAATGAGACCTAAATCATACAAAACAAATATAATGAATCAAACGTATATAATGAAGCAAACAAAAGAAATATGTTGTAAAAATTACCATTTGGAATATCAGATCTATTATCCAGCTTCGAACCATATCTAAAGGATAAATCGATGATAATGATGAATCCATTCTTGGTTTAACAATTGATCCTCAATAATGATGACACCTAAATCATATAAAAGAAATTTCAATATCCCAAAATATGAATTCAAAGAATATAATGAATAATGAATCAGACCAAATCAAGTTTAAATTAAAAGTTACCATTTTGAAGATCAGATGTATGAGGCTCGATCGATACATACTGAGGATCAACCGGTTGAAGATATTGTTCATTATTTGTGGTGGTGTTTATTTGTGTTTGGATTGATATTGGGTTTATGGAAGAAAGGAAATTAATTGAGAGAGGTGTGTGTGATTTCATTGATGGAAGAAAATAGCAAATGAGAGTGTGTGCAAGAATGCCGCCCCATTTTTGCTTGTGTTGACTTTTTTTTATCTGAAATGAATTAGAACCGTTGGATAGGGGGAAATGCCACGTGGCAGGTTTAGAGGTATTTTGGAGACAAGATTGGTCAACAAAACCCTGTTTTATATAGATAGTAGATTTAGTAATATTTGACTTTTATATATGATCACATTTTGTGCTTTGTAAAATATGTACTCCATCCGTCCCAAAATATATGTAACACCCCAACCTGAGAAGGGCTAAAGTGCAACATTATGGAGTCAATTCAGAACACAAGTGAAACGGAGATACAATACTAATTCAAAACTTACAAGATAATAAAAGAAAACCAATCAAAATACAAGGTACAAAAGGGAAACAATAATCTAAGCCCAATATAGATGCTTCTAATCATCTCTAAGTCCAGCAAGTATCTAACATGGTGAAGTCTTCTAAGCCCAAAAGCAAAACCCTCGTCCATAACCCAGCTTCCTACTAAACCTGCCGCAGGAAAAGAAAATGCGGCTAAGCTTACAAAGCTCAGTGGACAGATATCAAACGAATAACAATACAATACAAAAGAGATATGATAAGCAAAGAAATACGAAGATAGTTTACATATGGTGTCAATGGATAGTCAAGGGTTGTCAAAGGTTAAGTATAAAGGTTAAGTGTAAGATGTAAGGTGTAATGTATGTGGAATTCAGTATTTCCCCAGGCCCAATCAATCAATCAATACAATACAATACAATAGTAGCCCAATATGGAGTAGCTAGCTCCCAATATGTGAGGGGTTGCAATGCACACACACCCAGTCACCAATCAATGTAGCAATAATCAATGTAGTCAATATCACAATCAAGCAATCAATCATTCAAATCTAGGATGCATCCATACGCCCCTGCAGGCCAATAACAATCATAGTAGTAGTCGATAACAATAATCAGGGACGGTGTGGTACATCTCTCCAACCACACTAGAGTACATAACATTGGTGCATCAATGCTATGGTTGTGGCTACTCCACAACAAGTAATACTTGGGTAAATACTGAAGGGTCATGTAGTCAAGGTTCAATATCAAGTATAAGTGCCAAGTCATGATCAAAGGGTCAATGTCAAAGGTTCAATACCAAAGGTTCAATATCAAACGTTCAATATCAAAGGTTCAGTATCAAAGGATCTGTATCAAAGGATCAATCAAAGATGTAATATCAACGGATCAAAATGTAGAGGTCAAAGCCAAAGTTCCCAATCCACAAGGTTCATTATTCCAAGTTCCAAAGTCCCATAGTTCATAAATCAAAGGGCCATAATACGAGTTTAAAACAAAGTTCAATTTAGCAGGTTCCCATCACTTGTTTAAAAAGGTTCGTAGTACAATCCCATTTAAAAGGATTACAACAAAGGTCCCTTTAGCAATTATTTTCCAAAAGATGACATTTGTAAAAGTGATCTTTAATAAAGGTTTTCATAAAATCCTTCTTTAAAAATGGTCTTTATGAGTTTATAAAATCCCATAGATAAGTGATCTTAAGTCATATTAAGAGTGTCGTTATAAAATAGTTTCTCCTTTAAATGTTTCCATCTCATAATTAAGAAAATAAATTTCACCTCTCGTTATATTATCCCAAAAGAACATTCAAAGTCTCACAGGGTTTCACCTCCCGTTACAATATCCCAAAGAGTAACCAAGGTTTCACAAATGTTCAAAGGTTAAGATCACCAAAGGTTATCGAACGGATCATAAGAGTTCAAACGAATAACACTGGGGTCGCAAATACCGGTTGAAACACATCTATCATAGAGCCAAGTCCGAAGGACCGTAATCAAGATCAAACGGAATCATAATAAGATAATAAATCAAAGACAAAGTCAAGAGAGAGGAAGTGTGCACTCTTACTGAAAGAGTACGGAATATTTGTACCTCAACCCGATGACAAAGTAGGCAAGAGAAAGATCAAACGGAAATAGGAACCACTCCTTCTTCACGAAACCTAAGTAAATTAGAAGCCGAAAATTACTCAATAGTTCAATTCAAAACAGATTACTCCTTTTAGGTTGTCTTTCCATTTTAAGCGGCTTTCCAGATTTAGTAACTTTCCCGAATTAGCAATTTTCCATATTTGGTAAGTTGCCGCAATTGTAATTTAATACTTAAGGCAGTTGATAATATTTAAGGTTAAAATTACCAATGTAATATTTTAGGTTTTAAAATATCAATATTATAAGTTTAGGGTCTAAAATGTAAATTATCAAAATTAAATATTAAGAGTCAATTTAAAATTATTTAAAACTTTATTTTAATAAACTAATATTAAAATAATAATTTTGGACCCGTCATTATAATTTTTATGTAAATTATTAACGTACCAACGATCTTAATATTTATGCCACGACGACCCAAGGTTTTTATTATTTCGAAAACAAACAAATCCATGACACCCTCTTGTTAAAATATGCCGAGACAACCACTTCTCTTGTTGTTTAAATAAGCCTCGACACACACCCTTTGTATTCAACTCACATATACTCACCTTTATATTCTATCTTCATTTCGAAAATAAACTAACAGAAACATGCATGCATTCTCATTTCAGTTCGAATAGAATTAAGTTATCACATGCTTGCCAAGCTACTATCATGAATAGACTGATTTCAAAAACAATATATTACAGGTCGATTTAATCTTTCTAATTCGTTATATCATGTGATATGTGTTATGAATTCATGCACTTGTACTTTTATCATTTCATGTTAACATACAATCTCTTTTTAATCATTAGTTCCTTAAAACATTTCGTTAGAACATTGCGTTAAAAACATGAGTCGAAACTAGTAACCATGGATCGAATAGATTAGTTTTATGATTTTGTGCGACTATACAACTCGTAAACATGCATGTGTTTCATTATTTCATGTGACTGTTATATAATTCTTACGTATACATACTTATATGTTTTAACCGATTTATGAAAGCTTAGTCATGAACATGTTATTCGTATATCATGGATTCAACACGAAGAGGAAAAGGAACAAGAATTAGGATGATATGAATACCCTTGTTGCGAATGGAAGAATACGAGACATCAAGAAACCGAGACCAAACCACCACCGAATACAAAGCAAACCAACCCTTGTCGAATTCATCACAGCCAAACCCCTCCTCAAAGCTATGCAACACACGATCAAGACTAAACCCTAGCTGTAACCATGACCCTCGATCTTGGAAAAGAAAGCAACGACCTGGAGTTTTTTTTTTTTTTTTTTTTTTTTTTGGCTCATGGTTTTCTGATTTTACTTTCGGTATGGAGAGGAGGGAATGAGAGAACCGAATATATTTTATAATTATGAAGGTGTGAGCATGTGTAAGGAAACAAAGAGATTTGATGCGTAGAATAGATGAGGTCAACTAGGAAATCATATCTTTTTCCTAATCATGAAAACGTGTGATGCTAAAAGGTATGTTGTGTTTAGTGTTTTATGGAAAGTAGCTATGATAGGGCCAAAGTTAATGGGAGAATTAAGCGTGATTGGTTGCCGAGTATTAAGGTGACCAGAAGACCAAATCAATATTTCAAACCATAGTATTTAATCTCTTCATGAAAGTTATATATATTATGTACAACATTAATCATTAGTTGGCCTATAAGATACATACGTGTGCTATATAGTATAGGATTCAAGGTGTGTGTCAACTTTATATAATCCATAAGTTAGAGATTCAAGTATTTTATAGCTTCCAAAATAAAGTTCTCGTATTTAAGTTAAGCTAACAAAATTTATGAAAAAAATTCAAATTATAAAGGAATTTAGGAAAGACGGATTTTAGGGTTTTACAATATAAGTCCATTTTGACTTTTTCAAAGTCTTTTTACACCAACTTTGACCTTAATTATTTTTTCGTGTTATATAATACTTGATGCAAAATATATAAATGGACTTGTGCCTTAAATGAATTTTCATACGTATACTTTTCATCAAGTATTATATAACAAGAAGAAAAATAATTAAGGTCAAAGTGGAAAAGAAAAGACTTTGAAAATAAAAAATGGACTTATATTTTGGATGGAGGGAGTACTTGTTATTGATTTCTGACTTTTACTTGCTAACCCTTAATAGGTAGCATCACAGATTGCCAGTGACCCATATTTTATATGGTATGTGCGTAGTATCTATATGGAGAATGCCGTCTTGTGTACCAAGCCGACCAAGCCCAATATATGTAGCAACAACACAGAAGAATTAAGAGATATTAAGTGGATAAAAGATAAGCCCTTGAACAAATTTGTTGACGCGCAGTGGCTTCGGATTCAAATGGGTGAAACTGAAAAGCAACTAGAAGTTTCGGTTGCCCTTCCAAAAGAGGTGAGTGATCGAATCATTTCTTATGCAATGTATAACTTTTCTGACCACCGTGAGGGAAACTGTGTCAAAGCATGGAATGAAGAACGAAATGTAATCGTGAGAAAAGGATTTGAAAACATGCTACCTGCAATGGAAAAGGAGGCAAGAGAACTATTGACCAAGAGATCAAAAATTTTGTTGATCGAGCAATATGGAAGGTCACTCAGGAACAAATCCATGTTGCGTTATCAGAAAGAGGACCACCTCATCCATGTTCAAGCTGCACCAACAATTGTGGCATGTTGCACGGAACTTCAGAGCTGTGGGGAGCCTCAAAGCTACACCAAGTGTCTGGTTATGCTAGACCCCAATGGAAAAGCCATTGATAAGCTTAAGACAGGTATACATGATTTTTTGATGAAATACAAACCACATTTTGTGGTTCTTGGAGCTAGCTATTTTCACAGCAGTAAGCTCGACAAAAACATACCTCGAGTGAATGTGGTTTTTTAAGCATTGTTTTTTGTTATCTTCATCTCATATCATAACTATAAATTTCCAACCATTTTACATTGGGGTTAAAGGGGTGTTTGGGATTGCGTATATAAAAGAAAAAATGACACTTTAGGAGTGTATGAATTTTCAAGTGCTTTGCTATTTTGCTTATGTTCGGATGAAATAAGCACATTCACAAACACATTATGACGAAGTGCTTATTTAAATTGCTTATGAGCCATAAGCACAAGACCAAAATATACAATCCCAAACACCTCTTAAATACAGATTTGCATGATATGTTATTAATTATAATTGAAAAATTACCAGGTCATCTCCATGATGAAAAAGCAAATAGCACCAGAAGTTGGCCTTGATATTCCATTGGTTGTATACGGTGACGAGACTCTCCCACGTATATATGAGATTTCGTCTATATCAATCCAACAACTTCCATCAGAAGAATCTGGTAAATAAACTCTTTTGTCCATGTTCGATGACATGTTACAATATCTGTAAGCTAATTTGATCATGTTTTCAGGAATATTCAGGCGTTGTGTGGCTCTTGGCAGATATTTTCAAAATCCTGTAGCTATGATCGCGACATTATGTGGACAAGAAAAAGATATCTTGAATTGGAACCTTGTAGAGTTTCAATACTTACTCACTCAAGACAAAAGATACAAGAAGTTGGAACAGGTAATGGTAGATGTAGCCAATAGACATGGACTTGATCTAACAGCAGCACATAGCAAAAATTGGCTTTTTGCCCCTTTACGGTTCATCTGTGGGCTTGGGCCCAAAAAAGCTGAATTCTTGAAGAATTCCTTGATGGAATCTGGAACTATGATTTCGATGAAGGAAGAGCTCTTACAGAATGGGCTTGAGAAAGAGGTGTATAAGAACACAATGGAATTTTTACATGTTTGCAAAAAAAAAAAAAAAAAAAAAAAAAAAAAAAAAAAAAAAAAAAAAAAAAAACAGATTTTACAAAAAGCAAACAACACAATGTTTGCTTACTATATGGTGAGACAAAGGACACACTTGCTAAGGGAAAAGTTGTAAAAGCCACTGTTACTGCGGTTAAGGAAAAATGGCCACTTGTATTCTCGATTCAGGGTTTTCTGGGACTATGAATATGACAAAACAGATCAAGGGTTTGAAAGTAGGTAAATATGTAGATTGCAAAATAATAGATTTTGATGAAGAGAAGAAGACGTTATTGTTAGGTCGGGAAACTTATAAAATCAAGGATCCTTATTGCCGGGGAGATGCTGTATATATCGAAAAAGAAAAACAGAAAAAACGTAAGGCTGAAGAGCTAGCGAAGAATAAGCTTCACAAAAAGCAGATAGACAACATACATTTTGTCAATGAAAGTGCTTCTGAAGTGTGTAGAAGTCATCTTACATAAGCTAATTAAATGTTGACTTGTTTCCTTGATACACTCAATTTTTGCTTGATGCTAAATTCATGATTATGTTTTGTTTTAATAGCGTTTGTCACCAAGTGAGCCAGTCACCTTTCTCTTTCATCTTAGCCCTCGTGGTACATGTCATCTCACACTGACAATCAAACTAGACTCTCATACATATGCCCAAAAAGAAATCTTTGAGGAAGAAAAGACAAAAGACGACCCAGTTAACGTTCTTAAACTTTCGAAAATCCTAAAGATTGGGAATGAATCATTTGAAGATTTGGGCAAGGCAAGTCATTTATATTTTATTGTAATTTGTGCATTTTTGTAAGCTTTTAGATAAATTTGAAATGCCTGATAACTTTTTACAGTTTTCACACCGGGTTGACTGTTGACCCATTTGCAACAATTTTTCGGAAAATATGATATTGACTAACAGAACTTAGATTTCAAAACATATCTAGATAACATCTCGGTAGTTATAGGGCCTTTACAAAACAAAAACTATGAATCACCATGAGTTGGGTTTTGATCCACTTTGACCAAAGCACTACTTAACAACTACATACGTTTCAATGACTCTTTACACATTTATTTTGTAAAGCATAGTGTTTCAAAAGAGGGGCATTCCAAATTAATCTATGAGGAGGCTAAGAGTAGCTCATTACCGTACCTACAAGCTTCACCAGTCGTCTTGTATAATGACCTTATCCATCATATGCTATACTAATCAGATAGTCACCTTGTTACTTGAATGGTAGCTAAGTGTGCCTTAGCTAACTCCTTTAGCACCTGCTTGAGATTGACTAAAAATTCTGAAAAATTCGAGTTCACTTACGTATATTTTGCCAGTTGTAACTTATTGCCAAGACCGATATAGGGAAAACTTGTCATCCTTAAAATTTCTGTGTTGCATATTGAGACTAGGTATGTCGAACCACTCGTAGAGTATCTAAAAAATGCTTGCATATCGCGACTCTTTAAAGAATGGAGATGCTTACTTAATTAAACTATGTAGAGATCCCTGGCACATTCAACATTAAGTCATCAACAATATCCAAATGTGCGCCTGAAGGTGGAATTATATCCAAACGGATTCAAATTCTATGATAGCATGTTTCAGAATGTTGAATCACTTTTAAGTATGTTGAACAAGTAATGTGCTGATCGGTAAACAAAGGTAAAATTTTCTCCTATGGCAACTTCTATCAGTATGGGATTATTAATCGTTTGTATCTTATTATTCATTTAATCGCATCATCTGAGCATAGTATGAAATTTTGGCTTTGATTACCAGAAACTATAAGTTACCACGATGATGAATATAGGGTTCTAAGAGCGACTGTCAAGAATGGGTTGATCCAGGTTTTGTAACAAAGATTTCGCTAAACATATTGCCATTATTATTGAAATCCATGTCAGTTTTAGGCCAACTGAAAAACTAGTTAAGCCACTCAAAAGAAGATCTTTTTATAACATGTAATTTAAATTCAATAAAAAGTGAGGTGTGGTCAGCTGCAGATTTTGATAATATAATTTCTTATTTGCAAGAAAAGACTCAAGGAACTAATATTAGTTCTAGCTTTCTGCTCAAATTGAAGCTTTTGCATATCTAGGGGCAGCTTTAATTTTATAAAGACACAGTAATAATGGCAAAGGGCTTTATTGTATTTAATGCTGGAGGGTGGGTTGAAAGGTGAATTTGGCATAAACCATGCTAAGAATATGGTTAGTTTATAACAAAAAATGACCCCCTCTTTGAATTATATTCCAGAAATTTGTTACAAACAAGGTCAAGGTTACGGGCATGGTCCAAGATGAGGTCAAATCCAACAATCGTACCAAGGTTCCCAATTTCCTCTACATTTGCCATTGTTATTACATGAACTTGGGTGTATGCTCCCTATACCTAGTTGTGAATAATATTTAAGAGTAAGTCAATGGATTAGTACTGAGAGTTATTGATGCGGGTTTGAAACAGAGTTTCCTTAACTCCAAAACTTGAATGGGTTTGACTTCTATAAAAGTCAAAGAAGTTTCATGATTAACACATCATCGTATAAAGATTCCCTATATGGAGGTGTAATTGGTTCATTAAGATATATAACGCATCGTAGGAAGTATACCAATTGATTTTCATGTATATAAACATGTTTTATATTGTGATGAACCAAAACAAAATGCAAAACTGTTTTGATGTAGAAGTCAAACGATTTTCCTTAAGGTAAACAAACTAAAAATATAACAAGAGCATGAAACTTGATTAACATGGCTTATAGTTTACTATATGAAGGATCATTAATTATCTAAACAACTATCAATATCTGTTTCCATAAGGTTTACAAATATATAGTATTGCGATTTTAAACGAGGAAGCAAAACGAGACATAGAATTTTGTGTCATTTTCCTCAAGGATTTGATAAGTATTGGTTTAATGAATACTTGATATTTCAAAAAACGAATACATATAATTTTTGGAGATTCATGGGCAAACTATCAATTGTTGTCTTCTGTGATGTCCGCAACCATCGAGTCGGCCTTACCAAACCAAAGACAACTAGTGTTCCCAAAGACGGAAGAACGACATGCGACTTAAGACTGCATAAGAAATTCATATGTTGGCATAATCAATTAATCATAACAGTAATATTTAAGATACTTACAACCTTAAAAATAAAGCACATCACTTTAGCAACAGAAATTTCATACTGCATTACTCAATAGACTTAGATTAGCGCTCAGAGAGATCCGACACATTTATACATTAATTAAGTAGCTCTGATATCTAAAATACAATTTACGCAACTTTTAACCCGATAATCTTTAGCACATTTATCATATTTGACCCATTTGGTTGATTTTCCCAGCGTATCATTACACTTTAATATCTATTGATAAACCTTTAAAAAAACAATAATATGTAAATTTTACCTTGATGTTGTTGACATACAAACTAGGACCCAGGAAAGTGAACTAAAGAGACGGAGTGTCAGCTTTTCTTAGAGCGAGAATTCCATAAACACCTTCTCATGAATTATAGGAGCAAAGTAGAGAATCAAGATAACTAATTAATCGTCTAACACAAACAACATCATTGAATAAGAGTGTTAAGAGTTAGCCTGATCAATCGAACAAACCAACAAACTTGTTATTGACATTTCTGAAGAACACGAGAAAATCGTTAAAGAACTCCACACGGGATATAAACAATCAACCTTACTAGCGAATGATAACAACATATAGACAATGGCGGAGCAGATCTCTTATGTTAGCAATAACACAACAACATTCAAGCATATTAGGGACGATATTGTATGTGTGTTTTCCTTGTTGGTATGTAATACTCAATTTATAGGCCAAAATTGCAACCAAAGTAGAGCGATCATGGATTCATGGTCGGGTTTACAGCCCCTATAAATTGGAGTTTTTGACCAAGTCATTGTATAGTATAACCATGGCCCGAAAACAAATAGACTAAATCATCAAAACATGGTGTAAAAAATAGACTAAATCAGTTAAAACAAAAACATAGATTTAAGAAAATAAAATTGCATTCAGATTTCAAAACAATCAACCTTACTTACATTAAACTTATAATAACACAAAATCTCAATCAAGTTCAAACCTTTAAACCATAAACTCAACATAACATGGTAGGTCTATTAATTTACTTCAATATGATGATGGAACTATTCCTTTGGTTTAGCAACGCATAGGATTTTTTCTAAAATTTTCAATTATGTATTATTATCGATTAAAAAACAAATTTAACGTGTTCTAAATAATTTATCAAATGAAAGCAATAATTAGAAATCTTTTTTTTTCATTTTTTTTTAATCTTATGTGTATCTGGGTGACATATTCCCTTTTATTTATTTAAGATTAAATGAAAAGATACCAACAGTTAGAAACGAACTTGGCTAAGAAATATTGAAAACATGCTTCCTTTTATAAATACTAACATGATGAGTGCCAATAATTCAGTTCCAAGTAGCCTCTACGATATTTATAGAAGAATCAAGTACACATGTTATATAAAAAGACCAACATATTATTAGGAATACATAATCCAGCAAGAAACAAAAGCTATTAGTGTATATTCACATATGTGGCAGCAATTAGGAACATGCCAAAAATATCTGTTCTGCATATCCTGTCCTAATGCACTTTGTGTGTAACTCATCGTCATATAATTTGATAATAAAATTTCAAGCTACAAATCGTGGATCTTACCTAGTTGCAGAAAATAGTATTCGTTTTTCGACTCCCACATATCATCACTCCAATTCATAGAAAACAAAAGCTATTAAAAAAAATCAAGTTAGTAATATCTCACTCAAATATTGATGTAACAACAAACACCTGGAATTCGTGTAACCATTTGATAAAAAATATTCTGAAACAAAATAACTAAGTCATTTGAAGTTTGGCTTAGCTCAGAATTATTGAACAACTAATTGAGTTCGATCTTGAAAATAAGGACTTGATCAAACTCAAGTCGATCCATCTTTAAGGCTTTGAGTTTTATATTCGACTTGACGACCTTTGCGTCGAGTGTCATGCAACACAAACCTAACAAAAACGCAAACATAAATACTCGATATTATAAGTTCAAACACAACATAAAAACCTTCATAATAACATAATATTGTTGGCAAACCTTCATATAGATAGTCGATGGGTATTTGGACATATATAATAATTTTAAGTTTTATATTGGATATATATGAAAATTTTAAGTTAGGTTGGATATATATGTAATTTTTAACTGTTTTTAGTTACTGCATGCATTTACACACGAACATGCCTAGCTAACACACACTTGCCTAAAAATAAAAATAAAAAATAAAAAAGTTAAAAAACAACATACGTACCGTTGTTTGAACGCATGGTGCAATTCCAAACGTTGTCCACGTAGTACAGTTATTTGAACTTTCAAACTTAAATGCATTGTGTTTTGAACTTATCATGTAGTAAAGTTGTGTGAACTTTCCATTAAAAAACCCATTGAACAGTCTTTGAACATTCCACATCTTTCAGACGCATACCTGTCCTTTGAATGTTCAAACGCATGGCTGTTTAATTTCATTTCAATTTCAACATTTCAAACTACCTTGACCATTTTCAACATTTCAAGTTTTCAACTTTGATCATTTTGTCTTTACATGTAGTTATAAGATATGGTCACAATTTAGACTCATCCCATGTTTTCAGACCCGCTATCAATGTGTGATAGTCGCGGGTTATACCATGGAGTATTGGGCGAAAGAAACAAAATCTGTGACCCTATACCCGCAAAAGGCTATTGATAACATAAATTCATGATTAATAACTCGTCAACGAAAAATGCGAAAGACGTGCTTCTATTTTCAGCTTACACAAATCTAACATTATTCTTCAACTTGAACAAAACTGAAAACCAATAAACATGACTATAAATTGACACTACAAATGAACATCATGAGTTTCAAATAATAAAAATCTAAGACAACACAAAATCAAAATCCTGACAGCTGATGCCATATTGATCATTTCGTCTTCTGTTACCCTCTTCCACACTCCACCGATCATCAAACGAATATTCTATGATAATAGATTCATTCTCTTCATGTTTCTTCGCATCAGAATCATCCAATAACTCTAAAGGACAATCAGTCTCTCTTGCCACGAGCTTCACATTTTTTAGGACACTCCTTTATGATCCTCCTGTTCTTCTTGATCCTCTAGAACGTCAAGATTAGGAATGACACCTGAAGAACCAAGATTAGAAGGTAACATACCAATTGGACAATGCCTTCCATGATGTAGCCACACTTCAACTCATGATCTTCATTTTGATATCCTCAATTGCAGTCTTCTTCAAGTTACCTTTCTCAAATCGCTTATGTTCAAATAAACCAAGCTTCTTAGCTGCTTGAATTATATAGTTCTCTTGTTGGTCGTAGAAATCTCAGGATCAACATGGGTATTTTCGTTAATGGGCTCTGGATTTGGCGCATGTAAGGATGCTAGCTTGTCGAGTTTATGGACTAGAGTGTGGTTGCCAGTTGTTTGCGCAAGAACTGAGGCTGCAGTTGCTAGACGGTTATTACCAAGTGAAGAAACTGAGACCTTTTTTAGAAGATGTACGAGGGCTTATTTAGGGACATCTCTTTCTTTTGGTGAGACGGGCTCTGCAGATGTAAGTTTCCTGCGGAGAAGCTTTTGATCCTTAAGGTTCCTCAAAAGCCACTCAAATACATGATTCTGCTTTGGTTTTAGATCTTCTCTTCCTGATACATATACAAGAACATTTTATTAATCATGTACCATGTGACCCCATGTTCTCACATTTTAATTCATGAACGAAAAATAAAGGACCAAAAGAAGAAATCCAGAATAAACAACACTCTAAACCAACTTACTTACTAGAGGGGTCAACTTTGACCATTCAGTTATAGATGGGTTTACTCGGGATGCCTTTCATCACTAAGAAGTCAACGGGGTAGTAGAAGATAAAAAGGCTTGAAAGGAAACATGTTAAATGGTTCGAAAGTCACCCAAAGTATTAACACAATAATAACGTTTTCTGAAAATATCTTACATTGTTGTATACGAAAATGTTAGTGATAGGTCAATAAATGTTGTGTAATAACCCAACCTTAACCGACTCCATTTGACACCCCGGTTCTATGACTTACTCTTCAATGCATGTTAGTTCAAGTGAAAATATAAACACTAAACATACTCTGTCTATCCTAAAGAACTGAGCTAAATGGTTCTGCCTATAACCAACAATGGTTTGCCCATTGCAACAAATGACCAAAGTCTAGTTTGTACTTTGTCTTCTAATAAGTCATATTCAAAATCTTGTGGATCAACAGCAGTTAGCACCAATAACTTGTAGTAATAACTGTGTGAGTACGTAACTTCATCTTAAATATGGCCTAAAGTGGTAACAATGCATGATACTCCAAAATGAATATTAGAGCATCTGTTATGGTAAAAGTCTTTAATGACTTTTTACCTCATAAATATTAATATCTCATTAATATTTCAATAAATCTTGCCTTTGAAAAAGTCATTTCCATAAAACCTCTCCAATGCAACAAAGCTTTTCAAAAGCTTTTCATAAACATTTTCTAAAAACTATCCTTAAGTATGCAGTTGGTTAATATAGATCTTTTGTATACAGTTGGTTAGTATGATATGATACTTGATTCAACAATTTAACAATATTGCACTACTAGCTGTTCAACATGGACAGAATATGCAGTCAACACGGACAAAATATGCAGTTGCTGGATTGATATGAAACAAAACATCTATATCTACTTTACTGGATTGAGAAGCCAAGAGAATATAAAAGAAACCTTCGTCTCGAGGGGTATAAAATGAAGACTAAAAAAGAATACAATTAATGAAAAAAACTTGCTAATTTTCTATCAACCGGTTGGTGTGTGGCAAGTCATTCTCAAAAAAGCTATGTGTAAAGCTTTTGTTGCAATGGTAAAAGTCTTCCAAAAGCTTTTCTAAATAGTAAAAAGCTATGTATAAACCTTTGCATAACAGATGCTCTTAGTGAGGTGGATTTATGTAATGTGTGGACCCTTTCATCCCATGACACAGTGCATCAATCTACATAATTACACATTTTAATTTTTAAAATCGGTGTTCTAAAACCACCTCCCTAAGGCCATATCTAGGCATTAACCAGCGATCCTCCATGCAAATATTTATTTAGGGGCAGTTGATTATGTGCCTGGGAGAGTAGGATGTACGCATCTCTTTTAGTATGTTTGAATTAACCGTCTTCAAGATAACTACTGTAATCTTCTGTGAGTTATTACATAAAAAAAGATAATGATAGAAAATAGATTTACTCACCTGATTCACATTTTAGAGCTTCCCGGGTCTCAATCATATGAACAACAGTTTTAAGAAGACTTAGAAGCATCTCTGGTTCATTATTTAACAACTTCATAATCACAGGTTTCCAGTCATCAAGTTTGTTAACGTGGGAGCTATTTGGTAGCTCTCCCACATCAGCAGATTCCCTAAGCCTTCAGCAAGAACTCCGACAAGGTAGATACCATTTCTGAGGGATATGAAGAATATAACTTGAGAACATTCTTCAGAGCCTTGGTTATATGTTTATTCAAACCTTTATGAAATAAAATTAAATAAAAAAGAATAACCATCACAAATTCCGGTTAAAATGTAAGAAAGATGGAATATCATCATGCAGCAAGCATAAAAAAATGCAGTGTAAATGGAAATCATGGTCTTGCTTGCAGATTTAGAAGACTGAATGTTGACAGCCATAAGTGAGAGAAACTTACTACGACCGCATAGGTGTTCAAAAGGCTTAATGCCTAATGCAAACCAATAAATAAATTCTTATTGTTTTTCTTAGCCCATAGTAATCTTACTTTCGGCACCTATTAGTAACAAACAACCAAGAACATGGAATTAACACACACAATCACAATATTTATTGTTACATGTTATAAGATATAATTTACTCGATAGCAGAGAATATGTGAGCAAGAATACAAACATTACTTGCGTTTTCCCGTAACTAGTGGAGACTCTGATCTTGTAGCTTGCTTCATATCCAGACTGAAGGCCAAGATTTAATTTCTTTTCAAAAGTTTGCCCTTCTAGGGAATATGTCACCCATTAGTAACCAAGTTTCATGAGTGTTCCAATTTAATACCTCAAACTTTATACTAATCATAAAAACCATTAAAGTTTCAAAATTGTTTCATTCTTATGTAATTTTCTAAAATTAGTGTGCTTAAAGTATCCATCTATGCATTAACTGTTGTACATTAATTTTAAACACCCACCCCCTGAATTTAACTAATTCCAACCAATTTTATGTACAACCCGTTAATGCACGACTAAACATAAACAATAACCACAAAATAATAACCAAGTTTAAGAAGTGTTCCATTCAAGTCACTCTAACATAAAAATTATATAAGAATGGAACAATTTTGAAACTTTGATGGTTTTTATGACTGATATAAAGTTTGAGGTACCAAATTGGAACAGATCTCAAACTTGGTTAATATTTGATGATTTCCCGCGCTTCTATTACCGGGAAATAAAATTGCCATCTTTTGGGGCTCCCAATAATAAGCTTTCAACCAATCAAGTGCCTATAATTGTTGATTTAGTGTGAAAGATTTTTGAAACTTCCATACCGGATATTCAACCAAATAAATCATAATAAAATACTATACTACAGAGTAATAGTATAGAATTACTCTAGTTTCGGGTGAGCTTATTTAAACAACACATAACCCAAAACCAAATATACAAACCAACTCCATACTTTGTTTCACCAGAAGACCAAATACAAACAGCAAATGGATCATATGCATTATTCGTTTGGCCGGAATTATAAACGTAGTTAGACTTTATTTCTACTGCTGCCGTTTCACTATTAAAACTGCACATACGTGCCACATCACCACCTCAATTTTATATTTCCATTTTCATATTACCTACTACTTGAATGTTGGCCAATTCACTATACTCAGTAGCAGCATCACGCAGCGCCAACAATTCGAGCCTCTCGACATAATCCGTCACCCCTTGCAACACAATTTGCTGACTCTCTGGCATATTTTCAGCATCACAATCCTCTTTCAACCGATCCAAACACGAATGAACATCCACATTCCCCCCAAACCTTTTCCCTTTCATCTCTTCAAGCAGCTCCAAACCGTTATCCACTCTCTCAGCTTTCACATACCCTTTATCATAGTCACATAAGTAACCAAATCAGGCTCAATACCTCTCTCCTTCATATCCTTAACAACCTTTTCCGCATCCTCAATTTTCTCAACCAAAAAATACCCATCAATCATCGCATTATATGTAACCAAATCTGGATCCATATTTCTTCCTTCATCTCCACAACAAGCCTCTCCACATCCTCCATTTTCCTAACCTAAGCATACCCATCAACCATCGCATTATTTGTAACCAAATCTGGCTTGATATTTCCCCATTCATCTCCTTAACAAGCCTTTCCACAGCCTCCATTTTCTGAACCTGAGCATACCCATCAATCACTGAATTATAAGTATTCAAATCCGATTCGATATTTCCTCTCTTCATCTCCACAATAATCTTTTCAGCCTCATTGATGAGGCGAAAAATGATCTGTTTTTAGGGGGTCATTTAAGCCGGAATTGGAATTTAATTGATCAAATATTGCCCTAAATCGTTCCTTTTGTGATTTTAGGTACTTTGGGAGTGAATTCTGGAAAAGGAAGCATTTTGGACGTTTTTGGAGCATAAAAGTGAAGAAAATGGCAAAGTCTTAATTTTCCTTGCTAGGAATAGTACCTGACGACGTCAAGAAGGATTTGATGACAGCGTCAAGAGCAATTTTGGTGACGGCCCAGAGAAAATGTGACGGCGTCAGAACAAGGGCGTCAAGAGTAAAAGTGGTGACGGCCCAGAGCAGAAATACACATGACGGCGTCAGATCTGGATCTAGGCAATCCGAGAAGATTTTTGGCGGCGAGATGACGGTGTCAGAACTTTCCTCTTGACGCCGTCACCTCATGAAATATATATATATACTTTTCTAATTTTCATTCATTAAAAGAGGAACTTGTGTGGAGAATTTTAGGGCCGAACTTAATAAACCCTAGCTCGTTTGTAACAATATTTTCAAGGGTTTTCACCCCTTGAAACCCTTCATGTTCAATTGAGATAAGTATCCTTTCAATTCATTCAATATGTCTATGTGTTGTTTGAATATATCTTACGCTTGTCTTGATTTTAACATGCTATGCTAGATCTTTTATGTGTTTGCTTAGATGTAATGAAACCTAGATGTTGATTATAGGTTGATTGCTTGTTTATAGTTGTAATGGATGAATGATTTCAATGTTAGGCTTAAGAAAACTGGCAGATCTCCATTGTGTAACTTGCTTGAACGTCTTAAAAAAATGAACTGATGTGTACTAGGTTTTTATGGTTGTATTTAATGCATGAGCGAATTCTAGTGATCCTATGTTAGGAGCTTCTTGCAGGCTCGACATAGGAGTGAAGTAGGAGCTTATAGAATTGGGGAAGTGAGTACGCCACCCCATGATAGGTATTAAGGAATATAACACGTCATCCACGTAACTATAACAAGTAATTAACCTGTAAAAGATCTAGGGAGTAGTGAAATCTAAGTAAACACAATTCTCCCATTTATTGTTCACACCACTAGTTTAATTAGTTTTATTTTCATTTTTGTTATTTTATTTTGATTGCATCTTTAGTTATTGGGTTAGTTGACTAGCAACTAATTCCGCCCACTCCTCTAAAAACTGAGATTTTACTTGCTTTCATAAAAAAATAAAAAATACAAAAAGAATCATCCCTCACCTCTAGACCTAGTTTTTAGGCTTTCTAATCCTTGCGACACTATTCCTGAGTTGAACGATCAATCCCCCGGTACTTATCACTATACTATACTACAACGATCATGTACACTGCCTGGTGGGGGTTGTAAGCTTCTCGAGATCCCTCGAGAGGTTAAGCCTGGTGCAATTCCCACGCATCAAGTTTTTGGCGCCGCAGCCCGGTGAATAGTTATTGTCTAGGTTAGGATTTCTTTTTATTAGGTCTACTTGCTAGATTCCTTTCTAGTAAGATTTTATTTTTATTTTTAGGTTTTCTTTAGTCTATCTATTTCTTCGTGTTTTTGTTCGTAACTCTTTACCATCCGACATCATGGAAGGTGGTAACATCTTTGAACCCATCAACCCACCACAACAAGACCACCTACAAAACCCACCTCTAACTAACCAACCTCTTAGGCCCCGAACCCTAGGAGAGTACTCCCGACCTAGCCACCAAGGCTATCGAAACACCATTGAGCTCACCCAAGGAGCCAATGTGTCTCCCTTGCGATCTGACACCATCCGGTTGGTGCAAAGCGGATGTGCATTCCATGGACTTCGTTCCGAAGATCCAAATCAACATCTCAAGGGCTTCCTTAAAATCGTAGATTCTATAGACCTTGATGTTACAACTAGAGACTCGACCCTATTACGCCTATTCCAATTCTCTCTACGTGATCAAGCTAGTCAATGGCTTAAACGTTTACCCGCAGGATCTATCACCTCATGGGATGATCTCACCACTCATTTCCTTGCTCAATTCTTCCCACCGGGGAAGACTGCGATGCTTAGAAATGACATCTTGATGTTTGAACAACATCAGGGTGAAACTTTCTACGAAGCATGGGCTCGTTTCAAGGATCTACTCTACAAAGTCCCTCATCATGGTATAAATCTTTGGTTATTAGTTCAGATCTTCTATGACCATGTCAACTATCACACTAAATGTACCATCGATAGAGCCGCAAGAGGTAGATTGCGTGATAAGAACGCCGAGGAGTCTTGGGCAATTATTGACGAGCTTGCCGCCGATAATCAAGAGTTATGGGAGTTTAATCACACTATAAAAGCGGCCATCAACGCAATCTCTGATGAACTCCTTTGCAAACTTGAAGCAAAAGTTGACTATTTTGAGGAAAGGCAAAAGAGACCCTTAAGTCCTAGACGGGTTGCTGTCAATTCTGTCTCGAAAATGACTTTAACGCTGTTATCAGAGTCACCCTCTAGAGAGAATGTTGAGACTTTTCAAAACTATGCCCCACCTTATTCTCCTCCTGAGAAACTTAGCCCGAAATTTAAAGCCAGAATGAGGGAATATATGGAAACCCATTCTGAACGGCTTGCTAGATTCGAGGAAGCAGTTTATAAACAAAAGGAGGAGATACAAGAGAAAATGAATGAGATGATGAGCCTAGTAGAGGAGTATGCCAACCAGAAAACCCCTGAAAGGATGTTACTGAGGAAAGAAAGCGACATCCCCACTACCCGGTTTGTTAATTCCATCACAATTGTCCACACGGATAATGAGAAAGTAGAAACCCCTAGTGAACAAACCACAGAAGAACTGCCAAAATTCCAATCCTTAAGTTACTACCTGAAACACGATATAAATGAAAGCACTATAACAAATTGGATAAAGGGTGACGGGCGTAACCAATCCTCCAAACAGGGTTCAGAGAAGGAGGAAGAGGGAAAAGATGAGTATGATACATTACCTGGGGGACCGATATTCGAGAAACTTTTGGTACAAAAAGTGGCTACTAAGCAGATGGCGTGTGGGAACTTTGAGATACCGGCCAGCATCGGGAATTTGAAATATCTAAACGCTTTCGCCGACCAAGGATCGGAAGTAAATCTTATGCCCCTAACTATCTACATCCAACTAGCGTAAAAAATGCCAGCCACCACTCGTGTTAGGCTATCCTTCGCTGGACACTCTTACGTGTACCCCCTGGGAATCACAGAAGATGTGTTGGTCAATGTCGCAGGATTCATGTATCCCGTTGATTTCATGATCATCGATGATAAGGGAGGTGGATGCATGCCAATAATCCTTGGGGCACCATTCCTTACCACCGCAAGAGCTGCCATTAAGTATGAAAATAGGAAAATTTAGCTTAAATCAGGAAAAAGAAAGATTGGCTTTCCCATGACCCCGCGATATGCGCAAGAGAGTTTGATGGGGAGAAGGCTCAAAAACAACATTGACACGTCACCTATTCATGTTCAAGAAAAAATACTTGCATAGGAGGCAAGAATCAAAAGCTACCAAGAAATTAAACATGAAGGAAGCAAAAGCAAAGGCAAAAGCAACAAAGTTCATGTCGAGCTTGAACATAGTCAACCAACGAGGAACCATGTACCATTCGAAAAAGGGGACTCAGTACTCTTAAGACACTTGGAGATAACGATACCTCCCGATAAACCGAGTCCCTGGTGGTATGGGCCTTTCAAAATTGAAAGCATAAGCCAAGATGGAATGGCTAACTTGAGAAGTAACGGAGGAGGAGAGGTGATTGCGAGTATCGACAGATTGAAACACCACCACCACGATAGTAATGATCGCAACTATATGGGGTACATCATCTAGAGAGATGAGGTCACGTAGTAACCCATGACCTTGCGTCTAGCTACAAGACTCGTAAATAAAGAAAAGCGCTTCTTGGGAGGCAACCCATGTTTTGTGTGATTTTATTTTGTTTGATTGTTATTTGTTCCCATATGCATGCTTTATTTTTATTGTTGGTAGATCATGTTTCAAAAACTAAAATGGTGAAAATACTTTATTTTGTTGTTTGGCTTTGTCTTAACTTCATCCAAAGGTATTTCGCAAAAGATAAGTGTAAGGGGAAATCCCAAATATGTTTTTAAGAAACAAACTCGATCATGATTCTCCACAATATTAAATGAACATTTATATTCGTATTTGTTAGAGTCAAATGCTTGTATCGAGTCATAATGATGTTTTGCAGGATTTTCCAGGAAGTAGGACAAAGTTTTTCCAGAAATTTTCCGGAAACTTAACATAAGGATTTCTGCAGGTGACTTCTGACGGCGTCAGGAAGAAACTCCTAACGTCGTCACGTGTAAAATTCTGTAAATTTTGCTAGTTTTGTTTTTCTAACGGAGTCTTAAAGTTTTTGTAGAATCTTTAGTTTTATAAACTCCAAGGAATCTGCAAACATCATTCCACAAGCATTATATCTTACATTGCTTTCTAGGATTTGTTATCATATATAGATTGTCGTCGATTTTACGCAAGGGTGCCTTGTTTGTTTTCTCAAGTTTAACAGGTTATGTTTGACAAGAAGATGATTTATATTCTGGAAGGGAAGCTTTGATTGTTCATTTTCTTTGAGGAAGATCTAACCTTGTTACCATACTATCCATACCGAGCGAATCAGGGGAGTATTTGATTTCATCCTTTTACCTATTTTACTTTTACAATCTTTAATTGAACATTGGGGACAATGTTCATCCTAAGTGTAAGGGGAGGGTAAAATGATGATACCTCATAGGATACACTTTCGCTTGAGTTTATTTGTTTGATGGTAGGTGTGTAATAAAACTATGAGAAATACTTGTTAGTGTAATTTTAGCGCCAAATTTAAATTTTTTTACAACATTTAGGAGTGAAACTTTAGCCATAGCAAGCGTCTCATGGATAGGAGATTGTATGACTAGCACAAAACCGTATCATTCAGAAAAATTTTTCACCCAAATATGTGAGGTTCGCCTTTAGATTTGATAGGAAAAGCATTTACGATTAGTGCTTATGAGTGTACCGATAACATTTAGATTCTAGAACTTGCGTTAGTGATGCATCCCAAGACTGCTAGTGAGACTACATTCGTGTAGTAGGATTTACTACATGATAAGAGGCATTAGGATCACCCTTGTGTTAAACCCGTATCATAATTACTTGACCATTTAAGTCATATTACTTGGCCATTTAAGTCGTATCATACGGACTACCATCCCGTTTCATTCTATGTTCATTTTATGTTTTTGTTATTTTTCATTTATTAGCTTAAGTCGAGTATAGTCTTGGCTTAGCAACGCCACATTGTACATGTAATTAACCAAGATGATTAACTCGCCACCAGTAAAGATTGCCTATATCCAACAAAACCGTGTATTCCATATCCCTACACCTAACATTACAACCCTTTAAAAGACCTCTTTGATAGTTTATCCTAGGTGCTTACGCCATGTGGTGGAGGTTTGATCCTTTCCCAAGCCTATGGTAATCTATTTTGCTATGACAGGTAGTGAGAGATGTTTTTCATTTCCATATTGTGATATATACTTTATTACACCCGAGAGATGTGAGTATCTAAACACTATTTGTGAGGTGCTAGTGTATGACCTCCGTGCTTGTCTTTGGTCTTTAGTGGAATGATCATTTGTTGTAATTACTTTTATATTAGTGTTAAATGACCCCTAACTTGTATTTTGATTAGAATAAAAGCACATTTGCTTAAGGACAAGCAAATCTCAAGTGTAAGGGTATATGATGAGGCAAAAAATGATCCGTTTTTAGGGGGTCATTTAAGCCGAAATTGGAATTTAATTGATCAAATATTGCCCTAAATCGTTCCTTTTGTGATTTTAGGTACTTTGGGAGTGAATTCTGGAAAAGGAAGCATTTTGGACGTTTTTGGAGCATAAAAGTGAAGAAAACGGCAAAGTCTTAATTTTCCTTGCTGGAAATAGTACCTGGCGGCGTCAAGAAGGATTTGATGACGGCGTCAAGAGAAATTTTGGTGACGGCCCAGAGAAAATGTGACGGCGTCAGAACAAGGGCGTCAAGAGTAAAAGTGGTGACGGCCCAGAGCAGAAATACACATGACGGCGTCAGATCTGGATCTAGGCAATCCGAGAAGATTTTTGGCGGCGAGATGACGGCGTCAGAACTTTCCTCTTGACGCCGTCACCTCATGAAATATATATATACTTTTCTAATTTTCATTCATTAAAAGAGAAACTTGTGTGGAGAATTTTAGGGCCGAACTTAATAAACCCTAGCTCGTTTGTAACAGTATTTTCAAGGGTTTTCACCCCTTGAAACCCTTCATGTTCAATTGAGATAAGTATCCTTTCAATTCATTCAATATGTCTATGTGTTGTTTGAATATATCTTACGCTTGTCTTGATTTTAACATGCTAGGCTAGATCTTTTATGTGTTTGCTTAGATGTAATGAAACCTAGATGTTGATTATAGGTTGATTGCTTGTTTATAGTTGTAATGGATGAATGATTTCAATGTTAGGCTTAAGAAAACTGGCAGATCTCCATTGTGTAACTTGCTTGAACGTCTTAAGAAACATGAACCGATGTGTACTAGGTTTTTATGGTTGTATTTAATGCATGAGCGAATTCTAATGATCCCATGTTAGGAGCTTCTTGCAGGCTCGACATAGGAGTGAAGTAGGAGCTTATAGAATTGGGGAAGTAAGTACGCCACCCCATGATTGGTATTAAGGAATATAACCCGTCATCCACGCAACTATAACAAGTAATTAACCTGTAAAAGATATCTAGGGAGTAGTGAAATCTAAGTAAACACAATTCTCCCATTTATTGTTCACACCACTAGTTTAATTAGTTTTATTTTCAATTTTGTTATTTTATTTTAATTACATCTTTAGTTATTGGGTTAGTTGACTAGCAACTAATTTCGCCCACTCCTCTAAAAACCGAGATTTTACTTGCTTTCATAAAAATATAAAAAAATACAAAAAGAATCATCCTTCACTTCTAGACCTAGTTTTTAGGTTTTCTAATCCTAGTGACACTATTCCTGAGTTGAACGATCAATCCCCCGGTACTTGTCACTATACTATACTACAACGATCAGGTACACTGCCTCGTGGGGGTTGTAAGCTTCTCGAGATCCCTCGAGAGGTAAAGCCTGGTGCAATTCCCACGTATCACTCATCCATTCTATTCAATCGAACATACCCATTAATCATACTATTATAAATAACAATATCAGGTGAAATATTCCTACTTTTCATATGTTGAAACATTCTATTCAATCATGAACACGGTAACATCGACACACGCCCAATATCATTATCCTATAAGTGTCCATATCAGGATCAACACTTTCATCCACCATTTTATAAAAAGCATCCCAGCCCTTGCAGACATACTTGCACTAAGAATAACATCCAACAAATGATTATATGACTTAACCGTCTTCGAAACACCCAATTTATCCATTTTCTTGAATATCCTGACAAAATTCTGATAAGCATCATATTTTTCAATACTTTTTGCATACTGATCAATCAAAAGAATAAATAAATCTTCATTATTATGAATACCTTTTTGAGCCAAACTATAAATAAGCTATTTAGCATCATTAAACCTTTGATCTTTACATAAACTTTCAACCTTTTTGTAATGATCACTTTTATACAAGCCGGGTTGTGATGAATGGGTCGGGTTTTGTTCATTTGCAAATGAAGAGAAATGGTAAAAGGGTTTAGGGAAATTGTTGCAGAAAATGCGTTTTATGAGCCTTAGTTTTGAAAGAGCAATGCATGAAGAAGCCACTTTTTTATGTTATTTTGCAGAATTGGAGGGTTTAGGGTTTTTTTTTTTTGTGTTTGAAGGAAGTATGAGTTTGTTAACTTAAGTAACCTAAAACATGAAGTTGCTATGATCATAAGCAATACAGAACTTTCTCATTTTTTCTATAAATTTATAAGCTCATGAAATAAGCTTAGGCAAACACTAGCTTATATCCTCAATTCTAAGATTTTAACGATCAGTTAATATGGGTCGGGTTTAAGAAAGAGACTTCTAATGGATCGTTGTTTTGATATAGGGATGTAACGAGAAGCCATTTTTAGTGATTTTAGATGTCAGGGATTAAGGTTTTAGTAGTGAATTCAAACTTATGTACTGAGGTGACTCATTTACACAAATGGTTCATATGAGTATTTTTTGGGTGGCTTGTTAAAAGATATCAACATATCAAATGGCGTTTGAGCGCACTTTCAAGTCTTTATGTGCCCGACTGTTAGTGGTTCACACATGATGCTGGTATGGCTGTATGTATCACGTGGCATGTTTTGAGTGGTCAGACGTGAGACTATGGTGGGCACATGGAGAATGGGGCATGCACGATCGAATTAGTAGAACCTTAACCAACGAATAAGTGACGCTTGTCATTTTTTTCTGCTCAATGATTGATCGACACTTGTCATCCATCCATGAGCTCAAACCTAAATCCTCTTTTATAAATAAAGAGGGTTTATCATCATTTATACAAAAGGTATTATGGCATCTCATAAAACACACACACAAACATACTCATTTCGGTTGAAAGTAAGTGTTACCCCGGCTACGAGATATTCATATCTTCTCATGGGGTTCTTACCAATCATTAATGGGAAACCCGCACATACGATCAATCCACACCTCAAATATAACATGTTTCATATATCATACTTGAACAAAAATACTACATGTTAGTGTGTAGGGTGCATCTCCGAAACATGTGTGAAAGGTTTAGTGTTCATAAACCACTTTTGTGAGAGCAACCGATCTCCTCCCTCCTCTTCATCGTTCCACCGCCCAATACGCGGGGTGATTACTACAGAAAATACTAAAGACAAATATTATATTAATAGATACCTTTAAATTATAATTATGAAACCAAATATTTTATACGCGATAGACAAAAACACAGTTAAACAAAACCGATCTCAATCCAAAAAACAACTGCAGTTCCATCACATAAACGTCCCATCAAAACGTGCAGGTTTCATGACTCGTTTAAAAGAAACCTAAACATAAACCTCATCTAAGTGCGCAGGGAATAATAACGCGAAAACGTAAAATCATCCTATGTGGCAATTTTTCAATGCCGTTATGGCGTTATGTCCATTCCTCTTGTATCCACGTTGGTGTTACGTTATGTTCTACATTGCTAGAGCAACTCAAGTTATAACATAACTTGGCTCCAAGTTATGATACCCCATTTGTTTTTTTCCAAGTTATAGCAACGCCGTTTCCATTTGTTTGTTTTTTATTTTTAAAGTGAGTCCTAAAAGGTGGTGTTATTTGGTGTTATGATTACGGGGTTTTTTTTGGTGTTATATTATTTGGTGTTGAAATGATGTGGCGTTAACGTGACAAAAAAAACATCGTGTTAACATGCTATCACTTGTGCTCTAATACTTTCCAATAATAATGATAAAAGAAATAGTACAATTAATTTAAATTTTCACTAAATTCACAAAAGAAGCAAAACATTCTATCTAATCTAAAATGCTTAAACAAAACACTACAAGACATTCTAAAAAGAAAAGAAAAAAAAGAAGAAAAACATATAGTCACTTTCACTATTCCAATTTTATCCTCCCCAAACTCCAAAACAAAAAATAGAAAAAGCAAAACACATCTATGCTCTGTTGGCGAAGAAAAACATAAAAATAAAAAAAATCAAATCAAATCTCATCATTCAATCAAAACCATCATTTCAATTCATTTCCTAATTACTCCGTATCATTTAAGCCACATTTTTATAAATCACAAATAATGATTGAACAAGAAATAGTATTTAACCGATCCGATCCGGTGTGATTTCATTGATTCATTGATCTGCTTGTTTATTATATTTTTATATAAATAAATAAAGGTTAGATTAGATATTTATAAAAATAAAAAAAGTTGGGAGGAGATGAACGGTGGAGATGTAACGGCGCTGGAGTGGAAATTTTCGCAGGTGTTCGGTGAGCGTACCGCTGGTGAAGAAGTTCAGGAAGGTATAAATAATCGATCTCATTACTTTTTTGATCTGATGTGTTTATGAGTTTATTTATATAGCTGCTCTAGTTGTTTCAGTTATTGATTTAGAGGGATATAGTTATTGTAATGCCTGTTTAGGATATCTGAATTATTGCGAGATTCGAGTGGCGTTTTTTTAGATTTATATATAATTTTCCATTAGCTCAAATGGTGCATCGAGTAACTTAGGTTATGTTTGGTGTAAAAGATTATTGAGAGATTATGTTTATTTTTTTGGATAAATAAGCTACTTAAAATATAAGTTTTATTTGGCGGATAGGACTTGTAAGAGATTATATATAAAAATAAAAGAATAATCTTTTATGAGCTCGGAAAAACAAATGCTACTTCATGTAGCTTATAAAAATAATCTCTTTTTATAATCTCCATCTACAGCTCTATCTCCCGTTCCAGCAAGCAACAGTTACTTTACCAAACATACTATTTAAGAGAAATGGTTTATGTCAATTGCACTTCTCGTATGACAGTGTTGTTGTTTAGTAGTAGTGGTACTAGTATATGAGTTTATATATAGAGGATGAATTAGGCTACATGTGCTTCTATATAAATATATGTTTTTTGGTTCCACGAACACATCATAGGTTACGTTAGTTTATTCTGTGTTTGATGCAAATGATGTGTTGGGGGTTGACGTATGTATGATGACGTTTGTTATGGAAGTTCGGAGTCTAGAATTAGTAGGCCATTGGAACATTCTTGTAATGTTTTTGGCTTTAAAAAGCAAGTTGACTTGTAAGAAAATCATCTAACTAGAATTAGCAATGGCCTTGTGTTTCACGTGAATAGCAAATTTCTCCTATGTTCTTATATTAGATCACACGTGGGAGGCAATGTTTTTGGCTTTAAAAAGCAAGTTGACTTTGTTAGAAAATCATCTAACTAGAATTAGCAATGGCCTTTTGTTTCACGTGAATAGCAAATTTCTCCTATGTACTTATATTAGATCACACGTGGGAGGCTGTTACTTGGATATACCCCTGTATTGTGGGCCATCACAGGTTTTACTTTGACATAACAAGGCAACCTTGGATAGTTGGTATCTGCATACTTTGTTTCTACTGTTTAGTATGACGATATGTTAGACAATAGTGTATCTTTGTATTATAGCTTCCCAAGATGTTTGTGTGAGCAAATGGAATCATAGCGTGTATATATATGGCAATCCGTTGTAATGTTGTCTTGTCTGTCAGATGAGAACAATGCTGATGTAAATGATCTTCCTTTATAGTAATAAGATTTTACTATATTTTTCTAGCGCAATGTATAATCAAATCTACAAAATTTTGGATTTTTTTCCATTCCTGCACTTTTCTATATTTCACCTGTTAGGCCCTCACCCTTCTTTGGGGTCAACTTTCTTGGTTATGTAGAGCCTTTTTCACCCTTTCATACGTAATACGTTAATATCTTTTGAAGTAAGTAGTTGATAGTATTGATGTGCATAATCATTCCCTACCTTTATTGAATATGTTATTTTTGTGTTTAACTGCAGTATTTAGTCACCTAATAAGAATTTGTTGGATAAGGCCTTGCAGCCATAGAACAAAATGCGATAAGTAACTGGTTTTGGGAACTGTCTGAAACATAACGTTAATGTCTCCAGTAATTTTCATAAGGAGCCACCTTCTAGTTCGTAGGTAATTATCATATTGAGGCATAGCGTGTTAATCAAAATACTTTTATCAGTTTATGAACAAATTTAGTACTTGGTGGCTCATTTAGATACTGAAAGTTGCTTGATCTTCCTTAGATTATTTATTTATTTTGGGGCTGAAAGTCAGACATTCAGACCTCAGTGGCATGTAAAAATTCAGAAGAGGTTGACATTACATGAAATGTAGAAGGGCAGTTTTAGACGGCTATTGTATATAGTTGACCATTCAGAGACATGGACCATCACTTAGAAGTTAGAACAGAGAGAGGTTTCAGGCCTCAACAATTTTTGATGAATCACATTAGTTGTTGCTCTATTATAGATATTTTCAGTGTACCTTGTACGTTAAAATCAAATCCGCACAAGCTTCCTCTGTATATTTTAATGACACTGGTTCCTTATAGTCAAAGGTTTCTATCAAGCTAAGTTTTAAGTGAGATTCCTAATCGTATATGTTCTTTTTGAATAAAGACTATGGATATCCTCAATTTGGAGATATTTGTTTTTGGTATTAAGAGTTCATCTAGCATGTACACTAACCATTGGTGATGGATAAGTTGTGCTTGGCGACTGATTCTTATGGTTGCTAATCACCTGGAAGAACACTGCTCTTACTTGCTGATTTTGTTGTCAGTCTGGTGGTTATGGATATGTTTTTGATGTTACTGTAGGGTCCTCAATGAACTATTCGCCTTATTGGTTCTTTCGTTCTGTTGCCAGAATTATTTTTATATGCTTTTTTAGACAACTAGGATATTGACCTTTTGAGTGAGCTCACAAGTTACTTAGTCTTTGCAGTCTCCAGGATCTGCAAGTCTAATCAGAAAAAAATGGAAAGAAAACTGGGTTATAATAGAAGTTATTATATATAATTGTTGGGTTTTGGAATGACAGGTTGTGTAACCTCAATTTTATATTTTAGTTTAGGTGGCAACTGTTTGTCACTCTCTGTATATATTTTTGTCTGCAAAACACATAAGTTGCAAACGATATGTATGCACATTACAGCCATATTCCACTTCTCTCACTGTTTCTTAGAATAGTACTCAGAATTCTGTGATTGTGATTGCCTTATCTGATCAAGTGCTTCTTCTTCTTTTCTTTTTTTTTTGTCACAGTTGACATCATCTCAGCAATCGAGTTTGATAAAAGTGGTGATCATCTTGCAACTGGTGATCGTGGGGGCAGGGTCGTATTATTTGAGAGAACAGATACGAAGGAGGTCAGTAAGCCATAGTATACTGTACTCATTTTTTGCTGAGATTTTCTTTCGAACATTAGTGATTTCTCATTTTGTACATCTGGTTTCTATGTTACCGTAAGTTTGTTATGTTAATTTGCATATTTTGTATTTGCTGCATTCTGCAGCATGGTGAAAGTAGAAGGGATCTAGAGAAGACTGATTACGTACCAAGTAGGCATCCGGAGTTCCGTTATAAAACCGAGTTCCAGAGCCATGAACCAGAGGTTTCAATGAATCTTTCATTTGCCATTTCTTTCATGTTGTTAATATTTTGGCACATGGGCAATTTTTTCATACTACATTTCCAACTTTTGTTTTCAGTTTGATTATTTAAAGAGTTTGGAGATCGAGGAGAAAATTAACAAAATTAGATGGTGCCAAACAGCCAATGGCGCCCTCTTTCTTCTGTCGACTAACGATAAAACCATCAAGTACTGGAAGGTAACCACTCCTTTTTCGTCTTAGTTTCAGTCTTTGTAACAGGTTCATATGTAGACATTTGCTTGAGAGCACATTAAGATTCTTACAACCACAGCTCATTACAGTCATATAAGATTTTCTTCACATATATGCCACTTATTGTGGGTAAATTTTGTAACTTAATTGGTTTGGACTAAATTAAATCCTGTACTATGTTAATTGAATGCAAATCACAGTCTTCAAGTAGGATAAATGAAATTTTCATTATGCATACACTTTATATAAGGTTTTATCTTAGTTCTGAAACCCTGATGGTTCATTTGAAGGGATGATATTCAGGTTTGAAGATGATCATCTGTCATTTAAGTATTTAACGACTTATATCATAATGGAATTTATAGATTAATCATAACTCTTCTGGAATTTGGAATATGCATATCATTGTGCTTTATTGGTATTTCATCTGTATTCCCAAATGTAAATTCTAAAGTCAGTTTTTGCTTTAGAGATAAATCAATAGATGTAATCTATCGTCTATTCTACTTATAATGGTAAATCTCTTTGAATATCGTCATTTTGTTTTATTTGATATCAGTTAGGTTCAAGCCCTCCGTTGTCCATTTACACATCTCTACTATCAATATATTTTAAGTTCAAAATGATAGTACTATATTGAGGGACATTTCTGACTATGTGACCTGATCATCAAACAACTATTTGGTATAAAGGCTGACATTCTATGCTTTTAGTCAAGGGTAATCAACATAATCCTCGAGAAAAATGTGTAGTTATTTTTTATGAGCTAGATCTTATGCGAGTCAAGTCTAGCTTTGCCTTTTTGATTCTCTTACCTTTCTTTCATTCGTTCTCTATTATTGCTATTATCTTATTACTTGGAATCCACGTTTCGTTTGGATATGGCATTCCGTCTTTTTAAGGTACTGAAAATATCTCGATACTTGGGGTACTATACAGGTTCAAGAGAAGAAAGTGAAGAAAATTGCAACCATGAATATGGACCTTTCTAAAGTTGCTGGAAAGAGCAATACTGGCAGTTCAAGTGTTTCTTCCAGTACTAATTCTTTACTTGTAAATGGGGGATTGAAAGATAACTCTTCCACTAATGTGGTCAATGAATACAAGTTTCCTCCAGGAGGCATCCCATCACTGCGTCTACCCGTGGTAAATTTACTAGACTCATGCTGTATATGTTTGCATACCTTGTTAACAAAGAGAATAATAAATGCATGCATATAAGCTTGATGGGTTACTCCCTCATTTTTCAATTAGAGTGGATCTCCACGTGGGTTAGAACGCTAGTTAGCTCAGCGTTAAGGGGTGTAAGGGGATGGAATTTTATCATTATTATCCAAGCAAATTGAGAAGACAGAAATACCGCAAGTAACAATGCATAAAAGTCACTGTTTTTTTTCCTACGCCAACTTTGGATTCTTGAAAATGATCCCGGTTCTATGATTTAAGGTTAGGAGCCTAGTTTCTATAGGGCATGCATGTGCTTCTGAAAACTCGTTCTTAGCTTTTTTTGGCAATGTATATAACTTCCATGAGATATTGCTCGATTCACCACAATTTCTATTATAGAAGTATACAGCGACTTGAGGCACATGTTTATCGTCTTAGTCACATTCTCCTTCTTTAAGAAAGGAAAAAATGGTGAGTTTGGTGGTAACTTTGATGGTCTCTATAGGTTGACTTGCGAGCCTTATATTTTTCTCTGTACATTTGATTAGTTCTCATCACTTGTGTACTTAAAGTTTACCTTTTTTTTTCAGGTGACTAGTAATGAGACCAGCCTTGTTGCCAGATGTAGAAGAGTGTATGCTCACGCACATGACTACCATATCAACTCGATCTCAAATAACAGGTTTGGATATTTAGCTCTTGCAAATGTTACAGTTAAAACTATGCTTTTTGTAGACACTTGTATGCTCTTGAGTCCTGACTGTTCAAAGTTCAAACCTCATCTTGCAATTTGTTTTTATGCATCTTAAAGAGATGCAACCGGTTGCTAACTTGCTATTTGTTTTTACCTCCATTTTTTATGGTAAAGATTACCACTTTAGTGGTCCAATTATTATGCTCAAACACAAGACACTTTAAAACAATAATAATATTTAACTAGTTAAAAAATAACGACGATTCTCTTCAAACGTGTTACAAATACTAAAGGAAAAGTCAAGAGAATATATATTAATATATAATAGAAAATGAAAGAGAAGAACCAAAGGAAAAAAACTTAAGTAACAATGTAAAAAAAAGGCAAAAAAATAAAATAAATAAATAAATAAAGAAAAAACAGAGTTGAAAGTCATTAAGAGGTAGTAAGACATCCTCTCCACATCTTGTTGGGTAAGAGGTTTGAGCCTCTGACCGCTTCTGAACGAGAAAAAAAAGCGCACTTAATGACCCAAATTTCTGACTGCGTGAATGAGTCAGATTAAGAGGATACAAATTCATATGAGCTTATATAGTTATGTATCACGGCTCTCATAATCTTACGTGCTTGTTTCAGTGACGGCGAAACATTCATCTCGGCTGATGATCTTCGTATAAACCTTTGGAATTTAGAAATTAGCAATCAGAGTTTCAACATTGTGGATGTCAAGCCTGCAAACATGGAGGATCTTACTGGTACAGCTTTTTCATAGTCATCTGAGTTACAAGTAACTTAATGCATGCTCTATATATCGGGAAGATATGCAATGCATGGGCTCACAACCAAAGTAGAGCTATGTATTCTGTAGTTATAGACAAAATCTTTCATTGTGCCATCTGGCAACTGGCACTGATCTAGCATTTGATAAACTGAATTAAGTAGAAAACATCATCTTGTAGAGTATTTGAAGCAGTTATTGATATTTGGTTATTGTTATTATGCATTGATCTATGATATTTTTTATTTCTTTGTTTGCTGGTTTGATGTTACTATCTTGACTGTAAATGTACTTCTACTGCAGAGGTGATTACATCGGCCGAGTTTCATCCTACTAACTGTAGCACACTAGCATATAGTAGTTCAAAAGGATCCATTCGCCTCATTGATTTGCGTCAGTCTGCATTATGTGACAAACACTCTAAATTGTAAGTGTTTTTTTTTTTGTCAATTCTATAATTAAGTTCTGCTTTTGTTGCGTTTATTAATGTAGATAATATGATTTGGGGTATTCTGAAACAGTTATAGAACACATTATTACGGCGTGTATGTTAATAAAAAGCACTAATTTATTCTTTTTATAGGTTTGAGGAACATGAAGCACCTGGTTCAAGATCATTCTTCACTGAGATAATCGCATCTATATCTGATATAAAGTTTGGTAGGGACGGGCGATATATACTTAGTCGTGATTACATGACCCTTAAGGTTTGTGATATCTCCATTCATCTATGTTCTAACGTCTTTGCATTTTTTTTATTTTTTATTTTTATTATTATTATTTTTTTTAATGCTCTTTTGATTCTGGACCTCTATATAATATAGCTTTATGTCTACAAAAAGAAGGAAAGGAAATAGCTTGTCCTACAGTTTTTGATTCAATCTTTAGAGTAGGAATGTCCTATTAGCTTCTGGTAACTGACAGAGGTGGCAGTTTAGAATGTTGACTTTTCTGTTAGTTGACCTGGGCTATATTTATCCTCAACTATTTGTAAACCTTGGATTCTTTTTCTAGTAATAATATTGGTCAAATGGGTAAAAACTAAAAAGTTGAGTAAGGCGGATATAAATGCTTTAGAAAACCTTAATTGCTTTACTCCAAAAAGTAGATTACATGTTTAATACGTTGACCATCTATAAGTCACTGATCCATTGACTTTGGGTTCATTGGGTGATTTGCGTATCTTATGTTTTCTGAAAATGGTGTGTTTTACGCAGCTATGGGACATTAACATGGACTCTGGTCCAGTTTCAACATTCCAGGTGCATGAACATTTAAGACCCAAGGTATACTCCCTTATTACCACTCCTCTAACCAACTTATAGGCCCTGATTTTCTTCTTTTCACCGTGATCATTGATATTGTTGAATTGGTGCATTGTTCAGCTATGCGATCTTTATGAAAATGATTCAATATTTGATAAATTTGAGTGCTGTTTAAGTGGTGATAGCCAGCGAGTTGCAACTGGTTCTTACAGGTAACATATATTTCTTATTGCTTTTCTTGTTCTTGTTCATTTGGCTGTTGAATAACTTGTCCCATTGATGATTATTTTTTCAGCAATTTATTCCGTGTGTTTGGCTGCGGCTCTGGCAGTACTGAAGCTACTACCCTTGAAGCTAGCAAAAACCCAATGAGGTAATTCAATTATTGTTTTCTCAATGAGTTTGTTAACTTCCATAAACTTGATTTTAATAGGAGGAATTGTCAAAATAAAACTGCAGGAGACAAGTGCAGACCCCGTCAAGGCCTTCCAGATCCCTAAGCAGCATAACCCGTGCAGTTAGACGAGGTCAGCTCTCCTCCTTGCTTTATTAACATATTTTAGTGGTGACAACCTCAGACCCATTTACACGGGGTTGGTCGATTTGGGTTGTGTTTCATTTGAAACGGGTGTAGATAGAATAGCTACTATGGGAGCATTATAGTCCAGTTGGTGTTTCGATGCATAAGACCACCTACGTTTGTAATCATAGTCAACACATTTATTATCAGTTTTTTAGTGTTTTTCGGTTCAATCCAATCTGATCTGAACCGTCCTAAAAATGACATTGAAACCCGAATTGGTTAAGCCATTCACCTGACCCTCCTTATCTTTACTTTATACAATCATAAGTTACTGACTGTTGTGATTAGTAAATTTGTTAGTTCTAAACCAGATGAAAATATGTTTGTATAGGAGGAGATACCCCAGGGGTTGATGCAAACGGGAATTCATTTGATTTCACAACTAAGCTACTCCACTTGGCATGGCATCCAAGCGAAAACTCTATAGCCTGTGCTGCTGCAAACAGCTTGTACATGTATTATGCCTAAAAACGACGACTCCACACCTACAAAGTAACAAATATTACTTGCCGACTCGATGGATGGCACCTTTCCCTAAGCAGCTCAATAGAGGCTTCAATGCCAGAAATGGTTCAGAAAAGCCCCGAAACAAGCTCGGATTCTGCTGCAACATGTATTCCTTTTATTTTTTGTTGTTCCAAAATAACTGTTGTCGTTTTTTTTTTCTTTTTCATATGTTAGGTTGAAGTGAGGAAGAAAGATTTAAACTGTAGCTCTCCTACAACCTTGAGAAGAATATGTTGCATTTAGGGTCTTAAGTTAAAGATGTAGTGTTAGTAGCTTTTCTTATGCTAACTTGTTTATAAATTTAATGATTTAATTTTATGTTACCATATACAATTTTTTAATGTATCAAATTCCCTTTTACCATATACAATTTTTTGTATCTAAGATGCATCATATCATATAGTTTCATGGTGGCCACTTTGCTAGTGTCTTTTTTAGCTGAAGTAGAAATGTCAAACTCAGGCATTTCGTATTAAATACGAGTCTATTAGTGCGTTATAGGTACCTGTCATTGTGTAAAAGTCCTAAGATTTGTAAAATTCGAGCGGCTCGCGTGTCGTTTCAAATATATAACATCCAGGAACAACATATTAACATGAGCTAATTTTGCTAATAAAAGCCGTCTATTTTGTGCTGATACTAATGAACTAACAGTTGGCATTGTATGATTGAAACACGTGATGAATTCGGTAACGCTTAATTCTAGAACGAAATTAGTTTGTCGCTCAAGTGTTTTCCGACGACCCAGTTGATTGGGTTAGAGAGGAATGTGTATGCACATCCCGAGTGTGCCTATGTTTATTCTTTTGCACAATGTGTCGTATACATTTGGATATAATGTAGGAAAAACTTCTAAAGAACGATGATACCATACATATTGGTTTATCATAAAGTAAAAAGCATTATGTCGTTTTTAGATATCGCAAAAAGAAAATTTCAATTTTAGTCACGAATTTTTACTTTTGTCCCTTTGCACTCATGCCTCTCCCGCATCAAGTTTGACCAGCTGCGTAACATGTTGACGAACAAAACATGTTTTTTAAATTTAGTCTTGTGTGATAGCTAAACTATGCGACTTTACTAAAAAGTTGACAAGTGTTCAAAAGTTGCGACTTTACTAAAAAGTTGACAAGTGTTCAAAAGTTGGTAAGGTTTTTTTTTTGACTGAAGTGATATTTTGTACGACCAAAGTTATGTTTTTGCTAGACCAATTTGTTTTATTAAAAAGTTCAACCGTGACCCTCACTTTTTTATTTGAAAAATATATATATTAGAAAAAAAAAAAAAAAAAAAAAAAAAAAAAAAAAAAAAAAAAAAAAAAGTTGAACTCACGATCGACCTTTTGAATAAGACAAACTGGTCAAGCAAAAACATAACCTTGGTGACAAAAAATGTCACTTTGGTGTAGAAAAAAACCTTACCAACTTTTGAACCCTCGTCAACTTTTCAATTGAGTGCTACTATATCTACTAGTTGCAAAAAACTTTTTATTTATTTATTCATTTATTTATTTATTATTTTTTTTTTAATTATTTTTTTTAAGAAAGTGGACCAAAGTGGAGAATCATAATTGGAATTTCTCTATTGCAAATGTGTTCAAACTTTTAGTTGTGAATTCATATTGAGAGTGAGATGGTAACAGAACATTTAGGCCATATTTCTATCTGAATTGTAGTTGCAAAGTTTTTAGGTAAGAGGCTTTTAAATAGAACTTGATATTATTGCCTGTGTGTCATTTTAACCTTTTAGGGTCATGATTTACATGTGAACATAGAAGGGTTGTGTTAGATTTCCAAACATATTATCTCTCTTGCACATGTGTTTATAGACTTCAAATCTACACCAAACACGTTTTTGGCACAACATTCTGACAAAAAGACTAGCTATCTAGAATCCAATTCGAGAACCAAATCTAGAAAATCTGGTTGATACTAGACTACTAGTTAAAAACATTTATCCAAAAGCTTTGAGATATAATTCACACCCATTAAACAAAATGTAAAATATTTGTCTTCCGTTACATCTAATTTTTCAACTCTTTTGTTAAAGACAGACGATACTCTAAATAGGCAAATGTCAAATTTAGCTCATAACTATTTTTTCCAACATACTCTAGTATACATATTTAAATTTGTAGTATGCTTTATGTTTGTCGAACATATAGTTTTACTACAATACGAACAATTAGCTCATAAAATTTTGTATAGGTGTGTGAAAGTGTTGAATTGGGGTTGTGGTTTAAGTCAGCAAAAGCCAGACTGCCAGAGGCTCTGCTCAGCCATGTCATGTTTTTGACTTAATTGGGCATTACTCTATGTGAATGTTGCGTGAATTTGCAGTAATATTTGTTGTATGGGTTATGTTATTTGTCACATAAAGGGGTTGGTTAAAGATTTCGTTTGTCTTAATTTGTTTTTAGTATAACATAATTTTTTGTCAGTTTTTGTTCTGTATTTCTGATAATTTTAAACGTTTGATTTATTCAATTTTATATTTTCTGTTTCACATTTTCAGGTTTATAGTTTTTTAATATAAACAAAAATATAAAAATAAAAAATAAAAAATAAAATAAAAAAATACGCAAAAAAGTAAGGGTCCGAATAGTATTTTTGGAGGGTCCAAATAACTTGTCCCGTGTTGTATAGCTCTATTTGGACGAAGTGTTTTAATGACGGAGCAGGCTAACGGCTATTGCTTTGGCGGCTTGGATTCCGACCTTAAACCTTAGGGTGCGTTTGGTATCTCACTATGGGAATGAGTCTATGACTATGAAAGTGATTAAAGGTGTTTGTTTAACATATGGGGCCCACTACTATAGTAATAAATGATATATATAATCCATACTCCATATACATCAAGAGATCAAGGTATGGATCTTTCATAGGTGAGAAACCCACAACTACTATCAAACTAATAATTATTATCATTCATGACAGCATACTAAATGCACCCTTAATCTATCTAGGAAGTTCAAGTCAATATTAGTCTTGTGTATTTATGCAAAACAATAAATTTTGCATCGCATGTGGTGACTCAGGCCATCTCCATTTATATCCTTCAAATAAAAAATTGATTAATTACTTGAAAATATATCATACTTTTCATTTTCTGTTATTGTGTGTACTGAAATTTTATTTTTCTTATTGTGTGTATTAAACTTTTAAATTTTGATTATTATGTGTATTTTGTGATCATTTTACCCTTACTTTTTCCTATTTTGAAAGATAAAATGGTCATTTTACATTATTGAATAGTCACAAAATACACACAATAATCGAAATTTGAAAATTCAGTACACACAATAAGAAAAAAAATAAGTTCAATACACACAATAATAAAAAGTAAAAGTATGATACATTTTCAAGTAATTAACCCAATAGAAAATAGCATCTTTGACTTAGGCTATGTTTGTCAAAAGTAGCAGTGAGCAGTAGCAGTGAGCTGTGAGCAGTAGCCAAAAAAGCTCACAGCTTCATAAAGAAGCATTGGGAAAATGAGCTTTCTTAAAAAATAGCAAAGCCCACAGCTCTCATGCCAAACGAATACTAAAAATAAAAAAACTCATTGTTCACCGCTCATTGCCCAAAGAAATTCTAAAAAGCTTTGTGACAAACATAGCCTTAAATTCATTCTTCAAAACAATTTCTCTCCAACCACTAGTCCAATAGTCCATACTTATATTCCAAAACCTATATATAATGACTTGATTTATTTTTGCCCAATAACTTGTTTTATTCACACTACCTTACGTATATATTACATTATTATTTGTTTGAACTTTGAAGGATGAATAATGATCATCAAATATGGAGGATATTGAGCAATCCTTAAAAAATTCTCTAAATATAGAGCATGATTGGGAGATAAGTTTTTGTGGTCCATTCTTCAAATATAAAGCAAAGTGAATTTAGAAACCATGGTTGTAGATGGACTTAAGAATGTTTATTTACTAGAAGCAAGAATTAATGCACGTCTGGCTTCATGGTCCATTTTAGGTTTCAGCTCGACCTAATTTGCTTGGTTAATTTCTTTTAACATTCATTGTTGTTGTAGCTAAATATTTCGTGTTTAACACAGGGCGCCTAGTGGTTTTCAGTGACCATGTGTGATAACGACATATATGCTCCATTGCATTCGTAAACTAAAAAACAAGTTGCATGAATTATATGTCTCGTCAGGGACGGACTTAGAGTGTAAGTATGGGGGCCGGTGCCCCCCATGGCTAGCCGAAAAAGTTGAAATTTTAGTGTAATTTTTTTAAAATTTTAAACTTTTTTTGAAAGTGACCCCCACCCAAAACTCAAATTGCCCCCCAACTACATACTAAAATCTAACATTCAACGCTCTAAAGCCTTATAAATCATTCACCTATAAGTAAAAGTACTCGATTTATCATTACGATATTATTTTTTTTTTCCGCATTTTGTTGTTATGTTCAAAAAAAAAAAAAAAAAAATTGCCCCCCACATCCATTTTTTCTGGGTCCGTCACTGTGTCTCGTATATGTTTAATAACTATTGCATGTACATATAACTAAATAAATGCGGCCCCATTTTGAACGGAAGCAAGATGCAACGACACTTGTAGCACCCTTGAGCCGGCTTTGGTTTAATATCTTTACATTGTTGTTAGACAAAGTTCATGTAAATTACAATTTGCATTACATTCTTTTAAGTCTTACCCGTTCTGTTTTATAAAAGGAAACCGAACCTAAATTGAAAAAACTCAAAAATTTTAATTAAAAGCCGAAATCCGATGGTTTGGGTTTTGTTGTTTGGACAAACCGGAATTTAATAGGTAAGTTGATTTTAGCATAAAAACCAAATAAAAAAGCCAAACCGGCGAAATATTATATGATGTTAAGATAAGACACGTCAATATTTCATCTTTATTAGCATTCCTCAAATTTTACAAAACAAAATTCACACAATGACATGGATGGATATGATTGGGTTAATTAAAGATGAGAGAGATAATGTAAGAGTGAAATTACCAATGATAAACATCCATGTCATTGTGTGGGTTTTGTTTTTGTAAAATTTGAGTGAGTGTAGCATTCCTCATTTGTTTATCATATGTTGAGTAAAATACTCTTGTTTGGGTTAGTTCTTAAAAGTGCCATTTATGATTCATAAACATATATCTTCTAAGATATTGGGCGGTCATTTTTTATTTTATTTTATTTTATTGTTATTAACTTATTATTGTGTAATTTTACAAGATACATTTTATGATTTTTCTCTCTCTTTTTTTTTCCTTCATCAGTTACTTATCGTCATTAATGTGTTTTTTTATTCAGAAAACTTGAAAGTAATACATTATGATGTATTACGAATTTGATCTTTTAAAAAACTAACCTTGATAAATCAAATAAAATCAAAAATAAGCCAAACACCATCTGTTTTTCCATTTGAAAGATGATCAAAATTATGGGTTTGGCTAGAGATAGTCTTAAAGATTACTTATAAAAACAAAAACATATGTAAGTGGTGGTAAATAAAGTCGGTTAGAAGAAATTAAATTTATGAGGTAGTTTGTTTCAAAATTATTGTTAAAAGACGAAAATTAAATAGTTTAATAAAAGTGAGTTGATTTTAATTTTCAACTATTTAAATAAAATATTTTCTCATTAAATTTTTTACTCTCTCCGTGTCCACAATGAAATATTTGAATGTCCCGTCCACTTGTACCTTTCAACCAATAATATAAAACTTTGGTGAGTAAAAATAATATTTGATTGGTGGAGAGTTTAATATTTACCAGGTCTTTTAACCTTTTATAAAAAAATTAGTGTAATCTCCTAAAACTTTGTACATTATAAAAATGAACATTTAATATGAGACGGAGGAAGTAGTTTTTAATTAAAAAAATAGATGAACAGTTATTTTAAGAAGTTTAGAGTATTGATATATAGGCCTAACAATGAGACCTAACAATAGACCTACTCCATTCATTTTTTGACAAGTGTTATACACTTTTTCTCTTTCATTATTTCCCACCAATCAATTTTTGAAATGCACCAATCACATCTTTAGGTCTAATTTTAGGTGTAGGTTTTAGGTTACCAAATCATTTTTCTTTTAAGAAATCTTGAAAGAAAATATGAAGTATAATTTTGAGAAAGAGCGAGTATTACGGAAGATATATGCGGTTAATCCGTATCTTAGCGTTTTGAATGCGTGTCGAAGGCAATGGTACATGCTATTTTTCTAAATTATATTATATATTCTTTTATTTACTGTTGCTATCTGTTTTTATTAAGTGCATACACACTAACACCCCCACAAAAATTCCACATAGAAAGAGACTTGACTTCAAGTATGTAATAACTGTATCTGAGTGGGTGTCGTGTGGTGTTCGTCATTTTCACGCAGTTTCATTTCCATTCTCAAAACCTCTTCTAAAATTTCAACCTCCACCAAAAAACACAAAAAAACATTTTGATCTTCAAACACCAACAATGAACGAAACAACAATAACAACAACTACAAACAACAACCTTATAAACTTCCCCGAACACGAACATGTAAACTGTCCTAGATGTGACTCAACCAACACAAAATTCTGTTACTACAACAACTACAACCTTTCTCAGCCTAGACACTTTTGTAAAAACTGTCGTAGGTATTGGACCAAAGGTGGCACACTTCGTAACATACCCGTAGGTGGTGCTACACGTAAGATCACTAAACAAAAACCCAAAAAACAGCATGTGATGACGTCATCACAGTCTAGTACAGCACCACCTGTGCAAAACAACAACAACAACCCACAAGTGGAAATGAAAGTGGAACATGAAGAACATGTGCATGGGCATGGGCAAGAAGAGGTTTTTAATGGTTTTGGGAGTTTGTTGATGGGTGTGGGGCCCATGGGTGGGTTTGGGAGTTTGTTGATGGATGGTGGTGACGTGGCAAGTGATGAGGTTTTGATACAGAATCCGAATGAGAATGCTGGTGCTGAGATTAGTGGGTGGCCTGATCTTTCTATTTTTACTCCAGGTTCGAGTTTTCGTTAAGTTTAAGATTTGGTTAAAGGTTTCTAATTGTAGTTCTAGTGTAGGAGGTGATGTTATAAAAGATATATAATTGATCACAAGTGTTTAGTATTTGGTGTTTTGTAAGTTTAATTAATGGTGAATTTTGATCATCAAGGAATGAATATTTATGTTACTATTGCCTAATGCCTAGCACCATTTCGCAAGGTGATTTGAGTGTTTGAACTTGTTTGTCGTGTTAGAGGGTGTGGGGCATTCAAAGAGATTATCTGATTATTTGCGTTTTCTAAAAAAAGATTGAAACCTTAACTCTCAGAATGTCATATATTGCTAAAGCATAATCTGTTTTGCAACTGCCACAACAGCAAAAACATACTCAATCCCGCCTGGGTGAGGTACGGGGAAGGTAGAATACTAGAATGTATACAGATACTACCTCTACCTCAGGATACACCCGAGAGTAGTGAGACTGCTAGTTCCAAGAAGACCTCCGGAAAGTGTAAGTGTGCGAGTGAGAGTGCTCAGAAATAAGTGTGCGGGTGTTTTGTAACTGGCAAACACCCGATTTAAAGGTGTGATGGCATAGTTTTTTGATAGATTTTGGTCAAGTAAGGGTTCACATGTAGAATTTTCACAAGATTAATCACGTTAAATAAATGAGATGATCCACTTGATCAGTATTTTGACAAGTTTTAATTATCTAAGATTTACATATAAACTGGCCTTTAAACATGAGACCAATCACTGTCATTATAGCTAAACGTTAGAAAACTGTCGACAGATAATCACTTCTTGATGAAATTAGGCTTTGAAATTCCATACACTAGATTATTAGTTGGAATAAAATTAGTTCAATATTTTTTTTGTTTGGTCAATGACCCATTGATAATGGGTCTTTTCATAAACAAATCATCTATATATGTAGCCTGTTACAAGAACACCTACGACATGTCCCTTGTGTTTGAAAAGATATAAGTAGGTGTTTTGATTAGCTTATTTTAGGAGCTTACGGGCTTATTACAATTTAAGACAGACATCTCCCCTAATCTTCATCCTCTTAGTACTACGTAGTAAAGTTGTATAAAGTCATAGTAGTATTAAATATGACATCAAATCAAATAAAAGAGGGCAACTTCGAAATTTGGACCCACGTTGTCAGTATATCCGGAGTATAGTTTTCTTCCATTCTTGAAGAAGATATTATAATATTATATTGTGATGTCGACAAAATGTACAATCCAGTTTCACAGTTTGTTAAGTTTATTATTTCATTAATCAATGCTTGTTTATCTGAAAAACTGTGAATCTATAGTGTATTTGCAAATTTGATTTGATTTGTATCCTTTGGTATACTATTTCTCGCGTTTCTTAGACACATTTGGTTGCGGTTTTTAGACATAGAAAGCCGTATGCACCTAGTCGAAGTTAAAACAAACGAAAGTTAACTTTTTATTCCAGTCGACAACAGTTTCCCTCTATCCGAGGATGTGGTCCATTGTTAGACAACACGAAAATTAATTTGTGGTTGATAACCCGATTTCTCTTTGGCCAGATATTTTCACGCTTAGCGTCTTCAAACTTCAGATTTACTAATACTAGTAAAACTGACAATACATAAAATTTAGCATCGATTTGTATATGAACTTAACAGTTTAATTCATTACACAAGTTTCTCTGCATTAAGGTCTACAAGACTACAAGTTGATAAAATGAGGAAAAAAAAGTTAAAAAGTATGATTTGGTCTATAACAGAACGAATGATTGTGTTAGACGTGGGGAGCAAAGCAATGATTCAAAATGATGTCACATAAGCCGTAACGTTTAGTTATCGTAAATTTCGGTTATAAAAAAAAAGTCCCACAGCCCATGATGAGGTGATGGAGGACCACAGAGTAAGGTGTGTAGGCCTCCCTAAGGGCACGTTTGGTAGGGTGAAATTCAGAGAAATGAAATGAAGCTCAGAAATGTAATTCACAGAAATGAATTCCAGGGAAATTGAATAATAATTCCAGTGTTTGGTAACACCAGAGAATTGACTCAAAAATCAGTATTATTATTATTATTATTTCATTATTATTATTATTATTATTATTATTATTATTATTATTATTATTTCATTATTATTATTATTATTATTATTATTATTATTTTATTATTATTATTTATTATTTATTATTATTATTATTATTATTATTATTATTTCATTATTATTATTTTATTATTATTATTATTATACAATACTAGGAATTGATTTCCACTCCAAATGTGAAATTCAGAGAAATGAAATGAAGCTTAGAAATGTAATTCACAGAAATGAATTCCAGGGAAATTGAATAATAATTCCAGTGTTTGGTAACACCAGAGAATTGACTCAAAAATCAGTATTATTATTATTATTATTTCATTATTATTATTATTATTATTATTATTATTATTATTATTATTATTATTTCATTATTATTATTATTATTATTATTATTATTATTATTATTATTTTATTATTATTATTTATTATTTATTATTATTATTATTATTATTATTATTATTATTTCATTATTATTATTTTATTATTATTATTATTATACAATACTAGGAATTGATTTCCACTCCAAATGTAAGGGAAATGAACTCTTTGAATTTGCATGTAAACTTAACTCCCTAGAATTGGAAATCTCCACTTTTTTTATTTCTTTAGGTACCAAACAAATGAAATGAACTCATTTCCATTTCCTTGAGATCATTTCACCCTACCAAACATGCCCTAATTGCAATCAACCCACATGGTTAGGCATGTTTGACATGTTTAGTGCCAAATCCACATACATCATATCACTCTCGAGTGTCGATTTCAAACCTAATTATGTCAACGATCTTGTTTAACGATAAGGATGAATGTCGATTTCAAACCTTATTATGTCAACGATCTTGTTTAATGATAAGGCGGTTTAGTCAGAAGGTATGAAAGTGAAAAAGGGTGGGCATTCGTTATACACTGTCAAGTGATAAATTTCATCCCAAAATATTGAAACATCTCGATATCTGCTTTGGTCAAGTCTTGTCTCGTTTAGACTGATTATTTGATATATGTCTGGTTCTGTTTCAACCGAGTAAAATGGGTATAAAGTGGTGCTGGTAATGGTAAAACTATTAACTTAACTTTTCGTAATAGTTCTAACCCTAGCTCTTTATTTTATATTATTTTTTCACCCGTTCTAAAATTATTGTTCATAGATAAAAGACACACAATTTAAGTAAAGTGGGACCACTACATTTTTTAACGAGTCAAATATTATGCACACCACTAAACTCTTGTTTGAATGTTTGAAACTAAAAGTGGACAATTATTTTGGGATATCACAAAATAGAAAGGTTGACAATAATTTTGGAACGGACGGAGTAATGCCTAACTAACCGGCCTAAAATCCGTTAAACATTATTTAATGTTAGTATGATCCCTAACTTTCTTTCGCTAACAGGAAAACCGCAATAAATTACAGGAAAAACGTATTGAGTAGGAAAAAGTGAATATGCACATAAAGATTAAATATAAAATTTCTTCTAAAGTTAAGTTGTATTGCTTCAAATATATTAAAACGCCAAACATGCCTAAACCCTGTTACTTATTAAACTTCGCTATTGTGAAACATAAGTATAAGGATAAACTATGAAAGTCCAGCAGGTTTCTCCCCCCAAATTTTCGAAGGCATGAAACAAGTCAACTGGGCTGGTTGGTGCAAATCCCATAAATTGGTTTAATTTATACAATCCAATCTGATTTTGTCAAAATATCTAACTGGAATACTTGTATTACTAACAGAATACCCATAACTTGTTATAGCGAACTTAAAAATGATAAGGTTCAACTAACCACAATATTTGAGTTCAGCCTACGATTCTGTAGGTGACATAACATATCTCATTTTCACGATCTCTTTTGTTAGAATCAAAATCATCCTTGTCTCTCTCACTCGTTCCTGTCTCGATTGGCCTTAGAATTTTGACTACTTGTCCACGCCTTAACCCATAGTATCTTGCCACCGGATCACTAGCCAAAATTCGAGGTAGCTGCAAAAACCATGCACACATTATATCCAAATTAAATACAACTTGAAATTGGGGTCAAATCGACTTATTTCTAACTCCCAAGTTGATGTTGATTGCTTCCAATCTATCAAAAGGTTTGTAAACTTATAGTTATCTTAATGACAAACACTGTTGATAGAAAAGTAAGCGTTTGGCCAAAATTGTGACAGTACTCAGTTAGATCCCGGAGGTCAAAACATGAGCCAAAAGGAGTTATATCACCATTAATAATCACTCACCTGCGGTTCTTTCACGGTATATTTGTTCAGCAAAGCTTTCTTTTCATCATCTGTAAGTGGAACATGATCAGGAACAAGATTATGGTATCTGATGTTTACTAGCAGCTCTGCCTCCTGTATACATGCCGAAATGCAATTAATATCAATGATAATGTAACAAGATTTTGGTGTCAAATTCAAGCCCTTTGATTATTGATAGATCAATTACGCTTATGTTATATCATTAGCCCTTAGGTGGTGGAACGAGTAAATAGATAGATATATCATATACGGAAACAACTCGTAAGTCGTCCAAAGTGTATTTTTATGCACAAAACCTCCAACATCATGTTTTTTTATATATCAAATTAGTGGGTAATTCATTTTAGAGCACTAAAAGAGGAAATGGACAATTTTTTTTTTAACATGCTATATGTTTTATTTCAAATGTGATCTAAGGGAGCATAAGTGTTCTTTATAGCTGAAATGAACACTCCACTAACTAATCTATATGAAGTGGTCTATCGTCTCTGAAACACCCATTCCAATACTCATAACAAACACTCAAAGCATTAACAGTTACCTGGAACACCTCAATTTGGAACTTTCCAGCTACCTCAGACTGAGCCGCTTTCGCACTAGGAGTCAACCCAGTTCGAACCACTATGATTGCTCTACGTACTTCGTCATGTTCCATAACGATTATATACTTCTTGATTACACCCACACCAATCTTCGATAAATCATCAGGAAAGAAAACCCTAATCTGATTCCCAAATGCAAAAACATTTAGCTTTCATATCAACGATATAACTACAATGCCATATTCGCCTAAGAGGGTGTTCGGGATTGCTTATTTATTCTTTTTATCTGCTTATCTTTAAGCAGAAAAGTAGTATGTCTATCCAAAATCTTTCCGCTTATCTGCTTATTTTTAAGTAGATAAGCAATTTTTCATAACTTGTGATGTTTATTGATTATTAGTTTAAACTTAATTCTCACTTTTGTATATAACCTAAAGACTTCTATAAACAAATTTGATAAAAAATTTCTACCAAATTGTTATATTCACGTATATATTGCATTTCTTACAAAGTAATAAGCAAATCCAAACACAATTTCTAGAAGTACTTATTTTTAAGTAGCGTATAAGTACTTATGTTTAAGCAGATGCATAAGCAGTAAAAAATAAGCAATCCCAAACACCCATTAAAACTAAAAGACACAAATAACATTTGTGTTAAGAAACGCATTATATTAAATAGAAAGGCAAAAAGCAACCTGATCAGTGTTACCCGGTTTTGACTTGTTGATAGTAAGGTTTTCCCTTCTAATATCCCCGTTATACTTATCAATAAACTCCTTCCTACTCATATCAATCTCCGAATCCTCGACCTCGTAACCTCTGTCTTTCAGCATCTCAAAACATGTTTTCCTGATTCTATGCAGTCTCGTAATCTCGCTATCCGGTAACGACATTACTTAAGCTTCCAAACCAAATTTCCTAGCCAAAATATAAATAAAATTGTAAAAACTCAAATACTCATTTGTCAAGATATGATTTTAACTTATTTAAGCTTATCTAAAACTAAGGGGGTGTTTGTTTAAGCTTATATAGTCAGATTATGGCTTATTTGGTTTTCAGCTTATGTTTCATAAGCTCACTTTTTGTGGCTTATTTTGAGATTTTCTGGCTTATATAAGCTTATCATGTCATGATAAGTTTATATAATCTCACAAGTTTCAAAATAAGCCACAAAAAGTGAGCTTATAAAACATAAGCCCAAAACCACATAAGCCATAAGCCGGCTATATAAGCCAAAACAAACTCCCCCTTAAGCTTATTTTTGGGCTTATGAACTAATGTGGTTTCGGCTTATGTTTCATAAGCCCATCTTTTCCAACTTGTTTTGAAACTAATGGGCTTATATAAGCTTTTTATAACATAATAAACTCAGTTAAAAGTTTCAAAATAAGCCGGAAAAAATGAGCTTTTTAAACACGAGCCGGAAACACATAAGCTTAGAAGCCGGGAAATAAGCTTAAACAACCACCCCTAAGAATTAGCATGTGTGTAACATAAGGGGGTGTGTGTTTCGGCTTATATAGCTATAGCTTATTTGGTTTTGGCCTTTTGGGCTTATGTTTCATAAGCTCACTTATTGTGGCTTGTTCTGAAACTTTTCAGCTTGTATAAGTTTATAGGCCAAAATAAGCTTTATATAAAAGTTTCAAAATAAGCCACAAAAAGTGAGCTTATAAAATAGTGCAATAACTTAAAAAAAAAAAAAAAAAAAAAAAAAAGACACGAGCCTAAAACACAGAAGCTTATAAGCCCGGAAATAAGCTTAAACAACCGCCCCTAAGAACTAGCATGTGTGTAACATAAGTATATATAGAATACTTTAAAAAAATAACTATAAAGTAATTTTAAAAAATATATAAAAAATGGGTTGTGTTATTCAAACCTGTTGAGAGTGAACGGAAGCAAGAACGATGGCCGGAGTACTGAATTTTACGGAGAGTGCTGATGATTAAACCCTTGGCTTTTTTGGGCTTTTATGTATACATGTTTATTTTCTAAGACTGACAAGATGGTTGGTTGTTAGCCCAATTGAAGAGGTTTCAGTGTGGCCCAATTGAAGAGATTTCGTATCAAAAATCCATGGTTTGGTTTTCGTATTATGTAAACGAGTTATAATGCCCGCGTACGTGCGGGTTTTTTTTAATTTTTTGATTCACATATTTTTATTTATTAAAAAATAAATAATTTAATATTTGTTTTGTTTGATTTATGATATTTAATTATAGTTTTTTATTATTAAAGATAATTATTTAAAAATTTTAATCTTATTATTAATTGCATCTTATCTATATTTTTTGTATTTATCTTCTACTTGTGTTATGGATAAATATAAAATGTTACTTAATAAGAAAATATTTTTTTTAATAAAATTATTACTAAATAAGGTATGAATCCATTTTTTTGAAATGAAAAATTCTCAATACTTGTTTTGATTTATTATATAAAAGATAACAAAGTTTATGGTTCGGTTTTTTAAGCATAAAACCAAACCAAAAAAATACACACTCATTAAACACTCTTGTTTCGACTGCATCTTGAAAATCTCATTTAAGAAACACAAACAGTTTTCTTGTAGATTTTTTATGGTCACTAGTTTTTTATTGTCATTATTGTCACTTTGTGACACATACACAATTGTCTTCTAGGATTTATTTAGGGTAATCATAAAATAATAACTAAGTTTGAGATTTATTTCAACTAAGTCAACTTAACTTCATTTGATTATAAAAACCACTCGAAGTTTAAATAATGGTCCATTGTGAATTTTTATCCAAGAGTTATCGAAACGGAACACTTCTCAAACTTTGTTATTGTTGCGACTTTATTATTATTATTATTATTATTATTATTATTATTATTAATCATAATTACATAAATCCGATGTACATGAAGTTGGTTGTGAGTAGTTATGTTCACGGGGTGGTGAACATAACCATTTAGAACATTTTTCACAACAATGAGACAATATTGAATCTTTGATGGTTTTTATAGTTAATACAAAGTTTGAATGACCGATTAAAACACTAATTACACTTGATTACTATTAGATGACATATTTCTGATTTATGGTAATTAGTTTCTTGTCATTAGCGTGTGTTTCTTGATATTGAAACTCACAAGTGTTATTTTATGATGCTTTACAAATCTGACCTTGAAAAGACCAAACCTCAACAAATCAAGTAGAAACCAAAAAACCAAACTAGAAACAAATAAAAAACCGAACAACCGAACCTAGAAATCAAAACCGAACATAAAGTAAAAACCAAACATTTTCGGTTTGGTTTTGGTGTTAGCCAAAAACCAAACTAAACTGACACATGCAATGTTAGACTCTTCCCACTAGTTCAACACGTACAATGTTGCAGTAGATATTTGGGGTGCAATTTTTGTTTGGCTTGGTATTGCTCCTACATGAACGAATTCAATTGGTGTCCTCGTACTTTGGATCGTAACAATAACTTGGTGGCTAAGAAGAATAGAGTTAATTAAGCTATTTGTCTCTTTCATGGATTTGTAATCGTAATAACAAAGATTGTTAGTAACTGGACTAACTGGCTTACATAACCTAATTCAAGGGTAGTTTTTTTTTTTTTTTTTTTTTTTTTTTTTTTTTTTTTTTTTTTTTTTTAATGCACTATGCATAACTTTTTTTTTTATTGCAAGGCATTTAAAAAAAAAGAAAAAGTGATTCATAAGAAAAATATTATTATGTGAAAATCATATAGACTAAAAGACAACTTTCACGGGTGTTAACTTCAATTTCTATAAAAGAAAACGACTATTTTGAAGTATTTAATCAAAAGCATGTTTTAAAAACTCAAGTGGATCAATATGATAGCTCTATTTCACTTATATGACATAATTAAAATTTCTTATTAGCCAATTTGTGTCAAAATTAAATCTCAATGTAATCAATCATTTGGAGTTTTCGTTTATAAAATTCATTACTAAAAAAAAGATACCAACACATGTGTTAATTTGACTATTATCTATTTTTATGTATTAAAATGTAAATAACAAAAAAGGGCCAAAAAGTAGTTTTGTACCGTGTAAGTATCTTAATACATTTTATGTCCTTAAATCATTTATGGTATTTTTTCTCTTCAAATTATGGTTTAAGAACTTGCGTGTATAAAATCCATGCATTCACTTTCTTTACCTTCGAAATTAACTTTTTCTTTACAACATTCTTCATGACCCACTAACTCAATGCATTCTTTCTCTACTTCTTTTGAATTACCAATCTTTAAAGAACAAGGCAACGGTGTATTAGAGTTCTTTTTCATGATATTGTTAGCTACTTCTTGACACTTAGCCAAACAATAAGCATCCGAAAGAGATTTTGGTTTGAACATTTTAACCCTTTCCTCTATTTATGGTTGCAACCCAAAAATAAATAGACCAATAAGAAACCATTCATTCCAACCCTTATTGCTAAATGAAGAATTAAATGCATCGTAATACTTGTCCACTATACATTTTTTTTAGAAATTTATTCATAGACATTTCATCAAATACTTGGTGGCTATATTTTCTTTTCTTAATGTTTACATTGCTTTTACCATCAATTCCCATTACAAATGTAGATTTATCAACAAAATGCAAACTACAAACAAGATCTTTAGCATCATGCAGTGAAAATTTAAGACTTTTATCAATACTTATGTTATCTCCATTTAGTTCTTGCATATCGCTAATCAAATTGAAAGAAACCCCAATAATTGAACTTGAAACCTCTCGAAGATCATCCGATAACATGCACATTTCGATCTTAAATGGTTGAATCATTGAAGTTACTGCTTCCTTGGTTGAAACTAAAACATGATTACGAACCATAACTCTTTTTTTCTATTGATTAAACAAAAATGAACCAGGCCAAGAAAGTGGCTCTGATACCATTTGATATGAACTTATAGATTTCACAAGTGAAATGGTACAAGAACTTGGGATAAAGATGAAATCACAATGACAAGAATATGATTCGGACCTTATATCTCCATTGATGACTTGATCAAGCTTGTTAGCAAAATTCGTTACAGGAAAGATTGAATACAAATGGGAGAGAATTATCTAAACAAGTCTAATTAACTGGAATGACAAACTAATATTTAAAGAGGTGTGGCTTAGCTTGGGCGGGAAAAGATGTTGAAGATTGGCATGTGCAAGTCATGTGCCTAATAACTTTGACTCATATCAGGGAGATCATCACGAGATTATGATTATATCGGATGTTATTATCTGTTGGCTATTAGTTTCACTCGTTACAATGTTAATATCGGATGTTGAAATTATAATTGTTGTATATTAGTATGCATATTAGATAGTTTAGGGGGTTAAGTGTTTGTTTAGCATAGTGTTAGCCAAATAGGACTTGTAATCAGTTTTAAATCAAGCTGTTGACTGTTTCCTTATATCCAGGACTAGAGTCGGTTTCCTAAGTGTATTAGGAACCGAATTCCCCCTCACTCTCTATAAAAGGAGGCGAGGGTGAGGCATAACTTGTAACGTTCATTCTTTTCCTTTAATCAATAAACTTAGTCGTGTATGTGTGTTGTTTTCTTTACAAGATTCGGATTCCGCATAATTCGCTTTCGGGTTTGTTGATTGCAAGTTCAACAATAATGTTGAATATTAGTTTCACTCGAATGAGTCAGATGCGTTTAATGAACTGATATTGGAGTATAATCGTCATTCAACTAACTAATTTGTGATTGTTATACGTGTATGTGTAACTGTTTGATAGTCGCCCACCAAACATCGCCGATAATATGTCGTCGACCACCATTGACCTTATATAACGTCATGTGTTTAGGAGAGAGAGTTATTTTGTATTAGTTTGTGTTTTAATTTGTAAATATATTGATAAGTGATGATGAATGATGGTGGCGGGTGATTGTGATTATGGTTGATGGTGGTGAGATGAGAGTTGTGGAGGTGGTGGGTGAAGAATGGGGAAATGGTGGAGTGATGAGATGACAAGACTCTCTGGGTCAGAAAAAAGTCAAGAGACTATACATGAAAGTAAACTCCAACGACAAAGACGATCCCTATAATTTACTATTTTTCTTATTGACACATTAAGCTGATGCACACCAAATTTTCACCTTGAAGGGATTTTGTTCAACCATAAATTTTAAAACCAAGGTTTGAGAATGATAACAGTTATGCCATTGTATAACTCTCAACTAATGGACTGATTGATCCTAGACACACAACTGATGAACTGATATTTTCTTCTGTGACACTGATGATCTTTTTGTCTTTTGTTAGCCAATAGTGTTCCGGTTTGTATGGTTGCAGTATGAGCACATCGAATTACTTAGACTCAAATCTCTTCCAATTATATTTGTCATTTTTTTTATTCTCCTCTTGTGCCCTATTTCACTATTTGGATGTTTAATTTCCTCATGTCTTGCAGCCATAAACGATTTTGTGGAACTCAAATAAGCTATGGAGCAATATTCCAAGTCATTGGCATGCTAAAGTAGCAAAAGGCCAACAAAATAGTACATGTAACGTTCTATATAAGGGGGGAGGGAGTAGTCACGTGAAGGTACCACAAGGGATGGATCATGTGTGGGCAGGGGCGGAGCCATGTTAAGAGTACTGGGGGGAGTTGCCCCCAACAAACCTCTCGTAGACACTCAAAATCATGTAGGAAAAATATCAAATTGATAGAAAAAAAATGTGAGTGCCCTCAGCTTGCTAATCAAAGTGCCCTCGACATGCACTGAAAATTAACAATCCCAGTGGCAACTAAGCTTTAACACCCAAAAAACTACATTTTTCGGTGGCTTTGTTTGGTCAGAAAATGTGAAAAGGGAACTTGAGGTGATGAACAGGAAGATGAAAGTGGGACTGCATGCATTGGGAGTGGGTAAGAAAAGTCAAATGTTACTTTTGATATAATAAATACGTATTGTACTAATATTTATCTACTGTGGCTCCTTTTTGTTTTTAATATAGTATATTTTTCTAATTTAGTTTGTGTAAGTTTAATATAACTAGAAGGTTGTGTTTATATTTATCTGCAGTATCTTAGATTTTAAGATTTTTGTATAATTATTTGTAACATAATTTTGTTAAAGCTATAGGCTTTTTTTCATTGTACTTTCTTTCTTAAGGTAAGAATTATGTTTATGATTTCTTTTAAATGCATGAACTATAAAACCGCTTAAATACAATTTGTGCAATGGCAGGGTCGTCTCATGAATTTTAGAGGCCCTGTGCCGCAATTACTACATGGGCCCTTGAACTCGAAAATAACTTTATTTTTTAAAAGGTTCGAAAACAATTTAGATGGATAAAAGAATTTGTAAATATTGCGCAATATAAAGAAATCCACAATACTTATAAACATAAATACAATGGTTGCCGTCAAATGTATGAGACTAATATTGTTAAATTTCTTTGTAACCTCTTAGATAATACATAGTAACATACTTAGATTCATATATTTTAATGCGTTTCGAGTGACTTTGACCATTCATAATAATGTTTACTTCTTTAGGGTTAAGAGTGATGATTTTGTAACATTTTCACTTGTTTGAAACTAAAGCTAAAAATGTAAGACATGTCTGTAAAAGTTGTAACCCTAGGTGCCAAGCATGTAGATGACTCAAACTAGTCATCTTCTCCACCCACTTAAAGACATATACTAGGGATGGTAACGGGTCGGATTTGGGTTGGGTTCTAGCGTATCTGTACCCGAACCCGTTTATAGTATTCATACCCGTACCCGCCCTATTACCCATTGGGTACCCAATTAATATTACCCATCGGTTTTTCGGGTTTCCCCACGGGTATTGGGCATCCGCAACCGAATATTCGACGAGCAAAATGGAAGATATGAAAATAAAGTTACACTAAAACCTATCGACATAACAAAGCAACACACCATAATATATTCAATTTGTTTTAAAGTTAAAGGATATGAATATCGTATAAAGCGATTAACGGTTTTGAATGATTCATGTATAATATCAAAATGTGTTAGATTATAAAGATATTTAATATAAAAATTATAATGAAAGAAATTATATATACTCTAATCAATTAGAATACTAATAAAGCGGGTCTGGATTCGGGTAAACGGATACGGGTACGGGTAATCGGGCGGATATTACCAAAACCCGTACCCGAACCCGTACCCGACTAAAAAAATATATGAATACCCAAACCCGCCAACCCGACCCAACCGGTTCGGGTTTCGGTTTAGTCCATCGGTTTCGGGTGCTTTTGCCATCCCTAACATATACCACTGCAAACAACACTCTATATACCTCACTTCATTCAAATCCGATTATTACCTTTTTTTTTCTCTAAAATTAAGTAGTTTTTCATTCCCGAACGCATACCTATCAATTTTTATGCCAGAAGTCGAATTAAATCAACCATTATGTCTATAATCGTGGGGCCCCTGCAAAATCGGAGGCCCTGCGTTGTCGTGCACCCTGCACTGCTGCACATGCTCAGATCCGGCCCTGTGCAATGGTTGGTATGTTTCTTTTTTAGTTGTGCAATGGTTGGTATGTTTCTTTTTAAGTTCTATGGATATGAAGTACAATTAATCCTGACTCGACCCGACTTTAAACTACACTAAAAAAAAAACGTTTTTTACATGTTTTTTTTTTTTTTTTTTACTTTCTTGTTGCTTGATTCGTTGTGTTTTGGTGTGTGCAAAAATAATTTATCAATATATCAACAAACGTGAAGTCTAATTTATCATGAGAAAAATAGACGTGAAGTAATACGAGTAAACCTTTTAGGAAAAAGATTACCTCGCAAAACTTGTGAAAGTGATATTTAAATTGTGAGACCGGGAAGTGATTTCCCGGGTCGTACCCCAACGAGGTGTGAATGGAAAGCTTCGAATGAGATTGAGATTAAAATCTTGTATGATTGGAAAGATTATTTGGTTTTATGATACGTTAAATTAACGAAATTGGAAAATTAGCGAACGAAGGTGAAAATAAATTAACCTACGGGTAAACAAAAGGTAATTACCAAACTAGGGAAGTCCTAAAATACTACGGGAAACATAATTAGGTATCGGGAATCCTAAAACGTGAACTAAATTAAAAATGCAAAAGTTATTTAAAAATTACGCGAGTGCGCAAAATAAAACGCGAATTTTGAGCTACAAAGTTCCTACGGGAGTCCAATTAATTTTCTAACGTACTAAAAGATAAAAGTAAATTTTAGAAAAAAGAAAATTGATTTTTAACGAAAATTTTATTTATTATGAATTAAACACTATTTAAAGTAAATTAAATTCTAATAAATACTAAAACTATTTATAAAAATCTGAAAATTTTCTGGAAATTATATTATCTTAATTACAACCTAAGAAAAATACTAAGTTTAAAAAAAAGCCCTTGCAATAAGCTGCAATAAGCTTTAAGCAGTTTCAAAAGTTTTGAAATTAAAAACGCCTAAGTATAGATGGCATACACCTTCCAACAGAACTGGTGCTCCAGAGCTGTTGGAAGGGAGGTGGGTGTTGTGTTGCTTGTGTGGTGAGCTGGGTGGCCAGGGTTCGAATCCCAGCAACACACTTTTTTGCTATTTATTTATTTTTTCTTTTTACCAAACAATTAAACAGCTAATATAAGTAACTTTTATGAAAAACTTTTTATTGAAAAGCTATAATAAGCTCAGAATGAGCTTGTGTTACACATAGATTCAAACAAACACAGGTAAGCAAGATTAGAGAAGCCAAAAGCTACTTAAAACGCTATCAAGCTAGATCTTAGGGGAGCACAAGTCTTAAGCTAAATGAGTTACACTTAAACAAGCTCACACAATCAACAAATCAAGCTAAAACAAGCTGGAAACAAAAAGCAACAACAATCTTATACTGATATCCCCAGCAATGAATAATAAAACTAAGCAAAGAGAAATAGCAATCTAAAAGCTAAAAATGAATAGGCCAGATCAGAAGCTATACTAGAGATGAGGCAAGCTTAAGCTACTATAAAACACTGCTAAACAAGCTAATATAACCACTGAAATACTCTTAAACAAGCTACAACCAGAATCAAATCAGCAAGCTCAACTGAATAGCATAACTCAAATAAGCAGTCCAAAATAGCAATAAGCTGGCTAATTTAAGCTATGAAAATCAACTGCACAATCCAAAATAAGCACAGACTCAACTAGTAAATACTATGAGCTTCTCAAATCACCAAAGTTCATACAAATTGGACCAGTGTATGAGCAGATAAGAGCTTGCTAAATTGAGCTTATAGACAGCCTGGTGCAGGGGAAGTATTTGAGTAAACAACCTACTTTGGACTCAAATTGAAGTTACCAAATGGGTTTCAAAGTGGATAATTCTTTTTGATAGTGAAAGACATACCACCAGAGAACACAAAACAGTAATTTTTGTTTAATTCCAATAACCTATGAGGGCTAGAACTGTCCTGGAGTTTTGCTCCATTTTCTAGATTTCTACTTTTGACTTTTTAACATTTGAACCTAGGATTGACTTTTGTGAATTTAAACTGATCCTAAATGAATGTTAATGAAGTACTAAGGTGCAATAAGAGTAAATTAACCTAAACTAACTGCTTATAAACCTAAGTGAATGATTAAGCAAATGGAATTCATAACAGTTATACAGAAACTTTGAAATCATGGTTTGTTTTGACTTTTACACTAAAGGGCACTTATTTCATGCATTGACTAACCTAAACATATCTACTGTAAATTGTTTGAACCAACTTTGGAAACAAAAACTATCCCTAACCCCTAGAACTGAAGTGAGCCAAACACCCCTATATCTAGCAGTTTCCAAAGGATTCCAAAGATGGGCACTTGCTTGGGACACAAACCTGATCAATTTTCTTATTATAAGTTATATAAAACCTAAATTGACATTAAGGAACAACAACAAACAACAGATAACAATTAACAAATTATATGAACAAACTTGGTTCAAAGGCCTTACTTGACCTCAAAGCTAGGATGTGACCTAAGAACTTAGAACCAAAAGGACAACTTATATGTCTCCCATGAGACTGTAACCCACATTCCATTTATCCATGACCTTGATTTCTGCTACTGCTGATTTCCCCTCATTTAATACTCATTTTTTTTTCTGAGGTATTTTTTTTTTCTTTGTATCCCTTTTTCTCTCTTTTTCTGACTTTTAACTTTGCTTTGATTTCACATAAATTAAACAATACTTAGGTAAGATTTGGAAACAAATGAAAAAGTATTCAAACTGAAAAACAAGAAAACTTATAATTTAAACACGAAATTGAAATTACTCAAAGGAGACTTTCATTAAACTTGAAATGTTAAGCTATAATAGTAAACTAAATTGAAAAACAGAAAGGTACAAAGAAAATTGGGATGCCTCATTAGGGCTTACAATGGTCCTATTTATACTAAGAAGTGGTAGGTACCAAATTGCTATCTTGTGCTTCATCTCAGGAATTAGGGCACCACCTTGCATCCTTGGACCTTGTGATCAAATCCTCACCCTTCAATTGTCTTGGAAATAATCATAGCCTTTGAACCAATTTTTGGCGCCAAACGGTATTGGGTGGATTGTTGACCTGGAAGATGTTAGGTAGAGGTTTCTGAGGTATTGGGGAGGTTAGTGGGATGGGGGAATGGAGTGGAGAGTGATGGGAAGATGGTGATGGTTGTGGACTGGTATGGAGGTCACGGGTATTGTTTGGAGAAGGAGATGGGTGAAAGGGATGGAAGGTTTGACCTTTTGACCCTGTGGGATAATATATTGAATACGTTTTTATTATTAAAATGTTTTTGGGTCAGGTTTATGAGATGGGCCAAAGGTGTTGGTTATGGATCAGGATCAGTTTGTCTTTGGATTCAATTTGCTTAAAGTCCATTAGGTAGTAATAGTTTGGTAAATCACAAGGACTAATGTTGTAAACTTCTGAAACTTTAGGGATCTGATTTGCCAATATTCCAAACTTCAACCAAGGACCAAACTTGCCGTCTTTTAATTCCTCAAGGTCCTTTGATGATTTTTCTTCAAGTTATGATTCCCGGGGGCCAAAACTGTCACATTTGAAATTTCAAGGACTAAACTTGCACGTTTTTTAAAACATTTTACCCAAAGGCCATTTGTGATTTCTTTTGACTTTTAAAGAGCTTGGGTTGACTTTTCTTTAAAATAAATACTTAGGGACTAGTTTTGTCAAATTTTGAAAGTCGGGGGACTGAAATTGCCAATTATGCAAATTTTGTTCGTTTTTCGTTTATTTTCACTCGTTTTGCATCAGAAACATATAAAACACGATCTTTGGGATTTTCTTCGTATTTTGGTGCGTTTTTGAGTGTTTTTAAACATTTTGCAGTTCAGATTTGACTAAAAATGATGAGTATTTACACACTCATCAATCCCCCACACTAAACTATTGCTAGTCCCTAGCAATCTTTTTGAGAAAAATTAATGGATTTGAAGTTTCTTTACCAAAAGCCATTACTTTTGGAGTAGCAAAATGTTTCGGTTCAAGTAAGAATTATGGTCCATCCGATAACCATATGATTTTTAGCAAACCACCAGCTTTCAACGGTTTTGATTTGTCTTTACCAGAAGCCGTTTGCTTCTGGACTAGCCAACTCTTGATGGAATAGTCAACATCTTGGTGAGTTGATTACCAATTATGGTTTTTCCACTGCCTTTACCACAAGCCGTAATCTTGCGGGCTAGCCAACTCATTTACTTTTGAGGATATGGCGAATTGAGGTACAATACAATTTTGGGCAAATTGTAAGCCATCAACGGGTTTGAGTTATCTTTACCAAGAGCCGTTTGCTTCTGGATTAGCCAATCCTTTTGTCGTTTAGACACGGCGGACTGATAACCACAAATTTTTTGAAATAAAGTGATTTTTTTTTTCAAATTTTGGCCAAAAACGGGGGTACTAGACGGTATAATTTGATAAAATTCGCTAGAATTTTCCCCTCCCACACACTTAGAATTGAATATTGTCCTCAATATTCAAAGTCCAGGCTATTATGCCGAATCTTTGAACGAAAGAAGATAATATTAGAAGCTAACTGTGGGAACGTCATTTTTCATTTTTCACTTTATTTATATATACATACAAACACACACATTTTTTTTGTTGTTGAAGATATATACATTGCAAATAGCTGCAGGGGGTGGCCACTCCCCCACACTAGGGTGTTAGAAAGTAGAAAGAAATCAAAGACATGGGTGAAAACCATGTTGGTGCTACTGTTTTTGGTTATCGAGTCGCTAGCTTGACTCGACCCCGAAAATTCATTGGTCCATGGGGAAAGTTTGGAGGTCCGGGACAATGGGTGGTATGTCCCCTCTAAAATAATGCTTCAACTGATGCCCATTTACTTTGAAATTTGGACCGTCATTTTGAGATAACTCGACGGTACCATAAGGAAAAACTTTGGCAACGGTGAAAGGTCCAGTCCAGCGGGTTTTAAGCTTACCCAAAAATATTTTTAATCTAGAGTTAAAAAGAAGGACTCGATCACCAACGTTAAAAACGCGGTTCTTGATTTTGGAGTCGTGGATCTTCTTTGTTTTCTCTTTATAGATTAAAGAGTTTTCGTAAGCTTGATCACGAAGTTCATTTAGTTCATTGAGTTGAACTTTCCTATGATCACCCGCAGACTTAAGATCGAAGTTGGCATTCTTAAAAGCCCAATAAGCTTTGTGCTCGAGCTCAATCGGTAGATGACACACTTTTTCATACACGAGCTTATGAGGAGTACACCCGATGGGTGTTTTATAAGCCGTGCGAAAAGCCCATAGAGCGTCATCTAACTTGTCCGACCAAGAGGCACGGTTTTCGCCTACGGTTCTTTCAAGAATTCTTTTCAAACCACGGTTTGAAACCTCCACTTGCCACTTGTTTGTGGGTGATAAGCGGTAGCAAGTCGGTGAGTGACACCATACTTGTGCATGACTTTTGCAAATTGCTCGTTGCAAAAGTGAGTACCGCGATCACTAATGATAGCGCGGGGAGTTCCAAACCTAGAGAAGAGAGATTTCAAAAACTTTACAACTACTCGGGCATCGTTGGTTGGGAGAGCTTTGGCTTCGACCTATTTTGACAAGTAGTCAACGGCCACGAGTATGTACTTGTTCCCTCGTGAAGACGGGAACGGACCCATAAAGTCTATGCCCCAAACACCAAAGATTTCACAAACTTGGATGACATTTTGTGGCATTTCATCCCGTTGTGTTATCTTTCCTTGACGTTGACACGAGTCACAAGATTTGATTAGGTCATGGGCATCTTTGTAAATGGTGGGCCAATAAAAACCGGATTCAAATACTTTTCGAGCGGTGTAGTTTGGGCCATGATGTCCTCCGGTGGGTCCATTATGACAAGCCTTAAGGATTTCCAGGGCTTCTTGGCCATGAACACACCTACGAATAACCTGTTCCGCACAGATCTTAAACAGATAGGGGTCGTCCCAAAAGTAATGATTCACATCTTTGAAAAATTTGCTCTTTTGGTGGGACGACATCCCTTTAACAACGAAATTCCCCGCATGGTAGTTTGCAAAGTCGGCAAACCATGGGGTACTAGAATCACCATGAGAGGAAATCACATTAAGTGTCTCAAGAGGAAACGTTTCATTTATTTCCTTTTTCTCAAGAACACCTTGATGAGGATTTTCCAATCGGGAAAGATGGTCAGCAGCGAGGTTCTCGGCTCCTTTTTTTTATCACGAATGATGATATCAAATTCTTGTAGGAGGAGAACCCAACGAAGCAATCTCGGCTTTGCATCTTGCTTGGCAAAGAGGTATTTGAGAGCCGAGTGATCCGTGTACACTATGCATTTAGTCAAGATCAAATATGGCCGAAACTTCTCAAACGCATACACCACGACTAGTAATTCTTTTTCCGTTGTGGTGTAGTGAGCTTGAGCTTCGGTCAAGGTTTTGCTTGCATAATGAATCGGCTGAAAATGTTTGGTTTTTCGTTGCCCCAAGACCGCACCTATGGCAAAGTCACTTGCATCACACATAAGTTCGAAAGGTAGGTCCCAATCAGGGGCAACTAGAATGGGTGCCTCGGTAAGCTTTTTCTTGAGAGTTTGAAAAGCTTCGATGCACTCATCGGAAAAGATAAACGGAGTCTCTTTTTCAAGAAGTCGGGTCATAGGCCTAGCTATCTTCGAGAAAACTTGAATGAATCTACGATAGAAGCCGGTATGACCCAGGAAACTCCGAACACCTTTAACAGTTGTGGGAGAAGGAAGCTTAGCAATGACATCGATTTTTGCTTTATCAACCTCAATCCCGCTCTTAGAAATCTTATGGCCAAGGACAATTCCTTCCTTGACCATGAAATGACTTTTCTCCCAATTTAGACTAAGATTTGTATCTTCACATCTTTGAAGCATTTTGTCTAAATTGGTGAGACACGATTCGAATGAATTCCCAATGACTGAAAAATCATCCATGAAGACCCCCATTATTTTCTCGATCATGTCGTGAAAAATGGCCATCATGAATCTTTGAAACGTGCCCGGAGCATTGCACAAGCCAAAAGGCATGCGTCGATAAGCAAATGTTCCATATGGACACGTGAAAGTCATTTTTTCTTGATCTTGAGGATCGATGGGAATTTGGAAATAACCCGAAAAACCGTCAAGGAAACAATAGTATTTGTTTCCCGCCAATCTTTCGAGCATTTGATCCATGAAAGGTAGAGGGAAGTGATCTTTACGGGTGGCGTCATTTAATTTTTGATAATCAATGCAAACGCGCCAACCCGTTACCAATCGAGAAGGAATTAACATATATCATCATTTTTAACAACTGTAATACCACCCTTCTTGGACACACAATGAACGGGACTCACCCAAGGACTATCCGAGATAGGGTAAATCAAACCGGCATCAAGAAGTTTTATGACCTCTTGCTTGATAACCTCATGAATTTTAGGATTTACCCTTCTTTGTTGTTGAACCGCCGGTTTAAAGTCATCCTCCATCAAAATCTTGTGCATACAAAATTCTGGGTTAATACCCTTGATGTCGGAAAGTCTCCAAGCAATGGCTCGCTTGTGTGACTTTTAAACCTTTAAAAGAACGGTTTTGTTTTCCTCATTCAAGTCTTTAGCAATTATGACGGGAAACTTATCGTCACCCTGCAAAAATGCGTACTCGAGATGAGGCGGAAGTTCCTTGAGTTCGACCTCAGGAAAATCATCAGTTTTTTTAACATCTTTGACTTCCATGTTATGAAGTTCTTTTGGAGGAAGAGATGATGGATCATCATTAAGCAACTTCTCAAGTAGAAGTGTGTCTTCCTCGGGATTGATAGAATCATGACCAACATGAGAATCACATGACAAACAAGCTTCAATTTCTTCCAAATTGAAGTCACCTCCTAGAAATGGAGTGAGAGAGGGGGGAGAGACATCAATGGTAGAATTGATTGATCCTTGCACATTTAACACTTCTTCAAAATAGTCATCGCATGCAACATCGATGACATCAAGTCGGTTGATTTCTTCTCGTTCAAGGTCGAGAAGATCTTTTGAAGTGTTTTCACTATTAATGACCAACTGTTCATCGCCAACTCTTAGAGTCATTTCTCCTTCGAAGACGTCGATTAATGCACGTGCCGTTTTTAAGAATGGTCTTCCCAAAATAAGGGGAACACGAGGATTGGCATCAAAATCGACGACTACGAAGTCGGCAGGAAAATGGAACTTGCCAACCTTCACAAAGACATCTTCCGCAATACCCTTCGGAATCATAACCGATCGGGTTGCTAATTCTAGAGTCATTCGTGTTGGTGTAAGCTCGGGAAGTGAAAGATTTTGCCAAATAGAGAAAGGCATGAGATTTATGCTAGCGCCAAGCTCGGCCAAGGCGAAGCACTCTTCTAGCTTTTGGAAATCACTTGGAATGAGAAATTTCCCGAGGTCTCCTAATTTTTCGGGAAGTTTCTTTAGAAGCACCGCCGAACAATTTTCATTCAAACGAGTTTTAGTGAGTTCAAATAATTTCTCTTTGTTACTTAGAAGACTCTTGAAAGTAGAAGCAAACTTGGGCATATAGAGAAGAGCATCCGCGAAACTAATGTCGAAGTGTAATTTTTAAAATATTTCAAGAAACTTTTTCATTTGATCATTAGTTTGCTCACGGAGTCTTTGATCATTTAAACGCGAAGGATAAGGTATTGAAGCTTTGGGTTGAACGGGATTCATCGGAGGTTCAAAAACAATTCCCGGTTTTGATTTGGTTTTTGGGACAACATGAGGTTGGACGTGTGCGGTACTTTGTGGGCTAGTAATTTGCACGTTGTCCTTTGTAGCCTCAGGTTCACGTTCCACTACCTTTGGAGGAGAAGAAGACGAGGTAGTAGGAATCGTGGGTCCATCATAAGAAACACCACTACGGGTTGTGATCGCCTTTACATCGCCTTTCGGGTTGGCGATCGTGTCGCTTGGTAGCGTTCCCGATCCCGAAGGTCGATCATTTAAAGACTTCGTTAGTTCAGAAATCTGACCGATCAACAACCTGTTTGTTTCATCTTGAGCTTTCATAAATTGTTTCAATAACTCATCGGTTGATGATTGAGTTTGAACAACAGCTTGGTTTTGATGAGAAAAATTTTGAGCTCGGTTGTTTTGATTGAAACCTTGATTTTGAAAATTTCCATGGTTTTGGTTAACATGAAAATTGTTTCATTGATTGAGATTACCATAACCTTGGTTTCTATCCAAGTTTCCTTGATTTTGAGAACCTTGGTTGTAATTTCCCCTTGATTTGGAAATTGATTCATAGGGGCCTGAAATTGGTTTTGAACATTCGAATTTCTTTTTTGTTGATTTTGATTGAATCGATTTGGATTATTGGATTGAGAAAAATCGGGTGGACCACTTTGATTGTTAGCATGGTAATTCGGTTCCATCTGAGGACGGTATTGGTTACCTCCTTGATTAGAACTACCGGCTATCGCATTAACTTCAAATGTTGCCATCGGTGGCAGTACAATTGTAATATGCGTGTGGACCACCACAAGTAACACAAACTTCAACCTTTTTGACTTCGGCAGGTTGAGAAGAAACTTTCTTTGTTTTGGTGAGAACCAAAGCATGAATAGCTTCCGTGAGCTTGTCAAGCCTAGCATCGGTGCTAGATTGAGCCACGGGTGATGAGGTAGAAGGGCTAACATTTACTTGGGAAACAACCGATTTGCTTCGTGGAATGCGGACCTTAGACTTATTCTCAATGATCATCAAAGCATCTTAGGTGGTTTGATTCAAGAAATTACCTCTCGCGGAGGCATTGAGAGAGTCTTGATCGACTTGGCTCACACCATTATAGAAAGTGTCGAGTTGCATTAACTCGGAGAAACCATGATGGTGACATTTACGAAGCATGTCCTTGTAACGGTCCCATGCCTCACCGAATGATTCATCGAATTTCTGCGTGAATTTCATGATCTCATTCTTGAGGGCCGTGGTTTTTGAATGAGGGAAGAATTCATTCACAAACTTCTTAACCAAATCTTCCCATGTTTCAATCGATCGAGGGGGTTGTTTGTCTAGCCAATTTTTGGCAGCCCCATCGAGGGAAAACGGGAAGAGAAGAAGTTTGATAGCTTTCTCAGGGAAATTTTTGCATTTGATGGTGGACGTGATTTTGTTAAACCATCGAATGTGATCTTGAGGATCGTCCCTATCGAAACCATAGAATTGATGCGAGGTGACTAAGTTTATCAACCCCGTCTTAAGCTCAAAATTGTCAGCCACGATGGCTGGAATGATGATAGCATCTCCGTAACCCTCGATGGGTGCTTGGAGAAGCTCATTCATAGTGGGCTCACCCGCCATGATGGGAATAGTACGAATCTCGGGTTCGACGATTGGATTGGTACGTCGTCGATTACGCCTTCTTCTTGGAATATTGTTAAGTGATTGCAAAGGACTTGTTGACGTAGATGAACGCGTGCGCATGCACCACAAAAAATATCAATTAAAACAATACCACTTTAACGACAAGGGAACTTAAACCAATAATCAAGAATGCAAGGTCGACTTCTAAAGAAAAACGCACAAAGGAGCGGGAGAGAAGAATGGATCTCTCACTCGGCGAAGTTCGTTGGAACGCCACATACCGTTTCGACTCCTCTTAGAGTGTGTTTGTCGTTTAAAAGTTTTCCAAAACGCAAGTGATACAAAGGCAAGTTTTGATCTTCGGTTTGGGAACTTATTATGGTCACACCCCCAGTTGGTAGGTGTTCTGTCTTGGTTTGCGGTGGTAAGATTTTAATGTTGTAATTATTAAACAAATAAACGGGAAAATCTTTTTGTGTTTTTCTTAACTTTTATAGATATAATACATATATAGAAACAAAAGAAAAATATTTTTGGTTTTTTATAAGTTTTCTGAAAACGTAACTTCTTGCGAAGGTTCTACAAGACTAATTGTCTAAACCTTACTTTCAACACACAGCCTCCCCGGCAGCGGCGCCATTTGATTCGTTGTGTTTTGGTGTGTGAAAAAACAATTTATCAATATATCAACTGTTAGGAATACAATTATTCCTATAAAAATCTCGGTCACCCGATTATTGTAATAGCATTAAGTTAACTCGTAGTTAGTTTATATATTAGTTAGATAGTATTAGTTTAAGCAACACCGTGGAAGAAGGACGGGTCTTCACACACTGTATGCCTGATCCACAGCCCGAGTGTGGGCGTTTATGTTGTAAGTATAAATACCCCTCTCCACATGTGGAGAGGGTTAGACCTTCATTTCATCTTAATCTAACATTCTCATTTTTCTCTCAAGGTTCCACTCTCCCTCTCTCTCTAGTAATTTCCAACGCCACACAAACCACAAGGAAATCATGTTTCCAACTTAATTAGTATTCTACAATTGGTATCAAGAGCCAAGGTTTCATCTTAGGGCCTTGTAGAATCGGATTTGATGTGGTTTTGTGTTGTTTTGTGAGTTTGAAGTCACTTTCTTGTAAAACATCTTGGTTTGATCTTTCTAGTGTTATTAGACATGTTAGTGATGTACTTTTATGATCATTGGTGTTAGTTGAACACTGTGTTTTAGTTGGTTATACCATATATTTAATCTATTTGAAGTTTGGATTAGGTTTTGGGAGTATTTCTAAGTTGCGGTTAAGTCTACTGTTGCATTGCTTGTCTGCGTTTAGTTTCTGATATCTGTGGTTAGTTTGACTGCGATTACTATTTTGGGAATACAAACAAATCGCAAGGAAAGTGACAGATTTGGATTTTTGTATATTGCGATTAGCTCTTGCGGTTAAGTAGTCTGCGGTTAGCTTATTGTGGTTAGCTCATCGTGGTTAGCTTTCTGCGATTAAGTATTCTGCGGTTAGCTCTTTGTGGTTAGCCTATCTTGCGGTTTGGGTATTCTGCGGTTGGCTCCCCTCTGCGTTTATCTCCTTGATTGTGGTTATCTCCTAACTTGTGATTTGCTCCTAGATTGCGACTAACTCACATGAGTTTAGTTTGGTTCTCATATGTAGTAATCTCAGTCCTTTGATTACTCACATTTTGCTACTTGTTTGGGTGTAGTGACTATATCTTGTGTGTTGGCATTTCATCTAGTTGTATGCCTCATTTACAAATGAAAGGACCAGTATCGTATGTTGACTCAAGTGTATAATCATGCTCGGGCCCTAAAGAGAATGCGAGTCCTCAGTCAAGCAAACTGATTGAATTGGCAAGAGAATGTCACATTGAATGCTTTCAAAAACTTCAGTCACATCTTTCTGAGCTGCTAGAGGGCAATGGATTCATAATGGGATTTGAACGTGCATTCATAAGAACTTTCGGTCAAGATGTTCAAACATTCACAGACATCATGATCTTGAACTTGGATCAATTACGTCAACAATTGGACCGAAAAGAAACAACTAATGAGGGATCATCAGCTGCCCTATGTGTGCTCAACAAACAACTGCATAGCTTCTTTAACTCAAAATCCTCCATGATTTATGATTACGACAGTCAGATGACTATGAAGTGCTTTGCTGACCACACAAATATAGATGTTGACACCTACAGAGATAAGCTACGTCAAAACTTGGATAAGGTTAAAGAGTACATCGAGAGACAGCCAAAACATGAACCAGTGTATGATGACAAGGTTGAGACACATGGTGGACAATCAAGTGATTGTTTGGGGTTGGGTTTAACAGTGGATGCTAAGTCTGTCAACACTGAACGCATGGATTCAGAAGATGATAAGATTGTCACTTCTGACAAGTTGGTGACCTAGGCTATGAAGAACATACTCAAACCGGACTCAAGCAATGAGGTATCGTCAATTGATCAACACAATACACCATCTAATGTATGTCACCATACAGATCAAATTAATCTTTGTTATAACACAAATCTGTTGAAAAAGACTGACAGTTTGTTACTCTCATCTAATTCAACAAATGTGTGTTATAAAGGGGGAGAAAATGATTTGTATGATGTCTTCACAAATGATCTGTTTGATGAAAGTCCTTGCCTCAAAGTTGAGTTTTCTAAGACAATGGACCAGAACATGGTTGAAAAAGAGACATTTAATCAACTTCAAAAAAGGTTCTCACAATTACAAAAACATTGCATTGAACTTTAAATTGAAATACAACATAAAGAAGAATGTCTTCAAAACTGCAAACCGTGTTTAAATCCGGAATTGCCTGATCTTAATGAATATTTTATGATAAACAATCTGAAAACTCAGCTGCAAGACAAGGACTCCACTATCACTAACCTTAAAAATCAGATCAAGATGTATGAGCAACGTAATGATGCCAAATGGAAACACGATACTTATGAAACTAAATGCAAAATGGCTAAATTACGTATGGAAAATGAGACTCTAAAAGTAAAATGTAAAGAACTATGTGAGTCAATCAAAGAAATAAATGCTATGAACATCAATCTGACTACTCCACAGTTTACTAAACACACTGATCTCACTGCTCAAAGTCTAACTTTATGTCCTAAAATTCCTGGTGAGCACATCGTGCCAAGTTATGTTTCAAAGAGTCAAATGAGCCTTAATCTTTCAAAACCATCTATCTTGGGAAAACCAGTCTTGAAAACTGTTGGTAATCAAACCACCATTAGACAACCAAATGCTTTTATTTCTGAAAGACTTAAATTCTCGAAAACTCAATGTGTCTCTCAAGTAGATAATCAACGTGCTTTGATTAAGTTTGTGAGCTCAAAACCTAAAATTCATAAATCAAATGGTCGTAAACCTGTAATACCTTTGAGACATAGACCAAGGAAATCTGACCATCTAACTACTCACCACAAGAATGTCACTATACATGAAATACCATACAGGCTTAGATCTTCTTGGATATGGGTACCAACTGGAAGGACATTCGTGATGAATGGTCACAAATGTTCACATGTGGGTATCATAGACACTGGTTCTTCAAAGGGATTACACAATTGGTCCAAGAAAACCTGTGTGTGGCAACCAAATACACAGACATCTCCCACGTCTGGAGACATGTCTACTCACATGTGAGATGACATCATGTGGACTCCTGACTAATTCTTTTTCAGGACTCGTATTTCACTTCTCACCTACTAATTTATTCCCTGTGTATGCTTTATGTCAGTAGTTTGTGTACAAATATGTTTTGTTTTTCATTTATTCTCTTTTCATGCCATCTTTTTGTGTATATTTACTTACTGCACATTGTGTCTATATGCTTGCTCTTCATGCTATGTGCTGCTTTAAGTTGTCTGTTGTTTCTCATACCTGACGTCATGGTTTTATATGTGCATCCTGTAGATTTTCTCATCACTTATGTATCATTCATAACTTCAGGGACCAATCTTGTGCGCATGTATCATTGTCTAAATTGTGGTAGTGAAGTACAAGGACTATTTGTGTCATTATAGCTAAGTGTACCCCATCACATATATATGAGGTTATTTTTTGTGATTATAAGTTAACCTCAATACCTCTTGCTATTTACTCACATAACTCTCGACCACTGCACATTTTTTTGCGATTGGTCTTGATTGCTTCCCTTGTTGTTTATTTCTTGGTACGTTAAGTGTTTACTCTACACATATGATATATCCTTCCATGATTTCATATACTCACGCGTTGCATTATTTTAGGTGGGGATACGCGTTGCTTGAAATCTCGTGTAATTGCGTTTTGACAATAGGTTAGATCATGCTTGCTCCTTACTGCGTTTAACTGTTCGTTAACTGCTTATGTGTGATATTTATTGATGAGAGTGTGAGATTTTGGTTTGTTAGCATTGCGTTTAGAGTGGAAATACCTTTTGTAGTACCTTAGGTGTCGGGTAGGGACTTGGATTGTTGTCTTGATAATGGTTGTACTTAGATTGATTGATCCTGTAGTCATCCATGGTATTTATCGTAAGATCAGATGGTATATGTCGGAGTGTGTGGTGTATTCTTATCTGCGGTTAGCGTAAGTTCTTGATTGCGGTTAGCGTAGACTCTTGACTGCGGTTAGCGTGAGTTCCTGATTGCGGTTAGCGTAGACTCTTGACTGCGGTAAGTGTGTGTTCTTGATTGCGGTTATCGTTTTTCCCTGATTGCGAGTTTCTCTTTAATTGTGACTGCGATTAGCTAAACTTGCGTTTAACTTGCTGTGCGTTTACCATGTCTTGCGATTAAATTGGTTGCATTTAATTTAATCTGAGGTTATCTCATTTTACGATTCAATTGGTTGCGTTTAATTATGACTGTGACTGCGGTTAATTAGTTTTGCGGTTACTTGCGTTTGCGTTTAACGTGATGTGCGACTCAATTGGTTGCATTTAATTTGACTTGTTGCGGTTAACTTGTTTTGCGGTTATGTCACCTAGTGGATTACTCACTTTGCGATTAAATCGGGTTTGCAGTTAACTTGTTTTGTGGGCTTCTTATCTTGTGAGTATCCTGCCCTGAGGTTAAATGGTTCTGTGTTTAGCTCTTGTTGAGTGTTCTTTTGACTCACTTATCTTGCTGTCTGTCTTACCTGCTATTGTTGGGCATTGAGTTTCTGTCTTACGACAATTATGTCACTCTATGTTCTCTCTAACTAGTTGTGCACTGCTTGTATGTTAGTGAATGGGTGTCTAAATTGCTTTGTATGACCTTATGGCACTCATTCTTGTCTGTCTTAATTGTTATTCTATGTGATGTATGATATCCCTCATGTGTGCTTATCATTGTTCTCGCATGGTTCTTGGCCTGATAATATCTCCTTACCATGTGGTGCTAGGGTTTCACTAGTTACTAACACTTACTGTCACATGTGTTTGCTTTCTTTGGTGATTTGTGTCAAATGCAGCTATTATGGCAGAATCTATTATCGAAGGACCATTGGCTCCACCTGTTCGTTCTGACAAGGACATTCTTCCATTCAACAAGTGGGTAGCTATTGGAAAGAGCAACTGCTATGTTAAGACAGATAGACCTCAGAATCATCCCATATTCAGAATGGCCCTGGACATACTAAAAAACACCACTTTCTTCAATGCCTTCACCGCATCCTCCTCGATCCCATCCATCTATATTCAGCAGTTCTAGAACACTATCTGCCATGATAGAGCTACCAACACATACAAGTGTCAGCTGGATGAACATTGGGTGAACATCACAATGGAAACTCTTGGTAGCGCACTGCAGATATTGCCAACGGGAGACAATGTCGAATACACTCCCCCACCTAATCCCGCTATCCTTATTGACTTCGTCAATGAACTTGGGTATCCCACTCAGGTATCTACGCTTTCCACAGTTATTACCCATGACCTCTATCAACCATGGAGAGCCATTGCAAGCCTTATCAACTTGTGTCTGACGGGCAAAACATCTGGGTATGAAAGACTTAGAGCTCCATCTCTACAAATTCTCTGGGGCATTGTTAATGGAAAGAACATCAACTTTGCTGAACGGATCTGGGAGGAATTTAGTCAGTCCATTCATTCTTTCTTGGTCGATAAGGCAAATCTTGAAGCTAACAAAGATGGTAAGAAAAGATAAGCCAAGCTCCTGATTCCAAGCATTCGCTTCACTAAGTTGATCATACTAAGTCTTCAACGATCTCTCAAATTCCACCCCAGAGATGAATCTCCTCTTCATCAACCCACAGATGAACATCCAGTTGGGTTCCTCAAGTATGATGCAAAGAGTACGAGCGAGATAATATTCGGCATGGACACTCGTGATATACTGACTGCACCGTATTATGAGGAATATCTTAAACTTCTGAAGACAAGTCGGGAAGCATCTGCTAATGAGCCCTCCCTATCCACTAAGTCTGAAAGAACCGCATCCAAGAAACGCAAGGGTGTAACAACCTCAGCTGCGTCTTCTGAAGGAACTAAACGAGTGAAGCGCACCACAGGGGGAAAAAGAACCAGCACCAAGATTATCCCACCAAGTGTTGATGATCCTAAAGTAGCACCTAGCACCACACAGTTGCCTCTCACAGAAGAAGAAATGGTTCGAATGGCAACTGCTGAAAGCTTGAAGGATGTGTACATGCCACCTGTGCCTCCAGTCAGTGGTGTCAGCATTAGAGAACCGGTGTCAGACAATACATCACAACTCCAGCATGTGGTAGGAAAAGGCAAGGATGCCGCCAAGGAAGAACTGGCTGCACACACGTTGTTGAAAATATCCTCTCCAGCCTCTAAATCGACCAGCTCTAAGTATATCCTCAAAAGATGATCACCAACATCCTCATCTGCCAAAATGTCCCCTGACAAAGCTTCATCACCAAGTCTTGGGCAACTTGCTAACACAAGCGGATCGGAGACTGATACCAGCTCAGCTCTCAAGGGTGATGACTCCAACTTGGCTACACAAGATGTTACCAGTAACCAACCTGTGTAGGATAAAGCTGTTGAGTCTGTAACACCAATTGACCCACTTGATGACGAATTTGTATCCACTGCTTATCTCGATCTACAAGGTAATTTCAAACTGAAGACTGATGATCCTAAACTCGCAGTGGAACCTGACAGCTCTACTGGATCCCTAGCATCGTATAAGAATCTTGATACTTTTGGAGACCAATTCCTCGTGGATAAGCCGGATGATGCTGAAGGTGACAAGTCTGGAGATGAGCGAGAAGAAGTTGTTTCGATGGTTGATGTGCCTATTGAGCAAGACAATTCCACCATTCCTACCAGGTCTGCACCAATTCCTATTGCAGGTCCTGACAACACTGGCACTCCACAAGCTGCTGCAACTCAAGAGAAAATGACTGAATCTGCCACTCCTACTACCACTGAGAAGATACTAGATCTGAATACATTAGCTGGCATGACAGCTGATATTGTTCAAGATAACCTCACCATCCATGAGAAGTTGGATAAGCATGCCTCCGTAATTCAAAAATTAGTAAATCTTGATCTGCCAAAAACAATTACTAATCATGGCAGCAGATTGTACAAGTTGGAGCATCTTGACCTTGAACAACAAGTATCTCAGGCAATCAACGAACATGTAGCTGAAGCGGTCAGCATTGCTCTTGAAGCTCCCCTAAGATCCAGATTCAAAGACCTACCCATCAATGATATGAAAGTAATCTTACAGCACAGCATGTACGAAAAAGGTCAACATACAGGTCATGATGCACATGTCAAATTGTATGCAGCATTAGAAGCCTCCATCAGACAAGATGACGCTGAGGAACACGCCAGAGACATGGAAATTGAAAGAAAACGAAAACAGAGGCGTCAGGGTCATCCCAGGCCACCATCGGGATCACCTCCTCAACCTCCTCCACCTACTAGGGCATCTGGTCCATCAGGCACTCCTTCTCTACCAGGTGGGTCTCATGCTCCTTCTGGGCCGTCGCAACCCTCCTCATCACCATCACATAAACAACAAAATGACAAGACATCCAAGTCAGCACCTTCCAAACAGGCCAAACAAGTTAAGTATGCTGCGTGGACCACCATTGACGTTGGTGCTACCTCTATTGCATCTCATGTCAATGATGATCTTGTTTTCAATGAAGCATCTGTCATTCCTCAGCATACTGATTCTTCCGATGACGACGAAGATGATGCCTCTACAACTCATATCCCGGGAAGACAGTGGTGGAAATCATTCACCAGGACTGACTCTAATGACCCACCACCTGTTCTCTTAACTAAAGCAGACAAAGAGACATGGTGGAAACTCGATGACAAGCAATCACAATCACCTGAACCTGACTGGACAATTCCATCTTCTGATAAGCCAACCAATGACACCAATTGGATCAATGCTATCACCACCAGCTTCGTTCCTCCTTCTGAAGACTCTCTGCTTTCACAAACAGGTGATATGGGGACGTTCATCACATGGTTTTGCAAGAAGCATGGTTTATCAAGGCTTACTCAGAAAGACCTGGAAGGACCGACATTCAACATTGTCAAAGCATTTCATCAGGATGTAAATCATCTGCAATACCAAATGGAAGAGTGTCACAAGATGTTCAACGACATTGTGGATGAAGGGATTATGAAGTATAACTACAACAATCCACTTCCTTTTGGTGGAAATCCTGGAAATGTCACTATCCAAACAGAATTCTTCTTCAACAAAGACCTCGAATATCTTAAGCTTGGTAATAGAAAATGCAAGTCAGCCCTGTCCATTACCAAGATGAAAGCTGCCCAATATTCAGATGTCGGGTTAGAACAACTTGTCCCTGACAACATGTGGATTGATCAAGAATGTGACTACGATATCTTCGCATCTTTGGGTATTTCTCACTGGTGGCTAAAGAAGCAGCAATTTTACATTGATCGATTTCAAGCTCAAAGTGACCGAAAGTCTGTTCGATCACCACTTCAGATCATCAGTGTGGTTAAGATACAGATTCATCCTATCCATGGATATGATTACCTTAAGAGTGTAACACTCCGTCGAGCTGACTTCAAAGACTACATCATATCCGAAGGTAACTTCAAACATCTTCGCCCTAATGATTTCGAAGACCTGTATTTGCTCCATCTTCAAGGAAAGCTGCATCACCTACCATCTCGTGAAAAGAAATCTCTTGTGTTTGCCGTACTTCATTGGATCAGGGGTATCGTCATTCGAAAACGGGTCAAAGATTTCCAGCTTGGCATCGAAAGCTACCAATCTCAGCTCAATCTCACGCGACCTCTATAGAATGTCAATAGTCTGGAACCAGTTGCTGATTTTACAGTCATAGAATCTCCTCTGGCTGTAGTAACGTTCCTATGGTTCTGCGCTTCAATGAAATACACAAGTTCAGCGATGGTACTTTACGAATGGTTGAAGAGGCTTTGGACTTCAGAGTGAAAGAATACCATGTTTATGACCATGGATCTAGACGATATACCAACCACTGGACTGACCACGACATGATACGAAACAAGAGATTTTTGGCTGGTATCCGCAAAAGATTGAAGTTGCAAAGAATCTTCCGTAGTTTGGAGTGCTACGTGGGTGGCAGAGTTCGAGCTGGTGACTACTGCCTTCTACAACGAACTGAATGATGTGCTCGGTGGTGGGGTTCTGTGTCATATGTGTATTTTGGATGTGGTAATTGTTTTGTAACTTGTACTGTATAAAGCTTGTGGCTTTCTTCTCGTATCCTTATAACTCTTACAGTTCCCATTCGTATATCCTATCCTATATATTGTGTGTGTGTGTATATATATATATATATATATATATATATATATATATATATATATATATATATACACATATTACTAACTTGTAAATAGTAAAATATAAAACCTATAAAATCCATAAAAATCTGAAAAATCATATAAAATATAAAAATATTCTTCTCACGACATGTCTCTTGTGTAATCAATATTATGTACGTTTCTAGAAATGTCATTCAATAATGACACAGAATCATACATATGCTTGAGCAAGAGTTTTTTTTTCGGTTTCAAATAAAGTTTTTCTAAAACATGTCGTATCTCAAAATATTCTTCAAAACTATGGCTTGTAGTCATTTCAGGCTGCAACCCGCACTTCAAAAATATGGCTTGTGGTCATTTGAGGCTACAACCCGGACTTCAAAATTATGGTTTGCTATTACTTCAGATAGCAACCCGGTTTTTCATAATGAGGAAAACACGTCGCCAAAAAGACGGTTGTTCCTAGCAAAGGGTGTCGTTCATCCGAGCGTGAATTACTTTATATTCATGCACCCTCGATCTAATGAACGATTCAGTGCATTATTTCTTGATAAAGAAGAGAAATCATTTTTTTTTTGGCCAAATACTTTCCCTTCTATGATTTTTTCGGAACGTATTTGTGCAAAACTTGTTGGTACCATGAGATTTTGATTAAAAATCAAATTGAACTCCAATGTTTGATAAACTTTTCTCTCAATCAATGACTTTCATATTTTATGAAAATATTTTTGGTTTTAACATTCGTCATTGATTTAGGGGGAGAATGATTTCTCAAAATTTTATGTATCATCAAAACTCCCAACACTTTGTACAAAACAAAAGCAACAAAACGATTTGTGATGGTTATGTGTCAGAATGAGTAAATTTTCAAAGAGTTCTCGTTAAAACTTCGAATCTAACTTATTTAAATCAATTGGGATCCAAATCTCAAAAGATTTGAAATTTTTGATCGGGGGAGAGAATGTGATTTAAATATGGAATCTGATAATCAAATGTGATCTTTTGGACTCAATAAATGTGCTCGCACATATGTGCTAAACACTTTCGAATATCGGTGCACATATTGAGGGGGAGCAAATGCGTTTGCGGAAGTTATACCAAAGACCGACCATTTATCTTTATGCATGGAGTTATAAGGATGGTTAAGGTTAGGTATGAGTTCCATGATCCACCAGAACCGGAAGGATCTTCCCAGGGACAATCCATAGATAGATTAGAAGTCCTTAGGAATGATTGAAAAAAGGAGTAAAGTGAGAAAGGGAAGAGTGTGGACTGAGATAGAGCTAGGACTAGAACAAACCCAACAAGGTTCTAGTGGTGAAGTCTCGGTAAGCACTGAAGGGGTTGAAGAATGAAAAAGAAATGAAATGAGAAAGGGTGAAAAGAAATAGCCCTCCATATATTCAACCTTAGGGCAGAAACCGGGTTCAATTCATAATCTACTGGTGGTTACTAAGGTAACACCGGTATTGAAGACAAGACGTCATGGACCCAGTGACGCACCCAACCACTCAAGTTCTCTTAAAAGAGCTTGTTTCATTCTCACGGGGAACCCTGTGCAATGTATCGACCGCTCATTGCGAGCTATGTTGATACCAAAACAGGAGACACCTCCCCAGTCTCCAGGAGCGGATCAAAACGCACTATTAAGTCTAGAGCCATGAGATCATCCATAAATCTCAATAGGACACACTCCCAATATGCTTATTGTTTAACACAATGTGGAAAGTAAGATAAAATATTTAGAGTCCTACGCATTATCCTTGTGGTATTGCCAGAACATCCGAGTGATATGAAAATATTCACTATGAAGATGGAAATCCTTCTAGAGCGAACATCACTCAAGCCCTTGGTAGGTGACATGTGAGATCCATCGTGGATCAATGATCAAGTGACAACTGTAAAGCAACAATGGTGCGATTCAACATTGAATCAAACTTGTTCCAGGAAATGGATTGACGGATACTTTTGCAAAAACCTTTCAGTGTGCTCACAAACTAATTTTCGAGCACATTGATTGTGTACACTATTTCAAACAAAAGTATTTTTGATGAAAATGTGATTCTGAGCATAAAAATCTTGTCGTGTCTCAAAAATGTTTATCATATGACATGCAAGTGATTTCTATAAATCAATTTCTCATCAATTCACCGATTCACTCTATCGTGCTGTCTGCTTTGAGACGTTCCGATATGAGAACATGCTAAGTATGAAGATTCTAAAGTGGATTCTTTAGAAACATTCATCACTACAAGATGGAAATTCCTGTCAAGGAGTGTCTCCTTTAAAAGAGACTCTACCCGATCACATGTCGGTTTTCACAAAACCGGAGGGTAGTCTGTCCTCGCAGAATGAATGACAAAGCCATATTCGTTCTCTATCTTTATTGCTAACTGTTTTATTTCAGGGACACATATAAAGATGGCGTTGATGGCTCCAATTTCCAGCTGAATCGGGTCAATCCATACCTCATGCTCACACATCCTCCACACTATCAATGAAGATGAGAGACTTGCTACAACCAATGTTGAGAGACTAACAACAACGTTTCCGCAACTCTGATGAAAAGTCTCCTGATCCACAACTCTAATGCAAAGTCTCCAGATACAGAAGGGTGTGAGCATGATGCTCCTTAAGTCACTACATCACATGAAGGCAATACAACTATGGATGAGCTTGGAGATTTACTTTGGCTGATGATCTCAAAGAAGCTCAAAGATCACACATCACAAAGGAATTCTAATCACAAGTTCACTTGCTTGAAGTACAAAGTGTGTAGAAAAGTGAAGAATCAGATCCTACGAGCTAAAGAGACGAAATAATGCTTAAAGACCAAAGAGCTTAATTTCAAAGGTGACCTCGCTTAGGGGGAGATTGTTAGGAATACAATTATTCCTATAAAAATCTCGGTCACCCGATTATTGTAATAGCATTAAGTTAGCTTGTAGTTAGTTTATATATTAGTTAGATAGTATTAGTTTAAGTAACACCGTGGAAGAAGGACGGGTCTTCACCCACTATATGCCTGATCCACAGCCCGAGTGTGGGCGTTTATATTGTAAGTATAAATACCCCTCTCCACATGTGGAGAGGGTTGGACCTTCATTTCATCTTAATCTAACATTCTCATTTTTTCTCTCAAGGTTCCACTCTCCCTCTCTCTCTAGCAATTCCAACGCAACACAAACCACAAGAAAATCATGTTTCCAACTTAATTAGTATTCTACATCAACAACGTGAAGTCTAATTTATCATGAGAAAAATAGACGTGAAGTAATACGAGTAAACCTTTTAGGAAAAAGATTACCTCGCAAAACTTGTGAAAGTGATGTTTAAATTGTGAGACCAGGAAGTGATTTCCCGGGTCGTACCCCAACGAGGTGTGAATGGAAAGCTTCGAATGAGATTGGGATTAAAATCTCGTATGATTGGTGATGAGTGCTCAAACACTCATCATTTTTATCGTATCTAGACTGCCAAAACATCCAAAAACACCCAAAAACGCATCAATATACACAATTTATCCCAAAAGTGTGTTTTATATGTTTTAGATGCAAAATGTTTAAAAACAAATGAAAAATGAACAAAGTTTGCATAATTGGCAGTTTCAGTCCCTCAAGTTTCAAAATTTGGCAAAACTAGTCCCTGGAAGTTTAAAATGAAAGAAAAGTCAACCCAAGGCAAAGAAAAGTCAAAAATTGTCAAAATAAGTCCTTGGGTGAAAAAGTTTGAGAAAATTACACTTTTACCCCTCAAAATCTAAAATTGACATAAAAGGCCCCTGAACTTCATAATTTGGCAGAATTGGTCCCTGGTGGGATATTTTTGAAAGAAAAATCATTTTTGGACCTTGGGAAATCAAAAGTTATCAAAATTGGTCCTTGGTGTGAAGTTTGAGGAAATTACAATATTGGTCCCTCAAGTTTGGAAATTTGGCAATTATGGTCCCCGGATATCTAATTTTGGAAATATTGCAATATTGGTCCTTGGATAGTGGAACTTGGCATATTTTACCTTTGGAAGGTCCTTGGAATAAATTACAATTCAGGTCCCTCTATTTTGTCAAATTGCAAAAATGGTCCTTGTTGTTTTAATATACCACAAACCGGACCCTTAATATTTTCTAAACCCAATTCCAAATCCAACACAACTCCTAGCCCACTCCAACACCATTTCCAGCCCATCAGCCCACCACATCTAAAATATATATAAAAAAAACAAACGAACCGTTTTATTTAATCAATCAGTCAACCCTTTCGTTGACCACCCCCAACCTCACCACTTGAGTCTGCAAACTCAACCAACACTCCACCCCCCTCCTCCACATCAGCAACCCCATTCTATGTCTCCCCCAACTCCCTAATACTAACAAAACGCATTTATTGATACCAAATTCATCCAAGCAATCCCCAACTGCCTTTGACAATTTTGGCGGCAAAAACGTGTTTGAACGGCTAGGATGATTCCCACCCAATCCAATGGGTGGGATTTGATCAGGGAGATGCAACAAGTCAGAGAAGTTCAATAATTTAGAAAGAGGAGAGAAGGAGAAGCAGTTAGGTCACTTTTTAGTATATATAAGCTTTTGTAAGCCATTGTGGTTATGTAGACTAGTATTTATTTTTAATTCAGTGTAATTTCCTTTAATTGTACTCTTTTTATCAAGTAATGAAGGTTTAAGTTTAAATTACTTCTTGTTTTTCAGTTTTCAAAATTTACCTAAGATACTCAAATTGTGATTTCAAGTTATAAAGTAGAATAAGCTCACTTTAAGTTCATTTAGATTCAACATTTGAGTTCAAAAAGCTTAATAAGCCTTTGAATCTGACTCAAAATCAGTGTAATAATAATTCTTAAAAAATACAAAATAAATCAAGAAAAATAAAAAAATTAAAGAAGAAAGGAAAGCAGAGATGGATTGGAGCTGAGCTTGGATTTGAATTGGGTAATAGAGGTCTGTGGAGACCACTTAGGATTGTGTTCTGGGTCACTAGTTCATGCTTGTAGCTTGGAAGCTTTTGTAAGGACTTTTCTTCATATTAGCTTTTCATTGTATTAGTAATCATACTTTGCTTATTTCTGGATTTAATTACTTATTTGGTGTATTAGAGTTAAATTAATGCTTAAAATTTCATAATGGTTCATTTGTATTCAAGAATACTTAATGCTTGATTTTCATCATCAAAACTGCTTCATGATGATTTGAGGAATCATATGGAGTTTGTGTATGCATTTGTGTTTTAATGGGCTTCTATCTTCAATGTTTAACTTTTGAAATCAGTGGAATGGTTCAAATCAGTCATACCTTTTGAAACTCACTTTTTCATCCCTATAAAGGGGTGTTTAGATCTGCATACAACCCCACATTTAGGTCTGTTTTTGTTTGTACTTTTGGTTCATGCATGCTTAAATAGGTCATACTAGGTTAGTTATAGCTTAAAAAACCAGGGTGACTTTGGAAAAAGTCAAAATTGGCCTTAATCCTTCATAACATCTCAACTGTTAAGATATTGGGTTGCTTAATCATTTAAATAGTTTCATAATTAGTTCATATAGCTTAAATTAGTCTCATAATAAATTAATATATCACATTAAACCATCTAGGATCAATCAAAACTCAGAAAAGTCAACTGTGCTAGTTTTCCATAAAAGTCAAAATTTGCAAACTCAAATTTTCATCAAAATGGCAAGATTTAATCTGATTTTTGTGTTGTGATTTGGCATCTGAAATTTGTTGTGTGTAAACCCTACCAGCTGAACTTGAGGTTTCTACAATTTTCATAATTTTGTGAATTTTTTTTTAGTGACCAAATTGGCCCTGGAAGTTACCTGCAGGGCAAGGTAACTGCTATGTCTCAGCAGACCCTTCCCACTCACCCAACTTTGGTGATTGTTTGTGGTTTACCCAGTGGGTCCCACACTTCACCCTTGGGTTCTCTCAACCCCCTCCTACCAGGGAGTGTAAATTGACCAAGAGTTTGACCTCTGGACCCCACCTGAATTTGGTCCCAATTCTTGTCCCATTCTGCTTCAGATTCTAAATAAGTCAACAGCTTATTTGAGGTTTGTAGCTTATTGAAGCTTCTTATTTGTGCTTAACTTGCTTATCTCAGTTCATTTAACTCAGAGAAAACCATATTTATCATTGTGGACCCCACATCACTCATTTGAGCTAAAATCCTTCCACAGTCAACAAAAGTCAACTGTGGGGATCAATAAGCACTCTAAGTGCTTATTTCTTGGTTACATTAAAAGTGTTTTTATTAAAAGTTTTTGTTTTTAGTGTATAATCAGTTTGGAAAAAGAAAAAACCAAAAAAAATCAACTTTAATTATACTGATAGCTTCTATTTAATAGGATTTATCATTTTAATTTTCTTTTTAGCTTATTTATAAGCAATATATCATTTTTATATTTTTAGAAATTCTATTTTAGGTTAAAGTAATTTTAGAAAATTTTCCAGATTTTTATTTTGTCTTTTAGTGGTTTTTATAATTAATTTTATTTTAATTAAGTTTTAATTAATATTAAGTAATTAAATAGTATAATTATAATTTATAACGTACAACCTAGTTTTTATACTTTTTATAGATTTTATTTAAGTTAAAACATTTTTACAAATTTTTCTAGAATTTATATTACTCATTTTCTATTTTTTATAATATAATTAGTTTAATTAGAAATTAATAAGTAATTAGATTAATAATTAGTTAATTAGTTTAAAAATACATAAAATAAACCTTTTATAATTTTTTTAGGATTCCCATGATGGTTAATTAGACTTGTAAAATTTTTCTTAATTTTCTAAGCCTTTTTAGTATTTTTTAATAATTCTAATTAGTTTAATTAAGTAATAAATAGATAATTAGTAATTAATTAATAATAAATAATTAAATAGTGTAAAAATAGTTTTTATTTTTCTTAAATTTTTCTTTAATTGTTAGGATTGTAAAAATATTAATTTTACACTTGTAACCCTTTCCGTCCATCAGTTGTACTTTTCGTTTCGTTCGTCTGTGTACGTTTTTAATTAAAACGTACGTTTTTAGGTTTTAGCTCAAATCTTTGTAATCTTAATTCTCGTAATCAATCACGTAGCTTTCCTAAGCTATATTTGTTAATAATTTCCAAATAATTCTAATCACAACCCTTTTCTGTGAATAATCACCCGATCACGAGTACGCTAAAGTTACAATTCACACTTCAACGGGACATAACGACCTGGTGATACCTTATATTACCCGGAGCATTGATCTAGGCTATTTGACTTTTTTGACCATTCCTTGGTCAATATAAGTTGGTGGTTTAACATCAATCAATTTTTGGCGCCGCTGCCGGGGAAGTGTGCGCTTTTCTATAGCGTTATTTGAGATTAGTGTTATCTCACCTCATTCACTGTACAAATACCACCACTTTTGTAAATTTTAAATCAAAACACAAAAAAGTCATTAACACTTTTCCTAAAGTGTTAAAACACCAAAAAAATTAAAAGCAACAAAACAGATCGTAGCGTTTTCTGAATCGGTTTTCTTTTAAGGCGATTCTTAAAGAGAAACGGTTTTGGTAAACGAAACGATACCAAAAATATTTTCAAAAAGTTTCTAAACCCATACACAAAACACAAAAACATCCGTCTTTTCTTGTGAATAATAATAATTACATAAAAATCAACCGTCGCAAACCAAGACAGAACACCTACCAACTGGGGGTGTGAACGTAATAAGTTCCCAAACGAAAGATAAAAACTTGCCTTTGTATCCCTGTAGGTGGTGTACCTTTCTTAAAGAAGCCACTTACTTGCGATTATTGGTTTAAGTTCACTGTTGATTTGCCTTGATTTTTGTTTTGATTGGTTTTTATCCCTAGTGCATGCGCACTCGTTCATCAAGGTCCACGAGCCCATTACGCGAGCTTGTTCGGAAACCTAGAAGACCTCGTCGACGTTCAGCACCAACAGTCGGATCTGAGATCCGTACTGTTGCCACACCCACTGTCACCATGGCGGAAGACCGCCCCATGTGTGAGCTTCTCCAAGCACCCATCGAGGGTTATGGAGATGCCATTGTTGTTCCAGCCATCGTGGCTGATAATTTTAAGCTCAAAACCGGGTTACTCAATCTAGTAACCTCAAGCCAATTCTACGGTTTTGAGAGGGACGATCCTCATGCTCATATTCGATGGTTCAATAAAATCACATCGACCATCAAGTACAAAAATGTCCCGTGTGAAGCAATAAAACTTCTTCTCTTCCCATTCTCCTTGGAGGGACAAGCCCGGATTTGGCTTGAAAAACAACCTCCACGATCTATTGAGACTTGGGAAGATCTTGTCAAAAAGTTTGTGAATGAATTCTTCCCACCTTCCAAGACCACGAGTCTTAAGAACGAAATCACCAAGTTCACTCAAAAATACGATGAATCTTTTGGTGAAGCGTGGGATCATTTCAAAGAATTACTTCGCAAGTGTCCACATCATGGTTTCTCTGAGTTGATGCAACTCGATACTTTTTACAATGGCGTGAGCCAAGCTGATCAGGATTCTCTCAATGCCTCCGCGGGAGGTAATTTCTTGAGTAGAACCACAAAAGAAGCTTTGCAAATCATAGAAAACAAGTCCAAGGTCCGCTCTACAAGAAGCAAACCGATTGTTTCTCAAATCAATGCGGGACCTTCTACTTCATCTTCTGTGGGTTAATCTAGCACGGATGCTAAGATTGACAAGCTCACTGAAACGATCCAAGCTTTGGTTCTCGCCCAAACAAAGAAAGTTTCATTTCCACAACATCCTCCCCCTGCTAAGGTTAAAAAAGTGGAAGTCTGTGTAACTTGTGGTGGGCCGAATGCCTACTACAATTGCACAGCTACTGATGCTACTCCATATGAAGCTCATGCTGTAGCTGGGTCCCAAAATCAAGGAGGCACTCAATATCGCCCTTCTATGGACCCTGGCTATCGTTCTCAACATCATTATCCTGGACCTCCCGGTTTTAATCAAAACCAAAATGTCCAAAACCGTGGCCAAAATCAAAATAGAGCGAACCAAGGTTATCAAAACCAAGGTAACTTCAATCAGGGTCACGGTTTTCACAATCAAAACCAAGGGTTCCAAAATCAGGGTTTCCAACATCAAAATCAAGGAAACTTTAATCGGAACCAAGGTCAGGGTAATTTCAATCCGGGATATTTTCATGGGAACAACAACCCTAATCAGGGGAATTTTCAAAATCAAGGTCCCAATCCGAACAATCGAGCTCCAAATATTCCTCATCCGAATCAAGCCATTGTTCCAACCGGGCCTTCATCTGACGAGTTGTTGAAACAATTCATGAAGTCCCAAGAAGAGTTGAACAAGTTGCTGGTCAGCCAGATTTCTGACATCAAGAAGTCTTTAAATGATCGACCCTCGGGCTCAGGTACTAGTTTACCGAGCAACACGATCGCTAACCCGAGGGGCGATGCTAAGGCGATCACAACACGAAGTGGTGCTTCATATGATGAACCCGCGATTCCTACTACCACTTCTTCCTCTCCTCCAAAGGTAGTGAATCGTGAACCTGAGGTGACAAAGGACAAGGTGCAAACTCCTAGCTCACGAAGTACAGCACACGTCCAACCTCAGGTTATTCCTGAAACCAGATGTAAGCCTGGAGTTGTCTTTGAACCACCAGAAACTCCAGTGGACAACCCTAAATCCAAAACTTCTATTCCCTATCCATCACGTCTCAGTGAACAAAAGCTCCGCGAAAAAGCTAATCACCAAATGGATAAATTTTTCCAAATCTTCCAAGATTTGCACTTTGATATCAGCTTCGCGGACACTATTCTCTTGAAGCCCAAGTTTGCATCAACAATCAAAAATCTGTTGAGTAATAAAGAGAAATTATTTAAGATGGCAAGAACTCCTCTAAATGAGAACTGCTCAGCAGTTCTTTTGAAAAAGCTTCCTGAAAAGCTTGGAGACCCTGGGAAATTCCTCATTCCTTGTACCTTCCCGGGTATGGTTGAATGCTTCGCCTTGGCCGATCTAGGTGCTAGCATTAACCTAATGCCATATTCTGTGTGGAAGAAACTCTCTCTTCCCGAACTTACCCCCACGTGCATGACTTTAGAGCTTGCCGATCGTTCGATTTCTCGTCCCATTGGCATTGCCGAGGACGTATTCGTTAAAGTGGGGAAGTTCCATTTTCCGGCAGATTTTGTGATTGTTGACTTTGATGCCGATTCAAGGGTCCCTCTCATTCTTGGACGGGGATTCCTTAGAACTGGACGAGCTCTTATCGATGTATTTGAGCATGAGATCACATTACGTGTTGGAACGGAAGCCATAACCTTCAACCTAAATCAAACTTCGAGATACTCCTCCAATTATGACTGTGAATCGGTGAACAAAATAGATGTCATCGATGTTGCTGCTGAGGAGTATGCTCAAGAGATTTTAGGTTTCATTGATGATTCTTCGAGTGAAAATCTCACTCAGTCTTCTCACCCCATCATTGCCAATTCTTCTCATTCCCTCACTCCGTTTGAGGGAAGTGACTTCATCTTAGAAGAAATGGAGGCGTTTCTCAAAAGTGACTCGATTCCCGATGGAGTCGATAACCAAGAGGTCGACCTCGAGAGGGATATTCTCATACTTGAAAAACTGTTAAACGAAGATCCCTCTCCTCTTCCTGTTCTACCACAACAACTTCATAAGGAAGAAGTCAAAAATGTTGAGAAAACTAATGACTTCCCCGAGGTTGAACTTAAGGACTTGCCGCCTCATCTTGAATATGCATTTCTGGAGGGTGATGATAAATTACCCGTCATAATTGCCAAAGACTTAAGTGATGAGGAAAAGGCTGCTCTTATAAAGGTTTTGAAGTCTCATAAACAAGCAATTGCTTGGCGTCTCTCCGACATCAAGGGCATTGACCCTGAATTTTGTACTCACAAGATTCTAATGGAGGACGACTTCAAACCTGTAGTCCAACAACAAAGAAGGGTGAATCCAAAAATTCACGAGGTTATCAAACAAGAGGTTTTAAAACTTCTTGATGCCGGATTCATTTACCCTATCTCGGACAGTCCTTGGGTCAGCCCAATCCATTGTGTTCCAAAAAAGGGTGGCATTACTCTTGTCACAAATGAGGAGAATGAGTTAATTCCAACTCGTTTGGTTACGGGATGGCGTGTCTGTATTGATTATCGTAAGTTAAATGACGCCACCCGTAAGGATCATTTTCCTCTGCCCTTTATGGATCAGATGCTCGAGAGATTAGCGGGTTATGAGTATTATTGCTTCCTCGATGGTTTCTCGGGCTACTTTCAGATTCCCATTGATCCGCAAGATCAGGAAAAGACCACGTTCACGTGCCCCTATGGAACTTTCGCATATAAACGTATGCCATTTGGCTTATGTAATGCTCCGGGCACGTTTCAAAGATGTATGATGGCCATTTTTTCCGACATGATCGGAAAAACTATGGAGGTCTTTATGGACGATTTTTTGGTCATTGAGGATTCGTTCCAGTTATGCCTCTCCCATTTAAACGACATGCTAAAACGTTGTGAAGACACAAAGTTATGTCTAAATTGGGAGAAGAGTCACCTTATGGTCAAAGAGGGCATTGTCCTCGGCCATAAAATTTCAAAGAACGGGATTGAGGTTGACAAAGCCAAAGTGGATGTCATTGCAAAATTACCTCATCCCACTACCGTCAAAGGTGTTAGGAGCTTTTTGGGTCACGCCGGTTTCTATCGTAGGTTTATTCAAGATTTTTCTAAAATCGCCCGGCCTATGACCCATCTCCTCGAAAAGGATGCTCCTTTTATCTTCTCCCCAGAGTGCATCGAAGCTTTTGAAACACTTAAGAAAAGGCTTACCGAGGCACCAATTCTTGTTGCCCCCGATTGGGACTTGCCCTTCGAGCTCACGTGTGATGCTAGTGATTATGCGATAGGGGCAGTCTTGGGGCAACGAAAAACAAAACATTTTCAGCCTATACACTATGCCAGCAAAACTATGACCGAGGCTCAAAGTCATTACACCACCACCGAAAAAGAATTATTAGCTGTGGTGTATGCTTTTGAAAAATTCCGGCCATACTTGATACTGACTAAAAGCATAGTGTATACAGATCACTCGGCTTTGAAGTACCTTTTTGCAAAACAAGATGCAAAGCCGAGACTTCTTCGTTGGGTTCTCCTCCTTCAGGAATTTGATATCATTATTCGTGATAAAAAAGGAGCTGAGAACCTAGCTGCTGATCATCTCTCCCGTCTTAAAAACCCCCACCAAGATGCTTTCGAGAAAAAGGAAATAAATGAAACATTTCCTCTCGAAACCCTCAATGCGGTTTCATTTCGTGGAGACTCGATTACCCCATGGTTTGCCGACTTTGCAAACTATCTTGCGGGTAACTTCATTGTGAAAGGGATGTCGTCCCAACAAAAAAATAAAATTTTCAAAGACGTAAAACATTACTTTTGGGACGACCCCCACTTGTTCAAAATATGCGCGGATCAAGTCATCCGGCGGTGTGTGTATGGTCAGGAAGCCGCTGAAATCTTAAAGGCTTGCCATGCAGGTCCCACGGGGGGCCACCACAATCCCAACTACACCACCAAAAAGGTGTTTGATTCTGACTTTTATTGGCCCTCGATTTACAAGGATGCCCAAGAATTAGTCAAATCCTGTGACGCTTGTCAACGTCACGGGAATATTTCACAAAAGAATGAAATGCCTCAGAATGCAATTCAAGTTTGTGAAATTTTTGACGTATGGGGCATTGACTTTATGGGGCCATTTCCATCCTCTCACGGCAACAAATACATACTCGTGGCAGTTGACTACTTGTCAAAATGGGTTGAAGCGAAAGCTTTACCCACAAATGATGCCCGAGTAGTTGTGAAATTCCTAAAAGCTCTTTTTGCCCGATTCGGAACTCCACGTACTATTATTAGCGATCGTGGTACGCACTTCTGTAATGAAAAATTTGACAAAGTCATGCAAAAGTACGGTGTGACTCACCGTCTTTCTACTGCGTACCACCCTCAAACGAGTGGACAAGTCGAAGTTTCCAAGCGGGGCATCAAAAGAATTTTAGAAAGAACCGTAGGTGAAAATCGTGCATCGTGGTCGGATAAACTAGATGATGCACTTTGGGCTTTCCGTACGGCTTACAAAACACCCGTTGGGTGTACGCCTTACAAACTTGTGTACGGGAAAGCGTGCCATCTTCCGATCGAGCTTGAGCATAAAGCCTATTGGGCTCTCAAGCATGCCAATTTTGACCTCAAAACGGCGGGTGATCATAGGAAAGTTCAACTGAATGAATTAAATGAACTTCGTGATCAAGCTTACGAGAACTCTTTGATCTATAAGGAAAAGACAAAGAAGATTCATGACTCAAAAATCAACAACCGTGTTTTCAACGTTGGTGATCGAGTCCTTCTTTTCAACTCTAGACTCAAGATCTTCTCGGGAAAGCTCAAAACCCGATGGACTGGTCCATTCACTATCGCTAAGGTTTATCCTTATGGCACCGTCGAATTATCTCAAAATGATGGTCCTAATTTCAAAGTGAATGGACATCGTTTAAAGCACTACTTTGGAGAGGACATACCATCCATGGTTGTCCCGGATCTCCAAACTTTCCCCAAGGACAATTGAATTCGGGGATCGAGTCAAGCTAGAGACTCGATGAACAAAAACAATAGCACAATACGGGTTTTCACCCGTATCTCTGATTTCCTTCTACTTTCTACCACCCAGTGTGGGGGAATGGCCAACCCCCCGCTAATTTGAAAATGTATATATGTATATAAGTTTAAAAAAAATGTGTGTGTATATATAGAAATAAAGTGAATTTGGTATTTTCACAGTTAGATTCGAATATTATCTTTTTACGTTCATAGATTCGGCATAATAGCCGGGACTTTGAACATTGAGGACAATATTCATTTCTAAGTGTGGGGGGGGGGGGGGGGATTCTAGCGAATTTTATCACAAAATACTTTCAAATACCCCCATTTTTGGCCAAAATTTTCAAAAATTTTTCACTTTATTTCAAAATTTTTGTGGTAATCAGTCCGCCATGTCTAAACGATAAAAGGGATTGGCTAATCCAGGAGCAAACGGCTCTTAGTAAAGATAAATCAAATCCATTTATGGCTTGCAATTTGCCCAAAATTGTATGGTTCCTCAACTCCCCAAAAACAAATGAGTTGGCTAACCCGCAAAATTATGGCTTGTGGTAAAGGCCGTGGAAAAACCATAATTGGTAATCAGCTCACCAAGATGTTGACTATTCCATCAAGAGTTGGCTAGTCCAGAAGCAAACAGCTTTTGGTAAAGACTAATCAAATCCGTTGACAGCTGGTGGTTTGCTCAAAATCACACGGTTATCAGGTGTGCCACAGTTCTTACACCTGGCTACTCCAGAAGTGATGGCTTTTGGTAAAGAGTTTAAAATCCATCAAGTTTTTCTCAAAAGATTGCTAGGGACTAGCAATAGTTTAGTGTGGGGGATTGATGAGTGCTCAAACACTCATCATTTTTATCGTATCTGGACTGCCAAAACATCCAAAAACACCCAAAAACGCATCAAAATACACAATTTATCCCAAAAGTGTGTTTTATATGTTTTAGATGCAAAATGTTTAAAAACAAATGAAAAATGAACAAAGTTTGCACAATTGGCAGTTTCAGTCCCTCAAGTTTCAAAATTTGGCAAAACTAGTCCCTGGAAGTTTAAAATGAAAGAAAAGTCAACCCAAGGCAAAGAAAAGTCAAAAATTGTCAAAATAAGTCCTTGGGTGAAAAAGTTTGAGAAAATTACACTTTTACCCCTCAAAATCCAAAATTGACATAAAAGGCCCCTGAACTTCATAATTTGGCAGAATTGGTCCCTGGTGGGATATTTTTGAAAGAAAAATCATTTTTGGACCTTGGGAAATCAAAAGTTATCAAAATTGGTCCTTGGTGTGAAGTTTGAGGAAATTACAATATTGGTCCCTCAAGTTTGGAAATTTGGCAATTATGGTCCCCGGATATCTAATTTTGGAAATATTGCAATATTGGTCCTTGGATAGTGGAACTTGGCATATTTTACCTTTGGAAGGTCCTTGGAATAAATTACAATTCAGGTCCCTCTATTTTGTCAAATTGCAAAAATGGTCCTTGTTGTTTTAATATACCACAAACCGGACCCTTAATATTTTCTAAACCCAATTCCAAATCCAACACAACTCCTAGCCCACTCCAACACCATTTCCAGCCCATCAGCCCACCACATCTAAAATATATATAAAAAAAACAAACGAACCGTTTTATTTAATCAATCAGTCAACCCTTTCGTTGACCACCCCCAACCTCACCACTTGAGTCTGCAAACTCAACCAACACTCCACCCCCCTCCTCCACATCAGCAACCCCATTCTATGTCTCCCCCAACTCCCTAATACTAACAAAACGCATTTATTGATACCAAATTCATCCAAGCAATCCCCACCTGCCTTTGACAATTTTGGCGGCAAAAACGTGTTTGAACGGCTAGGATGATTCCCACCCAATCAAATGGGTGGGATTTGATCAGGGAGATGCAACAAGTCAGGGAAGTTCAATAATTCAGAAAGAGGAGAGAAGGAGAAGCAGTTAGGTCACTTTTTAGTATATATAAGCTTTTGTAAGCCATTGTGGTTATGTAGACTAGTATTTATTTTTAATTCAGTGTAATTTTCTTTAATTGTACTCTTTTTATCAAGTAATGAAGGTTTAAGTTTAAATTACTTCTTGTTTTTCAGTTTTCAAAATTTACCTAAGATACTCAAATTGTGATTTCAAGTTATAAAGTAGAATAAGCTCACTTTAAGTTCATTTAGATTCAACATTTGAGTTCAAAAAGCTTAATAAGCCTTTGAATCTGACTCAAAATCAGTGTAATAATAATTCTTCAAAAATACAAAATAAATCAAGAAAAATAAAAAAATTAAAGAAGAAAGGAAAGCAGAGATGGATTGGAGCTGAGCTTGGATTTGAATTGGGTAATAGAGGTCTGTGGAGACCACTTAGGATTGTGTTCTGGGTCACTAGTTCATGCTTGTAGCTTGGAAGCTTTTGTAAGGACTTTTCTTCATATTAGCTTTTCATTGTATTAGTAATCATACTTTGCTTATTTCTGGATTTAATTACTTATTTGGTGTATTAGAGTTAAATTAATGCTTAAAATTTCATAATGGTTCATTTGTATTCAAGAATACTTAATGCTTGATTTTCATCATCAAAACTGCTTCATGATGATTTGAGGAATCATATGGAGTTTGTGTACGCATTTGTGTTTTAATGGGCTTCTATCTTCAATGTTTAACTTTTGAAATCAGTGGAATGGTTCAAATCAGTCATACCTTTTGAAACTCACTTTTTCATCCCTATAAAGGGGTGTTTGGATCTGCATACAACCCCATGTTTAGTGATGAGGCGAAAAATGATTCATTTTTAGGGGGTCATTTAAGCCCGAATTCGAATTTATTTGATCAAATATTACCCTAAATCGTTCCTTTTGTGATTTTAGGTACTTTGGGAGTGAAATCTGGAAAAGGAAGCAATTCGGACGTTTTTGGAGCATAAAAGTGAAGAAAACGCCAAAGTCTTAATTTTCCATGCTGGGAACAGTGCATGATGGCGTCAAGAGTAGTTCTCTGACGGCGTCAAGAGTAAAATTCCATGACGATCCAGAAGAGTTTTGACGGCGTCATGAAGGTAGGGCGTCAAGAGTAAAAGTCATGACGGCCTGGAAATGAATTGTTCTTGACGGCGTCAAATGTAGATCTAGGCAGTCCGAGGATTGTTTTGGCGGCGAGGTGACGGCGTCACCTAATTGGTCTTGATGCCGTCAGACCCCTTTTCCTATATATAGTTTTCTAGTTTTTCACATTTAAGGAGAGAAGTTTTGGGAGAAACCCTAAGTACGATTTTGGTGTAACTTTACAGGTTTTTCAAGGGTTCCAACCCCTTGATACCTTGCATGATTAATCAAGATAAGTGTTCTTCTAATTCAATCAATATGTCTATGTGTTGGTTGTCTATATCTTGTTCTTGTCTTAATTCCATCATGCTAGGCTAGATCTATCTTGTGTTTGCTTAGATATAATGAAACCTAGATATTGATTATGTGTTGATTACTTGTTTATTCTTGTCTTGGATGAATGATTTATATGTTAGGCTTAAGAAAACTGGCAGATCTCCAATTGGTAACATGCTTGAACGTCTTAAGAAACATGAACCAACGCGCACTAGGTCTTTATTGGTTGTATTTAATGCATGAGCCACTGTTTACAATCCCTATAGTTGTGTTGGGCATGGTGTAGGAGGAGATAAGAGCTCATAGAATTGGGGAGTTATGTGTGCCACCCCATGAATGGTATTAAGGAATACGATCCGTCATCCATGCAATTATAACAAGTAATTAACATGTAAAAGATATCTAGGGAGTAGTGAAATCTAAGTAAACACATTTTCTCCAATTACTGCTCACAACCTTAGTATAAATTAGTTTATTTTCATTTTTAGTATTTTATTTTGATTGCATCTTTAGTATTGGGTTAGTTGATTAGCAACTAATTCCGCCCAAATCCTTCAAACCCGAGATTTTAATTTGCTTTCCATAAAATATAAAAACACAAAAATAATCATCCCTCACCTTTAGAACTAGTATTTAGGCTTTCTAATCCTAGCGACACTATTCCTAAGCTGAACGATCAATCCCCCGGTACTTGTCACTATACTATACTACAACGATCAGGTACACTGCCTGGTGGGGGTTGTAAGCTTCTCGAGATCCCTCGAGAGGTAAAGCCTGGTGCAATTCCCACGCATCATTTAGGTCTGTTTTTGTTTGTACTTTTGGTTCATGCATGCTTAAATAGGTCATAGTAGGTTAGTTATAGCTTAAAAAACCAGGGTGACTTTGGAAAAAGTCAAAATTGGCCTTAATCCTTCATAACATCTCAACTGTTAAGATATTGGGTTGCTTAATCATTTAAATAGTTTCATAATTAGTTCATATAGCTTAAATTAGTCTCATAATAAATTAATATATCACATTAAACCATCTAGGATCAATCAAAACTCACAAAAGTCAACTGTGCTAGTTTTCCATAAAAGTCAAAATTTGCAAACTCAGATTTTCATCAAAATGGCAAGATTTAATCTGATTTTTGTGTTGTGATTTGGCATCTGAAATTTGTTGTGTGTAAACCCTACCAGCTGAACTTGAGGTTTCTACAATTTTCATAATTTTGTGATTTTTTTTAGTGACCAAATTGCCCCTGGAAGTTACCTGCAGGGCAAGGTAACTGCTATGTCTCAGCAGACCCTTCCAACTCACCCAACTTTGGTGATTGTTTGTGGTTTACCCAGTGGGTCCCACACTTCACCCTTGGGTTCTCTCAACCCCCCTCCTACCAGGGAGTGTAAATTGACCAAGAGTTTGACCTCTGGACTCCACCTGAATTTGGTCCCAATTCTTGTCCCATTCTGCCTCAGATTCTAAATAAGTCAACAGCTTATTTGAGGTTTGTAGCTTATTGAAGCTTCTTATTTGTGCTTAACTTGCTTATCTCAGTTCATTTAACTCAGAGAAAACCATATTTATCATTGTGGACCCCACATCACTCATTTGAGCTAAAATCCTTCCACAGTCAACAAAAGTCAACTGTGGGGATCAATAAGCACTCTAAGTGCTTATTTCTTGGTTACATTAAAAGTGTTTTTATTAAAAGTTTTTGTTTTTAGTGTATAATCAGTTTGGAAAAAGAAAAAACCAAAAAAAATCAACTTTAATTATACTGATAGCTTCTATTTAATAGGATTTATCATTTTAATTTTCTTTTTAGCTTATTTATAAGCAATATATCATTTTTATTTTTTTAGAAATTCTATTTTAGGTTAAAGTAATTTTAGAAAATTTTCCAGATTTTTATTTTGTCTTTTAGTGGTTTTTATAATTAATTTTATTTTTATTAAGTTTTAATTAATGTTAAGTAATTAAATAGTATAATTATAATTTATAAAGTACAACCTAGTTTTTATAATTTTTCTAGCTTTTATTTAAGTTAAAACATTTTTACAAATTTTTCTAGAATTTATATTACTCATTTTCTATTTTTTATAATATATTTAGTTTAATTAGAAATTAATAAGTAATTAGATTAATAATTAGTTAATTAGTTTAAAAATACATAAAATAAACTTTTTATAATTTTTTTAGGATTTCCATGATGGTTAATTAGACTTGTAAAATTTTTCTTAATTTTCTAAGCCTTTTTAGTATTTTTAATAATTCTAATTATTTTAATTAAGTAATAAATAGATAATTAGTAATTAATTAATAATAAATAATTAAATAGTGTAAAAATAGTTTTTATTTTTCTTAAAATTTTCTTTAATTGTTAGGATTGTAAAAATATTAATTTTACACTTGTAACCCTTTCCGTCCATCAGTTGTACTTTTCGTTTCGTTCGTCTGTGTACGTTTTTAATTAAAACGTACGTTTTTAATTAAAACGTACGTTTTTAGGTTTTAGCTCAAATCTTTGTAATCTTAATTCCCGTAATCAATCACGTAGCTTTCCTAAGCTATATTGGTTAATAATTTCCAAATAATTTTAATCACAACCCTTTTCTGTGAATAATCACCCGATCACGAGTACGCTAAAGTTACAATTCACACTTCAACGGGACATAACGACCTGGTGATACCTTACAATTGGAAAGATTATTTGGTTTTATGATACGTTAAATTAACGAAATTGGAAAATTAGCGAACGAAGGTGAAAATAAATTAACCTACGGGTAAACAAAAGGTAATTACCAAACTAGGGAAGTCCTAAAACACTACGGGAAACATAATTAGGTATCGGGAATCCTAAAACGTGAACTAAATTAAAAACTCAAAAGTTATTTAAAAATTACGCGAGTGCGCAAAATCAAACACGAATTTTGAGCTACAAAGTTCCTACGGGAGTCCAATTAATTTTCTAACGTACTAAAAGATAAAAGTACATTTTAGAAAAAAGAAAATTGATTTTTTAATGTAAATTTTATTTATTATGAATTAAACACTATTTAAAGTAAATTAAATTCTAATAAATACTAAAACTATTTATAAAAATCTGAAAATTTTCTGAAAATTATATTATCTTAATTCCAACCTAAGAAAAATACTCAGTTTAAAAAAAAAGCCCTTGTAATAAGCTGCAATAAGCTTTAAGCAGTTTTAAAAGTTTTGAAATTAAAAACGCTTAAGTATAGATGGCATACACCTTCCAACAGAACTGGTGCTCCAGAGCTGTTGGAAGGGAGGTGGGTGTTGTGTTGCTTGTGTGATGAACTGGGTGGCCAGGGTTCGAATCGCAGCAACACACTTTTTTGCTATTTATTTTTTTTTTTTTCTTTTTACCAAACAATTAAACAGCTATTATAAGTAACTTTTATGAAAAACTTTTTATTGAAAAGCTATAATAAGCTCAGAATGAGCTTGTGTTACACACAAATTCAAACAAAACAGGTAAGCAAGATTAGAGAAGCCAAAAGCTACTTAAAAGGCTATCAAGCTAGATCTTAGGGGAGCACAAGTCTTAAGCTAAATGAGTTACACTTAAACAAGCTCACACAATCAACAAATCAAGCTAAAACAAGCTGGAAACAAAAAGCAACAACAATCTTATGCTGATATCACCAACAATGAATAATAAAACTAAGCAAATAGAAATAGCAATCTAAAAGCTAAAAATGAATAGGCCAGATCAGAAGCTATACTAGAGATGAGGCAAGCTTAAGCTACTATAAAACACTGCTAAACAAGCTAATATAACCACTGAAATAATCTTAAACAAGCTACAACCAGAATCAAATCAGCAAGGTCAACTGAATAGCATAACTCAAATAAGCAGTCCAAAATAGCAATAAGCTGGCTAATTTAAGCTATGCAAATCAACTGCACAATCCAAAATAAGCACAGACTCAACTAGTCAATACTATGAGCTTCTCAGATCACCAAAGCTCATACAAATTGGACCAGTGTATGAGCAGATAAGAGCTTGTTAAATTGAGCTTATGGACAGCCTGGTGCAGGGGAGGTATTTGAGTAAACAACCTACTTTGGACTCAAATTGAAGTTACCAAATGGGTTTCAAAGTGGAAAATTCTTTTTGATATTGAAAGACATACCACCAGAGAACACAAAACAGTAATTTTTGTTTAATTCCAATAACCTATGAGGGCTAGAACTGTCCTGGAGTTTTGCTCCATTTTCTGGATTTCTACTTTTGACTTTCTAACATTTGAACCTAGAATTGACTTTTGTGAATTTAAACTGATCCTAAATGAATGTTAATGAAGTACTAAGGTGCAATAAGAGTAAATTAACCTAAACTAACTGTTTATAAACCTAAGTGAATGATTAAGCAAATGGAATTCATAACAGTTATACAGAAACTTTGAAATCAAGGTTTGTTTTGACTTTTACACTAAAGGGCACTTATTTCATGCATTGACTAACCTAAACATATCTACTGTAAACTGTTTGAACCAACTTTGGAAACAAAAACTATCCCTAACCCCTAGAACTGAAGTGAGCCAAACACCCCTATGTCTAGCAGTTTCCAAAGGATTCCAAAGATGGGCACTGACTTGGGACACAAACCTGATCAATTTTCTTATTATAAGTTATATAAAACCTAAATTGACATTAAGGAACAACAACAAACAACAGATAACAATTAACAAATTATATGAACAAACTTGGTTCAAAAGCCTTACTTGACCTCAAAGCTAGGATGTGACCTGATAACTTAGAACCAAAAGGACAACTTATATGTCTCCCATGAGACTCTAACCCACATTCCATTTATCCATGAACTTGATTTCTACTATTGCTGATTTCCCCTCCTTTAATACTTTTTTTTTTTTTTTTTTTTCTCTTTTTTTCTTACTTTTTTTTTCTTTGTATCCCTTTTTCTTTCTTTTTCTGACTTTTAACTTTGCTTTGATTTCACATAAACTAAACAATACTTAGGTAAGATTTGGAAACAAATGAAAAAGTATTCAAACTGAAAAACAAGAAAACTTAGAATTTAAACACGAAATTGAAATTACTCAAAGGAGACTTTCATTAAACTTGAAATGTTAAGCTAAAATAGTAAACTAAATTGAAAAACAGAAAGGTACAAAGAAAATTGGAATGCCTCATTAGGGCTTACAATGGTCCTATTTATACTAAGAAGTTGTAGGTACCAAATTGCTATCTTTTGCTTCATCTCAGGAATTAGGGCAACACCTTGCATCCTTGGACCTTGTGATCAAATCCTCACCCTTCAATTGTCTTGGAAATAATCATAGCCTTTGAACCAATTTTAGGCGCCAAACGGTATTGGGTGGATTGTTGACCTGGAAGGTGTTAGGTAGAGGTTTGTGAGGTATTGGGGAGGTTAGTGGGATGGGGGAATGGAGTGGAGAGTGATGGGAAGATGGTGATGGTTGTGGACTGGTATGGAGGTCACGGGTATTGTTTGGAGAAGGAGATGGGTGAAAGGGATGGAAGGTTTGACCTGTTGACTCTGTGGGATAATATATTGAATACGTTTTTATTATTAAAACGTTTTTGGGCCAGGTTTATGAGATGGGCCAAAGGTGTTGGTTATGGATCATGATCAGTTTGTCTTTGGATTCAATTTGCTTAAAGTCCATTAGGTAGTAATAGTTTGGTAAATCACAAGGACTAATGTTGTAAACTTTTGAAACTTTAGGGATCTGATTTGCCAATATTCCAAACTTCAACCAAGGACCAAACTTGCCGTCTTTTAATTCCTCAAGGTCCTTTGATGATTTTTCTTCAAGTTATGATTCCCGGGGGCCAAAACTATCACTTTTGAAATTTCAAGGACTAAACTTGCACGTTTTTTAAAACATTTTACCCAAAGACCATTTGTGATTTCTTTTGACTTTTAAAGAGCTTGGGTTGACTTTTCTTTAAAATAAATGCTTAGGGACTAGTTTTGTCAAATTTTGAAAGCGGGGGACTGAAACTGCCAATTATGCAAATTTTGTTCGTTTTTCGTTTGTTTTCACTCGTTTTGCATCAGAAACATATAAATCACAATCTTTGGGATTTTCTTCGTATTTCGGTGCGTTTTTGTGTGTTTTTAAACATTTTCCAGTTCAGATTTGACTAAAAATGATGAGTATTTACACACTCATCATTGCTCGATGCCCCCGGTGATTGCTTTTTCTGGCTCCACCACTGTGTGCGGGAACACCGCCGCCTCCCCCATGATCACGCACGGGATCCTTCATGTGGGTGAAAGTTTCATGCACGGGAAGATTTTTTTTGAACGTTGCAAAGTAAATTTTGATCGTTGCAAAGGAAAAAGTGGGTGAGTGAAGGGTGAGTGAAGTGTTGCCTTTAAAAATATGGGTAAGTGATGAAAAAATTGGGTGAATGATGTGGCATAAGGGGATTGGTTGGGAGTGAGTGATGGGAGAGAGAATGGGTAAACCACTCCCTCCCCCATAAGAAATACAATCTGTTTAAAGTTATTAAAAAGAAATGCTCGTGATAGAAAAAATTATACTACATATAAGATGGTTTCTGTTAGAGGTAATGAGTTAATTAGAGTTTATTAGCATTGTTACACTACAAAAAAAAAAGCGCTACTCTCCACACTTATTTTGCCACGGTATAGTCAACTGTGGAGTTTTTTTTACATGAAATCATAATTTTGCTACATTTATAGATGTAACAAATATTTTAAAAAATACTCCACTTATATAAGTGTGGACAATTATAATAATGCTACACTTATAATTGAAGTAAAACAAATTCTTAAAAAGCCACACTTATAATTGTAGGAAAACACTTAAAAAATGCTACACTTGTAAATGTAAATATAACTAAATAAAAAAGCCACATTTATAAGTGTGGAAACAAAAGCTACACTTATAAAAAAACCACTAAAAACCATTACACTTACTTCCCTTATACAAAAAAAAATAAAAATAAAAAAATAAATAAAAATATTTGCTTTATCCATAAAAAAAGTATCAATTCCATTATATCCATAAAAATATTTACTTCCCTTTTACAAAAAACTATCCGCTTACTGTTCCATTATATCCAGTAAACCTATCTCTTTCACTTTCTAATAAAAAAACTATCCGCTTACAGCAGTTGCAACAAATAAAATGGCCGTGGTTTGCATCTCAAACGGTATACTCGTTCACTTTCTAATCAAAAATAAAATCAAACCCTAATTTTTACCGCACTTTCTAATCGCCGTGGTTTGTAATCGTTGCTGTAATAGTTTCTAATCGTTGCTGTAATCGCGTGGATCTGTAATCGCCGTGGTTTTGTAATTGTCGCTGTGGATCTGTAATCGCCGTGGATCATCAGGTCATTCAAGTGACTCATTGCTATAGTTAGATTTAATTGATATTGATGTTGCTAGCTGATTAATTGTTATTGTGACTTATTGTGTGCAAATGTATTTCATGTTTCGTGTTGTACAATATGATAACGATTATTATTATGGTAGCGTTTGTGTTGAACTGAAGGTGTTTGAGGAAATGCCTCTTAAAGAACTGAATGTGTTATTTTGTGATGGTTAAGTAGTTTAGGTACAAGTGAGATATAATGTGCATGTTTAGGAGACGATAGCTTATTTTGTTATAGAAATGTGCATGTTTAGGAGATTGTTATAAGTGAGGCGAAAATGTACAAGTGAGATATAATGTGCGTGTTTAGGAGACGATAGTTTTTTGATGAAAAAGTTGCACGAGGTATATAAATGTAGTATACTGTATTTATAAGTGAGGCGAGTAGAGATGAGATTGTTAGATTTTTGTCAAAGAGCTGCGCGAGGTATATAAATTTACTGTACATGTTTAGGAGATGGTGTTTGGATGTGCTTAATCACACTGTAGCAAACAAAACACATAATAAGGTGATTAATAAGAAAATTGATGATAAGCGGGAGCACTTTTGTGATGTAGTAAAGGTGTTTGATGAAATGCTACTTCCGAGAAATAAAACAAACTTATATCATCAAGTGGTGTTTGACCGATTGTGATTGTTTGTGTAGTTCATGTTACCTATTTGTGGCTTCACTATCTGAATACTATACGCGTATTTTAGCCCTTTTTGCAGTCAGTTATTTATATCGTGTCAATACCCTATTGCATCTAAAGTCGCTAATAAGTATATATGGTAAATCTCCTGCCATAACCAACTTTTCTCAGGTTTTCTTCTTATAATACATGTTCAGGTCTTCCTTGTATGTATGGAAACTATGAACAGTTTAAATTCACAAAAAGATTATATTTATAATACATGTTCGGGACTCATAAGTATGTAAAAAATGTAAGAATCAGCGAAAAACTAAGTGAAAATCATAAATAATAACATCATGTTGCCATATTAACTAGTTAATGACTTAGAACACTGCGGCGTATGCTGCAACAAGTAGTGAAAAGGCTAGAGGAATGGTCGTGAATCTAGTTGAAGTTGCATCTGATGAACCATTATCTGTTGATGGTATGGTGTTTGGTTCGCTGCCTTTACCCGAAGGGCTTCCTGAAGAAGGTGTAGTTCCTGAAGGTGTCATATCTGAAGGAGAGTTGGTTGGAGAACCAGCTGTCCAATTTAGTAACATAGAAAAAATTAGGTAAATTTTATACAGTAAAATTTAGGTCTTATGTAAGTATAGGTAATTAAAGCTAAACTTTAACTTTCAAACTTGACTAGTGACCTTCTTTCTAGATTTCATGATTGCTATAATATACCTTGCTTCAGCCTTAAGGTAGCTCAAGTGGAAACTTTCAGGATTCTTTAACTTTATATGAAAAGAAAACGCGTGTCACACAGGTCCAAAGTCGCTAAAAGTACATTTTTAATGCATAAAACTTCCTAAATCATTAAGCCGAATTTTGAAAATGTCTGGTTTTTGTAGTTTTCATTGATAAACTAATTATTACGGCCTGTTGGTCATGAAGTTGTTGTATAGAGAGAGATAATGCGGCGTGTCGGCTGTAATGTTCTTTAATTAGTTTTCATTGATAAACTAATTAAGCAATCCCAAACACCCCTATAAAATGTGTAAGGATGATATGGTGTTTTAATTTACTTTTCAAAGCTGTAATGTTCTTTATTGTCTCGGCTGTTTTGGGAATTCCAGTTATTTGATGTATTGATAATACAAACAAGGCTAAATCAAGGTTATACAAGTGATCATTTGTTAAACAGTTTTGTTGTGACTGGTATGAAATTGATTATTTCACCCCACACTGGAACTGATTAATTACCTTGATCATGGGTAGATGAGCAACTCAAGCAAACCGAACTCTTACTTTACCTTTGACCATGGGGATTGGGGAGGAATAAGGGGATAGCCATAATAGGGTGTATCAATTACAATATGTCAGTTCATCCAAGCATGTGTTGAATATGAAATTTTAATGAATATAAAGAAATGGATTAATTACTTTACCTTTCGGTCTCTTTCGTCGATTACTGTTACTTTTGATTTTTTTTATTGTAGTTAGGACTACTGATTCTGTGATAAAATGTGCAGGTTTGAGTTTAGGTTAAGGAGTTAGTTTCTAAACAATAACCATAAAGGGATACTAGCATGAACTTCCAAGATTTGTAAAATGTATTACACGCTCACTTACTAGGTGTATTACACTCTTACAAGTTCAGTGAATTAGCTCCTTTGTTGCAAAAAATACCATAAGTGTGAAACAGGTCAGAACAGGTTTAAGAACGGGTCAGAACAGGTTAGATAAGATAACAGGTTTACTATTTACTCTTGGGCGATAAACCAGGTGGTTTTTTGAACAAAACAGTAAGATAATGTGATATTCTTCTGGATTTTGCTTTTGCTTCGTAGTCTAACATATGTTTCTGTTTTTAGCTTCTGTCAGGTCTAGAATTTCTGTTTCTGGTTAAATTTGGCGACATTTCCTACTCAATTGAAGCAAGAATTTACAGGTATATAAGCCCAAACAAGCACCCCTTAAGTGGTTACCAACAGTCACAAATCTAATATATTCTGTGGTGATTTTGAAACAGCTAATTGGAAGATGTTTAGGTCTAAAGCAACTATGGAACAACATGCAAAAAGGAATAAGAATAATTCCACACTCATGGAATCGCATACTCAAACTATCGGTACCTTACACGATGAGTCACATCGCCCATCATCTTTTACTCACAAACTTTTCCGCCCACCCTTTTGTTCTACTATCCAACAAAACCCTTTTTCATCATCATCTTCTGCTGATTTTCAATCGGTACGATCCAATCTAACCACTTATAATCCAAATTTGTATGATTCTATGATGCATCATGCCACATCGTCATCATATTCTAAATCACGAGCATCCGAGCCTATGCTGCACCAGTCATATCCTAAACCACCAAAATCTGAGCCTCTGCTACACCAGTCATATCCTAAACCACTAACATCCGAGCCTCTGCTACACCAGTCATATCCTAAACCACCAGAATCCAAGCCTATGATGCACCAGTCCACATCGTCCAATCAACCTTCATCTTCTAGTACTAGTTTACATCAGTCCTCATCGTCTTTTTACTCGAACCAACATGATGAAGATGAAGATCAAATTGATGAGGACGAGGCAAAGGAGGTAGAAATAGTTGGTAAGTATAAACATACTAGTAATTAGTTATTATTTTGCCAATTCCATCCTAACAGTGGGTGGTGATTTTTTTGTAGATGAGTATGGGAGTATTCTTAGGACACAAAAGATGACTGCAAAAGATGATTAAAGCTTGCTTCTATTCATTTCAAGAAGAATGCTCGGGTTGAAAACATGCGAAAAGACATGGAGGATTGCAAGCATTCAAATGGAGGAAGAATGATTGGCTTGCGTCTTTGTGAGCTAGAGGTCGAATATTCTGTAGTGTTAATTTCATTTTCGATCGTCTAGTGTTAGTTTATTGTGGTTTGTTGTGTTTTTGAGCATGTTCAAAACACATAGTTTTTTATATTGAAGGGTGGAACATGACCACTCTTCCATGTTCATAAACTCTCATCATTTTTAATATTTTCACCGGGTATAAACCCTTTACCCAAAAAAAAGATGTGTATAAGCTAAGCAAGGGTGAAAAAGTTCTTGTTCATGTTAACGATACTTTTCAACTAATTAAGGGTGCAACCACTGTGTGCACAAGGTTCATGACCTTACTTCTAAGACAACCCAATCTGTGTCCACCAGAAGCTAAAGATTGGAGAGAAATAAAAGCTCGTTGTGGTGTATTGCTTTTGGGAGAACTTCGGGTAATTTCTTCTAAAACACTTATACTTTATCGTTCATAACAATGAAGGTCATTGATATATCCTCTTTATTGCATTTTTTGGCAGCAGAAATTTAGTTTGTCTCAACTTAGTGGTGTTGATGATGTACTTTTTGCCATGTTCGGTGTAAAAGTCAGATACACAAAACATAGATTCAAAAAGAAGTTGTTTCGGTTAGCTGCTCAAAGATTAGATGAAGCCAACAATGTTGGTATTAATGGTGCACAAGAAGGAATATATACAGAAGATGAGCTCCTGCAAGCACTTGATCTTATTGATGCACCGCCAAACTTTCTTAATCACCAATGGGAGTTATATAAAAGTAATCTTAGAGCACCTATGGCAAAGGTACCGGTTTGTTTTCCTCATATTAACAAACTATTTTTACCAAGTGTTTTGTACTAACTTTTTCTATATTGAACTGAATTATAGAAACTGTCACAACAGGGGAAGAAAGCAAAAGCTGCACAAGTTCATACTCACAGAACAGGAGCAACCAGTGTTGCACGAAAACGTGACCAATTTGTGAGTATTCTGATAACATTCTCTAATTTCTTTTTTTTTTTGGGCCTCTGTTATCTGTTCATTTTCATCACGTGCTTTCTTGAACATCTTAGTAACTTATATATCCCATGATTCTACGAACAACTGTGGTAAGAATAGATGTATATGTAAGAGTGCTCCTACCCAGAGGTACTCCTCACCCTGGTAGCTTCCTAGATAACGAACAACATTAGGATGACTGCATTGCTGCAACATCTCTATTTCACCATGAATTTCTTCATACCCTTCTTCCTGATACATAAAGTATGGCAAAAAGGCTATGAGAAGTTAATCACCCAATCCAACTCAAGATAGACGATATTTAAGTATAACATACCCCTTCAGATAATGATATCACTTTAATTGCGACCATTTCCGAAGTTTTTAAATCACGAGCTTTGTAGACAGACCCATAAGAACCTTTTCCTGTCATTACCAAAGATAGACCATTCAGTAACTTAGTTCTACACCATATTAAATGTTCTAACTTTGACAATTTCGTACTTATTATTAATTTATTATGGTGTCTCAAAGTATCATCGCAATATGTTGTTATGCTAACATCTAACTTATATGTATGTCAACTACAGCTTCTTTAACACTTACAGGCTCCGGAGATCCTATATAACCTGAGTTTTAGTATCTGAGGTTATTTTGCGATCAATACACTTGTTAGATACTAGTATTGATTGTTTAGTTAGGGTGTTAGCTAGAAGCTTACCCAGTATTGCATTATTGTTAATAACATTTGTATGGCAAAGGAAGGTATATGAATATGAAACATATTTACTGAAACACATAAGGCACACGAAAAATGAGCACAGTAAATCCTTTTTCCCCGGTTCAGATCGTATGTAACACCCCCAATTCATGATGCAGCGGAATTCAAACTGGGTGTTACTCGACGGCACAATAGTCACAACAATAGAAAACGAACTCTAATTGAGTCATTTTAAAAGATTTATCATTCAAATTATATAAATATCAGAGATTACAAAATGAGGTCCCAGATGGTTCCATGTTTACAAATTACATTAAACGAGTTTTTGAATGATAATAAATTTTATAGCCATCTTGAATATCTGTGCCCTTCCGTGCCATCCTTGATCATCATGGACCTGAAATACATGCTTAAGAGGTCAACACAAAGGTTGAGTGATATTCATAGAGTTTGTTTAATGGTTGAACACAATATGTTGGTAGTATGAGTTAATTTGACTCATACTCATGGTTGGAAAACAAAACAGGTATGCTACGTTATTATACGCCCATTAAATGTATTATACTCTAAGCTTATGACACCAAAACGTTAAAGGGTACCAATGTTAATCGGCGGAGTTATCCCGGTAGGTACTTTGCTAACATACCTAAATCTCAAATATTAGTGCATTTGTTTGAACTTAGTCAATACAAATGGGATTCGTCAATCCAATAGGCCTATTCACAATATTCGCGCTCACTATTACTAGTGATTAAGTGGTTCATAATAAGGGGATATTGGTTTTAGCAAGGATAGTACTTAGTGATAATAAAACAATCAGACAAGCATACAATTGAAAAGCATTGTGTTCGGTTTAAAATAGCATGTATTCCCCCCAAGGGTTTGTAAAACAATTAAGTAATGGAAAATGGGGCTATGAACTCACCTTAAGTTAAATAGCAAGTAGTGAATGTAATGGTTGAGTCGTGAAGGTTTCTACGAGCAACCTATAATAGAATGTTGCGACTTAGGATTGGAGTAAAGACTATGAAGAAGTGCCTATATATGTCTTGCATTTAGTCCATGATGTGGTACAAAGTGTAGTGTAAGTCTTTGAAAAGAAATGGTTCATGAAACATGTATAGTTTATATATCGTTTACTACCGTTTAGGCCGACATAATTCAGAAGTCATGTAGTAAACGTTCGAGGAGCCAGGACACTTTAATTCGTAAATCCACAACTCATCTCGACGGCTTACTTAATGAACTCCTCACATGAGGCTCCCTACTATTGTAGTATTTGATAAAGTGTATATATATATATAAGTTTTGATCCGAAAAGTTACATGTCCAATATTTGAATAAACTTAGGAAAGTTTATTTTTACATGAAGATTGTTATTAGGGTAAGTTTCTTAAGTCTTGTATGACAATTACTTGTAAGATCTCATGGTTCTTTAGATAAAATAGATCCAAATTGTATGTTTAAGTTATCGCCAACTCTTTAGTTCATGTTTCGCCGAAGTGAGTTTATATGGTCATTTAGTCATGGCCTTGCCATGACCTTTGGTCATTGTTCCATGGTCTTGAGACTCAACCTTGGCTCTAGCCATGGTTGTGGTCTTGAATCTAGGTCATTAGACCTCTTGTTCTTTTTAAACAATAACAATTATATAGTGACTTATATATATAAAATAGCTGTTAAGAAACTGAAGAAAATCTCATTCGTTATTGGTTTTCTGGAGACGTGCTCCTGAGTTTTTGAAGAAAACGTGATTCTAGACAACTTTCGTGTTTTAACTTTTTTATGAAACGGACCAGAAGGACCTCTTTTTGCGTGTTTTATGTTTTGTCACAGAAGGTATTTAGGCAGTTTTGCCGTAAAATTTTGGTAACTTCAAATGGTCATAACTTTTGACTCGTGTACTTGTGTTAGGTGGTTCAAATTGCTATGTTTTCCTTGTTAAGTCCTCTACTACAATATGTAATTGTCCAATATCATTTATATACTGTTTTGGTCAGATTTTACCATGAAAGTTACTAGTTTAACTAGTTTGCGAATAGCAGCTTGAGTCATTGCTGGTGGTGTCTTCTTCGTTGGCGCCATGATTCTATTATATAAAAGATACGTCATGAGTAGAGAGTTGTAAAATAAGCATGATTTTTTATAGAAAATGATAGAATAATTACGTTTGAAGATTTAAAGGCATAACACATGATAGTATAAAACAAGAGTTTTATTCATACAATGTTGGTTGATTTACAAAATCGAAACTTATTACAAGCTTCTTTAAAATTTACTAAGTGATACTTTCAGTTTAGTAATTACAACGTTTTTACTATTGCTAGTTATTACATAGATTTCGTAACATTTACTAACTGAGTCTAATCAGTTTAGTAGTACAAAAGTTAACTAGTATCATCACACTAGTCTATTGTGGGTTAGAAGGTCCGAGCAGCTCTGATTGATCGACAACTTCTTGGTTTAGTGTGTCATAGAGGTATGAGTCGATGAAGTTTGAGAAGCTGTAGTTTCCATGCTGACTTTCTTGTTGGATCAATGGTGGTCGTGATACGATCCATAATGAGTGATCCAATTCATCACATGTAGGGATATCAAAGGGAAGTGATAGTGGTGGTGGTAATGGATCTAGTACATATTCATACTCATTATCCTCCTCGGAGTCTGCCTCAACCCAATTTTGTTCAAAATAATTAGAAGTATTCGACGCAAAATTATTTGGCATTGGTTCCTCTTCTTCTTTGTCGGTTGAATCTTCGAAAGGTTCTTCTTCGTCATCAGAAGCGAAGGCATTTACGAAGTCAAATCCGAACTCGGGTGAGGGTGGTAAGACTTGGAAGTTATTAGGTAGAGTGGGCACATAATCGGGAGAAGTGGTTACGCACATGATTTCTATGATAAGAATTTCTATGTTAAAACAATTCAATGTTTATGGGAAGTGCTCAAAATGTGATAAGTGTGTATAAATCAATATACTAATATGTTCATGTAATATAAAATGCTTACGGGGAAATGCTAAATTATGCTAAGGGTACATATATCCATATGCTAACATGTTTCGGTAGTATAAAATGCTTAATAAGTCCATAATCGTCTAGAGGATGGAAGACACGGAGAGCGGAAGGCTATACAAATGTTTTTGCTTGTAAGTGTGGTTATAGTTTAGGTCTCAATTAGACCCGTTTCTCTATAACCATGGCTCTGGTACCAATCTGTAACACCCCCAATTCATGATGCAGCGGAATTCAAATTGGGTGTTACTCGACGGCACAATAGTCATAATAATAGAAAACAAACTCTAATTGAGTCGTTTTAAAAGATTTATCATTCAAATTATATAAATATCAGAGATTACAAAATGAGGTCCCAGATGGTTCCATGTTTACAAATTACATTAAACGAGTTTTTGAATGATAATAAATTTTATAGCCATCTTGAATATCCGTGCCATCCTTGATCATCATGGACCTGAAATACATGCTTAAGAGGTCAACACAAAGGTTGAGTGATATTCATAGAGTTTGTTTAATGGTTGAACACAATATGTTGGTAGTATGAGTTAATTAGACTCATACTCATGGTTGGAAAACAAAACAGGTAGGCTACGTTATTATACGCCCATTAAATGTATTATACACTAAGCTTATGACACCAAAACGTTAACGGGTACCAATATCAATCGGTGGAGTTATCCCGGTAGGTACTTTGCTAACATACCTAAATCTCAAATATTAGTGCATTTGTTTGAACTTAGTCAATACAAATGGGATTCGTCAATCCAATAGGCCTATTCATAATATTCGCGCTCACTATTACTAGTGATTAAGTAGTTCATAATAAGGGATATTGGTTTTAGCAAGGATAGTACTTAGTGATAATAAAACAATCAGGCAAGCATACAATTGAAAAGCATTGTGTTCGGTTTAAAATAGCATGTATTCCCCCTAAGGGTTTGTAAAACAATTAAGTAATGGAAAATGGGGCTATGAACTCACCTTAAGTTAAATAGCAAGTAGTGAATGTAATGGTTGAGTCGTGAAGGTTTCTACGAGCAACCTATAATAGAATGTTGCGACTTAGGATTGGAGTAAAGAATATGAAGAAGTGCCTATATATGTCTTGCATTTAGTCCATGACGTGGTATAAAGTGTAGTGTATGTCTTTGAAAAGAAATGGTTCATGAAACATGTATAGTTTATATATCGTTTACTACCGTTCGGGCCGACATAATTCAGAAGTCATGTAGTAAACGTTCGAGGAGGCAGGACACTTTAATTCGTAAATCCACAACTCATCTCGATGGCTTACTTAATGAACTCCTCACCTGAGGCTCCTTACTATTGTAGTATTTGATAAAGTATATATATATATATATATATATATATATATATATATATATATATATATATATATATATATATATATATATATATATATATATATATATATATAAGTTTTGATCCGAAAAGTTACATGTCCAATATTTGAATAAACTTAGGAAAGTTTATTTTTACATGAAGATTGTTATTAGGGTAAGTTTCTTAAGTCTTGTATGACAATTACTTGTAAGATCTCATGGTTCTTTAGATAAAATAGATCCAAATTGTATGTTTAAGTTATCGCCAACTCTTTAGTTAATGTTTCGCCGAAGTGAGTTTATATGGTCATTTAGTCATGGCCTTGCCATGACCTTTGGTCATTGTTCCATGGTCTTGAGACTCAACCTTGGCTCTAGCCATGGTTGTGGTCTTGAATCTAGGTCATTAGACCTCTTGTTCTTTTTAAACAATAACAATTATATAGTGACTTATATATATAAAATAGCTGTTAAGAAACTGAAGAAAATCTCATTCGTTATTGGTTTTCTGGAGACGTGCTCCTGAGTTTTTGAAGAAAACGTGATTCTAGACAACTTTCGTGTTTTAACTTTTTCATGAAACGGACCAGAAGGGCCTCTTTTTGCGTGTTTTATATTCTGTCACAGAAGGTATTTAGGCAGTTTTGCCGTAAAGTTTTGGTAACTTCAAATGGTCATAACTTTTGACTCGTGTACTCGTTTTAGGTGGTTCAAATTGCTATGTTTTCCTTGTTAAGTCCTCTACTACAACATGTAATTGTCCAATATCATTTATATATTGTTTTGGTCAGATTTTACCATGAAAGTTACTAGTTTATTTGTTTAACTAACATAAGTTAACATATATATACTAATACTTGTTTTACTCATTTTTATACATCATGGACATAATCATAAGACAATATATAGCATGAATGATATGTAAATAGCATGAATATGATATTTAACAAGAATTATATTAGGGTTTTGCTTATAACTTTTGGCTTTCAATTAAGAAAGGAAGTTAACATGTAAGGTAAGGACTTTGATAGACTTAAGCTTCACCCTACTTCACTTCAAGCAATCTTTCTACACTTGTATTCTTGAAAGAGAGATGATGAAAGTTGAGGTGACTTGAGTAGATTCAAACTCAAGAGAAATCACCAAAGTTTCTAGGGTTTGGAAGTAGTTTGATGAATCAAAACCAAACTAGGGTTTATATGTTGTTGAAGTACTTGAATCCTGCTTGTAACTAGAAGGAATTTAGCTAAGTGTGAGATGGTTTGGTGTGTGATGGTGGACGGCAACAAGGGGGGAAGGGGGCTTTTATAGGGTCTTGAGGAGGTTACAAACCTTGACTTGTCAAACCTTGGAGACCAAGTTGAACACATGTAAACATCTTAAGACCTTAAGCTTGAGATCAAGCCACATGAGGGGTGACTCCCCCCCTAAGTCGGTTCATATGAAGATAGGAAGGATGAGTTGGTCTTGTTGATATTATCCTACTTATGATACGGGGAAATAAATCATGAGTGTATCAAACATTTTTCTGATACGGGGAAAATTAACGCGGTCGAGTTTCGTTGTGCGTAGGATTTTTTAATGACGTTTTACCCTAAAACGTGTAATTCCTTAATAACTTTAGCGAAAATGATCTGATGAGTGTCAAACTTTTATTTTGCCATGGAAATGATTTATCATACGAGAATATGAAATAAAAATCAAATTTCGGAAAAATGAATAGTAAAAAGTGAATAGTAAAAATGGATAGTAAAATTTTCGGGAATAGTAATTAACCTGAAAATGTGAATTGTTACATCGTAGTGCCGCCTTTAACAACAAGATAGAAATCTCCGAAGCGTGTTGAGGTAATGGCTTAGAAGTAAACAACTCAAGCCAATAGCTCAAAGCTTTCTATACAATAATCAAAGTATGCATGTAGAATCCTTTGAAAACCTTATTATTAGGCACTAATAAACCTTATTAAATTTGAATACTGTCCAACCAGACCTATTCTAGGGGTATTTTAGGTAATCATTAGGCTTTGAAATTACTTGAAATTGAGTTTGGGGATAGTTTATAGTGTGAACTTCAACATACATCAAGGTTAAGCATTTCCAGAAACATTTAAGCACTCAAATTCCATCTACAAACTGCCCTGTTCACTCCATTTGGTACAAACCAGTTTCAAGCACACCTGATCTCTTATTAGCCTCTTATTAGCCCAAACTGCTTATTTGCTTATTTGAAGTGCTTATTTAAACTGCTTATTAGCCCAAACTGCTTATTATTTCTTTTATTCATGCTGATGTACATCAAAATACATAGCAAGATCTTATTTCTTTAGTTTGTATTTTGTGGAGAAAAGGAAGTACAAGAGAGAACCTAACAGGATCGAGAGTTTTGACTTGCAATATCAATCAAAAGATGGATCATACCTTCACGACATGTCAAGAGAGTTCAGGGTAACATTTACAGAATTTATACATTTATTTATACTTATCTATACATTTGATCTTATATTGTAAATGTTTTAGGAGCGAGCACGTGAAGAGATGAATAAAAGAGAATTAGAAATTGGCAAGTCAAAACCTGTTGATGATGAAGCGCGACCAGAGATTGCAGATGTTGTATTGTTTGAGCTTATTGGTCCAGATAAGCCTGGACAAGCATTTGGTTTTGGGACTGGAGTTACAAAATCTAAAGTCACCAAGTTCAGTTTTGATTTAAGAAGAGCAAGAAAAGCAAGTTTAATGGATCAAAACCGTCAACTATTAGATAAAGTTGAATCACAAGGTAAGCATATAGAGTCACAAAACAATCAAATCAAGATTATGGCAAAAGATCTTAGTGACCTTAGACGGGAGGTGAAATTTTTAACAACTGCACTCAAAGAGATATATATTGCTGGAGCTTACAAAGATATGATCTTTGAAGCCGTGATATGTGAAGACGTACCAGGCACACAGGTTAGACTTTGAGCCTTATTTTATCCTAGTATATGGTACTCTTAGTAACACTTTTAGGATGGGTAGATGTGGAATGCTTATTTCTGGGGTTTGTTTGTGTTTAAAGTATTTTGTGCTCGATTTCTGCTCATTGGCTAGACATACTTTGGTAGGAAGTACCAGCCTTAATTATAATGACTTACAACACTCACCAACAATTATTAGGCTCATGTTTTATTTAAATATTGGTATTGATGTTTTGCTGTTTGTTAATGTTGCTAAAAAAATACAAACTCTTGTACGGATACCAGTGATCCATTGAATATCAAAATTCTTCGTGTATGATCATATTTGTTTTCTGTACCTGTATTTGTTTTTGATGATGAATGAATCACGTTTACTTTTTATGATTCTGTTAGATAATGTCCAGTGATATGTTGAATATCGTTATTGTTTTGCGTATAATAAATTAAATTTTACCAGGTTGATTTTATTTTCACACATGAATTATAATATGTAAGTGTGTTAATGAATGATTTATATATTTAGACATGTTGTTGTTAATTTGTTATAAGAAGTTAAGTGTGTACTGGTATGATGAGTCTGGCGCTCTTTTGTACATTGAGATTGTTTAACATGTGAGCATAAACACACAAAATTTGATATGTCAGTTTTCTTTACTCCACCTCTGTTGCCTTCAACACTGTTTGCATATTCCTAAACAAGACTACTCTGAGCCATGGTGTAAATGGTCTATAATCTGAACACAAAAAGTTGGTAAGTAGAACACAATTGCGTCTCCTCCAAAGACGTTTCTTCTAAGTGATTAACTTTTGAAGTCTAGAACCACTTTTCAGTTTTAGGAGGTTAGGTCCGATGTGTGAATGCAGAAGCATTGACAGGCTGTTTGGTTTTTCCTATAAGCACTTATTTATCTCTACTCACTTGTAGGCAAGATGTTCTTAGGATTAAGACTGTTTTTTGCATTGTGAGATTGGCAACTCTGAATTTTCTCTTATTTGCCAAAACATTTTGGAAATTCTTATATCATGACATTATTACTCTTGGTTCTCATCAGTGGCATGTAGTTGCTTTTGGTGTCATCATACGGTAGAAACGGTACATTTTGGGTTAATTTTACGGCATCCATTAGTCTTTCTGCATCCTCTGCCTTTCTTTGCTCCTGATTTGATCTGTGTGCATGAAATTCCAACTTTAGTATTTGTAAGGGTATGTAGGATTGCTTATTCTAAATGTCTACCTGCTTGTTGCGTTTCCATAAGCAAATAAGATTTGTTTATCCAAACTGTAGACTTTGTGAGTGATAAGAGACCAGATATACAATCCCCAAACTTTCCTAAATCATATAGCCAGTAGTAAAAGCGGTGGTTTCTGTTGTAGCTAAAAAATACCTTCTCTAAGGGTCACACTACCTTTCGTTTAGTTGGTCCTTCTTTAATTCACAAGTGAAATCTGGAACGGACTAGACCAGACTACGTAGATATAACCCATTAAGTAAACGTCCACACCCGTATAGAAAATTACTTCAGGGACCATCTTTGATGTAACTAATTTCAAGATTAGATTTTTACTGAGAAGAGCTTGAATCTTTATGTGCAATGTATGTTGTTTGTGATATTCATATTTCTGATGTCACTTGAATGATCACAGATTCCGGAGCAGCAACAACAGGATCACCAAAGACAACAAGAGCACAACATTCAGGAGCCTTTGGGGAAAATGTGGCAAAGTTTGTGGCAATCTGATATGCAAATACCTTCTTTTTCTAGAGTTCAGAATCATGAGGCTGTACAGTCGTCGTCTCAAGGGTAGAAAGCGCTAAATGATTGATGTTAATTGGTTTTTACTTGTACAATACTGGAAAACATGCTAAATGTGTATGTAGCATTTGACTAATTACTATTACTGGAAATATATCCATATTTGTATGTAAATATTGCATCAGGCTTTATAATTGCATCAGGTTGTCTATATGTATATAATTTCTACATTGCAGCAGGTTTTCTATATATCCATATTTGTAATTTCTATTTATTTTTTTTCTTCTTCCAGAAAATATATCCACACTTTTAGGTGTGAATATTTAACAATATTGCTACACTTTTAATTGTAAGCATCTTTTTGCAAATTTGACACACTTTTAAGTGTGGCATTTAAAGAGTGTTTGCCACACTTTTAAGTGTGGACATTCAAAGAGTATCTTCACACTTATATGTGTAGCAAAATTTGTCACACCCATTATTGCTACACATTTGCAAGTGTGGAATTTTAAATTTGACACATTTCTAACCGTGACAAATTGGCTTTTTAAAATATGGAAAATTTAACTTGTGTTTTGTAGTGTTACTAGTAGTATAAGTAGGTGAATTTGTAGTAGCTTCATTTGTACTTGTAAAATATTATCACAACAAAACATATTTTTATATAGATTATCACCTCTCAAATGAGTAATCAGGATAATTTGATTCGTATGATCTACTTTGTGACAGAATTTACACTATATAATTACAGGAACATTGTACACACACTTTATTCCAGCATGTTGTAAGATATTTTCATCATATTCTCTAATTTTCTTGATTCTTTATGAAAATCCTTGATTTGTGTTAATTTTCTTTGTAAATCTTTGTTCTTTTAAATAATTATATTCTTTTTACTGATCAGTTATTGTAACTTTATATAGTTATAAACTTATAATCATGATAAAGTTCTTTTAATCAATTTTACACCTCTTAAGTCTTACAGACTCTTACTAAATGGTTTACTTAAAGTAAACCATCAAGCTTTATCAATATATAGCAAAGTACTCGCGTTAAGCGTGGATGACAATCTGCAAATTTAGTTTTTTCATGGTTTCCGGATGTGTTTGCTGTGGTGTTGTAAGAGACGCAGAGAGAAGGAAAAAAAATGACTGAGTTTTACAATCATGTGCTTCTTGTGTAGCTTTTCAAACATAAAACATTTTCGTTTTTTATAATGATAGCAATTAAACCATAAAAAATCCGAGTTTGTATTCAGTTTATGGCACCGCTGGGATTTGGGACTAAACTGGTTCTAAACTGCTGCACTGTTTAATTACGGCTCCAATTTTGTTAACACCCCTACGTACGGTTTATGATAATAAACTAGAGAAAAGCTCCCATGCCACATAATTATAAGATTCAAGGTTTGTCGACACGTGACACTAGTTATAGTTTAGTTCAACATAAAAAACAAAAGGAACCACTTACTGGCTAATTATATATCATATGTATCCAATTTGTCTCAGCACAGATATTACAGCCGGGGATTTAGGTACATAACTGAAATAACATTGTTCAATGACTACACATACTTAAGCAATACGACAGATTGACAGCCCTGATCGGTTGGATTCTGATCAGAGTGTAACAATTTGCTCTAAGTGGTTCTAGCGGAAGAATGATTAAAGGAGTTTAATTTCTCGGCCAGATAGTGATCAAGCATGTCCTCCTCGTCAACTGCAACCAGACAGACATGGTAATCTTTTCAGGATTCGGAAACACACATAAACATAAATAATAATTGCAGGATATGAATCAAAGACATAGCATTAACATTTTTTAAGGTAGTGTAAGAAGACTAATTAGCTTGGCTGGCAGACACAGTTTTTTTCCCAACTGTCATAGATCATCAAATTTATGTAACGGCACAAATGAAACAAGAGAAAGCAACTGTATGGTAGGGAAAATAACCTTCTGAATCGTCATCGTCATCAGAATCATAGTCCTCATCTTCATCATTGGATTTTTCAATCATCGGTGCTGCATGTTTCTACAAAAATAAAAATAACAACTCAAATTGCAGCTCTGTATATATAATACACACAAGAACATATCTGATATTTTGATCTCAACTTTTATGGTAAAGAAGTTAAAACTAGTTGCATACTCCCTTTTTATTGCTATATTGTAATCACATTTTTAAGCATAAACACCATTACTATGTTGGGCGTTGCAATCATTTGAATTCTTATAAATCCAGAAAATATTAAAACTTTGAAAAACGGAAACATAAACAACTTACTGCAGATGCTCTTCCACTTTGAAACCACTCTCTGCCAGTTGGTTTCTTTTCTTTGGTTGATGCAAGTGCTGAGTCTGGCAACAACCTAGAAATGAATATAAATAAGCATTCAGGACTATACCTTATTACTTTTTACATGACATATAAATTTAGAAATGTGAAAAGGAATATGTGTGCATTATGATTTACTATGTGAGAAAACACAAAAAATAAAACTTACTTGGCTCTCTCGAGAGCCATTTCGGCTTCGAATCTTTCTCTCCATGCTAAAAAGGTCTCAACGGTGACTGGCTCTCCGTGTGGCTCAGTTATCTAACAACAAGTTCAACACATCCAACCAAACTTAAAGAATAATAATACAGTAATAAAATTCAAAACTATGTTAAAGTGGTGAAAATTCTTACTTCATCTTTATCTGCAGCTGCCTCTTGGTTATTGTCATTGATGATGTCTGCAGCAAATCTTTCAGCAAACCACTCGTTCACTGAGGTAACTAAAGTGTAAATCATAGCCATTCCAAGATTCTCAGATGCCTGCAGAAGTCAGTATTTTATGAGAACTTGCATGATCAGGCGTATGATAACACTATAGAATAGATAAATAGTAAATGAGTGTCACTAGCAAAAGCAAGAATGCAAGATATACAATTCTGTTTATATGTAAGTATTCATAATTAGACAAAAAGTATCTGTATACTACTATTACTTAACTTATCTTCAAGATTCTCGGATGGGTCATGAACTTAATGAGCCCCTTATTTGAAGCTAGTTGAGCTATAACGAGAAATAATATCAGAACTATATCAGGATATGCTGGCAGATAAATAATGTGATGCTAAATAGCACGTATACCACATACCTCTTGCTCAAGTTTTTCTTTCAAATCTTTGATATCTGATGCTTGGATTCCTTTTATACTGAAAGACCACAACAATAAGGAGTAAGGATTAAAGATCAATGGTGATGTGTAAGAATATACACATTTATCAGCAACTTCTTGATATTTGGTGTTTAGAAATCAAGATACTAATGCATCAATAGGATTACGATTTATTTTTACAAATGTTTCAATAAGTTGGACATCTAACTTGCGTCAGCGTGTACAATATACTGATATAGATACATGTAGTGAGACACCTTTTCAAATTCAAGAGTGGAATTTCATCTGGATATTTCTCTCTGTGTGAGAAAATTAATCCCAATTGAACTGCACCAGAATTTAGCAAATAATGTATTAGAAAAAAATTAAAAATCATTGAAAAATAAATCTGCAAAACGACTGTCTAGCATGAAACCTGGATCTGTCGAATCATTCTCATCCTCCTGTCAATTACAGAATAACAACTTTAGTACTACTATACCATTTTGGACAAGAAATGCTCAGTTAGGTAATAATGTCACACAATGTTATACGTTATAACTAAGGTTCATTACATATATTTTCTTTGCTACATTGTATGGATGTTGTTTTGCTCTACCTTTTCTGTGACTCTAGATGTATAGTAAGTACTATGTCCGTTATGTAGTATCAACAAGTCAACGGCATATTTTTGTGAGGGTGTGAGTTTAAAAATAGCGAAACAGAGAAAAGAAAGTAAATAGTACATAAAAGTTAACCACCTGAAGCGATAACTTAATCTGAAAACATCGATTTGAAGTATTTAGTCCACTTTCACTTGGGTGAATTTCTGGCACACATCAAACATAAAAGTAGTGTCAAAACTTTGATCTTGAAAGTTCAAGATGTTAGATCATAAGCACTAAAAAAAGAAATATATGTATTAACCTTCAAAATCATCCATTAAAATGGCCTCTAAAGCTTCAATTTCCATCTCTTGCTCCTGCACATAATCTGTCATAAAAATAGTCATGTCATTTTTATATCCCTTTCGCTTTCTCCTCATATCCTTATCATCAAGAATTAGTACAAATCAACCTCAAGTAATTAGAATTTATAAGACTAAAAAGTACACAACCCTCTTAAAAATTACTTTGTTATACCATTAAATCTCTTAAAAAATTTGGATTGAAATCCATCATTTTAAACAATATATGCAAACCATCAGTCAACTTAACTCGAGTTCAAACTGTTCAAAAATTCCATTTTTATAAAATTCTTATACCTCGTAAGATATACAAATACACGCGTATGTTTTGTTGTTTTTTTACACCTTGTATATGGAATAACACAACAAACATATTTTGCGGTTAATAAAAATAGTGTCACATATTTTGTAGTTTCCCCGAACACATATCATGTTCTAGTGAAACACACGCGTATTATCGATAAACAAACGTACAACCATACGATACCGATCGTTTACGCTAGCTAATAATGGTAAAAAAATTCAGTCGATATGAAACCTACAGGTTATATACTTATATATATATCTTGTGATCAGAATTATAACTAATTTTCATGATAATAAAAAGATTTCAAATAACTTACGATTATTGGAATTATCTGTCATGTCGTGCTATCTTCAGATTAGCTCCGGATAACTTTTTCTCTAGCGATCGAGGCTTTGAAACACGAAAACTTACGGGTTTCTAGTATCAACTATCAAGTTATTGGTATACACTTGGCATGTTAGTATACGGGATATATTTCCAAAGACTACCCCTCTCGTTTTTAAAAGGGTACATAAAAGGACCTTTATGTTTTAATTTTTATATTATAAGTTCTTATTATTTTTTAATTATTTTTTAGAAGATTTCTGAGCGAGTATCCATATTTGGTCTCGAAATCTCGAATGGTCGAGACCAAGCTTTGTTGGCTATATTCGAGCCTTTTAGAGATTTTGGTCCAGAGTTGGCATAGGATGTAGCTTTTTGGTTTTTGACCGGTCCGAGGACTGATCCCGTCAAGCTTTAACCCATTTGAGCACCTCTATCTTTTTCGGTTAACAGACGTGTAGCTATTTTATAATACTTATTAGTTTATGAGTCTTTCTTTCTACATTATTATCACACACATTCAATATCATCTTATGTGCTTCTAATTTATTAGAAAACTTATTTATGAATTTATAGTTTAGTAACCATGATCAACTTTGTGAAAACTTGCTACAACTTTTGTAACTATTGTAATTTTTTACAACCTATTGTTGCATTGTGTTTCGTTTTGTAGCAATTTATGTTTTAGTTCAATTAGGAATAGGTAATTTTTCTATGAGTAAACATTCATTTACTCGTTTCTATCCATTGGATACTACGAGCAAATATAAACATAGTGTGCTCCCCAGAATTTTTTTGAGTAAGAAAAAGGGTAAACATTTTCACCCTAATTTTAAGAGGAAATATTTTACTTTAAAATCAATCAAATCATTTTTTTTTTTTTTTTTTTCATCATCAAGGGCCCGTTTGGTTCACCGTTTTTAGTGGTTTGGATTCATAGAATCTTTAAAAAATATGTTTGGTAACTTTTTCATACCCATGGCACAATCGAACAGTGACATTTCTGTCCAATTTTCTAATCCCCTATAATGTGGTGTCTTTTAGGTGGGTTTCAACAAATGCACCAATAAAAAAAAAAAGAAATTACTTGGTGGTTATTTTTTAGCCACAAATTATCTTATTCTTTATCTTATATTTCACTTTTCTATTTTAAAAAAATATATAAAATAAACTTACACATCATTTATTTCTCTCTCTCTCCTCATTTAATTCAAACCTATACTTAAATCCAATTTCTTTCAAACTTTTCCCAAATCCATATACAATTCCAATCCACTTACAAACCAAACAGGCCCTAAGTAATTGGAATTTATTTGCACACTTCTATTTTTTTTTGCACACACCAATATATGTATTAGAAAATTATACTTTAATGGTAACTTGCTTTAACTTCTTGTATACTAGAGTGTCACAATAAAAACTGAGAGTGTTCAAATCACTCCCGTTAAGTTAACACTTGAGAACACAACATTTTTGTTTCAGTTATTTATTTATTTATTTATTTGTTCGAAGACACAGTAAAAGTTAAACATTAATTTTAGATCTAAACTTAATTGATCAGCCCAGTTGAAACCCCAAGCCCAACAGCCCAGTCCATATACTGTACACTCTCTAATTCACAACTAGGTTAACCTCCCTTGATATAAAACCAACCTCCCCTCCATTTTCCGCCTTTCAACAACACTCACACCGCCGCCGTAGCAAAACCCTAACCCGAACAGGTGAGAACTTATGAGATAATAATTTTCATCACTCGCTGTATGTTGTTTAATTATTTTAACTAATTTGAGCCTGTGTGTGGTTTAATTTTGACAGGAGGAAGAAGAAGATAAAGAGGAAGCAATGACAACAGTACCAGGACAATTGGTGTGGGAGATTGTTAAGAGGAACAACTCCTTTTTGGTGAAGGAGTTTGGGAATGGGACTCAGAGTGTTCAGTTTAGTAAAGAGCCTAACAATCTTTACAACCTTAACTCCTACAAATACTCTGGTAATCCTTTATCTATTTTTTTTTTTGTTTTTTATGATTGTGATCTGTGTATTTTGATTATGTTTATGTTCTTTTTAGTAAGAGTATATTTCATTATGTAGTTATGTTAGAGTTTGTGAAATGATTATAATTTATATGGTCCTTGAAGGTTGTGTGATTGGGTTATTTTTCATAGAAATGCTCTTTTAGTCTTCTTATTTTGCAAAAGGGGTTTTGGGATAAGCTTATTTGAGCGGTGTTGCTTATTGTACTTTTTAATGGTCTCGGGATAAGCCAGTTTGTATGTGTTTACCACTTTTAGCTATACATCTTTAAAGTCAAGCTTAGATTTGTAGTTGAATATCTGTAGTTTTGTGATTAGGTTCATTAGTTATCGGATAAAAATTGTATGATCTTTTTATTTAATAAGCGAAGCCTTTCTAGTTTGCTTGCCATGTTTGTGTATTTTGTCTAGTTTTAGAAATATTTCTTTCGTCACTTGTATGAAATATTATAATTTAGAATGTTGAACTTTTAGTACTTTTGTGTTTCACTGGCCACCGATTGTTTGAAAGAATTTGAGGTTGTGCTTTGCTAGGGCTTATGATTATATGATTAGTTAAGATTTACACTGTTTATAATGTGTTGGTGTTTATAAACTACTAAGGTTGCTTCTTTGTGTTGGGGCACATATTTTACTCATTTTAAGTTTTGGGTAGCAGGTTATTCCGAAAATTGTTGTCGTTTGCTGGTGCTTGATTTTGGATTGCGAGATTTGTTTTTGAGTTTTTTGCAGTAGGATATGTACTCTTAGCTTGTTATTAATATTTTGTACATTGTGTTATTGTTCGCAGGTCTAGCCAACAAGAAGACTGTTACCATTCAGCCAGCTGGAAAAGACCAATCTGTTCTACTTGCAACTTCCAAGACCAAGAAACAGTCCAAGCCTGCAAGTCTACTCCACAAGTCTATTATGAAGAAGGAGTTCAACAGCATGGCTAAGGCTGTTGTAAACCAGGTAACTAATTAATAGAATCCATACTCAATGTCCGTATTAGAATGTTTAACCGTAATTCTGCTTATATTATCTTTATGTTAATTCAACTATGTCAAGCTGCATAGAATTTTTATTGCTGTTATCATTTTGCTAGTTCTACAACAAAAATGTCGTAGGATGTGTCTTGCTTTCTTGCTGGGTAGTTAAACAGAGTTGTTATATTTGGCGTTACTTTTGAATCATGTATAGGATGTTTGATGCCTTGTTATGGCAAATTAGTGGTTTGTGTGGATTTTGATAATAGGTTAACACAAATAATAATAGAACTTCTAGGTTGAATCTCCGTACAATTAATTTCACGGATTTTACAATTTATTTGTTAATGCTCTCCAAAATATTATGATAACAATAATTTAATTTGTTAATCAAATAGTTTAGGTGGTTTCATACATTGCAAGTGCGTTCCGGCAACTTTAACTGGCTTGACCTTTTTATCATGTTTCCATTGTCACAATGTTTGTAAGTTTGCGTGTTTGCACCTTATATAATAATGTATGAAAACCCTTTTTTTTGGTTTGTAATTGCCACCTTTAGTATAATTTGTTTTGCTTCTCATGGGCTGTGCTATTTATCAATGGCAGGTTGCAAACAACTTCTACAGGCCAGATTTGAAGAAGGCAGCTCTTGCAAGACTTAGTGCTGTTAACAGGAGCCTCAAGGTCACTAAATCTGGAGCCAAGAAGAAGAACCGTCAAGCTTCAAGGATCTATGGTAGGAAATGAAGCAATGTATTAGTGTTTGTGAGCTGATGTTCTTTTTCGTAAGATTTTTGGAAATTTTATGTCTAGACTTAAATCAATCTTGTCATCTTTTCATGTCTGTCTCTGTTTTAAATGCTGCTGAGAGTCAAAGATGGTTGTTTTTTTGCTATAATATATTCAGAGTACCAGATTGTGGTTTAGCGTTTCTGATCCAGAAGTGTGGCTTGATTATTTTGGTTTACTTTCTACATAAGCATCATGCATCTACTTTATGGATTTGTGGATCTATAACTTGGCAATGCTTTGATCTTTGACATGTTTTCTTTGTATGACTCATTTTATGGTGAGCTAGATAATGAATGATAATTTTGCGTGTGATGGGGCGATACCATTTGTGATGCTGGATCAAGGTGATGGCGAGTTACTATAGTTCCTTGCTGATTCTTACACAATATTTAGAATTTTTTTACCGTGCTGTAGATGTATAAACCATGCTCGTTGCTGAATAGGTGGTAAATAGTAACACAATTTTTTTTGGTTGATATGTTTTAACCCGGTAAATAGTCGCTAATAACAAAGTTGCCATGGATTCATTCAGCATTCTTGTTTTCTAGCTTTTTGATATGTTTCCGCTTCAATAATATTTATATGATATGACGTGAGAGGCTATGAAAGTTGAGTATTGCTTGAATATAAAAACTTCACAAAATAACATTCACAAAAATGATGTGTACATGTATGATTGGTTGTAGCAAAGAGAAGAGATAAAATATATCAAAATTCACAATCACACATAGACACTTCATTTTTGCGAATTTTATTTTGTAGAGTTTTTGTGATTCTAGCAATGCTCATAAAAGTTAGCACACCTAAGAAACTAGCAAAGAAAAATTATAAAACCTAAATTGTTTATCTAAGAACATAAGGTGTCATGGCTCAAATCATTTTGTCATTTCAGCATTTCATTTTTCACATTCACAAATTAAAATACGTCTGCACTGATCACTCAAGCCATTTTCACTTTATTGGACCTATTATTTCTCATTCATTCAAATACAAATTACCATACAAAAAAAAAAAAAAAAAAAATACAAAAAACACATACGAATTAAATAAATAAATAAACAAACAAATAAAGTACGAAAATATAAAAATACACCAAATTATCAATAAACTAATTTTTTTGTTGATGTCGTTGCCAAAGATGCTCCATAAGATCTCGTTGAGACTTTCGTGTGTTTGTCTATCACGTGATTCTTTGGCTTTCCTCCATTGTACGACGCATCTCTTGATCCAAGTACATTGCATATTTGGTTACAGACTAATATACACTTTGTTGAATTCACTTATCGCAAACGTTTAATCTTTCAAAATCATATTATGCAATATGATGCACGTGTACATGATTCTTCGTAGCTTGTTGATGTTGTAAGCACACGCCTATTGTTGTATAATTCCCCAATGTCCTTGGAGGACACCAAAAGCTCGTTCAACATCATTTCGTACACATTCTTGTCGCCTTTTAAAGTGTCCATGTTTCTCGTCTCATACTACCGTAAATGATTGACAAAAGTTGTCCATTGTGGTAAATCCCGTCAACTAGGTAATACCATTTTTCATATGTAACTCCTTTTACTTCAAACGAAGACACATGGGCGATGTCATCAATAAGGATGTGAAATAATGAAGAATTATTAAAAACGGTAAGATCGTTATTCTCACTCGTTACTCCAAAAAATGCATGCCAAATCCACAAATTGTAAGAGCAACAACTTTAAGCATTATAGTTGGATATATATATATATATATATATATATATATATATATATATATATATATATATATATATATATATATATATATATATATATTTTGGATATTTTTTATCACCTCTTTCAAATTGTCTGTGCCATGCATTCAATCAATTAGTCCATCATCAATGCATACTAGGGCTGAGCATCGGGCGAAAACCGGACCGGACCGACCAAGACCGGACCGGACCGAGGACCGAGAACCGGAAAAACCATAGACCGAGACCGGACCGAATATGGTCGGTCCGGTCTCGGTCCGGTCGGTCTTCGGTCGGTCCGGTCCAATTAGGCAAGTTTTTTCGGGTTTTTGGTCGGTCCGGACCGGACCGACCGGACCGAGGACCGAATTTGGCAAAAAGCTTAGACCGAGGACCGGACCGAATGTGGTCGGTCCGGTCCGGTCGGTCTCGGTCCGGTCGGTTTTGTCGGTCGGTCCGGTCCATCCGGTCCGTTTGCTCAGCCCTAATGCATACAATCAGTGCTTCCAAGCATTCTCGAAAACCCATGAATCTTCTTATGTGTTACATACAAATTTCGAATTTCATTAAAGTCAGGTTTCCTTAAATACTCAGGCATGAGAGAATCAGTAACGCACATGATAAAAAATTTAGACAACCACATGCATCACGTTAACCCATTTGAGAATATTCATCAAATGCATCATCCGAATTGGCGTATGGAGGAAGTGCATTTCATAATAACACTAAAACTCATTTGAACCGTAGCATCGGGTCAGACTTTAAAGAATTGAAAATGCTCGGGAAGAGGATCGTAAATATAAATACAATACATTTTACTATTTCTAAAATAGTTTCGTGCTTATACGATATCGACGTCTAAAATAGTGCTCCGGATATTTTGGATTATCACCAAAATAGTCGGCCAACAAACGTTCTTCAGCAACATTACGTTCATGTTATATTGGATTACGCGAATGTGAAGTTTGAGCGTGTTGTTGTTGCAACGATTGGTGATATTGATAAGCTTGCGTCAAAAGATAAATGTCACTTTCATCATCGACATTGGAAAAATTAACATCATCATCATTCGAATTCATTATTGGTAGAGAATTTTATTATCACTTTCAAAAGATGTTCAAGAAGATTTGGATGAAGTAATCAAGAAGTACACTTAAAAGTACCTGGCATACAATCTTCTAAATGAGCTGAATACAATACTCAAACCTTTGAAAGATAAACTCAACAAAACTGTCAAAAAGGTAGTAAATGAGGTGATCTCTACTACACCACTGACTCTTTACACAGTCCCACAAGACCTCTCATTCGATGACCTACAAGTCAGAATGTACTCACTACTGGCAGAAAAGGTGAACCAGACTCCTGAAGAAACTACAATTTTGGATGCTATCGCAGCAAAGTTATCCAAAGACTCGAGTAAAGCTGATGCGGGAAAGCTCAAAAGACCAAGAGACGATGAAGACCCTGACCCTAACTCACAATCCAAGAAACAAAATTCAACAACGGGTCCATCATCCTCACACCGAGAACCTATCAAGACCTCAACCAAACCTTCTACACATCATAAAAAACAGACATCTGAGTCAGCACCAAACGAAGAAGAAGAATACTTTACTCATATCGGTGATGATTTTCAGGAACAACCTGCTTCAACAATTCCTGAATCTAGACATGGACCATCAACCTCTAAACAATCGGACAAAAGTGAGTTGTCTCCTGGTTAGATAACGACAAAACACCCGAGTTTGAGTGGTTTGATGAAATGCTCAATAATCAACCTCCTCTACCTGAAAATGAAGAACTTCTACCCGGAAGAACTGTCGATTTCACTCAGAACATCATGAAAGAATGTCAAATTCAGAAGATGATGAAGAAAGAACTTAGGATGGTGAAGAATGATGCTTTTAATATTCTTAAAGAAAGATCCGGAAGCGCCGTCGAACTGGAATATCACTTGGAAAACATTGCATGTGCAATGTCTAATGATATCGACTTGCTCAACCCGGAACAGAATGTCGATAACTCCTCCGGTAAAGATGGTCCATAATTCACAGACTGGACCAAACCATTACCAATGGTAGGAAGACCCGATAAACCACAGATTCCCTTCCGATTCTTCTTCAACAATGACTTGGATTATCTTCAACATGGGCAAGAGACTTCAAGACAAAAATATGCATCTTCACTGACTTACAAAATTCTGGTTGCACGCTACGAGTATCCTGCCATTGAAGAAATGAAACACGGTCTACTCATCAAAGAAGTAGTTGAGTACAACAGGGAAGCACTACTTGGAATTCATCACTGGCATGAGCGCCATCAGCTTTACTACACCAGCAATTTGGGATTAAAGTCATGCGAAAAGGTATATAATATGTCTCGAATCGTTGCCATCATGGAAATCTTTCATACAACAAAGTTTGACTACACTTTCATGAAGCAAATTGTCGTCAAAAGACAAGATGAAAAGAAGTACACATTTTCTGAAGCAGACTTTCCTAATTTGTATTTAAACGACATTGAAGACATGTATCTAGAAAAGGTACAAAGTAGAATACGACGTTATACAAGGGAACTGCAGTACAATTTCATATATTCTCTTCATGAGACGCTTAATTATTCAAGAAAGAGTAGAAGATTTCCAATTAGGTGTTGAAAGTTATCAAATAAAACTCAACCTCACCAAACCGGAACTGTCTTGCCCTTGTATTCATGAAGTGTCTCAGTTTCAACTTATGAGAAAACCAGCCTTCGGCTTTACTTATAGAAGTGCTTATGGTTGTCTCAACTTCACGCGCTTTGATGAAATTCATAATTTCTGTAACGATACTCTGAAGGCAGTTTGAGATGGTTTAAAGTTTAGGTTGAAAGACATTAAGCTCAAGAAGAGTACAAGGTGGAATTCCAGTAAACGAAGACAAGTTCGTAATTTCATCCACAAGATTGAAGAAAGGTTGAAATGAAGGGACCAGATCAGACATTTGGAAAGCTACATTGGAGCAAGACCATCATTTCCTATCAGACTTTATCAGCGTCTAAATCCAGTCTTCACAAAATTCGACACCGATGATTGATCTGTAAGCTTTGGGGTAAAATATTTGTTTTGATTGATTTGTGAATACTCTGGCTTGTGCGCATATAACAGTGTACAACCCATTCTTTGTAATTAAATGACTCGGAGGTACACTTAAGTACCTCAATCCTCACATAAGGAGTGAAAGCTTCTTATTTTTGAATAGAATTAATCAAATTTTCAAAGTTTTCATAATTCTGCTCAAAAGGACAAGTATTCCCTCTCGTAATCAAAACCTCAAAAAGTTATTTCACTTATTGAGGGGGAGTATTTGAAATAATCTTTGTTCAAAAGTGATAAGTTCTTGGTATATTCTTCCCACAAACCTCAAAAAGCATATTTTAATCAAAAAGTTTAACAAAAACAACATCAATATGCTATTTTTGAGGGGGAGAAAAACAAAAGTTATTAAAATATGGTTAAAAAGAATGGAACTCGCATGAGCTCGACTCTGTGTTAACCAACGAATTGAAGAAACATGAAAATGTCAGTAATTGAAAGGACTTGCTTCGGGACGGGTAATAACTTCAAGCTGGCCTAGCCAGTGATGTAAGCGTGTCTCGCGAAGGACAAGTCTGAGTAGAGTGTATTGTTTTGAGAGATTCTCTTTTAATATGACCAGGACAAGTAATAATTTCAAGCTAGTCTAACTAGTGATGTAAGCATGTCTCGAATCGGTCATGTTTACTGAGATTCAATCAATTCAAAAGTGCAAACTCCACCCAACATGTGCAAATTTCTATTTATAACTCATAAGCATATGTGAAGGGGAGTATTTCTTGAAAATGCAAAACTCTCAAAGTGTTAAACAAATATGTTTTATAATCATAAACACTTTGAGAGATTTTCAAATGAGTGGTTTATGGCAACATAGGATAGTCATGGAGTTATAAGGTGACTAAGGATAGGAAATATGTCCCTATGATCCGCCAGAACCAGAAGGATCTACCCAAGGACAACACCAATAGTTTAGTACTAGAAGTTCTTAGGGTGAAAAGAGATAACCCTCCAAATGATTCAACCTTAGGGTAGAAACCGGGTTCAACTCATGTGCTACTGGTTGTCACTAAGGTGACACCAGTATTGAAAATAAAGACGTCATGGACCCAGTGACACACTACACTAAACCTTCTAAGCCACTCAAGTTCTCTTAAAAGAGCTTGTTTCATTCTCACGGGAAACCCTGCATAATCTATCGACCACTCATTATGAGTTATGTCGGTATTGAAATAGGAGACACTGCTCCAGTCTCCGACGGGATTACATCAAAAGATCTCTTAGGAACACTTAATATTTCTACATTGGTGGTTCAAACATTAAGGAGACCAGTTGTAACTAATAAGAGTCATACACAGACTTAGCAATCTGCCAGAACATTTATGAGAGAATTCACAAATGTGTTTCTCAATGATTGAATGGAAACTCCTTCCAGGGTGAACATCAAACAGCCCTGACAGAAGGTCACTTCGGTAATCCCTTGTGGGTTACGCATAGTGTACACGGTGGTTTCAAATGGTCTACAGTCGTGGGGTGAACTCCAGCGACTCACCTGAATGTTGATGTACTTTGGTAGATCTTGTAAGCCCTCTTGAGGGTATCTGGTTCAGGAACGGCCTTGGCAAGGATTAGAGAAAGTTTTCACACTATGATGTTAACAATCTCTAACTCCGAACTTGTACGTGCCGGATACTTTATTGCTAATTGTTTTCATACAGGTACTTATGGAGACCGGGAATTCCACCATCATCAACATCACATCAGTTTCCATATGCTTATGCTTACATCATAATGAAAGATAAAGCCAAAGAAAGTTCTCATCAAAGAAGTCAAAGAAAGTCAAAGATCAAAGTTATGTAAAGGTCAAAGAAAGATTCTACGTCAAGCAAAGAATCTACAAAGTTTGAAGACAAAGATCAAAGCAATGAAATGAGAGCCACGCAAGTATAACAAATCAAAGTCAAGAGACGTATGAGCATGTTGGAAAGGAGTAAAGACACCAGAGACAAAGACGTTGATGAAAGGCATATTACACGATCACATGATCACATCAAGAACAAAGACTGAAGAACAAAGAATCACAACTTAATGATATTTTTGAAGACGTCTAAAGCCGTGAAAGTCAAAAGTTAAAGACAAATATGAAGACGAGCAACCTTGATGACCAACACTTAAAGGGAGATTGCTGGGATTACATTTTACTATTTTCAACTGTCGGTCATTAGATAATATGTAATAGGTTGCTTAAGTTACTTATTTCTTATGTTTTAGTTACAAGGCTTGTGTGAAAAGCCCATTTAAGCTTATGAAAGCCCACGATCCAATATGTAAGGGGAAAGGGTGTTGCCCTAATCCTTTCCCTATAAATAGACATGATATGTAACACTTATATTAGTTGGTTATTTGATATATTAAGGAAACTATTGCGTATTCATCATTCATGTCATATAATCATCCAATATCTCTTCTCTATCTTATTTCTATGCTTGTGTAATCATGATATAGTGACCTAACATTTAAGAACTCGGACTTTTTCATCATTAAATGCATTTGGATGATGTAAGAAAACTATAAAGTTTTTAAGGTTTAATGAATAACAAAAGTTTATAATACCAAAAGGTTTATAGTTTATAACATGACATAATTATAAAGCTTTTACTATTGTGTTGTGGATGCCTTTAGTATCACATATGATGACGAGGACACTCCATCCTCTAGTCAGCAAGCAACAACGTAGAAAGGACAATACTACGCTATGGTTTTAAGATTTTTTTTTTGGAAATTCATAATATCACATATGATGAATAGCTGCATCGAAGGCTTCGCAAATAGAAGTCACGATCCAATGGAGAGGACTACAAAAAATCAACTTTTATTTTTAGGAAAGCATAACTAAAAAATCTTTTTGCAATTTAAATACATTTATTAGTTTGTATATGTAATTCATATTTATGGACTCGTAATTTGATGATTATTCTCTTTGTAATTGATCTTTTGTAACTTTTAAAGCATTCGTTTTATCCACAAGATCGATGATTGACAAATACTTAGATCATGGCAACATAAATATACAAAAATAAATCGATTTAACGACTCTAAAATTAAACCCAACAAGAGCTAATTCCATCTGCTCACCATTGAAAACCATATATAATATTGTTATATCACTCACTTTTGTTAGTGGATTATACTCATAAAGCAAATAGTGGCTATGTTGTGAACTCAATCTATATGAATAGTAACGGTTCATTTATAGTTAGCTTAAAGATCCATTGTATTAAATAACACGTAAAAGAATTTATAACTAATTAATTAATCAGGAGATGTAACATCGTTTAATGAGTCAACATTTATTCAATACTATGTGACTAACGAGTTAAGTGATGTAGCGTCTCTGAGATGAGGCCGCACATTTTTTTCATCTCGAAGATGCATATGAAAACGTATTTTAGTCATCATTAGGGCACGCAAAAGCTATGTGACTAATTAATTAATCACGAGATATAGCATCATTTATGTGTCCACGTTTACTCAATGATACGTGACTAACGCGTCAGGAAACATAGCGTCACTGAGTTGAGGCCGCATCTTTTTTTTCATCTCGAAGATGCAGATGAAAACGTATTTCAGTCATCATTAAGCCACACAAAAGCTTATTACTCAAGCAACTAATTAAACATAGTCAATGGTGTTTGGATTTTGATTCCACCATTATTATATCTTAAGTTGTTTAAGAGATTTTTTTTCCATCCAGTTATAAAGATTTTTGTTAGAGATACAATAATAGTTGCTATAGTCACCATCTAAATAATATGTCTATGTGTCGCCGTGAGGTATTGTATTGTTGTACAAGGTTGTTGTATCAAGTTAGTTAAGGTTTTAATTTCTGTTGTGGTCTTTCCTTACACCCTGTGCTATATTTTAACGCTTCTCACTAGCTACCATCACTTTTGACCAGTGACGTGGTAGAAAACTGATCGGTACAAAGTAACGTATAGCTGAATTATCCTTGATCTCCTTTGGAGATACAAATAGAAATAACATTACAAAAACCCAAGTTCAATCGAAAAGGTAGAAAAATAGCTTACTTTATTTTGAAGCAAAGATTAAATAAGTCTTATGATTCATCAATAATATATAATCATAAGACAAGATTACACCGTTCGTCCCTAAACTTTCCACAAAACATCGTCATGCATCCTAAGTTTGCAAAATCGTCTCCGTGCATCCCTTCTCAAGTTTTTTGAGGCCGATTGCGTCCTTCGACCCATTTTTCATTAGTCAACGTCTGTTATTTTCCCACATGTGCCTTGCATATGAGGGCAAAATGGTCATTTCATCGTTTTGGTTAATTATGTTGGTGGTACAACCTTAGGGACGAACGGTGTATTTAATAAAAAAGTTATACCATCACTACCACCACCCCCTCTTTATCTATTTCTGCTGCTTCTCTTTCTAAAATTTTGTTTCTCTCTCTAAAATTAACACCACCATTCTCAAATCTCATTCATCCACTCCACTAAAAAACATAAAATCAATCAAACAACAATCCCATAATTATCTAAATTTATAATCGTTCTTGAATCGGCAATAATAAATATAGTTCACAAATAAAATATGTGAATATTCAAAAGAAAAAGTTACATAATAGACTTGCTTAATGTTGTTACAAATTTATGATTCAGATACATGATGTTTTACATAATAGACTGCTACTACATTTGATTCACTGTGAGTTTCTTTAACAAATCTGCTCACTAAATTGAAATTTCCTTGACAATTTAGCTACTGCAATTAGCGTCCACCAAGTTATCGATAATAGCAATGAGTGACTCCAACATGGAATGCCATGTGCACCTATTGCTGACATGGAGGAAAGGAAATGACTCGCTCCAACTATACAACACCTTATATGAGCTACAATATGTGTTTTCCTCAATAGGCCTAAGTCACTCGCAGCAACTGAGCTCTGTTTTTCAACTTCTGCAAATCTTTGGTTCCGCAAAAATCTAACTTTGAGCAGTGAGCGCAATAAAATAGTGGCATTAGATCAACAATTATGCATCATATTAGGTCTTAAATAATATTATGAAACAATATGCCACAATGGATCTTAACAAATGCATGGTCTAAAGCTAAGAAAATTACTTCCTGGATACATTTCCATGCCAACTACTGCCACTATAGTGTCCTCTCCAAATGAACTCCGCGCACATAATGGTGTAATTGTAGCATAGATAAAAGAGCGCAAACGAATTCGGTGCCGAAGTGCAAAATTTGAAACACAATGAGTCTCCAACAAACCCAAAAGCTTGCTTTGCCTAACTCTCTCAAACTTCTTTAACAAGTCAATAAGAGCCTGCCTGCCTGCCAAATATTCTACGGATAGAACTCCGAGCACTAGTCCCCCTATCTACTGTTCCATCTTGAGTTCGTGCAATTGGAGAACCAATTTCTGAAGCTGGCTCTTCTGGACTAGCTCGACAAGTGTCTCCTTGCTGAGTGCTCGATTCTATCCACTCCCTCACTATCCTCACCCTCCTGCACTCATTTTCCCCAATCCTTTGTACTCTTGAACCATTGTTCATACGTGTACGGCCCCCAAATCCTTTGCTTCCCCACTCATGGAAAATTTTCCTCACTCAATCTTTTTTTGGAACATCAAAAGGCGAGCGCTGCACACATAATGCCTTATCATCCTCTTGTCCAATTTGTACCTCTATTTGGTTACGGGGACACTCATTTTCAATTCATTGGCATCCGTCGATGTTTCCAAACTTTTCATGCTATCTGATGAGGCGAAAAATGATCCATTTTTAGGGGGTCATTTAAGCCGGAATTGGAATTTATTTGATCAAATATTACCCTAAATCGTTCCTTTTGTGATTTTAGGTACTTTTGGAGTGAATTCTGGAAAAGGAAGCATTTTGGACGTTTTTGGAGCATAAAAGTGAAGAAAACGGCAAAGTCTTAATTTTCCTTGCTGGGAACAGTACCTGACGGCGTCAAGAGCAATTTTGTGATGATGTCAAGAGCAAAAATGATGACGGCCCAGAGAAAACGTGACGGCGTCAGATCAAGGCCGTCAAGAGTAAAAGTGGTGACGGCCCAGAGCAACAATACACATGACGGCGTCAGATCTGGATCTAGGCAGTCCGAGAATTTTTTTGGCGGCGAGATGACGGCGTCAGAACTTTCCTCTTGACTCCGTCACCTCATGAAATCTATATATACTTTTCTAATTTTCATTCATTAAGTGTGGAACTTAAGAGGAGAATTTTAGGGTCGAACTTAATAAACCCTAGCTCGTTTGTAACAGTATTTTCAAGGGTTTTCACCCCTTGAAACCCTTCATGTTCAATTGAGATAAGTATCCTTTCAATTCATTCAATATGTCTATGTGTTGTTTGAATATATCTTACGCTTGTCTTGATTTTAACATGTTAGGCTAGATCTTTTGTGTGTTTGCTTAGATGTAATGAAACCTAGATGTTGATTATAGGTTGATTGCTTGTTTATAGTTGTAATGGATGAATAATTTCAATATTACGCTTAAGAAAACTGGCAGATCTCCTTTGTGTAACTTGCTTGAACGTCTTAAGAAACATGAACCAATGCGTACTAGGTTTTTATGGTTGTATTTAATGCATGAGCGAATTCTAGTGATCCCATGTTAGGAGCTTCTTGCAGGCTCGACATAGGAGTGAAGTAGGAGCTTATAGAGTTGGGGAAGTACGTACGCCACCCCACAATTGGTATTAAGGAATATAACCCGTCATCCACGCAACTGTAACAAACAATTAACCTGTAAAAGATATCTAGGGAGTAGTGAAATCTAAGTAAACACAATTCTCCCAATTACTGTTCACACCATTATTTTAATTAGCTTTATTTTATTTTGATTGCATCTTAGTTATTGGGTTAGTTGATTAGCAACTAATTCCGCCCACTGTTCCAAAATCCGAGATTTTTACTTGCTTTTATAAAACATAAAAATACAAAAAGAATCATCCCTCACCTCTAGACCTAGTTTTTAGGCTTTCTAATCCTAGCGACACTATTCCTGAGTTGAACGATCAATTCCCCGGTACTTGTCACTATACTATACTACAACGATCAGGTACACTGCCTGGTAGGGGTTGTAAGCTTCTCGAGATCCCACGTGTAAAAATCTGGAAATTTTGCCAGTTTTGTTTTTCTAACGGAGTCTTAAAGTTTTGTCGAATCTTTAGTTTTATAATCTCCAGGAAATCTGCAAACATTCATTCCACAAGCATTATATCTTACTTTGTTTTTTAGGTTTTGTTAGCATATATAGATTGTCAGCGATTTTACGCGAGGTTGCGTTGTTTGTTTTCTCATGTTTAACAGGTTATTTTTGACAAGAAGATGATTTATATTCTTGAAGGGAAGCTTTGATTGTTCATTTTCTTAGAGGAAGATCTAACCTTGTTAACACACTATCCATACCGAGCGAATCCGGGGAGTATTTGATTTCATTCTCTTACCTGTTTTTACTTTTACATTCTTTAATTGAACATTGGGGACAATGTTCATCCTAAGTGTAAGGGGAGGGTAAATGATGATACCTTATAGGATACAATTGCACTTGAGTTTGTTTGTTTGATGGTAGGTGTGTAATAAAACTAAGAGAAATACTTTTAGCGCCAAATTTAAATTTTGTTACAACATTTAGGAGTGAAACTTTAGCCTTAGCAAGCGTCTCATGGATAGGAGTTGTACGACTAGCACAAAACCGTATCATTCAGAAAAATTTTCCACCCAAATATGTGAGGTTTGCCTTTAGATTTGATAGGAAAAGCATTCATTATTAGTGCTTATGAGTGTACCGGTAGCATTTAGATTCTAGAACTTGCATTAGTGATGCATCCCGAGACCGCTAGTGAGACTACATTGGTGTAGTAGGATTTACTACATGATAAGAGGCATTAGGATCACCCTTTTGTTAAACCCGTATCATAATTACTTGACCATTTAAGTCATATTATTTGGCTAGTTAAGTCAACTAATTTTCCCACACCTTAGCGTTGTCCTCATTTTTAGTACACGAAACCCTTAGTACACCCCTCCGAGCCTATCTTTTTGTTTCTAACTTTAAGCATCTTGCTTAAAGGAAGAATTTGTTACACCCCACTTAAATGCACACCCAAATCGCCTTAGCCTTCCGTGTATGCACTCATCTTTAGTGCATTATTGTTACATGTTTAAACCTTTAGTTAATTATCTAATGGATTACATGGTTGCTAAGTCGAGTCATATCCTTGTGCATATTGTTTTGGGACGATTGGGACTCATGGGTAAAGTACTTATGTTGTGGAGTAATGGGGAAGAACATCATTTTATTACCCCCATATGTGCGTTAATCTTAAAAGTACTCCAAGTGTTTTGATTTTCTTAATTTGAGTCATTAGATTAGTTTATTGTAGAGTATGTAAAAATTCAAGTGTAAGGGGAATGCTCATTCCCTATGATGTATTATTTTGGATGGTAGGGTAAGAGTGTTTGCAAACAAAAAAAAAATAAAAAAAATCGAAAGAATTAAGAAAAGAAAAAAAAATACGGACTACCATCCCGTTTCATTCTATGTTTATCTTATTTTTTTTGTTATTTTTCATTTATTAGCTTAAGTCGAGTCTATTCTTGGCTTAGCAAGGCCATATTGTACATGTAATTAACCAAGATTATTAACTCGCCACCAGTAAAGACTGTCTATATCCAATAAAACGGTGTATTCCATATCCCTACACCTAACGTTATAACCCTTTAAAAGACCCCTTTGATAGTTTATCCTAGGTGCTTACGCCATGTGGTGGAGGTTTGATCCTTTTCCAAGCCTATGGTAATCTATTTTGTTATGACAGGTAGTGAGATGTTTCCCATTTCCATATTATAATATATACTTTATTACACCCGAGAGATGTGAGTATCTAAACACTATTTGTGAGGTGCTAGTGTATGACCTCCGTGCTTGTCTTTGGTCTTTAGTGGAACGATTATTTGTTGTAAGTACTTTTATATTAGTGTTAAATGACCCCTAACTTGTATTTTGACTAGAATAAAAGCGCATTTGCTTGAGGACAAGCAAATCTCAAGTTTAAGGGTATACGATGAGGCAAAAAATGACCCGTTTTTAGGGGGTCATTTAAGCCAGAATTGGAATTTATTTGATCAAATATTACCCTAAATCGTTCCTTTTGTGATTTTAGCTACTTTTGGAGTGAATTCTGGAAAAGGAAGCATTTTGGACGTTTTTGGAGCATAAAAGTGAAGAAAACGGCAAAGTCTTAATTTTCCTTGCTGGGAACTGTACCTGACGGCGTCAAGAGCTATTTTGCGACGGCGTCAGGAGCAAAATGATGACGGCCCAGAGAGAACGTGACAGCGTCAGATCAAGGCCGTCAAGAGTAAAAGTGGTGACGGCCCAGAGCAGCAATACACATGACGGCGTCAGATCTGGATCTAGGCAGTCCGAGAATTTTATTGGCGGCGAGATGACGGCGTCAGAACTTTCCTCTTGACGCCGTCACCTCATGAAATCTATATATACTTTTCTAATTTTCATTCATTAAGTGTGGAACTTAAGAGGAGAATTTTATGGTCGAACTTAATAAACCCTAGCTCGTTTGTAACAGTATTTTCAAGGGTTTTTACCCCTTGAAACCCTTCATGTTCAATTGAAATAAGTATCCTTTCAATTCATTCAATATGTCTATGTGTTGTTTGAATATATCTTACGCTTGTCTTGATTTTAACATGCTAGTCTAGATCATTTGTGTGTTTGCTTAGATGTAATGAAACCTAGATGTTGATTATAGGTTGATTGCTTGTTTATAGTTGTAATGGATGAATGATTTCAATGTTAGGCTTAAGAAAACTGGCAGATCTCCTTTGTGTAACTTGCTTGAACGTCTTAAGAAACATGAACCAATGCGTACTAGGTTTTTATGGTTGTATTTAATGCATGAGCGAATTCTAGTGATCCCATGTTAGGAGCTTCTTGCAGGCTCGACATAGGAGTGAAGTGGGAGCTTATAGAGTTGGGGAAGTATGTACGCCACCCCACAATTGGTATTAAGGAATATAACCCGTCATCCACGCAACTGTAACAAACAATTAACCTGTAAAAGATATCTCGGGAGTAGTGAAATCTAAGTAAACACAATTCTCCCAATTACTGTTCACACCATTATTTTAATTAGCTTTATTTTATTTTGATTGCATCTTAGTTATTGGGTTAGTTGATTAGCAACTAATTCCGCCCACTCTTTCAAAACCCGAGATTTTTACTTGCTTTTATAAAACATAAAAATACAAAAAAAATCATCCCTCACCTCTAGACCTAGTTTTTAGGCTTTCTAATCCTAGCGACACTATTCCTGAGTTGAACGATCAATCCCCCGGTACTTATCACAATACTATACTACAACGATCAGGTACACTGCCTGGTGGGGGTTGTAAGCTTCTCGAGATCCCTCGAGAGGTAAAGCCTGGTGCAATTCCCACGCATCACTATCCAAAGAAGTCGAGCATGGGCTTTCAAGACCAGTACCCACACCATTCATCTACTACTTTCCATTTTCTCTAACGCTACCAAATATAATAATAATAATTTGTTAGAAATTATCATATAAACTACTTATTTTATCGCAAAATAAGCAAAGGCATATTGGATGACGCAAAACTAAGCAATCCCAAACACACCCTTATCAATAAACTCATAAACTCAACAGTTCTCAAACACAATTACACTTAGATAAATACAGCAAACAATATCATCTGCTAAAAAATATAACTTACTTTGAAGATAAGAAATCCCCAAATTAAAAAAAAAAAAAAAAAAAAAAAAAAAAAAAAAAAAAAAAAAAAAAGACGAAGAGAAAGAGTATACCATGACTAAATTAAGTGAAGCCCAAAAAGCTACAACTGATGCAAATCCCAATCCAATGAGAGCAAGTCGATCTTCAGGTTTATCCTACTGTAAAATGGAACGCATATACAAGATTTTATCACCATGTATAGGTGGTGATTTCGATCCGTTTACTCATAAATGGGTCGGTATGGGTTGTACTTTATCTTTACATTTCCGATAAGGTGGTGGGGTTACTGATGATTGTGGCGATTGGTTCATGATTTAGGGGTCATCAAGTAAAATTGGATTTAGGGCTTTGGTTAGGGTTTACGTTGTGATGGAGAGATTAGAGGATGGATGAAATGAAGAAAAGGGTATAGGATAACTTTATATATGGGTAAAATAGTCATTTAACAGAAATAACATGATTTGATGAGATATAACGGGGCATTAACTAACGGAAAACGGGTCAAAGGATGCAATCTGCCTCAAAAACTTGAAAAATGGACGCACAGAGACGTTTTTCAGAACTTAGGGTCCATGGTGATGTTTTCTGGAAAGTTCAGGGATCAACGGTGTATTTTTGTCTAATCATAAATAGTAAACTTGTATTGATTTAATGCTTTAGATATAAATTGAAAGACGGATTCAATGCCAGCATTTATATGCAATCAATGGCAGAAAATAAATTTGTATCAGTCATGGTCGAGGTATATAGAAACAACCTATTAATTAGTTTACTATTGGATGCTTAGCACTACAACAACTATGTCATTTCTACACATTTTTTCTTCGTACTTTATGAACCGTGAACTTTGTTTTTAAAGATATTCACACTTAAGAGTGTGAATAATTGTTTCAAAATCTTCACACTTAAAAGTGTGAATAATTATTTCAAAATAAAAATCATCACAGTTAAAAGTGTGAAGAATTATTTCAAAGTCAAAATCATTACACTTAAAAGTGTGAAGAATTACGTATACTAGTGTGAACTGTTTGATTTCTCACACTTTAAAGTGTTTCAACATGTTCTAATAAGTGTGAGTATGTTAATAATTTGTAGTAGTGTTAGGTGGTGTTTGTTTTTCAAAAATAGTCTCGTAATAGCCTTTTGATCTGACTCATTCCGACATGTTTACACATTTGTCCTAATGAAAGCATTTTCTTTTCTCGTTTAGAGGTGGTCAAAAGTTAAAAATTAACTATTAAGCAAAACATTTATTTAAGCATGTTATACAAACCAATCAACCACAAAAAAAACCAACAATTTAAGAAATGCAAATACAAAAGTTCACAAAACTCAAACAATCATGTAAGTGTACATATTTTGATCGGCATGTTAGTTTTAGGGAGTATTATGCAATTAATATGCTACATTTTTACATAAGAACCCGACCAAATCTTCAAAACATGTTAATTTCTTTTCTTACATCATGATAAGGAATTATTTGATACCTTTTTAAGACCAAAATTGTATTTATATGATCAAATATTGCCCTAAATCGTTTCTTTTTGCATTTTAGGTACTTGGGACGAAAAATCTGGAAAACGGCATGTTTTGGACTAGAATCGACGAAAAAGTGAAGAAAGTGGCGAAGTCGCAATTTTTGTCAGATAAGGAGATCTGATGTCACAAGCTATAACATGACGCCGTCACTTGCAACTGAAGATGGATTTTTGGCTCAGAATTAACAAGCAACGCCTCAGATGAATTTGAAGACATTATAACCTAACGATGTCAGGTATATTTGAAGACCTTCGTACAAAGTTAACAAAAGATGGCCCAAAACATTTACAAAGGGACGGCATCAGACATCCTAAGCGATGCCATCACAACGACAACTTGCACAAGACGAAATCCTAATTGGAGGCGAGCTGACGGCGTCACACTTTGCAAGTGATGTCATTACAATTGTAAATCTATATATACTTTCGCATGTTTTTCATAATTTGTGTAACACTTTGGAGAGGCATAACCTAGACGATTTTAGCAGCTTTTGTGAGGCTTTTACAACCCTTGAACTCCATGTTTCAATAAAGATAAGTTATCCATTTAATCATTCGATATTTCTATGTATTTTTTGATTATTTGTTTATCTTCTCTTTACTTTAACATACTAGCGTAAGTTAATTGGTGTTTGCTTAGATCTAATGAAACCTAGTTAATGAATATTGATTTTTCGTCTCTTGTTTAATTGATTGCCTCGCATTAGGATAAGAAAGCTTGCTAAGTTCTTATATGTATTAGCTTGAACGTCTTATGAAACGCAACCATAGAGTGCACTATTGGTTTTCCTCATTGTATTTATTGCGTGAATTGCGACTTGTAGATCGTAGATAACTTAATAGACTTTAAGGGATTTAGGGGAGACTAATGTTCATAAACTTGGGGACTTCGGCACCTCCCCACGACCAATATTAAGGAATACAATGCTTTAATTAAAACAAGGACGTGACAATTTGAAAAATAAGTAGGAGATAACTAGGGAGTAAGGATGTCTAAGTGAACATTGCTTTTCCTATCATAAGAGTTACCATCAAATTTACTTTTTCTTGTTATTAGTTTAATTTTATTTTAATTGTAGTTTTGGGTTAGTTAACTAGTAACTAATTCCGCCCATTCTTCAAAACCCGAGATTTTTAACTGCTTTCTAAAAAATATAAAAATACAGAAAGAATCATCCCTCACCTCTAGGCTTATCTCGACTTACACTTCGACCTTCCCAAAACTATTGCGAGACTGTTCCCATATGAAACGATCAATCCCCTGAGACTTACCTATACTACACTACAACTGTTAGGTATACATTGCCTAGAGGATTATAAAACTTCTTGCGAGGGTTCGCAATTCTCACATCACATCACTACCTCTACATTCCTTATGATTACTTTATTATCGTATATCGTCACATTCCATCAGTAAATTTATTCCTTTGTTCTTTTGTGGTCAACCTTTATCACATATATAGAAGATTTCTCTCTCCACGATTCTTTTTAAATTTTCACAAACTAAAATTTGAAGTAATGCATATTCTAAAACAAGTTTTACAAGCATTTAAAACGTAATTATCAACAGATACATACTCTTCAAATTCATATTAAATGCATTCCTTTAAACCCATAAAGTTATTATTATGAAAAACATGACTTTATTTTTATCGGATATTTTAGTTGTAGGTATTTACCGTTGCAACGCGCGGACTCCCTGCTAGTAATGTTAAACGTATTATAGCTTAGACTTAACTTTGACTATCATAAGTAGTAATACGTCACTTATGATACATACTTTCAAAACAAGTGATCCTTAAAAAATGGCGCACGAGAGTTATAAACACAAATATTCCAATACAAGAAATAAATTATGGTGTGTTTGAAGACATATTTTTTTAGAACATTTACCGGCAAAAAAAATAATGAGTGTTTAAGGCTTATATATGAAACTCGGTATAAGAACGTTTACCAATTGATTTAACCCCATTTCACATTTTATTATTACAACCACAAGTATTTTATGAAATTACTTTAAAAAATGCCATTGTGAATGTTTTGTACATGTTGCTATCAATTTTGCATTTATTGGTAACACACCTAATCTTTGACACTATATCCATTTTTTCCAACATTACCCTCACCTTTCCTATAAATAGAGGTGGTCATTTCACAACTCTAACACACAAACATGGCTAAAGATGATAAGCCTAATCCACATAAAATACTTAAAGTTCTGTATAACAACATGATCATTGTTCATAGTATTCCAGCCTGTCGTTCTGTTTTTGAGGTACTAGATATTCTTTAAACCCTCTTTTATTGAAGAAAAAATGTTTTGTTTGTTCTTGTTGTTCTGACAAATCATGTTTAACTTTTTTTTCAGGAATATTTTCCAATAGAGGTTTGAGTTTGATCGAATGGTGGGAAGTGGCAAGGACACAAAGTTGGGTTTGTTTTTGTAATTAGAGCATTCACAATGGAGGTTTTTTTTAAAAGGTTTAAATCTCATAAAAAAAAGGTTTAAATGTCATTAAGAATGTTTAAATATCATTAAAATGTTTAACATCTTGAACTTTTTCATAATTAAATACATTTGGATGATGTGAGACAACTATAAAGCGTTCAAGGTTTAGTTTAGTGTTATAATATCATTATGGCAAAATTATAAAACTTTACCATTGTGGATGCCCTTAGTATCACATACCATGATGAGCGCACACTATCCTCTAGTTAACAAGCAACACAATGGAAAGGACAGTACAACAATAAGGTTAAGATTTTTTCTTGGAAAATCATAATTATCACATATGATGAATAGCGGCATCAAAGGCTTCACAAGTCAAAGTATGATCTGATGGGGAGGACTAGAAAAAATCAAAATTTATTTTTTTGGAAAGCTTAACTGAAAAAGCTTTTTGCAGTTTATATACACTTATTATTTCGTATATGTAATTTATATTTATGGACTCTTGTAATTTGATGATTATTGTGTTAGTAATTGATATTTTGTATTTTTTAAGCATACATTATTGTTATACCACTCACTTTTGTTAGTTGCTTATAATCATCAAGCAAATGGTCACCTCAATCTATATGAATAATAATGGTTCATTTGTAGCTATTTTAGAAATCTGTTGTACTTAAATAACACATAAACGAATTTATAACTAATTAATTAATCAGGAGATTTAGCGTCATTAAAATGAGTCCACATTTACTCAATGTCATGTGAATAACGAATCAGGAGACGTAGCGTCAATGAGATGAGGCCGAACCTTTTCTTTCATCTCAAAGTTGCATATGAAATAGTATTTCAGTCATCATGTTTCAAGCAACTAACTGAACATAGTTAACGCTAAAATTTTTGGATTTTGATTCCATCAATATCACATATGAAGTTGTTTAAGAGATTTGATTTTTTTTTCCATCAGATTTAAATATGCCCATGTGTCATCGTGAGGTGTTGTATTGTTGTACGAGGTTGTTGTATCAAGGTAATTAAGGTTTGTTGCATCAATAATTGACCCAAATGTCCCTAACAAAGATTTGAATATAAAATAGCCTAGACATTCACTGACAGAATATCAATGATGATCTAACTTACCGATGATCAGCGAGAATGTCTTTCCCTGATAAAGGGATGTAGCTCAGACAACATTCTTCAAAGAGTTGGTAAAGACCAACTGAAGAAGCGCTTTACTCAACTAATGCAGTCTCAGTGAGTAAAGTACTTGAGCGAACATCAAGGACACTGAGATCTGACAAATGTCTTTATATCTCTGATGACCTTTCTCTCATTGACAATGAACACCTCACCAACCTTCAATCTAACTGATCAACATGACTCCCTGAACAACGCTAAAAATTCAGAGACATCAAGAATATAGGATGAACGGATTAAAGAATACAAACTCACTGAACATCAACAGCAGAAGTTCATGTCCTAGATATTGTCAGAGTTATCCTGCAAACTTACTAAATGCTAATCAGCCAGTATGTACGAGGAACTCTAGTTCAAGAACAGGGGATCATCAAGGGTAGGAATACCTTGATGATCTCTCAGCTCTCTGATCAAATACAAAGAAGGTTAGGTGAAGACTATAGAGTTTAAGCAGGAAAACTCTTGGGAAGATAAACTTTGTTCCTTCCCAATACACAAAAGAAGCTCATGGGACCCGGTGCTGTCAACTCTGGTAAACCAAAAGGACATCAAGGCTAGATGTCTAGGCACGTGCCTACCTACGAATAGTTGGCAAGATCACTATTCCCACATGAAGCAAAAATAATCTCACCGCTATATAAACCCGTTCTAACCATAGCAGAACGTGCGCATTCAACAAGAGTAAGAAGTGAGAATCCCACAACAAAGCTAGAGTGTTAGAATCCTCAAAACACTTAGAACCCAAGCTTAGCTTGCTTCTAAGTGTCTCTTAATTTGTCTATCACCGGGGATAGCCGTCTGCAACTATCCTCATTGAAAAGCCAACCAAGTCATTAGTGTCTCTAAGTGGGTTCTTGAGTAACCTTGTAATTTCGCTTATCATGAATCATAAAATCGTTATACTTTCCGTGTCCAAACGGCAGTGTTTGTGTTTATTTTGTTAATTCATGAGTTGCTCAAGTTAAACTAGACCAACAAGTGGTATTAAAGCGGGCGGATTATTCTTATGATCTAGATCCGTTCCTAAATGACTAACCAATAACTTTTAGGCCGTTATTAAATGACGGCTAATAACATTCAACCACCATGCCCTACAAAAACCCTAACATCAGAATTCCCTCCAAAAGATCCTCGAGTGTCTCTTCGGACAAGAAATTTACATAAAATCTTTCTGGTGCGAGGTAGTGCTCAAACTGCCTATCCACCATCATTCCATCCATTCCACATCAGCATCACCAGTGCCTAAGATACTGGTGGAATCTTGAAGGGAACTTAGTTCCATGCAAGTTATGAGAGTGGAAACATCCAAGGATGTAATATGGTTAATCTTAGTAACAATCATATTTTGTGCGAAAAATGGTGGATCATCAGAGGCTATTAAAGGGGAACAGAATAAGGAAGAGAATACGTCATTAGGGAAAGATACAAATCATACATTAGAGATCGCTCTAATCCCTGATCTTCAAGAAACATCACCTAACCTCGTCAAGCAAAAAAGGATGAAAATCCCTGATTTCTCATCCTTGTTGCGGCCCAGCCCGGAAGCACAAAGGACATAGTTGCCGGCTGGGTTAAAATATGGCTGATCTGCAATTGAAAAGCACTTAGGCCCGTCTATCAGACTAGCTATTAAACATAATAGCCCCTCATCTTAGCAACCAAGATCAACCACTGAGGCAATACCAGCTTGTTGATTAGGGTTGTTTGATGTTCACGGACTGGAAAGACTAAAATAAGTGGTACTCACTTACTACCTGATGGGTCTACAAGTCTCTGGACAGAGTGGTTGCTGGTCCACAGAGCACTGAAGTACGAAGACGCTTACAGACTTAAAAGGTTGTAGAACTGAAGATAACAGAATCAAACTCCATAGTGTACTTGTACTTAATCACCATCAATAGAATTAGGTATGATAAATATTGTAATTCTTTGATGTAATAATCAGTATGTAAGAAGAAGCCTTTGATCACTTACTATTGATTAAGTTTAGTTAACTGTAATTCTAGTTATGGAGAGATTAATGTGAACTAATCTCTTCTTTCATGTAAACTATGAATAAAATGATCTAAACTTCTAGAGAGCATGACTCGCTGACAGCTTGTTCACAACATCAGTAAGTCACTCCCTGAGGACCTTTCAGGATGAAAATGACTCCTTGAAGGTCTCAGTGTCTATTATTCTAACTGATAGTGATGCGTGGATTGTGGCCTCTCAAAAGGTTTTACTTCTCAAGGGATCTTGAGAAGCTTGCAATCCTCCAGACAGTGTACCTGATCATTGTAGTATAGTATAGGTAGGTCCGGGGGATTGATCATTCTCTAGGGGAATAGTGTCGTTAGGTTGAAGTGTATGTCGAATACGCCTAATGGTGAGGTATGCTTTCTTTTATATTTTTTAATATTTTATAAAAGTAAATAAACATCTCGCTTTTTGAAGGAGTGGGCGGAATTAGTTGCTAGTCAACTAACCGGAAAACTAATTTTATAAACAAAAATTAAATAACAAGAAAATAAAATGGGTGAACTCCTTATGGTAAGACAAACGTGTTTACTTAGACTTAATTACTCCCTTGTTATCTTTTATTGATTTGTTGAATGTCACAGTGCAATTTTTTTAGTTGAAACGTTGTATTCCTTAACACCAGTCGTGGGGGGGGGGGGGGGGGGGGGGCTAACTTCCCCAACTCTATGAATATCAATTTCTCTTATGACCGCACGTTAAGTACACTATCATAGAATTACAAACATCAATTCATGCATTATATACAACGAGAACAACTGTAGTGCACATACGATTACGTTTTTTAAGATATTCAAGCTAGTTACACAAAGGAGATCAGCCAGTTTTCTTAGCCTAAACGTGAATCAACCAACTAAACAATAGACAACTCATCAACAATCAATAACTAGGTTTCATTAGCTCTAAGCAAACACTAGATAATTTAAGCTAACATGTTAAAAGAAAGAAAAGAAAAACAAATAATCAAACAACACATAGACTTATTGATGACTAAACGATTACTTATCTTTAATTAAACATGGATGATAGGAGGCTGTAAAATCCATACAATGAGGTGCAAAATCATTTTAGGGTTTGTGTCTCCCAAAAGTTGAATAAAAAATTCTATATACAGATTTACACTTGCCACGGCGTCAGCTTATAGCTTCTAACGCCGTCAGCTCGCCGCCATTAGGGATTCGTCTTGTGCAAGTCATCACTCTGACGCCATCACTCTATAACATCTGACGCCGTTAGCTCAAGGCTGACGCCTTCACTCTATACGCCATTTTTCCGGCCACTTGTAATTTCCAAAGCGTGACGCCCATCTTCAATATAACCTGATACCGTCAGGTGTTATTTCCACTTTTGTTTCTGAAGCGACGTGTGTTAATTCTTCTTGCTTCAAAATAGTAATTGATGGCATCACAAAGTAGAACGTGACGCCGTCAGGTGTACTATTCTGACAGGATTTTCATGACTTTGCCGGTTTCTTCATTTTTTTGCCTAAATATGTCCAAAAAGTTCTACTTTACAGAATTCGCGTCCCAAGTACCTAAAATACAAAAAGAAACGATTTAAGGCAATATTTGATTATATAATCACGAATTTATGCTTAAATAACCCTTTAAAATGGTATCAAATAAATCTTTATCAAATATCCCTGCACTTGGGATTTGCTTGTCCTCAAGCAAATGAGCTTTTATTCTAGTCAATTTACAAGTTAGGGGTCATTTAACATCAACATAAAAGTAATTAAAACACACAATTGTTCCACCTCAGTCGAAACAAGCACGAAAATTATACACTAGCACCTCACAATAAGTGTTTAGATTCTCTCATCTCTCGTGTGTTATAAAGTTATATATCACATATGGAAACAGAAACATAACACTCTCTACCTGTCATAGCACATAGATTACCATATGCTTGGGAAAGGATCAAACCTCCACCACTTTGGCGTAAGCACCTAGGATAAACTATCAAAGAGGTCTTTTAAAGGGTTGTAACATTAGGTGTAAGGGTATGGAAAACACGTTTATTGGATAAAGGGATTTTTTACTGGTGGTTATTCAATAATCTTGGTCAATTACATGTACAAAAAGGCCTTGATAAGCCAAGACTCGACTAAACTTGCTAACTACTAACTCTTTTTGTATTTTTCAAAACACTATTTTGACTTAAAACATAAATAAAAGACGTTGATGGTACCCCGCATGTTCTTTTCTCTTTTCTTTTTCTATATTTTTTTTTTCATTTTTCAGTTTTTTGATTTTTTTATACACTCTTGCCCTACTGATGATATCAAATAAGTACATTATGTTGTCATCATTTATTCTATTTATTTGACTTGTTTTATTATATTATGTATGAGAATTGATACTTAATCGTTTACTTTAGTAATTCTCTGGTAAAAAAAAAAGCAATTTGAGAAACTTAATGATTTTGGACGAATTATAGAGCTAAATGATCAAGATTGAAAAGTCTACTGAAATCAAGGAGATGTGCCGTATCATTCAAGATAGATACCCCGTATCATCATACTAAGATGAATTCGAAGACCATTGCCTGACTTTGAAGAATGTGCCGCATCTGATTATTATCATGCGCCGCATATAAAACTTTTGTCAACGAAGAACCAACTTGTTCTAGCTCAGATATGCCGCATTACACTTTTGACATACGGCGTATCACTCTCAAGACTTCACCAAAGACAATCCAAGATACTGAAGGACATGCGCCGCATAAGATTCAAGATACGCCGCATCTAAAGACGGTGCACGAATATTCCGAACTATATTAATCTTGGACCCCGCGCGAAGTTAAGTCAATGCGCCGCATCTATTTAGTAGATGCGCCGTATCGATCCATCAGACAGAAACTATAAATACCCCAAGATACAGCCGAATCTCGTGTACCAAAACCTAGAGAAGCTGCAACATAAACCCTAAGGAGAGAAAGAACAACGAAAAGGCAACACAAGACACACCACATTGAAGATCTTAGAGCAGTAAGAAGGTTCTGCTTGTAATTTAACTCAATTAAGTATTTTTGTTTTATTGTAATAGTAAGCTTTAATCCATCATGATTGATGGGCTTGTGACCGCCATATTTCTCCCCCTAAAATTTCTTTCCCATCGATAAAAGTTTATATGATGTTTTTTTGTTCTTTTTAAATGTGCATTGGTAACCTTTGTGCCTATCAGTGGCTTGTTCAGGGCTGACATACCTCCTCCCATGATTAGTTCACTAGCCTAATAAGTTAGTAAATTAATTCTTAAGCATAAGTAATCATTAAGGGTTTACTTGCCTATACTTAAGATCCAACGAGACAGATTAGATTAGGATGCTCATCATATAAAACTAGCAATAAAACAAGTGACAAGCTACTTAATCATTAGTCATACCTTCTTATCTGTATCTATTATCTATTTGTGTACGTGCTCGCCAGTCGTTGTAATTTTATCTCATTAGTTGTATTTTATGGTTTTAGTTAATTTAACCAAATCGTGCTAGTCTCTAAGACTAAAACCTCTTTTGTGTTAGATTAGATTGTAAAAGTATCTTAGGGAACTAAAATACTGATTAGATTAACTAGATATTACATTCAACTCTTAGTGATTGACACTCTACTTACCACTATCTACATATTGATCGAGTACACTGCTCGTTAGTGTGTGTTATAGGATAAGTCGGCAAAATATAAATTTAAAACTTGATAAGGCATAAACACTTCTATACTACAACGTGACACAACACGCATCAAGTTTTTGGCGCCGTTGCCGGGGAGTGAATTATTAATATCTGTTTATCTGTTAGTATTATAATTAGGTTTTCTAACCTTTTAGTTTTGTATTTTTAGATTTTAACTGCTAACTTTGTTGTGTATTAGTTTAATTGCATTCATTGTACTATTTTGCATATTTGTTGTATTGTTGTTTGTAATTTTTTGTAATTTTCATTTTTTTCTGCATGATTTTCCATCTGATGTATTCTGTTGATACAAACGACACGGCACATCTATTTTTATAGATATGGCGTATTGCATTTTTAATTTTATATACAACGCATTTACGAAATCGTATATGACGCATCTATCCCCTATATACGAAATATTCAGTTTTTAATCAGAAAATTTTCAAAAACCCTAAAAGCCATACGGCGCATCTGTTTTACAGATACAGCGTATTGATTATTTATTAAAAACAGTTAATGAATTTATTAAATTATCGAGAAGCGGCGCATCGATTTTTAATTGATACGGCGCATCTATATCTAAATAAAAAATCTTGTATTTTGAAACGTAACGAAGATACTGCGTATTAGCTTTTGCTTATATGGCGCATTTTATTGTAAACAGATATAATTGATTTTTGATAATTTTAAACATACGGCGTATCTAATTATTGATACGTCATATTGATTTTCTGAATAAAAGTCTGTTTAAATTTAACGTAATTAGATACGGCGTAAATTTATAGGTTACGGTGCATCGTCTGCTGATATCAGCGACTTTTACTTTTCATGTTGTTCCCTAATTACTGTTATAATTTTCCCATCAGACAAATCATACTGACGATTTTGCCTATGAAGACATGGATTATTATGGAAGATATCACAATGAATGAATATAAGGAATCTCTTACGGAAAAACTATGGTCCTTGGAGAATGAAGATGATGAGTGTGAGATTTATGAAGTAAACTTGCACAAGTTTCCAGCAATATGCATTCGTGAAGAATCTGCTGACTTTGATTGGAATAATGAACTATTACATTCAATCTTTAATGAGACTTTTGATGCTATTGTCTGTGATCTACCAGTTTTTGACAGTTTATTTGAATCAAAGTCTCACATCAGTGTGTCGGTATGCTCAATTGAAACATGTGAAGATGATTAATTTGATATATTCTCAATCGATGTTGATTTATTCACATGGGAAACTCCTCTTGAAAGCACACTCATGGAATTCAAATGCCTAAGCAGCATGGAGAATGATCTATTCACTTATAATTTGATAATGAGCTACACGAAAGATGAATTGCTCCTCCTATGGCCAATAATTGGATCTAAGGGATTGAGGTGGACTACAATCGAAGAGGAAAAAGAAGGAAGGTTTCGAATTGAATATATGAACCATGCTGATCATCAATCACATAGTATGAAGCAGAATGAAAAACCAATTGAAACCATTAAAACTTCCTATATGCCTTTTATGCCTTATGATGAAAAACTCTATGAGATGGATAGAAACAACCTTGAAGATGAAATGATGTATGCTAAAGCTGAGATCCTGTTCAAAAGACGATTAGTAAGATTGATGCATATCTCTTTAACGGATTGGATTGAACTAAAATACGGAGCTCCTAAATTGGCTCCTAAGAGTGAAGTAATAAGCGTAGTCACTTCGTGGTTGTCGTGTAGCTTTAAGGAGCAATTCGATGAATTTATGGAAATTAAGAAAAGAATGGTGAGTGATACTAACTTTGACGTTAACTATGATCCTAATGACAATGATTTTTTCGATTGGTTAGCTAGTAAGTTCAACAACCACGAGACCATGGATCACGCTACTAAAAATGCACTTTGCGTCTATTGGAGGAGGGGAGATGATGAAGAAGTCCTAACTGATGAAGAATCATCAAGTGATGAATTATATGTTAACTCTTCCTTTGAAGATGGTGTAGAAGAGCTGTGTAGCATCGACATAGATGTATTTAATTATGAGACACCACTATGTAGAGAATTCAAGGAATTTAACTAACTTCTCCAAATTGATGTTGACGCACTCACATGTGATTACCCAAGATTTAAAACCGATGAAGATTTCAAAAATGCATGGTATTATGAATCGAACAATCAAGTGCCATGGGTGGATGAAAAGCCTTGCCTTTTACATGGAACTTTGGAAGAACCAACTCAAGAGATAATCCATACATGTCAACCACTCCAATTCAAAGATGGACGTGCTGAATGGCCTACCTACAATTGGGAGACTGAGAGTCGTTGTAATGGTGGAAACCTTCCGGGAATATATAGTATTGGGCATTTAACGTATTGTGAAAATTATGAATGGTACGAAGAGCTGGAAGACGGAGATTTGAAAATTCATGCTTTGATGGAAAAGGCTCTTCTTGAGGCACCACATGAGCATGAAAGTAGTGAAGGAGTAGAATTCTGTCTTTGGCTAGAAAGATGTTTTGGAAATTATCACAAACTTGATTGTGAGCTTACGATGAAATTAGATGATTATTGGTGGAATAAGTGAAATGTTCGGGGTAATGAACGACGAAGCAGTAACATTTCATTATTTAGACTCAAAGGTAGATTCGATGATTATAAACCGCGATGGTTGGAGCTACCTAAACTCATTGATAAAAAGGACAATGAATGGAAAGATGATCTATTCAGTGAGCTAGATATTAATGGTACCTTTGATGTTGATGAATTGTAATATGAAATCCAATTTCGTGAAGTATTGAGAAAGTTGATAATGAAGTATCGCAAAGGATGGGACAATAAGAGAAACTTTCAAAAGAAAATGCTCAACCATATTAAAAAGAAGATCAATGATGGTTATGGATCATGCTCAAGTGATGATACATGGTATAAAGAAGAATTTGAGGATGAAGAGAAATTACGATGCGAACTAGAAGGAACTAAATGTGAGCCTCATACAATGAAAGTTGAGACTGATGTGCTAAATAGATATGAAATCCACGATAATAGATGCCATGTTCGAATGAAGCGGATTAATGTCGAAGATGTCCCAATTAGCAAAAAGAATGTTTGGTTGTTCAAGAACGGAATTGTAAAAGACATGGAGATTGAAGATCTCCTCGAAGCAAAATAGGAGCTGAAAGTGAGTATAACTTGAAGACTCCGGAATAAAGAAAAGTGCTTACCGGGAGACAACCCAGATGTTCCCTTTCATGTTTTGTTTATCGAGTCTGTCAGATCTGCAGTAGATGCGGCACATCTCTTTCAATAGACGCGGCGTATCAACTGTTTAGATCATATCTATCATTTACTTTTATGAATTATTTATTTTTGAACTATAAACTTTCTGTCATTTTATTTAATGTGGCGTATCCCTGTTTTAGGATACGGCGCATCTATTTCTCTGGCTCGTATTAATTCTAGGCTCGATACGGCGCATCTCATTCCATGGATGCGGCGTATCAACTGACCTGATGAAAATTTCTAGATTTTAAATTTTTAATTTTTAGGTTTTATTTTCACTAACTACTAATTAATTATGTACAAGTTTGACTTTCTTAGTCAGGTGTGTTTTAAGTATGGTGGTATAATTATATTTCTATACTTTCTGTTGAGACATCATTCATGGAGGTTTGAACACTTTCCATGCACATAAAGTAATAAGTTGCTCGCAAACACAAAATGGAGGATCATTCCGAGCAAATCTCAGGCGAGTTTCCCGTTCTAATTCTTTCTATTTCATGTTTTAATTTTAAACACAAACAACGAGGACGTTGTTTAACTAAAGTGGGAGGATGGAGAATTAGAACGTTACTTGTCCTTATTTTTTTTTTAAAATATGCGTTAATATGTGCATAGTATGCTTAAATTTAAAAAAAAAATAGCATATTTTTGTTAAATCTAAGTTGCATAGCTGCGCACATGACTACTATTATATAAAATTTTAAGAATTGAGCGTATTCATTTCCCAATATTTACCCCAAATTTCACAAATATACGGATGTGCCGGTAACTTTTAAACTTTAGAACTTGGCTTGAATACTATTTGAGACCACCATAATGAGTATTATTGATATAATTGGAATGACTTGTCTAAATTGGTAAATTTCTAGAATTACACCCAAAAAGCCTTTATATGTTATGTGTTATTAACTAACTACACTGGTTAGTTAACCCCAGTATATACCATTTTGTTACTCTCATCTTAGAGTAAGATACCCCTAGAAAAACCCTCAGAGCCATTCCTTTCGTTTCTTACACCTATGTTAAAATGTTTCGTTACACCTTTCACCTTAGCCTACCCTGTAGATTTAAGTCCATGGTTAGTTGCCTTAGGCAAAGTGTGTTTCCTTGCATTACCTGTGTTCATGTGCGTAATTCATTATCTTTGGTTAGGTCGGGAAATTGCACAATGCAATTGGAGTGAAAGTAAATAATGTATTTTTGGTTTTCGTGTGTTTACTATTTTCACTAATATTTTTATTTCTGAAGCTATGAAAAGTAAAAAAAATTATCTGGAATTATTGTGATAGTGATGTGGTGAAATTTTACACCATTTTGTTTTAAAAAAAAATCGAAAAAATGAGAAAAGAAAAAGAAAGAAGAAAGTTGGAAGTTTATTAAACCAACGATGTAAAGTTTTTTATTAAGTGGATGATATCGCCATTATTTGTTGTACTATATTTATAGATTGAATGAGATTTGGCCATTATAGGAACGCCAACTAAGGTTTATTCTTTGTTTAAGATTTTATTGAGTATAATTCGTGTCTACCTAAAGCGTGAGTTACAAGTGTTAAAAGTGTGAGTTATTCAATGATATGAGTCTTATACATGGGATGGTTGTGAAAGTAATTAACCACACATTAGGACTTAATCTATTTGTTTTGTTTATTTTTATTTTACACCAATTTTTATCCCAACTATTATCCATACCTAACCGTATTATTGTATTCGTTTTTAGCTTTCGAGCATCCAGATATGATGATGGCTAAGTAAGAATGTTAAATGTATGAATAAGGTAGTGACCATCCGAGTATTAGATTGTTCAACTAACGCGCCAGCGATTTGGTGTGTGACTTGGTGACCATCCGTTATGCAAATAATGCGCCAGCGATCCAAGAAATACACTAGTGAACATCCGTTAGATGAAGCGTCAAGGACTCGCACCAGCGATCTACTAAGTTTATGCAGGAAACGTTTGAACAAAGCTAGGCTTAACCCCTAAGCCTCAAAACACTTTTTACCGCTTTAGACTTGTCATTCCTTAGCTTTAGTAGGAGAGATTTGTGTACTTGCCAAGCCTATGATAGAATATTCGTTACGACCTTGCAATTGAGCGAATTAGATTTGTTGAGAGATTGAGAGATATATTTTATTTCTAGTTTATTAAGTGTTTGGTTGTGCAATTATGATAAAACGAATAAGTGTTTAATTATAAAAATACATCCTAATATCTTTTAGGATACAATTTTCATAAGTTTAAATCTAAGGTTTACTTGGGGACAAGTAAAGTTCAAGTGGGGGATATTTGATGACATCAAATAAGTACATTATATTGTGATCCTCTATACTATTTGTTTGACTTGTTTTATTATATTATGTATGAGAATTGATACTTAATCATTTACTTTAATAATTCTCAGGTAAAAACAAGCAATTTGTGACACTTAATGATTTTGGACGAATTATGGAGCTAAATGATCAAGATTGAAAAGTCTACTAAAATCAAGGAGGTGCGCCGTATCATTCTAGACAGATACGCCGTATCACCATACTTAGATGAATTCGAAGACCATTGCCTGACTTTGAAGAATTCGCCGCATCTGATTATTATCATGCGCCGCATATGAAACTTTGATCAACGAAGAAGAACCAACTTGTTCTAGCTCAGATATGCCGCATTACACTTTGGACATATGGTGTATCACTATCAAGACTTAACCAAAGACAATCCAAGATACTGAAGGACATACGCAACATAAGATTCAAGATATGCCGCATCTGAAGACGGTGTACGAATATTATAAAATATATTAATCTTGAACCCCGCGCGAAGTTAAGTCAATGCGCCGCATCTATTTAGTAGATGTGCCGCATCTATTTAGTAGATGCGCCGCATCGATTTCCTCTGATAGAAAATATAAATACCTAAAGATACAGCCGAATTTCATATGGAGGATCTAAACACACACCTTGTGTTAGATAGATACGTTGAGTAATATTAACTAGCAAGTGGAATTCACCAATTAATAACACTTAGAAGATTTTGTATGTAAGATGTGTATGAATGTATATGAGAATAATGAACACAAAGTATTAAACAAAATGTTTCAATATTATTAATAATAATACGAGTGATCAAGTACATCACTAGAGTTTACAACCTTGAAGCTATGATGAGGCGAAAAATGAACCACTTTTAGGGGGTCATTTAAGCCCGGAATTGAATTTATTTGATCAAATATTGCCCTAAATCGTTCCTTTTTTGATTTTAGGTACTTTGGGAGAGAAATCTAGAAAAGGAAGCAATTCGGACGTTTTTGGAGCATAAAAGTGAAGAAAACGCCAAAGTCTTAATTTTTCTTGCTGGGAACAGTAGGTGACGGCGTCAAGAAGGAAATTATGACGGCGTCAAGAGTAATTCCCATGACGACCCAGTATAGAATTGAAGGCGTCACGAAGTAGAGCGTCAAGAGTAAAATGCGTGACAGCCTGGAAAATGCTATAACGTGACGGCGTCAAAAGTAGATCAAGGCAGTCCGAGAAGTATTTTGGCGGCGAGATGATGGCGTCACCAATTTGGTCTTGACGCCGTCAGCCTCAATTTCCTATATATAGTTTTCTAATTTTCATTCATAAAAAAAGAGAGAAGTTTTAGAGAAACCCTAAGGCCGAACTTAGTACGAATTTTACAGGTTTTTCAAGGGTTCTCAGCCCTTGAACCCTTTCATGTGTAATTGAGATAAGTATTCCTTTAATTCAATCAATATGTCTATGTGTTGGTTGTCTATATCTTGTTCTTGTCTTAATTCCATCATGCTAGGCTAGATCTATCTTGTGTTTGCTTGGATCTAATGAAACCTAGATGTTAATTATGTGTTGATTACTTGTTTATGGTTGTATTGGATGAATGATTTCGATGTTAGTCTTAAGAAAACTGGCAGATCTCCAAATGGTAACATGCTTGAACGTCTTAGGAAACATGAACTGACATGCACTAGGTTTTATTGGTTGTATTTTATGCATGAGTAAATTCTAATGATCCCATGTTAGGAGATTCTTAGCCGGCTCGACATAGGAGTGAAGTAGGCACTCATAGGATTGGGGAATTAAGTGCGCCACCCCATGAATGGTATTAAGGAATACAATCCGTCATCCACGCAACTATAACAAGTAATTAACGTGTAAAAGATATCTAGGGAGTAGTGAAATCTAAGTAAACACAACTTCTCCACTTATTGTTCACAACCTTAGTTTAATTTAGTTTATTTTTATTTCTAGTATTTATTTTGATTGCTTCTTTAGTATTGGGTTAGTTGACTAGCAACTAATTCCGCCCAAATCCTTCAAACCCCGAGATGTTTACTTGCTTTCTAAAAAAATATAAAAATACAAAAATATTCAACCTTCATCTTTAGAACTAGTATTTAGGTTTTCTAATCCTAGCGACACTATTCCTAGCTGAACGATCAATCCCCCAGTACTTGTCACTATACTATACTACAACGATCAGGTACACTGCCTGGTGGGGGTTGTAAGCTTCTCAAGATCCCTTGAGAAGTAAAGCCTGGTGCGATTCCCACGTATTAAGTTTTTGGCGCCGCAGCCCGGGGAATAGTTATTGTCTAGGTTAGAATCTCTTTTTGTTAGGTCTACTAGCTAGATTCTTTTCTAGCAAGATTTTATTTTTATTTTTAGGTTTTCTTTAGTCTATCTTATTTCTTTGTGTTTTTGTTCGTAACTCTTCACCACCCGACATCATGGACGATGGGAACATCTTTGAACCCGTCATCCCACCACAACAAAACCCACCACTAGAACCTCTTAGGCCCCGAACCTTAGGAGAGTATTCCCGACCTAGCCACCAAGGCTACTGAAACACCATTGAGCTCACCGGAGCCAATGTGACCCCCTTGCGATCCGACACCAACCGGTTGGTGCAAAGCGGATGTGCATTCCATGGAATTCGTTCCGAAGATCCAAACCAACATCTTAAGGACTTCCTTAAAATCGTAGATTCCATAGACCTAGATGTTGAAACTAGAGAGACAACCCGATTACGCCTATTCCAATTCTCTCTACGGGATCAAGCTAGTCAATGGCTTGAGCGTTTACCCGCGGGATCCATCACCACATAGGATGATCTCACCACTCGTTTCCTTGCTCAATTTTTCCCACCGGGGAGAACTACTAAGCTTAGAAATGACATTTTGATGTTCCAACAACGTCAAAATGAATCTCTCTATGAACCATGGACTCATTTCAAGGACTTACTCCAAAAAGTCCCTCATCATGGCATAGATCTTTGGCTCCATGTCCAAATCTTTTATGACCATATTGATCTCTCCACGAGGCGAGCCATTGACCAATCGGCCGGTGGTAAGCTACGTGATCTAAGTGCGGAACAATCATGGGAACTCATAGAAGATCTTGCTCTCTATGACAACGAAAGTTGGAATGATCCCCGTGATTTGAACAAAACAGTCAAGGCAATATCTTTGCCTTCGAACAATTCTAGCACTCCCGACCGTAGGATCATGGAACTTGAGGACCAAGTCAAGTTTCTCATGAAATCTTACAAAGCTCCTAAACCTTCAAGCCAAGTGAACAAAATCACTTCTTCATGCAAATTATGTAGTGGTCCTCATGACACTCGTGATTGTGTGGAACTCCCTGGAACAGCTTTTGCGGACTACGCATCCACGCGTACCAACGAAGCGGGAGATAAGTGGTACACTTTCAAGCCTGAGCCAAACCCTTACGGTGATTCATACAACCCCTCTTGGAAAAATCACCCAAACCTTAGGTGGAAACAAAATCAACCCAATTCTTCCAATCCGCCTTATCGTTACCAACCAAACGGCCCACCCTCCAACCGTACTTTCAACGACAATCCTTCTAACAACTATGGTAGTACCAACAATCTTGAAGGATTGATGTCTAAGTTCATGGCATCTCAAGAAGCTCGCATATCTAAGTTTGAAGCCGATTTCAAACAAAAGCAAAGCGAGATGACCACCAAAATTGACGCATTGTTGAAAATTCTCAATGACCGAGAAATGGGAGCACTCCCAAGCGACACGGTCAAGAATCCGAAACTAAACGTTAATTCCATATCTTCAGTTTCGTCACCCACTTCGTGTCCACAATACTACTCGGTTAAATCAACGAGCACGTGTTTCAAACAAAACCAAATTCTTCAAAAGGACCAATCAAGTAAAACACCCGATATAGAAACGGTTAAAAGTATAGTTGAAACACCTCTTACGCAAGACCTTGACGATGAATTCAAGGAACTTCACCTTGAACTCCCCGTCATTGATGTCTTAGCGCATGCTCCTTACTATAGTGCCCTCCTAGAAAAATATGAGAAGTTTAAACTAGGTAAAAATGGGACCGCCTTCGTTCAAAACAAGTTGCCTAAAAAGCTTGATGATCCAGGTATATTTGTTTTGCCTTGTAAGATAGGAAGATCCGAAGCATTCGACACACTAGCCGATTTAGGGTCAAGTCTCAACTTGATTCCCTTATCCTTATTCACCGCTCTTAAGCTAGGAAAGTTAGAGGAAACGGAGGTATTGATAGGGCTAGCGGATGGGAGTATTGCCCACCCGATTGGAATGATTAAGGATGTAGTTGTTCACGTAGGAAGGTTAACTATATTAGTGGACTTTCACGTCCTAGACATGGTTAGTGACACTACATGCCCATTATTGGTAGGAAGAGGATTTTTAGCAACCGCTAGCGCCATGATAGATTGTAAAGAGTCTAAGATAGCGGTAGGTGAAGGCGATACTTGGTCGGTGTACGATGTAAAGAAGCATAGTTGATGAGGCGAAAAATGATCCGTTTTTAGGGGGTTATTTAAGCCCGAATCCGACTTTATTTGATCAAATATTGCCCTAAATCGTTCCTTTTGTGATTTTAGGTGTTTGGAGAGTGAATTCTGGAAAAGAAGCCATTTTGGACGTTTTTGGAGCATAAAAGTGAAGAAAACGGAAAAGTATCAATTTTCCATGCTGAAGACACTAGGTGACGGCGTCAAGAGTTACACCCTGACGGCGTCAGACATCAAAAATAAAACACCGTAGTTGATGACGGCGTCAAAAGTCATCCTGACGGCGTCAAAGTACCAAGAATAAAATACCGTGGTTGGTGACGGCGTCACATAGGCCGTCATAAGTAGATCAAGACCGTCCGAGGAAGTATTTGGCGGCGAGGTGACGGCGTCACATGCTTGTCTTGACGCCGTCAGCCCAGTTTTCCTATATATAGTTTTCTAGTTTTTTCATTAAAAAGAGAGAAGTTTTGGTGAAACCCTAAAGACGAATTTGGTGTATCTTTTACAGGTTTTTCAAGGGTTCCAAACCCTTGATACCTTGCATTGTAATTGAGATAAGTGTTCTTCTAATTCAATCAATATGTCTATGTGTTGGTTGTTTATATCTTGTTCTTGTCTCAATTCCATTATGCTAGGCTAGATCTCTTTTGTGTTTGCTTAGATCTAATGAAACCTAGATGTTGATTATGTGTTGATTACTTGTATATTCTTGTCTTGGATGAATGATTTTATATGTTAGGCTTAAGAAAACTGGCAGATCTCCAAATGGTAACATGCTTGAACGTCTTAAGAAACATGAACCGAGGCGTACTAGGTCTTTATTGGTTGTATTTAATGCATGAGCCACTGTTTACAATCCCTATAGTTGTGCTGGGTCATGGTGTAGGAGGAGATAAGAGCTCATAGAGTTGGGGAGTTATGTATGCCACCCCACGAATGGTATTAAGGAATACAATCCGTCATCCATACAAGTTTAACAAGTAATTAACGTGTAAAAGATGTCTAGGGAGTAGTGAAGTCTAAGTAAACACAATTTCTCCAATTACTGCTCACAACCTTAGTATAATTTAGTTTAATTTCATTTTCAGTATTTTATTTTGATTATATATTAGTTTTGGGTTAGTTGAATAGCAACTAATTCCGCCCACTCTTCCAAAACCCGAGATTTTACTTGCTTTCATAAAAATATAAAAATATAAAAACATAAAAATAATCATCCCTTACCTCTAGAACTAGTAATTAGGTTTTCTAATCCTAGCGACACTATTCCTAAGCTGAACGATCAATCCCCCGGTACTTGTCACTATACTATACTACAACGATCAGGTACACTGCCTGGTGGGGGTTGTAAGCTTCTCGAGATCCCTCGAGAGGTAAAGCCTGTTGCGATTCCCACGCATCAATAGTTATGATTGTGATGATGAACCGACACCGCATTGGGTAGAGATGAATAGGAGACCATCTAGATATGGACCTTGGATAGAAAGAAACTTTATAGGACCTCAATGCCCATTTTATCTAGAAAAAGATTTCATTGAAAAGACACATTCGGTAGAACAACTCATAGCTAGAGATGAAGAGCTTGATCCCTTTGAGGACCCCTTAGTCTTTAGGAAGATGATTGAGTTCTTGAGCGTAATGCCTATTAATATAGAGATGAATAAGTGGAAAAGAGAGGGAGACAAGTGTAAATGGACGTGGGACAAGCCACCTAAAGAAGGTGACGGATCATGGCATATGAGGATGACTTTGTATGATCCGGATGGAGAAGAGTTTGAAAGGTCATACAATACTAAGGAAACCGATAGGAAGTTGAAACCTAAGTTTGATCCAAAAGATGTCCTCAATGAGGAACTCACCCGTATCACGTAGTAACCGATGACCTTGAGTCTAGCTACAAGACTCGTAAATAAAGAAAAGCGCTTCTTGGGAGGCAACCCATGTTTTGTGTGATTTTCATTTTGTTTGTTTGTTATTTGCTTCCGTACGCATGCTTTATTTTTATTGTTGGTAGATCATGTTTCTAAACTAAAAAGTGGAAATACTTTACTTTGTTGTGTGGCCTAGTCTTAACTTCACCTAAAGGTATTTTTGCAAAAGATAAGTGTAAGGGGAAACCCCAAATATGTTTTTAAGAAACAAACCGATCATGATTCTCCACAATATTAAATGAACATGTATATTCGTATTTGTTAGAGTCAAATGCTTGTATTGAGTCATAATGAAGTTTTGCAGGATTTTCCAGGAAGTGAGACCAAGTTTTTCCAGAAATTTTCCGGAAACTTAACATAAGAATTTCTGCAGGTCACTTCTGACGGCGTCACGAGTTAACTCTTGACGGCGTCACGTGTAAAAATCTGGAAATTTTACCGATTTTGTTTTTCTAACGGAGTCTTATGGTTTTTGTGAATTATTAAGTTTTATAATCTCCAGGAAATCAGCAAACTTCATTCCACAAGCATTATATCTTACTTTGTTTTCTAGGATTTAGTAACTTATATAGGTTGCCGCTGATTTTATGCGAGGTTGTCTTGTCTATTTTCTCAGGATTCACAGGTTATGTATGACAAGAAGATGATTTATATTCTGGAAGGGAAGCTTTGATTGTTCATTTTCTTGGAGGAAGATTTAACCTGGCCACCTTATTATCCATACCGAGCGAATCAGGGGAGTATTTGATTTCATTCTTTTTACTTATGTCACTTTTACATTCTTTACTTGAACATTGGGGACAATGTTCATCTTAAGTGTAAGGGGAGGGTAAAATGATGATACCTTACATGTACACTTTCGCTTGAGTTTGCTTTGTTTAATGGTAGATGTGTAATAAAACTATGAGAAATACTTGTTAGTGCAATTTTAGCGCCAAATTTAAAATTTTTTACAACATTTAGGAGTGAAACTTTAGCCATAGCAAGCGTCTCATGGATAGGAGACTGTATGACTAGCACATAACCGTACTTTCAGAAAAATTTTTCACCCAAATATGTGAGGTTCGCCTTTAGATTTGATAGGAAAAGCATTTACTATTAGTGCTTATGAGTGTACCGGTAGCATTTAGATTATAGAACTTGCGTTAGTGATGCATCCCGAGACCGCTAGTGAGACTACATTCGTGTAGTAGGATTTACTACATGATGAGAGGCATTAGGATCACCCTTGTATTAAACCCGTATCATAATTACTTGACCATTTAAGTCATATTACTTGGCTAGTTAAGTTAACTAATTTTTCCCACACCCTTAGCGTTGTACTCATTTTTAGTACATGAAACCCCTAGTACACCCCTCCGAGCCTATCTTTTCGTTTCTAACTTTAAGCATCTTACTTAAAGGAAGAATTTGTTACACCCCACTTAAATGTACACCCAAATCGCCTTAGCCTTCCGTGTATGCGCTCATTTTTAGTGCATTATTGTTATTTGTTAAACCCTAAGTTAACTATCTAATTGGTTACATGGTTGCTAAGTCGAGTCATATCCTTGTACATATTGTTTTGGGACGATTGGGACTCATGGATAAGTACTTATTTTATGAAGTAATGGGGAAGAACATCATTTTATTACCCCCATATGTGCGTTAATCTTAAAAGTGCTCCAAGTGTTTTGATTTTCTTAATTCGAGTCATTAGATTAGTTTATTGTAAAGTATGTAAAGATTCAAGTGTAAGGGGAAATTTCCATTCCTTATGATGTATTATTTCGGATGGTAGGGTAAGAGTGTATGCACATACACACACACACACACACACAAAATCGAAAAAACAAGAAAAAGAAAAAAAAAACAGAAAAAGAAAAAGAGAAAAAACATACGGACTACCATCCCTTTTTATTCTATGTTCATTTTATGTTTTTGTTATTTTTCATTTATTAGCTTAAGTCGAGTCTAGTCTTGGCTTAGCAACACCATATTGTACATGTAATTAACCAAGATTGTTAACTCGCCACCAGTAAAGACTGCCTATATCCAACAAAACCGTGTATTTCATATCCCTACACCTAACGTTACAACCCTTTAAAAGACCTCTTTGATAGTTTATCCTAGGTGCTTACGCAATGTGGTGGAGGTTTGATCCTTTCCCAAGCCTATGGTAATCTATTTTGCTATGACAGGTAGTGAGAGATATATTCCGTTTTCATATTGTAATTTACACTTTATTACACCCGAGAGATGTGAGTATCTAAACACTATTTGTGAGGTGCTAGTGTATGACCTCCGTGCTTGTCTTTGGTCTTTAGTGGAACGATTATTTATTGTAATTACTTTTACATTAGTGTTAAATGACCCCTAACTTGTATTTTGATTAGAATAAAAGCGCATTTGCTTGAGGACAAGCAAATCTCAAGTGTAAGGGTATATGATGAGGCGAAAAATGAACCACTTTTAGGGGGTCATTTAAGTCCGGAATTGAATTTATTTGATCAAATATTGCCCTAAATCGTTCCTTTTTTGATTTTAGGTACTTTGGGAGAGAAATCTGGAAAAGGAAGCAATTTGGACGTTTTTGGAGCATAAAAGTGAAGAAAACGCCAAAGTCTTAATTTTCCTTGCTGGGAACAGTTGGTGATGGCGTCAAGAAGAAAATTCTGACGGCGTCAAGAGTAATTCCCATGACGACCCAGTACAGAATTGAAGGCGTCACGAAGTAGAGTGTCAAGAGTAAAATGCGTGACGGCCTGGAAAATGCTATAACGTGACGGCGTCAAAAGTAGATCAAGGCAGTCCGAGAAGTATTTTGGCGGCGAGATGACGGCGTCACCAATTTGGTCTTGACGCCGTCAGCCTCAATTTCCTATATATAGTTTTCTAATTTTCATTCATAAAAAAAGAGAGAAGTTTTAGAGAAACCCTAAGGCCGAACTTAGTACGAATTTTACAGGTTTTTCAAGGGTTCTCAGCCCTTGAACCCTTTCATATGTAATTGAGATAAGTATTCCTTTAATTCAATCAATATGTCTATGTGTTGGTTGTCTATATCTTGTTCTTGTCTTAATTCCATCATGCTAGGCTAGATCTATCTTGTGTTTGCTTGGATCTAATGAAACCTAGATGTTAATTATGTGTTGATTACTTGTTTATGGTTGTATTGGATGAATGATTTCGATGTTAGGCTTAAGAAAACTGGCAGATCTCCAAATGGTAACATGCTTGAACATCTTAGGAAACATGAACTGACGTGCACTAGGTTTTATTGGTTGTATTTTATGCATGAGTAAATTCTAATGATCCCATGTTAGGAGATTCTTAGCCGGCTCGACATAGGAGTGAAGTAGGCACTCATAGGATTGGGGAATTAAGTGCGCCACCCCATGAATGGTATTAAGGAATACAATCCGTCATCCACGCAACTATAACAAGTAATTAACGTGTAAAAGATATCTAGGGAGTAGTGAAATCTAAGTAAACACAACTTCTCCACTTATTGTTCACAACCTTAGTTTAATTTAGTTTATTTTCATTTCTAGTATTTTATTTTGATTGCATCTTTAGTATTTGGTTAGTTGACTAGCAACTAATTCCGCCCAAATCCTTCAAACCCCGAGATGTTTACTTGCTTTCTAAAAAAATATAAAAATACAAAAATATTCAACCTTCATCTTTAGAACTAGTATTTAGGTTTTCTAATCCTAGCGACACTATTCCTAGCTGAACGATCAATCCCCCGGTACTTGTCACTATACTATACTACAACGATCAGGTACACTGCCTGGTGGGGGTTGTAAGCTTCTCAAGATCCCTTGAGAGGTAAAGCCTGGTGCGATTCTCACGTATCAAGCTATCACTATGATACGTATGAAAGGATATCTTAAACCCTAAACTAGGATCTCCTTTTATTGACACAAGGAGTCCTTTACAAGTAAACAATATTCGTATCAATCTATTACATTAAGATATACACAATATCTTTTCTATACTTAACAACATTACACATCTTCCTATTCTGCTAAAACATAAGCAGTACAAACTATTATGCACTAGCAGTAGTAACCGACTTTGTACTGTTAGTGTTATCTTCAGCAGTAGGAACTTTGTCTTCAGTCTTCTTTGTATTGATGAGGATAACTCCCAACATTTTGTGTACCAAAACCTAGAGAAGCTGCAACATAAACCCTAAGGAGAGGAAGAACAACGAAAAGGCAACACAAGACATACGACATTGAAGATCTTAGAGCGGTAAGAAGGTTCTGCTTGTAATTTAACTCAATTAAGTAGTTTTGTTTTATTGTAATAGTAAGCTTTAATCCATCAAGATTGATGGGCTTGTGATCGCCATATTGCTCCCCTTAAAATTGCTTTCCCATCGATTAAAGTTTATATGATGTTTTTTGGTTCTTTTTATATGTTCATTGATAACCTCTGTACCTATCTGATGAAGCGAAAAGTGTACCGCTTTTGGGGGTCATTTAAGGCCAAAGTCGAGATTATTTGATCAAATATTGCCCAAAATCGTTCCTTTTGTCATTTTAGGTACTTTTGAGATGAATTTTACAAAAGGAAGCATTTTGGACCTTTTTTGAGCAAAAAAGTGAAGAAAACGACAAAGTCTCAAAATCATGCTGGAAATTGCACTTGATGGCATCACATGGTGCTAGTGACAGCGTCATAAGTTGACAAAAGGGTGGATAAATCAGTTACACGTAACGCGCCAGAATGTTTTGTAAAGGGGTCGTGACGGCGTCACGTATTAAATTGTCAAGGCCATCAAGAGTAATTGCAAAGAGTGACGGCCCGGAACCTATAAAGAATGACGGCGTCAGAAGTGGATCTAGGCAAACCGAGTTTATTTTGGCGGCGATTTGACGGTGTCACACAATACTCTTGACGCCGTCAGGAGACAAAATCTATATATATTTTTCTAGTTTTCATTCATTGTGTGCAACTTTGAAGAGAGTAAACCCTAGACGAAATTTACAGCTATTTTAAGGGTTTCAACCCTTTGTTTCTTCCTTGCTTAATTGAAGATAAGTCCTTTATCAAATCATTGAATATGTCTATGTGTTGTTTGATTATATCTTACACTTGTCTTCTCTTTAACATGCTAGGCTAGGTTTTCTTTGTGTTTGCTTAGATGTAATGAAACTTAGGTATTGATTATGGGTTGGTTGTTTGCTTATAATTGTTATGGATGAATGAATTCGATGTTAGGCTTTAGAAAACTGGCAGACTTTCAATTGGTAACTTGTTTGAACGTCTTAAGAAACATGATCGGAGGTGTACTATGATATTTTGGTTGTATTTAATGCGTAGGTAACTACTAATGAGGCCATGTTAGGAGCTAGTAGTCGGCTCGACATAGGAAGAGGTAGAAGCTTATAGAGTTAGGGATGATCGTACACGGCCCTACGAATGGTATTAAGTAATATAATCCGTCATCCATGCAATTGTAACAAACTAATCAACCTGTAAAAGATAGTTAGGGAGCAGTGAAATCTAAGTAAACACAATTTTCTCTCATTATTGTTTACACCACAAATTAGTTTAAGTTTAGTTTATTTTATTTTGATTGCATCTTTAGTTAATTGGGTTAGTTGATTAGCAACTAATTCCGCCCACTCCTTCCAAAAAACCGAGATTTTACTTGCTTTCCTTAAAATATAAAGAGTAAAATGCAAAAATCGTCCTTGTGGTTTGCAAAAATTGCAGAAATCATCCCTAGTCTTTCGAAAGTGCAGGCAGCCACCCTGTTGCGAAACTTTTGGATCATTTTGGTCCCTGGTTTTAACTGTCGTTATGTGGATTCCGTTAGCTGTTACACGTTAGCCCCTTTTGGCCAGCGATCGTTGCAGCGTTCATCCTTTAAACTAATGATCGTTAATAATTTATTTTTTTGGTTTATTTAAAGTTTTTTTATACATACATTTTTTTAAAAAACATGTACGTTTTTATATAAATTTTTATACGCTTTTATATACGTTTTTTTATATGTTTCTATATACATTTTTTATACGTTTCTATACACGTTCTTATATACGTTTTGTATATATTATTATATTCTTATTATATAATTTATGTTCTTATATACTTTTTATACGTTTTTGTAGACGTTTTTGTATACATTTTGTATATGTTTTTTAATACTTTTTATATACGTTTCTATACGCTTTTATATACGTATTTATAAAAACATATATGTTATTATATACGTTTTTAATACATATTTATACACTTTTTATACGTTTTTGCATACGCTTTTATATACGTTTGTGTATACGTTTTTATATACATATACAAAAACGTATATATACTCATACAAATATATATATATATATATATATATATATATATATATATATATATATATATATATATATATATATATATATATATATATATATATATATATATATATATATAAATGTATACACAAACGTATATAAAAATGTATATAAGAACATATAAAAAGGTATATATTATTATAAATACGTATATAAAAGCATATAAAACATATATAAGAATGTATACAAAAATGTATATAAGAACATGTATAAAAAAGTATATAAAAACATTTACAAAAACTATATAAAAGCACATACAAAGACATATATAAAAACACATAAAAAGTATATAAGAACATATATAAAAAAGATATATTATATACCGTATATAATAGCATATATGTTGTTATAAATACGTATATAATAACTTATATAAAAAGGTATACAAAAACGTATATGTTTTATAAAATATATATATATATATATATATATATATATATATATATATATATATATATATATATATATATATATATATATATATAAAGTCGAAACACTTTAAATAAACGAAAAATAATAAATTATAAATTGTCGTTAATTTAAAGGATGAACGCTGGAACGATCGTTGGCTAAAAGGGGCTAACGTGTAACTGCTAACGTAATCCACTTAACGACAGTTAAAACTAGGGACCAAAATGATCCAAAAGTTTCGCCACAGGGACGATTTGTACAATTTTTGCAAACCACAGGGACGATTTTTGCATTTTACTCAAATATAAAAGTACAAAAAGAATCATCCATCATCTCTAGACCTAGTTTTAGTGAGTTTTAACCCTAGCGAACACTATTCTTTGAGTTGAACGATCAATCCCCCGATACTTGTCACTATACTATACTACAACGAACAGGTACACTGCCTGGTGGGGATTGCAAACTCTCAAGATCTCTTGAGAGGTAAAACCTTTTGCGAGGGCGCAATTCCACGCATCACTATCAGTAGCTTGTTCGGGGCAGCCATACCTCCTTCCACGATTAGTTCACTAGCCTAATAAGTTAGTAAATTAATTCTTAAGCATAAGTAATCATTAAGGATTTACTCACCTATACTTAAGATCCAACGAGACAGATTAGATTACGATACTCATCATATAAAAATAGCAATAAAACAAGTGACAAGCTACTTAACCATTAGTCAGACATTCTTATCTGTATCTAATATCCATTTGTGTACGTGTTCGCCAATCATTGTAATTCCATTTTATTAGTTGTATTTTATAGTTTTAGTTAATTTAACCAAATCGTGCTAGTCTCTCAGACTAAAACCCCCTTTGCGATAGATTAGAATTGTAAAACTAACTTAGGGAATTAAAATACTGAATTAGATTCACTAGATATTATGTTCCACTCTTAGTGATCGACACTCAGTTTACCACTATCTACATATTGATCGGGTACACTGCTCGTTAGTGTATGAGTTATAGGATAAGTCGGCAAAATATAAATTTAAAACTTGATTAGGCATAAACACCTCTATACTACAACGTGACACAACACGCATCAAGTTTTCGGCGCCATTGTCGGTGAGTGAATTATTAATATCTGTTTATCTGTTAGTATTTTAATTAGGTTTTCTAACTTTTTAGTTTTGCATTTTTAAATTTTAACTGCTAATTTTGTTGTGTATTAGTTTAATTGCATTCATTGTACTATTTTGCATATTTGTTGTATTCTTGTTTTTAAATTTCTGTAATTTTTTGTAATTTTCATTTTTTTTTCTACATAATTTTCCATCTGCTGTATTCTGCTGATACAAACGAAACGACGCATCTGTTTTTAAAGATACGGCGTATTGCGTTTTTTATTTTATACACAACGCATTTAATAAATCGTATACGGCGCATCTATCCCCTAGATACGACGTATTTTGTTTTTAATCAGAAAATTTTCAAAAACCCTAAAAGCCATACATCGCACCAGTTTTACAGATACGGCGTATTGATTATTTATTATAAACAGTTAACGAATTTATTAAATTACAGAAAAGCGGCACATCGATTTTTATACGGATCATCTATATCTAAATAAAAAATCTTGTATTTTGAAACGTAACGAAGATACGGCGTATTAGCTTTTGCTTATACGGCGCATTTTATTTTAAACATATATAATTCATTTTTGATAATTTTAAACATATGGCGTATCAAAATTGATACGGCATATTGATTTTCTCAATAAAAGTCTGGTTTAATTTTAACGTAATTAGGTACAGCGTATCCTATTTATAGGATACGGCGCATCGTCTGCAGATATCAGCGACTTTTATTTTTCATGATGTTCGCTAACTACTGTTATAATTTTTCCATCGGACAAATCCTACTGACGATTTTGCCTATGATGACAGGGATTACTATGGAAGATATCACAATGAATGAATATTTAGCTATGGTACACGTGAAATTGATAAAATATAAGGAATCTCCTACGGAAAAACTATGGTCCTTGGAGAATGATGATGATGAGTGTGAGATTTATGAAGTAAACTTCCACGAGTTTCCAGCAATATGCATTCGTGAAGAATCTGATGACTTTGATTGGAATAATGAACACTTGTGTTCAATCTTTAATGAGACTTATGATGCTATTGTCTGTGATCTACCAGTTTTTGAAAGTTTGTTTGAATCAAAGTCTCATAACACTGTGCCGGTATGCTCAATTAAAACATGTGAAGATAATGAATTTGATATATTCTCAATCAATGGTGATTTATGCACCTAGGAAACTCCTCTTGAAAGCACACTCATGGAATTCAAATGCCTAAGCAGCATGGAGAATGATATATTCACTTATAATTTGCTAATGAGCTACACAGAAGATGAATTGCTCCTCTTATGGCCAATAATTGAATCTAAGGGATTGAGGTGGACTACAATCGAAAAGAAAAAGAATGAAGGTTTTGAATTGAATATATGAACCAGGCTGATCACCAATCACATAGTATGAAGCAGAATGAAAAACCAATTGAAACCATTAAAACTTCCTATATGCCTTATGATGAAAAAATCTATGGGATGGATAGAAACAACCTTGAAGATGAAATGATGTATGCTGAAGCCGAGATCCTGTTCAAAAGATGATTAGTAAGATTGATGGATATCTCTTTAACGGATTGGCTTGAACTAAAATACGGAGCTCCTAAATTGGCTCCTAAGAGTGAAGTAAGAAGCGTAGTCACTTCGTGGTTGTCGTGTAGCTTTAAGGAGCAATTCGATGAATTTATGGAAATTAAGAAAAGAATGGTGAGTGATACTAACTTTGACGTTAACTATGATCCTAATGACAATGATTTTTTCGATTAGTTAGCTAGTAAGTTCAACAACCACGAGACCATGGATCACACTACTAAAAATGCACTTTGCGTCTATTGGAGGAGGAGATGATGAAGAAGTCCTAACTGATGAAGAATCATCAAGTGATGAATTATATGTTGACTCTACCTTTGAGGATGGTGTACAAGAGCTGTTTAGCATCGACATAGATGTATTTAATTATGAGACACCACTATGTAGAGAATTCAAGGAATTTAACTACTTTCTCCAAATTGATGTTGACACACTCACAAGTGATTACACAAGATTTAAAACCGATGATGATTTCAAAAATGCATGGCATTATGAATGGAACAATCAAGTGCCATCGGTGGATGAAAATCCTTGGCTCTTACATGGGACATTGGAAGAACCAACTCAAGAGATAATCTATACATGTCAACCATTTCGATTCAAAGATGGCGTGCTAAATGGCCTACCTGCAATTGGGAGACTGAGAGTCGTTGTAATGGTGGAAATCTTCTGGAATATATAGTATTGGGCATTTAACGTATTGTGAAAATTATGAATGGTATGAAGTGCTGGAAGACGGAGATTTGAAAATTCAGGCTTTAATGGAAAAGGCTCTTCTTGAGGCACCACATGAGCATGAAAGTAGTGAAGGAGCAGAATTATGTCTTTGGCTTGAAAGATGTTTTGGAAATTATCACAAACTTGATTGTGAGCTTATGATGAGATTAGATGATTATTGGTGGAATAAGCGAAATGTTTGGGGTAATGGACGCCGAAGCAGTAACGTTTCATTATTAAGAGCCAAAAGTAGATTCGGTGATTATAAACTGCGATGGTTGGAGCTAGCTAAACTCATTGATAAAAAGGACAACGAATGGAAAGATGATCTTTTAAATGAGCTAGAAATGGTACCTTTGACATTGATGAATTGTAATATGAAATCCAATTTCGTGAAGTATTGGGAAAGTTGATAATGAAGTATTGCAAAGGATGGGACAATAAGAAAAACGTTCAAAGGAAAATGCTCAACCATATTAAAAAGAAGATCAATGATAGTTATGAATCATGCTCAAGTGATGATACATGGTATAAAGAATAATTTGACGATGAAGAGAAATTACAATGCGAACTAGAAGGAACTAAATATGGGCCTCATACAATGAAAGTTGAGACCTATGTGGTAAAGAGATATGAAATCCACGATGATAGATGCCATGTTTGAATGAAGCGGATTAATGTCGAAGATGTCCTAATTAGCGAAAAGAATGTTTGGTTGTTCAAGAACGGAATTGTAAAAGACATGGAGATTGAAGATCTCCTCGAAGCAAAATAGGAACTGAAAGTGAGTCTAACTTGAAGACTCTGGAATAAAGAAAAGTGCTTACCGGGAGACAACCCGGATTATCCTTTTCCTATTTTTGTTTATCGAGTCTGTTAGAACTGCAGTAGATGCGGCGCATCTCATTCAATAGATGCGGCGTATCAACTGTTCAGATCATATATATCCTTTACTTTTCGGCATTTTTTATTTTTGAACTATAAACTTTCTGTCAGTTTATTTAATCCGGCGTATCCCTGGTTAAGGATACGGCGCATCTATTTCTTTGACTCATATTAATTCCAGGCTCGATACGGCGCATCCCATTCCATGGATGCGACGTATCAACTGACCTGATGAAAATTTCCAGATTTTAAATTTTAAATTTTTAGGTTTTATTTTCACTAACTACTAATGAATTATGTACAAGTTTGACTTTCTTACTCAGGTGTGTTTTAAGTATGGTGGTGTAATTATATTTGTACTTTTTGTGCAGACATCATTCATAGAGGTTTGAACGCTTTTCATGCACAGAAAGTAATAAGCTGCTCGCAAACGCATAATGGAGGATCATTCCGAGCAAATCTCAGGGGGTTTTCCATTCTAATTCTTTCTATTTCCTATTTTTAATTTTAAACAGAAACAACGAGGACGTTTTTTAACTGAAGTGGGGGGGGGGGGGGATGGATAATTAGAACGTTACTTATCCTTATTTTTCAAAAATATGCGTTAATATGTGCTTAATATGCTTAAATTAAAAAAAAATAGCATGTTTTTGTTAAATCTAAGTTGCATAGCCGCACACATGACTACTATTATATAAAATTGTGAGAATTGGGCGTATCCGTTTCCCAATATTTACCCAAATTCCACAAATATATGAGTGTGCCTGTAACTTGTAAACTTTAAAACTTGGCTTGTATACTATTCGAGACCACCATAATGAGTATTATTGATATAATTGGAATGACTTGTCTAAATTGGTAAATTTCTATGATACACCTAAAAAGCCTTTATATGTATGTGTTGTAACTAACTACACTGGTTAGTTAACCCCCGTATAAACCCTTTTATTACTCTCATCTTTAGAGTAAGATACCCCTAGAAAAACCCTCAGAGCCATTCCTTTCGTTTCTTACACCTATGTTAAAATGTTTCGTTTCACCTTTACCTTAGCCTACCCTGTAGATTAAAGTCCGTGGTTAATTGCTTTAGGCAAAGTGTGTTTCCTTGCATTCCCTGTGTTCGTGTGCATAATTCAATATCTTTGGTTAGGTCAGGAAATTGCACAATGCAATTGGAGTGAAAGTAAATAATGTATTTTTGATTTTCGTGTATTTACTGCTTTCACTATTATTTTTATTTCTGAAGCTATGAAAAGTAAAGAAAAATTATCCGGAATTATTGTGATAGTGATGTGGTGAGATTTTACACCATTTTGTTTAAAAAAGTCAAAAAATAAGAAAAGAAAAAGAAAGAAGAAAGTTGGAAGTTTATTAAACCAACGATGTAAAGTTTTGTATTAAGTGGATGATATCGCCACTAATTGTTGTACTATATTTATGGATTGAAAGGGAGTTGGCCGTTATGGGAACGCAAACTAAGGTTTATTATTTGTTTAAGATTTTATTGAGTATAATTCGTGTTTACCTAAAGCGTTAGTTACAAGTGTTAAAAGCGTGAGTTATTCAATGATATGAGTCTTATTCATGGGATGGTTGGGAAAGCAATTAACCACACATTAAGACTTAATCTATTTGTTTTGTTTATTTTTATTTTACACCAATTTTTATCCCAACTATTATCCATACCTAACCATATTATTGTATTCATTGTTAGCTTTCGAGCATCAGGATATGATGATTGCTAAGTAAGAATGTTAAATGTATGAATAAGGTAGTGACCATCCGAGTATTAGATTGATCAACTAACGCGCCAGCTATCTGGTGTGTGACTTGGTGACCATCAGCTATGCAAATAATGCGCTAGCGATCCAAGAAATACACTAGTGACCATCCGTTAGATGAAGCGTCGAGGACTCGCGCCAACGATCTACTAAGTTTATGCAGGAAACGTTTGAACAAAGCTAGGTTTAACCCTTAACGCTCAAAACCATTTTTACCACTTTAGACTTGTCATTCTTTAGCTTTAGTGGGGGAGACGTGTGTACTTGCCAAGCCTATGATAGAATATTTCGTTACGATCGAGCAATTGAGCGAATTAGATTAGTTGTGAGATTGAGAGATATATTTTATTTCTAGTTCATTAAGTGTTTGGTTGTGCAATTATGATAAAACGAATAAGTACTTAATTATAAAAATACATCCTAATATCTTTTAGGATACAATTTTCATAAGTTTAAATTTAAGGTTTATTTGAGGACAAGTAAAGTTCAAGTGGGGGATATTTGATAACATCAAATAAGTACATCATATTGTCATCATTTATTCTATTTATTTGACTTATTTTATTATAGTATGTCTGAGAATTGATACTTAATCATTTATTTTAGTAATTCTCATGTAAAAATAAGCAATTGGTGAAATTTAATGATTTTAGACGAATTATGGAGCTAAATGATCAAGGTTGAAAAGTCTACTGAAATAAAGGAGATGTGCCGTATCATCCTAGACAGGTACGCCTATCACCATACTTAGATGAGTTCAAAGACCATTGCCTGACTTTGAAGAATGCGTCGCATCTGATTATTATCATGCGCCGCATATGAAACTTTGGTCAAAAAAGAAGAACCAACTTGTTCTAGCTCAGGTACGCCGCATTACACTTTTGACATACGACGTATCACTATCAAGACTTCACCAAAGACAATCCAAGATAATCAAGGACATGCGCCGCATAAGATTCAAGATACGCCGCATCTGAAGACGGTGTACGAATATTACAGAATATATTTATCTTGGACCCTACGCGAAGTTAAGTCAATGTGGCGCATCTACTCTCTCAAACAGAAACTATGAATACCTCAAGATACATCCGAATTTCGGGTACCAACACCTAGAGAAGCTGCAACATAAACCCTAAGGAGAAAAAGAACAATGAAAAAGCAACACAAGACACACCACATCGAAGATCTTAGAGCAGTAAAAAGGTTCTGCTTGTAATTTAACTCAATTAAGTAGTTTTGTTTTATTGTAATAGTAAGCTTTAATCCATCAGGATTGATGGGCTTGTGACCACCATATTGTTCCCCTTAAAATTGCTTTCCTATCAATTAAAGTTTATATGATGTTTTTTTGGTTCTTTTTATATGTGCATTGATATCCTCTATGCCTATCAGTGGCTTGTTCGGGGCTGCCATACCTCCTCCCACAATTAGTTCACTAGCCTAATAAGTTACTTAATCATTAGTCAGACATTCTTATCATATAAAACTAGCAATAAAACAAATGACAAGCTACTTATTCATTAGTCAGGCATTCTTATCTGTATCTATTATCTATTTATGTACATGTTTGCCAATTTGTAATTCTATCTCATTAGTTGTATTTTATAGTTTTAGTTAATTTAACCAAATCATGTCAGTCTCTCAGACTAAACCCCCTTTTGCGTTAGATTAGGTTATAAAACTAACTTAAGGGATTAAAATACTGATTAGACTAACTAGATATTACGTTCCACTCTTGGTGATTGACACTCTGCTTACCATTATCTACATATTGATTGGGTACACTGCTCGTTAGTGTGTGTGTGTGTGTGTGTGTGTGTGTTATAAGATAAGTCGGCAAAATATAAATTTAAAATTTGATAAGGCATAAACACCTCTTTACTACAACGTGACACAACACGTATCAGGTAACCTTACTGAAGTGGTTCCAAAAGTTCTATGTAACTCAAGACATTAGGGCACGTGTTGTTATTCGTATCTTTTGTAGGATTATCTTTGCTATATCTAAAGAAGTGAGGGCCAAAATAGCATCTCGGTTTCCACTAATTTTTGTAAATCTTATCAATTTCTAATAAAGTGATGTTTTAATTAAATAATAATAATAATAATAATAATAATAATAATAATAATAATAATAATAATAATAATAATAATAATAATAATAATAATAATAATAATTAAAAGTGGTGCGATACGACGCCATTTTGTTGGCCAGGTTTCCCGCGTTTTTTATTAGGCTGCTATGGCCCAGGTTACTTGGCATGTTTTGGCATGTAATCTATTGTGCTATGCTGTGTTTTCTAGCCCATGACTAAAACAAAGATACTTTGACAAAGAAAAAAAACAGGAACATTTGAAATGTTACCATATTTAACATGATACTTTGAATGAGTAAAAAAAAAATTTATGTTACTAATAAAAATAAAAGATATAAGAAAAGAAAAAACATTTAAAATGCAACCAAGGGATGAAATAAAAAATTCATATTACAACGGCCAAAGTATTCTACTTTATTTATAAATAATCAATCTCAGCCGAAAAACATGCCCGCCCGCAACGCAGCGGAACGTCGCCATTCTCGTAATAGTAATAATAATAATAATAATAATAATAATAATAATAATAATAATAATAATAATAATAATACACACTATTTTAATAATAATAATAATAATAATAATAATAATAATAATAATAATAATAATAATAATAATAATAATAATAATAATAACACGCACGATTTCATGAATAACACGTACGCTTACAGGGTGTTTCTAATCCTGTTGCTGAAACCTGCTAGTTAAAAAATCTTTTACGGGAGCTTCACACACCACTTTCGTCTGCTACTATTGTATCTTGTGACAATGTGAGTGCTGTCTATCCTCTAATCCCGTGCAACATCAACATACGAATATATTGAGATTAACATTCACGTTGTTTGTGATTTTGTGGCTACCGGTCATGTTCGTGTTATGCATGTCCCATCTCGGTATCAATATGCTGACATTTTCACCAAAGGCTTAGCCACTAGTTTGTTTGACGAGTTTCGCTTCATCTTGAATGTTCGTTTCTCCTTCCAGCTCTGAGGGGCTGTTAACGGACTGTATTGGGCTTCAGCCTATTACAGGGTAATGATTTGTGTTTAGCCCATTATTGTGTTATATATAGATATTATTGTAACAAGTTATCATTAAGTAATAACATTAGTTTTCAGTAATACGTACAAATATTATGATTTATATTTTTTTAATTGAACAAAAAATGATTTGAAATTATCCACTTTGTATTAGAAAAGTATTGATTTTTGACCAAAACCTATTTTATTTCGATTTTATTTCGATTTTATTTCGTTGTTTAAGCAGCCATATTTGACACCTTTAGTGGCCCGAGTTCAATCAGATTGTCAATTTCTGTATCATTGTTGCGTAAGTGGGTATCTTTCAGTGTCAAATGTGGTAGGGTAAGCAATTTCAACTTCTTAATAACTATCCATAGAAGTCAATGTGATTCTTCATTAGGCATAAAAACAAAAATGTCATTTTTTAAAACAAAAGATTTAAAATTGATTGTTTGTGATTTTAACTTTTAAGGCAAAACAATTATCCGCTATTTGAATTGACATTGGTTTTCAACCATGTTTTTAGAGACTTTTTTTTTAAAAAGAAACTAACTGGATTTTAGAAAGAAAAAAGAGGTAAAAAAATTAATCTATAAAATAATAAAAATTCCCCTTTATACCAACTGCATACATAATTTGCGAAAGATTTTCTAAAAATAGATAGCATATATGGTAAAAAGAATATACTCCGTATATGTTTTCGAACAAATAAAGCATGAACTAAATAAACAATGCATGGCCCCACCACATGGCCGTCCAGAACCTTCACCGTTGCACTTGCTATAATCATTACGCACTTATAAAAATGTGATACACATGATTAAATTATAGTCCTTTCATATAACTACCAATTACGCACGTGATTTTGCCCTTTTGAGGGGCCATTAATATATGAAAACGAGCGGGGTAGCCCGCGCTTTGCTACGGGAGTGTTTTATAGGACGTTAATTATATATACATTTTTTCATTTTATGTGTTTTTACACAAAATACTAACACATATTCAAAACCCGTTTGATTCGGTATGCGTGACTTGGTTTTAATTGATGTGAATAACAGTAAACGTGCGCGTTGGTCCCCGGAATTTTGTGTTTGATGTAAACCTGAAATGACATGTTGAGTCGTTTGTATAAACAAAATATTTTCTTTAGTAAACCAGAAATGACATCAATTAGAACCAATTAATTAAAATCTTTTATAAAAATATTTTTTTGCCGCAACTCGTTGAGTCGGTCAATCCACCAAGTTGACTCAGTGAGTCGCTGTGGTAATACTTTTGTGTTTCCTTATTTTTCTTTTATGTTTGTTGATGTTATTGGTGATTTGGAGTATTCTTTGGCCCGTTTGGTTTGTGTTACTCTCGACAGTAGGTTATGCATTTTTTTTTTTATCTACAGTGCTTATAACAGTGGCTGAAGCATTATGTGCCACAAATTTCATCTACAGTGCTTGTAACAGTAAATGAAGCATTGTGCACCACAAATTTGCCCCTCTCATTCCTACGCGTTGCTGCGGGGCAATTGATTTTTGTGTAACGTTGTTTATCGTTTGCAAGTTTTATGCCAAATAAATTAACTTCGAAAAAGTTATACGTATTTTTAGTTGTTTTTATTGGAAAAATTATTTCGTGAACAGTGGCGAAGGTTTCGTAATTTTTTGAACCCGTTTGCTATGTCGAATGAGCCCCGGGGTGTTTTTGTGAAAAGAATTGCCAAAGTGGCAGAATTGGTCCTCCGCCCCTAAGTTTCGTTTCACACCCCCACATTTCCAATTTTCATTTTGGTCCCTCCCTTATATAAACCATTTTTATTTATTTTATTTTATTAAAGTTAAAAACACACACACACACATAAACTCTTTTTTCTCTCTACATCCTCGCCGGAGTCTTCACATGTCCGGCAACAGCAGCAGTTTCCGGCGGTCGCCGTCGCCGGAATATTTTCCGGCGTTTTTTTTTTCTTGCCGATTCGATAGATCGGTTAACTCTTATCATTTCTGGAAACTTTGAGCCCTCGGCTACCACCACAACACCACCCACGCGCCACGACCGCCACTGTCACCACCACCGGGACACCACCACCACCTCTCACCTTCATTCCTTCTCGATAAAACCCCTCACGCGCCTTCCTCGTCCCCCTTTTATGATTATTTTTCAAACCCTAATTTTTGTAACTTTTAATTAATCCGATTTTTATACAAAACCTTTATAAAAACGTTTTAAAAACCTTCAGGTTTGGATTTGGAGTTGTTTCGGGTTTGTTGAGGTCTCGGCTGCGGGAGTCGATATGGAGCCGAGGCGTAACTCATAGTTTGTTTTGAGGATTGATCTAATTCGGTATACATTTTTGAGGGTCCGTTTGGGTTGTTTGTTGCTCGGCAGTGACCACACTCCAATGTTTGGATCATTTTGTTGATGTTATTGTTGTGTTTATGCTTCGGAGTTCGGATGTATAATTTTTTTTTTTTTTTTTTTTTTTTTTTTTTTTTTTTTTTTTTTTTTGTTTAGGTTGCTGGCCGGAAAATTTTGAGGCTGCCGGAAAACGTTGCTGCTGATGTTGGGGGGGGGGGGGGGGGGGGGGTGGGGGGGAGGGGGGGCGTTGGGAATTTCAGTTAGTGTTAAAAAAAAAAAAAAAAAAAAAAAAAAAAAAAAAAAAAAAAAAAAAAGGGACGAAAAAATGACGTGGCAAAAAAACCCTCCCCCCATTGGTTGGGGTACTGTTATTTCAACTGTTCATTGAACAGTTGATTTGCTACAGTCACTTCCTGGCTATTATATATATTTATAATGACATTACGATTTTCTTCTGTTTTTCATTTTAGATTGTTTTTTCTTTTAAGTTATGTTACAAGTTGAGAAAATAAATAAACGTAAACATTTACCGTTATCTATTGTTAAAACACCCGTTGTGGTGCATAACCCTACCCGGTACATGTGTTCATGGTTAGGAACGAACCGGAACCAGAACCAAATATAATCGGGTGCACAAATTTTTTAAAACCGTAACGTTTCGATGAACCGGACGCATTTAAGATGCATTTAAGAAAAATTATTTTTTTAAATTAAAACTAAATCAATTAAAAAAAATCCATAAGGATCCCGAGCACCCGCGAAAACCCCTGGTTTCGTCCCTGCTCACGTCACCCCCCTGCATTTTGGTCAAAAACGGGTTGAAGAAAGCTTAAGGCATTGGAGAAAATGATTTCTTTTAGCAATATTTTGGTATTGCTTAACCTATTTAAACATTTGTTATGCGAGTTGAAGAATAAGTTGAGGTCCATGAAAAAAGTTTTTGTCGCACTAGCAGAAGATTAAAAAATGACCTAACAACTTTGAGCACATATTATATTCGAGATACTCTTTTAATGAAATAATCACTTGGATTTAAAATTGTTTACCTTTTTCATTAGGTTTGTCCTCCGAACACGTCCTAAATCAGAGGTGCTTTTGTAATTAACTGAACCTTACATGTTAAATAAGCAACTTGAAACTACTAATCTAAATAAACTACTTAACAAAATTAGTAATCAAATGTGGAATTTAGTAGCAAGAGATCTTGTAAACTATCTTCCTAACCATATACGAAATGTATGTGATACAAATTAATCCAACATTATATTTTATCACATCACAAAAACATCAGCAAAAATACTACCTCCATCTCATAATAATTGTCCACTTGACTTTTTTGAATCTTTATTGTTCAACTTTGACCATTAATATTTTTATTTGTGTCATATGATACTCGATGAAAAATATGTGAATAGATTGTGTTTTAAATGTATTTTCATTGATATAATTCTTTCCATCAAGTATCATATAACACAAATACAAATATTAATGGTCAAAGTTAAACAATTAAAACTTAAAAAAGTCAAAGTGGACAATTATTATAGGACGGAGGGAGTAACTTATAAGATTACGAACGTACACAAAATTCAACATGTGTTTAATGAATATCTATTATAGGTTTTTTTTTTTTAGAACCGACGTTGTTGAACATTATAACACATACAATGGGTACTCGTTGGTTATGTTCGACATGAGAATAAAAGCGTTGGCATACATCGACTCCTCTACTGTGGGTGGATCAGCGTAAAGAGATCGGCAAGGAAAAATCGGTCTCCTTTCTTCTTTACCATTAGTTTTTAATTCTATAAAAGGATATGTATTTGTGGGAAACATATGCCAAGATAAAAATTGATAGAATGGTGATATTACAAAATGGTTGAGCAAAGTTGTATCAAGATAAAAATTGATAGAATGGTGATATTACAAAATGGTTGAGCAAAGTTGTGGTATTGCGATGAGTTTTAATTTAAAAACTATGATGTTAGTGCAAATATTACGATATTTAAACTAAACGGTTTATTCGGTTTTAAAAATAACAAATATGTAACTTGTAATGCATAACGTAAATGCGCAAGTTGCTTGTAAACACAAATCATCAACACATACTTACATCAACATCTCTCGACGTCTCAAGTATGCTTCAACAGAGTCGTAGATTTCTATCCCGACATAAATCACTCAAGGTATGAACAAACAAATTTAAAACTTGATGGATGATCAAAGAAATAAATTTTTTGTTCTAAACTTCATATTTTTATAAATGTGACAAAACATTTTTTCAAAAATATATTTTACAAATTATTTTTTGATTATAAAGAAATATTTTATTTGAGAAAATTATTTCAAAAATCCCAACAGCTATTTTTCCCCCCAAAACAGCTCAACTTCCCCAAATAAACTTTCACCACTAAAAAGGAAAAATTGGAGTGTCTTTGTCTGGGACGGTACCACGGTACCGTCGGGTATTTAGTGGTATCGTCCCCCTGTAAACGATCAAATTTCTCTTTACCTATAAATAGTGGACCATTTTACACTTCCAACTTGAATTTCCAGTCAATTTTATCTGGTCTAATACTCTAATCCCTTCTTATTTAGATCACTTTCTTTGATCATTTAGAGAGTGTTAGTTTGTTTTAGAGTGATCCAATCATCCATTTAAGTGATCACCTTCATTCCTCTTCTAGTGCAAGAGAAGAACATAAAGTATCAAGAAAATGCAAGGTGTTAGAGTCTTTGTGTAGTGCACTTGCATTACTTATTAGTTTGCTTGACTGTATCTTGATATACATCAAGTGTCATAGTCTTGCTTACTCCTCTAGTGTTGATCATGGTGATCTAGTTGAGATCTTGGAGATCTCTTGTAGCTTGTGTGCTAGTGTGTCTTGATCAAGTGGATCAAAGATAGATCGGGTAGATCGAGTATGGATCATGTGGATCTTTGCATTTATCGACATATAGCTTAGTGCCGGAAAATATTGTAAGCAATGTTGTAAGGTTTTCTCCGCCGAGAAGGGAGCTTGTTGATTAGTGAAGTAACTCTCGAGTTGGGTACTCGAGAGTGGAGTATGGCGAAGAGGAGCTTTGTGACCGAACCACTATAAACCGCCATGTCCGAGTTTGCATTTTCTTAACTTATCTCTTTATTTTTATCTTTGCATTTATCGTTTTTTATTTGCATTGTTTTTATGTTTGTGGTGGCTTATTGCATATAATGTGTGGTATTTATGTGTGTCAATGTTTGTGTCATTGTAATATGCTTCATATATGAAATTCCACTATGACTAGTTGTCGCAAGACTTTATGTTGAGACTTCTCATATTACATCAAACTTGATTGGTCATTTGATACAAAAGATTCAAGTTTTTAAAGAAACGTATTCACACCCCCTCCCCCCCCCCCCCCCCCCCCCCCCTTTCAACATATGAAATTTGTCCTTATTTATTTGAAAATAACCAAATTTTATCCACATGTAATGAAGCTCTCACCGCATGTGAGAAAGGGTGTGTTGCACATTAGCATTGTTACAAAAGGGTGTTTGTGTGCGTTAGTGATAACTTTTAAAGCCTATCGGTGAGCATCTTGTGATGACGTAGAAATTTGTGTGTATGTTTAAGTGAAGTGTGTGAAATGGAAAGAGATAATTGTTTGTTAATGATTATAAGGTAGAACAAACGAATGGAAGAATATTGTGTTAAAGCTAATCTGCAAATGAATAGATGAATTATTACTCCTTCTGTTTCAATGTTTATTGTTAACTAGTTTTAGAGAAGAGTTATTTTACTTTCATCCAATAAGATCCTAATTTTACTTTTTAAAAATGTCTTAACTGATTTAAAATTTATAAGTGAACACTTAGGGTTCGTTTGGTTTGAGGGTTTACACATGTGGGTTGGGGATTGCATTAAAAATAGGTGTTTGCATGTCATAAATGAGTTTTGGGTTTAGTTTCAGCCCCAAATATTTTTCATGCATAAATCCCTACTGCATTTCATGGTTTTCATGTTAGTTTTGACTTTTTTTCTTCTAGAAATTCGAGCATAATTTGATGCTTTATTTACTTTATCATATTTATTATTTTTTAATCATAAATTATATAAATTGTCGATTCAACCATTATTTAAAATATATCCAAAATTAAATCCGAAACCAAATCTGAATCCAAATTCTAATCATAAACCTATCTAAAAACCAAACAGGCCCTTATTATAAGTAAGAGCAACTCTATGGTGACTTGGAGCCTTTGTGTAGTTCATGTACATAAAATTACATTGAAGCACAAAGTTTATAAATTTGTCCATATGTACTGATTCATGTGTATGAAACTAAAGAGAGATGAGCTTATTAACCAATGATATAAAATTAAATTGGTAACTTGAGATTTTTATGAACAATATGAAGTCCATATTATTATAGAAAAAAGTTTATATGGTTTTTAATTTATAAAGAAATGACATGAGAATACTATAAACTCGGTAAAGCAAGGTTTTCAAGATTAGAATATTACCAATGATCATTTTCGTTTTTGTTAGGTCGAAATTGTAAGATCGGATTAGGATCCTAAGATCCTATTATAATATCATTTTCTTAAGAGTTTTTGTAATATTATTCAAATCTACAAATTATTATAAACTTTAAACACAAATTTAAATGAATATTTCATAAAAATGTCGTTGTAAATTATGAATATGTTATGTTTAAGAAGATTAATATGCTTTTTTTTTTTTTTTTTTTTTCATAAAACATATTTCATCTATCCCAAAATATAAGTCTATGTTTGACTTTTCAAAGTCCTTTTTTTCTAACTTTGACCGTAAATATTTTTTTTCATGTTATATAATACTCGATGAAAAGTATACCAATAAAAATACATTTGAAACACAAATCCATTTATATATTTTGCATGAAGTATTATATAACACGAAAAAAAAATAATTGCTGTCAAAATCTGAAGAAAAAGACTTTGAAAAATCAAGAGTGGAATTATATTTTGGGACGGAGGGAGTAATTCATAACTTTTTAGTTATAGTTTGCGATTCAAGAAAAGTAAGATTGGATTTGATTGGATCTTAAGATCGGGATATAATAAGATCTTAAGCTTGCTAAGATCCTACGTAAATTTCAAATCCTTTTTACTTTATAGTATAATAAAATCGTAAGATATTAGGCTATGCACAGTAAGGGGTTTTTTAATCAGTCGACCGATTGGAAAAGAAGGTCGCCCGTATTGTGCAATGAAGGTCGAGTGATGGTCGCAGACATTTCGATCGAGATCACAACCGAGGTCGTGTGTTTGTTTTGTATATGTTTTAATTAAATTAAAGTGTATATTTGTGGGGGTTTTTTTGTAGTGTAAGTCATCTTGGTGTGGTAAAAAATCGTGTGTAGGTCATGAAGAAAGAAAGCTGACGTGGTCAGCAAAATGGTTGCCCATGATCACTATTTTGCCTTAAAATCACAATGAAACATAGGGCAAGTTATAGGCACCTCCCGCAAAATAGCAAATGGAACCCCTTCCCCTTGTTCTTTTTAAACTTTTTTTTTTAATCAAAAAACTATAAATCTAAAAGTACCGAATAGAAAATATAAAATTTAATAAATGAAATGCTTAAAACTAACAGAAATATATATATAAAAATAAAAAAATAAATAAATAATCTTTCACCTTTTACCCCATTTCATATCATATCAGGGTGGCTATAAGGCTGCCTACAGTAAGGAAACCCGATTTCTTCTATTTTCTCTGTCACGTTAGTTTTCTCTCTCCAGTCGTCTGCAGGTAATTGTGTGCCCCAGTAAGGCGACCGGGTGCCCTAGTGAGGCGACCTACACTAAAAAAACATACCCACAAAAATAACTTTTATATTTAATTACTACACACACAAAAACAAAAAACAAAAAACAAAAAAGAAAAGAAAGAAAAGCAATCAATCGAGTTGACGACCAAGTTCAAAAAAAGAAAATTGTGCGATCGAGTTAGGTGGTGTTTGTTTTTAAGAGGATTTGAATCTGAATCTGAACCGCACATCTGAATCTGAATATGAGGCGTAAATGTCTGAATCTGACCGCATCTGAACGAAAAAAAAAAAAAAAAAAAAAAAAAAAAAAAAAAAAAAAAAAAAACTCATGTTTGAACCGCACATTTGCTTGCTTGTACTATTTTTTTTTTTTTTTGTTTTCTTTTGTGTCAGCAAGAGGCAACAAGAGGTATTCAGACACCCCTCTCAAGTCTTGACAATTAAGATCTTACTTTCTCCGAACGAAAAAAAAAAAAAAAAAAAACGGTCTGAACAATCAAAATATCTGACCGCGTCTGAACGGTTCAGATTAAAAAACTGTTAAAAGACTCTTAATCAAAAAACAAACGCCACCTTAACTACACAGTGTCTAACCACACAGTGTCGATCGTATCACCTTGCTGTGTCCACCCTAACAAATCCCATCCAAACATTCACCCACTTGGAAAGAGTAGCATACAAATTGAATACGGTTCCTCTGACACACACATGGCCCAACTCTTTATATAAGGAGTTCCTCGTGTTAAAAAACAAAAAACAAACCAAACCAAAGATATTTATAACTGACAGCCGTCGGCGCAACAAATCAATACCAGACACGCAGCTCAACTCACCCTCACTCAAACCAAAAACACACACACACAAAAGAGAACCATTTTGACCCATTTTCAACTAATGCACCCATCTCCAACACAACACCAAAAAAATGCACTCACTCAAATGGGCTTTCCTTCTAATCCTCATTTCCTCACTTTTCTCATCTGGGTTGTGCTTAGATTTTCTTGAAACAGCTAAAAACGATGAGTTTTTCAGATGGATGGTTGGTATAAGAAGGAGGATACATGAAAACCCTGAGTTGGGTTATGAAGAGTATGAAACTAGTGAGATTATTAGAAATGAGTTGGGTAGATTAGGTATTGAGTATAAGTATCCTGTTGCTGTTACTGGTGTTGTGGGTTATGTTGGGACTGGTGCTCCTCCTTTTGTTGCTATTAGAGCTGATATGGATGCTCTTGCTATGCAGGTTTGGATTTTTTTTTTTTTTTTTTTTTTTTTTTTTTTTTTTTTTTTTTTTTTAAGGTTCTTAAGATTTAGTGTTGAGTTTTGTTGTATGTAATATTGATTACACTAGTTAAGATTGGTAATAAGTGTGTTTTAGGTTATTGCTAGTGATCATTTAGGGATCTGTTGACTTTTGTTTTAACTATATGAACAGTTGTAGAGTGATACTGTTTTGATTACTATTTAGATTGTTAAGTTGTGTTTTCGGTTATTGCTAGTGATGATTAGGGATCTGTTGACATTTATAGTAACCTAGGATTCTGTAGTGTGTTTGACTTTTTGTTGACAATAGGAAGTTATGTACTGTTGCAGACTGATATTGTTTTAGTTGGTCCTGTAGAATTGTTAAGATGTGTTTAAGGTTATTTTTTTGGGTAAAGGGTTACACTGGTAAAATATATTAATCACATAAAATTTAAGTACAATGGAATGTGTTTCAGGTTATTGCTAGTGATAAAGGAATTGATTTGCACACATTAAAAATTGATTGGGACACTCCGATGCATGCATTAGATACTTGTACTTGTACAATATTGATATTCTGGTTTAACTGTTTGTACGTTTGATTGTGCAAATAATAAGTTGGAATGTGCAAATCATCTCCCTAGTGATAAGTACGGGTCTATTGAGTTTATTATAGTAGATTAGATTTGTGTTGTATGTTTGACTTTATGTTGACGATATGAACAGTTGCAGAGTGATAAATATTTGTATTAGTAGTCTAAGATTGTTATGTTTGGGGTTACTGATAGTGATTTCTAGGGAATCTGTTGACTTTCAACCCAAAGAAGACTTTTGGTGTTTCTTTAAGAGTTGCACAATGATACAGTGATACAGTTTTGACTATAGGAATAGCTGCTTGGTGATAACCACTTTAGGAGTGTCTTAGTGGCAAAAAGCTTGTGACTATCATCATTAAAATTTGAGGTCTCAAGTTCAATTTTTGCTAGGTGAAAACAACCCTAAAGTGTGCGAACCTCTTTAAAAGGGGGGCTTTACCTACTTTTAGTCTATTTGGCAGTGGGTTCAAACCCCGTGGACTAGCCTGTCAGACTTTTGATATAAACTTAACCGTGTGTTGTATGCTAAAGTTTCATTTAATCATTTGGGATCTATTGACTTTTAAATAGAAATTTGTTTTAATAAACTTAACAGCTGTATGTTTGGCTTGCATTTTGAATATGTCTATAGTTGCAGAGAAATATCGTTCTGTTACCTAAAATTTTTAAGGTGTTGTGTTTGAGGTTATTGATATTGCTTGTTAGTGAATCTGTTGATTTTCAATTGGAAAAAGACTTTTGTTGTGTGTTTAAGAAGAGTTGAACACAATGATTATTAAGTTGTACTTGAGATTGTAACAATTAACAAGTGATAATCAAGGAAATATCTTGACTTTCGATATAAGCATAAGCTTTTATTGTATGTTTGATTTTCATGTTGATTATAAGAACTTTTATTTTCATGATTAGGAAATGGTGGAATGGAAACACAAAAGTAAAGTTCCTGGAAAGATGCATGCGTGTGGGCATGATGCTCATGTTACCATGCTTCTTGGTGCAGCCAAGATTCTAAAAGACAACAGCCATCTTTTAAAGGTGATTTAATTTAATCAGCATGCTCCCGTTTAAATCTTTTCTTCATTTCATAGATTGTAAATCGGCATTCTTGGATTTGATATATTCCGTCTAATAATCTATTTGGAAAGCAGTTTGCTTAATTTATCAAGTGAAAGGTGGACTTCTCTCCAACATTAGTATTTAATACTCATATTTGGTGTACACTTAAAATGCTAATAACGACTCAGTTTCAATTGCCCCGGATCACAATCCTGATTATTTAGGGTCAAGATAATCAGTTTCGGAGAAACAAGAGACTACCATGAGAAACTGGTTTTTGAGATACATGTGAAATCACCAATTCATCCTCAGCTTTTATGAATTGATTTATCTTTAGTATTTTGATTCTGGAAGTTGCAATAATTACTTTCAAGATGGACAGCCAAACAGCTCCGGAATTTTAGAGTGATCATGGATGTTAGCAAAATGGGGAACAGAGGATTTTTACTTGAAACTATTGTATATGTTTGTCGTGTTTCTTGCAACTATTGTAGCGTATATGTGAGTATAAATCCAATCCAGACACGTTATTGATTCTTACTTGAAAAAATAGAGTTGAAGAAATGTTGGGTTTGGACCGTTTGGTATTGGGTCAAGTTGGCATGATTCGGATTAGGTTGACCGGGAACAAATTTTTTACTATATTTCTACAAAACCGTTGGTGTATCAAACATGATTACAAGTTATATTATTTCAGTTATTAACAGGTTCTATGCTTAAAATATACACTTACAAATGATTTTGGCCCGTTTGGCTCATTTGATCTGTTTCCCTTGCTAAGTAAAGGACGGTGATTTACAAAACCAAATTGAATAAGATCAAAGTTATTGGTGTGCAAAATCAACTGCAAGTAAATGGGTCAATATTGCCACCTGTACTAAACTGGTTACGTATTTCCTGGTTTACACAGGGGACGGTTCTCCTTGTTTTCCAACCAGCCGAAGAAGGCGGGGGAGGGGCAATACAGGTGGTAGAAAGTGGAGTTCTTGAGAACGTGAGAGCAATATTTGGTCTACATGTATCTCCAGATTTACCTCTAGGTCAAGTGTCGTCTAGATCAGGTACTCTATTGGCTGGTAGTGGCTTCTTTGAAGCTGTCATAACCGGGAAGGGTGGTCATGCAGCCATTCCTCAACATTCTATAGACCCTATATTAGCCGCTTCAAATGTTGTCCTTAGTTTGCAACAACTAGTGTCACGAGAAGCTGATCCTCTTGATTCTCAGGTTAGTTAAAAAGTTCATTGTTTTACTAATTAAATAACTTAACACATGATAAGCATTGTGTTAATGAGTACTAAAAGATGAACACATGCAGGTAGTCACAGTTGCTAAGTTTCAAGGAGGTGGTGCTTTTAATGTTATTCCAGATTCAGTCACAATTGGTGGTACCTTTCGAGCTTTTTCTAAAGAAACTTTCTTGCAACTTAAGCGGAGGATTCAGGAGGTAATAACATAAATGGCTAATAGTATAAAAAGGTAACTAACTAGGGTCCAATTTCTAATTTAGGTTACCAACTATTTCTAGGCCAGAAAAGACCATCAAGTTAACAAAAAAGACATTTAGATACCAACTTCTATTTTTTTTTTTTTAGGATAATGTGGCAGCTTATTTGTCGGTAACTTTTAACTATGTTGATATCTTTTTCTCACTTGGCGTGGTATCTTAGACCTGGTGTAGTCACGTGAGGTGAGCCTCTGACGCATGAATACATACGGTCTTAGATAATCACTTCAATCAAAAAGTATGAAACTTCCGATGGTTTTTTCCTGACAAGAATAGGTTGGATAGTCAAAACAGAAATTAGACTAAAATTAGTTCCTTTGTTATGCTATCCGCACTAATTTTATGTATAATACTCAAATGAAAAATGACCAAATTTTATTCTGATAACTATATAACAAAGTTAATTTATATTAAAAATAGGTCATAATAGGGCAAGCGACAGTACAAAGGTGTAGTGCAACTGTGGAGTTTTCATCAAAAGACAAACCTTTTTTCCCCGCTACTATAAATGATAACGGGTTGCACGAGTTTTTCCAAGATGTTGCAGGGGACGTTCTTGGCCCTTCTAACGTTAAAACAATGCTACCATTAATGGGATCAGAGGATTTTTCGGTGTATCAAGAGGTGATCCCTGGTTATTTTTACTTTCTTGGAATGAAGAATGAATCAAATAAAAACCCTGCATCGGTCCATTCCCCATTTTTTGAAATTAATGAAGATATTCTTCCTTTTGGTGCTGCAATGCATGCTTCCCTTGTTGCTAACTACCTCACTGAAATTCAAAAGTTGGACGAAAAACACCATGATGAACTGTAAAGTTTTTTTTCTTCATATATTGTCCTTCCTACCATGTGCCATTGTTTTCTCAGGTGGCATAATTTGCAGAAAATTTAGCTCACCTGCAAATGATAAGGATGCACTATTACAATTATGGAATCTGTTTATATTTGAGGTCATAAATCATGTATCCATATACTATGTAATAACTAATAAGATATCCCGTTTGCTATGGTTTATTGTAGAGTTAACATATCTTTAGTATAAGCAGTTTGCTTTTTCGTCTGCAGTAACATCAGCTGTTCCAAATGGTTTTGGGTAAAATGGGTCAAAACGGGTTCATGTTAACCTGGGTCATTTTTTTGTATGGTTTGAAAAGGGCCACGGAGGGTTGGATTGACCCATAAACACTTCTTTGTCTGTACTTTCAGTAAATAGTGAATGTGTTTAACCGTGTTTGCAAAAACAACAGTATTACAATAATAATCTAAACTTTGATAAAGACGATAGATGAGGTTGTATTATGCATTATATATAAACTTTCAGCCAATTCAGCCTGTTCCCCCATTTTAACCTAGTCTTTTAGTTGAACTAATTGAGATAAAGCACATATTGACGCATTCGCAAGTAAATGGATCGAGATTGTCACATTAGTTTTGCTCTACAACTTTTACATATATGGAAAATGATTGAGATGCCTAAAAATATGGCTAAACTTGTGCCTAAATCAACATGGCAATGATTTATTGGTTTGTGAAAAGGTTGGTCTTTCGGCTGTCATCAACAGGATGCTGCTACATAAGATTAGTCATACATTTAACTATTTAAGCATACCTGTTAGGCATGCCAATCAATGCTCTACATATAGGGATGATAAGTTATGATTTTGTTGCTTATAATGTTAACTGTAGGGTTTTATAAGCAATGGGAGGCAATGGAAATCACCTTTGTCTTGCTGCGGTACAGATCAACCATGATACATGGTGCTAGTTAATTTATCTATTTATTGAAATAAAGATCAGAAGTGATTCGAAATTAGTAGCCAAAAAATTGTGTGGAGTTTCGTAGTAGTAGATCAAGAGCATTAGGTGCAAATTTTCTTGCAAAAAGGTAGCAAACTGAAGTTGGTTGATTATTGTAAACACAGGTATGATCTTGCTGAATTTTCCTGAAAAAAATCAGCAGTGATATCATTTTTTCCAAATGTAGCTGGATGAGCGCCACCCCTTGACCAATCAACATACGTAAGTGTCCTATTCGCCAGTAAGTGTGGTGACTGAATGGTGAGCATTGTTGGGAAGTAGTGCTCGTCAACATAGCAAGCTGGTTTGCAGAACTGCTCGAATTTTGGATAATATTTGAGGTCTTTTATGATATCAATAGCTAGTTGCCTATTAGCTTCAAACCATTGGGACCCTTTTCGCCATTCGTCAATGCTGACCTCAGGTAACATATTTTCATCATATCGTCCCCTACCATAAGGGCCGGGTTCATCAAATGCACCCATGAAGCTGAATCTTGATCTTGCTATATAGCGATATATAATTTTAAAGTTTTGAAGAGGTATGCAGGCTTCGGATAAGAGTACAAACCACTCATTTGAGATATCTAGCAATGCGTTGGCTAGAAGTCTTCTTTCGGCATTACACATACTCATCATTCCCCATTCCACCACCTATGAGAGAAGTTATGGGTAGTTAGTAACCTTACATTTGCTTTAATAATCAATTATTGTTTTCTTTGACTCTTTATCCAATTAATTTTACACTATATTATCTATACTACTATATAATGTATTTGGAACTTTTCTATAATTAGAAAGGCTTAAAAATTCAGACTTTTACTTACTAATTATGGAAACAACCACCCCTAACAATCACCCCCAAGTCCCCAACAATTTATAACAACTTCAACAATCACCCCCAACAATTTATAACCACCTCAACAACCACCCCCAACAATTTATAACCACCTCAACAACCACTTTCCACCACCCCACCTCCCTCCTCTTCACCCCAACAATCCGCCCCCGCATCGCGCGGGCACCTTTCTAGTATCAGATACTACGTAATAAATATCAAGTGTTAAGATGTAGCTGATCAATGATCATCTCAAAATCCTAGTAGAAAGTAATCAGCTTGAAAGTAGCCTATCCAAACTTAGAGGTTGTTCGGGATTGCTTATTGAAGTGATTATCTACCAACATGCTTATTGTAAGTGTCTATTTTACTTTCAAATACACAGTTTTACCCAAATACCAGAAAACGCCTATCTACATATAATAAGCAGATACACACCAAACTAAATAATCCAAACACCCTCATATTATTTCATAGTGCATAACTACTCTACAACGCAACTCCAAACACCCAGCAAAGCTAGTATTGAAAATGAACGAAAGAAGGAAGATAATGGTGGCTAACCTGGCTAGGAACTTGCTTCTGATAGAAGACTGAAGACGAAGAAAAATTTGCACGATACGAAGGCATAGTATGGACATATATAGAATAATATCCCTCATTCCCTCTAAAAAACTTCTCCCAAAGTGGTGACAATGGCAAAGGTCCTCTTGTCAAGAACATGAATGCAATCTTACGAGAACAGTTAAAAGGGTATTCCTTAATTTGAGGAACAAACGAAGCTCTCCAAAACAACTCACCGTCATCCAACGTATGCATATAAGTTGATGGAGGCTCAATCCAATCCTTTAAACTATCAGCTTCTCGAAAACAAGATTGTATACCTTGAACAATATTAGTACCTAAATAACGAATCTTAAACATATTAATAATCGAAAAACCAACACCAATAGCTAGAAACAGCAACAAGAATCCTAGTAATCTCATAGGTAAACCCCTCGACTGATTCATTATTCTAACCGGATTACTCGTTGGATCTTTACCACCTTCATCTATTGTCACTAGCCTTAACTGCATTTTATATCATAGAAACTGCAATAGCCTTAACTGCATTTATATCATAAAAAGTGCAAAAAAATTCACTGAGACATTTCACATAGTGTGTACAACTTTACACGACCAACATTGTAAACAAACACACTTTTAAGAAAATCAAACACCCACATGGGAAAATCGAACGTAATTAGAAAAAACAAAAGCTTTTTATAAAAATAATGGTGTTATGTAAAAGAGCAACAAATCATGGGGTGTTTGGTGTAGGGTGTGTTAGATCAAAACTGATCAGTTATTACAGTGTTATGTTGCTGACTGGGGTTACGTTAAAATAGTTAAAGAACAAGAATACATGCAAATGCCGTATATTTCGGTTATTGGTTATGATTTATTTTTGGACTCGACTTGAAAAACACACCTTACTTTCTATGACAAAGGTTCAATACGAAACAACATTTATCTAAAAAATAAATAGTTAAATCTCATCCATTCAATCCTTGTGTAAATTAATCCTAATTAAAAAACAGAGGGGCTTTTTAGTAATTATCCAACTCCACCTAACACCCACCATTCCAAAACTCACAGTCACACCCTCACACTTCTTTACACACTCATACTCTCTATTTCTCTCATCAAATTTCCATCTTCAAGATCTAAACTCTATCAACTTCATAAATTCAATAATAACCAAATTCAACATGTGGAAGCTGAGCAAAATGATCTGTTCGAAATAAGAAGAATTGAATTTGTTCCAAATCAGACACCGTGGTGAGTCGATGACGTGGCGGCGGTTTAGTGACGATGATTCGTCGGAAAATGACATGGTCGTGTGCTTGTAGTGCCAATCTTGGCAGCTACACTAGGATTTGAGTGCACAAATTTCACAAGGAAAGATAAGTATCGGGTTTAAAAGATGGGCAAAACTGTTAAGAAAGTTGTTGGTACAGTTAACCCGTTTATTTTTAATTAGTCCATGATAATTGACTAATTTGGTATAATAATTGTTTGTTTTTTCACATGTAATAATTATTTCTTTCTTTGATGTAATTTGAATATTTTTTTTGTAATTTTATTTTGCATAGAAAATAATATTTGTGGATTGGTCATTCTTTCTGGGATACATGGCTTTTTCATTGTAGATTTTAATTTTGGTAATGTGTATTGTATTTACTTCAATTATCGGAACATGTCTTTGATAAAATTTTGGTAATGTGTATTGTCTTTACTTCAATTATGGGAACATGTCTTTGACAAAATCGTCTTTATACGAATCCCATTTTTATGAATTCTGTGGGATTTTTTTGAACGGAATTTTGAAAAAAAAAAAAAAAAATCGTCGAAAGTATATAACAATGCATATCTGTAGAAAGATAATTTTTTTCTCGTCGCGATGGTGTATTTTTCGTAGCTTGAAGATTTACCGTTTGCAAGATATGTTGTTTTAAAAAAAAATGTAGAAAATAGGTTTTTATATTAAATGAGCTAAAATGCCAATTTTACCCTCCCTTTGTTATTTTTTGATTTGATCTTAGCCATTAGATGAAAGGTGAATGGATGGTTGAGATTGTCTTATTTGTTTTTATGTGATAATTTTTTTGCATAGATCTCACCTCCACTTTCCATAAGGTTTTAAATAAATCAGTTAAAATTTAAAATATATGATACGATTTTATATCAGATAGAAAAACTTATTCATTCATGAATATATTTATATGTTTACATTTAGTTTATTTATATACTAGTTATAATGCATGTGCACGCGCGGGTTTTTTTTTAAAATTTTGAATGATATATTTTTATTGATTAAAAAATAAATAACTTAATTTTTTTTCTTTTTTTTCTTTTTTTTTTTGATTTATGATTTTTAATTATAGCTTTTTACTATTGAAGATTTTTTTTGAAAAGTTTTACTATTAAAGATAATCATTTAAAAAGTTTAATCCTATTGTTATCTTATCTATATTTTTTATATTTATCTTCTACTTGTGTAGTATATCAACAAAACGAATTTATAAATTTATAAATTAAAAAATAATAATTAAAATATTACTTAATAAGGAAATATTCTTTTTCTTGAAATACGAAAGTCCCTACTTGAGGTTTTGTTTTATTATATAAAAGATAATCCCTATAATAATATATGTAAAAACATATACTCCGTATATCACATCAAAACTCAAAAAACTCAATAATTACTCGTGAGTTGCGACGAGCCTTTATAAGTTGAAACTCGACTCATTAAACATTCCACACTAGTTTTTTGAGCCCGAGTTTCAAGCTTGATGCTTGATTAAGCTCTACTAGATAAGCTAAAGTAGTGTTAGTTTTATATTGGTATTGCGGTAATAACAATGTTAACTTATAAGGACACGGAAATTTGCATTTTTGTGACCGTTTTTATTTTTCAATTTTACTCAGTTTTGTGTCATATTGCTAAATATTTGACTCAAATAAGTGAATTGAAGAAATTATCATTACGAAATCTAACACTTTTTTTTAGAGATTACATCACCGACGTCTTTTAATCTCATATATATATGTAAAACTATAAAGTTTTCCTCAAAGCCATTATACGTATATTTTGATGCTCTTCAATCTGATATCAATTTTGCTTTGCCTTTGTAAACTTTTTTTATTAAAAAAATCTTAAATAAACCTCCTCCTTCCTCCCTCGATCCTCTCACCCTCACGCCCTCATTCCATCCTTCATTACTCCTCCGTCAACTTGTAACTTTACTTCTTTCCTCCTTCAATACACTTGCAATATATATATATATATATATATATATATATATATATATATATATATATATATATATATATATATATATATATATATATATATATATATATATATACACACACACACATATATATACATACATATCATTCTTTTTAAAAAATTTCTTCTCATCTATTAAACTTCTTTTTAGTCCAAAATTTAACAATCTTATAAAACAAACTAAGTTTTAGTTAAGAAATAAATACTTGTAAGTTGAATTGTAGTAAGTAATATCTCCATAATTTCTGCAAGTAAAGTCAGTGTCCTTTCGTTTGTTTGTGTTTTACGAAATCTACGAATACATTACGATGTTTAAGTAAGATAAGACCAGTTTTAACCAATGTTTTAAAATCCGGTTTTCTTTTGACCCGGTGTAGTCGCTGGTTCACCGGCTGAACCGTCTGGTCGAACCGGTTCAACCGTTCTATACATATGTATACCTTTTAATTCTATATTAAATATGTAGTGTTGCATGATCCCATAATTTTTTCGACTTTATTCCTACATTCGATTGAACCGATGTAAAAAATTGAGACTCTACTAATAAGCTTTGTTTTTATGTTCTATATCTATAATAATATAGCAAAGATTTGCAACAACAATCGACTTATGATTATAAGTTATAACAGTTTATATAAAAACTTTATTAGTTTGTGTTTCTAATATAGTTTATAACTCTAATTTACTGTTTTATAAAATTTTAACTAACATTAGTCCTCACCATTTTAATTTATCAATTAAACTTAGAAAGGTTGATGGCAAAAAAAGATTTTGATAGATATTTTGATAAAAAAAAAAAAAAAAAAAAAAAAAAAAAAAAAAAAATCATGACCCGACCCATCTGAGTTAGGACTCCCGCGGCCTCAGCAAAAACCCAGTCACATCTGGCCCGGTTCCGGTTGAACCGGGCGGGTCTATCCGGGTTTTAAAACATTGGTTTTGACATTTAGAAAAAACTTATAAATTTAACATTAAGAAAATTATTGGGAGACCTAAAAATGTGACTAATTATGTTCTTAATAGATGTGTCAATAAGTTATTGGTTTATGAAGATGTAGACACCATGCTGTCACCAACAGGATGCTGATACATATGTTTAGTTATATAATTAGGCATACCAATTAGTCATGTTAACCAATGCTATGAATGTGAGACTAAATGGGGCTATATGAAAAGTGTAATCTTATACAATGAGAATCATTTACATAAAAAATGTCATTCTTCAAGTATACTTATAGAAAATATTGTTTTTATTCATATTTATATAATTTCTTAACATCAGTTATATATATATATATATATATATATATATATATGTGTGTGTGTGTGTGTGTGTGTGTGTGTGTGTGTGTGTGTGTGTTAAATATAAATTTTGGGACCATAAAATATTAGCGACCTTAGATGGTCGCCCACCTCGCATACTTTAAGGGACGACCCTGAATATAAGTCAAGTAAGAAATAATGGCATCATCGGTCACATAAATGCAAATTTCTCAAAGGATATTGATTACTTGTTGAAATAGGGCAAATTGATAGATATCTTTCAAAGGGTGAGTTCAATAAAGATCAACAAAAAAGTAAGATCAAATATACAAACCTTAGCAATTCATTTTTTTTTTTATATATATAAAAAGTACCACTTTTCATCGAACAAAAATATCTAAAGAAACCACATTATTTCTGACAACAATATATATCTTGCAAAAGGCAAATTGTTTGGCGACAAAAAACACACAATCACGACAATTTTTTTTAATCTTTCAATAATGAACACTTCTACTTTCCACAAAAGAAAATCGATTTTTATGGGTATAAGGTTTTGAATATTACACAATATGAAATCACATTTGATCTGTGATTGTGAGTTTTAAAGTTGAAATCACACATGACATATGATTTCACAAATCACATATGATTTCTAACATTACATATCACATGTGATTTTCTAAGGGGTTAAATATCAACATTTGTAGAAGGAAATTTTTTTTTTCTCATTTAATGGAGTTTCCCGGTTGTAGGCTGACCTATCAAAGTTTAGGGTTTTAGTATGTACACTACATGGTATGTAAAATAAAGTTATCCTTTTGGTATCAGAGCGATTCTGATTCTAAGACTTGATCGAGCCCCATGAACCTCTGGCTAACCGTCAATTTTTTTCCTATGTTTCTCTATTGTTAAACCATGCTCAAATATCAGCCGCCATTTCTTTCACCCAACAAATGCTTTGCAACAATAATCAAGAGTGGTGTAGTTTAGTTTGTAAGTATTAATCATCTTAAATGCTACGTATCCGAAGTTTTTCTTTTTACTTGTTTGCTTATTGCTTTTCTTTTTCTTTTAATCTTTTGTTTTTGTTTTCTAGATATTGCTTTATAACTTTCGCCATCATAATGTAATAAAAAGAAAACGATATTCAAGAACGATTTTATGCACATAAGAACTTAAAATACGTTATTTGTGACATTTTTAATTAACATTATTTTATTTACTATTCAGTTATAAAAGAGTTTATAAGTTCAATACTTAGAGTGGGAGGCACCAAGAAAATCAGCCTCGATTTCCGAGCCATCATTCGAGTGTACAAGCTCAATATGTCGTGATAACTCATCACTGTGGAGTTCGTGTAATGTTTTCTCACTACACTTCCTATATTTGGTGTAGTGCTCATACAAACCTCCGTTGACCTATTACCTCATGTCTTTTGTATCTCCCCATTTTGAGCAATATCCCGCCTGATTTTCTTCGAAATACCCAAAATCCCAGCTGCAGCAAGACGGGCCGCAAGAGTGACGATTATATTGTAGACATGAACTATGACAATTCGTGTCATGAGGGACATTCTCAATAACCGAAAACAAAGATTCAAGTTAATTAAAGACCATTTATGTGATTAGTGCCATTGTGACCCTTTGTGCATATAGTATGGTCAATGACGATTTCTATATTGTCACGTTATATCTTGCGTCGATTTATTTGCTACAAGCTTTGTTTGTGTTCTTTGTTTGTACAAAGATGTGTGCTGGTGTTACCTGCCAACAACCCTCCCCATATTTAGCAATATCTTTTTATGTAAAAAAAAATTCTCAAAATCTCAGCACCAGTGATACAAGCCTTTTCTATGGCGATTATATTTCATAGCTCGATTACGACCATTTATGTTTTGAGAGATGAGGGATGTGTCTGAACTTCAAGTAATGGCTTGAGTACCTTTCTTCAAGACTTTCCTTTTAAACTTTTGTCATGGTTAATATGAGTTAAAGTTACCCCTGGCCACTCGATATGAAGTACAGCTCCTAGATATGAATTAGTGTTAGAAAGCATAATTTTTTCGACCAAGTAACCTATAATGGTCGATCATGGTTGTTACTAAAGCTAAAATATGTCAACTAAACATGAAAGGTGTCACACAAGTCAATGTTCGATTGAGATTTCAAAACATTGATTTTAATTAGCGTGAAACCATTTTACTTGTTGATCCTTTCTACTCCATACACTTGTAAACCAAGTTTTGAAAAACCTAGCCATTATGTCATTGTATATTAATAAGAACCCCAACCCACTGATTTAACACATATGCAGCATAATTACCTTGTTTTCCCAACTTGAATTCCCAAACATCAAGAAGGTCTACTATAATAAGTAATAAGACCTTATATTTATCAAATGCTTTATATGTGACACACTAGAAGTATAGGAGAGAAAAATAGTATGCAGTTGAAAAGATCGATACTTCATAGTACGACAATTCTTTTATGTTTTTATTTTTTATAATGTTATTTTCAACTGTTCAAGGTTGCAATTTCAATTTCAGGTAACATGTGGATCCAGTCAGTTACACTCACTAATCTTCCAATTACTCTATGACATTACTTAGTAGTTACACTCTTCCGATTATATTTGCCATGTTTTTATTTTGGCTTGTCCCCTCTTCTGATGAAGCTTAAACAGTTTAACTGTCTCTTGTCTTGCAGCCATGAACAATTTTGTCGAACTTAAATCAGCTATGGAGCAACTCTTCAGATATTAACATAACTTAGTAAAAGACAACAAAAATAAGATGCATAGCAACTACTATTTCAAGTGATCAAATTGAAATGCCTGACAATAGATAATAACTATTTGCATGAGATTGTGAGACTTTTTTATAGGTCGTCGCCTCTTGAATGAATAATCATGATCTAATTTGATAAATATGATATACTTTGTGAAGATACATATATGTCTACTTGCTGTAGGATATTTTCATCATATTCTATAAGGTTCTTGATTTTTTATGAAATTCCCCAACTGTACCTTTGTAAATGATCAAGTCAACCAATTCTACAAAAAAGAGATGCAACTAAAGTGCTAAACAACTTAAAACTGATTATAACATCTTCAAGTCATAATCATTAGTTGAGCAAATATATTCTATGTGAAAGGAAAATACAGCTAGTAATTACACAATCATGTATACAGACATACAGTAATAGTGTTAAAATTTATAAAAACCCAATTGCATTTGCTATTTAATTGCACACAAGTAAACCTGAACACATCGCAAAAGAATATTTAAACTAGCGTCCAAGATCTTGTAATAGAAAGAAACCGATATTAAAGAGCTATTAGATGCACATAGAAACTTAAAATACGTTATCTATGGCATTCTACATTAACATCAGTTTATTTACTATTCGTTAAAAAAAGAGTTTTAAAAGCTCAATACTTAGAGTGGGAGGCACCAAGAAGAGCAGCTCCAATTCCTGAGCCATCGTTTGAGTGTACAAGCTTAATATGTCGTGATAACTCATCACCCAGGATTTCGTGTAATGTTTTCTCCATACAGTTCCTATATTTGGTGTAGTGCTCATACAAACCTCCGTCGACTGCTATCACCGTCTTTTGTATCTCACCATCTTTAGCAATATCCCGCCCGGTTTTTTTTAAAATGCCCAAAATCCCAGCTGCAGCAAGACGGGCAGCACGAGTGACGATTATATTGCAAACCGCTACTATGACAATTCGTGTCGTGAGGGTCGTCTTCGATATCTGCAAACAAAGATTCAAGTTGAATATGCAAATAGTGCAATTAGGAACATACAATTTTTTTTTTCATGAATCACATTGACAATTTCTATAAAGTAGTCTAAATAATAAAACTAACTGTAATATAGGAGGTTTTATGCCTTAATTATAATTCAAAGATTAAACATAACTGGATCAACGTGTTCAGAAGTGATTGTCTTGCAACATTTTTTTTTCCTAAAGGGCACACACATGACACGCCATAGTCTACACCTTTCGTTGCATTAAAATATGTTGGATTCTGCCTCTATTCATCATTTAGTAAAGAAGATTTACCTCTAAATTATCTTTTAATATGCTTTGAACCACTCTCAGATCTGGGGATGTGTCGTGATGCATTGCAGACATTTCAGGTGTTCTGCGAATAACATAATAATTAATGTGATGTTGAGCTTCCTATGATTAGAAGATGTATTTTCTATAAAATTAAAGAAATCATAAAACTGATTATCAAGAAAATACCTTAACACGAAGGGCATTTTTAGTTTCGGGGGAACTGTCTCACCAAAAAGTGCAGCCTCATTAGCCATCCTATACAACACTCGACGAAGAATTTCTCCCAAATACATACCCGAAGTCATCTTCTCGAACGTCTGACAATATCATATGACAAAAAAATATCGTTACTAAACAGAGCAATTCGACAAGAAAAGTAAAAAGATATAGGTAAAAAAATCACCTGTTCACCCGGGTTTAAACTATCAACATCCAGTGCATTATCGTACTCCGTCAAAGTGAGATGCGAAGACTTAAAGTTGCCCCACTCCGTGTTTATGACCTATACAACAAATAAAGTATGGGCTTTAACATAACTATTTTTTCATGGAACCTTATCTTACATTTTATTGTTACAAGAGCCGGAAATTTCAATCGTTATACTGGGTAAATTTAGCAAAAATTAAAACGAGTAAAATGGGTTAAATGGGTCGATGCCATCTGAACTGCATTTATTAATAAAATCTCCTATGCCATTTTGTTTTCATTAATCTTTATCAAAGTATTTGATAAGAAAAATTAGAAGTTACCATTTCTCCTGATTTAGGAGGTGAACCATGCCATTTTGGTATAGCATTGGCCTGCTCCACATAAGCTGCATTTGTACCAGTACCCAAAATCACAGCAATGGCAACATCCTTATTGTCATATCTACCTTTAGCTAGCGTCCCAACCGTATCATTGACCAAAGCGGAAACACGCATATCAATGCCTTTTCTTTTCATTGCTTGTGTCAGTTCTGCAACTACATCTTGACCAACCTGTATATTAGAAAACAGGTGTCATGCTTACAATCTAGAGAAAATTTACTTAATTTATGACTAGAAGTAAGAGTAATGATGCAATTACCATGTCATCAATAGAGAATCCCTTAGTCCATCGCATGAGAGTCCCGGAAGCTATAGATAGCTGCATTACAGGGAATGAGAAGGTGAAACCTAACTCCCTTTGTCGGCCCGCTGGATGATGATACTTGTCACTTTCTTTGTTTACAAATTCAGCAAGTTCCGTTGCAATATAGTCAAAAAGTTCCTGAAATAACACATATCAGATCCAGGATAGCACATATACATATGTAAGTATGTAACTGATGGCAAAATGGTCACATTGGGTAATGGATCAGACGTGCAAGTAGTTTTTCGAATCTGATCTAAAAAGTTATGTAACATCAGTAGTAATCTGTTCTTTTTAATAAGATGATTTATAATTTTGGTCAAAATTAGATGAACTAATACAGGACTAGATATCGAGATGCTTACTTGTGATGTTCCAACCATCAAGTGTGGAGGAATTGACGCCTCAAGAAACTCTTGAGATATGATGCCCGATTTCCCTGCTAATTGTACCCGCAGCACCCGAAAGTTGGTTCCTCCAAGATCCAGCGCATAATACACACCTTCCTCGTCACTGTATTAAAGAGATTAGTAATATTTAGCTCAGTCAGTACACAGATCTCTGAAAATGCAAAGTTGTCATTGTTCAATTTTTATGCATAGTCTCATTCTGTTATAGAAGTAAATCACATGAAATTCAAATTATAGGCAAAAATTTTTACTTTGTTTTTCGCCAAATTAACATGTAAGTATGCAACATAATAGCATATTCATATGCTGATATTCTATGCCAACTATACAAGATTTATCACAAAAATGGTCCAACAAATTTTAGAAAACCATCAAAGAAATCGTGAGAATGAGTTTTGATCTCTTGATTACATGATCAAACATTTTAGTTCTTTCACGGATAAAATCACTTATAAATAACTAAGCAAGAAGTTTTGACATAATCAGAAACATGTAAAATATATGAGACAGTCCTAAAGCATAAATATGTGAATTATTTAATCATGATTATTCTAAAAAATCATGATAATTAGTTAATCACTGTACATATGTGCTTCTTAGAGTTCTAATAATTACACTACATCTAAATACAATTATGCACATAATTGATCACAAAATTATGTTGACTAAATCATAGGTATGTGTTCCGTCCCAACTTCTGCCTAACGATCACTTGAACATACACTTATCACCGGGGCTAGGTTCTTTGGAAAAAAGAACCAAACGGCACTCAAAAGAAATGCTCATGATCAGGATTTCCCCTACCGATATAAATATTTCGAAGAACAACAAATCACATAAAAAGATACGTAGTAAATAATAAGAATTACCTAGTAGGAAGATTCTCAACATAGCTAATAAGCATTTTAAGCTTACTACCACCATCACATGCAAGTCCAGCATGCATCTCAGCTTTCATATCATCACCTATCTTTTTCAAAACATCATTACTCATGCGACACTTCTTATCAAATCCATTCAATATATCTGAAATCTTTTGCTGACTTTTCGACTTCCTTATCCGAAGTCGTGTAGTCATCTTGGTTGTCATTGTCGTCGCAACACCAGATTAAATATACAATCTAACACGCGTATGATGAGTCCAAAACAGAAAAACTAAACCAGAACAAATGACCCTGAAAAAGGATTTCAAGATCCTGATTAAACACAAATGTACGTGCTAACGCCTGCTATATGTGAGCTATATAATAAGGCTAATTTCTTTTTGCTTACGAAATATATAGACTCTTAATCTCTTATCCATTTATTAGATTAGCTAAACATTATCGACAATTGTACTAATCCGTATCTTAATTACTGGAAAATCTTATCCTAATATTAATATAATCCTTATCGAGCTCAAACCTCTATAGTAAATATTTAGTTTCGGATGTGCAAAATTAAATAAGAGACGTAGCTAAATTTTCATTTGGGTCATAATGAACAATATTTTGGGTCTCTTAGTAACGGTTTGCCGTAAAGATAGATGTTTAGAAAAATTTGGATAAGACGTAATCTTTTCTAGCATAGTAACACTTTTTAAAATGAGGTAACGAAAATTCAAAATCTTGTTAATTGGTGTTTTTACTTATCCTTTTAACACTATGATCATGATACAGTAAGTTTTAAAAATAAATAACAAAAATAAAGAGAGATAAATACTAGATACATTTCAAAATTTATTTGGAGTAAGAAGATACGTAATTAAAAAGGTATAGTAAAACTGCATAGGATTGTTCGATAATCTAAATATTTTACTTATTTTATTGAGGTTATTGGATCATATATTGAAACTTAATTATGGATGACACAAACTTTTTGTTGATATCAACTCTATAGAAAAGGTTCAATAAAAGTCAAACACCAATCAAATACAATATTAATTAATTAGTTATCTTAATATTTGATCTGATGTTAATATTTGAAATGTAGTTAGATCATCCGCATGCAATGGGTGATTGAGCAAACATTTTTTACTATTTGAAAAATCTTTTCAAAAGTTTTTTACTATTGCATAGAATGACTTTTTAAAAGATTTGGAAGAATGACTTGGCTGGTACTAAGCGGTTGAAGGAATAGTTTTTTACTTACAAGTATTGTCATAAATGCATCAAATCAATTATCCGGTAAGAGCATTGCGGATGCTCTTACAAATGCTATCAACAAGACAATGTATAAGGACAAATAATCATACTTGCGCAAAATAACAGTGTATAACGGCAAATAATCATACTTGTGAACTTGTGAATATGGTGTGACTCTTAATGCAACAATTGCTCAATTTAATCTTATAGAGTTAAAGTTTATCGATTACTAGGTAAATATTAGTCGGCAATGCAGTGAGTACTTTTTTGTCTCGAGAACTAACTTCAAACGTGAATGGTTTTTATAAGGACAGTTTCATGAACACGATTATTATGTATCGTAATGACAACTCAAAATGATAGACGTGTGAATCATAGAACATGCATCATTCACTCATTGAATTGTTTCCTTGAAATTTCAAATACTAACGAAAGCAACTTAACACAAAAGGTGGTAAATGTAAAGCCGAAGACCAGACAACATAAATAACGTTCTTGTAGTGTTTCGCGAGTACGGGACATTATAGGTTGAACATCTTTTAATTTTGATTTGACGTGTAGCAATGCGGGTTTCTATTAGTAACAAAATTATTCCTAGCTAAGTAATATGTATATTTTAACCCATTGGCAGCAGGGACAGAACCAGGACACAAAACGATCAGGTGCACTTAGAATAAACTAAACAAGACTACAAACACAAATTTTAGGAACCAAGTGCATTTATGAAAAATCATGGTTTTTTAACAAAATTAACACTATGCAACAAAAATTCATTAGTATCTCGGGACCCCCTAGTTCTGTCACGGATTGGCAGGCTGTATGCTAGAAAAATATTGATCAGCATCATCTGCCCGCAATAAAACAAACATATATGTAATTATGATAGATGATGATATAAAAACTTCCTCGAAGTAGTGTTTCTCAGATACAGCATTGTTAAGCTTGTACTTTCTAAGGCAAATACTTGCTATATTGTCAGTCACTCAGTCGTCTAAAACAAGATGTTTGTAAACCATAGTTAATGTGGTTGGGATATTTAATATCACTGGGCCAAAATAGTAGGCCCAACACACTAAAGGCATATTGTTCTTTATTTTTTATTTTTTTTTCACAAACAAGGCATATTGTTAAAGATGTACTACGTAGTTTGAAAATGCAACAAAGTCCAAAAGTTTACTCGACTTTAACAAAAGAGTAAACAGTTTACCCATTTTCACATCATACATCCTTGTTAGAAAAATTGAAACATATGCATCTTTTAGTCAATTAATGTTTGATATAAGATGGACCAAACTTTTTTTACATACCAAGGGACTAATCTCCACCCTTCATCTTTATTTGATCTAATGGATAAGATTAATCTCAACAATTTAAAAAATCCACTTTCATCATTTTTTTTCAAATATCAATATCTTTCAAACCGTTAATCGTTAAGCGAAAAAAATATACCGTTACGCCGGACATTTAATTATCTTTCTATAGATAAGCACTTTGACATATCTTCGACAAAAAAAAAAAAATTCGTTTTTTTCATGTTTTTTTTCGTGGCCGAAAAAATCATATATGATATTACATAGCATATCATATATGATATGATATGTAATATCATATATGATATGTAATATCATATATGATATTTTTTCGGCTACGAAAAAAAAAAACGTGAAAAAAACGATTTTTTTTTTTTTTTTTTTTTTAATTTTTCGAAAGTATATCAAAGTGCCCGTCTATAGAAAGATAATTAAATGCCCGTCGCGATGGTGTAATTATTTTCGCTTAACGATTAACGGTTTAAGAGATATTTAAATTATAAAAAATGGGTAAAATATTAAAATGCTTTTAATCTCAACCATTGATTTTCTCAACCATTGATTTTCTTTTTAGATGGATGGTGGGGATGAGTCCCTTAGTATGTGAGGAATGTTTGGTTTGTAGAATAACTCGACTCTTAATGTTTAGACATTATAAATCTCTAAATATTTTCCGTTATCTTCTAACGTGGATCTAACGTGAGAAAAATATTTGCATTGTTAGTTCTCAGAGATGTATAATGTCTAACTATTATTTGTTTATTATTTTGTTATTTATTTATTTATTTTTATTTTTTTACATTTTATATATTTACTTATTTTAATTTTAACTTTTATGTTTTAATTTGTATCTTTTTTTACTAAGAGAAAAATGAGCATGAGTAACTATAAGTATCACATAAGTATAATATATATAGATTTTCAGACAAAAAATTAATCGTCCTTAATCAATGATTAGATAAATTAGTATTCTGAACCTGATGGTGTACCTCATCTTGCGGCTCGGAGCCTAACCTCCGTATATTGCACACATGAAAAATGACTCGAAGTGCAACCAGCGTAAAGCCTATTAAGATACCGTAGGGGCACCCGCCAATACACAAAAGGCCAACCCTCGAAGCCCGATGCTCCGAAGAGTTGTTGCCTTCGATGATATCGAGGCTCCGTTACTAAAGACACACAAAATAACTTATGGATCCTACACGAATAACGGTTGTCCTTTATGTTCACTCATGTAAACAACTACACATGGGCACGATCTCGGAGCCTATCCTCGAAGCCTTCCTATTGGCTAAAGAAAATATACTCCCTTTCAACCAATCCGGCTGAGACATGTGGCAAAAGTTAGATTCTTCCTAAGGTTCGTCTATAAATGCCACCTCACTTCAGGTATGTTATCTCTCTCTCTCTCTCTCTCTCTCTGAACATTACGTCATAAATTCGATAACTTATTCTCATGCCGGAGCCAGTTCGTAGGGTCATCCCCTGCTCTTCGACTAACCCAAGCGTGTTTTTTTTATCTTATTTATGTCACCAAAAGCTCTTGAAGTATCTAGCTTACGTCGCTAAGTAAGTCCCGATCATTAGGTGCAATCAGTTGTACGATCAGAACCCATGTGAGTTTTATTTCATTTATGTTATAACTCGTTGAACTCTTGTTGCTTAATAAATTTGTTATATTATCATTTTAAATACGAGTACTAGAGTATAAGACATTTGAACATTTAACTAGGATACTTCAATCCAGGGGCGCAGCTTCTAAGGGGCGGGGAGGGGCGGCCGACCCCCCGAAATTTTTTTTTGCGATGTAGGGGTATACAGTTTTCGTGTAGAAAAATTTCGGTATTTTCGGTTTCGCCCCCCCCCCCCCCCCCCCCCAATTTAATTCGGTTTCGACCTCCCATAGTGTTAAGGAAAAAAAAAATTAGATCCCGACCCCCTACTCGAAATTTCTAAGCTTCGCCCCTGCTTCAATCCTCATATAGGTGTAGGATGTAAGTAGAAAAGTGTGTATAAATGTAAATAAAGCTGTTATGTTATAAAAATGATGTTAACTGTGAAAAGAGATAAAATACACCATGTATAAGTAATAAAATAATATATATTAATAGACTTCACACCTAGCATCTGTATCAGTTGTCTTTAATAAATTCGTCTTATTTTTCTTATAGAACACATTTATTTATTTATTATTATCATTTTTGTTAGTTGATTTCTTTTAAATTTCAAAAAGTGCCTTGCGCTTGTATGATTAAATAATATTTTCCAAGTTTGTAACTCATTAATTCTAACAATTTCAATTCTATCAATTTCTTTGTGTTTTCTTTTGCATAAAAAACATACAAGTTCAAAATAAATAATAATGAAGTATTAAAATGATGTGTACTAGAGCATGAGCAATGCAGAAAAACTTGGAAGACTTTTTGCATTTAATGCATTAAATGCATATCACATTTAATAAATACCACTTTGAAGAATGACTTGAAGTATAGCAAGTCGTTGTAAAAAATTTTTCAAAAAGCTATGAATGCAATGCACAAAAAGTTTTTCAAAAAGCTTATTTAAATAGTGAAAAGCTATTATTGTTAGTATGCATTGGGGATGCTCTTACAAAATATCTTAGAGAAAATATCATTCACACATTATATGTAATATAGATATGATATTAAAACATATGTTTTTCACTTAACACTTTACAAATTTGCATCATTTGCCTTTACTATATTCGTCCAAATGTTTATATAAAACGATTGTTTGTTTTTTTAAATTAACATTTTTCGGACTTTCTAACTCGTCAATTCTAACAACTTTAATTCTATCGAGTTGTTTTTATTTTTTAGCATAAAAATTATATTTTTGTTTAAAAATGGTTGTCGAAGAAGGGGTTATATATTATTCCACATCATTCATATTTTTTTCATACCTCTCAATTCTTTTTTAGTGGCAATCATGATTTCATACCTCAACTAATTTATTTTTTTTATTTTTTATTTTCAAAAATTATATTAAACAATTTAATAAAAAAAATAATATTTCATTAATAATTAAAAGAAAAAACATAATACTAAAAAAAACATAATTAAAATAAAATTACATAATACTAAAAAAAACATAATTAAAAGAAAATTATATAATTCTTAAAAAAAATAACTAGTCATCGAGGTATGCTAAGTTTTGAGCATCTACGTGCTCTGTAAGATTATATAGGAGACGGTAATAGATTTGTTCGTCGAGTAACTCTTGTAGTACACTATTGTCATAAACTGGCGCGGCCGGCTGATCCATTATATGAACCGGTGATATTGCCACCCGATTGTCTTTTAAAATCATATTGTGAAATATGATACACGTATAAACGAGTTGTCGAATCTTTTCCACCGACATAGCCCGGAGAGAACGATTGAGAATCATCCATTTTGCCTTAAGACGATCAAAAGCTCGTTCGACATATTTTCTTGCAGACTCTTGTAGCTTCTTGAATCTCTTTTCCTTCGGTTCAATGGGATACTTATATGCTTTAGCAAACGTTGACCACGTAGGATAGATTTCATCAGTAAGATAATATCCACGTTTGAAAAGCAGTCCATTTACATGAAATGAATTGTTTGGCGCCGTTCCATTTCGCGCCGTAAGATACAATGGAGACTGATTCAAAACATTGATATCGTTGTTTGCACCGGGAGGACCAAAAAACGAATGTCAAATCCACAAATTGTCTGAAGCGACGGCTTCAAGCATAATAGTAGGGTATTGGTGATCACCTCGCTTATATTGTCCATTCAAATGTCCAGGACAATTACGCCGAACGAAATGTGTGCAATCAATGCTACCAAGCATTCCAGGAATGTGATGTTTTTCTTCATGTGCCTCGAATAAGCGTGCAACGTCATGGAATGTCGGCCTACGTAAGAACTCTCGACCATATAATTTAATAATCGCATGGCAAAAATGATCAAGGCATTCTCCTATAAGAAAAAATATAACGAAAACTTTAAAAAAATTAATAACGATAAAAATAAATATAACGACATGTTTTTAAATAAAAATAAATAACAAAAACTTAAAAAAATAATAACAAGAACTTTAAAAAAAATTATAACCTGACGTTCTTCTTGCCATGTTTAAATAGTCATCAAATCTATCCGGAGGTTCACCTGTTTCGAGTTGCCGAATGGACGATGGGCATTTTTGTAATGCCGTGAAACTTTTTTTTCCTCACGCATCTAGGCCCTCTTGAAACCATTCAAATCTCGCTTCAACATCACTAACAATTATTAAAAACAAGCTTTTATTCATACAAAACCTATCACGAAAAACATGGTCGGCAAACTTTGGTCATTCTATGAAATAGTCATTCATAAGGGTTTGTAAAGCTTTTTCACGAAAACGGGTTAAAGACTCCCGAGTTTCGGTAGAGCTTGCTGTGTCTTCAATTGAATCGTACACGGCTAAAAAGGTTGATAGGGTACTACCGGATAACCATAGTTCGGACGAGTCGTCGGGAATAAATATCTCGTCGGATGAAGAAGAAGAGGATGAAACCATTGTAAAAATATGTGAATTGTTTGTGTTAAATTTTATATGAAAGTGATTTTTTAAACAAAATCTAGTCTAGTATATATAGAAGGAATTTTTTATATTATTATTATTATTATTATTATTATTATTATTATTATTATTATTATTATTATTTTCTACCTAACGGTAACATTTGTCTCCCCAACGTCTTCCCAAATGTAACGGTTACAAGAACTCCAAACCGTTGAATCATTTTTTGCCGGCCAACCCATGTCGCTGCTCATACCGCCTAGGTGGCGGCGATGTTTACCGCCTGTATGGGGCCAAACCGCTCGTATACCACTGCAATTGCCACCACCCTAAGATCTAATATGTAAACTTAAGTCCAATGTCTCTTTTTTTTCCTCTCATTTATACACTTTTTTTTTTAATTCATGTTTTTTATCTTTTTATTTACAATTCGCATTTTTCTTTCTTTTTTTTTTTCTTTTTTCATTTCACGTTTTTTTTTTCTTTTTTTTACATTCACGTTTTTTCTTCGCTTTCATACGTTTTCATAGGTTTCCGTCCGTTTTCATACGTTTTCGTCTGTATTCTTATGTTTTCACCCGTTTACGTCCGCTTTCATACGTTTTCATCTGTTTTCTTACATTTTCGTCCATTTTCATACGTTTTCATCCGTTTTCTTTCGTTTTCGTCCATTTTTCATACGTTTTCATCCGTTTTCATACGTGTTTTTACGCTTTCATACGTTTTCGTCCGTTTTCTTACGTTTTCATTTGTTTTCTTACGTTTTTGCCCATTTTTGTCCGTTTTCATACGATTTCGTCCATTTTAATGTAAACCAAAATGTTTTAGTTAGCTGAAAGTAATATCACATGTGATACTGTCAGTTCACATACAAATGATCATACAAGTCACTTACCATTCTCAAAATAGTACAAACTCGGGCACCATGCAATGTGGCTCGGGACCTAATAAATATATATTTGGTGTCGAATAAGCTGTTAAACCTATCGAAACATGCACACTCTAGCAATTAAGAAAATAAATGCATTACAAATCTTACAGAAGCATGTTACAAGCTCAATGTCTCTTTTGATTTCTCATATTATCACAACATTCTTCACATTATCACAACAATCCCTCAATAGCTACTAATTACCACACTTTTATTGCTAATTTTTCGTTTATCTCATTCTTGTGTTGTTCAACTTTTTGAAGGAGAATTTGATATCACAGGTGACATCAAAGATGTGTCAGCTTTTTCTATTTGTTGAATCACGTGTGATATCACTTTGTGATATCACAGGTGATATGTGATATCAATTGGTGATATCACGTGTGATATAACATGTGTTTGAGCTTCTTCAGTTTGTTAATGAAGATGTTTTATTTTGTTTAACCATAGCTTCTTCACTTTGTTGATTCAACGATATATATTTTCAAATCCCGTTGTAAAACCTATGGAAATACGCACAATGTATCCGTTAAATAGACAAATTCCAATCACAACTTAAATAATAAGCAAAATCACACTAGATGACTATGTGTTTAAAGCAAAATTAACATGTTTAAGCTATTTAATCTAACAACTTAAATAATAATCAATAGTACACTATAATAAACAACTTATCAGTAACTAAAACACAATTATCAACCACAAAAAACACATAAAACATCAAAATATAAAACAAATGTGATAAAATGCACAGTAAATAGTATATCATCAAAACTTTCAATAAACAATAAATAAATAAATAACTTTAACTATGATTATAAAACAATAAAAATGAAATATCAAAACTGATACTATACATGACATATCATAAAGCTTAACAAGTAATAAACAAATTGTCACAAGTGATAATACAAATATCACTGGTAATAATACATATATATACAGTTCAACTTCAAATATCACTGGTGATACACACGTATGATACTTTTCAATCACACATTTCATCAAACATTTGGTATGCATACATGTATACAAAGCTTTATACTCAGAAACTCAACCAAATGTAAACACTAAAAAACCAAAAGCATGTTACAGTCACAATAAAAAACACACCAAAAACAAATTCATTTTTCTGTATATATTAATAAACAACTAAAATCAAGAAAAAAGCAACAAAAAAAAAATCTTCATGAACATTATCAAAAACAGAAATATATGAATAAAATCACAACAAATAGTTAATAAATAACAAAATAATAAATCGGAACCACTTTACCATGTTTTCTTCCCCATATCTAGTTCTGATTGCCTCGATTCATTCATTTTTATGTGTTTTCTTTGATTTTTATGATGTGATGACGGTTAATTTTTTATTTTAGTTACTAGGGTTTGATTGTTGTAGTTAGAGAGAGTATTTGGGGGGTTTGAAATTTAGAGAGAGAGAGAGAGAGAGAGTTGTTAGCAACTTTTTAGATATTTACTTTTTTAGTCTCTCCATTTTTTTAATATATTTACATTATTAGTCCTTTTATGTTTTTTTATTGGGATGCGATCATATGATTTTAATGGTCTGATCTATCCCTTGGTAAGCATGAATTTTTGAATATGCAAAACAAAGTGACTCGTCTTATTTATTCATTCTAGCTGAATATTATCGTAAAAGGATGAAAAAAGTAATGTACCAAAAGACATTAAAGACCAAAGTGACCGAAGCTAAAATGATTTGAAGATCTATCAAGATGAATAAGGGTTTTTTTTTTTCCTTTGCTAAGAATTCATATGGGTCCAACTTTTATATAAAGCCTCTTAATTGAGAGGACATGATAAATTAAGCCTTGTAGATATGGAGCATTTAAGCGATTTTTATGGGCCCCACTTATAACATAACAATATTAAATAGTATCCTTTAGCTAAGGGGAAAAAAGAAACACCCCCTAAGTCAGGTAAAAGAACACCATCTTCTAACTTTCTTCTTCTATAAACGTATTATCTATACTATCTATATAAAGGGAAGTGATTGCCACACACCCAAAAGTTATTGGCACACTCAAGTGTACAAGCTGTTAAAGCAGGATATACGTAAAGTACAACTGTTTAATGCATTAAGTTGAGTGTGCCAATAAATTTTGGGAGTGTGCAAATCACTTCCCCTATATAACGCATTTAAATATTTTTCTTTAATCTTTAATCTTGAAAATTTTCATTTCAATTATTAAAATACTTTTAACTCAAAATTGTAACAACGTCTATTAATAAATTAATATTTTAAATATCGTTTAATCATCAAATTTTATCATTTTTAATTTATAACCTCATAGATTTTTTTTTCTCACAATGACTACATATTGAACATGTAAGTTGTATCAAGGGTCACACCAAAATACAAGTTCGTAAATGTAATTATTTGTGGTTATAGAACATCACTTAACGTGAATATTCATTTATTTTTGTTGGGAACGTAGTTTTACTATTTATCAAGTCTCGGTCATTTACTTGTAATAGGTTGCTAAGGCTTGTATGTTTATTATAACTTAAGGCTTATGCAGCAAGCCCATGGGCCTTAAGCCCATTTCTATTTCAAGATAGGGAGGAAGGGAGTGTTGCCCTAGTCCTCACCTATAAATAGTATTGTAACACCTCCTTTGAGGGTGTTGGTTCTCTTGGTAATTTCATTTTCTTTCATTCCATTCTTAAGAGTTCCTTTCACTCTCTCTCTCTACTCTCTTTCTCTCTCTAGATCTATTAGTGATTATGTTATTAAAATCATGACCTAACAAGTGGTATTATTCGCCAAGGGATTATATAGGTTGTTTTAGGTTTGAGTTGGTAGAAAAACTAGGTTTAAAAGTAATTTATGTGATTTTTCGTTACTGTTCATCGCCTAAAAATTTTTTTGACTTATCGAGTTTGGGTTAAAAAAAAAAAAAAAAAAAAAAAAAAAAAAAGCTTAGCGAGTTTGAGTATTCTATTCTATCGAGTTAGAGTAAAGTCTTGTCAAGTTAGGAATTTGTCATACCGAGTTTGGTCCTATAACATACCGAGTTAGGAATTCTCTTTCGAGTTAGGTTACAAATTCTATCGAGTAAGGATAAAAACTTAGCGAGTTAGGATTAAAATACTATCAAGTTAGGATTAAAATACTATCGAGTTAGGATTAAAATACTATCGAGTTAGGATTTAAAGCTATCGAGTTAGGATTTAAAACTATCGAGTTAGGGATCTAATCCTATCGAGTTAGGATTGTTTAAGACTTTATCGAGTTTGGACTCATAGTTGGTGAGTTAGCCTTTCTTACCTAATCGTTTATCGAGTTAGGATCTGTGTGGCACCCTACTAGGGTAAACTCTGCACAAATTTCATTAACTTACCGAGTTAGGGGAATTCCAAAATTACCGAGTTTGGACAAGTTTCAATACTTACCGAGTTTGAGTGAATCACAAATTCTTACCTAGTTAGACAACATCACAATACTTACCGAATTAGACTTAAAACTTAAAACCTTAATTTATCCTTTAAGATCCAAGTTTTAACATAATCACATCATCACATCTTATCAAAAACTTTTTCTTTCTTATCTTTCTCTTCTTGATTTAAAAAAAAAAATAAAAATAAAAAAAAATAAAATAAAAAAAAAATTATTTTCTACAGTAGACTAAACGTTCAATTTTTACGCGAAATTTAAATTTTGGTATAACGTTGAAAATTTTGGCCAAAAATTCAAATTTTTAGGCCAAAATTCAAATTTTTTCGGTGAAATTTGGCGGCAAAATTTTTGAAACTCAAATTTTTCTTGCAACCTTATAATTGCATTTCATAGTGATTTTCAAATTTTGGGAAAGAAAATTTTTTCAAATAATTTTTGGAGGGAAAATCTGAATTCACTATTTCGACCTTGCGTGTGACATTTTGCTTGATTTTTTCGATTACATCGCAACAATCAAGGGGGAGAGCAATGTCATCTACAACGTCTCAATCACCTTTTTCCAACTACCTTCCTCACCAATATTCTCATCAGCAACAATACCTTCTTCCAACTACCTTCCTCACCAATATTCTCATCAGCAACAGCATCATCAACAACAAAGTCACAGCTCCCTCATTGATCATGTTCTGCTCTTTGGCAATGAATCAAGGCCTCCAATGTTGCTACCAGGAACGTATATTGTTTGGAAACGGAGATTTCTACAATGGCTCACAGATCGTCCTGCTACAAATCTCATGCTTAAATCCATTCAAGATGGTCCATACAAAATGATATTGCTTGCTGACTCAACAGGGATTATGAGGTTACAAACTACTGCAGATTTGAATGCTTCAGAACTTGCTCAGTATGATGCTGACCAACAGGCTGTGTGGTTCATGACATTAGCCCTTCCCAATTCAATTTACATGAATATGGACTTTCAAGCCAGTGCTTATGAAATGTGGAAATATCTTGAAGCTATGCATCGTACAGAAGAACCTCATCACATTAGAATGATGCAAATTCTTGAATCCTGTTTAAGCATGAATCCTCTGAAGACCATTCTCCCTGCTCCAGCTGTTGACCATGGATCCTTAATTTACACTCCAAATGGTCTCTTCTTCAATCCTCCGAATGCACCTGACCCTTTCTTCATTCCACAGTACCATCCTGCAACACTACATAATAATGTGCAATCTCTTCTGCAAAATCTAGTGAAGCTTAGTCAGGTATCTTCTAAGAAAGGCAATGGCGATATAACTTCAACTTCTGAATGCTTAAACACAATGAAAGATACTGATGATGAAGAAGATCTTATCGAACCAAGCATGGCATTCTTGGCATATACAGAAAATATTGCAGATGAGGAAGCTCAGGATTATGATTCAACTCCAGTCTTTGACGATAATGTTGAATACAATGCCACACTTAGTCAAATGGAAGTTGAAGGGGGTAATCTCAATACAGTTTTGCAAAGTGTCATGGGAGATATTCCAACTGATGATGAATATGCAGATTTGGAATCCAATACAACAGATTTGGAAGCCGATACAGCAGATGTGATGTTAATGGCAAACATGCAGGAATTTCACGTGGATAATACTGGATCAGAGTATGAGTCTGATAATTCTGTAGATCCAGTTGTGAGATTAAACAGAGAGAAAATGTATCAATCAAGGTCTCAAATGCATGAACGAAGTCACAACTCCATCATCTCAGACTTCATACAATTTACGAATCAGGCTTTATCAAATTCCCGAAATTCCCGAAATCGGGCTGTCAAGCAAGGTGAAAGAGTTGTGATACAAGGAAGTATTACTCAAAGGATGGTTGGGAATGTTGAGAATACTGCAAATGTAGTTAATGTAGGCAATGAGGTTAAAATACTGGAAGATAATTCGGGTGTCATGGATGATACTGAACCAGTATACGACACAAATGCTTCTGATGACTCTAAAGACCCATTTGAGAGAAAGATGACTGAAGCTGAGAAAAGAGCCATCAATTCTACAGAAAATTGCTTAGCTCATTTTGAATCAGTTAAGACTCAATGCAAGATTCTCTCAGATGCATGGTTTCCTACGGGGGGGGGGGGGGGGGGGGTACCTTTAATGCATTCTTCGGAACTGGAATGGATCGTCTAACCTTCCAAAGAAAACTCCGAGAAAACATTGTTCAAATTGAAAAACAAATTGAACAGGGAAGCAATTGCATGACAGGATTTAGAGCGCTCAAGGCTCAGTTCAAAGTGTTCATGGCATTGCATTTTAAAGCTCTCATACACTATAAATATGAAAGCAATGTATGGAGAGAGAACATCACAAGTATGGAGGTTGAAGATTTTAGAGATCAACTTGTTTCACGCCTAAACCGCTTAGAATTTATGCTTAATGAAAGATCACTTCATCTGAGTGCTATCAAAGAACAGAAGTTGCAGATTCAAGAAGAGCAAGTTCATAAAGATGATTCATTGAAAGCTAATGTGGTTGTCATGGAAAGCAAAGGGACAGAATCAGAAGTGCAGGATGACAACAGCAGATTGGGGAATGATAAAGATGCAGATTGTGCAGAGATCATACCCTTCTATGACTCAGAGCCCAACCTTGACAAAGGACAGATGGATGAGGAAGATTTCATACCAATCTATGACAAAGAACCGAACTTTGACAAAGAGCAAATGGTTGAGGTATAATCTACTGTTGATCATATTATGCCTGCATATGAGAAACAACAATCTGAGCAACCTAACTTCAGTAATGAAGGAGAGGTTGACCAGGATGTTGTTCAATGTCTAGTAATACATTCTGAGTCTGAGTCCTTACCTGATAATCCAATTACTGAAACATCATACCAAACTCTTGAGTCTGAAAACCTCCTTCTCAAAAAGACCATTGCCCAGTGTCATAAAGATTTTTCAAAACTAGAGGCACATTGCATCTCACTTGAACTTCAAATGCAAAACGAATCTATAAATTCGGGCAACAATGGTCAATTTTTGAATGAACAAAGAAAACGTGTGGATACATTAGTTAAAGAAAATGAGCTTCTAAAAGGTCAAATTCAAGAAAAGGTGTTTGCACATGCTGCATTACAAAACAAATTAAGAAGACTGACTGGCCAGAGTGTGGATACTAAGTTTGCAAAACCATCAATCTTGGGGAAACAACCTTCTCAAACAAACAGAAAACAATCAGTGGTTAGACAACCTACTGCATTTAAATCTGAACGACCTAAATTTTCAAAATCTCGGTTTTCCTCCCAGGTTGTTGAGAAAAACAATTTGACAAAACCAGTCACTCCACATTCCTGGCCTAAGGAAAATGCATCTATGTCTGCTAAATCTCAACACGTGATTATACCTGGCTCTTCTAGGATTAGTTCGAAAACAGTGTCTAAAACGAGCATTAAAAGTAAAGAGTTTTATGGCAAATATGACATGTACAAGAACTATGATCTAGAAAAAGCTAGAAAAAAGGCGCTACTTCAAAAGGATGGAATTCTAGGTTCAAAACCTCATGTGAAGCCTTCCAATGTAGTGCAAAACACTGCTAGTTGCAGCAAACCAAAACCTAGGAGTTCTCAACAAACTAATAGGAATTGGCTTGCATCTAAGAGTAGTTGCGGAAATAATCATGATGTCTGTGCTTTAAAATATCTTCAAAAGGGAAATTCACTTGAAAAGGCTCAATCGACTAAGACAAATAAACCCGTTGAACCAAAAGTCATAAGTCAGAAACCTAAGAAGTGGATCAATATAGGACATAGGTTTTCTCAATCAAGGGATGCTACCACTGCATCTAAAAGGAAAACATCTCCTAGATCTAACATTAGGTGGGTACCCACGGGTAGAATTTTCAAATCAATTGGTCTTAAGTGGATTCCTACAGGAAAGATTTTAGGCATTTGCACCAAAACTAATGTGATCTCCACAACTTCTACCTCTGAGACTAGAATGAAAACCATCGGAATTGTGTGTTCGAGTGTTAAGAAGATAATTAACACTACATCTTTATGCTTCTAACATCTGGAACCCATTTACTCTTGGGGATCCTTGTTCTCTGTTTTCTTGTCTCTTCTTTCTTTCTTTGCAGATTCTTCAGCAATGGCTTCGGAACAACTCAGTTTCGGACCCGAGCTTAATGGTATGGCTTCGGAACAACTCAGTTTCGGACCCGAGCTTAATGGTATGGCTTTGGAACAACTCAGTTTCGGACCCGAGCTTAATGGTATGGCTTCGGAACAACTCAGTTTCGGACCCGAGCTTAATGGTATGGCTTCGGAATAATTCAGTTTCGGACCCGCACTTCAGCAATGGCTTCTGAGCACTACAGCTTAGGACCCGCAGTCAACCATTTTAAAAGATACTTCAGCAATGGCTTCTAAGCAAAACAGCTTAGGACCCGCAATCAACCGTCTAACTTTCTAGACTCTTCGGCTGAACAATTGTCTCTCACCCGCAAGGAAGTGGAAACCTTGTTTGCTCCATTGTTTGATGATACGATTGAAAACCGTCTTTCTGAGGTCTCACCAATTTCCGCTGCACATCTTGATCACAATCAAGTACCTGATTCACCTCAACAAACAACAACAACTGTTGAGAGAGACGGTCTTCCAATTGCATCTCCAACAACGGCATAACAAACCGTTTCCAACTCACGACAATCAGCTGAAGACTCAATACCTAAATCAGTTCCACAAACCGCAGAGCATGACCCATAGGCGTTCTTTAAGCGTTCTTTAATCCGTTTGCACCGGCTCAACTCATTCCTGACATTACTGAGTCGTCTACACGCAATTTGGATCCTGCTCACATGCGAGATAATTACCTCCATCAAGGTTTGTTGATTTAGTTCACCATATTGGTATGCGGTGTTTGACTCCAGATGATTTGCAAAATTTTCTTTAAAACTAAGTGAGTCAAACATCTAACTTTTTCCATTAAATATTAAAAAAAAAAAAAAAAAAAAAAAAAAAAAAAAAAAAAAAAAAAATCTTTCTCTGTGTACAAACTTCGTAACTTCAAAACTATGTTCCTTCATTAAAACAAATTTTGCTTTACTCTGTCAAAATGGAACATGTTTTGAGGGGGAGAAAACTTTTCACATTATCATGAAGTTTGCACACCTCATCATAATTCTTCAAGGATAAAATGTTTCTTCATCATTTGGATTAAAATGTCATTTTCTAAGACTTCTATGATCTCTCGAATTAAAATGTACAAAAAGGCTTCACAAAATATATGCTAATTCGAGGGGGAGAAAAGAATTTTTTTTCGGTAAGGATTCCAAGTTAACCATGTTTAGACGTCAAATGGAAAAGTTATTAACCTTTAATGAGTAAACATTCACAAATGTCTTAAACTTAGGTAAAAGGATCTTGCATGGAAAATAAAACGGGCTCTAATAAAAGTTTCTTAAATATTCTCAAAAGTATCACACATAATCGATAAACCTCAACGACTCAGACTAACGATTTTTTATCCTCGAATGTTCCCGATTGTGAGTTTCTAATTTCTTCATGGTTGTTGTCTAATCGTTCCCTAAATGTTTCAAGTGTTTTCAACGGTCAAAAAAGGCATAATCAGAAACTAGGGTTTATGTAATTATCGATCAGGGCTTTCAATTTTATGTGTTTAGTCTAATTAACTAGTTTATATAGCTTTAGAGAACACTAAAGAATGCTCGATTGGTGTAGTTGCTCAATTAGGAACATCATAGGTTTAGAATCATGTGATTTAGGGTTTCAGATGTCGATGTCTTTGCTGCTATTACTAGGACGTTTGTTTGTTTAATATTCAGGCATTATAATGCTAACAAGTGTACTTAGACTCAAATCATAACCCCTAACCATTATCATAATTGGATAATCTCGAGTGATAGGATGAGTTAATCTGTGATCTTGTGTGTTTATTAGAGAATTCTGAGCATTTTTGGTAGATTTAGAATGAGTTTCTTGATTCATCTGTATACTTGTTTGTGCCTGATGCATTTTCTCTGTGTGCAAGTACATGTCATCCCATTGAAAGTCAAAATTTCAACATTCAACAAAATGTTTCTTATGGAACATATTTTGAGGTCAAAGGGCAAAATGTGTTTAAAGGCTAAACTGGAAAAAGGATTCAAAATTGTGAGAAACAAATTTTTCCAAACTCTACACTCTCGTTTTACACCGGTAAAGCAAGTGTGGAGACCAAAGCAAAGTCATTCAAAACCTTTCAAATTTTCACAATCTGGAATGCTTTGGCTTCAATAAAAGAATGTCTCTGATCTGAACATCCCAAATACCGGATGTTTTCCATGCATCACAAAAACGAATCTTCAAAAAGAACCCATGAGGTTCAACTTTAGATGGAAATCTTTTTCAGATTTTAAAACTCAAAAGAGAGACTCCGGGTCTCAAACAACTTTTCAACAGTAAAAGAGTTTTGAATTTTAAGCATTCTTTGTTGTATAATACTTGATTGTGTTTTGAAAAACCTTGAGCAGAGTCGTCTCACGAATTTTCAAAAAGTATTTTATAATACGATTCAAAATTCTGCTCAAGAAGACTTTCTCTCGAATAACATTCATTATTTGAGGGGGAGTATTTTGTTTAAAAAAAACTAATTTTGTATTAAAACAACGACTTGTGCACTCATTTCAGTGTACAATTCGGTTTTCAAAGAAAGGAAAGTGCCTTGCTAAACCATTTCTTAAAAACAAAACGTGCACTTATCCTTGAAAACAAGAAGAAATTCTCATGCAAAGCTTATCTAAAAACTCTCTTAATCTTGAGCAAAATTTTGAAAAGTTTTGAAAAACCTTTTGAAAAATTTTGAATAAATTTTGCTCAAGATTTTTCAAATCTTTACTCCCCAATTCGATCCACAGTTTAAAAAATGTCAAAACACATGCTCGTTTTGAGGGGGAGTATTTTGAAATCAAAATGCTTTGTCAAAATCATGTTTTATGGTTTGTGCACACATAACAGTATACAACCCGTGCTTGTAATTAAAGGACCCTGAGGTACGCTTCAGTGCCTCAATCCTTATATAAGGAGCGAAGGCTTCTTACTTTTGAGTAGAATTAATCAAACATTTTCTGATTTTCATAATTCTGTTCAAAAGACAAGTATTTCACCTCAATGAGTATTCACTTGTTGAGGGGGAGCACTTGAAAAATTCATCGTTTGAAAACCAAAAGTTCTTGTTGTTATCTCCCCATAAGACTCAAAAAGCATATTTTAATCAAAATTTTTATCAAAAACAACATCTCATATGCTATTTTTGAGGGGGAGAAAAGTGAAAGTGATTAAAATATGAAAGTTCAATGTTGCTTAAAGTCAAATATCTTGTGCGAGCTAGACTCAGAATTGACCCAGGAATTGACGAAACAGAAAAGTAAGTAAACTCGAAAAGACTTATCCTCGACGGGTAATAACATCAAGTTAGTTACTAGAGCTAGTTGTCACCTAAAAGCTGACAATGTAACTCTTTAACTAGCCACGTAAACGTGTCTCGAAAAGGATTTGTCTTAGTAGAAATGTACCGTCTCGAGAAACTTTCTGTGGACTCGACCAGGCCGGGTAATAACTTCAAGCTAGTCTAACTAGTGATGTAAGCGTGTCTCGAATCGGTCTTGTTCACTGAAAGTGGATCAATTCAAAAAGTGCTCGCTCCTCCCACATGTGCAAATTTATTAAATACTTATAAGTACATGTGAAGGGGGAGCTCTTCATAAGTATACACAAAACTCTCAAAGTGTTAAACAAAATATTTGATAATCACAAACACTTTGAGAGATTTTCAAAGGTTTCTTGGCTATTGTCGGATAATCATGGAGTTATAAGGTGACTAAGGTTAGGAAATAATCGTCCTATGATCCGCCAGAGCCGGAGGGATCTACCCAAGGATATCGCCAATAGTTAGAATTAGAAGTCCTTAGGTATGATACGAAAAAAGGAGTAAAGAATGAAAGGAGAAAGAAGGGGTTGAAGAATTAAAAAGAAAAGTAAAGAAAATGGTGAAAAGAAATAGCCCTCTATATGTTCAACCTTAGGGCAGACACCGGGTTCAATTCATATGCTACTGGTTGTTGCAAAGACAACACCGGTATTGAAGATAAAGCCGTCATGGACCCAGTGACGCACTGCACTTAACCTTCTAGCCACTCAAGTTCTCTTAAAAGAATTTGTTTCATTCTCACGGGGAACCAGTGTAATCTATCGACTTATCTCTTAGAGATAGTTGATATTGAAGCAGGAGACCCCTCCCTAGTCTCCGTATAGGAAACCTAAGTGAGCACTTATCGAGTCTAGAGCCATGAGATACATCAAAGATCTCTTAGGAACACTTAGTATTTCTACAACTGGTGTTCTACATCAATGGATACCAACTGTAAATTATCGAGTCCTTCGCAGATCTTAGCAATCTGTCGAGAACGTTTATGAGAGAATTACAAATGTAGTTCTCAATGATTGAACGGAAATTCCTGCCAGGGTCAACATCAAACATCCCTGACAGCAGGTCACTTCGGTAACCCCACAAGGGTTACGCTTAGTGTTCGCGGTGGTTCTTTAGCGGTCTACAGTCGTGGAGTGATCCCCAGCGACTCACCCAGTCATTGAGCTACTTAGTAGGTCTCGTAAGCTCCTTCGGAAGTATCTGATATGGGAACGGCCTAGATAAGGATTAGAAGGAGTCTTCACAATATGCTGTTGACGAGCTCTAATTCCTTATCTGTAAGTACCGGTTGTTTATTGCTAACTGTTTACTTTCAGGGACATATCATCTCCATGTAGACTGATTCCGCATGCTCATACATACATCTTGAAGTCAACAAAAGCTCCCTCAAATATCTAAGCAACACAATGTTCAAAACTAGATTCTACGCCAAAAAGAAGAATCTACAAAGTTTAAGGACTAAAGATCTATGTGAATGAAAGGGAACTACGTGCATGTGAATGTCTAAGTTCAAAGGTGTATGAGCATGTTGGAATGGACGACGACCACCACAGACACAGAAGTGACGCATGGCAGATAACTTCATAAGATGATCACTACCACATCTATTACGAACAATGAACAATGAAGCAAAAGAACACCCACTCTCTTTTGAAGACGTCTTAAGTTATACGAGTCAGAAGTCAAAGATTAAGACGAAGACGTCAAGCAACCTTGATGACCGACCCTTAGGGGGAGATTGTTGGGAACGTACTTTTATATTTATTCAAGTCTCGGTCATTACATTTTGTAATAAGATGATCACTACTACATCAACTAAGAACAAACAACGATGAATGATTTGAAAGACGTCTAAAGCTTTGAAAGTCAAAGATTAAGACGAAGACGTCAAGCAACCTTGATGACCGACCCTTAGGGGAGATTGTTGGGAACGTATTTTACTATTTATCAAGTCTCGGTCATTTACTTGTAATAGGTTGCTAAGGCTTGTATGTTTATTATAACTTAAGGCTTATGTAGCAAGCCCATGGGCCTTAAGCCCATTTCTATTTCAAGATAGGGAGGAAGGGAGTGTTGCCCTAGTCCTCACCTATAAATAGTTTTGTAACCCCTCCTTTGAGGGTGTTGGTTCTCTTGGTAATTTCATTTTCTTTCATTCCATTCTTAAGAGTTCTTTCCACTCTCTCTCTACTCTCTTTCTCTCTCTAGATCTATTAGTGATTATATTATTAAAATCATGACCTAACAATTTTAATATAAATAGACCATTCAAAGTTTATAAATGAGTGTTTATTCATTACACAATTAAAGAGTAAAGTATTTATCGTTTACAAATCCTTTTATTCTTTCCAGATAAAAAGAGTATGTCTAGAAGGAAAAAAAGCATTTTTTAACATGCGAGCGTGTACGTTTCTTTGTATGCCAAAAAGTAACCTTCTTTTTAGAGAATACTATCATTTTATTTACTAAATTTATTTACCTTTTTTTTTTTTTTTTTTTTTTTTTTTTTTTTTTTTAAATATGTTCATACTAGTCATTTTTTTTACTTCTTAAAGTTAAGTTATATCAGCAAAGTATCCGCGTAAAGCAACGAATTCCGAGACGAATATTGTTTAATGATTTTTTAATGTTACTTTTTTTCTTATATTATTTTACGATTTTCTATAATAAGTGTTAATCTCCCGAAATTGTGTGTTTGTATTTGTGACTTGTGAGATTGTGAAAAATTAATATGCGATATTATTATATGCAAATTTAAAAAGTTGTTTATTTTAGCTATAAACATATTAAATTTTTTATATTAATTATATTTTATTATTGTAACATACAATTAGTGTAATAATTTAATGTGTAATTAGTATATTTTTAAAATTTTTATTTTAATAATTACTAAAAATAGAAGGTGTGTTAACTTAATATTTTTTAAAACTTTTAAAAATAAAAGGTCTCAAATAACTTATAAAGAGTAGAGATATGACTACTTCCTTTTCAGAAAAAATTTGTAAATGGCTGAGTGGCCGGTTTATAAAGAGTAGACGATGAATAAACATAATAGGATATATTCTATTATTGATACGACATTTATAATGTAATTACATTGAACATAATAGAAACACTGGTAACCCTAACGAACATAAAGCCCACAATCGGGCTTGGGCTATTTATCGTTTAATACTTCCTTACAAATCATGAAAGCTCGAATTGGAGAATAAACAATGATTACTAAAAACAAAACTAAAATAAAGATAGTTATCGATTCACGATAAGGCGATAAGTGTACCGCTTTTAGGGGTTATTTAAGCCCAAATTCGAGATTATTTGATCAATTATTACCCTAAATCGTTTCTTTTGTCATTTTAGATATTTTGGAGAAGAAATCTGGAAAAGGAAACATTTTGGACGTTTTTAGAGCGAAAAAGTGAAGAAAACGGCAAAGTCTCCAAATCAAGCTGGAAATAGTGCTTGACGGTGTCACGCTTTGGAGGTGACGGCGTCACGTTATGGCAAAGAGGTGGATAAAAAGATATAACGAGACGCGCCAGAATATTTTTGGAATTTAACACGTGACGGCGTCACCAAGGCCGTTACGTGTAATTTACTCTTGATGGCCATGAGAAGAATTGTTAGGTCACCATATTGATTTCACACAAACAAGAATGAGATAGATATAATGATGGGATGAATATTTGAATAAGAGAATGATAAGAGCAAGAGTTTCCTTATGATTTCAAATAAACAACCAAGTTTTACATTAGCCTAAGACTTCTATTTATAGGTGAGGAGCTAGGGCAACACTCCTAGTCCTCCCTTCTTGGATTTCGTATGGGCTTTAAGGCCCATGGACTCATTGTCTTAAGCTTAGTAAACTACATAAATGAAAGTAACTAGTAACTTAAGCAACCTATTATTACAAATGACCGAGACTTGATAGAATAGTAAAAACTATGATCCCAACAATCTCCCCCTAAGGGTCGGTCATCACGGTTGCTTGACGTCTTTGTCATTTCTTCATCTTTGATTTTCATAGCTTTAGACGTCTTTCAATAATAATAGATAAGAATCTTTCATCGTTCTTTGTACTTTGTTCTTTGTTGTAGTGATAGTGATCAAGTTATGTAGTTGTCTGCCTTTCGTCACTTCCGCGTCTGTGGTGGTAGTTCGCCATTCCAACATGCTCATACATCTTTGAATTCTGACTTATACATGCACGTAGTCCCTTTCTTTCACTTAAGATCTTTAGTCTTTATACTTTGTAGATTCTTCTTTTGACGTAGAATCTTTCTTTGAACTTTGTGTTGCTTTGATCTTTGAGGGAGCTTTTGATGACTTCAAGATGCATGTATGAGCATGTGGAATCCGTCGCCATGGAGATGATGTAACCCTGCATGTAAACAGTTAGCAATAAAACATCCGGTACTTACAGATAAGGAATTAGAGATCGTCAGCAGCATAGTGTGAAGACTCCTTCTAATCCTTATCAAGGCCGTTCCCATATCAGATACTCCCGAGGGAGCTTACGAGACCTACTAAGTAGCTCAATGACTGGGTGAGTCGCTGGGGATCACTCCACGACTGTAGACCGCTAAGAAACCACCTCAAACACTAAGCGTAACCCACAAGGAGTTACCGAAGTGACCTGCTGTCAGGGCTGTTTGATGTTGACCCTGGCAGGATTTCCGTTCAATCATTGAGAAATACTTATGTAAATTCTCTCATAAACATTCTCGGCAAATTGCTAAGATCTGCGAAGGACTCGATAATTTACAGCTAATGTCCATTGATGTGGAACACCAGTTGTAGAAATACTAAGTTTTCCTAAGAGATCTTTGATGTATCTCATGGCTCTAGACTCGAAAGTGCACACTTAGGTTTCCTATGCGGAGACTAGGGAGGGGTCTCCTGCTTCAATATCAACCATCTCTAAGAGATAAGTTGATAGATTACATCGGTTCCCCGTGAGAATGAAACAAGCTCTTTTAAGAGAACTTGAGTGGTTAAGAAGGTTTAGTGCATTACATCACTGGGTCCATGTCGACTTTATCTTCAATACCGGCGTCGCCTTAGCAACAACTGGTAGCATATGAATTGAACCCGGTGTCTGCCCTAAGGTTGAACATATGGAGGGCTATTTCTTTTCACCCTTTTCTTTACTTTTCTTTTTAATTCTTCAACCCCTTCTTTCCCTTTTTCATTCTTTTCTCCTTTTATCGTATCATACCTAAGGACTTCTAATTCTAACTATTGGAGATGTCCTTGGGCAGATCCCTCCGGCTCTGGCGGATCATAGGACTGTTTTTCCTATCTTAATCACCTTGTAACTCCATGATTATCCGACAGTAGCCAAGAAACCTTTGAAAATCTCTCAAAGTGTTTGTGATTATTAAACATTTTGTTTAACACTTTGAGAGTTTTGTGTTTACTTTTGAAGGGCTCCCCCTTCACATGTGCTCATAAGTGTTTAAATAAATTTGCACATGCGGGAGGAACAAACATTTATTGAATTGATCCACTTTCAGTGAACCCGACCGATTCGAGACACGCTTACATCACTAGTTAGACTAGCTTAAAGTTATTACCCGGCCTGGTCAAATTCACAGAAAGTTTCTCGAAACGGTACATTTCTACTAAGACAAATCCTTTTCGAGACACGCTTACGTGGCTAGTTAAAGAGTTCCATTATCAGCTTTTAGGTGACAACTAGCTCTAGCAACTAACTTGATGTTATTACCCATCGAGGATAAGTCTTTTCGAGATTACTAACTTTTATGTTTCGTCAATTCTTGTGTTAATCTGAGTCTAGCTCGCATGAGATTTGACTTTTAAGCAACTTTGAACTTTCATATTTTAATCACATTCACTTTTTCTCCCCCTCAAAAATAGCATATAAGATGGTATTTTTGACAATATTTTGATTAAAATATGCCTTTTGAGTCTTATGGGGAGAATTCAACGAGAACTTTTGATTTAAAGAACGATGATTTTGTTTCAAGTGCTCCCCCTCAACAAGTGAACTCTTATTGAGGTGAAATACTTGTCTTTTGAGCAAAGTTATGAAAATTAGAAAATGTTTGATTAACTTTACTCAAAAGTAAGAAGCCTTCGCTCCTTATATTAGGATTGAGGCACTGATGCGTACCTCAGGGTCCTTTCCATACAAGAACGGGTTATACACTGTTATGTGTGCACAAGCCATTATGAAATTCAATCAAATGAAACAATTGATATTGAAAAATGAATGATCAAATGTACCAAGTTAATCTTCGTCAGAAAGTGGAGCATCAAAGTCAGTGAACTTAGGTTCTGGTCTTTCGAAGTTTCTGATAGGAAACGATGGTCTGACACCGATATAGCTTTCCAGTCGTCTGATCTGTTCCCGTCGAAATAACCTTTCTTCAATCTTTAAGACAAAGTTACGAACTTGTCTTCTTGAGCTGGATTTCCATCTAGGTTGTTCCCCCTTTGCTATCTTTCGGCGATCATCATTCAACCTTTTGACAAGCCCATCACGGACGGATTTGAGTGTAACATCACAGAATTTGTGTACCTCATCGAACCTCATGAAGGTTTGTAGCTTTTTGCTGTTGATGTAGGTGAAACCAAAAGGTTCTTGGTTGAGAGTAAACTGTGGCGTTTGATAGATTCCATCAAATGTGAATTGAGGCTTTGTCAAATTGATCTTCTGTTGGTAACTTTCCACTCCAAGCTGAAGATCTTCCACTCTTTCTTGAACTATCAATCGTCGGATGTATAGAAGTAGTGATGCTGATGCGTGGGAATCGCAACAGGCTTTACCTCTCAAGGGATCTCGAGAAGCTTACAACCCCCACCAGGCAGTGTACCTGATCGTTGTAGTATAGTATAGTGACAAGTACCGGGGGATTGATCGTTCAGCTAGGAATAGTGTCGTTAGGATTGAAATTAATCTAACTAGGTCTAAAGGTGAAGGATGATTCTTTTTATGTTTTTATATTTTATGAAAAGCAAGTAAAAATCTCGTGTTTTGAAAGAAGGGGCGGAATTAGTTGCTAATCAACTAACCCAAAAGCTACTAATTAAACTAATTAATAAGAAAAGTAAACTAGGGTTCTACAAGATAAGTGAAGCATGTCTACCCATGATATGTTACTCCTTGCTAGCTATCCAATCCTACCTATTGAATTGTAATCTTGTTTTAATTGACGGGTTGTATTCCTTAATACCATTCATGGGGTATCGCACATAACTCCCCAATTCTATGAGCTCTTATCTCCTCCTACACCATGCCCAGCACAACTATAGGGATTGTAAACAGTGGCTCATGCATTTAATACAACCAATAAAGACCTTAGTGCAATAGGTTCATGTTTCCTAAGACGTTCAAGCATGTTACCATTTGGAGATCTGCCAGTTTTCTTAAGCCTAACATATAAATCATTCAATCAAAACAAGAATCAATAGGAAACAATGATTATAAACTAAACCAACTAGATCTATTGAAGTTGTCACGCCTTAATTGATGGAGATAGACACAACATCAACAAGAAATCAATGAGATCTAATCAATTATATACAAGTTTCACATAATCATAAGTAGACACAAGGTGAATTAGCAAATCATCATCAAAGAAGAGCAAACAACAATGATAATGGAAAACATAATTAAGATAGAATCATCAAACCAATACATGATGTTTATGGAGTGATTGAAACCCTCTAAGTTGCTGGAAAAACACCCACCTAAACCCAGGAATCGACCTTAGGGTTTAGGGCTTTCAAAAAGTGAAGTTATGATGTTATATTTATAGGCATGTTTTCTGTCGGCCCTTCTTGACGGCGTCAGCTCGTTCTCTTGACGCCGTCGCGACCATTTTTTCACCAAATTGTAGATCTCTTCGTCCTCTTCGCGTGGGCTTTTGAATCACCTAAATCCGAGTTCGTATGCAAAAGTTATGACCAAAACAATATCAGCTACTCCGCGCGCAAGTTTTGACAAGTTAACACGTGACGGCCTTGGGTGACGCCTTCACATTCTCTCTGTGCCGTCACCACTTTTACTCTTGACGCCGTCACCAAAATGCTCTTGACGCCGCCAGGTACTGTTCTCAGCATGGAAAATTAAGTCTTTGGCGTTTTCTTCACTTTTATGCTCCATAAACGTCCGAATTGCTTCCTTTTCCAGATTTCACTCCCAAAATACCTAAAATCACAAAAGGAACGATTTAGGGCAATATTTGATCAAATAAATTCAATTCCGGGCTTAAATGACCCCTAAAAGTGGTTCATTTTTCGCCTCATCAGATGCCATGAAGTTGTATTGTACTTCTCTATCGAATCCACGCATTCTTCCTTGAACCTTTTCGAGATACATGTCTTCGATGTCATTGAGATTAAGGTCTGGAAAGTCTGCTTCGGAGAACTTATACTTCTTTTCATCTTGTCGTTTAACAACAATTTCACGCATGAATATGTAGTTAAATCGTTGTGACTCTTGAATCTCCAAGATAGCGATGATCTTTGATTTCTGCTTCACGTTTTCCAATGATTTCTCTCCTAATATGCAGGTATAACCGAGACGACGATGTTCTGGGCAGTGTTGAATTCCGTGTAGAGCATCTCTGTCGTAAGCTACGATGGAGTTGCTGAAAATTCGAGTGGTCTCTTCAATGGCAGGAATTTCGTATCTTGCGGCTGGTACTGAGATAGTGAGTAAGGAAGCATATTTCGTCTTGGATGTCTCTTGGTTGAGTTGGATGTTACGAAGATCTTTGTTGAAGAAAAAGCTGTAAGGTATCTTGGGTTTGTTTGGAAATCCTTTCAAAGGTAATGGTTTAGTCCAATCAGTGAAGTAAGGTTTTTCATGGTTTTTGGAACTGAGATCGATATTCACTTCAGGATTTAGCCAGTCAAAATCGGCGGACATTGCACTAGCTATATTCTGCATGTGATACTCGTATTCCACTTTGTTTCCGGATCTGGACTTAAGGAATTCTTGTGCATCCCTATTGATTTTTCTAAGCTCCGTCTTTGTGAGTTTGTTGATCTGAAGATCCTTCATTATGACTTGGGTGAACTGTAGAGTGTTACCAGGAAGGGGTTCTTCTTCTTCGAGAGGAGGTTGAGCTTGAACCATTTCTGTCAACCAATCATTCTGAGGAGTGTCATCATTGTCGAGCCATGAATGACGTCTTTTCTTCTTTGATTTCTTGGACTTAGATGTAGCATCTTTGTCTTTAGCCTTGGATGGTGACGATGGTCCAGCATGAGAATCGTGAATAGGTGAAGCACGGTAATCGGTGTCAGGTTGACCCTGGTAGTCATCAGTAGGTTCCATGAAAGTTTCTTCCTCTTCAGTAGGACCTTGACCGGTAGCTGAGTGGTGTTGTTGATTTTCAGGAGGAGTGGAGTCCTTTCGTGGTTGTAGAGAAGATGAGGGACCGGTTCCAGACTTAGGTTTCTTGCCTTTTGAGTTTGGGTCAGGGTCGTCATCTTTTCTTGACCTTTTCAGGGTTCCAGCTGCTTCTTTGCATGACTCTTTGGAAATGTAAGACGCCATAGCATCAACAAGTGCTTTTTCTTCAGTAGTTGGTGTGGTTTTGGAGGCAACATTGTCGAAGAGTTTAGCAAGCATTTCATTGAAGGATAATTCAGGGACGGTTGGAGCTGCAGTAGAAGCTTTTGCAGTGTGAAGCGTGAATGGTGTTGTTGACAACATTTTTCTAACGACACTCCTAATTCTGTGATCCAAGTTGTCCTTGATTGGTTCAAGAAGGTTTGCTACTTCAGGAGTGACCATCTCAACTAGATTATCAGTGAGAAAGTCTTGTGTGACAGTCCTTATAAATCCTGTGTAATCAGAGTTCAAGAATTTATCAATCAGCTGCTTTGACTCCTGAAAATCTTCAACTTGTTTGGTAAGACCGGTAACCATGTTGGTAAGTTTGTTGACTTGTTCCTGAAGATCAACTGGTTGTTTCGATTCATTGATTGAATGCTGCTTTGATGCGGTTTCGGAAGGTGTGGGAGATGAATGCTCAGGTGATGATTCGGATGATGACTCGTTGTGAGAGTTTGAAGAAGAAGCAGGAGGAGTCAGATCCTTTGGTGGATAGTCTTGAGGAGGTGGAGGTTGTGCTGAGGAAGTCTGCTGAGAAGATGACTTAAGAAATATGTTGGTGTCGAACGCGTTCTTCTCTTCGTTTTCTTTTCTTCGACGTTCCTCTGCTTCCTCTGCTTCTCGTGCAAGAAACTCTGGAGTAATGAGGTATTCATGTTCCTGATCCGTAGCAATATTCTCTTGTCCGCCGACATTCTCCTCTACATTAGCAGTCTCAGTCATATTGACATCTCCTGTATCGTCTGTATCTTTAACGGTGTCATCAGGCTGTGGAGCTGATTCTAACGTAGTGGACACAACGGGAGGAATCATGCTGCTTGTAGCTCCTTCATGTTCTGACTGATCGATAGGTGGTGGTGTTGGAGGTTGAGACATAAGTCGGCTTTCGAGAACTGCTTTCCTTTGTTCTTTGCGAAGTTGCTTTTCTTCAGCTCGGGTGTCGACAACTATACTTTTCAGTTTGCGTTTATCGACCAACTGTTCAACGATTGGTTCGTCTTCATCATCATCATTAGGCTCATTAATAGTGATCCCTTTCCTTTTTCTTGTGTCTTCTTCATAAGTTTCTAGACTTTGTTGTATAGCGATCTCTGTTGCAGGGAATCCTTCTTCAGGTGCTCTTACTCTCAGTTCATAGTCTTGTTCTTCTTCTTCAGATTTCGTGTCGAACTCAGATTCACTGTCAGAAGGTGGAGGTGGAGGTTCATCTTGAAGAATGTACTCAGGGTGTACCTTCTTCTTTGGCTTGGTTGCGGGCTTAGGTTTGGATGTTGGTTTAGGTTTGGCGGAAGTCTTGGGTGTTGCTGATGGTTTTGTCTTGGGAGCAGCCTTAGACTTAGTCTGAGGTGAGCCAGTGGTGCTTGTAGTACTCCCAGACTTCACACCACCTTTGCTTCGAGTCTGTATAGTAGCTTCTTCCTGTATCCCTTTGTAAGCATTATCATAGTATTTGTAGTTCAGACTTTTCTTGATCTTGTCATCAAGAAGGTATTCTGGAAGCCTCATTCCTTTGATCTTGGTAGAGGAAGTGGTCGTTTTGATGGATGAGGTGGTGAAGTCGTCCTCGAAGAGGTGCTTCGGCTCATTAGGATCTGCCATCCTTTTGATAAATTCTGGAGTGTCTTTGCAGAAATGTTCTATGAGAAGCTTGGTGAATCTTGTGAACGGGATCATAGTCTTAACACGTTCGGTTTGAATGCTGTAGACTATATCGTTCATGATTGGAATTGCAAAGTCAATAGGTGTCAAAGTCACCATTCCCCAAAATGTTTGCAAATGTTCAAGCCTAGGATGTTCATGACCACTTTTTCTTCCTGATATCGATCTTACAACCAACAGACAGAAAGTTCTCCAAGGCTGAGGGATATTCTTGGCATTGAATCGGGAATGTTTGACTAGAGGTACATCGTCATCAACATCATATCCTAACTCAACAAAGAAGTCAAGAAGGTCCAGTTCAGGTAGTATTGGATCAAATTCGTTGTCAGTTTGAGGCAGGAGAAGGACTGTACGAAGAACGTCGTGATCTACAGTGTAGACTTGGCGATCCAATGTAACAGTGAAAGACTCATCATCCAAATTTGCCTTAGCCGTAAGCCAGAACCAATGAAGGTAGAACAGAGGAACTGAAGTAGAACAGATGAGCAGATGTTTGCATGGATGTGCAAGTAGAATATCTTTGACAATCCTGCACGAGTTCTCAGTAATTCTTAACAGTCGAAATCAACTCGTGGATTGTTGTTGCCAATCGTAACATTGTAGTTTTCGGGAGTGATGTCATCCATGGTGAGTAATGGAAGAGCTTGTTCAGGGACGTTCTCGTTGTGTTCAGCCGTGTTATTCTGAAAAGCATTATCATAAACCAAACATCGAGATTTGTTACGAGTTAGCACGGTTACAATGTTTGAATATGAATAAGCATTTAGAATTATGTAATCAAGTATGGTTCAATAATAGCATGTGAGCTTAGAAATACATATGCACAAGGAATAAATCATAACACATCATATTATACATGACTGGAATCCATAATCACATCGTCACTTAAAACACGTTTTCGAAATTACATAATCACAGAGTTTTCGAAATGTTACAATTGAAGTACAAGATATAACATAGTTAGTGATTTCGAAAACAATGCACTTCTGACCAATGTTTCGCAAACCTAGTCACAAATGCCAATAATTTCGAAAGACAGCCATAAAGTAACAAGTTTTTCGCAATCCTGAATAATAAGCATTTTCGAAAAAAACTTCAAGTGTGATCTCGATAAAAATTTATCGAGAACAGACCACTAGAGAGAAAATTTCGAGAATACATGTTATAAGGGATTTCGAAAAAATTGCAATTATGAGGATTTCGAAAGAATATGGCAATGGTTGAGATAATTTCGCAAACACACAAATATTTTTGAGAAGATGACGAAATGAGTATTTTCGAAAAATACAATATTTTGAAATTTCTCGAAAAACTTGTGATTGCGAAATTTTCAAACACGATTGCGAAAAGATTTTCTCGAAAATTCTTATACAAGAATTTCGAAATATTACCAACGTACGTACTTATGCGAAAGTATGAATTCCAAGTGATATAACATGTAGCAAATGATGTTATTCATCAATTAGAAACACACAAATCAAACGAGTATAGAAATTTCAAAGAATGTTCAAGAACATAATCTCGATAAAATGCAAACTCATGAGATAATCGATGATGACAGGTACTTGTGTATTACAAACGTGCATTAGAAGCATTTAGGCACAACAAGTCTGCTCACACAAACACAAAACGAGAGAACCCATATAGAACGAAGCCCTATGTTATCGAGAATCATGCATACTTGGAAGAAAGTCTAATTAATAATCATAACCATGATACTCATACACAAAATATCATATCCCACCAAGAATAATAACGAAAACATCAACAAATCAATATAACCCAATTCGTACTAAACCCTAGGTTTCGAAAAACATACAATCGTGTGTAAAAATAAGATTAAACGTGATAGAAAGGATAGACACATGTTATAGCACAAAAGCCCTATCATTAATTAACCTTATAATCACATATTGCATGATCCCGAAATTATATAAACCCTAACTTTTAAACGAAAATTTGTGATATCTAGCCATTAACTTTGTGATTAAACAAAAACCAATGATAGAAATCAACTAAGAATCATGTAGAGACTTACGTATTGAAGATCACAAGCACGGATTATTCGAAAGAATTAGGGCCGTGGATATGGAGAGAAAGGGTTTAAGGGTTTTAGAGTTTTTGATTTTAATGAAAAAAAAAAAAAAAAAAAAAAAAAAAAAAAAAAAAACGGGGGTTGATGGTTTTAGTGATATTTTTGAAACTTTTAATATTTGACACTTAAAGTCCCCTAACTACAATAATTACAATACTAGTCCTAAATTTTAGTACTAAGTAAAGGCACAAAGATATAACGACTTATGATACCATATTGAGACAAAGAAATACGAGATATGAGTTATGAAATCCCGAAACAACTTAACTTACCGCATCAAAGGTAATATGCAAGTATATCGTTTTTTGGAAAGAATTTATAAAATTTTAGGCGAATCTTCCCCTCGACACTTGTAAGCAGACAAAGTGTTGAAAAAGAGCGATATACTTGCAGGGTTTTTTTTTTTTTTTTTTTTTTTTTTTTTTTTTTTTTTAAGAAAAAATATTTTTGTGTTTTTTTGAGGTTTAATAAAAAATAAAGAAAAAATATTTATTTTTACAAATATAGTAAGATAATTGATGTTTGACACTTTACTTTTGTTTTAAAAACTTTTGTAAGTCAAATGGTGTCAAATATCGCATACCAATTTGGTGAACTAAACTTGCAAACCTTGATGGAGCTAAGGGTTTTGTAAGTAAGTCCGCTAATTGGTACTCAGTGCCCACAAAATATAACTCAACTGTACCCTTCTCGACATGCTCTTTGATGAAATGGTATCGGAGATCAATGTGTTTGGATTTGCAATGATGAACTGTGTTGCAGGAGATTGCAATAGCACTTTTAGAATCGCAGTAAATCGGAATCTTGTTGAATAAGTAGCCATAGTCTTTAAGTTGTGATCTCATCCAAATGACTTGAGCGCAACAAGCAGACATAGCTACGTATTCAGATTCGGTGGATGATAGTGATGTGCAATCCTGCTTCTTTGATTGCCAAGACACAAGTTTATCTCCAAGAAACTGTAAGCCACCTGATGTACTTTTACGCGAGTCTAAGCATCCTGCATGGTCAGCATCTGAAAAAGCTATTAGTTCAAAACCAGAATCCTTCGGATACCAGATCCCCAAATGGATGGTTCCGTTTATGTATCGAAGGATTCTTTTTGCCTCGTTGAGGTGTTTTTCAGTTGGATTAGCCTGATAGCGAGAGCACATAAACACAGCAAATACAATATCAGGTCTACTGGATGTGAGATACATGAGGGACCCAATAATACTTCGGTATTTGGTAGGGTCAACTGGAGTCCCATGTAAATCAGCATCTAGCTTAGTAGAGTTGGCCATCGGTGTATTCATAGTATCACTACTTTGCATACCATGTTTCTTTAAAATCTCAAGAGCGTATTTGGACTGATTTAGAAAAATTCCACGGGGTGATTGATGAACTTGTAGTCCTAGAAAGAACGTAAGTTCACCCATCATGGACATTTCAAAGTTATCTGTCATTAATTTTGCAAAATCCATTGAGTAATTTTTGTTGGTCGAAGCAAAAATAATGTCATCGACATAAACTTGAACAATTAATAAGTCCATCCCGTAGGTTTTAGTAAACAATGTTGGATCCACCGAGCCTAGAGTAAAATCATTAGCCAACAGAAATTTAGAAAGCTTGTCATACCACGCCCTGGGGGATTGCTTAAGACCGTAGAGAGACTTTTTAAGCTTGTAGACATGATTGGGACGTTCTGGATCAACGAATCCTTCAGGTTGACTGACATAAACTACTTCTCGGAGTTGACCGTTCAGAAAAGCCGTTTTCATGTCCATTTGGTAAACAATCATATTCCGGTGGGCAACAAATGTTAAGAACATCCGCACAGCTCCAAGTCTAGCCACAGGAGCAAATGATTCTTCAAAATCGATACCTTCTTCTTGAGAATAACCTTTTGCTACCAAGCGTGATTTGTTGCGTATGACTGTGCCTTCTGCATCCAGTTTGTTTTTCCAGATCCATTTTAAACCAATGACGATGATGCCTTCAGGTTTTTCAACCAATTCCCATACTTATAATCTTTGGAAGGTTTCGAATTCTTCTTGCATAGACTCAATCCAGTTTTCATAAGTCATTGCTTCTTTGACATTCTTGGGTACGGTTTCACAAACTGTGAGTGCATAAATGCAAGTTTAACCGTCTGTGTGAAGGCGTTGTCTTGTCATGATAGGTGCATCTGGATGGCCAATAAGTTGAACTAAGGGGTGATCCCTAGTCCATTTGTGTGTCGAAGGATGAAGTTGATAAGTATCTCGCAAGTGAGCAGGACCCATGTTGCGTGTAGATGACTCAGCAATGTCGGGGACAGGTTGAGCATTTGCAAATGGATTAATGAATGGTTCTGGGTCATGCTCTGCTGGTTGTGGAACTGATAAAGGTATGGAATCTCCAGCTGATTGTCGTGAGTTGGACCCGGTTTGTTCAGTTGTTGTAGGTGATATGACTGGAGGACCGTCTCTTCCAGCAGAAGTTGTTGTTTGTTGAGGTGTATCAGGTACTTGATGTTGATCAAGGTTTGCAGCGGAATTTGGTGTGGCCTCAGGTGGACGGTAAACAGGCGTATCATCAAACAATGGAGCAAACAAGGTTTCCACTTATTTACGAGAAAGTGACAATGGTTCAGCCGAAGAGACCGGAAAATTAAGACGGTTGGTTGCGGGTCCTAAGCCGTGTTGCTCAGAAGCCATTTGAGTGAGTTCATCGAAATTAGCATGAATAGTTTCTTGAATTTCCCGAGTAAGACGATTCCAGATCCGATAGCCTTTTGAATTTTCACAGTAACCTATGAATACTCCAATGTCAGCCTTTGCTTTAAGTTTACCTAGATCATCACGATCATTGACTGGGTAGCATAAAGCACCGAATACGTGAAAGTGACTGATGTTTGGTTTCCTATTGTGAACAATCTGATATGGGGTTTTGTTGTGGCGTTTTGTGATCATGCAATGGTTTTGGGTGTAACAGGCGGTTGAAACAGCTTCTGCCCATAAGTAATCTGGTAATTGAGCGTTGATTAACATCGTTCGAGCAGCTTCCACTAACGTTCTGTTGCGTCTTTCGACTACTCCATTCTGTTCGGGTGTGCGTGGAATAGATGTTTGATGTTCAATTCCCACTTTCTCAAAATACGACCGTAGAGTCTGATTCTTAAATTCTGTTCCATTGTCAGTTCGAACAATTCTGACTGTATTGCGAAGTTGAACTTGTATTTTTGTGAGAAAGGTGATGATCATTTGAGGAGCTTGATCTTTACTTCGAAGAAAATAAACCCAAGTCCAGCGAGAGTAATCATCAACAATTACTAGAATGTAGCGTTTACCGTTAGTTGTTTGAACACGCATCGTACCACACAAATCCATATGAAGTAATTGTAAAACATGATTGGTACTGTGTTCAGGTTTTGAGGGAAAATGAGCACGAGTACTTTTTCCTTGTTCACAGGCTGGACATAGATGATCTTTGGCATAACGAAATCTTGGAAAGCCTTCAACTAATTTGTGACGAGCGAGATCAGTCATCGTTTTGAAATTCAAATGAGAAAGGCGTTTGTGCCATAACCAAGATTTAGTCGATTCAGCTTTGGATAGAAGACAAATTGGAGATGAAGCGATCATGTCGGACATTGAAATAGTATAAAGGTTAGTGCCACGTTTGCCAGACATCAAATCATTTCCTTGTAGATCACGAACAAAGCAGGTTTTCTCGCGAAATGCTACTTCTAAATCTCCATCACAAAATTGACCGACTGAGAAGAGGTTGTGACCCAAGCCTTCAATATAATAAACTCTGCTAATTTCAATGTTCCCATGCATGTAGTCTCCGTAACCCATGATTAAAGCGTATTGATCATTCCCGAATCTGACAGTTCCAATAAAATTTGAAACAAAGTTCTTTAACAGTTTGAGATTGCCTGTCATATGTCGGGTGCAACCGCTATCAACAATCCAGAGAACGATCTGAACCACCTGCATCAAAAGAAGACGACAGAGATGGAACAGAAGTAAGGGTGGAACCCGAGGAAATAGTGGGTTCCTGTTGGTTAGAAATGAAAATATTTGACAATTTAGGAATCCATTTAAAATTTGGTTTGTATTGTAACCAACGTTGCCAATTCCAACTAGTTTTTGCTTTGTTCTTAGTGAATGCACTAGCTTTGGGCGGGTTCCTAGAATTGTTGATTGCTGTTAGTGGGTTGACTACAACATCATTAGAAACTGTAGTAGGCATTTTTCTTAAGGTAGACTTAGAAGCATTAGTGGACCTAGAAGAAGAGCCGGATCTACATTTCTTTATGTGGTGTAAGAGATTATTAGCTACGCATTTGTTATGATCACCAGATAACACACTTTTACGACAAAACACACAAGATGCATTAATATTCAAAACATTTAAAGGTTTAGCATTCGTTACATTAAGATTTGGATTACAATTTGCCAGATTAGAATCTAAATCAGATGCAACATTAGTTTTATTCGAGTTCCTAAGGTGATCTTCTACTTCTTGCACTTCTAGTGTTCCACTTTGATGTTGCGAGAGCCTACTCTTTTTAGTCTTCTTAACTCTTTTTGGCTTTAGGCTTCTAACGCTCTTAGGGGAAACTAGACCTGTGGAAGTGGAAGAGCTAACATTAGAACTCTTAGCATGCTTAGCCTTATCTGTTATGTCTATTTGAAACATTCCTGGTGCAATCACAGTGGTGTCAATGAACTTTCCTTTTTGAAGTAGCTTAATTTTCTCTTTCAAATCAATGATGATGTGTTTTTTGTCCTGAATATCAGACTCAAGTAAACCATTGCTATAACGAATGTCATCGCGGTTTTGTTGCCATTCGGCGTTTTCAATTTTTAATTCCGCAATTTCATTTGTTAACTCTGCAATTTCATTTTTAGGTAGACGACATTTGTTTTTACGAGACGCATGTTTGGCACATAATTGCAATTCAGTTTCAATACTTTGAGCTTGACACCAATCAATCTTATGTTTAAGTTGACAAATTTCGTTTGAAAGTTTGTTTATCACATCATCACTGTTTCATTTTGATGTTTCAATGATTCATTTTGTGACCTCAACGAAACAAGTTCAGCACAGTATTCAGCATTGCTTGAAAAATGGAGATCATTCATGAGAGAACTATGAAAATCAGCCTGAAGAAGTTGTTCCAAGAGTCGATCAGTATCTTCTTTCAAAAATCGGTTTTTGCTTTGTTGAACCAAAATTGCATTTTCATTAAGAGCGAAAATTTCTTTCATATCTTTAACTTCCTTTTGGAGTTCCTGTTCCCAACGAGTAGCACAATAACGCAAATTTTGAACTAAAGGCAGAATTTGTTTTTGAAAAATATCTCGCTTTTCCCGCTTGTAAGCTGATTGAAAAGTATGAACTGTAATTTCAGAATGTTTTTCAATGACGTTTTCCAAAGTATCGATGCCTTTCATGAATGTTTGAAAATAGTCTAAAACTTTACAGCGTGTTGGTAATGGTGTCACATGACCAAAAGAAGGTAATGGACCATTTACTTGTGCCATGGGTTTGACAGGAGCCCCATTGGAAGATGAAACATAAGACTCAGTAACATACCATGATTTCTCAGGTATTTCTCTTGATGGAACAAAAGATTTTGAAATGTGAGGTTTTGAGTAATCATATGGTTTGCAATATTCAACTTGACTCATTTTTTATCGACTCTTCTTTTCAAGTTCGTATTCTTCCTCAGTATCATGTACAATAACACGCACAACATTGTTATCCATCAATTGGTCCATACTGTACAGCTTAGGATTTGTTTTGAACACAGTGCGAAGAAAAGAGGATCTGTAATCGCCGAGGCCAAAACCTTTACCTGGTCTTGGTTTTAAAGAAAACTTTTGAATTGTCGTTACAGATTCCCTATGTTTATAAACGATGTTTTGAAAAGCTTTGATTTGATTTTCGAGAACGATGTTATCATCAAGTAAAGAGCTTTCTTTTTCTCGTTTTTGCACTTTATGTTCATAAAATTCCTGTTTGCAAGTTATCACCTCTTTACGTGTTTTTGAAAGTTCCTGTTGGAGTTGAACAACTTGTATTTGAAGATTATGTTTTTCATTTTCCAATTTGGAAACGATTTTACCGTTTGACTCAACAATGTCATACATTTGCTTTTGAAGATTTTGTTCTTTGACATATGATTCTTGAAATGACTTTTCAAAGCTTTGTTCACGATGAACGACATATTGAAAACTTGAAAGCTGCGTTTTATAACATTCAATGTCCTTTTTTAACTTGGCATTTTCTTTCAAAACTTCAGTTTGCACGTCCATTATGTGATTAGAAAGAAGTTGATTATTAAGTTGTTTGTCCGTAACTGTACAGTCAGGAGCTGGATCAGAAGGAGGTTCATGTTGTTCACTAAAGTCATTTTCGTCTTGCGCAATAGGATCATCAAATGAGACGACAGTGTCATCATCAAATAGTTCATCCTCTTGAGAAGAGAAAAATGTTTCAGAAGGAACAACTTGCGCCTGATATGATTCAGAAACATAGGGTGATGCGTTAATATGTATGGAGCTTATGGTTAGGTCATTTACCTGAGACAAGCCATCAGTGGAGAACACTGGGCCTGAATCATTCAACTGATGTTCCTGCATGTTGGCCATGAGCATCACAGCTGCATTGGCTTCAAGATCTTCCATTTCATCATCATTATAAGCATTAGCAAAGAAACTGTTCTCTTGAGCATTGAAAGTTCCTTCCTTTTCATCTTTGAGAGCCATAAGTAATGCCTGCTTGTGAAACTGACTACCTTTTCTTGGGTGAGGGCATGCAGTTGCAATATGACCTTTTTCGTTGCAATTGTAGCACCGTATCGCATTCTCAGAGACTGTGTTGTTACTAGCAGCATTATCATTACTTCGCTGAGGAGCACCTGGATTGTTTCTGAATCCCCTATTGTTGTTAACTCTTTATCCATATCCAGAATTTCCAGTATACCCACCTGAACGTCCTGAATTACGATTCTGAATCTCAACTCGACCATCTTGAATAACAGCTTGGTTTCGTGTATTTGATGAAGAACAAAGACGGTTGTTGGTTTTGTTGGAGAATTTGCTAAAAGCACGAGCAACAAGAGCAAGTCCTTGATTCAACGTATTGACGTCATCATCATTATCTTCAAACTGATTAGAGTAATACATGCTATCATTGTTGTCATATGGAGCAAGTTGATTTGAACCGTGTTGAGAAGCAGGAGGATGCTGGTGACTGAAATAATTATGTTCCTGATCATAAGTATGATTAGACATCGGAGGATGTGAAGCAGGAGTTTGAGCAACGAGTGCAAGGGGATTAGAGGTAGGTAGTGATATGTATCCTCCTCGAGCGAGTTTGTCTTTTTCAACTTCAGACTCATAGTGCTTGAGATAGTCGTACAACAATCCATATGGATCCCTGTGAAGATTCTTGGCTTGTCTCACAAATGTCACATACTTTTGCCACTCAGGACCCAGACTACTAACAAACTTTGTATTGACAGCGATTCTTGGAAGAGTTATATCATGTCTCTCTAAATCATTAACGACATTAGTGAAACGATGAAAGTAAGACTCAAGAGATTCCCCTGGTTCGATCATGATGTTAGTGTATTCCAAGTAAAGTTTAGATTCCATGTCTTCCTTGTTCAGTTGTGTGCCTTGCATCAGTAGATGGACGTGTTCCCACATAGCTTTTGCAGTTGTTTGAGCATCAACACTTCTGAATATGATATTAGGTATTCCTTGAAGTATGTAAGACATAGAAATTTCATCTGCTTCACGTTGGTGTTTTTGTTCCTCAGTAAGTTGAGACTCAGGAACACGCACAGCAGTTGGAGCTACCGGAGGATCAGCCTGTAGGTCACCGCCAATGTAGTTAACAGGCAAAGGAAATGGTCCTTCAAGGATAACTTGTTTCATGTACTTACCATTGGGTTTCTTGAGATCAATAAACCTTAAGAATCAACTTGCCCATTGAACATAATTACCCGGTGTTAGCATTGGTGGGCTGTCAGGAGAGCCTGCTTCGTGTCTGGATTGTTGAGTTGAAATGACTTCACACACCCTGTCAAACCAGTGAGTAGGTTTTGGTGGAAGTGGGCTTTGTTGTTGTGACATTGGATAAGATTGTTGTATTGGAACCATTTGTTGCATGAAGTTATGTTGTTGTGATTAAACCGGTTGATGATAATATTGTGGTGATTGTTGATACTGTTGCTGTTGCTGATGTTGCTGATGATACTGTTGATACTGATGTTGCTGAGGATTGTTAAAGTTGTAATACGGTGGTTGAGACATAATGAAACACTTGTGTGAAAGGATGGATCTTGTAGAAGGTATAGTTTTGCCAAATCACGAAAAGTATGCCCAAGTAGATGTTTTCGAAACTTTGTCACAGAACTGGAGATTGCGAAAACTTGACTTATGAGGATTGCGATAAAATTATTGCTCAAGGATTTCGAAATTTGTAGTTTTCAAAAGTATTGAGATTTCGAAATAAAGTTTCTAGAGACTTAGAAGTATTTTCGAAAAACTTAAATATTTCGAAAAACAAAGAAGTTTTCGAAAAAACAAAGGTGATTTCGAAAATTTAAAATTTTTGAGAACACAAGGAACAATTTTCGAAATTATACAATTTCGAAAATAAACCAAAAGTCGAAGTATTTTTCTTCCTTATACAAGAGAGAAAAGACTGAGTACACGATCCGTAAGTCGAGATGAAGCCAATTCACAAGATTTCAAAACTCTGGCAGTGAGGGATTTCGAAAGTATGCAAAAACTTTGTGTTTCAATGAAAGCAATCCAAAAAACAAGTTTTTAGTGCAAGATTTTGTACTTCAAGTTGTAAAATGATGAAGTATTGAAGAAAGTTATAAACTTGACAATGGTTTTCAAAAATTTATAAATTTTCAAAAAATAGTACAAAATTGCAAATCGTAATGTTGAATAAAAAGTTGATACTTTTGTGTTTGAAATGATTTGTAGCACAAATTTGTAAGCAAATATGTGATAAAAACCAAAAGAACAAACAAGAAAGTACAAGTTTTAATAAAAAAGAACGACTAAAACAAAGTATATGGATCGAATTTCAAATAGAAACACAACTACACCTTCATATGGCGAATGATACCACTTGTTAGGTCACCATATTGATTTCACACAAACAAGAATGAGATAGATATAAGGATGGGATTAATATTTGAATAAGAGAATGATAAGAGCAAGAGTTTCCTTATCATTTCAAATAAACAACCAAGTTTTACATTAGCCTAAGACTTCTATTTATAAATGAGGAGCTAGGGCAACACTCCTAGTCCTCCCTTCTTGGATTTCGTATGGGCTTTAAGGCCCATGGACTCATTGTCTTAAGCTTAGTAAACTAATAACATAACATAAATGAAAGTAACTAGTAACTTAAGCAACCTATTATTACAAATGACCGAAACTTGATAGAATAGTAAAAACTATGATCCCAACAAGAATAATACATGACGGCGTCAAATCTGGATCTAGCCAATACGAGAATTTCTTTGGCGGCGAGTTGACGGCGTCAGGATTTACACCTGACGCCGTCAGACTCAAAAATCTATATATTGTTTTCTATTTTTCATTTGTAAAGGAGGAGAACTTTGGGATAGTTTTGGAGAAACCCTAGCACGAATTTTACCTTACTTTTAAGGGTTCCAAACCCTTGTTTCATCCATGTTTGATTGAAGATAAGTTTTCCCATAGTCATTTAATATGTCTATTTGTTGTTTGATTCTATCTCATGCTTGTCTTTGCTTTAACATGCTAGGCTAGGTTTTATTTGTATTTGCTTAGGTGTAATGAAACCTATTTATTGATTATTGGTTGGTTGTTTGTTTATAATTGTTGTGTATGAATGATATCGATGTTAGGTTTAAGAAAACTGGCGAACTTCTATTTGGTAACATGCTTGAACGTCTTAAGAAACATGAATCGAATGTGTACTACGATTAATTGGTTATATTTAATGCATAAGTAACTAATAAGGAGGCCATGTTAGGAGCTAGTTGTCGGCTCGACATAGGAAGAGGTAGGAGCTTATAGAGTTAGGAAAGGTCGTACACGGCCCTACGAATGGTATCAAGGAATATAACCTGTCATCCATGCAATTGTAACAAACTAATCAACTAGTAAAAGATAGCTAGGGAGTAGTGAAATCTAAGTAAACACATTTTTCTTATTATTGTTTTTCTCCATATTTACTTACGTGTCATTTTATTTTATTTTTATTGCATTTGTAGTTATTTGGGTTAGTTGACTAGCAACTAATTCCGCCCATTCTTCCAAAACCCGAGATTTTTACTTGCTTTTCATAAAATATAAAAATAGAAAAACAATCATCCCTCACCTCTAGACCTAGTTTAATTAGGTTTTAACCCTAGCGAACACTATTCTTTGAGTTGAACGATCAATCCCCCGCTACTTGTCACTACACTATACTACATCGGTCAGGTACACTGCCCGGTGAGGATTGCAAGCTTCTCAAGATCCCTTGAGAGGTAAAACCTTTTGCAAGGTTGCAAAACCACGCATCAATTCAAGAATTTGATAATAAGCAATCGCAACAGATAAACGTTATCTGCAAAAGAGATATTTTTATTCGATGACAGTATGTACTTAAAACGGCGAGTGACGTCACATCTGACCGGTGGAGGTGGAGATTCTGGCAGAATCTTCATCGGATTTTAATACGAATCCCTGGCCGTTGACAGCGTCGTCTAACTCTAAGCGGTATGAGAGTTATAAGTAAAATATTTGTTCTCTTTATATGTAGCGGCTTGTTAGAGCATGTGACGGTGCATGGGAGAGGCTACGATGGCAATTTCGGTGTTATTTTTCATTAGAATTTCAATACAAAGCAAATGGTGCTAACGACGTCTGTTAACTCCTTATATTTGGGAGTTACAATTGAAATAGTGAATAGTTAAGATTTAATTCGAAAATTGATGATTTTTTTTAAGGAACGGATAAACGGTTACTACTAGGATTTGACGTGGTGGCTAGAGACGTCGGCTCAAGGTCACCGACTAGGTTTAAGGATAAGAACTGCTCTGATACCATGTTAGCCCTGATGTGTGGGAATTGCACCAGGCTTTACCTCTCAAGGGATCTCGAGAAGCTTACAACCCCCACAAGACAGTCTACCTGATCGTTGTAGTATAGTATAGTCACAAGTACCGGGGGATTGATCGTTCAACTTAGGAATAGTGTCGCTAGGATTAGAAGGCCTAAAAATTAGGTCTAGAGGTGAGGGATGATTCTTTTTGTATTTTTATGTTTTTATGAAAACAAGTAAAATCTCGGTTTTTAGAAGAGTGGGCGGAATTAGTTGCTAATCAACTAACCCAATAATTAAGATGCAATCAAAATAAAATAATAAAAATGTAAATAAATTAATTTAAACTAGTGTGTGAGCAATATGTGGGAGAATTGTGTTTACTTATATTTCACTACTCCCTAGATATCTTTTACAGGTTAATTACTTGTTATAGTTGCGTGGATGACGGATTGTATTCCTTAATACCATTCATTGGGTGGCGTACTTACTTCCCCAATCCTATAAGCTCCTACTTCACTCCTATGTCGAGCCGGCTAAGAAGCTCCTAACATGGGATCACTAGAATTCACTCATGCATTAAATACAACCATAAAAACCTAGTACACATCGATTCATGTTTCTTAAGACGTTCAAGAACGTTACACAATGGAGATCAGCCAGTTTTCTTAAGCCTAACATTGAAATCATTCATCCATTACAACTATAAACAAGCAATCAACCTATAATCAACATCTAGGTTTCATTACATCTAAGCAAACACACAAGAGATCTAGCCTAGCATGTTAAAATCAAGACAAGCATAAGATATATTCAAACAACACATAGACATATTGAATGAATTGAAAGAAAACTTATCTCAATTGAACATGAAGGGTTTCAAGGGGTGAAAACCCTTGAAAATACTGTTACAAACAACGTAGGGTTTATTAGGTTCGGCCCTAGTATTCTCCACACAAGTTCCTCCTCTTAATGAATGAAAAATAGAAAAGTATATATAGATTTTGTGAGGTGACGGCGTCAAGAGGAAATTTCTGACGCCGTCATCTCGCCGCCAATAAAGTTCTCGGACTGCCTAGATCTGGGTCTGACGCCGTCATGTGTAATTCTGCTCCAGGCAGTCACCAAAATTACTCTTGACGCCCTACTTTTAACGCCGTCACGTTTTCTCTGGGTCGTCATGCATTTTGCTCCTGACACCGTTATATTTTCCTTCTTGACGCCGTCAGGTACTGTTCCCAGCATGGAAAATTAAGTCTTTGCCGTTTTCTTCACTTTTATGCTCCAAAAACGTCCAAAATGCTTCATTTTCCAGAATTCACTCCCAAAGTACCTAAAAACACAAAAGGAACGATTTAGGGCAATATTTGATCAAATAAATTCCAATTCTGGTTTAAATGACCCCCTAAAAACGGTTCATTTTTTGCCTCATCATATACCCTTACACTTGAGATTTGTTTGTCCTCAAGCAAATGCGCTTTTATTCTAATCAAAATACAAGTTAGGGGTCATTTAACAATAATATAAAAGTAATTACAACAAATAATCATTCCACTAAAGACCAAAGACAAGCACGGAGGTCATATACTAGCACCTCACAAATAGTGTTTAGATACTCACATCTCTCGGGTGTAATAAAGTAATATCACAATATGGAAATGGAAAACATCTCTCACTACCTGTCATAGCAAAATAGATTACCATAGGCTTGGGAAAGGATCAAACATCCACCACATGGCGTAAGCACCTAGGATAAACTATCAAAGATGTCTTTTTAAAGGGTTGTAACGTTAGGTGTAGGGATATGGAAAACACGATTTTGTTGGATATAGGCAATCTTTACTGGTGGCGAGTTAATGATCTTGGTCAATTACACGTTGCTAAGCCAAGACTAGACTCTACTTAAGCTAATAAATGAAAATAACAAAAACATAAAACAAACATAGAATGAAACGGGATGGTAGTCCGTATGTTTTTTCTCTTTTCTTTTTCTTAATTTTTTTTTCTTTTTTTTTTTTTTTTTTTTTTTTTTTTTTTTTTTTTTTTTTTTGTATACACTCTTACCCTACTATCCAAAATAATACATCATAGGGAATGAACAATCCCCTTACACTTGAATTTTTACATATTTTACAATAAACTAATCTAATGACTCGAATCAAGATAATCAAAACACTTGGAGTACTTTTAAGATTAACGCACATTTGGGGGTAATAAATGATGTTCTTCCCCATTACTCCATAACATTAGTACTTTACCCATGAGTCCCAATCGTCGCAAAACAATATGTACAAGGATATGACTCGACTTGGCAACCATGTAATCAATTATATAATTAACTAAGGGTTTAAACATGTAACAATAATGCACTAAAGATGAGTGCATACACGGAAGGCTAAGGCGATTTGGTTGTACATTTAAGTGGGGTGTAACAAATTCTTCCTTTAAGTAAGATGCTTAAAGTTAGAAACGAAAAGATAGGCTCGGAGGGGTGTACTCAGGGTTTCGTGTACTAAAAATGAGTACAACGCTAAGGGTGTGGGAAAAATTAATTGACTTAACTAGCCAAGTAATATGACTTAAATGGTCAAGTAATTATAATACGGGTTTAACACAAAGGTGATCCTAATGCCTCTTATCATGTAGTAAATCCTACTTCACGAATGTAGTCTCACTAACGGTCTCGGGATGCATCACTAACGCAAGTTCTAGAATCTAAATGCTATCGGTACACTCATAAGCACTAATAATGAATGCTTTTCCTATCAAATCTAAAGGCGAACCTCACATATTTGGGTGGAAAGTTTTTCTGAATAGTACGGTTTTGTGCTAGTCATACAATCTCCTATCCATGAGACGCTTGCTAAGGCTAAAGTTTCACTCCTAAATGTTGTAAAAAAATTTAAATTTGGCGCTAAAATTACACTAACAAGTATTTCTCATAGTTTTATTACACACCTACCATTAAACTAACAAACTCAAGAGAAAGTATTTCTAGAAGGTATCATCATTTTACCCTCCCCTTACACTTAGGATGAACATTATCCCCAATGTTCAATTAAACAATGTAAAAGTGAAATAGGTAAAAGAATGAAATCAAATACTCCCCTGATTCGCTCGATATGGATAATAAGGTAATAAGGTTAGATCTTCCTCCAAGAAAATGAACAATCAAAGCTTCTCTTCCAGAATATAAATCATCTTCTTGTCAAACATAACCTGTTAAACCTGAGAAAACAAACAAGGCAACCTCGCGTAAAATCGGCGACAATCTATATATGCTAATAAATCCTAGAAAGCAAAGTAAGGTATAATGCTTGTAGAATGATGTTTGCAGATTTTCTGGAGATTATAAAACTAAAGATTCAACAAAAACTTTAAGACTCCGTTAGAAAAACAAAACTGGTAAAATTTCCAGAATTTTACACGTGACACTGTCAGGAATTTCTTCCTGACGCCGTCAGAAGTGACCTGCAGAAATTCTTATGTTAAGTTTCCGGAAAATTTCTGGAAAAACTTTGTCCTACTTCCTGGAAAATCCTGCAAAACATCATTATGACTCGATATAAGCATTTGACTCTAACAAATACGAATATACACGTTCATTTAATATTGTGGAGAATCATGATCGGTTTGTTTCTTAAAAACATATTTGGGGTTTCCCCTTACACTTATCTTTTGCAAAATACCTTTGGATGAAGTTAAGACTAAGCCAAACAACAAAATAAAGTATTTTCACCATTTAGTATGAAACATGATCTACCAACAATAAAAATAAAGCATGCATACGGAAACAAATAACAATCAAGCAAATAAAAATCACACAAAAACATGGGTTGCCTCCCAAGAAGCGCTTTTCTTTATTTACGAGTCTTTTAGCTAGACTCAAGGTCATAGATTACTACGTGACCTCATCATCAAATGTTACATCCTCCTCACTAATCATTTCATTACTATTTTCTTGATAATGTTTTACACGTTGTATGTTGACAGTAAATTATCTACCTTCAACCTCTAGTAACACAACAGCTCCAGTTTTAGAGGAACTTTTCACTGTAAATGGCCCATACCATCTAGACTTGAGTTTCCCAGGAAATAACCTTAACTGAGAGTTATACAATAGGACTTTGTCCCCTTCTGAAAATTCCTTTGGTTTCTTAATTCGTTGGCCATACCATCTTTTTGCCCTCTCCTTATATGTAATGGAAGACTCATACGCTTCTAATCTAAGCTCATCAAGCTCGTGTAATTGCAAGAACCTGTTGGTTCTGGCAATTGTATAATCTAAATTACATACCTTAAGCGCCCGATAAGCCTTATGTTCTAATTCTACCGGAAGGTGACATGCCTTACCATACACCATGCGAAACGGGGTCGTTCCAATAGGTGTCTTGTAGGCAGTTCGTAATGCCCATAAGGCCTCATCGAGTTTAAATGACCAGTCTTTTCTATTATGACTAACCATTTTTTCTAGTATTCTTTTAATAGCCATGTTCGTGTTTTCGACCTGGCCATTGGTCTGTGGATGATAGGCGGTGGAAAATCGATGGGACACCCCGTATCTCCTCATGACCTTTTCCATTTGCGCATTGCAAAAGTGGGTTCCCCTATCACTGATAAGAGCTTTAGGAATCCCGAATCTAGCGAAAAGCTTTTTCAGGAAATGAATAACCACCCGGGCATCGTTGGTCCTAAGGGCTTGTGCCTCTGCCCATTTTGAAACATAATCAATGGCAACTAAAATGTATTCATTCCCTCCTGAAGATGGAAAGGGTCCCATGAAGTCAATTCCCCATACATCGAAAACCTCACATACTTGTATAAAATTCTGAGGTGCTTCATCCCTACTTGATATGTTCCCGGCCCGTTGACATGCATCGCATGCTTGTACCTTTTCTTTGACATCACGGAAAATTGTGGGCCAATAGAACCCCGCGTCGAAAATCTTTCGGGCGGTGGTGCTTATCCCATGATGGTCTCCAGAGGGGCCAGAGTGACATTCTCTCATGATTTTTACTGCCTCACTTTCCGAGACACAACGTCTGATTATTTGATCAGGACACCTCCGGAATAAAAACGGTTCATCCCAGAAGTAGTATTTTAGTTGAGAAAAGAACCTTTTCCTTTCGTATCTAGTCATGTGTTTTGGAATGAGTCTGCTTGCGAGATAGTTGGCAAAATTGGCGTACCAAGGCTCAGAATCTGTCATTGACATGAGTTGTTCGTCAGGAAATGAATACCGAATCACACTTCTATCGTGCTCATCAAAGGGATTTCCAAGACGAGATAGGTGATCAGCGGCCAAATTTTATGCCCCCCTTTTATCACGGATTTCAACGTCAAATTCTTGTAACAACAAGATCCACCAAATGAGTCGTGGCTTAGCATCTTGCTTAGCAAAAATATATCGGAGAGCCGAGTGATCGGTGAAAACGACTGTCTTTGAAAGGACAAGATATTGACGAAATTTGTCGAATGCGAACACCACGGCTAATAATTCTTTTTCGGTGGTAGAGTAATTCTCTTGAGCAAGATTCGTGGTTTTGCTAGCGTAGTAAATAGGTTGGAATAGCTTGTCAAGCCGTTGGCCTAATATAGCCCCGACAGCAAAATCGCTAGCATCGCACATGATTTCAAACGGTAACTCCCAGTTGGGTGTGACCATGATTGGAGCTTGCGTGAGCTCTTTTTTCAGGAGATCGAATGCATCCTTGCATTCTTGAGAAAAATCGAAAGGAGCATCCTTCATTAGCAATTAAGTCATTGGCCGAGCTATTTTGGAGAAATCTTTGATGAATCTCCGATAGAACCCGACGTGGCCCGAGAAGCTGCGTATTGCTTAAACAGTCGTGGGATAAGATAACTTAGATATAGCTTCCACTTTAGCTTGGTCCACCTCAATCCCATTCCCTGAGACCCTATGTCCTAACACAATCCCTTCTTTTACCATGAAATGACATTTCTCCCAGTTTAACACTAAGTTGGTTTCCTCATAGCGTTTGAGCATTTTTTCCAGATTAGCAAGACAGCGGTCGAAAGAGTTCCCGAAGACTGAAAACTCATCCATGAAACCATGCTGTCTTCCATAAGTTCATGAAAGATTGCGGTCATGCACCGCTGAAAAGTGGCGGGGGCGTTACACAGCCCAAAAGGCATTCTTTTGTAGGCGAACGTTCCATATGGGCAAGTAAACGTGGTTTTTTCTTGGTCCTCAGGTGCTATGGGGATTTGGAAATATCCTGAGAATCCATCCAAGAAACAATAGTACTCGTGCCCAGACAATCTCTCCAACATTTGGTCAATGAATGGTAAGGGAAAGTGATCTTTCCTTGTGGCATCATTGAGCTTTCTATCATCGATGCATACCCGCCAGCCAGTAACCGTTCTCTGGGGTACCATCTCACCCTTGTCGTTCTTCACCACAGTCATTCCTCCCTTCTTTGGTACAACCTGTACAAGACTAACCCACGTGCTATCCGAGATTGGGTAAATTAATCCTGCATCCAGAAGTTTGATGACTTCTTTATTCACAACTTTCTTAATATTGGGATTCACCCACCTCTGGGGTTGCACGGTAGGTTTATAATTTTCTTCCATAAGAATCTTATGCGTGCAAAAAGTCGAGTCAATCCCTTTAATGTCGGTTACACTCCACGCAAGCACTCCCTTATATTTCTTTAGGACCTCTAAGAGCTTACCTTTTTGTTCATGTTTGAGGGAAGAGTTTATGATTACCGGCAGTTGGTCCTCTCCCTGAAGGAAGGAATACTCTAAATGGTTAGGGAGTTCCTTAAGATCTAGCGTAGGGAGTTCGATAATAGAAGGCTTAAGCTTATTTTCAGGTTTTCGGAGTTCGAGATGTTCAGTGGCCTCCTGTCTAGGGTAGAAGGAGACTGCTCCAACATCCTCCATCTTTTCTACCTCCAACAAGGGGAGAAAACTCTCATCCCGTAACCAGCCTTCCTCGATCTGTTCAACAACACAGTCATCAATGACAACCGTGAGTTCATCGACCTCTCCAATGAAATAGAGCCGCTTAGCTGCTTCGAGAGAGAGGTCCATAGTGTCTTTAATGTCGAAGGTTAAGCTATCGGTTCCTACTCGTAAGGTTAACTTGTCGTCATGAACATCAATGACTGCACGAGCGGTAGCAAGAAATGGTCTCCCTAAGATGATGGGTACCAAGTCATCCTCCTCCATCTCTAAGATTACGAAGTCAACCGGGAATTTGAATTTTCCAACCTTGACTAGCACATTCTCGCATATCCTTACGGGGTGTTTGACTGATCTATCGGCTAGTTGGATGTTCATACGGGTAGGCTTTAATCTGGAGTATCCTAGTTTAAGGAACATGGAGTGAGGCATGAGATTGATACTCGCCCCTAAATCGGCAAGAGCATTCTTTATCGATAGAGATCCTGTGGAACAAGGCAAGGTGAAGCTGCCTGGATCGTCTACCTTTTTTGGTAGCCCTCGATGGGTCACCACCGAACATTCCTCCCCCAGAGTCACAAGACCCTCGAGTTTCTTTCGGTTGGCGAGTAATTTTTTAAAATATGTGCTATACTTTGGCATGCGATAACAAGCATCAAGGAGAGGTATAGTGATTATTGAGTCTTTTAGATATGACAAGAATCTTTTATTATCGTTCTCAGTTTTCTGGTTTTTTAATCAGGATGGGAATGGGACTCTCACAGGTTGGTTAGGCGGGGTCGATGGGGACGGGATCGCCAAGGGAGGTTGTTCGGGAGCCTCGCTGCTCACATCACCCTCCTCTTCGCGAGGCTTGTTTGGATCGGGGGTGATAGGGTGCGAGCTCGGGTAAGGGGGTCCTTGGTTGTTGTTCCAGCTCGAGTGGTTATCGCGAGCATGGGGTCTTTTTGGCTTACTGACGGCATGCCTAGGATATCGAGGGTGGAGTTAAGCTTGTTGAACCATTCTCCGATGTCATTCTGTTGCTCATCGACAAGTTCATCACGACCTTTTAATTGTAAGCCTTTTTCTTGAGTGAAGTGACCAAGGTCATCTTCAAAAGTGCTCCTGATTTCAAATTCAGGGCTTTCTTCTCCTTCTTTTTTCTTCACCAGATTTCCCCAGAGGGTGTAATCGTCGTTTTGGTGAAAAGGCAAAAGGGATGGATCAGCATAGATGTCACCTCCTGACATGCACGCATGTTCAGTCGTGGGTTCTTGAGGAGGCGAAAAATGGTCCGTTTTTAGGGGGTCATTTAAGCCCGAATCCGAATTTATTTGATCAAATATCGCCCTAAATCGTTCCTTTTTGTGATTTTAGGTACTTGGAGAGTGAATTCTGGAAAAGAAGCCATTTTGGACGTTTTTGGAGCATAAAAGTGAAGAAAACGGCAAAGTCTCAATTTTCCATGCTGGGAACAGTAGGTGACGGCGTCAAGAGTAATTTCCTGACGGCGTCAAACCTCAATAATAAAATCCGAGAGTTCATGAAGGCGTCAAGAGTTTTCCTGACGGCGTCAAAACCCCAAGAATTAAAATCCGTAGTTGATGACGGCGTCACACACAGGGCGTCAAGAGTAATTTGTGTGACGGCCTAGGCCTTGACGGCGTCAGAAGTAGATCAAGGCCGTCCGAGGAAGTATTTGGCGGCGAGATGACGGCGTCACACCTTTGTTCTTGACGCCGTCATCCCTATTTTCCTATATATAGTTTTCTAGTTTTTCACATTTAAAGAGAGAAGTTTTGGGAGAAACCCTAAAGACGATTTTGGTGTAACTTTACAGGTTTTTCAAGGGTTCCAACCCCTTGATACCTTGCATGATTAATCAAGATAAGTGTTCTTCTAATTCAATCAATATGTCTATGTGTTGGTTGTCTATATCTTGTTCTTGTCTTAATTCTATCATGCTAGGCTAGATCTCTTTTGTGTTTGCTTAGATCTAATGAAACCTAGATATTGATTATGTGTTGATTACTTGTTTATTCTTGTTTTTGGATGAATGATTTATATGTTAGGCTTAAGAAAACTGACAGATCTCCAAATGGTAACATGCTTGAACGTCTTAAGAAACATGAACCGAGGCGTACTAGGTCTTTATTGGTTGTATTTAATGCATGAGCCGCTGTTTACAATCCCTATAGTTGTGCTGGGCATGGTGTAGGAGGAGATAAGAGCTCATAGAATTGGGGAGTTATGTATGCCACCCCATGAATGGTATTAAGGAATACAATCCGTCATCCATGCAATTATAACAAGTAATTAACGTGTAAAAGATATCTAGGGAGTAGTGAAATCTAAGTAAACACATTTTCTCCAATTACTGCTCACAACATTAGTATAATTAGTTTATTTACGTTTTTAGTATTTTATTTTGATTGCATCTTAGTTTTGGGTTAGTTGAATAGCAACTAATTCCGCCCACTCTTCTAAAACCCGAGATTTTAATTGCTTTCTAAAAAAATACAAAAATACAAAAATAATCATCCCTCACCTTTAGAACTAGTAATTTAGGCTTTCTAATCCTAGCGACACTATTCCTAAGCTGAACGATCAATCCCCCGGTACTTGTCACTATACTATACCACAACGATCAGGTACACGGCCTGGTGGGGGTTGTAAGCTTCTTGAGATCCCTCGAGAGGTAAAGCCTGTTGCGATTCCCACGCATCAAGTTTTTGGCGCCGCAGCCCGGGGAATAGTTATTGTCTAGGTTAGAATTTCTTTTTATTAGGTCTACTTGCTAGATTCATTTCTAGTAAGATTTTATTTTTATTTTTTAGGTTTTCTTTAGTCTATCTTATTTCTTCGTGCTTTTGTTCGTGACTCTTCACCGTCCGCCATCATGGCAACCAACGAATTCTCCAACCTTAGGATCACTAGGAGTCGTAGTACCACTAGAGACCTTGTCTTGCCTTATGCAGAACCCGAAAGAGAAATGTGTAGGTTAAGACGAACTCACTCAACTCCTAAACCATCCAGTATTGCTATCGATTTTGATGCACCTCTCTCTGAAGAAAATTCAGAAAACCATGTCTCAACCCCTAGCTCCCAACCCAACGACGACACTAGTACTCCCGCAAACCCCATTCCTAAGCGTCTCAAAGACTACTCCTCCCCAACCTCTCGTAGCTTCTCAAACGCCATTGTCTACCCAAACGAACACACCAACGAGGTCTTGCACGCAAACGATGTTTGACTTGTCAAAAGTGTGTGTAAATTTCACGGACTAGATGAGGAAAATCCAATCCAACACATCAAGGACTTCCTGAAAATAGTGGACACCATCCATACGGATGGGGCTACTAGAGACACATCCCGATTGCGATTCTTTCCTTTCACCTTATATGAAAAAGTCCAAAATGGTATGACAAACTCCCTTCTGAATCTATCTTCACATGGGAGCAACTCATATCCAAGTTCTATGAGAAGTTCTTTCCACCTGGAAAAACCTCAGCACTTAGAGATAGGATCCTCCATTTCCGGAAGGAGAAGGACGAACCCTTCTATAAATCGTGGACTAGATTCAAAGATTCAATAAGACAAGTTCCCCATCATGGCATTGAGCTTTGGCTCTTGGTCCAAATCTTCTACGAAAATATCTACTCTAATGACCGAAACGGAATTAACCAATCTAGGAAAGGAAGATTGGCCAATCTTAGTGCCGAGGAAGGATGGGATAGGATTGAAGAATATGCTCAAGACCAGGATGACACTTGGGATGAACCTGAGTCGACTGTCAGCATTTCTGAGATCACCTCGGATCGGTTGAGCAAAATTCACAAAAGAGTGGAATACCTAGCTGGATCGCAATTACCTAAACAGCTGTCAAATCCTTAGTTGATCTGCGATTACTGTGGAGGCCCGCATGAGGTAGAAGAATGCGGAGGAACAGCCACAACTGAACATGCGTGCTTGTCAGGAGGGGACATTTATGCTGATCCCTCCCTTTTGCCTTTTTACCAAAATGACGATTACACCCTTTGGGGAAATCTGGTAAAGAGAAGAGAAGGGGAGGAAGGCCCTGAATTCAAAATCAGGAGCAATTTCGAAGATGACCTTGGTCACTTCACTCAAGAAAAAGGCTTGCAAATGAAAGGGCTCAATGAGATTTTCGACGAGCAGCAAGAGGGTATTGGAGAATTTTTCAACAAGCTTAACTCAGCCCTAGATAACCTCCAAACGCCATTAGAAAGAAAAAAAGACCCCATGCTCGCGATAACCACACGAGCTGGAACGACAACCAAGGACCCTCCTTACCCAAACTCGTCCCCCGTCACCCCCGATCCAGACAAACCTGGGGAGGAGGAGCAGGAGGTCGGCATTGGCACCCCAGACCAACCGCCCGTAACGATCCCTTCCCCATCGGCCTTACCTAACCAACCTGTGAGAATCTCATTCCCGTCCCGATTAAGAAACCAGAAAACTGAGAATGATAACAAGAGGTTCTTGTCATACCTAAAAGACTCAGTTGTTACCATACCTCTCCTTGATGCTTGCTATCACATGCCAAAGTATAGTACATACTTCAAAAAGCTACTCGCTAACAGGAAGAAACTCGAGGGTCTTGTGACCCTGGGGGAAGAATGCTCAGTGGTGACCCATCGAGGGCTACCAAAGAAGGTAGACAATCCGGGCAGCTTCACCTTGCCTCGCTCCATAGGACCTCTATCAATCAAGAATGCTCTTTCCGATTTGGGAGCGAGTATCAATCTCATGCCTCACTCTATGTTCCGTAAACTAGGATATTCTGGATTGAAGTCTACCCGTATGAACATCCAACTAGCCGATAGATCAGTCAAGTACCCCGTAGGGATATGCGAGAATGTGCTAGTCAAAGTTGGGAAATTCAAATTCCCGGTCAACTTCGTAATCCTGGATATGGAGGAGGATGACTTGGTACCTATCATCTTAGGTAGACCATTTCTTGCTACCGCTCGTGCAGTCATCGATGTCTACGATGGCAAATTGACCTTACGAGTGGGAGACGATAGCACAACCTTCGACATTAAGGATTCTATGGACCTCTCCCTCGAAGCAGCCAACCGGCTCTACTTTATCGGGGAAGTAGATGAACTCACAGATGTCATTGATAGTTGTGTCGATGAACAAATCGATGAAGGCTGGCTACGGGACGAGAGTTTTCTGCCTTTGCTAGAGGTGGAAAAGACGGAGGATGTTAATGCAGTCTCCTTCTACCCCAGACAAGAGGCAACGGAGCATCTCGAGCTCCGAAATCCCGAAAACAAGCTCAAACCTTCTATTATCGAACCTCCTAACGTTGATCTTAAAGAGCTTCCTAACCATTTGGAGTATGCCTTCCTTCATGGGGAGGACCAACTCCCGGTAATCATAAACTCTTCCTTCGAACATGAACAAAAAGTTAAACTCTTAGAGGTCCTAAAAAAATACAAGGGGGTACTCGCATGGAGTGTGGCCGACATTAAGGGGATTGACTCAACTTTTTCCACACATAAGATTCTTATGGAGGAAGATTATAAACCTACTGTGCAACCCCAGAGGCGAGTGAACCCTAACATTAAGGAAGTAGTAAAGAAAGAAGTTATCAAACTTTTGGATGCAGGACTGATTTACCCGATCTCGGATAGCCCATGGGTCAGTCCTGTGCAGGTTGTACCTAAAAAGGGTGGAATGACTGTAGTAAAGAATGACAAGGGTGAGATGGTGCCCCTGAGAACTGTCACTGGATGGCGGGTATGCATCGACTATCGAAAGCTCAATGATGCCACGAGGAAAGATCACTTTCCCTTACCATTCATTGATCAGATGTTAGAGAGATTATCTGGACACGAGTACTATTGCTTCTTGGATGGATTCTCTGGATATTTTCAAATCCCCATAGCACCCGAGGACCAAGAAAAGACCACGTTTACTTGCCCCTATGGAACATTTGCCTACAAAAGGATGCCTTTTGGGCTATGTAATGCCCCCGCCACTTTCCAACGTTGCATGACCGCAATCTTTCACGAACTCATGGAGGACAGCATGGAAGTGTTCATGGACGAATTTTCAGTCTTCGGAAACTCCTTCGACCGCTGTCTTGCTAATCTAGAAAAGATGCTTAAACGTTGTGAGGAAACCAACTTGGTGTTAAACTGGGAAAAGTGTCATTTCATGGTAAAGGAAGGGATTGTGTTAGGGCATAAGATCTCAGGGAACGGAATAGAGGTGGACCAAGCTAAACTTGAAGCTATATCTAAGTTACCATACCCCACGACTGTTAAGGCAATACGCAGCTTTTTGGGGCACGCCGGATTTTATCGGAGATTCATCAAAGACTTCTCCAAAATTGCCCGGCCGATGACTCAATTGCTTGTGAAGGATGCTCCATTCGATTTTTCCCAAGAATGCAAAGATGCTTTCGATCTCTTAAAAAGGGAACTCACTCAAGCTCCAATCATGATCACACCCAACTGGGAGTTACCATTTGAAATCATGTGTGACGCTAGCGATTTCGCTGTTGGGGCTGTATTAGGTCAGCGACGCGACAAACTTTTCCAACCTATTTACTACGCTAGCAAAACCATGAATCCCGCTCAAGAGAACTACTCCACCACCGAAAAAGAATTATTAGCCATAGTATTTGCATTCGACAAGTTCCGACAATATCTTGTCCTTTCAAAGACAGTCGTCTTCACTGATCACTCAACTCTTCGATATCTGTTTACGAAGCAGGATGCTAAGCCACGACTAATTCGGTGGATCTTGTTGCTACAAGAATTCGATGTTGAGATTCGCGATAAGAGGGGGACAGAGAATCTAGCCGCAGATCATCTATCTCGTCTTGAAAACCCCTTGGATAAGCACGATAGAAGTGAGATTAGGGATTCGTTTCCTGACGAACAACTGATGTCAATGATTGATTCGGAGCTATGGTACGCCGACTTTGCTAATTACTTCGCAAGTAGATGTAGACTTGTTCCAGAACACCTGACTAAGTACGAGAGGAAGAGGTTCTTTTCCCAGCTAAAATACTACTTCTGGGATGAACCCTTTTTATTCCGAAGGTGTCCTGACCACATTATAAGGCGTTGTGTTTCGGAAAATGAGGCAGTTAAGATTATGAGGGAATGTCACTCTGGTCCCTCTGGCGGGCATCATGGGATAAACGTTACCGCTCAAAAGATTCTCGATGCGGGATTCTATTGGCCCACAATTTTCCGTGATGTAAAAGAAATGGTGCAGGCGTGCGATGCATGTCAACGAGCCGGAAATATATCGCATAGGGATGAAGCACCTCAGAACTTTATACAAGTTTGTGAGGTATTCGATGTTTGGGGGATTGACTTCATGGGACCCTTTCCATCCTCAGGGGGAAACGAGTACATCTTAGTCGCCATTGACTATGTTTCAAAATGGGTTGAGGCACAAGCCCTTAGGACCAATGATGCAAGAGTAGTCATTCATTTCCTGAAAAAGCTTTTCGTAAGATTCGGGATTCCGAAAGCTCTCATCAGTGATAGGGGAACACATTTTTGCAATGCACTAATGGAAAAGGTCATGAAAAGGTATGGAGTACCCCATCGATTCTCCACCGCCTATCATCCACAGACCAATGGCCAAGTCGAAAACAACAATAGAGCTATTAAAAGAATACTGAAAAAGCGGTTAGTCAAAACAGAAAGGACTGGTCATTTAAACTCGACGAAGCCTTATGGGCATTCCGAACTGCCTACAAAACACCTATTGGAACGACCCCATTCCGCATGGTGTATGGTAAGGCATGTCACTTACCGGTAGAATTAGAACACAAGGCTTATTGGGCACTTAAGGCATGCAACTTAGATTACACAACTGCTGGAAATAACAGGTTTTTGCAATTGCACGAGCTTGATGAACTTAGACTAGAAGCCTACGAATCCTCCATCACATATAAAGAAAGAGCTAAAAGATGGCATGACCAGAGAATTAAGAAACCCAAAGAATTTTCAGAGGGAGACAAGGTCCTATTATACAATTCTCGTTGAGATTATTTCCGGGAAAACTTAAGTCTAGATGGTATGGACCGTTGACGGTAAAGAATTCTTCTAAATTTGGAGCGGTAGTGTTAATTGATGATGAAGGTAGGGAATTCACGGTTAACATACAACGTGTAAAACACTACCAAGAAAATAACAATGAAATGATTAGTGAGGAGGATGTGACGTTTGATGATGAGATCACGTAGTAACCCATGACCTTGAGTCTAGCTACAAGACTCGTAAATAAAGAAAAGCGCTTCTTGGGAGGCAACCCATGTTTTGTGTGATTTTATTTGTTTGATTGTTATTTACTTCCAAATGCATGCTTTATTTTTATTGTTGCTTGATCATGTTTCTCAACTAAAATGTGGAAATACTTTACTTTGTTGTTTAGCCTAGTCTTAACTCCACGTAGAAGTATTTTTGCAAAAGATAAGTGTAAGGGGAAACCCCAAATATGTTTTTAAGAAACAAACCAATCATGATTCTCCACAATAATAAATGAGCATGTATATTCGTATTTGTTAGAGTCAAATGCTTGTATTGAGTCATAATGAAGTTTTGCAAGATTTTCCAGGAAGTAAGACCAAGTTTTTCCAGAAATTTTCCGAAAACTTAACATAAGAATTTCTGCAGGTCCATTCTGACGGCGTCAGGGTTTTACTCTTGACGGCGTCAGGAGTTAAAATCTGGAAATTTTACCGGTTTTGTTTTTCTAACGGAGTCTTATGGTTTTTGTGAATTATTAAGTTTTATAATCTCCAGGAGATCTGCAAACTTCATTACACAAGCATTATATCTTATCTTGTTTTCTAGGATTTAGAAACTTATATAGGATGCCGCCGATTTTACGCGAGGTTGTCTTGTCTACTTTTGTCAGGATTTACAGGTTATGATCGACAAGGAGATGATTTATATTCTGGAAGGGAAGCTTTGATTATTCATTTTCTTGGAGGAAGATCTAATCTGGCCAACCTATAATCCATACCGAGCGAATCAGGGGAGTATTTGATTTCATTCTCTTTACTTTTTCACTTTTACATTCTTTACTTGAACATTAGGGACAATGTTCATCTTAAGTGTAAGGGGAGGGTAAAAAGATGATACCTTACATATGCACTTTCGCTTGAGTTTGTTTTGTTTAATGGTAGATGTGTAATAAAACTATGAGAAATATTTGTTAGTGAAATTTTAGCGCCAAATTTAAAATTTTTTACAACATTTAGGAGTGAAACTTTAGCCATAGCAAGCGTCTCATGGATAGGAGATTGTATGACTAGCACATAACCGTATATTCAGAAAAAAAATTCACCCAAATATGTGAGGTTCGCCTTTAGATTTCATAGGAAAAGCATTCATTATTAGTGCTTATGAGTGTACCGGTAGCATTTAGATTCTAGAACTTGCGTTAGTGATGCATCCCGAGACCGCTAGTGAGACTACATTCGTGTAGTAGGATTTACTACAAGATAAGAGGCATTATGATCACCCTTGTCTTAAACCCGTATCATAATTACTTGACCATTTAAGTCATATTACTTGGCTAGTTAAGTCAACTAATTTTTCCCACACCCTTAGCGTTGTACTCATTTTTAGTACACGAAACCCCTAGTACACCCCTCCGAGCCTATCTTTTCGTTTCTAACTTTAAGCATTTTACTTAAAGGAAGAATTTGTTACACCCCACTTAAATGTACACCCAAATCGCCTTAGCCTTCCGTGTATGCGCTCATTTTTAGTGTATTATTGTTATTTGTTAAACCCTAAGTTAACTATCTAATTGATTACATGGTTGCTAAGTCGAGTCATATCCTTGTACATATTGTTTTGGGACGATTGGACTCATGGGTAAGTACTTATTTTATGGAGTAATGGGGAAGAACATCATATTATTACCCCCATATGTACGTTAATCTTAAAAGTGCTCCAAGTGTTTTGATTTTCTTGATTCGAGTCATTAGTTTAGTTTATTGTAAAGTATGTAAAAATTCAAGTGTAAGGGGAATATTCATTCCCTATGATGTATTATTTTGGATGGTAGGGTAAGAGTGTATGCAAAAAAAAAAAAAAAAAGAAAAAAAAAAGAAAAAAAAAATCGAAAAAATCAAGAAAAAGAAAAGAAAAAAATAGAAAAAGGAAAAAGAGAAAAAACATACGGACTACCATCCCTTTTTATTCTATGTTCATTTTATGTTTTTGTTATTTTTCATTTATTAGCTTAAGTCGAGTCTAGTCTTGGCTTAGCAACGCCATATTGTACATGTAATTAACTAAGATTGTTAACTCGCCACCAGTAATAACTTCATTTATCCAACAAAACCGTGTAATTCATATCCCTATACCTAACGTTACAACCCTTTAAAAGACCTCTTTGATAATTTATCCTAGGTGCTTACGCCATGTGGTGGAGGTTTGATCCTTTCCCAAGCCTATGGTAATCTATTTTGCTATGACAGGTAGTGAGAGATATCTTCCGTTTCCATATTTTAATTTACACTTTATTACACCCGAGAGATGTGAGTATCTAAACACTATTTGTGAGGTGCCTGTATATGACCTCCGTGCTTGTCTTTGGTCTTTAGTGGAACGATTATTTGTTGTAATTACTTTTATATTAGTGTTAAATGACCCCTAACTTGTCTTTTGAGTAGAATAAAAGCGCATTTGCTTGAGGACAAGCAAATCTCAAGTGTAAGGGTATATGATGAGGCGAAAAATGGTCCGTTTATAGGGGGTCATTTAAGTCCGAATCCGAATTTATTTGATCAAATATTGCCCTAAATCGTTCCTTTTGTGATTTTAGGTACTTGGAGAGTGAATTCTGGAAAAGAAGCCATTTTGGACGTTTTTGGAGCATAAAAGTGAAGAAAACGGCAAAGTCTCAATTTTCCATGCTGGGAACAGTAGGTGACGGCGTCAAGAGTAATTTCCTGACGGCGTCAAACCTCAATAATAAAATCCGAGAGTTCATGAAGGCGTCAAGAGTTTTCCTGACGGCGTCAAAACCCCAAGAATTAAAATCCGTAGTTGATGACGGCGTCACACACAGGGCGTCAAGAGTAATTTGTGTGACGGCCTAGGCCTTGACGGTGTTAGAAGTAGATCAAGGCCGTCTGAGGAAGTATTTGGCGGCGAGATGACGGCGTCACACCTTTGTTCTTGACGCCGTCATCCCTATTTTCCTATATATAGTTTTCTAGTTTTTCACATTTAAAGAGAGAAGTTTTGGGAGAAACCCTAAAGACGATTTTGGTGTAACTTTACAGGTTTTTCAAGGGTTCCAACCCCTTGATACCTTGCATGATTAATCAAGATAAGTGTTCTTCTAATTCAATCAATATGTCTATGTGTTGGTTGTCTATATCTTGTTCTTGTCTTAATTCTATCATGCTAGGCTAGATCTCTTTTGTGTTTGCTTAGATCTAATGAAACCTAGATATTGATTATGTGTTGATTACTTGTTTATTCTTGTTTTTGGATGAATGATTTATATGTTAGGCTTAAGAAAACTGGCAGATCTCCAAATGGTAACATGCTTGAACGTCTTAAGAAACATGAACCGAGGCGTACTAGGTCTTTATTGGTTGTATTTAATGCATGAGCCGCTGTTTACAATCCCTATAGTTGTGCTGGGCATGGTGTAGGAGGAGATAAGAGCTCATAGAATTGGGGAGTTATGTATGCCACCCCATGAATGGTATTAAGGAATACAATCCGTCATCCATGCAATTATAACAAGTAATTAACGTGTAAAAGATATCTAGCGAGTAGTGAAATCTAAGTAAACACATTTTCTCCAATTACTGCTCACAACATTAGTATAATTAGTTTATTTACGTTTTTAGTATTTTATTTTGATTGCATCTTAGTTTTGGGTTAGTTGAATAGCAACTAATTCCGCCCACTCTTCTAAAACTCGAGATTTTAATTGCTTTCTAAAAAAATACAAAAATAATCATCCCTCGCCTTTAGAACTAGTAATTTAGGCTTTCTAATCCTAGCGACACTATTCCTAAGCTGAACGATCAATCCCCCGGTACTTGTCACTATACTATACTACAACGATCAGGTACACTGCCTGGTGGGGGTTGTAAGCTTCTCGAGATCCCTCGAGAGGTAAAGCCTGTTGCGATTCCCACGCATCAGTTCTCCTCCGCACTCTTCTACCTCATGTGGGCCCCCACAGTAGTCGTAGATTAAGTAAGGATTTGAAAGTTGTTTAGGTAATTGCGACCGAGCTAGGTATTCCATTCTTTTGTGAATTTTTCTTAGCCGATCTGAAGATGTTGAGGTGTTTTCGGTCATGCTAGCAGTCGACTCAGGTTCATCCCAAGTGTCATCCTGGTCTTGAGCATATTCCTCAATCCTATTCCATCCTTCCTCGGCACTAAGATTGGCTAATCTCCCTTTTCTAGAATTGTTGATCCCGTTTCGGTCATTTGAGGAGACATTGTCGTAGAAGATTTGGACCAAAAGCCAGAGTTCGATGCCATGATGGGGAACTTGTCTTATTAAATCCTTGAATCTAATTCACGATTTATGGAAGGGTTCGTCCTTCCCTTTTCGGAAGCGGAGGATCCTATCTCTAAATGCTGAAGTTTTCCCAACTGCAAAGAACTTCTCATAAAATTTGGATATGAGTTCCTCCCATGTGAAAATAGATTCGGACGGAAGTTTATCATACCACTCTTTGGCTTTTTCGTAGAGGGTGAAAGGGAAGAATCGTAATCGGGATGTGTTTCTAGTAGCCCTATCTGTATGGAGGGTGTCTACTATTTTAAAGAAGTCCTTGATGTGTTGAATCGGGTCATCATCATCCGATCCACAAAACTTGCACACACTTTGGACAAGCCAAACATCGGTCGCATGAAAGACCTCATTGGCTTGTTCGTTTGGGTAGACAATGACGTTTGAGAAGCCACGAGGGTTTGGGGAAGAGTAGTCCTTAAGGCGCTTAGGAGTGGGAGTTGCGGGGGTACTCATATCGTTGTTGGATTGGGCGCTAGCGGTTGTAAGGTGATTTTTTGAATTTTCTTCAGAAAGGGGTGCATCAAAATCGATGGCTATGCTGGATGGTTCAGGTGTTGAGTGAGATCGTCTTAACCTACGCATTTCTCTATCAGGTTCTGCATAGGGCAAAACAAGGTCTCTAGCGGAACTACAACTCCTAGTGACTCTAAGGTTAGAGAATTCGTCAGTTACCATGATGGCGAATGGTGGAGATTACGAACAAAGGCACGAAGAAATAAGATAGACTAAAGAAAACCTAAAAATAAAAATAAAATCTTACTAGAAAGGAATCTAGCTAGTAGACCTAATAAAAAGAAATCCTAACCTAGACAATAATTATTCCCCGGGCCGCGGCGCCAAAAACTTGATGCGTGAGAATTGCACCAGGCTTTACCTCTCAAGGGATCTCGAGAAGCTTACAACCCCCACCAGGCAGTGTACCTGATCGTTATAGTATAATATAGTGACAAGTACCGGGGGATTGATCGTTCAACTCAGGAATAGTGTCGCTATGATTAGAAGGCCTAAAAACTAGGTCTAGAGGTGAGGGATGATTCTTTTTGTATTTTTTATGTTTTTATGAAAGCAAGTAAAATCTCAGTTTTCAGAAGAGTGGGCGGAATTAGTTGCTAATCAACTAACCCAATAACTAAGATGCAATCAAAATAAAATAATAAAAATGTAAATAAACTAATTTAAACTAGTGGTGTGAGCAATATGTGGGAGAATTGTGTTTACTTAGATTTCACTACTCCCTAGATATCTTTTACAGGTTAATTACTTGTTATAGTTGCGTGGATGACGGATTGTATTCCTTAATACCATTCATGGGGTGGCGAACTTACTTCCCCAATCCTATAAGCTCCTACTTCACTCTTATGTCGAGCCGACTAAGAAGCTCCTAACATGGGATCACTAGAATTCGCTCATGCATTAAATACAACCATAAAAACCTAGTACACATCGGTTCATGTTTCTTAATACGTTCAAGGACATTACACAATGGAGATCAGCCAGTTTTCTTAAGCCTAACATTGAAATCATTCATCCATTACAACTATAAACAAGCAATCAACCTATAATCAACATCTAGGTTTCATTACATCTAAGCAAACACACAAGAGATCTAGCCTAGCATGTTAAAATCAAGACAAGCATAAGATATATTCAAACAACACATAGACATATTGAATGAATTGAAAGAAAACTTATCTCAATTGAACATGAATGGTTTCAAAGGGTGAAAACCCTTGAAAATACTGTTACAAACGACCTAGGGTTTATTAGGTTCGGCCCTAGTATTCTCCACACAAGTTCCTCCTCTTAATGAATGAAAAATAGAAAAGTATATATAGATTTTGTGAGTTGACGGCGTCAAGAAGAAATTTCTGACGCCGTCATCTCGCCGCCAATAAAGTTCTCGGACTGCCTAGATCTGGGTCTGAGGCCGTCATGTGTAATTCTGCTCCAGGCCTTCACCAAAATTACTCTTGACGCCCTACTTCTGACGCCGTCACGTTTTCTCTGGGTCGTCATGCATTTTGCTCCTGACGCCGTCATATTTTCCTTCTTGACGCCGTCAGGTACTGTTCCCAGCATGGAAAATTAAGTCTTTGCCGTTTTCTTTACTTTTATGCTCAAAAAACGTCCAAAATGCTTCATTTTCCAGAATTCACTCCCAAAGTACCTAAAATCACAAAAGGAACGATTTAGGGCAATATTTGATCAAATAAATTCCAATTCCGGCTTAAATGACCCCCTAAAAACGGTTCATTTTTCGCCTCATCAAGCCCGTATGATATATTTTACTATTGATACAAGATTTATAATGCAATTACGTACAATATACTATCTAACAGATCCAATGCCCACAACACTTAGACCATCTACCATCTGATTGTCGAGTCTTGTTTCATTAACTACTTCATGCATGTCAACTATTCAAGGTAACTTTACCATACAATCCTTACAAAAGACACCTTTTGGTATAAAATGAAAAAAAGAAAAAATAAATAAAACAAATTCCAAGTACATGGTCTATGTAGTTGGCAAAAAAATCCGTACCTGACGGGAAACCTGATCCCTAAACCCGAGTTGACTGGGGAATCCCCGAGTTGACCGGGGATGGGAATAAGGACGGGGAATCCCCGAATTATGAAACAAGGGATGCGGCGGGGATTCTGATAGCATACATCCCCGACCCCGAACCCGAACCCGAATTTTTTAATATACAAATATGTTTTTAATGTATAAATATGTATAAATTATATGTATATTAATACTAAGGGTCCGCTTGATTCAAAGTGGGGAAAGGTAAAGGTAAAGGGAATGCAAAGGATTGTGTGAGTTGGGTAATCAATACATTACCCCTCAATTTACTATATAATGTTGATTACCCACTACGGGGTAATCAATACCTTTGCACACCCCTAACCAAGCAACTAATTTAAGTGAAGTGAGCCCTTTTGAATTCTTTACCCATTCCCCACCCCTTAACCCTCTTACCAAGCACCCCCTAAATGTACTTGTATATGTATGTAACATTTAATAGGTCAAAATCATTAAATATTTTAAAATGTTAAAGCACTAACTACGTATTATCCAACCAATATTTTGTCTGAAAACACTTATTCGATGCACTATATTTTTATATTATATGATATACAATGTTTTAAAGTTGAATGCCATTTTAATTAATCCAACTATGTACAATGTACGCTTTTTGAAACATTTTATAGGTCAGTTCTTTATATTTTTGATTACTTTTGTCACTTTTATGCTTAATTCATAACGGCCGAAAATTCCCGAATCCCGATGGGGATCCCCGATGAGGATGGGAATGGAGATGCAAAACGATTTCTCGATGAGGATGAGAGTGAGAAACGGGGATGGGGATGGTAAATACGATCCCCAATATCCCCCGCCCCATTGCCATCCCTAAGTGTATGTTTATAAAATTCAAGTGATGGTTAATTTAGTTAGCAATTTTTAATTACAAAAAGATATAATAATATAAAAAAAGTTTTTGCTATAGGATTGTAGTTAATCATTCTTTAATTAAAAAATCAACAATTAATGAAAACCAAACATATTGCATACCATGTTTAAAATATGTAATATATTAGTTTATTTAATGCTAATTTGTTAATTAATGAATGCTTAATCACAACTAATAGAGTTGTTGGTAGCAAACAAAAATTACATTTCACATTATTGTTAGAGTTTTGCAATTTTAGTAAATCGGACCTTATGTAAACATATATATTGATAGGGTTGTAAACGAACTGAACGTTTAGTAAACATTTGATGAACTGTTCGGCAAAAGTTCGTTTGTGTTCGTTTATTTATTAAATGAATGAACATGAACAGTATTTTACGTTTTTTTAGTTAAATGAACGAACATAAACAAAAGTTGTGTCGTTCATTTATGTTCGTGAACGTTCTATTATGCGTTCGTTAACGTTCGTTTATGTTCATTTATCTTTTTATGTTCATATATCATATCTTTTAATTTAATAATTTTAAAATTGGTTTGTTTAAACAAAACAACACTTATAAAACAATATATTGTGCAGAATTTAGTAAAGTTTACGTTTGTTTGTCTATTTTCATTTATGTTCGATCGCTTTTGTTCGTTTGATGTTTTAATAAACGAATATAAACGAACATGAACAACTTATTTTCTTAATAAACGAACATGAATAAGAAATTTCGTTCGATTAAACGTCCGTATTCGTTTATTTTCCCGGTTAAAATTAAATGAACGAAAATGAACAGGCTCCGTTTGTATTCGCCTGGTTAATTTACAACCCTACATATTGATAGTCAGATCAAACGATACGTGCACTGAAAATTGTATTCTATATTACTGATATCGGCTATCATTTCGAAACATTTCAAACTTAAATCGGATAATGAACAATGCTCAAACTTTAGGCTCGTAAATTAAGATTACTTTTCATTTATAAAAATGTCATTTGAGTTTAAAATAAAAGAAAACCACAAAACCGGGTTGCAACAATATCATACCCCATACTTAACCTTAAAAAAAAAAAAAAAAAAAAAGGTTCTTCTTAGGCGTGAATAACTACACTATCATAGGAAAGGCAAAACCACGCTAATCACACTTTGGTTCGCTTTTCCTGAAGTCTAGTTTAACACAACAGTCTTGAAAAGGACTCGTCTCTTTTATTTCGATGAAAGGATGCCATTTCCACAAACTATTATGTCGCAATCACTTGTTCAAATTTTCTTGACACAAAACAAAGACAAAAAAACCTTTATCTACACAAGTTGTGATACTTCCATATTTCCATATCTAGATTAGGCTAATTTAAGAAGGTTGTACCACCCTACCATATAGGCAAATAAACTAGTACGTAGTACTATAAATTTACAATACTCCAATCAAATAAAATAAAACTTATAACAAAATAATGGAAATAAAGATACCATATCATTTTATTCAAGACCTATATACCTAAAGAACTAGGACCACAACAAGTCAATTCCAATCTCAAACAAATAAACGGCTGAGATTTATTTACCGGGGACCATCCTACGGTAATCCTCCCGCGTTTCATGAAATTAAACTCACACTCTATCCCAGAGAGACTACTTCCTTTTATTACCTTTTTTCGAAAATAAAACTTACCCGCAGCCAATCTTTTTAATTATTTTTACTTTAATCAGAAATATTTAGCTGCCACAAATCTTTTTCAAATTATTGTTCAGTGATTTTCTCATTTTCTTATACGTACATATATACGGATTGTTTACAGAGATTTGTCAGTCGGCGGTATTTTTAGTTGATGCATGCTTGTGTTTAATCTCTGTCTTTAGGTACTAAAATCTGTAACATACTTACGTGAAGTTATTATCTTTACTGATTGTCGTATTTTTTTGGTTAAAGAGTTTCAGTATGTTTCAGTATATTATAGCGATATATAAGTTGTTTGCTAGTGATAAATCCCTTCATCTATTGCCATCCATTGATTCCGCGTCAACATGGGATAAATCCCTTCCTCGTAAAGTGAATATTTTTATATGACGTTTAAAGCGTGGTAAGCTTCTGCATCGTTTAAACCGTTCTCTTAGAGGTATAGAAATTTCAGAGATTTCTTGTCCATCGTGTAGCAGATTGATGGAATCTAATCAACACATCTTTTTTGAATAATGTCATAGGCAAAGAAATTTGGCGGATTGTTCGTACGTGGTGTGATAAGTCTTTTCGTATTTTCGATTCCAACACTCATTGGTTTGAATGGTGAAGTTCGTGGCCCGTATCTAAGGAAAAGTAAGCGTCGTTTGTATGTCATCATCGCGACTACTTTATGGAATACTTGGTGGTATCGTAACAACGTCACTTTTAACTCTCAATCCTTGAGGAAAAGTAACATTTTTTATAGTATTTTTTTTTTCTTTTTTTTTTAACCACAGAGGCCGTATGTTTTGTAATTGGTCTGACCGGATAAACTATCATTTGTAATGCTAACTCTTTGCTAGGTTTTTTAATTATATACAGCCGTTCAAAAAAAAAGTTGTTTGCTAGTGAATAGTTTACATGATACAATGTCAAATGGCATAACAAAGTCCGTTCTTTGTTTGTCAGAGAAATATAAAAAGGAAAATACTAGATCCACCTAAGGTTTACGAAATTTTAGCCACTCGCTGACGTAGCAGAGTGCTGATTGGTTGGTTTTCTGTGGGCCACAGAAAATCAACCACAGAAATCAACCAATCAGCATTCTGCCACGTCAGCGAGTGGCTGAAATTTTGTAAACTTTATGTGGGTGTAGCACACCTCATATAAAAAACTTCAAATGAAACTACCAAATCACTTTAACTGCTTAAATGTATTAGAAGTATATAATTATGAAATGGGTTTTGTTAATGATAACTTAAAGGCTCTGGTTAAGAATATAATTTTTATTACACATGAAACAACAATTGATTATGACCAGATTATTTAGTTTCTTACAACCAATTGTAATTAAAATTCACTTTTTAACTACAGCTCTTAAGGCTGTCATTAGGAAATACCCGAAATGAAATATATGGATTCATTAATTATTATTATTACTTTTTTTTTAATTTAAAATGCTTAAATCAAATCCATAAGGGTTGTACTATTGCTACCCTCTTTACGTCTCCTACCCTTAATACCCGCTTTATTTATACGATAATACAGTTTTTGATGATTTTTTTGTTCCGTATTTTTTTCATTTATTACTTTTGACTTGCCAAACTTTATATTTTATATTCTATACTTTTTTCAATAGTTTTACCCACATTATTAACTGGACAAGATAATTTTTTATGGTTTTCTGCTTCGTATATTTTTTTACTTTCTTATTTTTAACTTGTAAAACTTTATATTTTGTGTTTCATTTTTTTATTTCACATATTTATAATAAAAATAAAATATAGAAAAACAAAAAAAGAATTAATGAAAAAAATTAAAGAGGGAGGGGGGGGGGGGGGGGGGGGGGGGTATTCCTATCATTTTAGTGGGGTGAGGAAAACCAAACCCTCCCTATTTTGTCCCCCACCCCTATTGTCCTCTCTGTTTACAATCTAACACAATTATTTATCAGTTTTTGTTTCGTATTTTCTGTCAGTTTATTACTTTTGACTTATTAAATATTATATTTTCTATTAAGTACTTTTAGGTTTATAGTTTTTAATATAAACAAAATTATAAAAAAAAGAAAAAAAAAATGTTAGGAGGGTGCCACTTGTAATTTAAGATGGTGGGGATAACCTCTCCCATTCTAAATAGCAAAGTTTAATTTCATAATGTAACTACGTGGATGGAATTTGTTGGCCAATAAAAGTCGGGTTTTAGACTCGATTTGGTTAAACTAATATAATCTAATTTACAAAAGAAAAATAAGAACACATAAGACTAGACTATCTGGAGTAGGAGGGGGAGTGAGGCCTCACATCACCCGTGACCCCCGTTTCGCTCACCACCCTCACGCAACACACACTAAAAAAACACACATACAATGGTGACCGGCTCATCATAGTGAGAGTGCAAAAAATGTAGGAACCAATTCTAAAATTAATGTTTTATTTGTTTTGTTAGTGTGTGGGGGATATTTAGTATGATATATTTGTATAAAGTGGGTATTTTAATAAAAAAAAAAAAGGACAAACATAAAAAGTAACCTTTTTTTTTAAGTGTCTAGTTATGAACATGAATAAACAAATGGCGATCATCCTCTTCCTGGATCTTGTCATCTCCAATCCCTAAATAATTTTTTTTCCATAAATCAATTCAATAAACAGATCTCCCTTCAATCCAATATGCCTTTTTCATATATCAATTCAATTCACTAATTTATTTTCTAATCAATTTGTTTTTTTTTTTTTTTGCCCTATTTTTCAATTCAATTCTAAGCCCTTTCCTTTTGGGGGTTTCGTTTTCTTCGTTTTTTTTCTTGATTTGCTTATGGGGAGTTATAGATCGAAGGAAGATGACGTAGCCAGGATCTCTACGTCAATATACGTCACGAATTTTCCGGATTCGTATACTGCTAAAGATTTGTTCCATTCATGTAAACAGTATGGTCACATTGTTGATTCTTTTATCCCATTGAAGAGATCGAAAGTTGGTAAGCGATTTGGTTTTGTTCGTTTTATTAATGTGTTTAATGTAGAGCGATTGGTTAACAACTTATGTATGATATGGGTGGATCGTTTCAAACTACATGCTAATATTGCAAGATTTAATAGAACTTATAGATATGGGATAGTTAAGCGAATAAGAATGAGAATGAGGTTCTGAAGAGTAGTAACCTTGGTCCTTGTAAGGTGAATGGCACTACTGATTCTAGTAAATCGTTTGTGCATGTGGTGAAAGGCATTAATTTGGTGAAAGAGACGGAGTCCATTCCTGCTATTATTTTAGATGATGAATGTCTGAATTCGAAAGATTTGTCCAACTCTTTAATGGGTAGGGTAAAAGAATTTACGTCCTTATCAAACCTCAAGAAGGCATTGTGCAGTGAAGGCTTTGATAACTTATGTATTTGCCTATTTGGTATATGGGAGAATTATGGGTTTTACTCGAATTCGAATCTACAAAGGCCAAAGAGTTATTTCAGGATAATGTTGGTGCAGGGTCGTGGTTTTCGGTGCTGCGTCAAGCTTGTAGTGATTTTACTACTGAGGGTAGAATTGTTTGGGTGGAAGTTGAAGGAATTCCATTCAAATTTTGGTCGGGTTCTACATTCAAAAGGATCGCTGCAAAGTGGGGAGATTTACTAGATGTTGATGATCATGTTGAGATGAGTTATCATACTAAAAGGCTGTGCATTCAAACTAAGGTATGCTCGAACATCTTTGAGAATTTTAAAATTGTTTTCTGTGGTAAAGTTCATTGGGTTCGAGCTAAAGAAGTTCCTGGATGGATTCCTGAATTTTTGGAAGATGAAGAGGATGTTGAGGATCAATCCCAACAGAGTAACAATGACGGTATATTCAGTGATCATGATATGAACAACGGTGGGGAAGATAGTGAAGTGGAGGAGGTTCAGGAAACTGTTTTTGACGAAGCTGATGGACAGAAGGAGAAGCAATCGGATGACCCTTTTGGGCTTTATCCATTACTAAATAAGGATAAAAAGGACGCACCACAAAAGATAAATAGCGATGACCAAAGTTTTAAATATCCTCCCGGATACACTCCTGAGGTGGAACCGAATGAGGTTGGTACAAATAATGATCAAAATCAGAATGTCAATGATGAAGCTTTACGTGAGGATCACTTGAATAGGAATCAGAATGATGGTATATCTAACAAATTCTCAAAATCTCTTTGTTATGGACGATTTAAGGAATCTGAGATGCCGCGTACGGGGGGATCTATGTTAAGTGTTATGGAGGAAATTGTGAAGGTGGGGCAAGCTATGGGGTATAATATGGAAGGATGTGTGAATAACATTACAGAGATCATTGAATCTTAAGGAGCGTCCGGGGTACATCGATGAATTTTCTATCGTTGAATGTTCAAGGCCTTACCCAAAAGGCAAAAAAATATTGGGTAAAAGAGTTGTGTATAAAGAATAAAGTGAATTTTTTGGGGTTGCAAGAAACAAAGATGAAGACTATTGATTTACTTAGTGTGAGATTATGTTGGGGTAATTTAAATTTTGATTATGTTCACAGTGATTCTATCGGTAACTCGGGAGGGATCTTATGTATTTGGGATCCAAATTCTTTCTGGAAGAAAAGTTCTACTGTATCAGATTATTTTGTCATTATTCGAGGTATGTGGTTAAGGTCAGGGACTGATCTTTTAATTGTGGTGGTTTATGCGCCACATGATGCTAGGGATAAGCGGATGTTATGGGATTATTTGACTCACGTGACCAATCAATGGGATGGTGAGGTTGTAATGATGGGTGATTTTAATGAGGTTAGATATAGATCAGATAGATTTGGTTCGATTTTTAATGTTCATGGTGCGGATGTGTTCAACTCTTTCATTACTAATGCGGGATTAGAAGAGGTTCATCTAGGTGGAAGTGCGTATACTTGGTGTCATAAATCTGCCACTAAAATGAGTAAATTGGACAGGTTCCTTGTTTCCGAAAATCTGTTGAATACATGTCCTAATATCAGTGCTATTACGTTGGATCGATACCTCTCGGATCATCGTCCAATTTTACTTCGCGAAACTTTATATGATTATGGTCCGATACCGTTTCGATTTTACTATTATTGGTTGGAAGCAGATGGCTTTGATAAATTCGTTATTGATTCTTGGAATGAAGCTCCCGAAGATGATAATAATGCTATTTGTAAGTTTTTATATAAATTGAAGTTTCTAAAATCGAATATTAGAAGATGGTATACTGTATACAGAAATAATAAAAAGGGAGCTGCTGTTAAACTCAAGGAGGATTTGAGGTTTATGGATGAGGAGATTGATAAAGGTAATGGTTCGGTGAAGATAGTTAATAAAAGATTGGAGGTGCTTAATAAGCTACAACATGTGGTTAATGCTCAAGCTTCGGAAGTCGCCCAAAAGGCCAAAATAAAATGGTACATTGAGGGAGATGAGAATGTCAAGTTCTTTCATGGTTTGTTAAACAAGAAGCGTAGTCAATTGAATATTCGGGGTGTTATGAAAAATGGAACGTGGACTGATAATCCGGACACTATGAAACAAGAATTTTTTCATCACTTCAAAAATAGATTCGAGAAACCTTCGAATCAACGTGCGCGTATTGACATTAGTTTCCCGAATGTTTTGTCAATTGATCAACGAGAAGATTTGGAGCGTATGGTGTCTAAAGAGGTTAAAAAGGCAGTTTGAGATTGTGGTATGGATAAATCTCCCGGCCCGGATGGTTTCACTTTTGGTTTCTTTCGCCACTTTTGGTCGACTATTGAATGTGACGTGTTTGAGGCTGTTAAACATTTTTTCACGCATGGTGACATTTCAAATGGATGTAACTCGATTTTTATTGCTTTGATCCCGAAAATTCCTGATGCTAACATGGTTAAGGATTTTCGTCCTATTAGTTTGATTGGGAGCGTATATAAAATTATAGCTAAAATTTTGACTAATTGGCTCGTGAATGTGCTAGGAGATATTGTTAATGAGGTTCAATCGCCCTTCATCGCGGAGAGACAAATTTTAGATGGGCCGTTTATTCTAAATGAGGTAATGCAATGGTGTCGAATGAAGAAAAAACAAGTTCTTATTTTCAAAGTCGACTTTGAAAAAGTTTATGACTCGGTTCAATGAGATTTTTTGGATGATGTTCTATATAAATTCGGTTTTGGCAATAAATGGCGTGTGTGGATTCAAAGTTGTCTCAAATCGTCTAGAGGATCCATTCTTATTAACGGAAGTCCTACGGAGGAATTTCAGTTCTTTAGAGGTCTTAAGCCAGGTGATCCGTTATCTCTGTTCTTATTTATTCTTATAATGGAGAGCTTACATTTATCGTTTCAGCGTGTAGTGGATTCGGGATTGTTTATTGGAATTAGCCTTAATTCCATGGTAAATATTTCCCACTTGTTCTATGAGGATGACGTGATGTTTCTTGGTCAATGGAGTGAAACGAATATTGACACTCTTGTTCATGTGTTGGAATGTTTTCACCGTGCTTCGGGTCTTCGGATAAATATGTGTAAAAGCAAAATCCTAGGAATTCATGTTGAAGATGGGAAGATCAAAAATGCAGCATCTAACCTTGGGTGCTTAATTCTCAACACTCCTTTATCTTATTTAGGTTTGAAAGTTGGAGTTAATATGTCGAGGGTGCATGCTTGGAAAGAGGTAGTCGATAAGGTGACGTCTCGTCTTTCGAGATGGAAGATGAAAACACTATTTTTTGGAGGTAGATTCACTCTTATTAATCGGTATTAGGGTCGATGCCTATTTTCCATATGTCTATATTTAAGGTCCCTTTGAGTGTGCTTCAAAAAATTGAATATATTCGAAGTCATTTCTTTAATGGGCATGATACTAGAAGCAAAAAAGCATCGTGGGTGAAGTGGAGTAAGGTGTTAACCTCGAAAGAAAAGGGGGGGGGGTTTAGGAGTTTCCAGCTTATATGCGCTTAATAGAGGTTTAATGTTTAAATAGGTATGGCGGTTCTATGCTCATAAAACATCTCTATGGACAAGAGTTATAAAGGCAATCCATCGTTCTGATGGTAGATTGGAACAGGAGTCGAAGGCTGGAATTCGGACTTGTTGGACAAATATTGTTCAGGAAGTGAAGCAAATGCAGAATCAGGGGGTTGACTTCTTCGAATATATTCGGCTTAAATTAGGGAATGGTGATAATACGTTGTTCTGGGAAGATAAATGGTGCGAAGGTGGGGTTCTTAATGACTTATTTATGCGTTTATATACGTTAGAGTTGTTGAGAACATCCACAGTTAGCGTGAAGTTGAGCGAGTCCAGTTTAGAAAATTCTTTTCGTCGGAAAATGAGATGTGGTGTTGAAGAAACGCAGCTTGGTGATGAGGCGAAAAATGAACCACTTTTAGGGGGTCGTTTAAGCCCGGAATTGAATTTATTTGATCAAATATTGCCCTAAATCGCTCCTTTTGTGATTTTAGGTACTTTGGGAGAGAAATCAGGAAAAGGAAGCAATTCGGACATTTTTGGAGCATAAAAGTGAAGAAAACGCCAAAGTCTTAATTTTCCTTACTGGGAACAGTAGGTGACAGCGTCAAGAAGAAAATCTTGACGGCGTCAAGAGTAATTTCCATGACGATCCAGTACAGATTTGAAGGCGTCACGAAGTAGGGCGTCAAGAGGAAAATGCATGACGACCTGGAAACATATAACACTTGACGGCGTCAGATCTGGATCAAGGCAGTCCGAGAATTATTTTGGCGGCGAGATGACGGCATCACAAAATTTGTCTTGACGCCGTCAGACCCTATTTCCTATATATAGTTTTCTAATTTTCACATTAAAAAGAGAGAAGTTTTGGAGAAACCCTAAGTACGAACTTGGTACGGATTTTACAGGTTTTTCAAGGGTTCTAAGCCCTTGATACCTTTCATGTGTAATTGAGATAAGTATTCTTTTAATTCGATCAATATGTCTATGTGTTGGTTGTCTATATCTTGTTCTTGTCTTAATTTCATCATGCTAGGCTAGATCTATCTTGTGTTTGCTTGGATCTAATGAAACCTAGATGTTAATTATGTGTTGATTACTTGTTTATAGTTGTATTGGATGAATGAATTCGATGTTAGGCTTAATAAAACTGGCAGACTTCCAAATGGTAACATGCTTGAACGTCTTAGGAAACAGGAACTGACGTGCACTAGGTTTTATTGGTTGTATTTAATGCATGAGTAAATTCTAATGATCCCATGTTAGGAGCTTCTTAGCCGGCTCGACATAGGAGTGAAGTAGGCACTCATAGGATTGGGGAATTAAGTGCGCCACCCCATGAATGGTATTAAGGAATACAATCCGTCATCCACGCAACTATAACAAGTAATTAATGTGTAAAAGATATCTAGGGAGTAGTGAAATCTAAGTAAACACATTTTCTCCACTTATTGCTCACAACCTTAGTATAATTTAGTTTATTTTCATTTCTAGTATTTTATTTTGATTGCATCTTTAGTATTGGGTTAGTTGACTAGCAACTAATTCCGCCCAAATCCTTCAAACCCGAGATTTTTACTTGCTTTCTAAAAAAATATAAAAATAAAAAAAGAATCATCCTTCATCTTTAGAACTAGTATTTAGGTTTTCTAATCCTAGCGATACTATTCCTAGCTGAATGATCAATCCCCCAGTACTTGTCACTATACTATACTACAACGATCAGGTACACTGCCTGGTGGGGGTTGTAAGCTTCTCAAGATCCCTTGAGAGGTAAAGCCTGGTGCGATTCCCACGTATCAAGTTTTTGGCGCCGCAGCCTGGGGAATAGTTATTGTCTAGGTTAGAATCTCTTTTTATTAGGTCTACTTGCTAGATTCCTTTCTAGTGAGGTTTTATTTTTATTTTTAGGTTTTCTTTAGTCTATCTTATTTCTTTGTGTCCTTTGTTCGTAAACTATTTCGATGGATAACAATAACACTGATCGTTTGATTCATGTTATTCGTGTTTTTCGTCGTAGGATTTTCCAAATGCCAACCCCACTCCCTTTAGGGGAGAATGAGAACCCACCTAACCTCTCACCCAACCACCACTTTGACAATAATTCTGAGTTAGAAGAGTCTGATCATGATGATGACCGTAGGGCTAGTCCTTTTTACTATTCAGACTCCGATGAGGATCTTGATGATGGTGATGTGATTAATGAGAATAGGATGGAAGAAGAAATAAATCCTCTTAGGTATGTCGACCCTAGAACCAGGATTGAGTGTGATAGTTCGTTTAACATGCAATTCCCTTGTAAGATCGGATTTAGGAGCTTTAACGCCTATCTTAACTCATCTCTCCCAATGAACATAATCTCGCGTAATGAATATAATAAAATCATGGTAGATGAGTTAGAATACAAAGGAGAAAACATTATTGCTAGGGCAATACCATTGCACGTGTTTGTAGGAAGCTTGGTTTATCTTGTTGAGTTCGTGGTTATGGAGAATATAGGAGAGTTTATTGATGATAAGTTGACCCAAGTTGTGTTTGGAAAACCTTTCAAACGGTTGACCAACCTCGATGAAAAACTCATAGAAGGGTTAATTACATTCTCGGATGGGGATGAAGATTTTGTCTATCAAATGCCTCGCACACACCCTAGGTTCAAAGATTTTTCCATGGAAAAGTGTAGTAGGTATCCGCCCATAGAAATGTTAAGTGAGAATGATAAGAGAAAAGGACTTAAGTATACTCATGAAAAGAATAAAAGATACTATCGCGGATGCTTAGAGTTAGGAGATGATTATAAGAAAGATGAGGCGACTATTAGATGGCTCACACTTGGTTATGTGAGCATAAGCGATACACATTAACCCATGACCTTGAGTCTAGCTACAAGACTCGTAAATAAAGAAAAGCGCTTCTTGGGAGGCAACCCATGTTTTGTGTGATTTTATTTTGTTTGTTTGTTATTTGCTTCCGTATGCATGCTTTTTTTTTATTGTTGGTAGATCATGTTTCTCAATTAAATAGTGGAAATACTTTACTTTGTTGTTTTGGCCTAGTCATAACTCCACCTAAAAGTATTTTTGCAAAATATAAGTGTAAGGGGAAACCCCAAATATGTTTTTAAGAAACAAACCGATCATGATTCTCCACAATATTAAATGAACATGTATATTCGTATTTGTTAGAGTCAAATGCTTGTATTGAGTCATAATGAAGTTTTGCAGGATTTTCCAGGAAGTAGGACCAAGTTTTTCCAGAAATTTTCTGGAAACTTAACATAAGAATTTCTGCAGGTCACTTCTGACGGCGTCATGAATTAATTCTTGACGGCGTCACGTGTAAAAATCTGGAAATTTTACCGGTTTTGTTTTTCTAACGGAATCTTATGGTTTTTGTGAATTATTAAGTTTTATAATCTCCAGGAGATCTGCAAACTTCATTCCACAAGCATTATATCTTATCTTGTTTTCTAGGATTTAGTAACTTATATAGGATGCCGCCGTTTTTACGCGAGGTTGTTTTTGTCTGTTTTCTCAGGATTTACAGGTTATGTAAGACAAGAAGATGATTTATATTCTGGAAGGGAAGTTTTGATTGTTCATTTTCTTGGAGGAAGATTTAACCTGGCCACCTTATTATCCATACTGAGCGAATCAGGGGAGTATTTGATTTCATTCTTTTTACTTTTTAACTTTTACATTCTTTACTTGAACATTGGGGACAATGTTCATCTTAAGTGTAAGGGGAGGGTAAAAAGATGATACCTTACATATGCACTTTCGCTTGAGTTTGTTTTGTTTAATGGTAGATGTGTAATAAAACTATGAGAAATACTTGTTAGTGTAATTTTAGCGCCAAATTTAAATTTTTTTACAACATTTAGGAGTGAAACTTTAGCCATAGCAAGCGTCTCATGGATAGGAGATTGTATGACTAGCACAAAACCGTATATTCAGAAAAATTTTCCACCCAAATATGTGAGGTTCGCCTTTAGATTTGATAGGAAAAGCATTTACTATTAGTGCTTATGAGTGTACCGGTAGCATTTAGATTCTAGAACCTGCGTTAGTGATGCATCCCGAGACCACTAGTGAGACTACATTCGTGTGGTAGGATTTACCACATGATAAGAGGCATTAGGATCACCCTTGTGTTAAACCCGTATATAATTACTTGACCATTTAAGTCATATTACTTGGCTAGTTAAGTCAACTAATTTTTCTCACAACCTTAGCGTTGTACTCATTTTTAGTATACGAAACCCCTAGTACACCCCTCCGAGCCTATCTTTTCGTTTCTAACTTTAAGCATTTTACTTAAAGGAAGAATTTGTTACACCCCACTTAAATGTACAACCAAATCGCCTTAGCCTTCCGTGTATGCGCTCATCTTTAGTGCATTATTGTTATTTGTTAAACCCTAAGTTAACTATCTAATTGATTACATGGTTGCTAAGTCGAGTCATATCCTTGTACATATTATTTTGGGACGATTGGGACTCATGGGTAAAGTACTTATTTTATGGAGTAATGGGAAAGAACATCATTTATTACCCTCATATGTGCGTTAATCTTAAAAGTGCTCCAAGTGTATTGATTTTCTTAATTCGAGTCATTAGATTAGTTTATTGTAAAGTATGTAAAAATTCAAGTGTACGGGGAATGTTCATTCCCTATGATGTATTATTTTTTATGGTAGGGTAAGAGTGTATGCGCAAAAAAAAAAAAAAAAAAAAAAAAAAAAAAATTCAAGAAAAGATAAAAAAAATAGAAAAAAGATAAAAGAAAAACATACGGACTACCATCCCTTTTTATTCTATGTTTATTTTATGTTTTTGTTATTTTTCATTTATTAGCTTAAGTCGAGTCTATTCTTGACTTAGCAACGCTATATTGTACATGTAATTAACCAAGATTGTTAGCTCGCCACCAGTAAAAACTTCCTTTATCCAACAAAACCGTGTATTTCATATCCCTACACCTAACGTTACAACCCTTTAAAAGACCTCTTTGATAGTTTATCCTAGGTGCTTACGCCATGTGGTGGAGGTTTGATCCTTTCCCAAGCCTATGGTAATCTATTTTGCTATGACAGGTAGTGAGAAATATCTTCCGTTTCCATATTGTAATTTATACTTTATTACACCCGAGAGATGTGAGTATCTAAACACTATTTGTGAGGTGCTTGTGTATGACCTTCGTGCTTGTCTATTGGTCTTTAGTGGAACGATTATTTGTTGTAATTACTTTTATATTAGTGTTAAATGATCCCTAACTTGTATTTTGAGTAGAATAAAAGCGCATTTGCTTGAGGACAAGCAAATCTCAAGTGTAAGGATATATGATGAGGCGAAAAATGAACCACTTTTAGGGGGTCATTTAAGCCCGGAATTGAATTTATTTGATCAAATATTGCCCTAAATCGCTCCTTTTGTGATTTTAGGTACTTTGGGAGAGAAATCTGGAAAATGAAGCAATTCGGACGTTTTTGAAGCATAAAAGTGAAGAAAATGCCAAAGTCTTAATTTTTCTTGCTGGGAACAGTAGGTGACGGCGTCAAGAAGAAAATCTTGACGGCGTCAAGAGTAATTTCCATGACGATCCAGTACAGATTTGAAGGCGTCACGAAGTAGGGCGTCAAGAGGAAAATGCATGACGGCCTGGAAACATATAACACTTGACGGCGTCAGATCTGGATCAAGGCAGTCCGAGAATTATTTTGGCGGCGAGATGACGGCGTCACAAAATTTGTCTTGACGCCGTCAGACCCTATTTCCTATATATAGTTTTCTAATTTTCACATTAAAAAGAGAGAAGTTTTGGAGAAACCCTAAGTACGAACTTGGTATGAATTTTATAGGTTTTTCAAGGGTTCTAAGCCCTTGATACCTTTCATGTGTAATTGAGATAAGTATTCTTTTAATTCAATCAATATGTCTATGTGTTGGTTGTCTATATCTTGTTCTTGTCTTAATTTCATCATGCTAGGCTAGATCTATCTTGTGTTTGCTTGGATCTAATAAAACCTAGATGTTAATTATGTGTTGATTACTTGTTTATAGTTGTATTGGATGAATGAATTCGATGTTAGGCTTAAGAAAACTGGTAGACTTCCAAATGGTAACATCCTAGCGACACTATTCCTAGCTGAACGATCAATCCCCCGGTACTTGTCACTATACTATACTACAACGATCAGGTACACTGCCTGGTGGGGGTTGTAAGCTTCTCAAGATCCCTTGAGAGGTAAAGCCTGGTGCGATTTCCACGTATCACTTGGTGACTTGTATGAGTTGATTATTACGGTTACTCTTACTCCTAGTGTTGATAGATATGTATGGTCCATGGAAAATTCAGGGGAGTTCTCGGTGGCTTCTATCCGAAAGATTATAGATGGAAAACGGTTCCAGGGTGTTACTACGTCAACCAGGTGGGTTAAATCCCTGCCAATCAAGGTGAATATTATTGCTTGAAAAATCAAAATTGATACTTTGCCTACGAGATATAATATTTCTCGTCGTGGCATAGAGATTGATTCTATTGATTGTCCTATTTGTAATGGTGGGGTGGAGACTACTAGTCATCTATTTTTCCAATGTAGATTGGTTAGGTTGATTGCTCGAAAACTTTCTTCCTGGTGGAATATGGATTATGCTGATGTTAATACTTACGAGGAATGGTGTACATGGATGGTGTCGCTTCGAATTCAGGCCAAGCTCAAATATGTATTTGAAGGCATCTTTTCCGGCTTGTGGTGGTCGATATGGGATTTCCGCAACAAACTCTTATTCAAGAAGGAGACTCCAAGGCATGCGGTGATTTTTGATAATATTGTTTCTATTCCTTTTAATTGGTGTAAGTTTAGACGTAAAGCCTCGTTCAAGTGGAATGATTGGCTTAAAAACCCATATCTTGTTGTAGTTTAATTCTAGCTCCTTGCTAGTTGGTTTTAATAAAATTTGATGTTCAAAAAAAAAAAAAAAAAAAAAAAAAAAAAGAAAAAGAAAAAAAACTGGCGAAAGTTGAGAGCGATTGAGGGAAAGTGAGAGGAGAAAGAAAGCTGAGCTGACATTAATGGTGACCACTCACTTTAGCCCTAGATACAATAGAGGGTGACGCCCATGGGCGGAGATAAAGAGGGGACACAACGGGCGGGTGTCCCCTAGCGAAAAAAGATTGTAGTTTAAAATTTTGAAAATATTTGATTTTATTCGTAATTTACTCCCTTTAAGTACCAATTTATAATGTAATTTCAAATTTTTATCAAAGTGTACCTCATCGACTAAAAATTTCTGGCTCCAACCCTAGGGAGGCGTCACCTTCAACACTCAACCTCACGTGCCACCCCCTCTATGACTCCCTCCGCCTCATACGTGAGCAAGCAAAAAGAGGAGGGAAGTGGTAACCACTCTCACCATTCAGTTTTATTTTTTTTATTTTTATTTTTTTATTTTTTTTTTATTTTTTTTTATATTATTATTATTGTTTTTTGTGAGGTATTTGGTGAGATTTGTTTGCATAAAGTAGAATAGTTTGGGGAGTTGAGCGGAGTAGTGACCATTGTGTCTGAAATGTGAAAAGAGTGGTGATGTGTTCAATGATTATTTGGCGTTGATGTAGCGATGGAAATCTTTTATATAATAAAATAATTACATCATTTCGGAGTTTTTTTTTGTCAAAACAATCTTAGTGGGAAAAAAAATGGACCAATATGAATGCTCGATTTTGACACATAGGTGAAATCGAGCAATATGATTGGCCAATAAAAAGTCAAAATTGAATTGATTTTGGTTAAACTTTAACAAATTTGGTGGAGAGTTTGATTGAGGAAAAAAACACATAAAAATGCAGGTGTCAAATTTATGAAAATAAAAACTCTAGATAATAAACAAATAGTGGTTGAATTTTAAATGTATTATGTGGAGTTAAGTATAAAATTATAAATCTCCATGGTTTTTGATAACTTTAGATAATAAACAAATAACCGCTTACATTTTATACCCCCTACACTTTATAATATGAACTTTGTTTACAATTACATGAGTATTAGTATTGGTTTGAGACTTTCATCCATTAAACTTACAAAATTTTATAAATGTACGAATTAGTTTTAATATACGTTCAATACTTTTAAAATAAATATTAGTTTCAAACTTTCATTTATTAAAATATATTTTAACGGTGATATAAATATCAAATGGTAAGTACGAGTTGCTATGATATGAAAATAAATATACGCAATTGTACTTATAATGACTCATGTAATTATTATTTAAAGTTTATATACGGATATCCGAAAAAACATTTTTAAAAAATTTCATCAACGCTTATTATGTGCTACTAAACTCGCAAATTTTGTACAACATGATATCAATAGTTAAAGTTAAACAACAACATCAACCTCAACATTAACATCTATGTCAGCTAAACAAAGTTAAATATTTCATCCAATAAATTTTTTATAAAATATTAATTGATATTAATACATAATGAAAAACTCGCGCATATTTATTAGTTGTACTTATATCATAATTTTCACGGGAAAATTCTTATATATCCATATTGTAAACAAAAATTTTAAAATAAATTTGATTTATGTGTAAATCCATGTGATCAAAAAACCTTTGGCCAAATAACATTATAAGGAAACACGCTCAAGAATCTAATACAAGGTCGATGCCACGGTTATATATACAATTTCTGCTAATTATTTTTCTTACTTTCGTACATGTTGATGTTCTAACTTTTTAAAATATACATAAGATTTTCTGTTTTTAAACGATAATACTATATAATTAAATTTTTCTGAAAAACCCTGTGCGTGCACCAATATTATAAGTAGTATAAAATAATGTGATTTTCTGATTGTTTAATAAAATGAACAATTAAGTCCTAAATTTTTAACTATAAAGTAATTTTACATTCAAACTTTTTGATATAGATTTTAATAGATCTTTCGTGAACTGAACTGTTAAAACTAACGACCATTATTATTATTTTGATTATATTAAATCAAAATTAATCTTATTATTAAAAAGTTTGTATATTCACGAAGTTATAAACATTAAAATGAAAACATGGTTTTGAAGTTAATTGATTTTAATACCAGATTTTTGTGTATAAACGAGAGTATAAACTAGTAATCATAATTAGTACTCGAAGTATTTTATATATAACTAAAATTACAACCATACAAAGCATTTTGATTATCAAAACTATAAATGGTTGAATAACATATAAAACAAGATGTTATCTGCTCTTTTGGTTGCAATTATTTATTTAACAATGTTTTTCTTCATATTATGATTTTTTTTTTTTTCATTTTTTTTGAACGGCGGATTTATTAGCGAGCCTAGCAAGGAGCTAAAGCTCAAAAAAAGAAACAATTACATAAGAGATGTCAAAGGACTTTTAAGCCATCCTAACCAATCTATATTTCTATTAGCTTTAGCATTACACCAAACATAAGAATGATACACAATAAGATCAAATAAGCATGCCTTTGTAAGAGCAACCAATGAGAAAATCAGCTTATTTCGATAATTTCAAATTATCCACCATGAAACTAACATCGTACCTTCCAAGAATTCTTTCACCTCTTTCCCGAACTTCAAGCCTTCTAACCAACTTAACCATTCTTGATACGTAGAAAATCCGTTAGCCGGAAGCTCCCACCACACTAGAATCCTTGTAACAATGGCAGAAGCAACCAAACAAGAAAAGAAAGATGGTATGTGGTTTCAATCCCTACCTAACAAGCTTGGAAAACAATAGACGACACTTCCAACCCTCTTAAAGACATATTAAACCTTGACGGAATCTTGTTCAAAGCTATACGCCAAGCCAACATATTAATTTTAATAGGAACTAATTTTACCCATCTAGTAGGCGACCCATCCAACAAACATAAACCCTCTTATATGAAATTCCTAGCCGAAGCAACCGAGAAAGACCCTTCTCCAACCAGACTCCACAACCATCTATCTTGATCTTTAGAAAATTCAAAAGTACTTATCTTGTTGGCTAACTCTTCCATTTGCATACCTTCTGCTCCCCCTTGGTGTTCTTCTAAAACCATAAAGCAACCCATTTAGGACTTTAACACGAACATTAACCTCTTTGTTCTCCTCGAGAGCAAACAAACGATGATAAAGCATTTTCAAAGCACCATCATCCTACCAGTTGTCTAACCAAAATAAAGAGCCATTACCATTCCCCAACTTTTTATTCATACATGAATACAAATCCACACCTCTTTCTTTTAGCTGAATCATACTACGAATACAATCCAGCGAAGTCGACGACTTACCCACCGAGATGTCCCGATCGAGATTACCACTATACCCATGAATAGCCTTAACAACCGAAACCCACATAGCATCAGGTTGAGTGTTGAACCTCCAAATCCATTTAAAAAGCAAAGCACGATTCATAGAAAAAAAAGCTAGACATACCCAAACCTCCAACATCCTTACTAGCTACAACACTATCCCAACTAAACCATGCTGTCTTTCGAGCACCTAGTTCCGCACCTCGAAGAAAATTACTTCTATACGATTCAAGACGTTTAAGCACTCCAATCGGAACTTTGAAAAGCGAAAAATAATACAAGGGAATGGTACTCAAAACTGCTTTGGTAAGAGTAAATCTGCCACCTATTGAAAGAGTTTTCGCCTTCCATTTGGACAATCTCGCTACCACTTTATCAAGAATAAAATCCCACGAATGAATGCGAGCCATTTTACTACCCACCATAACCCCGAGGTATTTGAAAGGAGTTTTAGAAGCATAACATCCAATGAGAGTTGAGCCTTTAGAAACCTCATTGTACTTAACACCTCCGACTCTCATAAAACTACATTTATGGTTGTTAATCCGAAGACCCGAAGCAAGGTAGAAGCATTGCAAAATACTAACAAGATGACGTAAATTCTCTTCTTTCCATTCCCCAATAAAAATCGCATCGTCAGCATAAAAGTGATGAGATTGTTAATACAAATATCGCCTAAAAACGTTATTTATATTTTACGATCTTCGCTAAGTTTTGTTAATGACAAATGTAAACTTTAGTTTCTAAGTAAAACATAATCTTAGTTTTAAAGACTTGCATAAACTAGACTTTTGCTACATTTTACATTTCATAAAACACAACACTTTATATTTTCTAAAAATAGAATTGTCACATCACATTTATGGCAAGTTTTATCATTATACATTTATGGAAAGAAATGTGTTTGACTTACTTAGATGTTGCTTGCAAGTTTAGTGTTTGACTTGATATTATGTGATGTGACATTGTTTGGTTTGCAAGAGTAATGAGATGTGACTTTGTTTGGTTTGCAAGATTTATTGCAAAACCAACTGCAAGCCCAGCGGTACCCTGGAGGTACACGGGCAGAACCCTTTTGAGGGGTCCGCCTGATCCGCCAGACCTGCAGAAGGTTTGGCTATAAATATTGAGCCACAAGTTGAATTTTGGCTCATCACTTGACATCATATTTTACACACACATTCATTCTTTCATCTAACCTCTTAACATTTCATATGTGAAGTTTCTTTTTGTAGCAAAGAGATTCACGAGCTTACTAAAAGTAACAAGTATTCAACACAACGTTGCAAGACTTGTTAGCTTAGCATTGTGTAGACTTGTGTAGTTTACACTTCATTTGATTGTGTATTTTCAGTAGTGATCGGTTAGTATTTTAGTCCTCAAAATACAAAGTGTATCGGGAGTAGTTGTACCCTTGTAAAAGAACTAACGGGAGTGGTTGTACCCTTGGTAAAGAACTCGACATCTAGCTTTGTGTCGGTAAAAGTATAAGCGACGTGTAAGGTTTTCTCCGCCGGTGAAAGGAGCTTGTTGACTAATGAAAGTAACTCTCGAGTTGGATACTCGGGGCGTGGACGTAGGGCAAGGAAAAAGAGTCCTTGTAGCCGAACTACGATAAATACTCGTGTTGTGGTTTGATCATTTCTTTCATTTACTTGCATGTTATATATTGTGTTTGTGTATATATCTTTGATCAAACGGAAAGTTTCAAAGCTAACTTAACAAGTTAAAAAGATTTTAATCGGTAAACTATTCAACCCCCCTTCTAGTTTTCCACAATTGGCATCAAGAGCTACGTTACTCAAGCTTTTAAAATATATTGTGTTTTAAAACTTGAAACGATCCATGGATTTTGAAAATTACAAAGAAGGGCAATCTATGCAAAGACCACCACTCTTTGAAGCAAATGGTTTTATATATTGGAAAAACCGTTTTGAAACTTACGTGAAATCTAAAGATATAGATTTGTGGTATATAATTATTGATGGTGATAACGTAGTTACTAACATCAAAGATGATGATCAAAAGAAATTAATTGGTAAAAATAATGAAGCTAAAATGATGCTTTACAACGCTTTGCCTAAGAAAGAATATGAAATAGTCTTTTTGTGTAAAACCGCCAAAGATATTTGGCAATCTTTAATTGTCACTCATCAAGGAAACTCACAAGTTAAAGATGACAAAATTGATCTTCTTGTTCAACAATATGAACAATTTGTTATTTCCGAAGATGAGATTATTGATAATGCTTTTGCTAGGTTTAATACTATTATTACTTCACTTAAAGCACTTGACGAATCTTTTTGTAGTAAGAACTTTGTCAGGAAATTTCTTAGAGCACTCCACCCGAAGTGGAGAGCAAAAGTGACGGCAATTGAAGAATCCAAAGATCTTTCAAGCATGTCACTTGATAAGCTAATTGGAAACCTCAAAGTTCACGAAATGGTAATGGAAAAAGATTCGGAACTAGTTAGAGGCAAGAAAGAAAAAGTTAAGTCCATTGCCTTGAAAGCTAGAGTCCAATCAAGTGATGATGAAGAATCTACTTCGGATAGTGATGATGAGGAATATGCTATGGCTGTTAGAGACTTCAAGAAGTTCTTTCGTAGAAGAGGAAAGTTTGTAAGGCAACCTAAAGATGACAAGAAAACTTTCCGAAAAGATCGTGATGATAGGAAAGGAAAGGTTGAAAGAAAATGCTATAGGTGTGGAGACACAAGTCATCTTGTAGGATAATGTCCAAAACCACCCAAGAGCAAACCTCAACAAGCTTTTGTGGGTGGTGCTTGGATTGACTATGAAGGAGATGACGATGAGCCAAAGAATGACGATATTGCTCTCATGGCTCACAACTCAAATGACGTATTATCCGACTCATCTTACTCCTCTATTGATGATGACACTTTACAAAAAGAATATAACAAACTTTGTGAATTGAGCTCAAAAATCATAAACAAAAATAAATTTTTGAAAACTAAAAAGGAGTTTTTAGAAAATGAAGTTTAAGAGTTAAAAGAAAAAGCTAAGAGATTAGAAAAGAGTAAAGGTATTGACACACCTTGCAAATCATGTGAAGAGCTTAAACTAGAAGTTGAGAAACTCAAAATGATCTAATAAAACAAACCACAAAGTTTAAGAAGTTCGATAAGAGCATTTCTTGTGCGGATGAAATTATGAAACTTCAAAAGTCACCCTTTGATAAAACAGGACTAGGATTTACGGAAATAGAAACTTCAAAGGGTCAAATGAAACAAGAAAAGATTGCACAAGAAACAAATAAAATTGCTACAGCAGCCTGCGAATCAGGCGGAACCCAATTTAGGGTTCCGCCCGTTGGTCCCGAAGGTTCCGCCAGGTCTGCTGCAGCAGTAACTCCATCCACTTCGGATCGTTCAAAATTTGTTAAAGTTACATACAAAATGGAACAAAACCTGTGTTTAAAACTCGAGTAGGATTTAGTAAAAATGAATTTAGAGTTAAAACTACTCAACCAAGACCTAAGATTCCAATTCCCAAACGCCCCTTTCCAAAGAGCAACTTCAACACTCGACCAAACTACCAACATGTTTGGAACTAAAACACTCCTAGACATTACCAAACTCCAACCACATGCCATGGAACCCTTATGCTCTATTTTCATACTTGGAACAAATTAATGGTATGCTTAACCAAAATGGACCCATGAGAAATTGGGGACCAAATGTTTGAGTGTTTTTCATAAAATATGTGTGCCTCAAAGTTTGTTTGGAACCGGATGAATGAATTAAAGATAGCGGTTGTTCAAGGCACATGACGGGTAACAAAAGTCTCTTCACTTCTTATCACAAATGTGACGGAGGTAATGTTACATTTGGTAGTAATGCTAAGAGCAAAATCATCGGAAAAGGTACAATCTCTCATGACTCTCTTTTTATTGATGATGTAGCTCATGTTGATAACTTAGGCTTTAATCTCCTTAGTATTAGTCAACTTTGTCGTAATAAGTATAATGTTCTTTTTAGTGAAAACGGAAGTAAAATACTTAAAGATGGTATAACCATAGCCAAAGGTGTCCTTAAGAACAACGTATATGTCATGAAGATGGATCCAACATCTAGAGACAAACTTTGTCTTACCTCATTAGATGCATCTTCAACTTTATGGCATAGACGTTTAGGACACGCTAACATGAGACTAATCCAAAACCTCTCCTCCAAAGACTTAGTTCGAAACCTACCTAAGTTGAAATATGACCAACACTTTTGTGATGCTTGCAAAGTCGGTAAACAAGTCCATAATAGCCATAAGGCTAAAAACTTGGTTTCTACATCTAGGTGTCTAGAACTTTTGCATATGGATTTATTTGGTCCATCCGCTATACAAAGTTATGGAGATAACTTCTACACTTTGGTCATAGTTGATGATTACTCAAGATATACTTGGACAAAATTTTTGAAAAGTAAAATGAAGCTTTTGATAAATTTGAAATTCTAAGTAAGAAAATTCAAAATCAAGTAGGGTCTAATATTGTGTCTATTAGAACGGATCACGGTCGTGAATTTGATAACGAATTTCAATTTGGTAACTTTTGTGATAATAATGGAATAACTCATAACTTTTCGGCTCCACGTACTCCTCAATCTAATGGTGTAGTAGAACGTAAAAACCGGACATTGCAGGAGATGAGTAGAACAATGCTTAATGAACAAAACATTCCACAAAAGTTTTGGTGTAATGCCGTTGACACATCAACGTACATTTTAAATCGAGTCTTAATTAGACCATTCTTGAATAAAACTCCTTATGAACTATATAAAGGTAAAAAGCCTACATTAGGATACTTTAGAGTGTTTGGGAGTAAATGTTTCATTCTGAACACCAAGGATTATCTCACCAAATTTGACCCAAAGTCTTATGAAGGTGTATTTCTTGGATATTCACAAAATAGTAAAGCATACATTGTTTTGAACAAAGAAACCTTAAGAGTCAAGGAATCATTGAACGTAACATTTGACGAGAGTCCACCTCCCTCTAAGACATCACCTTTGGTAGATGATGACTTAGTTGAAAGCCAAGCAATAGAAAACCAAGAAATTTTAAGTGATGACAAGGAAGATGAACTATTAAACAAAGAACTTGTCAATGTCAAAGAATGTAAAAGTCATCCATTAGATGGTGTCATTGGTAATATTAACGAAAGAACACTAAGGTCAAAAGTTCAAAATGAAAGCAATTACTTTTGTTTCGTGTCAACCATTGAACCTAAAAATATTAATGAAGCCATTAAAGATGAGTCTTGGGTAATTGCAATGCATGAAGAGTTAAACCAATTTGTTAGGAATGATGTATGGACATTAGTTCCTCAACCAACGAGTCAAACTATAATTGGAACAAAATGGGTATTTCGTAATAAAATGGATGAAAATGGAATTGTGTCTAGAAACAAAGCTAGGCTAGTTGCACAAGGATATAACCAACAAGAAGGCATTGACTACGATGAAACTTTTGCTCCGGTTGCTAGGCTCGAGTCAATTAGAATCTTACTTGCATATGCATGTGCACACAATTTTAAACTCTTTCAAATGGACGTCAAAAGTGCATTTCTAAACGGAGTCATTAATGAAGAAGTGTATGTTGCTCAACCACCGGGCTTCATCGATTTTGAAAAACCAAATCATGTTTACAAACTTAAAAAGGCTCTTTACGGACTTAAGCAAGCTCCAAAAGCATGGTATGATCGACTTAAAACATTCCTAGTTGACCATAAGTATACCATGGGCTTAGTTGATAATACTCTCTTCACTAAGAAGAAAGATTCACATATTATCATAGTCCAAATCTATGTTGATGACATTATATTCGGATCAACTTGTCAAGAATTATGTGTGGATTTCTCAAAAATCATGCATGACGAGTTTGAAATGAGTATAATGGGAGAACTCAACTTTATCCTAGGACTCCAAATCAAACAACTAGAAGATGGTGTCTTTTTTAACCAATCTAAATATATTAAGGACATGCTTAAGAAATTTGGACTAGAAGATTCGAAACCTATCAAAACTCCCATGTCCACGGAAACTAAACTCACCAAGGATGAGGAAAGTGAATCCGTAGATAGCACTAAATATAGAGGTATGATTGGTAGTCTACTTTACCTAACGGCTAGTAGACCCGACATTATGTTTAGTGTTTGTCTATGTGCTCGTTTTCAAGAAGATCCTAAAACTACCCATCTCGAAGCCGTTAAAAGGATTTTTAGGTATATTAAGGGCACTACACATTTAGGTTTATGGTATCCCAAAGAAACGGGAATAGACACCATAATGTATGCCGACTCGGATCATGCCGGTGACTATGTCGATAGAAAAAGTACAAGTGGTATTTGTACTTTTGTTGGACATTGTCTCACCTCATGGTTCTCTAAAAAGCAAACGGCTCTTGCTATCTCAACAACGGAAGCCGAGTACGTTTCGGCCGGAAAGGCATGTCAACAAGCTCTTTGGATGAAGCAAGCTCTTGTCGACTACGGAATTCAATTCAACGACATCACAATTCTTTGTGACAACAAAGGTGCCATTGATCTTAGCAAAAACCCGGTTCAACATGCTCGTACCAAACATATTGAAATCCGTCATCATTTCCTTCGTGACAACGTTCAAAAAGGAAATATCTCAATTAAGAAAGTTTCTTCCGAAGACAACATAGCCGACATTCTCACAAAACCCCTTAAACGTGAACCTTTTAACCTTCTTAGGCTAGGCTTAGGACTCATGGAACCTACATTGTAGTTCTGGACATTGGACAAAAATCACAAAAATCAAAACAAATCCATAACTCTTTTTCTCAGCAGGGTCGGCGGAACCCTCAGACACAACGGGAGGAACCCATTTCAGGGGTCCGCCGTATCCGCCGACCTGCAGAACCAAAATCTTTGTTTATATTAAACCAAACATCCATTATCTCATACCACCACTTCCAAACTGCTACTATTCACTTTACCATCCATCCATACCTACAAATTCTTGGTCTTCCATCCATTTACATTGCAATTCAATCATCATTGTAAGTATTCTAAACATGATTACAATCCTGATCTGAGTTTAGGAATTCTATTTCTTGCACAAAAACAAAAACTTGGGGTTATGCATTAACTTGACAAACTCATGCATAAGATTAGGTGTTTAACAAAACTAATCATGTCTCCCATAGTTAGGAATTGCATCCATAATTAGTATAAACATGTTTACTAAAACACCCCATGTCAAATCCTTCCAAAAATTTCTCACAAGTAGGACAAATATTTTTTCGTCTCACATTGAGAATACAAAATCAAAACGTTATGCTTAAAACATCACTTGCATAATATCTCTTGAATGCTAAAGGGAATACATAACCAATATGTATTTTCGGGTACATTCAAACGAAGCTACATTGAACTAGGAGCGTTTAGGTTATCTTTTGTTTTATAACAAAACTTGCATAAAACGATTTTTGAAGCATCAAAATGAGTCAAGATAACCGCACCTCCACATAGTTTTCATATAGGCACACACTAGAACATCTACATTATAATAAGTAGTTTACTTAAAACTAAAATGTGAAATTTTGTTGTTCTAGGAATCATCATGCCTCCTCTAACCCACTACGACCACAAGGACACCATTAAGTACCTACCAAAACACCACAAAACCAAAGGCCTTACTCCAAACCAAGTCAACTTTTTCAAAGCCTTAGAAAAACACTATGTCCATGAGGGTAGAACCATTGACCCATCTTTCCTTGAAGGCACAAACCTTTATGCCGAATTCGCCACAATCAACTTTGAGTGTCTTTTGAATATCGACGAGCCTATTTGTCCTAGATTCATTCTAGAGTTCTATGCATCCTCCATCCTCTCCACGGATGACTATGGTCATATGTCTATCAACTTTAGGGTTAGTAGTCATCAATACTCCTTCACTCTTGAGGAGTTTGCTCAAATCTTAGGAGTCCCAAACCGTGGTACTTGCCTCTATTCCGACTTGCACTCCCTCTCAACTCTTGACAAACTCCAAGACCGTTACCATCCTTATGACACACCCCTTGTCTCAAAAGATGTACTCCGTGACCACCTCTTTGTTAGGACCACCAACACTAGGAGAACCCGTTCGGGAAATGAGGCCGATAAGGACCCATATGGAATGGAAATGAATGAACTTAAGCCCCAATTCAAGAAATGGGAGGAAGTCCTTTGAGCCAATGTCATTAGTACAATAGGAAACCGTGACCATATCAACCTTTGCCTTTGCTACATGCTCTACTCCTTGTCCGTTAGGCAACCCTTCAACCTTGCCTACTACATGGCCAAGAGAATGGCCGACATTCCCGTACATGGCACAACGGCTATGCCGTATGGAATGCTCTTGACCCGTCTCTTTAGGTTCATCTCACCCATTCCACCAACTCCAAATGGTCTTCGTCTTGACTACACTCTCATTCCACACACCTTTGTCCCACTTAGTGATAAGAGAGTGTATAAAGCCCAAGGAAAACGTCCTCATCCTCCTACCTCATCATCATCTTCCTCAATGAGTGAAGATGACAATTTGTCAAACTCTAGGCTCCCACCTCTCGAATACCTATCCCAACTTCCGGATATTCCAAATGAGTCGGCGGAGTTCAAGCAAACAAAGGGGATGTTCAAGAATCTTGGAAGATTCCTTGGAAAGCTCAAGAACAAGATTGATCGTCAATGAGTGCGGGTGTGTAGGAGTGTTTGGCATTAGGTGGTATTTGAACAAATTTGGTCGTTTAAACAATATTTGTGATGTGTTTCTGTGTTAGTACAATGTTTAATACAATTTGGAACATGTAGTATCTAACTTTGATGCAGGTAGACAACTTTTAGCAAGTTGTCAAATTTTCAAGCTTATAATATTTTCACTATGTTTAGTGAATATCGCTTGCCCCCGGTCAAAGTCATATGATATGAGTGTTTACATGTTCATTTTTTGCATTTCCTAACCAGATATGCATTATATTTTTGATTTTAGGAGTTTTCGAAAATTTTGAAAATCGTCTCGTGGGTCAAAAACGCGGACTGCCATTTTCTGAAGCTCTGGCGGATCTGGCGGTACCCAAAATTGGGTTCCGCCAGTGCAATTTCTGGGAATTCCAGAAATGGCCCAACGGACCAGGCGGCACCCTCAAATGGGTTCCGCCTGTGTATTCTGAGGGTGCCGCCAGCAGCCTGCAGAATTCTTGTTTTCATTTTCACCAATTCAACATCCAAACACCAAAATCCAATCCTTTTAGGTAGAAACCAATTTCTTGCAATGTGTTTAGCATAATAGGGTACTCCTTCTTCCATAAACTTAACCGAAACCAATTCCCGCCAAAATTCAAAATTTGCCATAACAACCTCAAGGACCCCTCACACATAAAGGAAGGAATCCTTTAAAAGGATCCTTGAAATCTCTGAGATCTATACTACCACAAATCCACCAAAACCACTAAGCATTTAGTGCATAACTTGTCTTCTCTCTTCACCATTTTCATTGGATTGACTTCCATGATTTGACAACCCACAATTAGTTTTCCAAATCATTAGAAACCTCCATTTTTGTATGGACTAACATCAAATCCAAACACACCTTTCCATAATCCTTCAACATTATAAATTAAGCCATCCTAAACACTATCAAATCACACCTTCTTCACCACAATTTCTGAAACTTCTAAACCATTTTTCACTATGACTAAGTCAACAATCACCTCTCAACCATCAAGACCCATCTGGAAAACCGCCCGGATAAGTGTTACACCACTATGGTCTAATCAACCCATCAACCTAAGCTCCTCATCTTCGGATGAATTCACATCACCTATAAAAAATGAACACTTTTTGAACCTTGCATCTCCATCACCATCACCCAATGAACCAAATGAGCTCACTCCACCACCAACTAAATCACCCATTGACCCAACTCCACCAAGTGCTCCAACTCAACCATCCAAAACTTCATCACCATCACCATTACCCAAAATTGAATCAATGGAGCTATTTGGGTCTCCTCTCACATCACCACACCCTTTTGTCCAAGATCTAAATGATCTTCCACCAAGACCTACACAACCACCACCTTTTGGAAATGAATCACCAAGGTCAATTCTTGACCAAAACGAACTTTTTAACCACACTCAACCACCACAACAAGTGTACCATCAACCCAAACCATTGTTGTTTCACCTCATTTTCAATGACATCCATGGTCCTCTTTATGGAGAACCAACCTTTGAAAACCATGATCATCCAACTCCACCACACTCTCAAACTCAAACCTTTGAGTCTTTCTTTCCCTCATATGAGGATATACAAAACATGGTTGAAAACCACCTCCATCAAGCAATGGAATTTCAAACCACCTTGCTTGATTCAATACCAAACCCATCATCCACCCAAGAACCAAAAACCAATCAACCCTCAAACCAAGAACCCAAAACCAACCCATTTCCACCCACTCATCCCCATGTTTGCTCAAATTGTGAGCAAATGGGTGCAACCATCAAAACGTTGCTTCACCAACTCCAAGATGAAACCCGGTTTTCATTCCAACACGTCATAGAACGTTTGGATGCTCTTTCCCACCCAAACAAATCCTAGACAACCATTTGGAGGCCGTTTGCCCCAATTTAGGAAACTAAGCTTTTATTTTTCTTTCTTGGTTATTTTTTTAAGTTTTTAGAAGTAGAAGAATATTTACCATTTCTTGTCCTTTGACTTTTATAAGTCAAAATTTTACTTGAAATGCTATTTCTTTCTACTTACTTTCATGCATTGTTGGTTGATCATTTTTATGTTGTCATTGTGGTTGCAATATGTGTGGTAACTACAAGCTTGATTATATATATCACCAACTAACCATTTTTTTTTGTAGGATCAAAATCCATGTTTCCCAACTTGGCACTCCTATTAGGGGGAGTAACAAGCAAGGGGGAGCAAGTGCATTTTTCCGCTTCGCTACTCTACTTTTTGTTTCGACAAAAAGGGAAATATATTAAACCTTCAAAACTTAATATGATTTTCATCACTTAAGTAAAACAAGTTTAATATAATTTTTTTTTAAGTCTTAAAACCCAAGATTTTGTGAGTTACTTAAAAATAAAGTGTATGTTTTGTCATCAACAAAAGGGGGAGATTGTTAATACATACATCGCCTAAAAACGTTATTTATATTTTACGATCTTCGCTAAGTTTTGTTAATGACAAATGTAAACTTTAGTTTCTAAGTAAAACATAATATTAGTTTTAAAGACTTGCATAAACTAGACTTTTGCTACATTTTACATTTCATAAAACACAACACTTTTTATTTTCTAAAAATTGAATTGTCACATCACATTTATGGCAAGTTTTGTCATTATACATTTATGGAAAGAAATGTGTTTGACTTACTTAGATGTTGCTTGCAAGTTTAGTGTTTGACTTGATATTATGTGATATGGCATTGTTTGGTTTGCAAGAGTAATGAGATGTGACTTTGTTTGGTTTGCAAGATTTATTGCAAAACCAACTGCAAGCCCGAAGGTACCCTGGAGGTACACGGGCGGAACCCTTTTGAGGGGTCCGCCTGATCTGCCAGACCTGCAGAAGGTTTGGCTATAAATATTGAGCCACAAGTTGAATTTTGGCTCATCACTTGACATCATATTTTACACACACATTCATTCTTTCATCTAACCTCTTAACATTTCATATGTGAAGTTTCTTTTTGTAGCAAAGAGATTCACGAGCTTACTAAAAGTAACAAGTATTCAACACAACGCTGCAAGACTTGTTAGCTTAGCATTGTGTAGACTTGTGTAGTTTACACTTCATTTGATTGTGCATTTTCAGTAGTGATCGGTTAGTATTATAGTCCTCAAAATACAAAGTGTATCGGGAGTAGTTGTACCCTTGTAAAAGAACTAACGGGAGTGGTTGTACCCTTGGTAAAGAACTCGACATCTAGCTTTGTGTCGGTAAAAGTATAAGCGACGTGTAAGGTTTTTCTCCGCCGGTGAAAGGAGCTTGTTGACTAGTGAAAGTAACTCTCGAGTTGGATACTCGAGGCGTGGACGTAGGGCAAGGAAAAAGAGTCCTTGTAGCCGAACCACGATAAATACTCGTGTTGTGGTTTGATCGTTTCTTTCATTTACTTGCATGTTATATATTGTGTTTGTGTATATATCTTTGATCAAACGGAAAGTTTCAAAGCTAACTTAACAATTTAAAAAGATTTTAATCGGTAAATTATTCAACCCCCCTTGTAGTTTTCCACAGAGATATGTGCATCGACTCATTAGAACCTACTTGGACTCCTTTAAAAAACCAGATTCCATAGCTCGAACGAACGAGATATGCAAAGATTCCATCTCCAACAAAAATAAAAATGGGGCTAGCGGATCTCCTTGACGTAAACCTTGCTGAAAACAAAATTTCGGAGTCAGACTTCCATTAACTAGAACCGAAGCAGTAGAGGAATTTAGACAAGCCTTTATCCAGCCCCTCCACTTATCACCAAACCCAAACCGAACCAAAACCATGTCAAGAAAATCCCACCGGACTGAATCATAAGCTTTTTCAAAATCAACTTTAAAAATCATAGCCATCCTCTTTTTTTATCACCTCACTAAGGATCATAGGACCATCAAGAATACATCGACCACGAATAAAGGCATATTGCTCCTTACTAACCAAACTACCAATGACCATACTTAATCTACTCGCAAGGATTTTTCCCACAATCTTATATTGACATCCTATTGAACTGATAGGACGAAAGTCCCTCACGAATTTAGTATCATTAACTTTAGGAATCAAAGAAATAAAGGATGGATTACATCCTATAGGAAAAGAACCTGATCGAAAGAAACATGTCACTGCCCGACAATCATCAGCACCTATCACTTCCCAAAACTTCCTTATGAACTCAAAAGTGTACCCATCGGGACCCAAGGATTTATCTCTACCACAATCCAACACCACTTTTTTATCTCCAAATATGTAACCTCCTCTTCTAACATCGCCTGTTGGTGTTGATTTAAAGTTACTGGAAACACCTCTTCATTAATTAAACATATCCGAGGGCTTGGACTGCTAGAGAAACGCTTGGTAAAGTGTTCGAAAAATTATTGATTAACCTTCGAAGGGTCCATAACCCACTCACCATTAACCAAAACTCCTCTAATGGCATTTTGATGTCTTTCTTTGTTAATGATTCCATGAAAATACTTTGAATTTTCATCGCCTTCTATAGTCCATTTCACCTTAGCCTTTTGAACCAAGTCTTTTTCTCTCACATTTTCCAAGTCCCGCAATTCCTTCCAAAGATCCCTCCTTGAGCTCAACAACTCTTCTTGGCCCCCTTTTTGATCAATTTGCTTATCATTAGACTGTATTTTTCATGAATTTCATTCCTCTTGTCATTAGATTTAACTCTATTTTGTTGAACCATAATCTTTATCTTCTTTCTCAAAATTTGGAATTTTTTCTTCAAGTAATTCATGCCATTAGAGTAAACTACCACATCATTATTCCAAGACTCCACCACCAGCTCTTCAAATCCTTCCACAGAAAACCACGAATGAAAAATCTTACAAGGAATTAGCCCATGATCAACCAAACATTCTCAAAGAATAATCAGTATATGATCAGACAAATGCCTCCCAAGAATAATGCCCGACATAGTCGGAAATTGACACAACAGTCCATCCGAAACAAGAAATCTGTCCAACTTACTCATCTTCGTAGCATCTCTAATTGCCCACGTAAAAGAATAACTGCCAAGAGGCACGTCTATCAAACTCGAAGAATCAATAAATGAGTTAAATAATGTAGCCCCTTGCTTATTGAAAGCTGAACCATGTCTTTCAGAAGGAAAACGAACCTCATTAAAGTCTCCCATAACTATCACCTCTCCATGCCATCTATTCAAGACCCCGAGCAAATATTTCCACAACATTATTTTTTCCGATAATTCTTGGGGAGCATAGACTCCAATCATTAAGAGATTAGAACCTGTCAGTATACAGACTCCCTCTACTAAAACAAAATAATCCGAAACAGAAACATTTGTTTTAGAATAAAAAGAACGATCCCAAACACATAACACCCCACTCGAGTTACCAACTGAAGGACTAAAACTGCAATCGAAATCCATGTTACCCCACACTGAACGAACAACCATATCATCAATCTCCTCCATTTTTGTTTCCTGTAGAGAAAGAAAACTGATTTTATTATGAATACATAACTCCTTTACCCATTGTTTTTTTCACCTTAGGTCCAAGACCTTGAATGTTCATGTATTAAAACATAACGTGATATAGCCATATTATTATTATTATTATTATTATTATTATTATTATTATTTAAATGACAAAAACTTTTTATATTTCATTTCATCAAACTAGAATTTAAATAGTGGTTGAAGTCAAACGAGCAACATGCTGCGCCGTTACCTCTAATTATAACGTGATATACCCCTAATTTGATAAGGCAATGGATGCTGAAAATATTTACAGCAAAAGGACAGTTTTTACCAGCTCGTGCATTTACTAGAAGAGTTTTTTGGGTAATAAAATTTGGAGCATATAGTATAAATGGATACAGTATTTGTTTTCATTGCATGATGCTTGTTTCAGGGAGTAGTTAACAGAAAATGAGTGCTTTTTTGAAATCTAGAAGGTGGGTGTGTGACCAAATGAGTGTTACCCTCTTGAAATGACCATTCCTTCCAGCCAGGCTTGTTGCAGTTTGGACTTATTTTGATGCTATCTTATTTCAAATAAATCTTAATTTTTAGTTTGACAACATGACTTTTTAATTTGTTAATAAAACATGTATGTGACTTTGAACAAAAGTTGTTTAAGTCAACTTTAAAAATTTTGGTTGAATGTTTGATTGTTTGTGGTTAAATAAAGATAATTCTTCGTAATAACATTTGCGCACAGAGTTTTAAAACATTTTAGAGTGTTTTAAAGTAACTAGCAAATAGCAATTAACATTTAGCGTCAAAAATATAAAGTTCTTTTAGCAAGTAACGTGTAACGTTTTGAATTTTGAAAAAACTAGTAAACACAAGTTTTACAAATACTACTAAAAAAAACATTCTAAGTGTGTTAACATTATAGTTGTCACTATTGATTTTCGTTATCGTTAATTTTGGCAAACACACATGTATCTTAGAGAGAACATCCATAGACCTTACAAATATTTTGTTATAAGTTGATATTAACCAAAAACATAACATAATCTTGATTGTTTAGACTATAGCTTATATTTTGTTATAAGTGTAATAAGAAAGCCCCATGACCGTATTTATTATCGATACCTCATCATCAACTTTGTTTTTTCTCTCTACAATCAACTTCATTACAAATTTAATTTAATAAGACAATTAAGTTCACTACCAAAACATACACTACATAAACAAAAATATATTGATTAACTAGGTTAGTGGACCAAGCTCAACTGTGAGCTTGAGTCCATTAGGTTTAAGCTTATATTTTGTTGTGATAACATAAAAAGATTACATGTGTATTTATAATAAACATATAGCTTATTTGATAAACAAACACAACCTTAAACCTAATGGACTCAAGCCATAATTGAGCTTGATACACTAACCTAATTATCTAATAATACCTCACACACACACAACAAATCTTTTACGACTCGGTCATCTGCACGATCGAGTCTTGCTTTTTTTCCTTCTAAGACGCGTGTTGTAAAGGAAGTGTAACATGCTAGACGCGTCAAAATGGGTTGAAGACCGAGTCTTCATCCCCCAATTACGGATGCCCTAAATTGTCATCCTTTGGTCTAAAATTTTAATCCATAATCATCTCAAAATAGTTATACACTTTCAAAAATAGTTATACACTTTCAAAATAATTAGAAGGTTTCCTTCTAAGAAGTCTTGGTTGTGCCTCGACAAAAGTGACTTCATTAAGAGGAGAGGGAGTGGGTGCGGGGAAGGAGCGGGGAAGGTGAACCCCCGCACGGGAACACCGCCGCCTCGCGGGGAACCCCGCACGGGGAGGGTTTTTGAGTGGAAATACCACGCATGCGGGGAGAAGAAAGACGTTGCAAAAAGAGACGTTGGAGTGTTTTTTGGAGTTGTTTGCAGCAGAGCCAAACGGCTCTTTTTTTTTTTTTTTTTTTTTTTTTTTTTTTGTTTATATACCAGCAGACCCAAACGAACATAGCACCAAAAAAAAAAAACAATACATCTTTCCCTCTTGCTACAATTCACTCACTGCTGCAATTCGAAAGCAAAAAAAAAAAATATGGAACGTGGTAAAAATAGAGATCCAAGAAGAGGTGGATCGAGAGGCGGATCGAGAGGTGGATCGAGAGGCGCAATTCGTCCTCGGATTCAATCACAACCCGGTCCCGAACCATCGTCTCAACAACAACCTTATCACCCCCAAATGTATCCTCAATCTCCACAAATTTTTTTCTCCCAACAACAAACCCTCCCGCAAATACGGTTGGCCATGTGGTTTGTAGGATTTAATGTTTAAGTTTTCCGTTTTTAAATTTAATGTAACTTTAGGTATTTTACGGTTTTTAATAATATTATGTAATGTTAATTAAATTTTAATGGAATTTTTATTTTCGAATACATTTTTTAATATAATTTTAAAAAAAAGAAAAAAAGAAAAAAAGAAAAAAGAAAAAAGAAAGAGAAAAAAAAAAAGTGAGTGAAAGGTGAGTGAAGGTGCCGCCCCCAAAAATGAAGTGAGTGAAGGAAAAAATGGGAGATGATGTGGCGGAATGGGATTTGTTGTGAGTGAGTGAAAGGGAAATGGGTGAGTGGAGCACTCCCCCCACCCTAAGGAATACTTTGAATATATGTGTTTTAGGAAAGTATGAAAGTAAATTTATCACTATGTATCTACTTTTGCAAAAATAGCCACGAAATTATGACTCTGTAAACTACTTTTGCATAAATAGTAAGGAAATAAATGGTTCATTTGCTATTCTTTGCAATTCAGTGATTTACAGACAAATTAGCGTTTGTCTATACGATATATATACTAGTAGACACTTGACCAAAACCCGCTTTGATTGTACATTTATTACTAGTTATAATGCCCGCGCACGCGTGGGTTTTTTAAAATTTTTTGAATCATATATTTTTATTTATTAAAAAACAAATAATTTAATATTTGTTTTGTTTGATTTATAATATTTAATTATAGTTTTTTATAATTAAAGATAATTATTTAAAAATTTTAATCCTATTATTAATTGCATCTTAACTATATTTTTTTATATTTATCTTCTACTTGTGTTATGGATAAATATAAAATGTTACCTAATCAGAAAATAATATTTTTTTTTAAATACAATTATTACTAAATAAGGTATGAATTGATTTTTTTGAAATGAAAAATTCTAAATAGGGGTTTTATTTTATTATATAAAAGATATAAAATATTTTGTGTAAAGTGATGTAATAATACACATCAATATTTTTTGCTTATACAAAACACCTTGTGTACCATAATGTGCATGAAACAATATTAAGTTAGGGCAAATTCCTAAATCAGGACAATTATTTTTCGGGTTTATTTATTCAGTACAAACCCAACCCTATTTCTCAATTTGGTCAAGTGCGATCGTGCGATTCTCTTATTTTCTTGACACTTGTCACACCCACTATCTTTTGTCTCTCACTATCACTTGCCACTTGTCCCACCCACTATCTCTTGTTCCCCATGTGTCTAGACAAAATTACTTTTTTACCCTTAGTTCTATAAGTCAAATAAATGTGCGATTTTTCTACCTATTAAATGTGCGAACGTGCGAATTCAATTTATTTTCAGATTCCGGCAAATTAAATGTGCGATTTTAAATGTGCGAACGTGCGAATTCAATTTATTTCCAGATTCCGGCAAATTAAATGTGCGATTTTAAATGTGCGAACGTGCGAATTCAATTTATTTCCAGATTCTTGCAAATTAAATGTGCGAATTAAACAATTCTAACAAAAACTAAACTTATCAAGAACACAAGTACACAACTCATACAACACAAAACACCCATTAAACAAAACACCTATGAATCTTTTTTTTTTTTTTTTTTTTTTATTTCTTTCTTTGTTTTAATCAAGAGAAAATTGAGAAAATTATCGCCTTACTTTTTCTCTAATCAACCATAAACATTTGGGCATTTCAAGATCAACGTAGATCTCTCTCTTTCTCTTGAGCCGCCGCCGGCCACCACCCAAACACCACCACCGCCACCCATAGCTACACCGCCACCACCATTCAACACCTCGTGACCTCCTCTTCACCTTACCATACTCCACGCGCCAAAAAAACCTCCACCGCCACCTTTTATCCACCAACACGCCGCCACCACCACTCCTTATCATCACCACCATCTAGATCTGGTAGAAAAAGGTAGGAAAACGTGAGTTGTGTGCGATTTGACTCGTTATGAGCCAAACTCGTGACCAACTCGTCACAAATCTTGAGGTTTTGGGTTAAAACTAAATGGGTTTAATGTTTTTAATAACTATAAATGATTATAAACGAATTTGGTATCGTTCTTGTGTTCGTGTTTAGATCCGAAATTTTTATGAGAGAAAGAGGTGTTGATCTGCGGTGGTGATGGTGGATCTGTTGTGGTGTTTATCAGGTGGTGATGGTGATAAGTAATTTTGTCAGATACTAATGAGTGGATCTAAACACGAACAATATAAGTTTAGATATATTGTTGGTGAATTCTAGCTTGAACTGTTGGTGATGGATCTAAACACGAACACAAGATCTAAACTTATATTGTGGTTAAAGATATAAAAGAGAGAGAGAAAAGGTAAATAAGTAATTTTGTCTAGACACATGGGGGACAAGAGATAGTGGGTGAGACAAGAGATAGTGGGTGAGACAAGTGTCAAGAAACTAAAAGAATCGCACGATCGCACTTGACCAAATTAAGAAATAGGGTTGAGTTTGTACTGAATAAATAAACCCGAAAAATAATTGTCCTATTTTGAGAATTTGCCCATTAAGTTATTTTTTTTAGTAGATGGAACATAAAGGTGTTTTATGTATTTCATCATTCATAACTTGTTTGACTACAGTTTGTGAAATGATTATGGGATGTTCTTGATTGTTTTCAAAGTAATGATTGTACTTTTTGAATCCATGCTTTCCTATTGGACTCACTCAGGATTCTGTAATCTGTACTGTTGGATGAAGCCTTTAAATGGTTTGCATTATTTTCTTTCTTGTAAGCCTTTTTGTATGTTTAAAACCATCATCATTATTCTCCAATGCAACAAAATTATCTTTGAAACTTGCTATATATTGTAACTTGAAAAAAATGATTTTTATTTTTGTGTGTTTCAAAACATAAAAAGTAGATGTAAGAAGCATCTTCTCCAAAATTAAGACAAACGAGGTTATGTCACTTTCTTCAAGTTTTATTAATTTTTTGTTTCGGGTTATCCTTTTGTCTTGTAATGCATTTCTTCACGAGCTTATGTCAGAAAATAATTTAAATAAAAATTCAAAAAAAAAAACCCTCCATTATCTCTCAACCCCATATCAAAGGACTTATGGTCTAGTGGGTGGGGCTTATTTGGTTAAGCACCCACAAGTGGGAGTAGTACCGGGTGGGTGACCACCCGGGAAGTCCTCACTTGTGGTCCACTTGCAGACCATTTGTTCCGGAGATATATTGCAATGATGGATTCGAAGCCCTTAGACCAAGCCGCTGGGGTTAGAATCCTGAGCATGGCCCGGTTTTCATCCGGCTGTTTCTCCAGCAAGGTAAAACTTGTGTGGAGGCAGTGCGGTTTCCGGGGGAAACCCGTTGCCACCTGAGATCAGCGTGGACCCGGTTCAGACAACATAGTCTGGCGGGGTGGCGGTTGGGGCCTTCGCTTTCCGCGAAGGTGGTCGATTCTAAGTTGAAATTCACCTTTCAAATAAAAAAAAAAAAAAAAAAAAAAAATCTCTCAACCCCATCGCATTTTCTTTTTTAATCTAAGATTATAAATACTCATATCAACACTTGTCATTTGTGTAATTTTGAACCCATCTTTTTTCCCTCTTGAATACCAACTCTCTCTCTAGATTATCATATTTTAGCTAAACAAGAAAAAAAAAAGATATGGGAAAAGCTTCAAGGTGGTTTAGAGGGTTACTAGGTATGAAAAAAGATAAAGAAAACATGGATAACATTGATGCTAAAACAAAGAAGAGATGGAGCTTTGGAAAACCAATGAAGGATTCACCACATAGGGTGGCTGTGGAAAATGATTCCACTTGGATGAGGTCATTCATGTCTGCCTCGGAAAAAGAACAAAATAAGCACTCAATCGCTGTAGCGGCGGCCACTGCAGCTGCTGCAGATGCAGCTGTGGCCGCCGCACAAGCTGCCGTGGCTGTTGTCAGACTTACTAGCCACGGCAGGGGAACTTTATTTAGTGGCAGTGAAAAATGGGCTGCCACCAAGATTCAAACAGTCTTTAGAGCTCATTTGGTAAGTTCTATCTTTTTTTTTTTTAATCAGATAATTATAGTTTAAGATTAAAGTTTACTTACTACATACTTAAGCAAATAAACTATGGGATAATTTTATGAATGCATTATATATTCAAGAAACAAACATATTTTTACAACTGCAATAAGTTTACTTAAATGCATGTCTGCATGTTTAGAGTTTTAATCTGTATTTTAGTTGTTGTATTTATGGACCATAGATATATACTTTATGTTCTTTTGGTTTCCTATTTGGTAGCCCTAGTAGTCTGTGAAGGTAAGTACAATTGATTTTGTAGTATATTATTTTTTATTTTTCTTTTTAGTTAATGATTACTTGATTGACTGCCTTTACTGATCTCAATTATTTGATGGACTAATACAAGTTTTTAGTTTTTACTACTGCTACTATGATTTACAAGCTTTAAACCGATTATTTTCAAAAAAGTTCAAAATTGTATATATGACAAGTTTAGTAACATTTCTTGTGTTTTGTGGTAGATGCTTAAATATTTAAATTATCTCTTTGGGGAACTATTTTATTTTTATTTGAAAAATTGCCGTTACCTAGGTTTCATTGTTGACTTTGTTTTAATTCCTTATGTTTCTTCCCACAACATAATGCATTTTCTATTTTGAGTTTTTTATAGTCTTGTCCCCTTGTATGTGTTTTTCTTTCATGGTTGCATTTTCTAAAATTTTACCACCGAAAGTTTACAATTGTTGTTTTAACAACCAACGCTTTGTATTTTTATGTTCTGAGTTCTGACCATCAAAAGGTTAAATTTTTTGTGTTTTAACTGCCAAAAGTTTACAAATTTTATATTTAGATCACCAAAAATTGCATTTTTAGGTTTTGACCACTAAAGTTTACATTCTTTTGTTTTAGACACCACAAGCTTAAACTTTTTATGCATAGTAATATTATGGCACCTAGATCCGCTAATGTTGTTTTCAAAATAATTAGTTTTGCAATCTAAAAAGTCGCTTGTTGCTCGTATGTCTTCCACTTCTATGTAAATCCAAATTGATTATATTCAAATAATAGGAGTTTCTTTTTTTAGTATTTTGTTTTTGTTTAAAGGAGTGTTATTCATGTTTTTAGGCAAAAAAGGCACTGAGAGCACTAAGAGGACTAGTGAAATTACAAGCTCTTGTTAGAGGGTACCTTGTTAGAAAAAGAACAGCTGCAACTCTATACAGTATGCAAGCTCTCCTTAGAGCTCAGTCTGCTGTTCGATCTCAAAGGGCGCGTCGTTCGTTCAAAGATCATAGGGTTCAACCTGAAATTCGTCACCGAAAATCCACTGTAAGATCACTTTTATATACTTCACATTCATTTTTACAAAAAGAACGTGACTCATTAACAATAAAATTTTTGGATGGGCTAAGATACATTTTTTTGTTCATATTCATTTAAGAAAATGTTAACTTTTAAATATTTCAGGAGAGGTTTGATCATGACACAAGAAGTGAAATCCATAGCAAAAGACTCTCAACTTCATACGATTCTACAACAAATTCATACGACGACAGCCCAAAAATAGTTGAAATGGACACTTATAGGCCATATGGGCGATCAAGGCGTATCCATACATGTCCAACAGATTCTAGTGAGGAATCACATTACCACAACAACATATCATCTCCCGCACCTTGCACTATTCCTACCCGTATGTCATATCCAGAGTGCATCCATTATCAAGATCCCGAATGGGGATTTATTGGTGAAGACTACAAGTGTTCAAAAACCACTCAAAGCACGCCTCGTTTTGCTTATTCAAACAGGTCAAACACTCCAGCCACACCTCCAAAAAGCGTATGCGGGGACGCCTATTTGAGACCTTATTTGAACCATCCGAGTTACATGGCGAACACACAATCATTCCGCGCGAAGCAAAGGTCACATAGTGCTCCAAAGCAAAGGCCAGAAAATGGGACCAAAAGGAGGCTATCTCTTATTGAAATTATGGCATCAAGAAGCAGTTTAAGTGGTGTTAGGATGCAAAAGTCTTGTGCTAAAGCTCAAGAAGCTATAAACTCGTGATGGTTCTGTTGTTTGTTAGGTTTTAGATGTTTTCTTTAATCTTTATCATTACCTTGTGATTAAAGAATTAGGTATGTTTGTGTAGCAAGTAAACTAGAAGGGCTTTTTTTTCTTCTTCATTTCGTAGGCCAAGTTGTTTTGGCGAATGAGCCTTTCATTAATTAATCTAATCTATCATCTTTAAGCAAACTTGTTGTCTTCTTTCTATTTTTCATATGCCAAAGATGTTTTCCAGAAGTCTGATGTAGTTATTACGACTAACGGCACCAAGAAGGTTTCGATCTTGAGAACCACCACTTTTCATTGTCAATGTTTTAAAAGCCGGGTTCGAAATCGACCCGGTCGAGTCACCGGGCCAACCGGTTCGACCGCCGGGTCAGCCCGGTTTTCAATTTATTATTTTTTTATTTTTTCGACCGGGTCGACTGGTTTGACCGCCGGGTCAGGTTTTTAATTTATTATTTTTTATTTTTTGACCGACCGGTTTGACCGCCTGGTCAACCCGGGTTTTTATTAAAAAATTTTGAAAAAACGAAATCCGCTCGGGTTTCGAGAACCGGGTTGATCTAGGTCACTCAAAACCAGACGGGTCTAACCGGTTAACCCGGTTTAGACACCCGGGTTTGTTTAACACGTTTTTTTTACCAAAACTGGTTAACTCGGCCGGATCGACCCAGGTTTCAAAACACTGTTCATTGCACATCAATAATATCAACTATACTAGCAAGTAACTAAAAAAAAGATTACCAAAAGGTTACAAGAAGAAAGTTATCCTATTTATTGAATTTATAATATACCTAGAGAGACAGTTAGGGAGTAGGGGTGAGCATCGGTCCAGGACCGGGCTGAACCGACAAGGCTGAGGAATTAATTAGCCAAAAAGTCAAAATCGAGGATCGGACTGAATGTGGTTTGTCCGGTCCGGTCTCGATCGGTCCGTCGGTCGGTTCGGAACAACAAGGCCAAATAAATCGGTTTGTAGTCCAGACCGGACCGGACCAACCGGAACGAAGACCAAATTATCTAAAAATCAAAGACTGAGGATCTGACCAAATGTGATCAGTCTAATCCGTTCGGGTCATTTACTCAGCCTTATTAGGGAGTAGTAGAAGTTATAACACAAATCTAATCCGCACTAATGATGGGTGTAATCCTTACCCATCCAAATACCATCACTAGCTCGCTGTTACTTCAGCGACATATATATCATCGCCTTCACCATGACTCACTCATCAGTCACACTTAGTAATCTCAATCATCATTTAGCCACACAAAATATTCGTTTAACTCTACAAAAATCACACATTTTCTTATTTAGTCACCATGATAACCTAATGAGTGCAAAAACATCTCACCCACACGTAAGAGGGGTTGTAATGGGATGGCTCACAAGCAATGGATCTTTAAGGATGTGAATAGTGGCGAAACTACGAGGAGACCTAAGAGGGCTATGGCCTTCCTAGAATTCTTAATTTTATATTATATCAGGATTTATTAATAAACTTAAATTTATACACATAAAATTAAGGTTTGGCAATTAGCCCTCCCAATTTTAAAGAGTTATGTTTACGGCTTTCCTAGTAAACTTGATCAAGCTCCGCCAATGGATGTAAAAGCATTAAGCGCAGCCTAAGGTAATTTCCATTGTATATTGGTACACTCGAAAATGAAATTACACATGATCGATAGTACTATATTGTGGGATTTGTAGCATCTTATGTTGTCTAGTTGATATCATGTCATGTGATGTACGGATTCATTTGAACTACATATCATCACACTTTCTCATAACGTTTAAAATTATATATCTAGATCAAATTGTACAAACTATTTTCTATGAAATACAACCGTTATTAAACAAGGACTATAAATAATGTTAATTCGTACGTTAAACACTTAAACCTACCAAAATGAAGGGTAATTTAGGCAAGTGTGCGATCTACGACTACATCATTATTCCTTTGGCTTGCATCACCTCTGCATAAATTTCGTGCAGTGTGTTATAGATAAGGTGATCCTATATATTTTATTATTGTCCTTCATATTTTATTCTATTGTCCACAACGTACCATGAACCACCGTTACATTTTGTCTTTGCGTTTTCAAATTACTGTTCGAAGTGATCCATGCTTGTTTCTACAAATCTTTGTTTACAACTGAAATTTTAAATAAAGTCATCAAACAACAAGGTTATAAATAACGTGAGGCGTGGTGGCAAGGTCAAGCCTCGAGCCTTAGCTTGAGGCGTGACGACATGACATTTTTAAAGCATGAATTAAAGAGGCAAAAAGTATTTATAGATTTACAGATTTATATTATATTTCATTAGTATATCATATTTTATATACATCGAGTTTACAAAAAGTGTTATACATAAGCAATAAAATCAAGAAACTCTCTTTACATTTCTAATCTTCTTCAAATACTAGTAAACCTGTAAACGCCAAATACCAGTAAACCTCAAATACGATGCCCAAATTCCAATTACTAGTAAATCCCCTAAACGTCTCAAATACTAGTACACCTTATCGCACCTCGTCTCATGCCAAGCCTTAAGACAACGCCTCGGTCTATGCGTGGCGTGGAAGTGATGCCTCACACCTTTGCGAGGCTTTTGCGATGCCAAGACGCGCCTTTTAGAACACTGTCAAACAGAGACTTGTTTTAACTACTACTAACAATATAACATTTTCGTGATATTGACTTTTATATAGTGAAAATTTCTAAAATGAACGCTTTGAAAACAGTTTCATTAGTTGCGATCCTAGAAGTTTGTGTTACCAAATAAGACATACCAAGTAAAACAAGTTTGCTCGCCCTTTAATTTGCTCACCATGCAATTTCCATGTCATTTTGCTCGTGACATGTGTAAGCGGCAAGTATTACTTTGCTCGTCATCCTTTTTACTCTTTATTTCAATATCATACTATCTTATAAAACATTTAAGCCTTCTAAAAAAGAAATACTTAAAATTAAGCATTGTGAGTTCTTAAGATAAAAGTACAACTAATTAAAACACATTTTCTAACAATAAATATAATTACAAGTTCTTAAGCTAAAAATACAACTAATTAAAACACGTTTTCTAACATTAAATACAATCTTTAGATAGAAATACTTAAAATTCGGCATTACAACTTTTTAAGCTAAAAGTACAACTAATTAAAACAAATTTACTAATATTAATAAACTGATCAATAAATACAATTAATGCAGTTATTAAAACACCCCTTACATAAGAAATACAAATCATCAAGCATATTGTACAACCAACTTAAACAAAATTTCTACATTAAATGTCACTAATACAAATAGTAGAGTACATTATACAAATATTCAAGCCCGAACGGGTAACGGGCCAAATAGGCTCGAGCCTGAATGGGCACGGGCCAAACGGGCTCGATCTTGAACGAGCACGGGCCAACGGGCTCGAGCACGAAAGTTTACAACTCTTAGCTATCACTTTTTTCTTTTGATGTCATTAACATTTATTTTAGGGTACCCGCCGATGCAACGCGCGGGTACCCTACTAGTACAAAATAACCAGTATTCTCATGACACATGTAAGTGACAAGCAAATTACTTTGCTCGCCATATTTTTTGCTCTCCATTCCATTTCGATTTTGCTGCCTAACTCGTGACACGTGTAAGTGGTAAACAGATTACTTTTCTCACCATCCTTTTTTGCTCTCCATTTCATTTCCATTTTGCTGCCTAAGATAAAGCGTTTGAATTATTTGGGTTTAACTTTTATTTCATGAATTAATTTGAATTTGCATAGAGTTGGAAGACAAACGAGTAACAAGGTGCGTCCCTAGACATTTTTTGATTCCAACTAATTCTCTTAAAAATGCAAAACGATATTTGGTAAACACAAGTGGCGAGCAAATGTATTTGCTCGTCATGTCCATTTTTGTAATGTGAAAAAATAATGTTAATTTTGATTATTTGGTTTGGTAGGAGTACTTTTTGGTATTTTAGTTTTTTTTATATTTATCATATTCCTTAAAAATTAAAAAAAAAAAAAAAAACAAAAAACAAAAAAAAGGTTGTACGTATATATTTATGGTGCTGGTGCATTTAACAAAACTAACTAGAAATTTTGCGTTTTCATCTTTTTGAGCAAATTACAATCTGCTATTAATCATATCAAATTACTTAATTATCACAGCAACATATTTTTTTTTATCGAATCTTATTATCTAGCAAAGTAAAAGAGGCGTTGTAACTTGATTCTTAGAAGCTACTACGAAACTACTCCTTAGGTTGAGTTCTTCACATAAAACATTAAACATATATCATACATTTCAAATGCTAGATTCTATCATATACGACATTTTTTTATGCTCAAAACAAATAGTAGTAGCAAGTAAAATAGAATAAAAATATAGGCACGGTATTCAACAAAACATACAAGAGCGTGATGATTGGCTGAAAGACGTTTAGTTACGTCACCAAAATTCAAAAAACTGTGCAAATTCATTTTATATACGCTAATACGATATTATACCATAATTCATGGGGTTAAGTACGAAAATCTATGTAGTCTCTTAATATTCTATGTTGCAACTCCAAAACTTTGAATTTTGAAAAGGAATTTCAATCTGTATACTAATTTCCAAATCTAGTAGCTTGAATAGATCACAAATTTTGGATTGTACCCAGTACTAAGGTTTCATGTGTCAAACATGCATATATTGTGAGTTTATGACAATGGGATTATGTTTCTATGTGTAAAATATGTTCTACGTACATAAAGAGAATAAAATATCATGTTCAAATTTTTGCACCATCATGGTCAATTTGAAATGGTACTTAAAGAAAAGGTAAAAGGTGAAATGACCCGTAAGAATATTCTACCTAAATTGACAGTGGGATACATGAAAGTTTAGACAAAATTTCCCACTAAATATGTACTAGTATTTGTTGATAAGGGTTACACCATATTATAAGGGGTAATGCATAATCAAATTGTCGAAAACGAACAAATAAAGTTGAAGGATTTCAGTAAATCTAGTGTTTATGAAGCAAGGTGGAACTATATGAAAGGTTCAAGACTTGTGTTTTAAAGCATAGACTGATCGGAACGGAAAATTTAAATATGCTGAAAGCCTGAAACCGAATACCAACTTATCGTAGCGGTTTGGTTCCAGTTTACTGATTATGTCCGTGGCCCTACTGTGTACCCGACTTAACTCTTCTTCAAACTCGACTTGTTTAAGCAACGTCATTTTACTGATTAGTAGGAAGAAAAAAACGACTAGGGACCAACAATAGTAATAGTACCATACCCTACACTGTTTAGAGGACCATTTACAGGTTTGGCCCATAAGATATGGGCTCAGATGAAAAAGTCCACTGTCACTTCTCTTCTGGTTCATTTTGTTTTAGATATATCCGGGAAGTGCTAGCCGAACGGTTCGTTTATTGGGTTGTTTGATTTATTAGATTTGGTTAAAAAACATTTTTGGGTAAACCAAAAACCGAACTATACTGAATACAAATTGAATTAAACTGAACCGAAAACCGAGTCTGAATTCGGTTTGGTATTCGGGTTGGCCCGAATAACACGAATTGCATAATTTATATATTGGGCTCATTGGAGAGACTTTGTGGATAAGAGGCTAAGAGCTCAAGAGTCCGAGAGTCTCGGCTCACTCCAATTGATGCCCCACTAAGCCAGGAGAGTTACCCGAAGCTATTCTTTGCGGGGTGGACAATGGCTGATGCCAAAAGGCACACGGGATCAGGGTGTCCCTGCCAATCTACATTTTTTTTGGATTATATTGTTTTATTTTTTTTTGTTTTTGTTTTTGTTTTCGTTTTTTTAATAAAAAAATAACCTTATACAAAAAAAATGTTATACTTATATTAGGAAAGAGTTTTAATTTGTTTTTATGATTTGGTTTTGATTTAGTTCGGTTTACAGTTTGCTAAAACCATATTCAAACCAAAAATTGAATATTTACTTCGATTCGGTTGACAAATTAGGTTTGATTTTATTTGATTCGGTTTGATTTTATTTGATTCGGTATGGTTTCGGTTTTCGGTTCATGTGGGTATTAGCTTATTTGTGAACACCAGGGGATTTGCATTTATGTGTATCAGTGTATGTACCATGTATTTAAGGAGGTGAATTACACAAAGTGCAATTTTTTCTGTCAACTTTTTTGGTAATTGTTAATTACCTCATACGTAAAATATAATCATATTGATCCTATATCATGTTATACTAACAACAATCCGTCATTCCAAATTGCATTTATGGTTGATTATATTACCATGTTAACCAAACATCACTAGCCAGAAATGATTTATACAAATAATCTTTTATTCTTTTACATTTCAATGATACATTTCTTATTTAAGTAATGTTATGCTTTCTCAAAATATATGTTAATTATCCTTGCAACAATATTATATCAAACATATCAAAATTAATAAAGTAGTTTAGAGAGAAGAAACTATCGTTAAACAGTGGTCAAACATCATAGTTCTTTTGCAATAGGTTCCATTTCAAACATCGCTCACTAGATACACATGGAGAGTGATGAGAGAAAAGGTCAGAAACGGTAACAAACAAACAACGATATTTCAGTTCATGAGCTGCGTCCATTTAATTTAAACATTGATACTACCCAGGGGCGTAGCTATAGGGGTGGTAATCGAGTCGTGTTCGTGTTGACATATTCGGGTTCGTGTGTTGGCGGGTTGAAATAACCTCAACCCAAACACAACCCATTTATTAATCGTGTCAAGAAGCTCAACCCTAACCCAGACCTTCATAACACGTGTAACCCGTTTGTGATCCGTTTAATCCGTTTAAGTAAATATGTCAAGTAGTGAATAAGATTGGTGGTTTGTTTATTTAACTAGCTTAAATGCAAAAATGATATAAGGATCTAAAATATGATAAAAATAACATACAAATAACTATACGACAATTTCAATGATATTTGAGTTATAAGTTATAAGCGTCAATTTCAATAAAAACTGAGTTATAATCATAAGAGCATAACAAAATACATTTAATTCATATTCAACATTAAAACCAAGTTATATATTTATTTTTAGAGACTTATATACTTAAACGGGTTCACGTGTTGACCTGTTTAACACTTGCTCAACCTAAACATGACCCGTTTATTAAACGGGTTAGAAGGGTTGACTTGTTTTTGACCCAAACCTATTTATCCTCAACCCAAACCTGTTTAACTTCGTGTCGGGTTTGTGTCGTTTATCGTGTCGTGTCGATAATTGCCACCCCTACGTAGCTATGTGGGGGTAAGATGTGCCATAACCCACCCACAATGTTTTAATAGTTAATATATGTGTTGTAGTCCAAAACCCAATTTACTATTGTATATTACATTTAATCCACCTACAAACTAGATATCTCTCTATTAGTTTATGTACTTAATCCCTCATCCATCCATCAATCCGCATTAAGTTCTATATCTAAGAATTTTGGTTCAAATTCATTTTTAGATGATTTCGGTTATACAGGTGAGTGTCGTGTGCAACTTAAGTGTTGAATAAACAAATATGTTGCAATCTTTTTACATAGTTATATATCATACTCCATAATCTTTTGTGTTCTTTTCTAACATGCGGATGTCTTTTAATTTTTTTTGGCCTACACTAAAAAGAATTCTTGGCTACGCACCTGCTACCTTTGTCTCAATTTAAGTGCCAATCTTACTATTTTAGTACATCTCAATCCATTTGCAACAAATAAACATATTATTTTATAATTTTACCCTTAAATAATTTTGGTATCACAAATTGTGCATTGATTGATGCATTAGGTACACGAGTGAAAATGACATTTTGTCAATTTAAATCTATATTTATTGCATCTATCATAAAATGTAGAGAATTTATATATGGAAATTATTTTTGGTACGGATTACTCCTTAAACTAATTCATGATTAGGAAAATGAAATATGAAAAAAAAAAAAAAAAAAAAAAAATCTTATAAAATCCCAGTCAAAGTAACGGCCGCATTTCACATTTTCACCCCTATCTTTCCCTCCAAAAAAAAATAACTTGATTAATTTCTTGATTACGTAAAATCTTCCAACACAGAATCTTCACTGAAGAATTATGGATAGTTTTCGCGATAAACTCGAATCGTCAAGCAACAATAAAACCGAGTCCGTATTTTCTGGTAATTCTTTCTTTGGTGATATCAACTTTGTGTTTTCATTTGATCAAATACTTCTATATGCAATTTTTAAGTTTTGCTTTTTATATATAAGTTTTGATCTAAGTTTGTTATATTTGTTTAAAATATATTTATTGTTCATGAAGGAAACAATGAAAATGAATTGAGTGAAGAAATGAATTCGAAGTTAAAGATTATGGATAAGAAACGAGTCCCGGAAAATAAAATATTGGTTGAAAGAAACAAAACCCTAGATGTTGAAAAACAGCCCGGTTTGTTAAGATCTTGTAGTTTCGATTCTAGTCTTTCAAGATTGCATGTTGTTGATGCACAAGATGAAACGTCTTTGCCGCCTTATGATCCTATTGTAAACTATCTTTCCCCTAGGCCTAAGTATCTAAGGTTTAACCCTGATAGGCATAGCAAGATACTTGCCCGCCAAGAAAATGTTTCTAGGATGATAAAAAGTGCGTCTTTTGATTGTGGCATGCCGTTTCTTGAAGAAGTATCGAGTGATGATAATTGTTCTGTTGAAGAAACGGAGGATATTGTTAAAAAATCAGTGGTTAGTACACAAAATGAAAATGAGGGTGAAAATGAAGAATTTGAGGACGGTAATGGATGGAGTAGGAAAGTTTTGTTGCAATATTTGATTGTAGTGATTCTTTTGATTTTAACGACTGTGACTATATGTTCAATGAACTCCCCAACGGTTTCACATTCTAAAGATGGATACAAAGGCTTTGATCCGATGATGTTAATGGACGGAAATATGAGTGAGAACATGATTTGTTATGATTATGAAAAGTGGGATACAAAGGATTTGGAACTGAGTAGTTATGAATTAGTCAAGATGCAACATGGACATACCACAAAAGTTACTGAGATTGAAGTAGATGTCAATAAAGATGGAACTGATGAGATGGAAACTAGTCAAATTGAGGCCGAAAAAGAAAGTGACGCTCAGATACTAGGGGCAGATTTGGGTCAAAATGATGTCAATAAGGATGATACTGATGTGGTTAGAAATCCCAGAAGTATGATAAAAGAAGAGACTGAATCTCGTCGAATTGAGCCCAAAAAAGAGAGTTGCTTTCAGATATTGGGGGCTGATTCGGGTCAAAATGATGTCAATGAAGAATCAGTAATTCTAAAACCGATAGTAGAAGAGGATGATAGTACCAACAATGGCTCGGATGAAAATGAAATTGAAGGGATAAAAGATAATGATACTCTCCTGACAAAATTGGCCTATTTGAATCCAATTTTTGCGGCTTTCAGTGGGGCTGTAATTTTTTTGGCGTTTTCAAGTGTTCTATATAACTTAACTCAGAGGAAAATGAATGCCCATAAGAACGAGGTTTCTGATGAAAGTAGTAGTTCTGTTGGAAGTTATGGTACCAAAAGCAGCATATATTCAGAATGTCAAAAGAGCAACTTTCCTCAATCTCACAGGAAGAAAAATGGGCCGTTAAGCCACATTGATGCAAGTTCTTCCATTCGAACGAAATCGTCAAACTCTGAAATGTCAATCGGAGATTCTTATTCCCAAGGAAGCTTTGCAGTTGAGAAGATGATTATCAAGAAACAGGTAATTCCTAGCTACTATGTCCATCCAATGTTTGATAATTGATTTTTTCAATAAAACTGAAAATTTTCTTGAATGTTAACTGCTAAGTTGTTTGATTTTGGAACAGAAAAGTAAGACGCCAGTGATAACAATATCTAAAGTGCGGCGTTCAAGCAGAATACACAACCACAACCGTTCCGTCACACAGTCTTCATAAACCATCCTCCTAATGATTTCTTTGGTAGCCTTGCTAAAATAACAATCATTTGCAGCCGCGTCGTTCTTATTTATCATGAAAGTGATGATATAGTCAGTACGTAGTTCTATCATCTGCAATAACCATCTATCTCTTTTGACCAATAGGCTTTTAGCGAGCCTAGATGTACCAAAGGCGCGACTATCATCCCACCAGCCACATGTTGTGTGTTCTAAGTCTCATCAAGGAACTTGTGTGTAAGTATATGACATGAAAGAATATCATCTTTTATCTCTTGGATTGGTGTCAGATTCTAGTATATCAGATAATGAATTTAGCCTTACTTTTTCTTCCCAAGTGAAAACTAGAAATAAAAAGAATTGCATAGGTATGATTTCATGTATAGTTAAAGATGTATCTCATATATATACACTCTTTACAAGCCTTTCATTATATGATATTATTATAACCTCAACTTTGCTACATACAAACTACCAAAAATTCCCATAATCTCATACTAATAAACTATCCAAGATTCCAAAAAATTGAGATTGTGCTATGGGTTCTTATATTCATGAAACTTTTCAGGACCATTAGTTGTTGTTAAGTTGACCAGGAAGCATAGTTGACTTTGCAAAGCTTCTTTGCCTCAAAAAAGGTGAATGTTTCTTTGCAATATTTGATCTAGGAAGAGTGTGAGACTTGAAGCTATCTAAACCACCTCCATAGCTTTTGCTATTCATCTTCCTTGTCTTTAGTTTCTTTGGAAGATCTTCTATGCTCATTACTCTTGATAGATTTGTAAATGATTCTGATTTCCCATGATAGAACTTAGATAGTCCTCTCCTATAAGTAATTAACAAAAACAAAGTTTAGTAAACATATTCTTGACTCAAATCAACAAAGGGTGTGCCTGAATTTCTTATTAAAGGTGTTCATTTAGTTTTTGTTTCTTAAAAGGATGTTTTAAGATATGCAAGTACTCAAAACTGTTTACTTGTTTTAAAAACACCATAAACATATAAACACATATAAAAAGCAATCACAAACAACAAAAATGAAACTTTTTGTGTAAAAATTGCAAAAACTTACTTGATAGGCAGTTGTGCCATTAGATCTGATAAGTCAAGCACAGAAGATCTAGCTGAATTTGAAGATGATGATGAAGCATCATCTGTTGTATCAAAAGAACAACATGAAGAAATAGATGATGAGCCATTTGAGATTGTTGATGTTTCTTCAATGCATTCTTGATCTTGATCTTGATCTACCTTCTTAGTAAAACTCCATGCATGGTGACCATGGTCACCTTCAAAAGCTTGTTTTTTGTATTCACTCATTCTTTGCATCAAAAGATAAGAATATGGTTCAACAAAACAATAAGGAAAGTTTCAAATTTGATAACTTATCTTTTTTTTCTTGTATGAATAGTCAAGAACAATGAGAAGGTTTGAAATGTAATGTGTGTATGGAGGCTTTTTGTGAGAGCATATATATGTGATTTTATGGTCAGATTGGATACGTGGCATGTATATATTGGTACCATTGAATATGATTTTAGTACCGTATTAATTCTACCCACTTGCTCATACTCCATGACTAGATATGGATGAAACTTTTTCAAATAATAAATAAAATAAATAAATTATCCTAGTATCCCTTTTTAATAATGCAAATGCCTTTATTAATTGATCCCGACATCATGAAACAACAAACCGCATCTAAAGCAATTAGTGTGTAGTTTTTATGATCTAGCCGACAGTCAAACATCCATCATAGCTAGCTCTTTTGTTTAGCAAAGTGTATTAACCAAGTAATCAATCTACATTTTCTTGTATTGATGTTACTTTTGACACTAAATACAATAAAGGAATTTTGCTCAAAAAATACAATAAAGGAATATATGCTATATATTTTACTAGTTTATCATCTGTAAATAAAAATTTTGAAACAAAAATGTTAATGTTGTTTCTAACTAGTCAAGTCCAAATAGTACCCCTAACTAAACTTGAAGCCTTAACTAGGGATTTAGTCGAGTCTTTTACTATAAACGTCGTTAACTAACTAAAGCAAAAAAGAAAAAAAGACATTTGATCAAGACCATGTATGCCAGACACGTACCATATTTTTTTTGGGTACCATATTTTTTAGGGCAGCCAATAGCTGATTTTCCTATAAATAATGCCAGGCAAGGTAACCTGTACATAAGGTAATCAGTTTTTGTATGGTGTAACGTGGTACATGTCCTGTATATATTATATGCTATTGAATTACTGATCAAGAGTGTCATTTTTTCTACTTTCATTAGCAACGGTTATAACAAAAGACTAGACTGAAATCACCGGCTAAAGGTTCAAGTTTTGCTTTGGGTATTTTGGACTCGATTTGTTAGAAACAGTGTCACCTTGATTTCTCTATATATTTTTTACAGCAATTATTTAACAACCTATACCACGTGTCTCACAAATACCATCTCATATATGTTTGCAATAAAACTTAAAACCATAATCTTTATGTTGATTGATCACTCACATACTGATTAGTAATACATTGCCACTAAACCTACAAAACAACACTATACATATAGGTAATTTCTTTTGTCATAAGGATAAGATCGATTATTCTTTAAAACGTGCATTTAGAATACTTCTGGAACGTTATATACTTATATACCCTTGGACCAAATTAGTATTGTATAAGAAACAGATTTATAGAAAATAATAATTTAGTTGGATATGATAAAATTTTGAGTCGTTATCAACGAGTTCCCATGGGCGGAACTTGACCTACAAAAAGCGTGTCGTTGATAATGGGAGATGAGTGGATAAGCTCCAATTTGTTTATTTTTCCATGCCATCCTCACATTCCATGCATATCCTCTTTCCTTTTTATTATTCTTTATCTCCTTATCTTTTATGTATATACTTTTCAATGATTCATCAAACTTATATAGAGTTTGAGTTTATCATTATATAAGTATATCACCTGGACGTACCATTTCTTTATGTTGAAGAGAAAAAGTGTAAGTTATGGGGGAAAAATATCAAAACCTTAAAGGTATAGCTCAAAGATTAGATATTTTCTAATGAACACCTAAATTCATTAATATCAGATTCGGTAGCTTTGGAGTTAGGTCTTTACACTTATTTAACAAAAACTATCGTTAACTGCTTACTGCTTACTGCTTACTGCTTACTGCTTACTGCTTCTGTTACATTTCGCCAAACATACTCTTAATTAGCTTAGTTTGTTTTAAGAGAGAAGACTTAAAAACATAAAAGGTCAATAACGGGCAAAGACTTTCCCACACGAACCGTTGAACACGTTGGAACATTACTTCCTTGAAAACATGTTACAAATCGTAAAATAGGCTGGAATTCATAACTAAATATCAATGGAATACTTATACGCAAAATGTATTTAGAAGAATATATCATTACTCACATATAAAATGTCTGCATTTACCTTTATATACATATCCAATCTACATGTTGACACTAGTACAATCACACAGTACTTCTAAAATAAAACTAAGGGTTTTTTTTTTTTTTTTTTTTTTTTTAACATGATTCTAAAGCAACGATCATATAGAACAACGAATGTCAAATTAAATTCGTGAAATACATGGAACCCAATGTTGATTTTTATAATCATAATTTAGTTAAGGAATATCTTATTACAAAGCATTCAGAAAACATTTCTTACCTTTTTATAGTTTTCTTTGTCGGGTGTGATATCCACAATTACCGCTTATTTAATTTTTTTCATAACTTATCGATTGTGACCTTTGTTGTTTGTAGTTCTAGAAAGTATTTAACTAGTGAGGATTTGTTAGCAGCTAAACAAATTTTTGTTTGACTAAGTTGAAGCTTTGAATAACTTGACTATTCTTTTGGTCCATTGCTAGTTATGATTTTGATCCGTAACCTTCACTAATTTCACTGATAGTTCAATAAACAAAATTTCATAAGATAACGATAGTTGACAACTTTAGATTTCTTGGATGCTTAAACATATATATTTTGTGAGACGGGCTGTGGCAAAAATTCCGACTTAAATTTCTAATGTTTTCGCTAGCCTGCCCATTGGTCATCCAGCAAGAAAACAAAGTCGGAGTTGCAACTACTTGCAAGCCTGGCTCATACCATACACAACACGTTACAAGTTCTTATCCTTTAGCCAGTTCTCACTATAAACACCAACCATTGGCATGGGTTGGGTTGGATTCACTGACTACAAGGATGTCCTTATATGTCATATCATGCCTAAACAACAATTGTGTTGGTTTTGGGTCAGAGCTCATAACTCTTACATATGGACCCCAACTTTGGTCATGACTAAATTCTACCCTATCAATAGTGCTTGTGGATTGTTGCAACAACTTTGCATTATAGACAACCTTATGAAAATTGAAAACTATATAACTAAATATGAACATTTTGGAATGCATTCCTTTCATCCTTGTATGTTTTTATCCACCTTGAAAACCTTTGAGACCTTTAATCAAGTATTATATTGGTTCTATAAAATTATATCATTGTTACTAATAAAAATATATAACCATCTAATAGATAGTGACTTACCTTCACTCAAAAAATAGGACAGTAACTAGCATATACCACAATAACAATGTGTGTTGCAATCTTTCTGCATATAAATTTTTCTACATATGCTAAGTTTCTCGTTTCTTCATAGTTTTGCCATATATATTGTTTCTTCTAGTCATTTTCGCCATAGGTCACCTTACAGCACTTTCTGATGTTAATCAATTTGTTGAATTGAGGGTTACATTTGAAGGCTCTATGATACGCCCATAGCAGCCCAATTAGGTCGTGGCAAACGGACCAAGAGAGCACCAAAGTGGCAAGAATCTTTTATTGTGGGCTACGATTTATCTCTATATTTATCTCATTTGTTTTAGGAATGTTGAGTCATTGTCATTTGTCTTGGGTTACAAGTTGTTATTCGGTTATATATACCGAAGGGTTTATCAAAAAAGGATATCAATTGATCAAATAAACTTCTGTTCTTTACCTCTTTTCTTAAGAGTCCGCACCCACTATAGTGGTGCTACTATCGATACAAGTAGGTTGTATCATTGGTGCCTTCATTGCTCATTGTCCTCATGGATGAAAACACGATTCGTTTGTGGCTTAAGGAACAACATGACGCGGCTGAAAAACTAGCGCAACAACAGGCTGCTGCGTTTCAGATGCAATTCGAGGCGTTGCGAGCGGAGTTGTAGGAAACTAAGGGATTGCTTCAAGTTAGGCATGGTGGCGGGGGTGAGCCAGGGTTACCTCGCTCTATGCGGTTAGACGTTCCTAAGTTTACAGGTGTCGGTCCTAAGAGTTGGTTATTTTCTATCAATGAATACTTTTCATTATTAAACACACTGGCCGATCAACGTTTACGGATCGTTGGGTTTAACCTTGAAGGGGCAGCGGCCGAATGGTTTCGGTGGATGACCAGGAATGGCTTGATAAGAGATTGGGCTAGGTTTGAAGAAAGTGTTAAGAATCATTTTAGACCTTCAAAGTATGAAGATCCGCAAGGGGCATTATCAAAATTACTTCAAACACGTACGGTGGCAGCATATCAAGCTGAGTTTGAAAAACTCATGAATAGGGTGACGGATATATCAGAAACCTTGCTTATATCCTTCTATATATCCGGGCTCAAGTTACATCTGCAACGCGAATTGTTTGTTTCAAAACCAACAACCCTAGGAGACGCGTTCTCCTTATCGCGAGTCACGGAGGCACGGTTCGATGATCAGGGTATGGCTTCTGGAATTCCAAAGGTTGCGTCGTGGAGGATCTCAATATTCCCGTGCGACACCTGTGTCTAAACCAACCGTCTCTCCAAACTCTAAACCACCGTTATTCTGCGCACCTCCAAACTCTACGGTTACCCCTAATGCTACTGTTAACACTAATGCTAAACCACTTACTATCAAGTGGATTTCTCCAGCCGAATGACAGGAGCATTTGAGTAAAGGATTGTGTTTTAATTGCGACAATAGGTGGACGCGAGGACACAAGTGTCCTGGCAAATTTCTATTACTCATGAAGGATGATGTGGATGATACGGGTGAGGATTTGTCCATAAAGGCAGATGAGGCAGTAGAAAGTGGAGACATCTCTTGCCTTAACTCATTGGTTGGTCATGGCAGTCCCCGTTCACTTCAATTATGGGGTAAAATTGGTACTACAGGAGTGCACGTGCTAATTGATAATGGCAATACACACAATTTTGTTCGACCTGATGTCGTGGAGCGTATGTACTTACCACTTCAAGCAACTAAGGCGTTTAAAGTATATAATGGCAGTGGTAAGTCGTTGTTGTGTGAAAACATGTGTCCACGGGTAACTCTTCACATGCAAGGATTAGATGTGGAAGTCGACCTGTATGTCATACCAATGCAGGGACTCGATGTGGTCTTGGGTATTCAATGGTTACAAAAGTTGGGTAAAGTCACGCATGAAGAGAATAAGTCTTCACAAGATGCAAGCATTGTTGGAAACGGACGATGTGTATATGGCATTTATGAATGTCACGATTATGCTTTGCAAAGCGACACTGATCAGTCCACTTTAACATTGGACACATCTTCTGGACCGCCTGAGATTGAGCAACTTTTAGATAGGTTTGATGATTTGTTTCAGGTACCAGCGGGTCTACCACCCCAACGACTAGTGGATCATAGAATTCATTTGCTGCCGAACACTAAATCGGTGAACGTGCGTCCTTATCGTTATCCGCACTATTAGAAGGGTGAGATGGAAAGGTTGGTGTCAGAAATGTTGAACCAAGGTATTATTCGCTTTAGTCATAGCCCTTTTTCTTCTCCTGTTTTACTTGTCAAAAAGAAGGATGGGAGCTATCATTTTTGTATGGATTATCGTGCTCTCAATTCGGTCAAGGTAAAGGATAAATTTCCAATTCCTACGGCTGACGAAATGTTCGATGAATTAGGTGGAACTAGTATTTTTACAAAATTAGACTTACAAGCGGGTTACCATCAAATTCGGGTACATGAGCGGGACGTATAGAAGACGGCCTTTCGGACACATGACGGGCATTATGAATTTTTAGCCATGCCGTTTGGGCTTACCAATGCGCCTTCAACGTTTCAAGCAACTATGAATAGGTTGTTTTCTCCCTACTTGCGTAAATTCGTGATTGTATTTTTTGATGATATCCTAGTTTATAGTACGAACCTTAGTTCGCATTTGGGACATTTGGAGTGTGTTTTTCAATGTTTACAGAAGCACCAATTTTATGTGAAGCGTTCTAAATGTGTTTTTGGATCCGGGGAACTTGAACACTTGGGACATATTATTTCAGCTCACGGGGTGCAAACGGATCCAAAGAAGGTATTGGTAGTACGTGAATGGCCGGTTCCTAAGAATCAAAGGCAAATCCGGGGATTCTTAGGGCTCGCGGGATATTATAGACGATTTATTCGAGGGTATGCCTCGATCTCAGCCCCTTTAACAGATTTGTTGAAACACGAGGGGTTTAAGTGGGGTGAAACAGAGGCTAAGGCTTTTGAAACACTTAAACAACAATTATCTAATGCTCCTCTTTTAACTCTTCCAGACTTTGACCAGGTATTTGTAGTAGAGGCGGATGCATCAGGGGATGGAATTGGGGCGGTTTTGATGCAGGGAAATCGGCCAATTAGTTATTTTAGACGTAAGTTAGGGCCGCGAATGCGAGGGGCTGGTACTTACCAGAAAGAGTTGTTTGCTATCGTGGAGGCCGTGTATAAATGGCGTCAATATTTGCTAGGACGAAGGTTCATTATTCGCACGGACCATAAAAGTATTAAAGAATTAATGCGACAAGTAATTCAAACGCCCCTCCAACAAAAGTATGTAAGAAAACTATTAGGGTTTGACTTTGATATAGAATATAAGCCTGGGACAACTAATCAAGCTTCAGATGCTCTTTCTAGGGTGTTTGAAGAAGTCGAGCAGGTTACTTCATCTTTCTTGGCTTTTAGTCAACCAGTAGTAAATTTCATTGCAGACTTGCAAGGTGAGAATGGAACATTGCTGAGTTACTTGAGTTACATAAAAGATTGGATAGTGAAGAGGTGATTAGTGGGTTTAGACGTGAGAATGGGATGATAATTTACAACAACCGTTATTATATTGGGCAAGAATCGAAGCTTAAGACATTGTTGTTATGAGAATTTCATGACACTCCTAGCGCTGGGCATGTGGGAATCAAGAAAACACTGGTTGGGATGTCGAATTTATTTTTCTAGAAGGGAATGCGTAAGTCTGTAGAAGAGTTCATTAAGCAATGCTTGGTGTGCCAACAAACCAAGTATTCAACGGACGTTCCCGGTGGGTATCTACAACCTCTTCCGACACCCAATGCAGTATGGGAAGATGTGTCGATGGATTTCATTACAGGATTACCATCTCTCCGTGGTATCACTGTTATTCTGGTGGTGGTTGATCGATTAACGAAGTATGCCCATTTTGGATCCTTGCCTACTAGTTTTAATGCGCATAAGCTTGCTGAGGTATTTCTGGAAATGTTGGTTATGCATCATGGGATACCAAAGACCATTGTATCTGATCGTGATTCCTTTTTTTTTGAGTACTTTTTGGAAGCAGTTATTTCAATTTAGCGGTACGAAGTTGAGTTTTAGTACCGCGTATCATCCACAGACGGATGGGCAAACGAAAGTAGTGAACCATTGTTTAGAGCAGTATTTACGGGCCATGGTTAGCAGCAGTCCGCAACACTGGGTTCGTTATTTACCATGGGCAGAATATTCTTACAATTCTAGTTATCACAGTAGTCTTAAGATGTCACCTTTTCAAGCATTGTATGGAAGGTTACCCATGACAATAATTCCGTATCCGCCTGGGCCTTTCAAAGTGGCGTTGGTGGACGAATTGCTTGTGGAGCGTGATGGGTTGATGCGACAACTCAAGGATAACCTGTTATCAGCTAAACAGCGAATGGAAGTCAAGGATAATCGCAAGAGGCAGAATGTCGAGTTTAATGTAGGGGATATGGTACTGGTCAAGCTTTAACCATACCGGAAAATTACTCTTGCTAAGCGACTTTCAAAAGCTAGCAGAGCGTTATTATGGTCCGTACAAGGTGGAAGCACGTGTGGGAAAAGTGGCTTACCGTTTGACATTACCTGAGTCGAGTAAGATACACCCGGTCTTCCATGTGTCTATTCTTAAGCTTTTTACTGGAAATGGTAGCGACATGGTAACACAATTGCCGGAATAATTCAAGGAAGGGCAGCCGATGGAACAGCCTGTAGGGATTTGTGATTTTCAAATGGTGTTGCAGAATGGAAAGCTCGAGCGACAAGTGTTGGTTCAATGGACTGGTCGGTCTCCTGAAGAAGCAACATGGGAATGGGTGACTGATTTTCAAGTTGCATATCCTGCGCATAACCTTGAGGACAAGGTAGTTTGTGAAGATGGAGGGAAGGATACGCCCATAGCAGCCCAATTGGGCCATGGCAAACGGACCAAGAGAGCACCAAAGTGGCAATAATCATTTATTGTAGGCTAGGATTTATCTCTATATTTATCTCATTTGTTTTAGGAATGTTGAGTCATTGTCATTTGTCTTGGGTTACAAGTTGTTATTCGGTTATATATACCAAAGGGTTTATCAATAAAGGATATCAATTGATCAAATAAACTTCTGTTCTTTTCCTCTATTCTTAAGGAGTCCGCACCCACTATAGTGGTGCTACTATCGATACAAGTAGGTTGTATCACTCTAAGCAAATCATTACAATTAACATCACTTGTGATGCGAGGACTAAACTCATATCTAGTGAAGTTAAGGGAATTCGAAATGTATATAATGGATCATCAAAATAGTAAGTTGTGATAACCACTAGCACAAATTAATGAGGTTGCCTGTTTCTAACTGTTTTACATTTCATCTCATAATCATATAAATGCTCAAAAGAGATGATATCAATAGCTAGTTGAGAATTATTTAAGCTATGTTACATTTGACTTGTATCCCACATCGATTAGATTCCCTTAATGTATTGTCATCTTACGAGTATATAATCGACTATTTTGTTGATATCCCACATCGGTAAGATTTGTATAGCTTCTCGCGAATCACATTCTATAAAGGGCGAGACATGCCCGAGTTTTCAATCATGAGTTGAAATGGGAGCTCTCAATAGTTTCTCATGTCATTTCGTCATGGTACTCAAGTTCTTGCCGCACAATCCTCGTGGCAAAGGACCTCGTTAAAGCAACAGGTTAGCATTGTATCCAATTTTGTCTCTTTTCCTTATTAGTATTTTTTCCTTTTTCTTTTACAATGTTATTTATTATACCATATTCCATTTGATTATTGTTTTGAATTTACATTGCTTTTAGCATATCTAAAGTTTTGTTATGAAATTATGAAATATATGTTGATATTGATTATATTTCACGAGGAACCATCTAACGAGTAGTTGGTATTTCCAGGCACATAAAGTTTCTAAAGAAATAGATCTCTTCGTCTCAGCAAATCAACACCAATCCCAACTCCGTCTCTTCCACATAGTCGCAAGCATTCCTTGTGATTCGGAATTTTTGATTATCCACATTTTTAATACATACAATAAAAGAAGATATCATAACTCCTAAAATGACAACATGTTTGGTTGACTATGATGAGATGTGGATGGTTTGTGTTTGGCAAAATGAGGTAGAATCTTTAGCCAAGATTTCGTATACATCTTCCTCCATATCTTCTGAATCCATAAGTTTAGATCCTTACAACGTTTAAGAGAATTTTATTAAGGTTATCCTGGTCGATATTTTAGTGTCTTGTGAGTGTTGTAATTATATGGTCTTTTATGTTTGAAAAACATTAGGGTTAATTCGGGTTTAATTAGATATATGTCGATCTTGGTGTATTGTAAGGTGATATGTAATATCTTTTAGCTTGTCGCTCAATTTTTAAATAATTATACTTTGTTGTTCAAAAAATGTTAGAACAACTATTTTATGTATGTTGTAGTGAATTAGTGATGAATGATAACAAGTAATCAGATCATTATACTGTTGATTAAAATTCATGTTTGGTTTAGTAATTTTCTTTGCTGGTCTTATCCTTTTACAAGTAATGAATTGTGCAATTTTTCTTTCTTTAGTAAATACCAAACCATTACCCCCTCCTTATATATGCTGACTCCATTTGAATTACGGATTTAGGGTCATTAAAAGTTTTTAGGTTTTTATGTAGATGCCAATAGGGTGAGCATGGTTCCGGAACTACACGGAACCGACTCGGAACCGCAAGAACCGAGAACCGAAATTCTCATAATTTAAGAACTGAGAACCGGACCGCATACATGTTTTGGTTCCGGTTCGGTTTTCGGTTCCGGTTCGAGTATTTCGGTTCTACCCGATTGGAACCGCAAATATTCTTATGCATTATATGGAGCATCAAATATTCATATGAAAAGCATGGGATTATATGCTGGTGTCATTTTAGATCAAACCTCTTATATGGAGCATCAAATATTCATATGAAAAGCATGGGATTATATGCTGGTGTCATTTTAGATCAAACCTCTGTAAGTAGCACTAGAAATATATGCTGGTGCCATTTTAGATCAAACCTCTGTAAGTAGCACTAGAAAACAGATTTGCTGATCATTCTAGTGAAACTAAGAAACAATAATTTTGTGCTTGAAACTGAAACAAATTGAGAGAATAATGTCATGCCCTTTCTTGATGCATTGATTGACCCAATTCATCTACTGATTAGATTTATATAAATATAAAAGCTTTTTTATGCTCTGAAGTTGAGTACTAGTTAATTAACCAGTACTTGTGAAATAATTTTAATAGAAATCTTTATGTAAGCTATACAATTGTATCAAAATTGTTCGACATGAAAAATAGCCGAGAGCAAAGAGTTAAAAGTTACTAAACTACATGCCGAGAGCAAAGAGTTAAAAGTTACTAAACTACATGGATATCATCCAATGAAAATTTATATTTCAAAAAAATTAAAGGTTACAATTAAAACCAAACGTATTTGAGATTTTGAAATGAGTCTACTCCAGTGAGGAGTTCAAGCTTTATCTCCCCATCTACTCCAAGATAAGTGTGGTATATGTATGTTTTGAAATCGTGCGGTAGCGGTTCCGGACCGAACAGAACCGAGAACCGAAACTTGCAATATCTAAGAACCAAGAACCGGACCGCGGTTATAAAATGAGGTTTGGATTGGGTCGGTTCCGAGTCGTTTTTCGGTCCATTTGCTCACCCCACTCATGCCATTACAGATACTAGTTTTAAACCCATGCGCACACAAGACTGTTATTTAAGTATCACTAATAAGGTTTGACGTAAGTTGTAACTACATGAACTTGACATAAATAAAAATTAGTGAATAATGCTATTTTTTTTCTTTGTATGTTGGTTTATATTATGGTGGGTTATTCTAATTTTGACATAAATAAGATTTTCTAAAAAATCATGTATTTATACTTATTAAGTTATTACATTCGTGCACGTGCGGCTTTTTACATAATTTTTTCATCATGTATTAATACTGAATAATATTTAATACATAATGTAAGAATATTTATAAATAACAACAATATATATGTTTATTTATTTATTTTTTTTCTCAAATAAATTTGAAGTCTAGGGAGAATAAAGTGTAGCGGATATTTATTAAATTTAACAACTAAAGTTTATATTTTATTTATATATATATATATATATATATATATATATATATATATATATATATATATATATATATATATATATATATATATTATTTTTTCCAAAATCAACACATATACATTTATACATATTTAGTTTGTTGGCAGAAATTAAGATGTATTGACCAAATTGAAGCTAAATTTGACTTTTATTGATTAATTGAAATGCTCTATTTCATCTACGTGGTAAAATCAAGCTTCCTAATTGATCCAATCAAAAAATATTTAATTGTACATTTCGTATCTTCTCATAAGTAAAATATAATGCTAACAGGTCAATCGCGCTTGACCAACAAGTTACATAATATTTTCTAATAGTCCAAGCTCACGCCACACTACAACAATGGTAGTATTTAAGACTATTTACTTGAAGAATTCTAAACAAGAATAGGGTGAAGAAAGAGCAATTTGATATAACTAGACGAGTACCCGTGCATAGCAATAGGATTTTATAGCGACAAATAGTTTATTGATTAAAAAAAAGTTTATAGGTTATAAACGAAAAATAATGTTTTGAAACCCGGTTCGACCCGGGTGGTTCAACCGGTTGAACCGTTCCGGTCGAAAAATAGGTCGATTTAAACCGGGTCAACTTGCTAGGTTGGGTCGAAAACGGGTCAAATTAAACTAGGTCAATCCGCCGGGTTTGAAGCGTCCCGGGTCAACCCGATTTGTGTTTTAATTGATTGTATTTAATTTGGTAGATATGTTTTTTAATTGGTTGTACAATGTGAATAAATCATTGTACTTTTAAGTAATGGATAATGTTTTGAAACCCGGTTCGACCCGGGTAGTTAAACCGGTTGAACCGCTCCGGTCGAAAAATGGGTCGATTTAAACCGGGTCAACTTGCTAGGTTGGGTCGAAAACGGGTCAAATTACCAGGTCAACCCGGTTTGTGTTTTAATTGGTTGTATTTAATTTGATAGATATGTTTTTAATTGGTTGTACAATGTGAATAAATTATTGTACTTTTAAGTAACTAGTTATAATACCCGTGCACGCACGAGGTTTTTTTTAGAAAAAATTAATTATATGGTATTATCGTTTAAAAATAGAAAATCTTATGTATATTTTTAAAAGTTAGAGCATCAACATGTGCGAAAGTAAGAAAAATAGTTAGCAGAAATTGTAAATATAACTGTGGCATCGACCTTGTATTGGATTCTTGAGCGTGTTTCCTTATAATATTATTGGGTAAAAGGTTCTTTGATCACATGGGTTTACACATAAATCAAATTTATTTTAAAATTTTTGTTTACTATATGGATATATAAGAATTTACCCGTGAAAATTATGATATAAGTACAATAATAAGTATGCATGAGTTTTTCATTATGTATTAATATCAATTAATATTTTGTAAAAATTTTATTCGATGAAAGATTTAACTTTGTTTAGCTGACATAGATGTTAATATTGAGGTTGATGTTGTTGTTTAACATTAACTATTGATATCATGTTATATAAAATGTGCGAGTTTAGTAGCACATAATGTGTGTTGATGAAGTTTTTAAAAATATTTTTTTGTATAGAACTTCGTATTTTGGTAACTCTCTAGGAGTCATGTTTAACCTTGAATGCTATTAATAGATGCGTTCCTAGGTCTTTTATTCCATTATTTTGGATCGCCGTATTATTTCACTCACTGAGTTCTGTAATTCATTTCTCTTTTCTGAATAGTTGGTTGTGTTGGATGATTGATGGGCATATAAACTTTAAATAATAATTACATGAGTCGTTATAAGTACAATCGCGAATATTTATTTTCATATCACAACAACTCGTACTTACCATTTGATATTTATATTACCGTTAACAATAATTTAACTGTATTTAATATTCAAACAGGTGTACGTATAGATTAAACTTTTAAATAGGATAACATGAGTTCTTATTTATATTAACGTACATAGTAAAAATATATTTTAATAGATAAAAGTTTGAAACTAATATTTATTTTAAAAGTATTTAACGTATATTAAAATTAATTCGTACATTTATAAAATTTTGTAAATTTAATGGATGGAAGTCTCAAACCAATACTAATACTCATGTAATTGTAAACAAAGTTCATATTATAAAGTGTAGGGGGTATAAAGTGTAAGGGGTTATTTGTTTATTATCTAAAGTTATCAAAAAACATGGAGATTTATTATTTTACACTTAACTCCACATAATATATTTAAAATTCAACCATTAATGTTTTATTAATTACTCCTGTTTTTTTAAGTTTTTATTTTCATAAATTTGACACCTATACTTTTATGTGTTTTTTTTACCTCAATCAAATTCTCCACCAAATTTATTAAAGTTTGACCAAAATCAATTTAATTTTGACTTTTTATTGGCCAATCATATTGCTCGATTTCGCCTATATGTCAAAATCGAGCATTCCTGTTGGTCCAATTTTTTTTTCTCTAAGATTGTTTTGTCAAAAAAACTCCGAAATGATGTAATTCCTTTATTATATATAAGATGGGGTGTTTTAATTAGAGTATTTATTACATTAATTTTCTCTCACATTTGACTTTCAATACTCAACTTTTCAAGTTTGACCATTTTTCCATTATAGATAGTATAGATTTATCACTTCTTCCCCAGCATGAGTGAAGTCATCGTTGACGCTATAAAGGACGTTACACATACGTGCAAGGTTAATTGCAGGCATAACAAGAGGAAATGGGACATCCGTAGGCCTGAGCGACTCTTTATTGATAACTTTCCACGCATCTTCAACTTTTTTTGAGATAAATACACATGCTTCCTCCTCTGATGTGCCACTTTCCTTTGCGTAGCATTCTATGCTCGAAGAAACATGGCATCTCTCTTGTTCCTCCTGAAATAGTAATTTTTGTAATTTATCTCACAACTCGGACACGTCATATTTTAATTTAGAGAGATTGACTACAGATTATGTAGTACCTTGTGGCTCACAATATCGTCCATAAGTCTTAGAATAACACATGAAGCTTTAACAATCGGAGGATATCTGGACACCCATTTAAAGGACTCCTCAGTGACAATATCACCCCTTACAACGTAAGATCTCGCTATCACCAAGCCGTAGGTACTAGTCACCATTGAAACAGATATGTACTCTTCCAGAGTTGGAATGCACCCCTCTTTCAACCATTTGGCTTCCACCAAGTAGTTGCGAGCTACCTCTTTTGCCTGTATCATATCTCATGTAAGATAAAGGCATATCATTATTAATTTGTGTGGCAAACACTAAGATGGAGTTTAAATATAGAAATGCACTATAAAAGAATCAATGTCCAGATAATTTACCATCTCCCTAACATAATGGATTTGATATTGTTTTCCCTCATTTTCAAGTAATTCCTCCATTTCCATGTGAGAGTTCACAAGTTCCTGATATATTAGTTTCATGTATTCTGGAAGCATATCCAGGCAGCTTATTGACCATCTAGATGATACACACACAATTAGCATTAGTTGACTATACAGAGTTTTAAACAAAGTTATCTATTAGAGGAGAGCAGAATGCATAGTACGGTTTACCTTTTAACTGCTTGTGTAAAGATCTCGAGTTCTTCATATGTACCATAGTTATCAAATGTGTCATCTAAAATGACTAGCCACATGCATGTTTTCATAAGAAAAATTCTTGTTTGAGAATATTGAGGCTCGTAATAGATTGAAAGTACCCACAAATAGCCTTCTATTACTCTGTCTCGAACATAAGGAAGCTTGTTTTGCATGTCCAAATCCTTCTACCATCTAAGAGCAAAGAATTAATAATGAGAAATCATCAATCATAGATATGATTAAAATTAATTTAAACCGATTAAAGGAATATATGGCACAAGCTATAAATGAGGTTTAAGTTCTGACTCGGCTATTATTGTTAGCTTAGCCAAATTAAACTTTTAGTTAAGTTATAAACAACTTGGGTATGTAAAAACTGAGATTATGTATATGGCACTTAATTACTTGCAAATTTGGCTAAGCTCCTTTTTGTGCATTGACTGAAGCACGTTAAAATCTAACTTTGCAAGCTTCAGTAAGACCTCATTGTGGGATGTTTCTTGTTGGTAGATAGGTATGTAATGCAACGCCTCTAGCCTTTCCAACCTTCTCTGGAGGGGCTGCTTTAACGCTTGTTGTATTTGGGTTCCTAGAGAAGAATCACAAGAAGGATCCTTGGCTATGACGTCAAGGTGAATTTTAGTGAACTCGAGAGCTTTATCTAGTACTTGTTCGCCTTCCACCCTCATATATGCCACTTCATACAAAGCAAGTGTTCCTTAAGCATCATTGCATAATGATTCCTTATACGTCCCATCTTCTCCCATGTAGTTCTTAAATATTTCTGTAACATGAAAAAGCAATTAATACAATAAATTATATACAGTTGAGATTTTTTTTGAACGACAATTTTTTACAACCTACACCATACCTATCTCACATAGTCTCTGACAAAACTTGAACCCATAACCTTTTGGTTTTGGGCCACTCACATACCGCTGGGCCAAGAGGCCTTTGGTATGAGTTGGATATTGATATGATATATCCTGATACTTGACTTGAAGAGAGTGTTAGAGATCATGCATGCATGCGGAAGAAATTAAGACTGTAAAATGATTTATAGGTTCATAGCTTTTAATTAAATACATGGAGAAACGTTGAAGCCGTGTTGTCTTAGTAGTCAGAACCAAAGTGAAGTGCTTTCTAGGTTGTTCTTATCGATCCATTGTTCCCCATATGTACCATAGATATGTTGCAATGCTTCCTCAATCTCTTCTTCGAAATGATAGGCTATGCCAAGGCGTTGGACTGCATCGATAAGTTGTATGAGCTTTGTATGTTGCATTGGTTCATGACTAGATGTTGTGATCCTTATCAGCTCTTTCTTCACAACTTGTGTCAGGTCATCAACAAGTTGTTTCTCCACAACCAAGTCTTCCGTCTTCGTGCACATGTGAACTATTAGCGATATGCCTTTATGACAAATATTATAAAACAATAGAAACTCAGTTAGCAATCAAGTAGAAACATATATCTTTATAAACCTCATCCTATTTAAGGAATTGATCGCCCCATATGCTAGCATTGGAGTTCACTGTGTTGCGGATACAATCTTGCTGCTTCTTGCTGCTACCATTGACACCAATTGAGGTTAACACAGATGAGGAAGTAGAGGAAGCACTAGAGACTAGAATGCTTGACATATCCAAATTGTTTAAAGATTGATCAACTATCAATTAGTTATTATGTTGTGTGATAATAAGAAATCAAGAACGACGAAGCCAATTTATAGGAAATGCAACAAGAAGACGTGCGAACAACATTATTGGTGCATTTGTGTCTCACAAAACACCTCGCCAAAAATACTCACTCACTCACTCACAAAATTTATAAAAAACAAATGCGCATAACGCCCACAAAAAATCTACAAATATTTTTTTCACAAAATGATGGGTCACATATTGATAGTAATATGTGAATTTAAAAGGAGGACAAAGAATTAATTACTGCTATAATAATTTTTATTAGTGACAAGTCGTATTGTGCGGAAGATTTTTCCTTAAAAGTTTTGTGGATGTAACATTTTCCAACAAATATGGCACTCCTGACCATACACTATGCAATCACGATGGGAGCCCACTGTCGACAAAACCACCAACCAATAATACACCCTAGCTAGAATATAACACAAATGTGATAAACGCACAACACATGTACACAGTTTTGCATCAGAAACATTTAGTCCACATGATAAAAGACTTACTGCCACTTTGATCAATTCTATGATATCTTTTAGTTTATTGAGTTGATGCTTACATTCTAAACAATTCATTTCGAGTAACATCGTTTGTTTCATTTATGTGAGTAATTTACTCGTACTTGGTGAAGTGGTGGATCATCAAAACTGCATGTGGGTTGTGATCACAATTGACCAACACAAATTAATGGCGATATCCTTACATGTCAGAAACTCAAAATACTTTAAAGGGATACCGGCCAATATCTAGTTCTTTGAGAATTTAATCTTGTACATGTTTTACTTATATCCCACATTGATTAGATTATCTTGATACATAAAATATCTTGAAGTATTTAATCGGCTAGTCCTTTGATATCCCACATCGCTTAGATTTGTATAGCTTCTCGCAAATCAAATTGTATAAAGCGCGAGACATACTCGAGTTTTCAATCATCAAATGAAATGGGAACCTTTGATAGTTTCTCATGTCATTTGGTCATGGTAGTTGAGTTCTTGCCACACAATCTTTGCGGCAAATGACCTCGTTAATGCAACAGGTTAGCATTGTATCAAAATTTGTCTCTTTTTCATATTATTACTTTTATTGCTCTCTATACAGTAATAGAATATCTCATTGATATTTCCCTCTTTAGTATTTATTATACTTGTTTTCATTTTATTATTGTTTTGATTCTATATTTATGTGACATATATGCTCATCTTATTATTTTTTAAAGAACTAACTAGAAGTTATGTTTTTTTAGGGCACAGAAAGTTTATCTAAAGAAATAGATCTCTTCGTGTGGTCAAATTTACACCAATCCTAACTCACATCTCTTCCTCATAGTCTAAACCATTGTGATTGGCCCCCTCCTCAAGTTTGGATGATCAACCGGAACTTCTGCAGATTCAGGCATACAAAAGAAAGAAGCTAACCGCAAGGACAACATCTTGAGTTCATACTCTTCTTGTTCTTGTTTTTCTTCTTCTTCTTCATCCTTCACTGTAGATCCTAAAAACATTTCATGGATTGAATAAACCTTCTCTTGATTGAGTTTATTTAGTTTCATGAGGGTGTTGTAATTGTTGTGACTTCTTTGTTTCGGAAACATGGGTCTAGATCTATCTTTGTATTTGTGATGCAATTTGTATCTTCTAGTTTTTCACTAGTTTTTATTTAACTATCCTTCGTTGTCTAAACCTACATCCGGATTTGTTATAAATGTGTAAGTAATCAAAGCGATGGTTAAGCAAATTATCACACTCTTTTGTTATAATTAATTCTTGTTTTGTATTTATTACCTTTTGTTGATTATACCATGGTTGTCTCAGTTCTATATTTGTTGCATACAGTCCGATAAGGGGAATTGACTCTTACAAAAAACAAATACTATATACGTTGGTCTATGCACAAATTTAAATAAATTTCCAATAAATGTGCCTTCAACGATAGTGTAGTGCTTACCTGTCCAAATAGTATGGCCTGGTCTGATCTTCTAAACTTTTCACGTTTAGACCAAGCAAGACCCCGTGGAATGACATTCTTGTCTTTTTCCACCAAATGCTGCTTTTAAGAAAACTCTCGAAGATCCATATCTGTAATATGCACTTGTTACAATGTTGGTGTGTATGTATGCGGCATACATTGGATAACATGTGATATTTATTTTCATTGTTTAGTTTCTTGAATAAAGCTTTTGAAAGTACAGGTTATAACACTAGTTCAAAACTATATATAAACCATATATATCTAGTGGCAAAAAAAAACTCAATTAAAACATTTACAAATGAAATCTATGGGTACATGGCGAAGGTATATATTATTGGTATAATTAAGTAATGTATGCAACACAATAACAAACATTGTGTACACCAGATACATATATTTAGAAATTGAACAAGATTCTTACTAAATACAATATTAATCAAAAGTATAAAGAATAGACATCCTTTCAAAATATTGTGACACAACGTAAACAGTTTAGTCCATCCTGGTGAACTTTAGTAGATAATAATAAGTATGGCATACCTTGAAAGCCCAAGCAAAACCATACATATTGTATGTCGCATTGAACTTTGAATTCTCCTTCAACTTGGCCAAATGATTTTGTCACACCCCCGAAATCGGGTCCAGCGGAAGCTTACATGTCACTGGGGTGCAACTCAATTGGTATCATAACATAAGGTACAAAGAATGGTTTCATTTCATTTATTTAGAATGAAAGTTGTTATCAAAAGCATTTATTTTACATATTATAAAAGAAGAGTGGAAATAGTCCCATAATTTAGTTAAAACGGTCCCAATTAGTTATCAGAGTCTTCTATGACCATGCCATGCCTTGCAATAAGCCTCCAAAGGTAAGATAACGCCTTAAGAACCTGAAAATACATGCTAAAACGTCAGCATAAAGCTGGTGAGTTCATAGATTTTAGTAAACAAGTATTTTCCGTAAACAAGTATTTCCAGTAAACGAGCATTTTTGGTAAACAAGTATTTTGCGGAAGGCAAGACAATATAACAAATACAATGTCACAGCCAAAAATAAGGTATACAGTGCCTAAAGCTCATGACCCCGAAGCTCGACGTAATCGTATGCAATCAAGCATAAAATGCCCCAAGTAAGTGTTTGCCAGACACTCGGAAGTAATCCGAATGATATGCGTCCGTTTGACAGGTTGGCGCGACCAACTCGGACGGGGTGTCAACCCAAATAGATCTATCCATAGCATTCGCGCTCACACGCATGTAATTAACGGTTCATGATAAAGGGGACTTCAGTGGCAGTAATAGGTAACTCAGGCAAAGTAACAGCTTTGTATTTATGTCCGCAAAAGCAAGAACTTGTATCCATAAGAAAGTAATCAAGGATGGAATAAGAAATTCATAAGGTATTCAAGAAATCAATCAAGTATTTCAACCATCCAGTAATGTTTGAGAAAGTGAATCGCGTTCAAGTAAAACAAGCATTGAATTTAAATAGTAATGAGCATGTATCTTCCCCCAAAAGAGTTGTAAAACAAGTAAAAGGAGGGGTTATGAACTCACCTTAACAATAGCAATCCAAATAGAGTAATGAAAACTGAAGAATAGGTCCAACAATCACTAGTCGCGACCTAATTAATGCATATGTCTTAGGTTCGAAAACAAGGTCAAGCATGCAAGTCATATACTACATTATCACTTATACATGTTGTTGAAAATTTTATCGGCAAAAATGTAGGAAATCAAAGTAATCTCGTATTTAAGGCATCCACCATTTTAGAAAACGTAACTTGTAAATCTCACGACCAAATATTAGTCGTCTTGTAAATATATATTTTGAAAATCTCCAACGTACCTAATAAGTATACGTAATGTTCTACCATTTTTATTCACGTCATTTTAGCCAAAATGCACCTTAAAGTGTCCAAAATTTATGTTAAACATTTCCATCAGCTTTCAATAATAAATAAAAACTGTCAAATATATATTTAGTTTCGTCCAACTTCCTTAGGCCATAACTTTCGCGTCGTAACTCCGTTTTTCAAGTTCTATATATTCCCGCGAAGGTATTCAAGTATACTTTAGGTTTTTCAAGGTCTCGGCTAGCCTAAATGTCATTTAACCTCAGTTTTCCTAGCTCAAAAATCGGGACAGAAACCATTTTTCAGAAAATATAGTTTTTGTCGTCAATCTTGAAAATAGCATATCTTTTTCGTTATAAATCAGTTTTAACCCGTTCAAGCGGCTATGTTTTCATTATTAAATCTATTTTCTATATTTCTAGCCTAATAAGGCCACCAAGATACTGATTTTCCACAGGGAGTCGAAAAGGGACAGATTTATCATGGATGATGTCAAGTTATTTTTCTAGTGTTTTTATTTGCTACAACCTTTTGCCAACAACTCCAAATCTTGTCCTAGGTCATCCATCAACTAGAAAAATAGTGATCTAAACATAACCTAATAATATTTAAAGTCCTTGTTCAAGATCATCCAAGTATTCAAAACTAACATATATATATATATATATATATATATATATATATATATATATATATATATATATATATATATATATATATATATATAAAGTTTATTTCATTTTCTTGTAGAGATTTCTATTAACAACTTTTCTTGTGATGAAAACTTGTACAAAATATATTTTCTTGGCAAGAGATCAAAGTGGATGTAAGAGATGTTTCAACATGTACCAAGTGATAATCATGTGTAGCTACTTAACAAGCATAAATTTATGAAACTCATGAGATATTAGTAGTATGAGACTTACAAAGTAGTGTATGATATGAGACTAGTAAAAATTCTTGTATAACCCAAAGATTTATACTCCAAACCCTTGCTAGACAACCCTAGTATTCTTGAAAATAGCCACAAGCTTTCCTTTTCCTTCCCTTGCTCCAAGATGGTTCGAATGGTATGTTTTAGATGGGAGGTGAGTGTGTTTTTCTTGAAACCAAATGAGTAGTTAAGTTAATATGCATGTATATATAAGCTAAGTGGTAAAAATGGTCAAAAAAAATATCTTGTATGGTCCTTTGTGGTTTGGCCGGTTTTTAAGGGAAAGAGGAGGGGGGAGTATGGCCTCAACATGCTTCCATTAATTGATTTGTCATAAGTTTGAATTTTAGTGCAAGATTTGGTGAATTTGGAGTGTAAATTTGGATAAATAACAAAAGGGGGAGGCGGCATTTCATGATTTTTGGGAGTAAATATGGGTAAAATGTATTTATTAAATGTATTGGGTAGTAAAAATATGTATTGGGTATTAATTTGGTAGTTAACGAAAGTTATACGTAATTTAACGTAAGGTGTAAATAATTTAATTTGGCCATTGGAAATTATTTTTGGGACTTTTGTGATAATTTTTGGAAGTATAAAAATACCTTAAAATAATTGTTGAGAAGGTCGGGTATGCCGAGTACCACATTCTTGAATTAATATTCGTTGAATTTAAAAACCGTAAGTATTTAAAGAATAGAAATTTGTTTTATAGTATAAAATTATGAATTGGGGAAAGGAGCAAGGTACCGGAGCGTTGTGGACTAAAATTAACCTAAGTCCTAGAGTACTTAGAATTTAGTTAGAAATTCGCGTCGATTCAAGTAAAAGGGCTCACGTAAAATGTTTCAAATTAAAAGTCAAGAATTTAAATTCGAGTTTAGAAATTAGTATTGACCTGGGAAATAGCGGGTTGTGACAGATTTTTTCTATGTCTGTGAACAACATTCACAGCCCGTTGATAAAATTTATCCCACATGTATTCCCCCCATGGAAAAAATTCCAAGCATTAAAGTCCTCCACCAAAGACAGTAAATGCTTGGGGATAGAATTCCTGTCTTCATTACCCATAAACACCAAAATAGCAATTACCAAAAGACACAGCCAAACAGCATCATCATCTGAAATAACTTCAAACCTATTTTCATCTTTAAGTAGTTCAAAACAATCATTTGCATATACAGAGTTTATACCTTTTGCTATTTTTCAGGAAATACACGGTCACGAAATGCAATTGGGTTCTTTTCACTAAACAACAACTTGACCAAATCGAAACCCTGTTATTAAACAGAATTCTTTCCGCCCAAACTCTAATAAATGATCCCCAAATTTGAATTGCAATGGTGGGGAATCGAAATATATGTTAGAAACTTTTACCTGATGTTGTAAAACGTAATGCATCAAACGGGAGTCATTATCGCAATACCGAATATCCAACCACGGACCAAAGACTGTCTTCTTAAACAACCTTTCCCGCTTTTCATTCTTTGACAATATTTCTTTGATTTCTTTAAGCAACTTCACTGTAGATCGAACAACGATTTTACAACTATACAACTTAATTGGCATATTGAATTACATAAAATGTATGGAAACAGGGTTTTAAGGACTTGTGATTTGGTACTGGTGTGATGATTCGCAATTGTAGACAAACGGGTTTGTGTGTTAATGTTTTTTTTCAGTTCATTATTATAATTGTAAAATTGTAGACGAAGATGTTTGTGTGTTAAAGTTTATTATTTTAATCATGTAAAATGAACAAAATACCAATTTGCTCATGTATTAGTTGCCCAAAAACAAAAGTTGCCCAAAATACAATACGTTCCATGTACCTAGTACCAACAGGTATGGCCGGACACGTATCATCTGCTAGTTGGGTAGACGTTAGTTGCCTTGGGCAACCCGGGCTAAAACGAGATTTTTTTAAAAAGGGTTAAATATGCCCAACCCGCAGGGCAAATGGTCATTTTGGTAATTTTCCCTTAATTTAAACCGAGTAAAGCAATATATGGCACAAGCTATAAATGAGGTTTAAGTTCTGACTCGGCTATTATTGTTAGCTTTTCTATACTACATATAATAGAGGAAGCACTCTCTCTCAAAAATTTTCAGATTTACAAAAAATGATGCTTTACAACACTTTAAAACAACCAATTTTTATAATTACAACAACCAAAGCATGGTGTACAAAAAAAAACATGGAATGAAATTCAGACCACTTTTCTATGAATTCTACATTAATGCTATTAAAAACACCCCTACACCCAAAATTACAACCATTTAAATACAATATACAACCCTACATTAAAACACATCCATATTTAATTCCGCCTCATATAATTCCAAGCCATAAATGCAAAACTCGATTTTAAAAAGAAAAATACTTAATGATCTTAGTTTTTTTTTTCCTTCTTCTTCGTGTGGTACAACAAGCCTTTCAGACCTCGAATTCAAAAAGACGAAAGAAAAAATACCAAATACCCTCGCATCACTCATCAACTCTCAAATACAATCCAAAACGAAAAGTAAAAAAAAAATGAAAAAGGATCTCAGATTTATTCAAACAAAAATACAAATCTTTAAAGATTTTCATGTTTGTACCAAAACCCATCATAGATCTATAGAAGCACGGCCTCTTTCATTATCCGAAAATTAAAATACGAAATATAACAAATAGTTATACCCGTTTCTTTTATTCGGTTTAAACAAAAAGAAACAAGCACCTACCTTAGACCTTTTAAAGATCTTGAAGTCGAAAACCTTAACAAAAATATGTGAAACGAAAAGGAAGGTTGAGATAAATTCATATGGTGGTGTTTATGGGTTATTCGTGGTGTAGAATAACAAAGAAAATAGTTTTGTAAGGATTGTGATTTTTTTTTAATATTTGCGTTTTAGTAACAAGGGAGAGGTGTGAGTTTGTATGACTGCGTGTTTTGGTGAGAGGATAATTAGGTTTAGTGTGTGAGTGATTTTAGGGCTATAGGGATATAAGTGTAGTAGCTTAGGTACACTTGCATTTGGGCTTTTGCATTGTTGGGCCAAGAGGCGAATACGGTGAGTTCGATAGTCCCAGTTATAACATAAAATTTACAGTATTGCATTAGATTATTTTCTCATAACAAAAACGAGAATTTTACTAGCAGGTGACATAAGCCATATTAATCAAACATTTAAAGAATAGATATAGTTATAAAAACAATATACTTTATATCATTTTTTAAGGTTAAATATTATAAATTTTACGATAAGGATAACAAAGACTTTTCGTAAAGAGAAAAGAACACCAAGTGATGGGTCGGTCATCTCCAAAACTGACGAAGGGTGATTGTGCTGAAGGAAAGAATCAAGATTTTGTTTGGGTATCTTGGGTTAACATGAGATTGAATTATACCAATGCCTTAACTAAAGTTATTGTTATATGTAAATTAATTGTTTAATAAAAGTATGGCCGCATAACATCACATTGTCTGAAAATATAATCACCGGGTATCCGCCGCCGTATCGCGCGGGTACCCTGCTAGTTATTGTTAGCTTAGTCAGATTAAACGTTTAGTTAAGTTATAAACAACTTGGGTATATAAAAACGGAGATTATGTATATAGCACTTAATTACTTAAATTTGGCTAAGCTCCTTTTTGTGCATTGACTGAAGCATGTTAAAATTTAACTTTGCAAGCTTCAGTAAGACCTCATTGTGGGATTTTTCTTGTTGGTAGATAGGTATGTAAAGCAACGCCTCTAGCCTTGCCAACCTTCTCCGGAGGGGCTACTTTAATGCTTGTTGTATTTGGGTTCTTAGAGAAGAATCACAAGAAGGATTGGCTATGATGTCAAGGTGAATTTTTGTGAACTCGAGAGCTTTATCTAGTACTTGTTCGCCTTCCACTCTCATATATGTCACTTCATACAAAGCAAGTATTCCTTGAGCATCATTGCATAATGATTCCTTAAACGTCCCATCTTCTCCCATGTAGTTCTTAAATATTTTTGTAACATGAAAAAGCAGTTAATAATAAATTATATACGGTTGGGTTTTGTTTTTGAACGACAAGAAAACAAAGTCAGAGTTGAAAGCATGGCTCAGATCATACATGACACATTACGCGTTCTTATAATCTAACTAGTTCTCACTATAAACACCAACCATTGGCATGGGTTGGGTTGGATTTACTAACTACAAGAATGTCCCTATATGTCATATCATGCCTAAACAACAAATGTGTTGGTTTTGGGTCAGAGCTCATAACTCTTACATATGGATTCACTCATTCACCCCAACTTTTGTCATGAATAGTGAGAGCGGATTGTTGCAACAAATTTGCATTATAGACAACCTTATGAAAATTGAAAACTATATATAAAACTAAATATGAACATTTTGGAATGCATTCCTTTCATCATTGTATGTTTTTATCCACATTGAAGACCTTTGAGACCTTTAATCAAGTATTATATTGGTTCTATATAATTATGTCATTGTCACTAATAAAAATATAATACCTTCACTTAAAAATTAGGACAGTAACTAGCATATACCACAATAACAATGTGTGTGTTGCAATCTTTCTGCATATAAATTTTTCTACATATGCTAAGTTTCTCATTTCTTCATAATTTTGTTATATATTGTTTACCTTTCTAGTCATATTCGCCATAGGTCACCTTACAACACTGTCTTTGACGTTAATCAATTTGTTGAGTTGATGGTTACATTCGAAGGCTCTAAGCAAATCATTATGTTAGGAATTATTGAAAGACCATACTGCTAACAGGTTCCTGCTGATGACTTCTGTTGAAGCTTTAGTTTTTCTGCTGATGAGCTTTGCTGATAGAAAGATCCTGCTGATATAGGTCATCCGTTGGATATATTTAGTTTATTTTAGAACAAGATATAGAATATCTTTTATAGTTTTACATTATACATTTTCTTGTACGAAAAGTTTAGGGTTCCTTGTAGTATAAAAGGAACACACGGATACATGTTTTGTGATACGATTATCAATCTTTAGTGATTAATAAAAGATCCATAGAAGATCAAAGTATTATTAGTTTATTGTGTTCATATTACTTGTGTTTAATTCCGCACAGACAGAAGTAAACAGAGATTCTCTGCATAGTATTGCTTTTGATTACATTGGCAGTCTATTGTGTTAGAATTTAACAATCAAAGTACACGTATTGCGGAAGCTAGGATCAAGTATAACACATAAAGATTAACTAAAACATAAATAGGAACGTACCGTATGCACTTCAATAAATCTTGAATTTGTGTAAAACTAGATCAATAATAAACCACTTACATTTTGTTTATCGATCTCTTGATAACAACTATAGTGAGTTGTTACCTCATTCTTGTACACACAAATTAATAACGAATTAAATTGATTGCAAGATCAAAATATAAGTATTATTTAGGTTGGAAAAAATTGATCCAAACCCTAAGGGTGTTTGGTTCGATCGGATTTGAGAAGACAAGAGGAAAAGAAAACTTTAGGGTTTTGTGTGTGCACAAAAGATGTGAAAGAATGAACCTAGGCATTGTATATATACTTGTAAAAACTTGGAAGACAAGTTTAATGTGGGTTGGGTTTCCCCTAGACCCACTCGACCGGCCATAGGAGTCCAAGGGGGATTCCGGATCCTTCATGGCTCCTATTTTCATTCTTAGTCCTTTTCTTTTCCACTTAACGATAGTTAGTACTTACGATTAACAACTAATGACCGTTTAGTCCTTATACTTGTGTTATTAATAAATATACATAACAATTAATATTTATTAATCTTTAATTCTCATTTTCAATGTGTGCAATCCTGAGGTCTCGGGTTCGATACTAGTCATTTACATATTAATATTTATACGTAACATTTAACAGCACCCACTCGTATATCTATTAATAGTAAAATGACATTGGTTGGCGTCTTACAACACTCCAATGCCCCCAGCACGACTTGAGCTAGGTTTCCTGGAAAACCTTTAATGATTCATCATTATAATTATCCTTTTGTTTCTAATACTACATTAATAAAGATGTGAGATTCTTATTAACTTTCCGTTTCTCGTTTCTTTATGATTGAACAAAATTACCAAAACATCTGAACGTATTCCTGATAGACTTTGGGCGTGGCCACACAAACATTTTTCAACCCTACGAGGGGCCCAGCAGTATTAATCTTCTGAACAAATCAGAAGGAACAAATTCTTTTTTGACTACAAGAATAACCCATGAACTTTGCAACACTTCTGAAAACAACCCTTATAACTCCCTGTTACGGTGAGCGGTAGATTGCTTTACAAAAATGCACTACATCCATGACTCTTATCTGGTATCTCAAGTCTGAGGATAACTTTAAATATGATTATCACATAAATATTAAATCATATAGTTGGGATAAGTCCTATATTCAATTCATTGAATATCATGTGAAATTGGTATGACTACGCATCAATATACTTTCAAGTATATCCTAACCAATACTCAAATTTGTCTTAGTTTAATGATATTCCCATATCATTAATCGACAACGGAAAATTTAGAATAATAATTTATTCATGGATTTAAACATGCAAATACAGGATATATTATTAAGACAATGATAAATAAACATAAACAATATTTTATTTCATTAAAATTATAATTGTACATTACATCCTTTATCCAAATACTAATCACAAATGGGCAAGAAACTTTCAGATAAACGAAGTCCTATGCCTTCAGCATGCTTATAAAGCTTGGTGCCAGGCAGAGGCTTTGTTAATTGATCTGCTAAGTTTTCATCTGTGTGAACTTTGAGCATTTCGATTTCACATATTTCGACTTGTTCTCGAACATAGTGATGCTTAATCGGGAAATTTCTGGTGCCTCTCATAATTCCAGGTTCATTGGTAAATGTAATTGCAGCTGAGTTATCGCAATATATTTTAATAGGTCTTTGAATCGATGGCATAACCCCAAGCCCCGAAACAAACTTCCTAATCCAAACAACTTCCATTGCAGCTTCTAAAGCAGCTATATACTCACTTTCTGTTGCAGACATTGCTAGTGTACTCTGCTTTCTGCTCCTCCAATCCATAGCTCCTCCATTAATGACAAAGACATAACCCGTCTGAGACTTCGTATCATCCTTATCACCTTTCCAAGAAGCATCGCAGTAACCTGTAACATCAAGTTTTGTAGATGGAGTACTCCCATAAACTAAGAACATCTCTTTAGTATCCCTAAGGTACTAAAGAATATTCTTAATAGCAGTCCAGTGAGCTTCACCTAGATTATGCTGATATCGACGGGTTAAATTCTGAGCAAATGCCACATCAGGCCTTGTGCTTTTTTCCGCATACATAATAGATCCCACAGCCAAAGCATAAGGGACTCTCTTCATGCGTTCCACCTCTGCTGGTGTTGAAGCACAAACTTTGCTATTCAAGCAATGTTGTTCTTGCATTGGCAAATATCCCTTCTTGGAATTTTGCATATTGAATCTCTTCAATATTTTATCAATGTAAGCACTTTGGCTTAATCCAATTAATCGCTGAGATCTATCTCTATATATCTTGATTCCCAGAATGAATGCAGTTTCCCCTAAATCTTTCATAGAAAAACACTTTTCAAGATATGCCTTAACCTTTTGCAAACTTAGAATATCTTTCCCTATGATCAATATGTCATCGACATATAAAATAAGGAAAATTACATCACTCCTACTAGCTTTGTGATATACATATGGCTCATCAAGATTTTGAGTGAATCCATACTTTTTAATCTCACTATCAAATCTCTTATTCCATTGTCGTGATGCTTGCTTCAATCCATAAATGGATCTTTGAAGTTTGCATACACGATTTGGGAATTCTAGATTCACAAACCCCTCAGGCTGCGCCATATAGATGTCTTCATCTAGGCGACTATTTAAGAAGGCGGTTTTGACATCCATTTGCCAAATCTCATAGTCATAGTAAGCGGTTATGGCTATAACAATCCTAATAGCCCTAATGTCAGCTACAAGAGAAAAAGGTCTCCTCATAGTCAACACCAAATGTTTGAGTATTGCCTTTAGCTACCAAACGGGCCTTATAGGTGTGTACAATGCCATCCATATCAGTCTTTTTCTCGTAGAGCCATTTACTCCCAACTAGCTTGGCACCCGGAGATAGTTCTACTTCTATCTAGACTTCATTATCTCTCATGGATTGCATTTCCTCATTCATAGCAACCTGCCATTTTTCATTTTCAGGACCATTCATGGCAGCCCTATAACTAGTAGGTTCATCAAGATCCCCTAGTATAGTTTCCTCACACTCTACGTTAAGAAATAGACGTTCAGGAGCTTTCACAGTTCTTACAGATCTGCGAATGGGAACCACTTCAACTTCAGGTGGAGGACCTAAACCTTCAGGTTCCATAGGAAGTTGGCTAGTGTTTTCAGAATGTGTTACATCTTCATGATCATCTTCCAGATCATATACTCTCCCACTGAATTCTTGACATATGAGCTCCTTTTCCAAGAACTCTCCATACCTTGCAACAAAAAACTTTGTTTTCAGGTGGGTAATAAAAGTAGTAACCCATTGTTTCCTTTGGGTATCCTATGAAGATGCACTTTACAGATCTTTGTTGGAGTTTATCTGCTGAGTCACGTTTAACATACGCCTCGCAACCCCAGACCTTTAGATAAGACAAGTTAGGAGCTTTTCCAGTCCATAACTCATATGGTGTCTTATCCACCTTCTTAATTGAAACCATATTTAGAATGCGAACCGCAGATTCTAAGGCATAATCCCAAAACGAAAAAGGAAGAGTTGTTAGATTAAACACAGATCGTATCATATCTTGCAATGTACGATTCCTTCTCTCAGATACACCATTTTGTTATGGAGTATATGGAGAAGTAAGGTGCTGGACAATTCCCTCCTTAGCTAAGTAATCTATAAACTCTTGACTCGATTATTCACCACCTCTGTCGGATCAAAGAGCTTTAATCTTCTTTCCAAGTTTCAACTCTACTTCTGCTTTAAACACTTTAAATATTTCAAATACCTCATGCTTATGTTTAACTAATAATCATAACAATTATAACGGTGAAACAATTAGCCACATGCGATCTTGATTAGAAAAGATCCTAACAAAATCAATTCTAGGTTTTTATATGCATATAATCAACTAGGGCCTTCACCTCTTGAAGGAAGTGAGCCACATGCATTGACAAGTCAATTGCGTAGGCCAAAGTCAATCACATAGCACATTAAATTGATTTTAATAATTATATTGAGGTCTTCCCCAATTTTAGATCTATCTAAACATGTGACACAAACAATAAACAATTAATGATCCATGACTAACATGCATGTTTTGTCACGGATTAAAGCATAACAATTAACACATAGGTCACAAGATACGTTCAAATAACCGGTTAATGACCTAGGGTTTCTAATTAATTACAAGTTAATTAATTAAAACCACAAAACCCTAATTAGGGTTTCATGGAAAATCGACCCCGCCCCCAAATTAGGGTTAAGGTTTCGAAAATTTTAAAAGAAAAACCCTAGATCCAAAACATGTATATAAAACTATTAAAGATCCGATTTTTATTACATTTTAGTTTTCAATTACATGTTATACATGGCTCGTTATGCCACTGTTAATTAGAATTTAACAATCAAAGTACACGTATTGCGGAAGCTAGGATCAAGTATAACACATAAAGATTTACTAAAATATATATATAGGAACGTACCGTATGTACTTCAATAAATCTTGAACTTGTGTAAAACTAGATCAATGATAAACCTCTTACCGTTTTGTTTATCAATCTCTTGATAACAACTATAGTGAGTTGTTACCTCGTTCTTGTACATACAAATTAATAACGAATTAAATTGATTGCAAGATCAAAACACAAGTATTAGTTAGATTGGAAAAAATTGATCCAAACCTTAAGGGTGTTTGGTTCGATCAAATTTGAGAAGACAAGAGGAAAATAAAACTTTAGGGTTTTGTATGTGTACAAAAGATGTGAAATAATGAACCTAGGCCTTGTATATATACTTGTGAAAACTTGGAAGACAAGTTTGATGTGGGTTGGGTTTCCCCTAGACCCATTCGATCGGCCATAGGAGTCCAAGGGGGATTCCGGATCCTTCTTGGCTCCTATTTTCATTATTAGTCCTTTTCTTTTCCACTTAACGATAGTTAGTACTTACGGTTAACAACTAATGACCGTTTAGTCCTTATACTTGTGTTATTAATAAATATACATAACAATTAATATTTATTAATCTTTAATTCTCATTTGCAATGTGTGCAATCCCGAGGTCTCGGGTTCGATACTAGTCATTTACATATTAATATTTATACGTAACATTTAACATATCGAACCATTGGCTCAAAGATCTATCAAGGAGTAGATCCTACACATTACAAGTAACATCACTTGTGATGTGAGGACTAAACTCATATTTAGTGAAGTTAAGGGAAATTGCAATGTATATAATGGATCAACAAAATAGTAAGTTGTGATCACGACTAGTACAAATTAATGGGGTTTCCTGTTTCTAATTGTTTTACATTTCATCTCATAATCATATATAAATGCTTAAAAGAGATGATATCAAAAGCTAGTTACTTGAGAATTATTTAAGCTATGTTACATTCGACTTGTATCCCACATCGATTAGTTTCCCTTAATGTATTCTTATCTTACGAGTATATAATCGACTATTTTGCTGATATCCCACATCGATAAGATTTGTATAGCTTCTCGCAAATCACATTCTATAAAGGGCGAGACATGCCTGAGTTTTCAATCATGAGTTGAAATGCGAGCTCTCAATAGTTTCTCATGTCATTTCGTCATGGCACTCAAGTTCTTGCCACGCAATCCTCGTGGTCAAGGACCTCGTTAAAGCAACAGGTTAACATTTTATCCAATTTTGTCTCTTTTCCTCATTAGTATTCTTTTCCTTTTTCTTTTACAATGTTATTTATTACACCATATTCCATTTATAATGTTTGTGTTCATTTGATTGTTGTTTTGAATTACATTACTTTTAGCATAGGCAAATCTAAAGTTTTTGTGATTAAATAATGAAATTTTTGTTGATATTGATTTTGTTTCACGAGGAACCATCTAACGAGTAGTTGGTATTTCCAGGCACAGAAAGTTTCTAAAGAAATAGATCTCTTCGTCTCAGCAAATCAACACCAATCCCAACTCCGTCTCTTCCACATAGTCGTAAGCATTCATTTTAATTCGGAATTTCATTATCCACATTTTTAATACATACAATAAAAGAAGATACCATAACTCCTAAAATGACAACATGCTTTGTTGACTATGATGAGATGAGGATGGTTTGTGTTTGGCAAAATGAGGCAGAATCTTTAGCCAAGATTTCGTATACATCTTCCTCCATATCTTCTGAATCCATAAGTTTAGATCTTAACGTTATCACGGTCGATATTTTTAGTGTCTTGTGAGTGTTGTAATTATATGGTCCTTTATGTTTGAAAAACCTTAGGGTTAATTCGGGTTTAGATATATGTCTTGGTGTATTGTGAGGTGATATGTAATATCTTTTAGCTTGTCGCTCAATTTTAAAATAATTATACTTTGTTGTTCAGAAAATGTTAGAACAACTATTTGATGTATGTTGTAGTGAATTAGTGATGAAAAGAAAACAAGTAATCAGATCATTATATTGTTGATTAAAATTCATGTTTGGTTCTCTAATTTTCTTTGCTAATCTTATCCCTTTACAAGTACTTAATAAATCGTGCAGTGTTTTCGTTCTTTAGTAAATACCAAACTATTTTGTTCCAAAAAAAATGTAATACTATTAAACTACAAGTATATTACTACTCAAAAACAAAAATTATGCTTTTTCATGCTCCCAAAACTGGCTTCTAAAATAAGCCTGATGTTTAGGCCCAAATTAGTTCTTTATTATATGGACCATGATGATTGTATTTATGTTTTACGGATCCACAAAATTGTAACTATTTGAGAGTATTATGCATGTTGACTCCATTTGAATTGCGGATTTACTGATTTAGTGTCATCAAAGTGATTAAAGTGTTTAGGTTTTAGGCAGATGCCATTACAGATGCTAGTTTTAAACCCGGTGCACGAACAATTTTTACTTAAGTATCACTAATAAGGTTTGACGTAATTTGTACCTACGTGATCTTGATATAAATAAAATTTAGTGAATAATACCATTTTTTTATGTATGTTGGTTTATTATGATTCTGACATAAATAAGATTTTTCTAAAAAATTATGCATTTATACTTATTAAGTTATAATACTCTTACACACGCAACTTTTTACATAAATTCTTCATCATGTATTAATATCAAATATTAATATTTTGTATAGATTTTTGTTGGACGAAATATTTAACTTTGATTAACTGACATAATGTTGAGGTTAATGTTATTTAAAGTTAACTACTTATATCATGGAAATATGCATGTTTAATAGCAGGTAATGACAATTGAAAAAAATATGTATCATTGCTATATGTACAATTTATTATTTGTTTTTATCTCACAGTAACTGTGGGGCATTGACTTCATTTTGATATTTAAATTCCTGTTAATAATAAATTAAGCCATATTTAATTTTTAAACTCTTCTACACATGGGTTATACTTATAAATAGGAATAACATAAGTCGTTGTTAAACGCATATGGCAAAACATACTTTTCCGAATATCCTTACTTAATCTCATAAAAAGAAATAATATGAGTCGTTAATATATGTACAATCTTGTGTATTAATTTATATATTACAGTAACTTGTGTTTTTATTTTGATATTTATAAGTCAAAGCATATATATTAATTTAATATACGATGTAATAATATTTGTAAACAACAAAAGTATATAGTTTGGTTTTTTTTAAGAAAAAAAAACTTGAAGTCTAGGGAGAATAAAGTTTAGCGGGTATTAATTAAATTTATAAAGTTCTTAGCGAAACATGAAAACTGATAAATTTACTTAAAATTACATACTCCCTCCGTCCCATAATCATTATCCACATTTTACTTTTTTAGTCTTTAGCTTTCAACTTTGACCGTAAATATTTTTCTTTGTGATATATATTATTTGATGCAAAATATATAAACGGATTGAGTTTTAAATGTATTTTCATTCGTATAATTTTCATCAAGTATTATATAACACAAATAAAAATATTTAAGGTCAAAGTGGCAAAATAAAGACTTCAAAAGTCAAACGTGGACAATAATTATGGGACGGAGGTAGTATAATTTATTTAAAATTTAACAATTAAAGTTTTATTGATTATCTTTTCCTTTCTTTAGTTTTTTATTTTTATAAAATTAAAACATACTATGTTTTTATACATATTTATTTTTTTGGATGAAATTTAGATACGACTGACCAAATTGAAGCTAAATTTGACTTTTATTAGTCAACATAAATGCTCTAATTTGTTTATGTGCAAAAATCAAGCTTTCCAATTGACTGAGAAAGATTTAATTGTACATTGTGTATCTTCTCATAAGTAAAATATAATACTAAGAGTTCAATCGCGCTTGACCAACAACATAATATTTTCTAATAGTCCAAGCTCACGCCAAACTATATATAACAATGGTAGTATTTGTGGTACAGCAACAAATGCTATATTAGACTTGAAGAATTCTAAACAAGTATACGGTGAAGGAAGAGCAATTTGATATAATTTATCACTTCTTCCCCGGCATGAGTGAAGCCATCGTTGACGCTATAAAGGACGTCACACATACGTGCAAGGTTAATTGCAGGCATAACAAAAAGAAATGGGACATCCGTAGGCCTGAGCGACTCTTTATTGATAACTTTCCACACATCTTCAACTTTTTTTGAGATAAATACACATGCTTCCTCCTCTGATGCGCCACTTTCCTTTGCGTAGCATTCTATGCTTGAAGCAACATGGCATCTCTCTTGTTCCTCCTGAAATAGTAATTTATGTAAATTATCTCACAACTCGGACATGTCATATTTTAATTTTTAGAGAGACTGACTACAGATTATGTAGTACCTTGTGGCTCACAATATCGTCCATAAGTCTTAGAATAACACATGAAGCTTTAACAATTGGAGGATATCTGGACACCCATTTAAAGGACTCCTCAGTGACAATATCACCCCTTCCAACGTAAGATCTCACTATCATCAAGCCGTAGTTACTAGTCACCATTGAAACAGATATGTACTCTTCCAGATTTGGAATGCACCCCTCTTTCAACCATTTGGCTTCCACCAAGTAGTTGCGAACTACCTCTTTTGCCTGTATCATATCTCGTGTAAGATTAAGGCGTATCATTATTAATTTGTGTGGCAAACACTAAGATGGAGTTTAAATATAGAAATACACTATAAAAGAATCAATGTGCAGATAATTTACCATCTCCCTAACATAATGGATTTGATATTGTTTTCCCTCCTTTTCAAGTAACTCCTCCATTTCCATGTGAGAGTTCACAAGTTCTTGATATATTAGTTTCATGTATTCTGGAAGCATATCCAGGCAGCTTATTGACCATCTAGATGATACACATACAATTAGCATTAATTGACTATACAGAGTTTTAAACAAAGTTATCTATTAGAGGAGAGCAGAATGCATAGGACGGTTTACCTTTCAACAGCTTGTGTAAAGATCTCGAGTTCTTCATATGTACCATAGTTATCAAATGTGTCATCTAAAACGACTAGCCACATGCATGTTTTCATAAGAAAAATTCTTGTTTGAGAATATTGAGGCTCGTAATAGATTGAAAGTATCCACAAATAGCCTTCTATTACTCTGTCTCGAACATAAGGAAGCTTGTTTTGCATGTCCAAATCCTTCCACCATCTAAGAGCAAAGAACTAATAATGAGAAATAATCATCAATCATAGATTAAAATTAATTTAAACCATGTAAAACAATCTATGGCACAAGCTATAAATGAGGTTTAAGTTCTGAGTCGGCTATTATTGTTAGCTTAGCCAGATTAAACTTTTAGTTAAGTTATAAACAACTTGGGTATATAAAAACTGAGATTATGTATATGGCACTTAATTACTTGCAAATTTGGCTAAGCTCCTTTTTGTGCATTGACTGAAGCACGTTAAAATCTAACTTTGAAAACTTCAGTAAGACCTCATTGTGGGATGTTTCTTGTTGGTAGATAGGTATGTAACGCAACGCCTCTAGCCTTTCCATCCTTCTCCGGAGGGGCTGCTTTAACGCTTGTTGTATTTGGGTTCTTAGAGAAGAATCACAAGAAGGATCCTTGGCTATGATGTCAAGGTGAATTTTAGTGAACTCGAGAGCTTTATCTAGTACTTGTTCGCCTTCCACCCTCATATATGCTGCTTCATACAAAGCAAGTGTTCCTTAAGCATCATTGCATAATGATTCCTTAAACGTCCCATCTTCTCCCATGTAGTTCTTAAATATTTCTGTAACATGAAAAAGCAATTAATAATAAATTATATACAATTGAGATTTTTTTTAACGACAATTTTTTACGCTTTTCTCACAAGTTCTATCTCACATAGTCTCTGACGAAACTTGAACCCACAACCTTTTGGTTGTTGGGCCACTCACATACCGCTGGGCCAAGAGGCCTTTGGTATGAGTTGGATATTGATATGATATATCCTGATACTTGACTTGAAGAGAGTGTTAGAGATCATGCATGCGGAGGAAATTATGACTGTAAAATGATCTATAGGTTCTTAGCTTTTAATTAAATACCTGGAGAAACGTTGAAGCCGTGTTGTCTTAGTAGTCGGAACCAAAGTGAAGTGGTTTCTAGGTTCTTATCGATCCATTGTTCCCCATATGTACCATAGATATGTTGCAATGCTTCCTCAATCTCCTCTTCAAAATGATAGGCTATGCCAAGGCGTTGGACTGCATCGACAAGTTGTATGAGCTTTGTATGTTGCATTGGTTCATGACTAGATGTTGTGAGCCTTATCAACTCTTTCTTCACAACTTGTGTCAGGTCATCAACAAGTTGTTTCTCCACAACCAAGTCTTCTGTCTGCATGCACATGTGAACTATTAGCTATATGACAAATATTATAAAACAATACACTCAGTTAGCAATCTAGTAGAAACATATATCTTTATAAACCTCATCATATTTAAGGAATTGATCGCCCCATATGCTAGCATTGGAGTTCACTGTGTTGCGGATACAATCTTGCTGCTTCTTGCTGTTACCATTGACACCGATTGAGGTTAACACAGATAAGGAAGTAGAGGAAGCACTAGAGACTAGAATACTTGACATATCCAAATTGTTCGAAGATTGATCAGCTATCAATTAGTTATTATGTTGTGTGATAATAAGAAATCAAGAACAACGAAGCCAATTTATAGGAAAGGCAACAAGAAGACATGTGAACAACGTTCAGGGACGGAGCTAGAGGGTTCCCGCGGGTGCCCGGGAACCCCATGAATTTTCTCGATATAGTGTTAATTTTGGAAATAAAAAAAACACCGATTTTTCTTAAATGCAACTTAAATGCACCCGGTCCTTCGAAATATGTTTCTAGTATTACGGTTCACAATATTTTGTGCACCCAATAATATATGGTCATGACTCCGTCCCTGAGTCAACGTTATTGGTGCTATTGGTGCATGTGTGTCCCACAAAACACATCACCAAAAATACCCACTCACTCACTCACAAAATTTATACAAAAAAAAATGCGCATAACGCCCTCAAAAAATCTACAAATATTTTTTTCACAAAATGATGTGTCATACATTGATAGGAATACATGAATTTCAAAGGAGGAGAGAATTAATTACTACTCTCTCCGTCTCAAAATTATTGTCATGAGAGTGAAATCACAAAATTTAGTAAAAATGAGACCACTATAAATCTCAACCACTTAAAGAGAATATTCCTCTAATATATTATTTAGTTTTTACTTAAAAAAGAAAGTGGTCAATTATTTTGATAAGAAATGAGTACTATAATAATTTTTATTAATGACAAGTCATATTGTGTGAAAGATTTTTCCTTAAAAGTTTTGTGGATGTAACATTTTCCAACAAATATGGCATTCCTGACCATACACTATGCAATCACGATGGGAGCCCACTGTCGACAAAACCACCAACCAATAATACACCCTAGCTAGAATATAACACAAATGTGATAAACGCACAACACATGTACACAGTTTTGCATCAGAAACATTTAGTCCACATGATAAAAGACTTACTGCCACTTTGATCAATTCTATGATCTCTTTTAGTTTATTGAGTTGATGCTTACATTCTAAACAATTCATTCCGAGTAACATCGTTTGTTTCATTTATGTGAGTAATTTACTCGTACTTGGTGAAGTGGTGGATCATCAAAACTGCATGTGGGTTGTGATCACAATTGACCAACATAAATTAATGGCGATATCCTTACATGTCAGAAACTCAAAATACTTTAAAGGGATACCGGCCAATATCTAGTTCTTTGAGAATTTAATCTTGTACATGTTTTACTTATCCCACATCGATTAGATTCTCTTGATACATAAAATATCTTAAAGTATTTAATCGGCTATTCTGTTGATATCCCACATCGCTTAGATTTGTATAGCTTCTCGCAAATCAAATTGTATAAAGCGCGAGACATACTCGAGTTTTCAATCATCAAATGAAATGGGAACCTTTGATAGTTTCTCATGTCATTTGGTCATGGTAGTTGAGTTCTTGCCACACAATCTTTGCGGCAAAGGACCTCGTTAATGCAACAGGTTAGCATTGTATCCAAATTTGTCTCTTTTTCATATTATTACTTTTATTGCTCTCTATACAGTAATAGAATATCTCATTGATATTTCCCTCTTTAGTATTTATTATACTTGTTTTCATTTTATTATTGTTTTGATTCTATATTTATGTAACATATATGCTCATCTTATTATTTTTTTAAAGAACTAACGAGAAGTTATGTTTTTTTAGGGCACAGAAAGTTTCTCTAAAGAAATAGATCTCTTCGTGTGGTCAAATTTACACCAATCCTAACTCACATCTCTTCCTCATAGTCTAAACCATTGTGATCGGCCCCCTCCTCAAGTTTGGATGATCAACCGGAACTTCTACAGATTCAAGCATACAAAAGAAAGAAGCTAACCGCAAGGACAACATCTCGAGTTCATACTCTTCTTGTTCTTGTTTTTTTTCTTCTTCTTCTTCATCCTTCACTATAGATCCTAAAAACATTTCATGGATTGAATTAACCTTCTCTTGATTGAGTTTATTTAGTTTCATGAGGGTGTTGTAATTGTTGTGACTTCTATGTTTCGGAAACATGGGTCTAGATCTGTCTTTGTATTTGTGAGGCAATTTGTATCTTCTAGTTTTTCGCTAGTTTTTATTTAACTATCCTTTGTTGTCTAAACATACATCCGGATTTGTTATAAATGTTTAAGTAATCAAAGCGAATGGTTAAGCAAATTATCACACTCTTTTGTTATAATTCTTGTTTTGTATTTATTATCCTTTTGCTTATTATATCCTTTTACAATGGTTTGCTTAGTATGTAACACCCCCAAAATTTGGTACAGCGGAAGACTCAACAAGCTTTCGGTGTGCTACGGGGATTGGTATCCAAACACAAGACATAAAAGAACGAGATAAAGTAAACATAATAAAAGTACAACCACGCGGGGTTTTAGAGTTTACATTTATCCCAAAATCATCCAAAGTCAGGCCCAAAAGAAATAAATATAGGTTCACAATAGTTATCAGAGTTTTAGAAAATATAGATCCATAACCGGTGCCAAAATGCCAAGCCTCCAATCCCAAGCATCCGCAGAGCATCACTTAATTACCTGAGAAAACGTGCTAAAAGTCAGCTTTCGCTGGTGAGATCATAGGTTTAGATTCTTAATTCAATATAGTGGACATATACGCAAAACGCTTGCTAGCTAGACTAGGCCTCAATCATCCAACCAAAATATTCCAACAAAAATATTCCAACCAAAACAAATCATCCCTATAGGTGCACGCTATAGCTCAAATCAATCCAATCAATAGCTTACCTAGCTCAAGTCTAGGCCTCGCTCTATAACCAATCCAATAGCATACCTACTTCGGGACTAGGCCTCGCTTAACAACCAATCAATAGCTTACCTAGTTCGGGACTAGGCCTCGCTTAATCCTACCTAGTTCTATAAGCATACCAAGTTTTGAAATAAATAAATAAAGCGATACTAGTCCACATAAAACATTTGCACGTTTCTCACCCCAAGTATTGAAAACAAAGTTCAAGAGTAAAAGTGGGGCTATGACTCACCTCAAGTCCAGAAATCCTCAAAAGAAACGATAGAAGAAAGACGTAAGTAATCTCAAGCAACTCACGTAATGGCGACTACAGACTCGGCACTTCCTAACAATATCAAACCCGTTCAGAAATCATTTCCTCAAAATTAAATATTCCCATTCCCAAACGTATTCCATTTTACTTTCCAAAAATATCCATTTCTCGAATTAACTTCATATTCATTTGAAATTCGACGTTTGGTATCCATACGGGTGGAGGGTCGACACAGCTCAAACCAAAAAGCCACAACAAAGAACAATAATAAGACAACTATAGGTCTAATGTTAGCCCAACATATTATTTAAATAATTATCGAAGCTTATTAAATCCGTCGATTTGATAATCTCCCATACTTATTTACGTAATATATTGTTCCAAAATTATACCCAACCTAAAGCACATTGCACATAAGTTTCTATTTGGTAGATGTCGTAGTCCAATGAATTCCCTATATATATCGTCGAATCGGCCAAATTCCATGAGACATATAGTAATTCATTACTCTAAAATATATACCACATCCTATGGGCGTCGTGGGATACGATGCCCATTAATATTCTCATTTTATATCGTCAAATAACTCGATCAAGAATGAGTCACTTGATATATAAAATGTTTATATTAATCGTCATATATCCGTGACAACACAAAAGTCACAATATAAGCCCGCTTGGACTTTAAAGATATAACTCGATAAGTTTCTAATTTATAAACAAAACCACATTTTTAATTATTCGTTGCCCAACTTATATTTCGCTATTATTTATATAATTATTATTTATAACAATAATCCGACATTTATTACACTATATGCATAGTATAATAACTATCGTTTTATTATTATAACGTTTACTCGTGGTCGTTTTATTATTAATATACGCATTTATATATATATATATATATATACGTTTAACACGTCTATGTACGTATATAAACGATTATATTCTTAATAATATTATTACGAGTATTATTTTTAATATCGACTTTTAAATATTTATCGAGTCATAGAATTTGGTCACATGTCCGAGTCATGACCCTCGGCTCATAGTCCAAGTCCAAAGTAATAAGAATCAAGTCATAACATAAATATATCAACTCCGTCCAAACAATCCCATATCCACGTGCTACAACATGAGGGTCCGACTACGGCACCCAACTAACCTATCTCCGTCATCTAATGACCGTCTCACAATCGGTCCCCAAGTTCCACACTCGACAACACATCTCCAATATAACTCGTATTCCAAATATACCACTTCAAGTTCAAAATAAGAAACCCATGGTCAAAAATAGTAACCACGACAACATCAATAATTCGGCAAGTATAAATAACAACCGAAAACATAATCATTTACGGGTTGATTTACCAAGTCAACCCGGGTCAATATTACACCCGAAACAAGGTACGTGAGTCCCACCCGAGACCATTAGGTCTCGGCTTGCTCTAGCTCGAGCCAACTCGACCCAAACAGCCCCTATGGGCTGTCGGCCAAATACCAAACGACCACAAGGGTCAATCCAAACATAACCAAGTATTACCAAACATCAAAATGATAACCAAACATCACAAATCCGAGCACCAAGATCAAGAATCATCACAAATCCACAACCGAAAACGAAATTAATACAAACCGAGAGCACAAGCTCTCGGGTTCACTTTGACCCATCAAAAATAAACAACAACCCGGATACCAAACTCGATTTAGATCATGTTTTATCAAAAACCCACTTGAGTTTCATGTATTTAACCATAGATCCGAAAAGAAATAATTAAATCCGTGACCCTTGGTCACATTTTCACCAAAATACGAGTCAAAACTCGTCCTACCTTTGATTCCCAAGACCAAATCGTGAAGAAACCTCAAAAACAATAAAGATGATGATGATTTTTGTGATAAAACGAGTTGAAAAAAATTAGTTTTAAGGCGCGTGTTTGTGTATATCAAGAAGGAAATGAGATGGGGAGTCGATTGGTGGTGGTGTTGATGGTGGTGGAGCGGCGGTGTGGTGATGGCAGCCGATTGGAGGGGGCGGCGGCTCAAGGGGGTTAGGGTTTGTGAGATGGGTAAATATTGAGAGAGAGAGAGAAGAGAGTGAAATGGTGAGGGTGTGGTGTTTTTGCTATAACCGGATCCACAAGGACGGTTTAATGTAATTTAAAAAAAAAATTCTTTTTATTAAAACAATAATAATAGTGAGAGTAAGGTGGGCTAAGTAGCCCAATATGCATCCACGGGCCAAACCCGAAACCGTAAATAATCAAACCACTTTCTCCAACCGAACCCGTTCCAAAAATAATAATAATATCCGAACCCATATAAAATATAATTAAAATTGTTAGGTCAACCTAGTGCCGGAGTCAATGTAGTGCCAAAGTAACGATCATAAAATAAATCATCACGACCGAATCAACCAAACCATAAATAAATAACCAAATCTCATAAATATCGTACGATTAAAAATCAAGTACCAACGTTCGTAAAATATCTCGTCACAATAAACTTTCAAAAATTCCAAATTTATAATTTCAATGTAATGCGGGTTTTATAAAACGGCTCCCTATTTTGCCAGTTGTTACATCCTCCCAGCCTCAGAAGGAACCCGTCCCGGGTTTCTCTCGAAATAACCCATCTACGAAGTGAAAAGCTTCGGATATTTCTTTCGAAACTCATCCTCGAGTTCCCACGTGAATTCCGGTCCGTGCCGAGAATTCCAACGAACTTTGATGAGCGGAATACGACTCCTCTTGAGTCGTTTGATCTCTCTATCCATTATCTCAATCGGCTCTTCCACAAAATTCAAACTTTCATCCACACGAATATCCTTGATTGGTATAACTGGTGTTTCCTCTGAAAGGCATTTCTTCAAATTGCTAACATGAAACACATCATGGACTTTACTCAGTTCCATAGGTAATTCCAAACGATACGCTACGGGCCCAATTCTTTCCAAAATAAGAAATGGTCCAATGTAGCGGGGATTAAGTTTCCCACATTTCCCAAAACATATCACACCCTTCCAAGGCGAGACTTTCAACATCACTTTGTCTCCAACCTGGAATTCTAGGGGTTTACGCCTCTGATCGGCGTAGCTTTTCTGCCTATCTCTAACTGCTTGCAGCCGATCTCGAATTTGCGTTACCTTCTCAGTAGTTTCCAAGATGAGCTCAGGGCCTGTGAGTTGGCTATCTCCAACTTCTGCCCAACCAATAGGTGAACGACATTTACGACCATAAAAAGCTTCAAATGGTGCAGCCTTAAGACTTGTGTGGTAGCTATTGTTGTAGGAGAACTCCGCAAGGGGTAGATATTTCTCCCAGCCTTTACCAGAGTCTATGATGCATGCACGAAGCATATCCTCCAAAGTTTGAATAGTTCTCTCACTTTGACCATCGATTTGGGGGTGATATGCAGTACTCATATCAAGTCTCGTCCCCAAAGCGGTTTGAAGTGATCGCCACAATGCTGATGTGAAGCGGCTGTCGCGATCCGAGATAATCGATATCGGAACTCCATGCCGAGAAACAATCTCCTTCACATACAACCTCGCAAGTTTATCCACACTATCATCTTCACTAATCGCCAGGAAATGAGCAGACTTAGTCAAACGATCCACAATTACCCATATAGTGTCGCAACCGCTAGTTGTCTTTGGTAATTTGGTAATGAAGTCCATCGTAATCCGCTCCCATTTCCAAACCGGGAGTTCTGGCTGCGTCAATAATCCTGACGGTCTTTGATGTTCAGCTTTAACCTTAGAGCAAGTCAAACACTTGCCAACATACAACGCTATATCTGCCTTCATATTTGGCCACCAATATAACTTCTTCAAATCCTGGTACATTTTGTCAGACCCAGGATGAATAGAGTATCTGGACTTATGCGACTCGTGCATAATCAACTCTCGAATTATTCCATACAATGGTACCCAACTTCGCTCTCCAAAACATAACACTCCATCAGAACGCTTAACCAATCCCTTCTCATTTTCTGCCATCCCAAATATGTTCTCAGCAGCTCGATTCTCTGCTTTCAACGCTTCCGTTTGAGCTTCCAATATTAGAGACGATAATGGCGATACGATAGTCATTCCTAATGACCTAACTCGTAATGGTGGAATTCTCTCCTTTCGACTAAGAGCATCAGCAACAACGTTTGCTTTACCAGGATGGTAGCGAATTTCACAATCGTAATCGCTTAGCAGCTCAATCCAACGTCGCTGCCTCATGTTAAGCTCTTTTTGGTTCAGAATGTGTTGCAGACTTTTGTAGTCAGTAAACACTACACACTTGGTTCCATACAAGTAATGTCTCCATATCCTCAAAGCAAAAACCACAGCACCTAACTCCAAATCATGGGTGGTGTAGTTCTTCTCGTGCTTCTTGAGCTGTCGGGAAGCATAAGCTATCACTTTCTCTCGTTGCATTAATACAGCTCCTAAACCTTTATGAGAAGCGTCACAATAGACGACGAAGTCCTCGTTACCTTCGGGTAACGCCAAGATAGGAGCACTGCACAACATCTCCTTAAGTAACTGAAATGCTTCCTCTTCCTTATCTCCCCATTCATACTTAACACTCTTTTGAGTCAATTTGGTCAACGGTTTTGCTATCTTCGAAAATCCCTCAATGAATCTTCGGTAGTAACCGGCTAATCCCAAAAATTGACAAACTTCTGTTGGGGTCGTAGGTGCAGCCCAATCTTTAATTGCTTCAATCTTAGCAGGGTCCACATGAACTCCTTGTCTATCAATCACATGACCCAGAAATTGTACCGTCGGAATCCAAAATTCACATTTCGAAAACTTGGCATACAGTTTCTCCTTCCTGAGCAGTTCTAAGATAAGTCTTAGATGCTCCTCATGCTCCTTCACACTCTTCGAATAAATCAGAATGTCATCGATAAACACAATCATGAACTTATCTAAGTAAGGCTTACACACCCGATTCATGAGATCCATGAATACCGCCGGTGCGTTAGTCAACCCAAACGGCATCACCTGAAACTCGTAATGCCCGTAACGGGTTCTGAAAGCCGTTTTTGGAATATCTTCCTCGCGCACTCGAAGCTGATGATATCCCGATCTCAAATCGATCTTCGAATACACACTCGATCCTTGAAGTTGATCGAACAAATCGTCGATCCTCGGTAACGGGTATCTATTCTTCACCGTTAACTTGTTCAACTCTCGATAATTGATGAGGCGAAAAATGATCCGTTTTTAGGGGGTCATTTAAGCCCGAATCCGACTTTATTTGATCAAATATTGCCCTAAATCGTTCCTTTTGTGATTTTAGGTGTTTGGAGAGTGAATTCTGGAAAAGAAGCTATTTTGGACGTTTTTGGAGCATAAAAGTGAAGAAAACGGCTAAGTACCTAATTTGCATGCTGAAAATACAAGGTGACGGCGTCAAGACCATCAGCTTGACGGCGTCAGACATGAAGAATTAAATATCGAAGGTGGTGACGGCGTCAGACGGACTGGTGACGGCGTCAAGGTGGCTAAATTAATATACCGTGGGTGGTGACGGCGTCACGTAGGCCGTCATAAGTGGATCAAGGCCGTCCGAGGAAGTATATGGCGGCGAGGTGACGGCGTCAGAAGTTACTCTTGACGCCGTCAGACTGTTTTTCCTATATATAGTTTTCTTGTTTTTTCATTAAAGAGAGGAGAAGTTTTGGTGAAACCCTAAAGACGATTTTGGTGCCTCATTTATCTCTTGTTCTTGTCTCAATTCCATTATGCTAGGCTAGATCTCTCTTGTGTTTGCTTAGATCTAATGAAACCTAGATGTTGATTATGTGTTGATTACTTGTCTATTCTTGTTTTGAATGAATGATTTATATGTTAGGCTTAAGAAAACTGGCAGATCTCCAAATGGTAACATGCTTGAACGTCTTAAGAAACATGAACCGAGGTGTACTAGGTCTTTATTGGTTGTATTTAATGCATGAGCCACTGTTTACAATCCCTATAGTTGTGCTGGGTCATGGTGTAGGAGGAGATAAGAGCTCATAGAGTTGGGGAGTTATGTATGCCACCCCACGAATGGTATTAAGGAATACAATCCGTCATTCATACAAGTGTAACAAGTAATTAACATGTAAAAGATATCTAGGGAGTAATGAAGTCTAAGTAAACACAATTTCTCCAATTACTGCTCACAACCTTAGTTTAATTATTTTAATTTCATTTTCATTATTTTATTTTAATTATATAATAGCTTTGGGTTAGTTGAATAGCAACTAATTCCGCCCACTCCTTCAAAACCCGAGATTTTACTTGCTTTCATAAAAATATAAAAATACAAAAATAATCATCTCTCACCTCTAGAACTATTAATTAGGTTTTCTAATCCTAGCGACACTATTCCTAAGCTGAACGATCAATCCCCCGGTACTTGTCACTATACTATACTACAACGATCAGGTACACTGCCTGGTGGGGGTTGTAAGCTTCTCGAGATCCCTCGAGAGGTAAAGCAAGGTGCGATTCCCACGCATCAATAATCAATACACATACAAAACGATCCATCCTTCTTCTTCACAAATAAGACCGGGGCTCCCCAAGGCGAAGAACTTGGTCTTATGAATCCTTCTCGGCTAACTCCGCTAATTGTTTCGACAACTCTTCCAATTCAGTAGGTGCAAGACGATAAGGTGCTCGTGCTACAGGTGCAGCACCAGGTATCAACTCAATTTGAAATTCCACTTGTCTATTAGGCGGAATTCCCGGCAAGTCATCGAGAAACACATCCGAAAAATCACGAACTATAGGTACATCTCCAATGCACCTTTCTTTCTTCTCCTTCTCTCCTTTCTCAGAAATTTGGGCTAAGAAAATGTAACTTCCTTTCTCCATTAGCTTCGGCAACTTAGTGCAAGATATGACCGCTAATCTAGATGGTCCTCTCAAATCCTTTCTATCTCCTGGTATGTTCAGAATCTCCTTGCCGTAAGGCACACACACGATCTTCTCATCGCAAATTATATAAGCACGATACTTCGACAACCAATCCATACCAATAATGACATCAAAACTTCCTAGTGTGACGGGTAGAAGATCTATGTTGAAAGGACGGTTCAGAAAGTTTAACGTGCAACCGCGAATGATAGTCTTAATCCTTTCTATGTTCCCATTAGCTAACTCTACATCATAACCAATTCCTAAGGCCATCGGGGGTTTATCTAGTAAGGGTGCAAACTTAGTGGACACAAAAATCTTATCGGCACCAGTATCAAATAGTATGGAAGCATAACGATTATTGAGAAGGAACGTACCAGTTACAACGTTCGGGTCTTCTCCTCTCTCGTTCCCAAGTTCATACACTCTTCCATGAGCAGCTCCAGCTTCCACACATTGGTCCCCATTATCTTGTCATCCACGGTTTCCTCCAGCTCCACGGTTTCCATTATTGTACCCATTACCACCCGATCCTTGATTTCCTCGGTTCCACGATTCCCTACACTAATTCCGATAATGTCCTTTCTTTCCACATCCATAGCAAGTAACATTTGCTTTGTTCATAGTTTCAGGAGTAGCTTGAACCATAACAAGTGGTCGAGCTCTACAATCCTTAGCTATGTGTCCCATCTTAGAGCAATTCTTGCACATTACCGTACATCGACCAGAATGATGCTTGTAACATCGGTTACATTTGGGTGCATCTCCATTGTAGTTCTTCTTGTCTCCATCTCCCATGGCATAAGCTCTAGTAGTTAGTTGTCACTTGTTTCAACGATCATTACCCTTAGAGTGATCGTCCCTCTTTCTCTTTCCATTCTTATCCTTCTCAGCTTCTTCCAATGCCAAAGAGTCCATAAATTGTTGAGCGATAGTGATAGCCTCATGAATGTTTGCAGGCTTAGCAGAAATCACATCGTTCCTTGTAGCTACCGGCAATCCATCGGTATACCTCTCAATCTTTTGGGTCTCAGTCCTAACCATATCGGGACAGAGTAAGGCCAACTCTCGATAACGGCGATTGTAAGTTGCCATATCGGTACCTTTCACTTTGTAGTTCCAGAACTCAATTTCCAACTTCTTAATCTCATTCCTTGGGCAGTAAGTCTGAATCAACAAAGACTTAAATTGCTCCCAAGTCATAGCATAAGCCACATCACTCCCAACCGAGTTACGGTAATTGTTCCACCAAGTTAAGGCTTCATCCTTGAAGGTAAAAGAAGCAAACTTTACCTTCGTATTCTCCGCACAACCACTGACATTAAACACAAACTCAGTCTTCTCTATCCACCTAACCAAGTAAACCACTCCTTCAGTTCCACCAAACTCAATAGTCCACAAATCTTAAACTCCTTGTAGTTACATCCACTAGCACGAACAGGTGGAAATGTCCCAGCAGAATTGTTGGAATGATTTGACTCAGCTAGTAGCTCAGCAACTCGTTGCTCCACAAGTTGATTGATCATTGCTTGATCCACAGTAGGTGCATTAAGTGGAACATGATCATTATCTCCCTGAACATCAACATTTTGATTCCTGTTGTTGCGGTTAGTAGTGTCCAGGTTATCAGGAGTAGGAGTCTCAACATTTCGAGTTGGACGGCGTCCTCGACGACTAGGGGTACCCGTTGCAGGTCCAGTTCTGGTAGCTCTAACAGGGTTTCTTCGTGGGGCCATTGATCTGAAATATCATACAAGTTCGTGAGTCTCCGATAGAACTTATCATATGCTCAACAAGAATTAAATCAACGAAGCCAAGTCACGGAAAGAATAGCAACAATACACCATGAAACATCAATAAAACGGATAAGGACTCAATTTCCATAACACCCAAAATCACATAATACCATATACTAATAACCATCAACCATACAATAGCGATCTAACATCGTTCCAACTACTGGATAACACAAAACGTACTAATCGTTCCAAAAGAGACGAATACTGAACAAAATACATCAAAATATGATAACTAGCTTTTCTAACCGAACACTCCTTGGTTAAGAAAGCATCAAGACAACATAACCCAAGCAACTAGCCACGCTGCTGGCGGAGGCTCCTCAACTCCTGCCTCAAGCCATCAAGATCCCTCCATAACGATCCTAGCTCCACGCTATGGGTGTCTCGGTCTCTCTTGAGGTCAGCCACCTCCTTCTCCAGCTCGGCATTCCTTTGCCATAGCTTGCGGTCGGCCTCTCGAGCTGTAACAAAACCTCGCTGTAAACTATCGATATGCTCATGAACCTCCATCAAAACTCTCCTCATCTCAGTAGTCCTGCCCACAACCACAGTCATATCCACTCTCAGATCCGCTATGAACTCTCCAATAACCCTCTCAAGTCGATCAGATATACGTGCAACTCTCTCACCAAGATCTGTAATCTGAGCCCACAACCTACCAATCTCACCTAACTCTGCATGCTCAGCAGAAACCTCAGAAGGTGCATCCGACTCAACGGGACTACCAGGTGGCAACTCAAACAAAAACGGATGATCAGGTGAATCAGGCTCAATCGGATGTACAGGTGAATCAGGCTCCTTAGCCTGAGCTGGTGGTACTAACACATCCTCATCATCAGGCATCTCATCCTCCTGAGGGTCATCCTCCTCCTCAGGGTCATCATCATCACCCTGCTCAGCCTCTTGAGGGTCATCAGCCTCATCCTCACCCTCGTACTCCTCCTCCTCATCGGAAGAGTACATCATCAATCGTTGTCTCCTAACAAGTGAACCATGTGGTGAAGGGGTAGGTGATCTAGGATGACGACGCAATGATGCGGGTGGCGCCTCAGACAGAAGAGAGGGAGCATCAATCTGTAAAGGTGGCGAAGTAGGGCGTACCGACATACGTGCCGTAGCTCGGTGGGCAAAACGTGGAGCCACATGAGCCAAAGCCTGATGAAGAGTAAGCTGCCTTGATGTACCAGGGAGCCCTAAAGAAGATGAGGGTCCCTGCGTAGATGCAGCAGGTGGTGCTGAAGTAGAACCTGTCGGTGTCATAGTAGCTGAATGCATGGCAACCTGGTAAGGGTCATCAGGAGCCATGATGAACTGTGCTGGTAACACCGGTGTAGTAAGAATATCCTCAACAACATCAGGCGTATGGGAGGCCATAGTCTGTGACAACGGCGTAGGGTATGTGTAAGTGTTTCAAAAACAACTAAACCGCGAACTCAAAATATCAAATCCAAAAATCATCATATAATTCCAAATCGTATATAATCAAGAAAGATTTTAAAATACCGCATTACTAAAACCATTCTCAAAACAATTAAGCCATATAATTCCTCACAACGCATATAATTCCTCAAAACGCATCATATCACTAAATCAATAAACCTCAAATCCTCAAATCATCTCAAGAAATACCAAATCTCTAATCATCTCAATAATCTCATAATACCTCAATAATAAACAATGATGCTTCGGCTTGGCGGGCTGGCAGGCAATGGTCGAGGATCGTTTTCTATAAAAATCGGTTATAGTTTAGGTGTCTATTTACCTAGTTCTCTATAACCTTGGCTCTGATACCAATCTGTAACACCCCCAAAATTTGGTACAGCGGAAGACTCAACAAGCTTTTGGGGTGCTACGGGGATTGGTATCCAAACACAAGACATAAAAGAACGAGATAAAGTAAACATAATAAAAGTACAACCACGCGGAGTTTTAGAGTTTACATTTATCCCAAAATCATCCAAAGTCAGGCCCAAAAGAAATAAATATAGGTCCACAATAGTTATCAGAGTTTTAGAAAATATAGATCCATAACCGGTGCCAAAATGTCAAGCCTCCAATCCCAAGCATCCGCAGAGCATCACTTAATTACCTGAGAAAACGTGCTAAAAGTCAGCTTTCGCTGGTGAGATCATAGGTTTAGATTCTTAATTCAATATAGTGGACATATACGCAAAACGCTTGCTAGCTAGACTAGGCCTCAATCATCCAACCAAAATATCCAACCAAAATATTCCAACAAAAATATTCCAACCAAAACAAATCATCCCTATAGGTGCACGCTATAGCTCAAATCAATCCAATCAATAGCTTACCTAGCTCAAGTCTAGGCCTCGCTATATAACCAATCCAATAGCTTACCTAGTTCGGGACTAGGCCTCGCTTAACAACCAATCAATAGCTTACCTAGTTCAGGACTAGGCCTCGCTTAATCCTACCTAGTTCTATAAGCATAGCAAGTTTTGAAATAAATAAATAAAGCGATAATAGTCCACATAAAACATTTGCACGTTTCTCACCCCAAGTATTGAAAACAAAGTTCAAGAGTAAAAGTGGGGCTATGACTCACCTCAAGTCCAGAAATCCTCAAAAGAAACGATAGAAGAAAGACGTAAGTAATCTCAAGCAACTCACGTAACGGCGACTACAGACTCAACACTTCCTAACAATATCAAACCCGTTCAGAAATCATTTCCTCAAAATTAAATATTCCCATTCCCAAACGTATTACATTTTACTTTCCAAAAATATCCATTTCTCGAATTAACTTCATATTCATTTGAAATTCGACGTTTGGTATCCATACGGGTGGAGGGTCGACACAGCTCAAACCAAAAAGCCACAACAAAGAACAATAATAGGACAACTATAGGTCTAATGTTAGCCCAACATATTATTTAAATAATTATCGAAGCTTATTAAATCCGTCGATTTGATAATCTCCCATACTTATTTACGTAATATATTGTTCCAAAATTATACCCAACCTAAAGCACATTGCACATAAGTTTCTATTTGGTATATGTCGTAGTCCAAAGAATTCCCTATATATATCGTCGAATCGGCCAAATTCCACGAGACATATAGTAATTCATTACTCTAAAATATATACCACATCCTATGGGCGTCGTGGGATACGATGCCCATTAATATTCTCATTTTATATCGTCAAATAACTCGATCTAGAATGAGTCACTTGATATATAAAATGTTTATATTAATCGTCATATGTCCGTGACAACACAAAAGTCACAATATAAGCCCGCTTGGACTTTAAAGACCCACAATTCGTATAACTCGATAAGTTTCTAATTTATAAACAAAACCACATTTTTAATTATTTGTTGCCCAACTTATATTTCGCTATTATTTATATAATTATTATTTATAACAATAATCCGACATTTATTACACTATATGCATAGTATAATAACTATCGTTTTATTATTATAACGTTTACTCGTGGTCGTTTTGTTATTAATATACGCATTTATATATATATATATATATATATATATATATATATATATATATATATATATATATATATATATATATATATATATATATATAGACGTTTAACACGTATATATACGTATATAAACGATTATATTCTTAATAATATTATTACGAGTATTATTTTTAATATCGACTTTTAAATATTTATCGAGTCATAGAATTTGGTCACATGTCCGAGTCATGACCCTCGGCTCATAGTCCAAGTCCAAAGTAATAAGAATCAAGTCACAACATAAATATATCAACTCCATCCAAACAATCCCATATCCACGTGCTACAACATGAGGGTCCGACTACGGGACCTAACTAACCTATCTCCGTCATCTAATAACCGTCTCACAATCGGTCCCCAAGTTCCACACTCGACAACACATCTCCAATATAACTCGTATTCCAAATATACCACTTCAAGTTCAAAATAAGAAACCCATGGTCAAAAATAGTTACCACGACAACATCAATAATTCGGCAAGTATAAATTACAACCGAAAACATAATCATTTACGGGTTGATTTACCAAGTCAACCCGGGTCAATATTACACCCGAAACAAGGTACGTGAGTCCCACCCGAGACCATTAGGTCTCGGCTTGCTCTAGCTCGAGCCAACTCGACCCAAACAGCCCCTATGGGGTGTCGGCCAAATACCAAACGACCACAAGGGTCAATCCAAACATAACCAAGTATTACCAAACATCAAAATGATAACCAAACATCACAAATCCGAGCACCAAGATCAAGAATCATGACAAATACACAACCGAAACCGAAATTTATACAAACCGAGAGCACAAGCTCTCGGGTTCACTTCGACCCATCAAAAATAAACAACAACCCGGATACCAAACTCGATTTAGATCATGTTTTATCAAAAACCCACTTGAGTTTCATGTATTTAACCATAGATCCAAAAAGAAATAATTAAATCCGTGACCCTTGGTCACATTTTCACCAAAATACGAGTCAAAACTCGTCCTACCTTTGATTCCCAAGACCAAATCGTGAAGAAACCTCAAAAACAATAAAGATGATGATGATTTTTGTGATAAAACGAGTTGAAAAAAATTAGTTTTAAGGCGCGTGTTTGTGTATATCAAGAAGGAAATGAGATGGGGAGTCGATTGGTGGTGGTGTTGATGGTGGTGGAGCAGCAGTGTGGTGATGGCAGCCGATTGGAGGGGGCGGCGGCTCAAGGGGGTTAGGGTTTGTGAGATGGGTAAATATTGAGAGAGAGAGAAGAGAGTGAAATGGTGAGGGTGTGGTGTGTTTGCTATAACCGGATCCACAAGGACGGTTTAATGTAATTTAAAAAAAAAAAAATCTTTTTATTAAAACAATAATAATAGTGAGAGTAAGGTGGGTTAAGTAGCCCAATATGCATCCACAGGCCAAACCCGAAACCGTAAATAATCAAACCACTTTCTCCAACCGAACCCGTTCCAAAAATAATAATAATATCCGAACCCATATAAAATATAATTAAAATTGTTAGGTCAACCTAGTGCCAGAGTCAATGTAGTGCCAAAGTAACGATCATAAAATAAATCATCACGACCGAATCAACCAAACCATAAATAAATAACCAAATCTCATAAATATCGTACGATTAAAAATCAAGTACCAACGTTCGTAAAATATCTCGTCACAATAAACTTTCAAAAATTCAAATTTATAATTTCAATGTAATGCGGGTTTTATAAAACGGCTCCCTATTTTGCCAGTTGTCACATAGTAATACCGCATGTTTGGCACACATGACTAATTAATATATAAGTTTTGTTTGACGAACATATGCTAAAATAGATTTTAAAAAATTAATCTTTCTTAGTATTTTAAAATCACATTCATGATTCATGCAACTAAAAAAGTCTTCTGTATTTTCTAGTTTCATCTAAATGTCTGTCAAGAGTTACTTTCGCTAAATATATACTCCAAAACAAGAAGCCTGGCTTTTTCATGCTCCATAAATGGGTTACTAGAATAAGCATGTTGTTTGACTCCTCCCAAACAGTCAGTCCAATTAACCAAGTGTGGTCAACAGGTCAAACCTTAGGAGAGGAGTGATCAATTTATGATCCGTTGTAAGCATAGTGTGTTCACGGGTCGTTATGTCCCAGCGAGGTTGAAATTGTATTTTTTTGAACGTTTATGGGAATGAGTGATTTGAGGAAAGTAACAAAGATATTATTGGGATTGATTACACTAATGGAAATAAGTTAAATTACAAATATTAACAATTACAGAAAATCAGATACGTATTTAAACCTAAAACGTAAATTAAAATTGAAATAAACGGAAGTGCGTACTGAAAAAAGTGGAAATGAAGCAGAACTAATCCCCAGGGGGTAAAAATGACTTTTTTACAAACTTAATATTAAAAGAAAATTTTATAAAAAACAATTTTTTATTTTTATTTTTAATTATTTAATATTAATTAAAAACTATTTAATAACTAATTTAAACTAATTTAAATTATGAAAAATACTAAAATGACTTAGAAAATTATGAAAATTTATATAAAACTAATTAACCATCACAAGAATCCTATAAAACTATAAAAAGTTTATAAAACTTATAAATAAGCTATTTAAACTAATTTAATTATAAAAAATAGCAAATGAACAGTAAAAATTAAGATTTTTTTTCTAAATATACTTTATGATTAATAAAAGATAGGAAAAATATAAAAAGATGCTAGTGCTTAATAATAAGCAGAAAATGATTTTATTTTTGATTTTTTAATTGAAGCTAATTTAACTAATATTAATTATTAAAAATACCAAATCAAAACAGAAAATTAAGAAAATTTTTATACAAATACTTTAATGTGACATAAACTTAAAAAAATATAAAAATACACAAGTGCTTATTGAAAAAGAAGAGAAAATAAGCAAATAAGCTAAATTTAATTAAATAGAAGTTATCACTATAATTAAAAGGGGGGGGGGGGGGGGGGGGAAACTATGACACTAAGTATCACATAGCCCAGATGGTGCTCTGTGTTGGTTTAGTTTTGACCCAGGGAACCAAGAGGTCCAGGTTCAAGTCCCACCTCTGTCACTTTTTTGATTTATTTTATTTTTTTGATTTTTTCTGATACAAATTTATTTGACAAATGAAAATAAGCAACTTTTATAAAAATGAGACTTATGAAAACATCAAATAAGCTCTGTGAGAGCTTATGAGCTTATCAGTTGGTTTATATGCTTAAAATTAGATTTTTGCTTAAAATAAGCTACCAAACAAACAATAAGCTAAACTAATGAAGGAACAAGCTAAAAGGAACTGATAGGATCTCAAAATAAGTTACAATACATTAATAAGCTACAAGGAAAAGCAGTTAAGCACAAATAAGCCAAAATCCACAACCTGAGTACAAAACAGGCTAAAAGGGCCTATTGCATGCCTATGTGGGACCCACCAAACAAACTCAAGGGTCCAAGGAAAGGCTTGAACCAATAAGCCAACCTGGGGAGCTTCTTAATAAGCCAAGAATCAGGAAATGGGTTCACTAATGAGTTCACAATGAGCTTGTGAACTTGGCTGGTTCACACTAACTCATAGAATGCTGAGTTGGTGAGGGAAAATCTAGGACCAAAATTAGCTAAGGGCAAGGGCTTCAAACCCCAAAATAAGCACTGCTCTAACAAGTTGGGTCAATAGGCTTTCCAAAAAGCCAAAGCTCAAAAGCTGAGGCTCACAGATAAGCTCTTAATGAGCTTATGAAATCACGCTCACAAGCCTGGTGCAGGGGAGGCTTATGTGCAAACAGACCAAAACAAGGGTTCAAATAAGCAATTTAGAAAAATCTTAAAAATAGCAAAAATAAGATTTTGAAAGCTGAGCTGGTAAACTTGATTCTCCAACCAAATGGCTAAGAAATGAGAGCATGAAAAATGCCACCAAAATTGGATTTCTGAGAAACTTATGCAATTTTGACTTTTCAATTTAACACCTAAGTTGACTTTATTGAGATTTGATCACTTCTAGTTTACTGGATATGTTGTTTTAAACTAAAATGAAACTGATTTAAGCTATATAATACACTTATGCATCAATATGAATGATTCATGGTCCTAAATCTATGACAGTGAACTCAAAATGAGACTTTGTAAGTGATTTTGACTTTCTTTTAAAGTACCACTAGATTTTATGCTTGACTTGAGTTGTATAGACCTAATGCAGACTATATGAACCAACAATAATACCAATAACAATTCTTATCACATTAAAACAGTTAAACCAAACACACCATTAAAACAGTTAAACCAAACACACCTTTAAAATCATGAATGCTTATAATAAGATAATAAACCAAATGAAACACAGAAACACCACTCTAAACACCAAATACCTAAGATTCAAGGTGATGCTAATTTGGCAGCGAAACTAGAATTTAGAGCAACAAATTATTCTAATGAACAAGCATGCAATTTTAAGCAATCATTCAACTAAGAAACACCAATTAAGCATAAATCAGCAAAGATAAGCAGACAATAAGCACTTCTACAGTGTTTTGCAAAAATTAAATAAAAGTCTTACAATGTGCTTCCAAGCTAATAACATGGAACCAAGGAACATACACACTTCCTATAGCTTCCCATGAAGCATCTAACCCAAGGCCATCTAAAATTAACCCTGCTCCATACTTGAATCTTCTTCTTATCTGATTTTTTATTTTTGAACTATTTTTTTTTGTATTTTTAAGTATTTTTTATTTTATAATTTAAACTGGTTTAAATGCTTTGGAAACTTATAAAACCTTACTAGTGAGCTAAAATAAACTCAAAGGAACAGAGAATAGCATATTTCAACAACTAATAACTAAAATGGACTTTTGAACTATTTTGAATGAACAACTGAATTAAACACCAAAAAGTTTTGAATTACTGATTAAAGTAGGTTTCTAATACACTAAAAATAATGAGAATACAACTTGGAAGCTTAAAATTACAATGAAAATTGAGAATTTATGAAAACGACATACTAAGTTAACTAAAAACTACACTCTCTGTCTTCTTCCCTCTTTCTTCTTTTATAGATGAATTTTAGGGTTTGTGGAGGTCCTCTGCAACTGTCCCATCAACATTATAAGCCATTGGATCATTTAAACTCATCCTAGCCTTTGAAAGGTTTTTGGCGGGAAAACTGGTTAAGCCAATTGGGTCTCGTTTGCGTGTAGGAGGGGGTGGTGCATTTATTGTAGTTGTTTAGGAGTGTTGAGATGATGGTTTGGGCGGTGGAGGTAAGTGGAGGGGGTTGAGATGATGGGTTGCAGGTACAAGTGGGAGGGAAGGGAGGTGATGGTGTGACAACTGGCAAAATAGGGAGCCGTTTCTAAAACCCGCATTACATTAAAATTATAATTTTGGAATTTTTGAAAAGTTTATTGTGACGAGATGTTTTATGAACATTGGTACGTAATTTTTGATCGTACGTTATTTATGGGATTCGATTATTTATTTATGGTTTGGTTTGGTTCATTCGTGATGATTTATTTTGAGATCGTTATTTTGGCACTACATTGACTCCGGCACTAGGTTAACCTAACAATTTTAATTATATTTTATTATTGGTTCGGATTTTATTATTTTTGGAACGAGTTCGGTTTGAGAAAGTCATTTGGTTATTTAAGGTTTCGGGTTTGGCCGTTTATTTACACCGGGCTACTTAACCCACTACACCTCTTACTATACTTATTATTATTATTATTATTTATAAAAATCATTTTTTTTAAAGAGTAAACCACAAAAATCGTCCCTGTGGACCGTATAGCAACACAACACACACCATCACCAACACAACTTTATCCCACTCTCTCTCTCTTCCCTTGAAATACAACCATCGCCGCCCCTCTATCACCACCATAGCACCACCACCGCCACTCCAACATAAAAAATAACACCATAATCTTAACCATCTTTTCACGATCTATCTTTTGGTACAAACCACGCGCGATTTGGACCACCCTAACACCTCATACGAATCAAAATCATCACGTTATCACCACCTACACCATCTTTTCTCTTGGGTTTTTGAAGAAATCGGATTTTTGGAGCTTGTTTGGAGGTGAGTGGCCACGACATGTATTCGTGCGCCCCGATGTGTACCCAAATCGTGGGTATCTTGTTATTTTCTTGATAGGTTTTGTAAAATAATGATGGGGAAATGAAGATTTAATAATAAAAGTCCGTTTGGTATCTTGGGTTCGGGTGTGACGCGAGTTTGGTACTCGTTTCTTGGCTTTGGGTCGCGTTTGGTTTTTGTGATGGCTCGTTTGGAGCTCGACCGAGACAAATGGTCTCGAGGTGACCACTCCTTGACTCGTTTGGGAGTCTTGGATGTTTTGTTGGTCCGATTATTCTTGATTCTTGGTGTTGGTTATTTGCTATTTGATGTTTTGGTCGGATTGTTATTCTTGACTTGTTGTTGTTGTTGTCTTGGTTCTCGGCCGACACCCCCGTGGGCTGTTTTGGGTCGAGTGGCTCATTAGAGCTAGCCGAGACCAAAAGGTCTCGGGTGAGGTTATTTCTAGTGTTTTGTGGTCTCATTGTTGACCCGGGTTTGACTTGGTAAATCGACCCGAATATATGATATATATTGTTGTGGTTGATATTGTGTTATTATTATTTTTATGTTGTGGCATACTTTGGACCGAAGCTTTTGGACTTGGTTACTTGTGTTTTGATATGGAGATGTGTTGTCGAATGTGGAATTGGGGACCGGTTGTGAGACGGTCGATTAGATGACGGAGATAGGTTAGTTGGGTGCCGTAGTCGGACCCTCATATTGTAGCACGTGTTATGGGATTGATTTGGACGGAGTTGATTTATTTATTGTGACTTGATTATTATTGGACTTGGACTATGAGCCGAGAGTCATGACTCGGACATGTGACCAAATTCTATGACTCGATAAACATTTATAAGTCAATATAACAATAATACTCGTAATACTATTATTAAGAATATAATCGTTTATATACGTATATAGACGTGTTAAACGTATATATATATATATATATATATATATATATATATATATATATATATATATATATATATATATATATATATATATATATATATGCATATGTTAGTAATAAGACGATCACGAGTAAACGTATAATAATATAACGATAGTTATTATACTACGCAAATAGTGTAATAAATGTCAGAATATTGTTATAAACAATAACTATAAATAATAAGTCGGGTGAATAATAATTAAAAACGTGATTTTTATAAATTTGGAAATTTATCGAGTTATACGAGTTGTGGTTCTTTAAAGTCCAAGTGGGCCTTATATTGTGACTTTCGTGTTGTCACGGATATATGACTATTAATATAAATATTTTATATATCAAGTGACTTATTTAATCGACGGATTAGATCGAGTTATTGGACGATATAAAATGAGTATATTAATGGGCATCGTATCCCACGACGCCCATAGGTTGTGGTATATGTTTTAGGGTAATAAATTACTAGGTATCTCGTGGAATTTGGCCGATTCGACGATATATATAGGGAATTTATTGGACTACGATATATACCAAATAGAATTCTTTGTGCTATGTGCTTTAGGTTGGGTATAATTTTGGAACGATATATTACGTAAATAAATATGGGAGATTACCAAATCGACGGATTTGATAAGCTTCGATAATTATTTAAATAATATGTTGGGCTAACATTAGACCTATAGTTGGTTTATTATTTTGCTTGTTGTGGCTTTTTGGTTTGAGTTGTGTCGACCCTCCACCCATATGGATACCAAACGTCGAATTTCAAATCAATATGAAGTTAATTCGAGAAATGGATATTTTTGGAAAGTAAAATGGAATACGTTCGGGAATGGGAATATTTGATTTCGAGGAAATGATTTCTGAACGAGTTTGATATTGTTAGGAAGTGCCGAGTCTGTAGTCGCCGTTACGTGAGTTGCTTGAGTTTGCTTACGTCTTTCTTCTATCGATTTCTTTTGAGGATTTTTGGACTTGAGGTGAGTCATAGCCCCACTTTTTCTCTTGAACTATGTTTTCAATACTTGGGGTGAGAAACGTGCAAATTATTTATGTGGACTATTATCGCTTTTATATTCTTTTAAAAACTTGCTATGCGTATTAAAACTAGGAAGAGCGAGGCCTAACCTAGAGTTAGGTAAGCTAAACAACGAGGCCTAGACTAGATCTAGGTAAGTTGTACATGTCGTATCCTTACGCATGTTGGGTATGTCGTATCCTTATGCATACATATTGATTTGATTATTTGACTATAGTGTGCACCTATAGGATTATGATACTTCGGAGGTTATCCGAGTATTTATGATGGAGCGGAGAGTATCCGCAGGTTTATTACGGAGGGTATCCGTGTATTTATGATGGAGCGGAGGGTATCCGCAGGCTATAGTGAATCCCTAGTATAGCTAGCAAGCGTTTTGCGTATATGTCCACTATATTGAATTATGAATTTAAACCTATGATCTCACCAGTGAAAGCTGACTTTTAGCACGTTTTCTCAGGTAATTAAGTGATGCTCTATGGATGCTTGGGATTGGAGGCTTGGCAATGGCACCGGTTATGGATCTATTTTCTAAAACTCTGATAAACTATTGTGGACCTATGTTTATTTCTTTTGGGCCTTACTTTGGATAATTCTTGGGATAAATGTAAACTCTAAAACCCGTTTTGGTTGTGTTTTTTTTATGTTTACTTTATCTCGTTCTTTCATGACTTGGAATGGATACCAATCCCCGTAGCACCCCGAAAGCTTGTTGAGTCTTCCACTGTATCAAATTTTGGGGGTGTTACAGATTGGTATCAGAGCCAGGTTATAGAGAACTAGGTAAATAGACACCTAAACTATAACCAATTTTTATAGAAAACGATCCTCGACCATTGCCCGCCAGCCCGCCAAGCCGAAGCATCATTGTTTATTATTGAGGTATTATGAGATTATTGAGATGATTAATAGATTTGGGATTTCTTGAGATGATTTGAGGTTTTGAGGTTTATTGATTAAATGATATGATGGCGTTTTGAGGAATTATATGCGTTTTTTAGGAATTATATGGCTTAATTGTTTTACGAATGGTTTTAGTAATGCGGTATTTTAAATCTTTCTTGATTATATATGATTTGGAATTATATGACGATTTTTGGATATGGTATTTTGAGTTCGCGGTTTAGTTGTTTTGAAAAACTTACACCTACCCTACGCCGTTGTCACAGACTATGGCCTCTCGTACGCCCGATGTTGTTGAGGATGTTCTTACTACACCGGTATTGCCAGCACAGTTCACCATGGCTCCTGATGACCCTTACCAGGTTGCCATGCACGCAGCTACTGTGACACCTGCTGCATCTACGCAGGGAACCTCATCTTCTCTTGGGCTCCCTGGTACATCGAGGCAACTTACTCTTCATCAGGCTTTGGCGCGTGTGGCTCCACGTTTTGCCCACCGAGCTACGACACGTATGTCGGTACGCCCTACTTTACCACCTTTACAGATAGATGCTCACTCTCTTCTGTCAGAGGCGCCACCTGCATCAATGCGTCGTCGTCCTAGATCACCTACCCCTTCACCACATGGTTCACCTGTTAGGAGACGACGATTGATGATTTACTCTTCCGATGAGGAGGAGGAGGAGGAGTACGAGGGTGAGGATGAGGCTGATGACCCTCAAGAGGCTGAGCAGGGTGATGATGATGACCCTGAGGAGGAGGATGACCCTCAGGAGGAGGAGATGCCTGATGATGATGATTTGTTAGTGCCGCCAGCTCAGGCTGAGGAGCCTGATTCACCTATACATCCGATTGAGCCTGATTCACCTGATCATCCGTTTTTGGTTGAGTTGCCACCTGGTAGTCCCGTTGAGTCGGATGCACCTTCTAAGGTTTTTGCTGAGCATGCAGAGTTAGGTGAGATTGGTAGGATGTGGGCTCAGATTACTGATCTTGGTGAGAGAGTTGCACGTATATCCGATCGAATTGAGAGGGTTATTGGAGAGTTCATAGCGGATCTAAGAGTTGATATGACTGTGGTTGTGGGCAGGACTACTGAGATGAGGAGAGTTTTGATGGAGGTTCACGAGCATATCGAGAGTTTACAGCGAGGTTTTATTACAGCTCGAGAGGCCGACCGCAAGTTATGGCAAAGGAATGCCGAGCTGGAGAAGGAGGTGGCTGACCTCAAGAGAGACAGAGACACCCATAGTGCGGAGTTAGGATCATTATGGAGAGATCTTGATGGCTTGAGGCAGGAGTTGAGGAACCTCCGCCAGCAGCGTGGCTAGATGTTTGAGCTATGTTATCTACTTGCTAGATTCCTTTCTAGTAAGATTTTATTTTTATTTTTAGGTTTTCTTTAGTCTATCTTATTTCTTTGTGCCTTTGTTCGTAACTCTTCACCGCCTGCCATCATGGCAAACGATGAATCCTTTAACCTTAGGATCACTAGGAGTCGTAGTTCCACTAGAAACCTGGTCTTGCCTTATGCGGAACCCGAAAGAGAAATGCATAGATTGAGACAATATCACTCAACTTCTGAACCATCTAGCGTTGCCATCGATTTTGATGCACCTCTTTCTGAAGAAAATTCAGAAAATCATGTCACAACCCCTAGCTCCCAACCCAACGACGAGATGAGTACCCCCGCAACCCCCATTCCTAAGCGCCTTAAGGACTACTCCTCCCCAACCTCTCGTGGCTTCTCAAACGCCATTGTCTACCCAAACGAACACACCAATAAGGTCTTGCATGCGAATGATGTTTGGCTTCTCAAAAATGTGTGTAAGTTTCGCGGAATAGATGAGGAAGATCCAATCCAACACATCAAGGACTTCCTGAAAATAGTAGACACCCTCCATACGGATGGGGCTACTAGAGACACATCCCGATTGTGATTCTTTCCTTTCACCTTATATGAAAAAGCCCAAGAATGGTATGACAAACTCCCTTCTGAATCTATTTTCACATGGGAACAACTCATATCCAAGTTCTATGAGAAGTTCTTTCCACCTGGAAAAACCTCAGCATTTAGAGATAGGATCCTCCATTTCCGGAAGGGGAAGGATGAACCCTTCCATAAATCGTGTACTAGATTCAAAGATTTAATAAGGCAAGTTCCCCATCATGGCATTGAGCTTTGGCTCTTGGTCCAAATCTGTAGCCTCTCGTAATTTTCCCAACGGTTAGTAAATACTTACAAGTTATTACGTTCTTTAAATACCCACTTTTACGTATAAATTTTTTTTTTATTAGACTTGATATATAAATCACAACGGTAAAACTTTGAATTATCTTTTGCTTAGAAACATTGCTTGCACACAAACCTAGATAATCTAAATTATCGCGAATATATATATATTAAAAATATTTATATTTTTATATAATATACGTTTTGTATAATTAAAGTACGATATTTATATATTCCCGGAGCCTACGAAAATTCCCGAGATCACTCATTAATATTATTTGATCGTAACCCGACTCACAAAACACACCAGGTGGGCCCCGTTGATCATTGGGCCACTTAACCCAACTAACAAACCAAACGGACCCTTTTTATATATATTGTTTTCTTTTCTGCTGGGCCAGACAAAAACGCAAGCCCAAAGGGCTCAAAGCCCAAACGCACCCTTTATATTTTTTTTTCTTGTTTTGTTTCTGTCGCGATACACAACCAAACGTACCCTATTTCATACGATTTCTATACACAACACTTATATATTTTTGCTCATCTCAATTAACCTAGTGCCCAATAATCACGAACGATAAAACTTACACTTCCTCACACTCATTTACTACCCTAGAAAGGACCAAAGTAAAACGCAAAAACCATATCACAAGATAACTCAAAACGTGTGCAAATATTCCTAGACGCCACCACATTTGCCCAATGACTTCTAGACCAACTCAAATGCACAGTAGAATGTCAGATAGTGAACAGAGATTGCATGCAACATTTCCTATTATTGCTAAGTCTCGATTGGTGAAGAAATTGGTGCCATCGTGTATACTAGCCAACGCATGAGTCTTGTGACTCTTGTACTTATCCTCACCACCCTAAATCTCCTATATAAACAATCCCATGCAAGCTAAACAAACACACACACTCAAAAACGTACCAACATACATTTACGTGGAGGTTGCAAGCCAAGATCGGGACAAGGAGTAGAAAACAAGTACGAGGTGCACAAGTGATCCAAGGAGGAACCAAGTTTGCTCGTCGTGAACCTTGCTAGGAGTGAACCATAGTACCTTGATCCCACGTACCCATTTCGAACCATACGTACGAGAACTCCACCCCAAGTGGTGAGGTGAGATACGGAGAACTTTGTTACATTTTATTATTGATTTCTCACGTTCACTTTGATTCATTATTTCGTTAATACAAAACATAACACATGAATATTATTCAACCTATATAACGTTTGACATGTTGTCTAACAAGAGGTAACAAGTTTCGATCATAATAACAACATTTACATAAAGAAAATCACACGTCTATATGTCACTTGACCCTTTCGTATAAATGGAAAAGACTTAGAATATTTCTAAGTCTTGAAAACAGTTTTGATAAGTGAGTTTTCACAAACACTTTGGTCTCGTTAAATTCAAATTCGACACATAACCTATATGTTTTATTGCTCGACCTCATTTTTGACATGACCAACAATTGGGAAACACTTTTCATTCGACCTAACTAGTTCGTTTAACTACTTTGCTCGACCCCTTTTGTCTCGACAAAAACCAGGTTTTACAAAACTTTTATAAGCCAACGTGGGCTTATGTAAAGCCCACTAAGCTTATGTGATATACTGGGCCTGGGAGCCCAACTCCAGTGTTTTTGGTATCCTAAAATGAGTCCAAGGTCAGGCCCAAACCGTTCGTAAGCCCATTGAATCACGAAACCTTAACGGGCCTTGATATTGTCACGTTAAGCCCATTTAAGTGAAATAAGTGCTTTTTAAGAAAATAAGCTGCGAAAATAAGCTTTTCAAAATGTTTTGAGCTTAATGAAATAATAAAATTGTTAAATTTTGAATTTGGTAAAGTTGGGACCATTTTTGCAAAAATACGAGCGATAAGGACTAAAATTGCCAAATCGGTAAACTTTAGTGAAAAATATAAAAACTGTTTTCTAAGGGGTATAAACTGTAAATATTAAAACTTAAGGATAATAAATGTATAGATTTGATATTTGGACTAAAAATGTAAATATATATAACTTTTGGACTAACGGCGTAAATATTTTCCGTTAAGGGTAAAAAGTGTAAGATTGATAAAACATTAAGGATCGAAGTGAAATATTTACTTTTGATAAAATTCTATATTTATTATATATATTTGATTATATATTAAAACGATAAATAATAAAACGTAACTTATTATATATATATATATATATATATATATATATATATATATATATATATATATATATATATATATATATATATATATATATATATATATATATATAATACGAATAAAACTTATATAACGATAATAAAATTTGAACGATATAACAATACGTTATTTATTTCTTGTAAAACGATACGTTTATTTCCGTTATAAAAACTAACTTTATATCAATCATCGATAATTTTACTTACGAGATATAATTATATATAACGTTGTTTTTAAACTTTAGGCACTTAAACAAACACGAGATTTATTCATAACTAAATAACAAGTAATCGCGATAAAACCAGATTTAGACTATCAACTGAAACTTGCATTATCTTTTAGGTTGTGTTGTGTGAAGCCGTTTCCTTACTTCGTTGAGACTACAATACCACTGTACTACTAAGGTGATTTCATAGCCCACTCTTTAACTATTTTCCCGTGGGGAGATACATGCTTAAAACTCGATCACAAGTCTTTTATACCGGGTATTGAAATACCGTCAGGCCAATGTTATTTGTTTAAGTTACTATTGTCAGAAGTCCCTCGATCATGAACCTTAATCACCTGAAGGGTGAACGTAAATAATTGTGGATAGTACTATTAGTGATTGACAATCCTCGTTTGGTTGTTGGAGAAAACACCAGGCGCACTTTATTGTTCTTATAAATAGGTTATTGACAAATACCTATCTTTGGGGGCCTATTACTTACCATCATAATACATACTTATGATTGGCTGTTAATCGTTGAGTATCATGAGCTTAAGGCAATAACAGGAACATTGATTTTTTTTAACATATTGATTGTATGTGATTACAATACACTCTTAACTTGTGATTCAAACTCTTAAACTCAAACCTATGAATATCACTCAACTTTATGTTGACTTTAGCATGTTTATCTCAGGTAACTAAACAAGACGGATCTGGATGGCACGGAGTGGGCAAAAGCATGACAAGAACCATAATAAACTACTTATTTTCCTTCAGAATAAAACACGTTCTTAACTTAATAATGTCTTGTATCTCAGATATTTGGTATTTTGAAATAAATTAAACTTTAATACTTCACTTTGTGTTGTTTACTATGATTGTAACAAAGATCCTTGAAGTAATACCCCGAAAGTCTACCGCTGACATGTTAAGTCTTCCGCTGTTATTAACGACTTTTGGGGGTGTTACAGATTGGTATCAGAGCCACGGTTATAGAGAACCAGATGTTTTTAAACATTGGACTATAACTACACTTTAACTGGACCATTTTTCCAAAATACCACTTCATGCCCTCCGTGCCTACATTCCAACATCTGGTAGAAAAATTACTTCTCATTATTTCTTACTTATATAACTTGAGATATGCTTACATGTTATGATTATGCTAATAACTATGTTTACTAATCGGGATTATTACAGTACCATGTCTTCCAAACCCAACTTCATTGTTTTGTTATCGGATTCGGAAACTGAGAGCTCTACACCTATTGTACCAACTCTTGCTCCAATGACTGTGTCACCTACAACAAACAAGAATAAGGAAAGTCAGCAATCCTCTACTTCACCTCAAGCATCATCTGGTCCAATCAGACGCAGTAAGCAAACTTCTCCATTCCAGCCTTATGAACCAGCCACAGCTGGAAAAGCTCTTTCATATGCTGAAGAAAAAGACATCTGGAATGATACTAAATGGAAAAAGGAAATTGCTCCAACTGCAGAACCAGTGATACTACCTAGTATATTTTATCAGCAGACTACTACTGTACCAGTGACAATCAACAGTCCACCACCTGTGAAAACTTCCAGTGCTCCTCTGACTTATCAATCAAGGAATTACCAGATTCGTCCTACCTCCTCAGATCCTTACTATTATGCAAGAACCAACCATAAGGCTCGTAAGCGGGTCAATGCTCGCAAATGGTCATTTCTACTACCAATCCTTAAGTATTGGAGATCTCAAGAAGGTACACCCACCAACAGAGAACTTGGTGAAAGATCATCATTTGCTGCATCTAAGATCCTTCCAGTCACTGGAGAACCCATTCACCATACCATACCACTCTTGGCAGCTAGGTTAGTAAGACATGAAGACAGGTTAGACGCCATAGCCACCTTGGTAAACAACATCCCTAATGAACTGATAGAAGTTATGTCAGCTGAGATAGAACAACTTGTGATGGGACACCTAGAGATGAGAACCATGATTGAACAACTAAGTACCCAGTTCGGTGAAGCTATGGAATTCATCGGATTACTTTGCTCTGCTAACACCATAAACAAGGACATCATGTGTGACATCGATCAAGCCCTCGACACCACAAGAGCCCAAGTCATGTCTCTGCGACGTGCACAACAAGAAACACAAGCTAGGGAGAGAGACCAAGACCAAATCATAGAAACCATGGCCGCCAAAATTCAGGAACTAGAACGTCGTCTTGATGATAACCAAGGAAAACCCTAGAATGCTATAGATTGTCGACGTAGCCTCACCCACATCACAGTAATAACTTGTATTTGAATGTCCTAGAGATATGTCAACAAGAATAAATAAGTGATGTAAACTCAAAACGACAATCTAATCAATAATGTTATGTTTGCTTTATTTTCATAAGTGTTATGATATCGTATATTGCATCGTGATATATGTGACACTATTATAACTTTGAACCTATTGATGTTACTAAATAGTCTAACACAAGATGGTTATTATGAAAATTCTGAAAATATATTCTCATTTTTAGGAATATGGCACCTAAGAGAACCACGACCACTACCTCAGCAGCAACCATGACCCCGGAAGAAATCCAACAAGCAATCACCAATGGAATCAATGCAGCCTTAGCCGAACAAGCAAATGCTAACGCACAACCGGCAAGAAATGTTGCTCCTGCACCTCGCCAATGTACCTATAAAGATTTTATGGCTTGTCAGCCGACTTACTTCATGGGTACTGAAGGGATAACTAAACTCGCCCATTGGTTCGAGAGATGCGAAACGGTATTCCAAAGGAGTGGATGCTCAGAAAACAACAGGGTCACATTTGCCACAGGAACCTTAATGGATGACGCTTTGTCATGGTGGACCGCTACAACTCAAACTTTAGGTACAGAAGCAGCATACCGACTCTCCTGGACGGAATTCAAAGCCAAGATCCTAAAGAAGTACTGTCCTCGATCCGAAATAAGAAAACTGGAAGACGAATTCCATGTCCTTGCAGTCAAAGGAATCGATCTTAGGGCTTACAATAGGAGATTCCACGAGCTGATGGCATTATGTCCTTCTATCGTACCAGATTTAGAGAAAACTCTGGAGAAGTATATTGAAGGTCTTCCCCGGAATATTGAAGGAAACGTCACAGCATCCAACCCACCATCACTAGAAGTCGCAATGGAGTTAGCACAAAAACTCCTAGACCGCGAAATCAAGTGCAACGAACTCAAAAGAAAGCTCGATGACAGGAGAACCACCCACCACCAAAACCACAATCACTACCACAACGGCCATCGCAACAACAACCATCACCACAACAACAACAACAACTACAACAGGATCAACCAACAACAACACCAGAACAAGAACCCACATCGCCAACAACAGAACCAACGACAAGAACCTCCTAAGGTATTTACGGCAACCAATGGTAATGGATACCAAGGTATTAAGCCACAGTGCAACCGATGCAAGCTCCATCACAATGGTGCTTGTACAGTAAAATGCCATAAATGCCAAAGGATAGGTCATGCCACAAAAGATTGTAGGACCCCTGCCACCGGCAGCAACCTACAACCAATAGCACCAACATGTTACTCATGCGGAGAAACCGGACACTTCAAGAACCACTGTCCAAAAGGAAATGGTCAGAACACTGCACGAGCAAGAGCATACGTGATGGGAAATGAAAATGAACCACAACACCCCGACGTTGTCACGGGTACGTTCTTATTAAATCATCATAATGCTAGAGTATTATTTGATTCTGGAGCAGATAAGAGCTTCGTGTCAGATACGTTTGCCCCTTTCATTAACTCTAACCCTTCTAAGCTAAACACCACATACGAGATAGAAATGGCCAATGGGAACTTAATTAGCACCAACTCTGTTTTAAGAAATTGTACCTTAAACCTCGTAGGAGAATCTTTTCCTATTGACCTGATGCCTGTCCAACTCGGTAGTTTTGATGCTATCATCGGAATGGATTGGTTATCCAAACATCATGCTAAGATTCATTGTGACGAGAAAGCCATACACATTCCTTTTAAGAATGAAACCCTCGTTATCCATGGCGACAAGAATAAAAACCGATACGGAATCATCTCATGCCTCAGAATGATAAAATACACGAACGAAGGATGTCATGTATTCATGGTTCAGGTGACGGAAAGTAAGTTAACCAAGAAACAACTTAAAGATGTACCTATCGTTAAGGAATTCCCCGAAGTATTTCCTGAAGATCTACCCGGTCTTCCATCGACTCCTCAAGTAGAGTTCCAAATTGAACTAGTGCCTGGAGCGGCACCAGTAGCAAAAGCACCTTACAGGTTGGCACCTTCCGAAATGGAGGAACTATCGGAACAACTAAAGGAATTATCCGATAAAGGTTTCATTAGACCAAGTTCATCACCTTGGGGAGCCCCAGTTCTATTTGTTAAAAAGAAAGACGGATCATTCCGAATGTGCATAGATTACCGAGAGTTAAACAAACTCACTATAAAGAACCGATATCCTTTACCTAGAATAGACGATTTGTTTGATCAATTACAAGGATCGAGTGTATACTCGAAGATTGATCTAAGGTCAGGATACCATCAATTGAGAGTTCGGGAAGAAGATATTCCCAAGACAGCCTTCAGAACCCGTTATGGACACTATGAATTTCAGGTAATGCCATTTGGTCTAACGAACGCACCCGCTGTGTTTATGGACCTAATGAACCGAGTATGCAAGCCATATTTAGACAAATTCGTGATAGTATTCATTGACGACATTCTGATCTACTCTCGTAACAAAGAGGAGCATGCCAATCATTTGAGAACAATCCTAGAGTTACTTAGGAAGGAAAAGTTGTACGCAAAATTCTCAAAATGCGACTTTTGGATTCCCACGGTGCAATTTTTGGGACACGTAATCAATAGTCAAGGAATACACGTGGATCCTGCAAATATAGAGGCAGTTAAAGAATGGTCATCACCTACAACTCCCACAGAAGTACGTCAATTTTTAGGTCTTGCAGGTTACTACCGGAGATTTATTGAAGGTTTCTCTAAAATCTCAAAACCATTGACCAAGTTGACCCAAAAGAACGAAAAGTACGTCTGGGGACAAGAAGCAGAATCAGCCTTCCAACTATTAAAATAAAAGCTTTGTGAAGCTCCAATACTAGCATTGCCAGAAGGAAGCAAAGATTTCGTGCTATATTGTGACGCTTCGTACCATGGTTTAGGTGCAGTTTTGATACAACGAGATAAGGTAATAGCTTATGCCTCACGTCAACTGAAGAAACATGAGGAAAATTACACAACCCATGATCTAGAACTAGGAGCAATAGTATTCGCTCTTAAGTTGTGGAGACACTACCTATACGGCACCAAGTGTACCGTGTTTACAGATCACAAAAGTCTTCAACACATCCTAGATCAAAAGGAGTTAAACATGAGACAACGCCGATGGTTAGAACTACTTAGCGATTACGATTGTGAAATCCGGTATCACCCAGGAAAGGCTAATGTAGTGGCAGATGCATTAAGCCGGAAAGAAAGACTAAAACCTCTCAGGGTTAGATCGTTAGGCATGACTATTTGTTCACCCCTCCCAACACAAATCATTATCGCCCAGAGCAAAGCTCTCAAGAAAGAAAATCGACCAATTGAAAAGATTTTTGGTATGCCAGAAAACGAAAACGGATTTGTGAAAAGATCAGATGGAATGCTTTGTTTCAAGGAAAGAAGCTGGATTCCTCTCTTCGGAGGTATTCGTGACCTTATCATGCATGAGTCTCACAAATCAAAATACTCCATTCACCCAGGTTCCGACAAGATGTACCAGGATCTTAAGAAACTATATTGGTGGCCGAATATGAAAGCCGACATCGCTGAGTACATCAGTAAATGTCTAACATGTTCAAGAGTAAAAGCAGAATACCAGAAACCCTCCGGATTACTCACCCAACCTGAACTCCCCATGTGGAAATGGGAACGTATTACAATGGACTTCATCACCAAACTTCCCAAGACCTCTACTGGCTACGATACGATATGGGTTATCGTTGATCGTCTCACCAAGTCAGCTCATTTCCTACCAATCAAAGAAACTGATGAAACGAACACACTTGCTCAGATATATCTGAAAGAAATTGTGTCACGACATGGAGTGCCAATTTCTATTATATCAGATCGTGACAGTCGTTTCACGTCTCATTTTTGGAAATCATTACAAAAAGCTTTAGGAACAAAGCTGGATATGAGTACAGCCTATCACCCACAAACCGATGGTCAAAGTGAGAGAACAATACAAACCTTAGAAGATATGCTACGCGCTTGTGTTATAGACTTCGGAAAAGGTTGGGACAAACACTTACCGTTGGCAGAATTCTCATACAACAACAGTTATCATACCAGTATCAAGGCAGCACCATTCGAAGCACTTTACGGTAGAAAGTGTAGATCACCCGTTTGCTGGGCAGAAGTTGGAGAAATACAACTCACAGGACCGGATCTAGTTCATGAGACAACCGAGAAAATCATCAAAATCAAACAACGTTTACAAACCGCTAGAGACCGACAGAAAAGTTACGCCGACCTGAAAAGAAAACCCATGGATTTTCAGATTGGAGATAAAGTGATGTTAAAAGTATCACCATGGAAAGGAATGATACGATTCGGAAAGAGGGGAAAGTTAAACCCGAGATACATCGGTCCATTCAAAATCCTAGAAAGAATTGGATCCATGGCATATAAACTTGAACTACCCGAGGAACTTAGCCGAATTCACAACACTTTTCATGTGTCAAATCTCAAGAAGTGTTTATCCGATGAATCTTTGGTCATTCCATTGAAAGAATTACAACTTGATGACAAACTCGTTTTTACCGAGGAACCAGTAGAAATCATGGATATAGAAGTCAAACAACTGAAACAAAACCGTATCCCTATCATAAAAGTTCGTTGGAAGTCTAAACGAGGACCAGAGTATACTTGGGAACGCGAGGACCAGTTTCGCACCAAATACCCACACCTCTTCTCTTAGACACCCTTGGCAACCCTCCTAAACTCGAATTCCGGGACGGAATTCACTGTAAGATGTATGTACTGTAGCCTCTCGTAATTTTCCCAACGGTTAGTAAATACTTACAAGTTATTACGTTATTTAAATACCCACTTTTACGTATAAAATTTTTTTTTATTAGACTTTATATATAAATCACAACGGTAAAACTTTGAATTATCTTTTGCTTAGAAACATTGCTTGCACACAAACCTAGATAGTCTAAATTATCGCGAATATATATATATATTAAAAATATTTATATTTTTATATAATATACGTTTCGTATAATTAAAGTACGATATTTATATATTCCCGGAGCCTACGAAAATTCCCGAGATCACTCATTAATATTATTTGATCGTAACCCGACTCACAAAACACACCAGGTGGGCCCCGTTGATCATTGGGCCACTTAACCCAACTAACAAACCAAACGGACCCTTTTTATATATATTGTTTTCTTTTCTGCTGGGCCAGACAAAAACGCAAGCCCAAAGGGCTCAAAGCCCAAACGCACCCTTTATATTTTTTTTTTCTTGTTTTGTTTCTGTCGCGATACACAACCAAACGTACCCTATTTCATACGATTTCTATACACAACACTTATATATTTTTGCTCATCTCAATTCACCTAGTGCCCAATAATCACGAACGATAAAACTTACACTTCCTCACACTCGTTTACTACCCTAGAAAGGACCAAAGTAAAACGCAAAAACCATATCACAAGATAACTCAAAACGTGTGCAAATATTCCTAGACGCCACCACATTTGCCCAATGACTTCTAGACCAACTCAAATGCACAGTAGAATGTCAGATAGTGAACAGAGATTGCATGCAACATTTCCTATTCTTGCTAAGTCTCGATTGGTGAAGAAATTGGTGCCATCGTGTATACTAGCCAACGCATGAGTCTTGTGACTCTTGTACTTATCCTCACCACCCTAAATCTCCTATATAAACAATCCCATGCAAGCTAAACAAACACACACACTCAAAAACGTACCAACATACATTTACGTGGAGGTTGCAAGCCAAGATCGGGACAAGGAGTAGAAAACAAGTACGAGGTGCACAAGTGATCCAAGGAGGAACCAAGTTTGCTCGTCGTGAACCTTGCTAGGTGTGAACCATAGTACCTTGATCCCACGTACCCATTTCGAACCATACGTACGAGAACTCCACCCCAAGTGGTGAGGTGAGACACGGAGAACTTTGTTACATTTTATTATTGATTTCTCACGTTCACTTTGATTCATTATTTCGTTAATACAAAACATAACACATGAATATTATTCAACCTATATAACGTTTGACATGTTGTCTAACAAGAGGTAACAAGTTTCGATCATAATAACAACATTTACATAAAGAAAATCACACGTCTATATGTCACTTGACCCTTTCGTATAAATGGAAAAGACTTAGAATATTTCTAAGTCTTGAAAACAGTTTTGATAAGTGAGTTTTCACAAACACTTTGGTCTCGTTAAATTCAAATTCGACACATAACCTATATGTTTTAATGCTCGACCTCATTTTTGACATGACCAACAATTGGGAAACACTTTTCATTCGACCTAACTAGTTCGTTTAACTACTTTGCTCGACCCCTTTTGTCTCGACAAAAACCAGGTTTTACAAAACTTTTATAAGCCAACGTGGGCTTATGTAAAGCCCACTAAGCTTATGTGATATACTGGGCCTGGGAGCCCAACTCCAGTGTTTTTGGTATCCTAAAATGAGTCCAAGGTCAGGCCCAAACCGTTCGTAAGCCCATTGAATCACGAAACCTTAACGGGCCTTGATATTGTCACGTTAAGCCCATTTAAGTGAAATAAGTGCTTTTTAAGAAAATAAGCTGCGAAAATAAGCTTTTCAAAATGTTTTGAGCTTAATGAAATAATAAAATTGTTAAATTTTGAATTTGGTAAAGTTGGGACCATTTTTGCAAAAATACGAGCGATAAGGACTAAAATTGCCAAATCGGTAAACTTTAGTGAAAAATATAAAAACTGTTTTCTAAGGGGTATAAACTGTAAATATTAAAACTTAAGGATAATAAATGTATAGATTTGATATTTGGACTAAAAATGTAAATATATATAACTTTTGGACTAACGGCGTAAATATTTTCCGTTAAGGGTAAAAAGTGTAAGATTGATAAAACATTAAGGATCGAAGTGAAATATTTACTTTTGATAAAATTCTATATTTATTATATATATTTGATTATATATTAAAACGATAAATAATAAAACGTAACTTATTATATATATATATATATATATATATATATATATATATATATATATATATATATATATATATATATATATATATATATAATACGAATAAAACTTATATAACGATAATAAAATTTGAACGATATAACAATACGTTATTTATTTCTTGTAAAACGATACGTTTATTTCCGTTATAAAAACTAACTTTATATCAATCATCGATAATTTTACTTACGAGATATAATTATATATAACGTTGTTTTTAAACTTTAGGCACTTAAACAAACACGAGATTTATTCGTAACTAAATAACAAGTAATCGCGATAAAACCAGATTTAGACTATCAACTGAAACTTGCATTATCTTTTAGGTTGTGTTGTGTGAAGCCGTTTCCTTACTTCGTTGAGACTACAATACCATTGTACTACTAAGGTGATTTCATAGCCCACTCTTTAACTATTTTCCCGTGGGGAGATACATGCTTAAAACTCGATCACAAGTCTTTTATACCGGGTATTGAAATACCGTCAGGCCAATGTTATTTGTTTAAGTTACTATTGTCAGAAGTCCCTCGATCATGAACCTTAATCACCTGAAGGGTGAACGTAAATAATTGTGGATAGTACTATTAGTGATTGACAATCCTCGTTTGGTTGTTGGAGAAAACACCAGGCGCACTTTATTGTTCTTATAAATAGGTTATTGACAAATACCTATCTTTGGGGGCCTATTACTTACCATCATAATACATACTTATGATTGGCTGTTAATCGTTGAGTATCATGAGCTTAAGGCAATAACAGGAACATTGATTTTTTTTAACATATTGATTGTATGTGATTACAATACACTCTTAACTTGTGATTCAAACTCTTAAACTCAAACCTATGAATATCACTCAACTTTATGTTGACTTTAGCATGTTTATCTCAGGTAACTAAACAAGACGGATCTGGATGGCACGGAGTGGGCAAAAGCATGACAAGAACCATAATAAACTACTTATTTTCCTTCAGAATAAAACACGTTCTTAACTTAATAATGTCTTGTATCTCAGATATTTGGTATTTTGAAATAAATTAAACTTTAATACTTCACTTTGTGTTGTTTACTATGATTGTAACAAAGATCCTTGAAGTAATACCCCGAAAGTCTACCGCTGACATGTTAAGTCTTCCGCTGTTATTAACGACTTTTGGGGGTGTTACAAAATCTTCTACGATAATATCTCCTCTAATGACCGAAATGGAATTAACCAATCTAGAAAAGGGAGATTGGCCAATCTTAGTGCCGAGGAAGGATGGGATAGGATTGAAGAATATGCTCAAGACCAGGACAAAACTTGGGATGAACCTGAGTCGACTGTTAGCATTTCTGAAATCACCTCGGATCGGTTGAGAAAAATTCACAAAAGAGTGGAATACCTAGCTGGATCGCAATTACCTAAATAGTTGTCGAATCCTTACGTGATCTGCGATTACTGTGGAGGCCCGCATGAGGTAGAGGAATGTGGAGGAGCAGCCACAACTGAACATGCATGCTTGTCAGGAGGGGACATTTATGCTGATCCCTCCCTTTTGCCTTTTTACCAAAATGATGATTACACCCCTTGGGGAAATCTGGTAAAGAGAAGAGAAGGGGAGGAAGGCCCTTAATTCAAAATCAGGAGCACTTTTGAAGATGACGTTGGTCACTTCACTCAAGAAAAAGGCTTGCAAATGAAAGGTATTAATGAGCTTTTCGACGAGCAGCGGGAGGATATTGGAGAATTTTTCAACAAGCTTAACTCAGCCCTAGATAATCTTGAAACGCCATCAGTGAGCAAAAAAGACCCCTCCTTACCCAAACTCGTCCCCCATCACCCCTGATCCAAACAAACCTGGGGAGGAGGAGGAGGAGGATGTCGGCGGTAATACCCCTGACCAACCGCCCTTGACGACCCCTTCCCCATCATCCCTGCCTAACCAACCTGTGAGAATCCCGTTTCCATCCCGATTAAGGAACCAGAAAACTGAGAATGATAACAAGAGATTCCTGTCTTACCTAAAAGATTCGGTTGTCACCATACCTCTCCTTGATGCTTGCTATCACATGCCAAAGTATATCGCATCCTTTAAAAAATTACTTGCTAACCGGAAGAAGCTCGAGGGTCTTGTGACCCTGGGGGAAGAATGCTCAGTAGTGACCCACCGAGGGCTACCAAAAAAGGTAGACGATCCGGGCAGCTTCACCCTGCCTTGCTCCATAGGACCTCTATCAATCAAGAATGCTCTTGCCGATTTGGGAGCGAGTATCAATCTCATGCCTCACTCTATGTTCCGTAGACTAGGATACTCTGGATTGAAGCCTACCCGTATGAACATCCAACTAGCCGATAGATCGGTCAAGTACCCCGTAGGGATATGCGAGAATGTGCTAGTCAAAGTTGGGAAATTCAAATTCCCGGTCGACTTCGTAATCCTGGATATGGAGGAGGATGACTTGGTACCCATCATCTTAGGTAGACCATTTCTTGCTACCGCTCGTGCAGTCATCGATGTCTACGATGGCAAATTAACCTTACAAGTGGGAGACGATAGCACAACCTTCGACATTAAGGATTCTATGGACCTCTCCCTCGAAGCAGCCAACCGGCTCTATTTTATCAGGGAAGTAGATGAACTCACAGATGTCATTGATAGTTGAGTCGATGAACAGATCGATGAAGGGTGGCTACGGGACGAGAGTTTTCTGCCTTTGCTAGAGGTAGAAAAGATGGAGGATGTTAGTGCAGTCTCCTTCTACCCCAGATAAGAGGAAACGGAGCATCTCGAGCTCCGAAAGCCCGAAAACAAGCTCAAACCTTCTATTATCGAACCTCCTGATGTAGATCTTAAAGAGCTTCCCAACCATTTGGAGTATGCCTTCCTTCAGGGAGAGGATCAACTCCCGGTAATCATAAACTCTTCCTTGGAACATGAACAAAAAGGTAAACTCTTAGAGGTCCTAAAAAAATACAAGGGGGTACTCGCATGGAGTGTGGCCGACATTAAGGGGATTGATTCAACTTTTTGCACACATAAGATTCTCATGGAAGAAGATTATAAACCTACCGTGCAACCCCAGAGGTGCGTGAACCCTAACATTAAGGAAGTAATAAAGAAAGAAGTCATAAAACTTTTGGATGCAGGATTGATTTACCCGATCTCGGATAGCCCATGGGTCAGTCCTGTGTAGGTTGTACCTAAAAAGGGTGGAATGACTGTAGTTAAGAATGACAAGGGTGAGATGGTGCCCCAGAGAACAGTCACTGGATGGAGGGTATGCATCGACTATCAAAAGCTCAATGATGCCACGAGGAAAGATCACTTTCCCTTACCATTCATTGATCAGATGTTAGAGAGATTATCTGGACACGAGTACTATTGCTTCTTGGATGGATTCTTTGGATATTTTCAGATTCCCATAGCACCTGAGGACCAAGAAAAGACCACGTTTACCTGCCCTTATGGAACATTTGCCTACAAAAGGATGCCTTTTGGGCTATGTAATGCCCCCGCCACTTTCCAGCGATGCATGACCGCAATCTTTCATGAACTCATGGAAGACAGCATGGAAGTGTTCATGGATGACTTTTCGGTCTTCGGGAACTCCTTCGACCGCTGTCTTGCTAATCTAGAAAAGATGCTTAAACGGTGTGAGGAAACCATCTTGGTGCTAAATTGGGAGAAATGTCATTTCATGGTGAAGGAAGGGATTGTGTTAGGACATAAGATCTCAGGAACGGAATAGAGGTGGACCAAGCTAAAGTTGAAGCTATATCTAACTTACCATACCCCACAACTGTTAAAGCAATACGCAGTTTCTTGGGGCATGCCGGGTTTTATCGAAGATTCATCAAAGACTTCTCCAAAATCGCTCGGCCAATGACCCAACTACTTGTGAAGGATGCTCCGTTTGATTTTTCCCAAGAATGCAAGGATGCATTCGATCTCTTAAAAAAGGAACTCACACAAGCTCCAATCATGATCACACCCAACTGGGAGTTACCATTTGAAATCATGTGTGACGCTAGCGACTTCGCTGTCGGGGCTGTGTTAGGCCAACAGCGTGATAAGATTTTTCAACCCATCTACTATGCGAGGAAAACCATGAATCCCGCTCAAGAGAATTACTCCACCACTGAGAAAGAATTATTAGCCGTGGTGTTCGCGTTCGACAAATTCCGACAATATCGTGTCCTTTCAAAAACAGTCGTCTTCACTGATCACTCGGCTCTTCGATATCTTTTTGCGAAGCAGGATGCTAAGCCACGACTAATTCGGTGGATCCTGTTGCTACAGGAATTCGATGTTGAGATTCGTGATAAGAGAGGGGCAGAAAATCTGGCCGCATATCATCTATCTCGTCTCAAAAACCCCTTGGATGAGCACGATAGAAGTGAGATTAGGGATTCATTTCCTGACGAACAACTCATGTTAATGAGTAACCCGGAGCCGTGGTACGCCGATTTTGCTAATTACCTCGCAAGTAGACTCGTTCCTGAACACCTGACTAAGTACGAAAGGAAGAGGTTCTTTTCTCAGCTAAAATACTACTTTTGGGATGAACCCTTTTTATTCTGAAGGTGTCCTGACCAAATTATAAGGCGTTATGTTTCGAAAAATGAGGCAGTGAAGATTATGAGGGAATGTCACTCTGGTCCCTCTGGCGGGCATCATGGGATAAACATTACCGCCCGAAATATTCTCGATGCGGGATTCTATTGGCCCACAATTTTCCGTGATGTAAAAGAAATGGTGCAGGCGTGCGATGCATGTCAACGAGCCGGAAATATATCACATAGGGATGAAGCACCTCAGAACTTTATACAAGTTTGTGAGGTCTTCGATGTTTGGGGGATTGACTTCATGGGACCCTTTCCATCTTCAGGGGGAACGAGTACATATTAGTCGCCATTGACTATGTTTCAAAATGGGTTGACGCACAAGCTCTTAGGACCAATGACGCCAGAGTAGTTATTCATTTCCTGAAAAAGCTTTTCGCGAGATTCGGGATTCCTAAAGCTCTCATCAGTGATAGGGGAACCCATTTTTGCAATGCACAAATGGAAAAGGTTATAAAGAGGTATGGAGTACCCCATCGGTTCTCCACCGCCTATCATCCACAAACCAATGGCCAAGTCGAAAACACCAATAGGGCTATTAAAAGAATACTTGAAAAAATGGTTAGTCAAAACAGAAAAGACTGGTCATTTAAACTCGACGAAGCCTTATGGGCATTCCGAACCGCCTACAAAACACCTATTGGAACGACCCCGTTCCGCATGGTGTATGGTAAGGCATGTCACTTATCAGTGGAATTAGAACACAAGGCTTATTGGGCGCTTAAGACATGCAACTTAGATTACACAATTGCTTGAAATAATAGGTTCTTGCAATTACACGAGCTTGATGAGCTTAGGCTTGAAGCCTATGAATCCTCCATCACATATAAAGAGAGAGCTAAAAGATGGCATGACCAGAGAATTAAGAAACCCAAAGAATTTTCAGAGGGAGACAAGGTCCTATTATACAATTCTCGGTTGAGATTATTTCCGGGAAAACTTAAGTCTAGATGGTATGGACCGTTCACAGTAAAGAATTCCTCTAAAATTGGAGCCGTGGTGTTACTAGATGATGAAGGTAGGGAATTTACTGTTAACATACAACGTGTAAAACACTACCAAGAGAATAACAATGAAATGATTAGTGAGGAGGATGTGACGTTTGATGATGAGGTCACGTAGTAACCCATGACCTTGAGTCTAGCTACAAGACTCGTAAATAAAGAAAAGCGCTTCTTGGGAGGCAACCCATGTTTTGTGTGATTTTATTTTGTTTGTTTGTTATTTGCTTCCGTATGCATGCTTTATTTTTATTGTTGGTAGATCGTGTGTCTAAACTAAATAGTGGAAATACTTTACTTTGTTGTTTTGGCCTAGTCTTAACTCCACCTAAAAGTATTTTTGCAAAAGATAAGTGTAAGGGGAAACCCCAAATATGTTTTTAAGAAACAAACCAATCATGATTCTCCACAATATTAAATGAACATGTATATTCGTATTTGTTAGAGTCAAATGCTTGTATTGAGTCATAATGAAGTTTTGCAGGATTTTCCAGGAAGTAGGACCAAGTTTTTCCAGAAATTTTCCGGAAACTTAACATAAGGATTTCTGCAGGTCACTTCTGACGGCGTCACGAGATAACTCTTGACGGCGTCAAGTGTAAAAATCTAGAAATTTTACCAGTTTTGTTTTTCTAACTGAGTCTTATGGTTTTTGTGAATTATTAAGTTTTATAATCTCCAGGAGATCTGCAAACTTCATTCCACAAGCATTATGTCTTATCTTGTTTTCTACGATTTAGTAACTTATATAGGATGCCGCCGATTTTACGCGAGGTTGTCTTGTCTATTTTATCAGGTTTTACAGGTTATGTATGACAAGAAGATGATTTATATTCTGGAAGGGAAGCTTTGATTGTTCATTTTCTTTGAGGAAGATTTAACCTGGCCAACTTATTATCCATATCGAGCGAATCAGGGGAGTATTTGATTTCATTCTCTTTACTTTTTCACTTTTACATTCTTTACTTGAACATTGGGGACAATGTTCATCTTAAGTGTAAGGGGAGGGTAAAAAGATGATACCTTACATATGCCTTTCGCTTGAGTTTGTTTTGTTTAATGGTAGATGTGTAATAAAACTATGAGAAATAATTGTTAGTGCAATTTTAGCGCCAAATTTAAATTTTTTTACAACATTTAGGAGTGAAACTTTAGCCATAGCAAGCGTCTCATGGATAGGAGATTGTATGACTAGCACATAACCGTATATTCACAAAAAATTTCCACCCAAATATGTGAGGTTCGCCTTTAGATTTGATAGGAAAAGCATTTACTATTAGTGCTTATGAGTGTACCGGTAGCATTTAGATTCTAGAACTTGCGTTAGTGATGCATCCCGAGATCGCTAGTGAGACTACATTCGTGTAGTAGGATTTACTACATGATAAGAGGCATTAGGATCACCCTTGTGTTAAACCCGTATCATAATTACTTGACCATTTAAGTCATATTACTTGGCTAGTTAAGTCAACTAATTTTTCCCACACCCTTAGCGTTGTACTCAATTTTAGTACACGAAATCCCTAGTACACCCCTCCGAGCCTATCTTTTCGTTTCTAACTTTAAGCATTTTACTTAAAGGAAGAATTTGTTACACCCCACTTAAACGTACAACCAAATCGCCTTAGCCTTCCGTGTATGCGCTCATTTTTAGTGCATTATTGTTATTTGTTAAACCCTAAGTTAACTATTTAATTGATTACATGGTTGCTAAGTCGAGTCATATCCTTGTACATATTGTTTTGGGACTCATGGGACTCATGGGTAAGTTCTTATTTTATGGAGTAATGGGGAAGAACATCATTTATTACCCCCAAATGTGCGTTAGTCTTAGGGGCTGTTTGATAAAAAAAATGATTTAGTACTGAATCAATTAGCGTCCTGAATGATTTAGAGTAATCTGTATGAATGTGATTCTGAATGAAAACTGGCCGTTTGATAAGCGTTTAGAATAACAATCTGAATGACATAAAATTACCATTGTAACCTTGTATTTGATTAGAAGTTGAATAATATACGATCAATTTTTTTTATCACAATGATCAACTTTATAAATAAAACAATATGTAAAATTGGTATCTATAGAGATTCAGATTGTGAAACGCAATCGTTACTTGTTTTTTATTTAACTTTGTAATAATTAATCAATTAAATATAATTTTACAAACTAAAACATTTCAAGAAAATGTGAATAAAAGAATGACTTCAAAAATATGTAATTGATATGGCCTCGTGGCTCCTACATCACCTTATCTCCATACACAAGAAGAAATATTATGTAACGGGAAGTGAGTATGTCAAAAAGAATTGTTGTTATATTGAGGAAAAGATAAAATATAAAAATGTTGAGGACTTGTGGTAGACGTTGGCATGAATATATCAACTTTAAAAGAACCAACTTTTGACTTAAGTGAACATTCCACGCAACGAAAATATTTAAAAATGAGACAACATTTGCTACAAAGAAAACATTATAATAATAAAAGAGGGCAAATAAGAAATGAATGGATATTGTCATACTGAATGGCAGAGCACGCCCCTCCACACAAAATGAGTCAGATGCAAAATAAATCGGTCAGAGGTACCACTTGCTTTTATCAAACACCTCAAGTGCTGACCGACTCAGAGATGTTCTCTTAATTGACCCACTAAGAAGCTATCAAACACCCCCTTAAAGTGCTCCAAGTGTTTTGATTTTCTTGATTCGAGTCATTAGTTTAGTTTATTGTAAAGTATGTAAAAATTCAAGTGTAAGGGGAGTGTTCATTCCCTATGATGTATTATTTTGGATGGTAGGGTAAGAGTGTATGAAAAAAAAAAAAAAAAAAAATCAAAAAAATGAAGAAAAAGAAAAAAAAATAGAAAAAACATACGGACTACCATCCCTTTTTATTCTATGTTCATTTTATGTTTTTGTTATTTTTCATTTATTAGCTTAAGTCGAGTCTAGTCTTGGCTTAGCAACGCCATATTGTACATGTAATTAACCAAGATTGTTAACTCGCCACCAGTAAAAACTTCCTTTATCCAACTAAACCGTGTATTTCATATCCCTACACCTAACATTACAACCCTTTAAAAGACCTCTTTGATAGTTTATCCTAGGTGCTTACGCCATGTGGTGGAGGTTTGATCCTTTCCCAAGCCTATGGTAATCTATTTTGCTATGACAGGTAGTGAGAGATATCTTCCGTTTCCATATTGTAATTTACACTTTATTACACCCGAGAGATGTGAGTATCTAAACACTATTTGTGAGGTGCTTGTGTATGACCTCCGTGCTTGTCTATTGGTCTTTAGTGGAATGATTATTTGTTGTAATTACTTTTTTTTTAGTGTTAAATGACCCCTAACTTGTCTTTTGAGTAGAATAAAAGCGCATTTGCTTGAGGACAAGCAAATCTCAAGTGTAAGGGTATATGATGAGGCGAAAAATGATCTGTTTTTAAGGGGTCATTTAAGCCCGAATTCGAATTTATTTGATCAAATATTGCCCTAAATCGTTCCTTTTGTGATTTTAGGTACTTTAGGAGTGAAATCTGGAAAAGGAAGCAATTCGGACGTTTTTGGAGCATAAAAGTGAAGAAAACGCCAAAGTCTTAATTTTCCATGCTGGGAACAGTAGGTGACGGCGTCAAGAGTAATTCCCTGACGGCGTCAAGAGCAAAATTCCATGACGATCCAGTAGAGATTTGACGGCGTCACGAAGGTAGGGCGTCAAGAGTAAAAGTCATGACGGCCTGGAAATGATTAAGTCTTGACGACGTCAAATGTAGATCAAGGCAGTCCGAGAATAGTTTTGGCGGCGAGGTGACGGCGTCACAATGTTTGTCTTGATGCCGTCAGACCCCTTTTCTTATATATAGTTTTCTAATTTTCACATTTAAAAAAGAGAGAAGTTTTAGAGAAACCCTAAGTACGATTTTGGTGCGAATTTTACAGGTTTTTCAAGGGTTCCAAGCCCTTGATACCTTTCATGTGTAATTGAGATAAGTGTTCTTTCAATTCAATCAATATGTGTATGTGTTGGTTGTCTATATCTTGTTCTTGTCTTAATTCCATCATGCTAGGCTAGATCTATCTTGTGTTTGCTTGGATCTAATGAAACCTAGATGTTAATTATGTGTTGATTACTTGTTTATACTTGTCTTGGATGAATGATTTATATGTTAGGCTTAAGAAAACTGGCAGATCTCCAATTGGTAACATGCTTGAACGTCTTAAGAAACATGAACCGACGCGCACTACGTCTTTATTGGTTGTATTTAATGCATGAGCCACTGTTTACAATCCCTATAGTTGTGCTGGGCATGGTGTAGGAGGAGATAAGAGCTCATAGAATTGGGGAGCTAAGTGTGCCACCCCATGAATGGTATTAAGGAATACGATCCGTCATCCATGCAATTATAAAAAGTAATTAACGTGTAAAAGATGTCTAGGGAGTAGTGAAATCTAAGTAAACACATTTTCTCCACTTATTGCTCACAACTTTAGTATAATTTAGTTTATTTTCATTTCTAGTATTTTATTTTGATTGCATCTTTAATATTGGGTTAGTTGATTAGCAACTAATTCCGCCCAAATCCTTCAAACCCGAGATTTTTACTTGCTTTCCAAAAAATATAAAATACAAAAATAATCATCCCTCACCTTTAGAACTAGTATTTAGGTTTTCTAATCCTAGCGACACTATTCCTAAGCTGAACGATCAATCCCCCGGTACTTGTCACTATACTATACTACAACGATCAGGTACACTGCCTGGTGGGGGTTGTAAGCTTCTCAAGATCCCTTGAGAGGTAAAGCCTGTTGCGATTCCCACGCATCAGTTACATACTTGAGGAAAGGGCAATATTTGTATTATGATTCAGACATTGAATATTTGCTTAAATACAACTTCCTGCAGTGAAAGCCTTGACATCCTTTCGTCCAAAACTAAAAATATTTGTGGAATGATCCTGGAATTTCTGCTTAAGAACAATAGTCGAAAATCAGGATTAGATGATGATGATGATGATGGCAATGTGAAACAGATTGTTGGATCAGTTTGCTACTTATATAGGCGTCATAAGGATTCGAATACTAATTGAAAAGATAGTGAGTATACAGACTCGCTGAGATGTGACATGATCCGGATGCTGATTAGAGGGTCCGAGCATTCTCATACTCTAGATATGCCTTAGTGGACTTTAATCTCGACATTGCTTGCTACTTATGTAACAAACGAAAGCCTAAGGGCTAAACACGTTTATATGTTAGTTTATAACCGTATGGCGGTTATGGTAGTTAAAGTTAGTTAAGTTAGTTAATTTCGGTTATGAATATACCGAACAGTCACAATGGTTTGTGTGAACCATTATATAAATGCAGGACATGTAACATTCGAATGTTTAAATGATATACGTTATTATTCAGTAACAATTGCAACTTGGATCGACTAGACTAGGGACAACAATTGGCATCATAGCCTACGTTACTTTGTATGCTCGTTGTTTCCAAATCTGTAAACGAAAGAAAACAAAACGCTAGGAAGAGAAACGTCTCAGTGGAACGTTTTGTCAAACAAACAACACCTGAATAATTTTGGAACCGTTAGAGAAGATAGTGCACGATCAGAACCAACGTAAGTTGCAAAACATGGAATAACTTCAATCAACTTTTGAAGAAGAAGAGATACACGTTAAAGGTTGAAGGAACATACGGCCAAGATAAACACCAAACGATTTGGTGGGATAACTTTGTTAGGGGCTGCCTGTTAAGCTCGACACAAAAGAAAGAAAGAAGAATATATCAACGCTTCGTTAATAAGAAGCGTGATACCGAAAGGAAAAACTAGCGAACTTCTTGTTGGGGATGGCTGTGGAACAGCGACACATAAGGAACAAAAAAAACTCACAACGCTTGGAATTATAAGGGTGTGACCGAGTTAGAGTTTTGTGGGCAACGGTTTGATGAATACCGACACAAAGGAAAGGAAATATATTATTGGGTAACATTTTGTGGGCAATGGCTATGGTAAGACCGACAAAAAAAATTAACGACGCTTGAAGATTAGAGGCGTGAGACCAAGAGAATATGTGTGGGAAACGACTTGGAAGTCGACACAAAAACAACGACAACGAAACCCTCGTTGTTTGGAGGAATACCGAAAGAACAAGAAGGAGTTCTCGGTTTGTTTGTGGGCAACGAGTTGAAGTCGACACAAATAAAAGGAAACAACACCAACGTTTGAAACAAGTTTGTAATACCGAAAAGGAAAAAAAGGGAGCCTCGTTTGATTTTTGGATAGAAACTTGAAGTCGACACAAAGAAAAAAGAAGAAGCCTTGTATTTTTGTGGGTAGCAAACTGTGTTGGACACAAATAAACAACAACAACGAATTGTTGGGAAAACCGAAAGAAACAGAAACGTTTGATGCACTTGGAAATATTAACGTGAGAAAGAAAGGGAGAAATTTGTTTTGGGCATCGACGTTCAAGTACCGACACAATTGGGAATACGATTGTGTTTTAACACAACGTTAAGGTTAGAAATCTAAAATTTTCTGGATTTCTATCATACTAGTAGTATAAATTTTATAGTTCTCGTACTATTAGGAATTCCCGAAAACTATTTATGTTCCCGTACTATTAGAAAATCCCATACTAGTAGGAAAATCCCATACGTTAGAAAGTGAAGATCATACACACAAATAGGATGTCTGTTGAGGATCTTAGTAGCACATTGATAACACAAAAACCCATACCACCAATCACTCACTATCAATGCCTAAAGTTAAAATTGAAAAACTACACCGTTTGGGCTATCCAAATTAAAGTTATACTTGAAGCACATGGTTTATGGGAAATGATAGAACCTAAGGAAAATACGCCAGTAGATGATAAAAAGGATAAGGCAACGACAGCCTTCCTATATCAAGCGCTGACCGAAGATGTGATATTACAAGTCGCGGGTTGTAAATCAACAAAAGAACTATGGGAATCGTTAAAAAGAGACACGTTGGAGAAGAGAAAGTACAGCAAGCACGATTACAATAATTGATGATTGGATTTCAAACACTCCAAATGAAGGAGGTCGACTCAGTGGATGCATTTACGGCTAAACTAAACGGCTATGCCACTAAGGCAAAAGAATTAGGAAAAACATTGGATGAATCACTTTTAGTGCGAAAACTATTAGATTCCACACCAAATAGGTTCATTCAAATAGTCGCATCCATAGAACAAAACAGTGATCTTGACGACGTTACCTTAGACGAGATCACTGGAAAACTCAAGGCATTTGAGGAAAGAATAAAACTTCGAAAAGGGGGACAAGTAGAAAGCCAGGAAAACTTATTCTTCGCACATGGCGAACACTTGAAAAGGGGAAGGCGATTCGGTAATCGCGGAGGCAGATCAAACTTTACACGAGGAAAATGGCAACGTAATAGAAATAAATATGACTCAAAGGAGGAAGGCTCAACTCACAAAGGAAAATCTAACACAAAATGGAATAAGCGTAAGTGGGACATGAGCAAAATACAATGTCACAAGTGTAGGAAACTTAGACATTTTAGAAAGGACTGCACACAATCATCGACAACTCAGGAACAATCAAATCTTATCTTAGAAGACGAAGAACCATCACTATTAATGACTACACATGAAACTGAACACGATGAAGTACAGTTGAATGAAGGACAAATTCAAACCGGAAAGTATGCTACAACAGATGCAAGTAACCATGTGACGGAAACTAAGAGTCATTTTAGAGATATTGACGAAAGCATAACAGGACGTGTTCGTTTTGGAGATGGATCGTATGTGGAGATAAAGAGAAGAGGCTCTATATTGTTAGGATGTAGAAACCACGAACAAAAGATAATATTGGATGTATACTACATTCCAAACCTCAAGAGCAACATACTAAGTTTAAGACAACTTACAGAGATAGGTTGTAAAATCATCATGGATGGAAACCAATTGACTTTGTATGATAAGAATGTTGTTGATGAAGATTGAAAGATCTAAGAATAGACTTTACAGTATTAGACTACAAATAGAAACACCCATATGCCTCTTAGCAAATGTAGATAAACAAGCATGGTTGTGGCACACTAGATTAGGTCATCTAAACTTTGACGACATCAATAAGATGACAAGGAAGGGTCTAGTGGAAGAAATACCAAGAATAAATCATGCAAGACAGATTTGTGATGCATGTTTATTAGGAAAACACAGTAGGACACCATTTCCAAATCAAGCTAAGTTCAGATCAAAGAACCCATTGGATTTAGTATATGGAGACCTTTGTGGTCCTATAAGTCCAGCCACACAATCCAGAAAGAAACCCATTTTCTTGTTAGTGGACGACTGTACACGGTTTATATGGGCCTACTTTCTGATATCGAAAGATCAGGCATTTAACACTTTCAAGGAATTTAGACAACAAAATGAAATGGAAATGAGATTGAAATTAAGGATGCAAAGAACATATAGGGGAGGTGAGTTCACATCTAATGAATTCACCAAGTACTGTAAAGAAAATGGAATAGCACGACAATTGACGGCACCGTACTCACCGCAACAAAATGGAGTTGTGGAGAGGAGAAATAGAACAATGCTATCTGCTACGAGAAGTATGAAGAAAGCGATGAAGTTAACATTAAATTTTTGGGAGGAAGCAGTCAGACACGCCATATACATATTAAACGGGGTGCCTACAAGAGCCCTGGTAGATAAAACTCCATATGAGGCACTCTAGAACAGAAAACCAAATCTGGAAAACCTAAGGATATTTGGATGTACAACTTATACCAAGATAACAATCCTCACTTGCAAAAGCTGGGTGATAGAAGCATAACCATGATTTACTTAGGAGTGGAGGAAGGATCAAAAGCATGTAGGTTATATGATCCAAAAGGAAAAAGGAAACATGTTAGCAGGGATGTAAAGTTTATGGAAACGAAACTGTGGGATTAGGATAACAACATAGTGGAGACAAGTACACCAGACTCATTTTGGGTGAGTTTTGTGGTAGAAGGATTCTACAATGGAAACACTACATCAGTCAACTAGAAAATAATAACGATACCGATCAGGAACAGGAACCAAATACTGATCCAAACTCTCCAATTACCCCACAAATATACACTTACACCCCACACTCAGAAGAGGAGGAAGCTACTATTAGTTCATTAGGAAGCTCAAAACACGGATTTGATGATACACCAGTACGAGGTTTCAAAGACTTAACTGAAGTATATAAGAATGCACGTATAGTTGAAACTGAAAGTCTACTATTTACGGAAGAAGAACCACGTAGCTATAAGGAGGCATCAACAGATAAGAAATGAATTGAGGCCATGGAAATTGTTGGAACCATAGTTTTACTATTTTATCAAGTCTCGGTCATTTGTAATAATGCTAGGTTGCTTAGTTATTACTTATAATTTGTATTAAGTTTACTAGGCTTAAGAATGTGATCCATGGGCCTCAAAGCCCACACGAATTGTAAGAAGGGAAGGAGTAGGATGTTGCCCTAGCTCCTTTCCTATAAATACTAGTCTTAGGCCTCTTGTAAACTTAGGTTGGTTATTTGGAAACATTAAGGAAACTCTTGCATTTCATTTTCTCAAATTTCTCATAATCATCCCACTCTCATTCTCATCTCATTTCTCTTATCATTATACTTGTGTTTACAAAATGGTGACCTAACAAGTGGTATCATTCGCTAGAGGAAGGTGTAGTTATTGTTTTTTCATTGATTTCTTTCTTAACAAATCGTTTTTTTTATCGAATTGTTTGTAAAAATTTTAAACTTTTTGTTAGTTTCTTGGTTTTTCTCACATCTTTGCTTACAAACTTGTGTTTAAAATCAAAACAAACCAAAAAGTTCCAAACTTTTTACTAAATTATTCGATTTTGGATAGTTGTACTTTTATCGAAATCTTCTCAAGTTTGAAAATTTTCTTAAAGTTTTATACTTTCTTTAAGATCTACTCATTTTATACACAAAAGTACAAGTATCTTGAAATAAAAACGAGTTTTAGGATTGCTTTCTTTGAAAAACAAAAATTATACATTATCGAGAACCTACAAGTTCCCTTTTTCGAGATCTTCTCAAAGTGCACTACCTCGACTTCGTTTGTGTGGACTCGGTATTTTCTTTCTTGTATAAGAAAGTTAAGTACTTCGACTTTTGGGAAAGTTTTCGAAATTGTATAATTTCGAAAACTGTGTTTCGAAATTTTGTGTTTTTTCGAAAATATAATTAAGTTTTCGAAATCACAAAAGTTATCGAGAAACTGATCTTAAAGTTTCGAAATACTATTTTTTCGATAACCTGCATAATTATCGAAATCTTATTTTCTCGATAAAACTGAAAAGTTTCGAAATTTTTTTTCTCGATAAAATCCACAAAGGTTTTCAATAACCGTGTTTCTCGATAATCTGCCTAGTTTCGCAAAACATATTATCGAAATCTCATATTTCACAATTTGAAGTTGTGCTAAGTTTCTCGATAATTGGTTAATTCTACACTTTCTACAAGATCCATTTCTACACAAGTGTTCTAAGATGTCTCAACCACCAAATCATTACTTCCCTCATATTCAGCAACCTCAACATCAGCAATCTCAGCAACCTCAGCATCAGCAGTATCAGCAACAACAATACCTTCCGCACATAATGAATCAACAACCTCCTAAATACAATCCACAACATCATTACCTAATGATGCAACAACAGCTCATTCCTCAACAACAACCAATTCAAGTGCTGCAACAAAACACTCAGTTTTCCTCCAAACAACCTCACTGGTTTGACAGAATGTGTGAAGTTATTACAACTCAACAATCCCGACATGAGGCAGGATCACTTGAAACACCTCCAATGCTAACACCTGGGAATTATGTTCAATGGTCAAGTCGATTCTTAAGATTTCTTGAATTAAAGAAACCTCATGGGCAGTTCTTAAAGCAAGTGATACTTGAAGGACCATTTGAGTGGCCAACAAGATTTGAAGCTGGTGATCCAAATGCTGACCCTCCACGTCCTCCTGGTGATAGACCCCTTCCAGAAACTGCACTCACTGAAGAACAGAAACTACATCGTGAAGCTGATCAGTATGCAATGGCTTATATACTTCAGGGTATACCTAATCCGATCTATCGAAGTGTCGATGCTCAGAAAACAGCCAAAGCTATGTGGGAACACGTTCATCTCCTTATGGAAGGCACTCAATTGAACAAAGATGACATGGAATCCAAGCTTTACATGGAATACACTGACATCACAATTGAACCTGGAGAGTCACTTGAATCCTACTATCATCGTTTCACTAATGTGGTCAATGATCTGGAACGTCACAAAATCACAGTACCAAGGATCGCTGTGAACTCCAAATTTGTTGGTAGTCTTGGCCCTGATTGGCATAAATATGTGACATTTGTTCGTCAAACGAAGATTCTTCATGATGCTCCATATGGTTTGTTGTATGATTTTCTGAAACACCATGAACCTGAAGTGGAAAAAGATAGAGCTCTACGAGGAGGATACACACCAACATCAACACCAAATTCTTTGGCTCTCGTAGCTCAATCTCCCCATGCTCCACTACCAATGTCAAATCATGCATATGTTCAAGAGCAGAACTACTTCAGTTATCCACAATCTTCCACCTCGAACCAAATGGTCCCTTATGATTCATCTCTACAGAATGATTCTACTCAACTTGTTCCGTTAAACAACAATGATGCTGTGTACTACTCCAACTCCAATGATGATGACGATGATGACTTTAATACGTTGAATCAGGGACTTGCTCTTATTGCTCGTGCTTTCAGCAAATTCTCCAACAAAACAAACAACCGTCAACGTTCATCTTCTAACACAAGGAATCAAGCTGTTGTCAATGATGGAAGAGTGGAAATTCAGAATCGTAGCTATGGTCGATCTGGTTCAGGAAATTCTTCAGGAAATTATGGGAATGGTCAGAGGTTTAGTAACAATGGTGGGTTCAGGAACAACTCAGGATCTTCTCATCAAAGGTCTGAATCAGTTGCACCTAGGAACTCCAACTCAGGGAATGCAGTGTGGTGCTATAATTGTAATGAACAAGGTCATATAGCGACAGCATGTCCTAAACCGAGAACTCGGGGTAGTAAGTTTCACAAGCAGGCACTACTTATGGCTCTTCAAGATGAAAAAGATGGACATTTCCCTGAACAGGATAACAACTTCATGGCAAATGTGAACAACGATGATGACATGGAAGATCTGGAAGCCAATGCTGCTGTGATGCTTATGGCCAACATGCAGGAACTTAAGCTCAATGATTCAGGTCCAGTGTATGACACTGACGGCTTGTCTCAGGTACATGACCTCAATGAATGCTTTATTAATGAAATAGTCTCACCTTCTGCTTTTGAATCAGATATGGCGCAAGTTGTTCCATCTAAATCATCTTCATCACCTCAAAAAGATGAACAAATAAGCACAGTTGTCATTTTCGATGATGACACAGTTGTTTCATTTGATGATCCTATTGAGAATGATGAATATGATAATTTAGAACAACATGAACCATCATTTGATCCAGACCCTGACCTCATAATGTTATCTAAACAGCTGAATGCTCAGCAATTGCTAATTGCAAAGTGCAACGAGAAAAATAAAGCTTTAAAAGAACAAAATGCGTCACTTTCAAGAGATATTGAGTGTTATAAAATCCAGCTTTCTAATCAGGATGAAAAGATTAAACATGCTAAAAGTTTTGAAAAAGCTTTTCAAGATTCTTACAACAAAGAACAAGATCTTCAACGCAAAATGCAAGATTTAATTGAGTCAAACGGAAAGTTGATTTCGAAACTTGAAAGTGACAAATGTGCATTAAAAATGCAAGTTGAACGTCTTCAAAGAGACCTTTCAAAAACAGAAACAGAATTGTCAAATTGCAAAAAGGAGTTTTGTGAACATAAAATACGAAAAAGGAAGTATATCGACGATTTACTCGGCGATATTGTTGATCTTGAAAAACAACTCAAAGAATTTCGTAACATTGTTTACAAACACGGGAACTCAGTCACAACAATACAAAAATTTACTTTAAAACCGAGACCCGATAAACGATTTGCACTTGGTGATTACCATTCAATGTTTCTTCACACGGCTTTCAAAGACATTCCAAAAATTTACAGTATGGATTATTTGATGGATAATACGATTGTGCGTGCTGTTGTTTTTGATACTGAGGAAGAAGAAGAACTTGAAGACGAGAGTCGATCAAAACTGAGTTATGTTCAAAACTGGACACCATATGATTACTCAAAAGCTCCACCAATTTCGAAATCTTTTGTTACTCAAAAAGAATTACCTGAGAAATCATGGTATATCACTGAGTCATATGTTTCATCTCACAATGCGGCTCCTGTCCAAACTGTAGCACAAGTTAATGGTCCTTTACCATCATCCGGTGAACTTTCACCTTTACCAAAAACGTGTCGTGTCTTAAATTATTTCAAAACTTTTATGGAAGACATCGAAATTTTGGAGGAAACAATTGAACGTAATTCTAAAATTAAAATTGAAACTTTTCAATCCGCTTACGAGCGAGAAAAGAGAGATATTTTTCAAAAACAAATGAAGCCAATTGTTCAACACCTCCGTCTTTGTGCTACACGTTGGGATCAGGAACTTCAAAAGGAGGTCAAAAATATGATTCACGTTTTCAACTCAACTGAAAATGAGATTTTGGCTCAAAAGCAAAGAAATAGAGTTTTAAAAAATGATGTTGATCGACTCTTGGAACAAGTTCTCAATGCTGATATTTTGTCTGTTATCATGAATGATCTTTATAATTCTGGTACTTCTATGCTTAAAAATGATCATTGTGTTGATAATAATTTGTTGAATGAGGAAATTGAGACACTTAAACAGGAAAATGATAAGCTGAGAATTAAAAATGATGATGTGACAAAACAATTTTCTAAAGAAATTTGTCAACTCAACAAAAGGCTTGAATGGTGTCAAGCTAAAAGTCTTGAAAGAGAATTGAAGTTTCAAAGTCAAAATGTTTCAAACTCTTGTCAACTTTGCAAAAACAACGAGTCTTTCAAAAGTATGTGTCTCAAATACGAGAAAGAAATTGCGGATTTAAAAATTGAAAACACCTACTGGCAAGAGAACCGCAATGATCTCAAATATTGCAATGGGAAACTTGAGTCTAACATCCAAGATAAAAATCACATCATCATTGATTTGAAAGAGAAAATTAAGCTACTTCAAAAAGGAAAGATGGTTGACACCACAGTGATAGCACCAGGAATGTATCATATAGACAAAACTGATAAAGGAAAGGTTGTTCAAAACACTAATGTTGATAACTCCACTTCTACAGGACTAGTCTCCACTTCTAGCGTTAGCAGACCCAAGCGTAAAAGTAAAAAGAAGAATAGGATCTTGCAACGTAAGAAAGGACACCTAGAAGCTCAAGAAGTAGAAGAACAACTTAGGAATTTGAATAAAACTCATGTTGCATCAGATTTAGATTCTAATCTGGCAAATTGTAATCAAAATCTAAATGTAACGAATGATGAACCTTTGAATGTTTTGAATATTAATGCATCTTGTGTGTTTTGTCGTAAAAGCGTATCATCTGGTGATCATACTAAATGTTTAGCTAATTCTCTTCTCAATCGTCATAAGAAACGTAGGACACGCATTCCTTCTAGGCCCATTACTGCCTCTAAGTCTAACTTAGGAAAGCCGTCTTCTACGGTTTCTAATGAAGTTGAAGTTACCCCCATAAGTGACGAGAACAAATCTAGGACAAAGACAACTACTAGTGCATTTAACATTAAGAAAGCAAAAACTAGTTGGAACTGGCAACGTTGGTTACAATACAAACCAGATTTTAAATGGATTCCTAAATTGTTGAATACATGTGTTACTAACCAACAGGAACCCGCATTGTCTTTGGGTTCCACCCTTACTTCTGTTCCATCCGTGTCTTCTTCTTGTGATACAGGTGGTACAGATTGTTCTCTGGATTGTTGATAGCGGATGCACCCAACATATGACAGGCAATCTCAAACTGTTGAAAAACTTTGTCTCAAAGTTCATTGGTACTGTCAGATTCGGGAATGATCATTACGCTTTAATCATGGGATATGGTGACTTTGTAAGTGGGAACATCGAAATAAGCCGTGTTTATTATGTGGAAGGCCTTGGACACAACCTTTTTTCTGTTGGTCAATTCTGTGATGGGGATCTAGAAGTTGCATTTCATGAGAAAACTTGCTTTGTTCGTGACTTACAAGGAAACGATCTTATGTCTGGCTCACGCGGATCCAATCTTTATACAATCTCAATGTCAGATATGATTGCAACATCTCCGATATGTCTTCTCTCCAAAGCTGAATCGACTAAATCTTGGTTATGGCACAAACGTCTTTCGCACTTGAATTTCAGAACTATGACTGACCTTGCTCGTTATAAACTTGTCGATGGATTTCCAAGATTCCGTTTTACCAAAGATCACTTATGTCCAGCCTGTGAACAAGGAAAAAGTACTCGTGCTCATTTTCCGTCTAAACCTGAGCAAAGTACGAATCATGTCTTACAACTACTTCACATAGATTTATGTGGACCGATGCGCGTTGAAAGTATCAACGGTAAACGCTACATACTTGTAATTGTAGATGACTTCTCTAGATGGACTTGGGTTTATTTCCTACGAAGTAAAGATCAGGCTCCTTCAATGATCATCACCTTTCTCACTAAAATTCAAGTTCAGTTACGCAACATGGTACGAATCGTCAGAACTGACAATGGAACTGAATTCAAGAATCAGACACTCAGGTCTTATTATGAGAAAGTGGGAATTGAACATCAAACGTCTATACCTAGAAGCCCAGAACAGAATGGTGTGGTTGAAAGACGCAACAGGACGTTAGTGGAAGCTGCTAGAACTATGTTGATTAATGCTCAATTACCTGATTACTTGTGGGCAGAAGCTGTTTCAACCGCATGTTATACACAAAACCGTTGCATGATCACAAAACGCCATCGCAAAACACCATATCAAATTGTTCATAAAAGGAAACCAAACATCGATTACTTTCATGTATTTGGAGCACTTTGCTATCCGAAAAATGATCGTGATGATTTAGGTAAACTGAAAGCAAAGGCTGACATCGGAGTGTTCGTAGGATATTGTGAAAATTCCAAAGGTTTTCGGATATGGAATCGTCGAACAAGAGAAATTCAAGAAACAATTCACACTAATTTTGATGAGCTCACACAAATGGCTTCTGAGCAACACAGCTTAGGACCCGAATTCAACCGTCTCAACTCTCCGGCATCTTCAGCTGAACCATTGCCACTTAACCGAAAAGAATTAAAAACCTTGTTTGCTCCACTATTTGATGACACAATTGAATACCGTCCTACTGAGGTCTCACCTAATTCCGCTGCTCAACCTGATCACATTCCAGTACCAGACCCACCTCAACAAACTTCTACAAGTGTTGAGAGAGACGATCCTCCAATTGTATCACCATCTATAGCAGAACAAACTGGTTCTACTTCCCTCCATCCAGCTGAAGACCCAACACCACAATCAGTTCCACAACCCGCAGAGCATGATCCTGATGCGTTCATTAATCCGTTTGCACCAGCTACTACAGTTCCTGACATAGCTGAGTCGTCAACACGCAACTTGGATCCTGCTAACATGCGAGATACTTATCAACTACACCCTTCAACACATAAATGGACTCGTGATCATCCACTAGTTCATATTATTGGCCATCCAGATGCACCTGTTATGACAAGACAACGACTTCACACCGATGGAGAAATTGCATCTACGCACTCACAGTTTGTCATGAAGAACCCAAGAACATTAAAGATGCAATGACTTATGACAACTGGATTGAATCTATGCAAGAGGAATTTCAGTAATTCATAAGATTAGAAGTCTGGGAATTAGTTGAAAGACCTGACGGAGTCTTTGTCATCGGGTTAAAATGGATCTGGAAGAATAAGCTTGATGCAGAAGGGACAGTCATCCGCAACAAATCACGTCTGGTAGCGAAAGGATACTCTCAACTTGAAGGTCTAGACTTTGCTGAATCCTTTGCTCCAGTGGCACGACATGAAGCTGTTCGGATCTTTTTGGCTTATGCTGCCCATAGGAATATGGTGGTTTACCAAATGGATGTGAAAACTGCATTTCTGAATGGAGAACTCCGTGAAGAAGTTTATGTCAGCCAACCTGAAGGCTTCGTTGATCCTGAGCGTCCTAATCACGTCTACCGACTCAAAAAGGCTCTCTACGGACTCAAGCAAGCCCCACGGGCGTGGTATGACAAACTATCCACTTTCTTGCTAGCCAATAAATTTTCTAAAGGATCGGTGGATCCAACACTATTTACAAAAACCTACGGGGAGGACTTACTTGTTGTTCAAATATATGTCGATGACATCATTTTTGCCTCAACAAAACGAAGTTACTCTAATGATTTTGCAAAATTAATGAAAGATAATTTTGAAATGTCCATGATGGGTGAACTTACGTTCGTTCTAGGATTACAAGTTCATCAATCACCCCGTGGTATTTTTATAAATCAGTCCAAATATGCTCTCGAAATTCTTAAGAAACATGGAATGATGTCTTGTGATACTTTTAATACACAAATGGGCTATACCACAAAACTAGATGCTGATTTACATGGGACTCCTGTTGACCCTACCAAATACCGAAGTATGATTGGGTCCCTCATGTATCTCACATCTAGTAGACCTGATATAGTATTTGCTGTCTACATGTGCTCTCGCTATCAGTCCAGACCAACTGAAAAACACCTCAGTGAGGTCAAAAGAATCCTTCGATACATAAAGGGAACCATTAACTTGGGAATCTGGTATCCGAAGGATTCTGGTTTTGAACTAATTGCTTTTTTAGATGCTGATCATGCAGGATGTTTAGACACACGCAAAAGTACATCTGGTGGATTACAGTTTCTCGGAGACAAACTTGTGTCATGGCAATCTAAGAAGCAGGACTGCACTTCACTGTCGTCTACGGAATCTGAATACGTAGCCATGTCTGCTTGTTGCGCTCAAGTCATTTGGATGAGATCACAACTTAAAGATTATGGCTACCTATTCAACAAGATTCCCATCTACTGTGATTCAAAGAGTGCAATTGCTATCTCCTGCAACACTGTGCATCATTGCAAATCCAAACACATTGATCTCCGATATCATTTCATCAAAGAGCATGTGGAAAGGGGTACAGTTGAACTTTATTTTGTTGGAACTGAGTACCAATTGGCAGACTTACTTACCAAATCTCTGGCACCATCCAGGTTTACTAGTCTAGTCCACCAAATTGGTATGAGATGTTTGACACCAGAGGATCTGGAAAAGTTTTTAAAACACCACTGATCGTCAAACATCACAACTATCTATGTATAATAGTTTGTTTTTTTTTTCTTTCTTTTCTATAAACTAATATAAACACAAAAAGATTTTTCACATTTTTTTTCATTAAAAAAAAAAAAAAAAATGCAAGTATATCGCTTCCATTCAACACCTTGTTCATACTTTACAAGTGTTGAGGGGGAATCACGCTTAAATCTTTTACCAATTTTAATTGGTATACTTGCATATTTCCCATATTTTACGGTTTTTCTCAGAATGTGTGGACGATTTCTTCTACATTTCTTTGTCTCATTTGTTTTAAATCTTCATAAGTTAGGATAACTTATACATATCTCAACGGTACTTATGTTTGCAAGAAACCTTAGGACCTAAGTTTGTTTATCTAAAAGTCTAAGGACCTAAAAGTGTTAAATACTCAAACTTTCAATAAAATAAAACAAATAAACTACAAACCGTACAAACAAAATACTCACCAATTCAAAAACCTCTCTTAAACCCTTTCATCCAAACCCACGGTTCAAATTCATTCGAGTTAACCACGACCTTGATCATTAAATTGTAAGTTCCTATGTATTCACTAGGGCATTACAAACATAGGTTCTTGGTTAATTGGTTTTTCAACGGTTCGATCTTGTGATTTCTTGATGTCGAGAACTAGGGTTAGGTTTTTTTTTCAAAAAATGCTATTAACGTGTTGTGGTGTTTAATTCTTGATGGGGTTTAGTTACTTAGCTTGTTTCTAACACTTTCTCATCATTTATTTTCACGTTCCATCATGTTTACGTTGTTTCTCGAAATCGGAATATTGGGTCGTATTGGGTTTATATGGTTCAGTGCTTATGTGTTTGATTTTATTGGTGGGATATGTTTCTTTGCTCTCTTATATGCATGTTTGATTTAGTTTTGTTGAATTACACCATGGATGCTTAGTTCTCGATATACCTTGTATGCCTCGTTCGTGAAAATTATCGAGATAAACGTGTCTCAAGTGTTGTCTACTGTGCTATGTGCCTTGTTATGCATCATACTTGTTGTTGTGATATGCTAGAACCCCGTAATACTCACTTGTCTCATATTCGTGTAGTTATCGAAAAAAAAAACATGTTCTTGAATGTTATCGAAATCTTTGTGATTTTTGTCTAAGTAGTGTTTGTCTATCTTGATGACAGGCCTATATCATTGGAAAAGTTTTTGTGTGTAGGAAAAGTACGTGTACTTCATGAAAATTCGATTAGATTCTTGTATAAGAATGTTTTCGAGAAATCTGTGTAATATCGAAAACTTTCGAAAAATTATCGAGAAACTCATGTTCTCGATAAAAGTTGGTCAACTCTATCTTTTCGAAATTAGTTTTTTCGAAATTCATTATTTGAGCTAAAACTTTTCGAAATCATCTGATTTTCGAAAAATTTATCGAAAAATAATGTTTCTCGATAACTCAATTTTTCGAAAAAAAGTTCTCGATAAAGTTTCTCGATAAATTGGAAAAATGTTTTTCTCGATAATCTGCAATTTTTCGAAATAGAATGAAATCTCGATAAAAGTCAATTATGAGGAATTTTTCCGAAAAGTCACTTTCTCGATAAAGTTTCTCTATAACATTTTTCGAAATCTGTTCCTTTACTCAAGTTTGCGATAAAAGGTCCATGCTATATGTTTTTTTCCGTATACATGTTTGGCATTGTCATGTTATATCTATGTTGTGATTCATTATTGTTGTGTAATGTGATGATTATTGTGAATTGTGATTGTCATGTTGTGCTTATTTGCAATATGCATTATTTGACTCATAATAAAATGACGCATTTGTGCTTAACCGTCTCAAGTAGATATCTGTATCCAAACTCTAAACTGTGCTAACACATTACAAATTTTGGATGTTTGGTTTATGGTGATACTTTTCAGATAAACATGGCTGAACACAATGAGAACGTTGCTAAACAAACTCTTCCATTACTCACCTTGGATGACATCACTCCCGAGAACTACAATGTCACAATTGGCAACAACAATCCCAGAGTCGATTTCAACAAGTTGAACATCACAGAGAAATCATGCATGATTGTGAAAGATATCCTACTGGCACATCCTTGCAAACCACTGCTCACATGCTCTACTTCAGTTCCACTGTTCTACCTTCATCAGTTCTGGCTTACTGCTCGGGCCAACTTGGATGATGTGTCTTTCACTGTTACCTTAGATAGCCAAGATTACTCTGTAGATCATGACATTCTTCGTACAGCCCTTCTCATGCCACAAACTGACAACGAATTTGCTCCAATACTACCTGACCTGGAACTTCTTGACTTCTTCATTGAATTAGGATATGAGGTTGATGATGATGTACCTCTAGTCAAGCTTTCCCAATTTAATGCCAAGTATATCCCTCAGCCTTGGAGAACATTCTGTCTGTTGGTGGTGAGATCTATATCTGGAAGGAAAAGTGGTCATGAACATCCAAGGCTCGAACACCTGCAAACATTCTGGGGAATGGTGACTCTGACACCGATTGACTTTGCAGTTCCTATCATGAATGATATCATCTACAGTATTCAGACCGACCATGTGAAGACTATGATACCATTCACAAGATTCACCAAGCTTATCATTGAACAACTCTGCAAAAGTTCTCCAGAATTCATCAAAAGGATGGCTGATCCTAATGAGCCGAAGCACCTCTTCGAGGACGACTTCACCACCTCATTCATCAAATCGACCACTTCCTCAACCAAGATCAAAGGAATGAGGATTCCCGAATACCTTCTGAATGACAATATTAAGAAAAGGGCGAACTTCAAGTTGTATGATCTGGCTTACAAAGGGGAACAGGAAGAAACCACAATTAAGACTCGTAGCAAAGGAGGTGTAAAGTCTGGGAGTACTACAAGCACCACTGCCTCACCACATACTAGATCTAAGGATGCTCCTAAGTCAAAACCCAAGACTTCCACCAAGTCTAAACCTACACCCAAACCTAAACCTGTCACCAAGCCAAAGAAGAAGGCAACTCCTGAGTACTTTATTCGGGATGAACCTTCTCCTCCACCTTCTGACACCGAGTCTGAGTTTGATACAGAATCTGAAGAAGAAGAACCAGACTATGAACTGAGATACCGAGCACCTGATGAAGCATTTCCTGCAATAGAGATTGTCATTCAACAAAGTCTTGTAACTTATGAAGAAGAGACAAGGAAAAGAAAAGGAGTCACTATCAATGAGCCGAATGATGATGAAGACGAACCAATCGTTGAACCAATAGTCGATAAACGCAAACTGAAGAGTATAGTTGTCGACACTAGAGCTGAAGAAAAGCAGCTTAGGAAAGAACAGAGGAAAGCAAGTCTTGAAAGCCGACTTCTATCACACCCTCCAACACCACCACCTATCGATCAGTCAGAACATGTAGGGGCTACAAGCAGTATGGTTCCTCCAACAACGTCAGAATCAACTCCACAACCTGATGACAACGTTAAGGATACAGACAAGACTGAAGATGTCCACATGACTGAGACTGCTACTTTAGAGGAGAATGTTGGCGGTCAAGAGAACTTAGCTACGGATCAGGAACATGAATATCTTATTACTCCAGAGTTTCTTGCACGAGAAGCAGAGGAAGCAGAGGAACGTCGTAGAAAGGAAAACGAAGAGAAGAACGCGTTCGACACCAACATGTTTCTTAAGTCATCTTCTCAGCAGACTTCCTCAGCACAACCTCCACCTCCTCAAGACTCTCCACCAAAGGATCCGACTCCTCCTGCTTCATCTTCGGACTCTCACAACGAGTCATCGTCCGAATCATCACCCGAGCACTCATCTCCCACACCTTCTGAAACCGCATCTAAACAACATTCAATCAATGAACCAAAACAACCAGTTGATCTTCAGGAGCAAGTGAACAAACTCACCAACATGGTTACCAATCTTACCAAACAAGTTGAGGAATTCCAGGAGTCAACGCAGCTGATCGACAAGTTCTTGAAATCTGATTACGAAGGTTTTATCAGAACTGCAACACATGATTTTCTCACTGAAAATCTGGTTGAGATGATCACTCCTGAGGTAGCAAACCTTCTCAAACCAATCAATGACAACTTGGATCACAGAATTAGAAGTGTTACGAGGAAAATGTTGTCTACTACACCATTCACGCTTCACACCGCAAAATCTTCTACTGTGGCTCCAACCGTCCAAGAATTGTCCTTCAATGACATGCTTGTCAAACTCTTCGACAACCTTGCCACCAAAACCACACAGACAGCTGAAGAAAAAGGCCTGTATGATGCTATGGTAGCTTATATGTCAAAAGAGTCATGCAAAGATGCTGCTGGAACCCGAAAACGGACAAGAAAAGATGACGATCCTGACCCAAACTCCAAAGGCAAGAAACCTAAGTCTGGAACAGGTCCCTCATCCTCTCTACAACCACAAAAGGACTCCACTCCTCCTGGAACTCAACAACAACCCTCAACTACTGGTAAAGGTCAAACCGAAGATGAAGAAATTTTCATGGAACAAACTGATGACTTCCAAGATCATCATGACACCGATTACCGTGCTCCACCTACTCATGATTCTCATGCTGGTCCATCATCACCGTCCAAAGCCAAAGACAAAGATGCTACATCCAAGACTAAGAAATCCAAGAAGAAAACACGTCATTCATGGCTCGACAATGATGACAATCCTCAGAATGATTGGCTGACAGAAATGGTCCAAGCTCAACCTCCTCTTGAAGAAGAAGAACCCCTTCCTGGTAACACTCTACAGTTTACCCAAGTCATTATGAAGGATCTTCACATCGACAAACTCACAAAGGAAGAGCTTAGAAGAATCAATAGGGATGCACAAGAATTCCTCAAGAAAAGATCTGGAAACAAAGTCGAATACGAATATCACATGCAGAATATAGCTAGTGCAATGTCTGCCGACTTTGACTGGTTAAATCCTGAAGTGAATATCGATCTCAGTTCCAAGAATCATGAAAAACCTTACTTCACCGACTGGACCAAACCATTACCATTGAAAGGATTTCCAGACAAACCCAAGATACCTTACAGCTTCTTCTTCAACAAAGATCTTCGTAACATCCAGCTCACTCAAGAGATATCCAAGAAGAAATATGCTTCCTCACTCACTATCTCAGTACCAGCCGCTAGATACGAAATTCCAGCCATTGAAGAAACCACCCGTATTTTCAGCAACTCCATCGTAGCTTACGACAGAGATGCTCTACACGGAATTCAACATTGGCCTGATCGTCGTCGTCTTGGTTATACAAGCAGATTAGGAGAGACATCATTGGAAAATGTGAAGCAGAAATCAAAGATCATCGCTATCTTGGAGATTCAACAGTCGAAACGGTTTAACTACTTATTCATGCGTGAAATTGTTGTTAAACGACAAGATGAAAAGAAGTACAAGTTCTCCGAAGCAGACTTTCCCAACCTTTATCTCAATGACATAGAAGATATGTATCTTGAAAAGGTTCAGAGTAGAATGCGCGGATTCGATAGAGACGTTCAGTACAACTTCATGGCATCGCTACTTCTTTACATCCGACGACTGATTGTTCAAGAAAGAGTGGAAGATCTTCAGCTTGGAGTGGAAAGTTACCAACAAAAGATCAATTTGACAAAGCCACAATTCTACTTTGATGGTCTCTATGACACACCACAGTTTACTCTCATCCAAGAACCATTTGGTTTCACCTACATCAACAGCAAAAAGCTACAAAGCTTCATGAGGTTCGATGAAGTACACAAATTTTGTGATGTTACACTCAAATCAGTTCGTGATGGACTTGTCAAAAGGTTGAATGATGATCGCCGTAAGATAGCTAAGGGGGAACAACCTAGATGGAAATCCAGCTCCAGAAGACAAGTTCGTAACTTTGTCTTAAAGATTGAAGAAAGGTTATTTCGACGGGAACAGATCAGACGACTGGAAAGCTACATCGGTGCCAGACCATCGTTTCCTGTCAGAAACTTCGAAAGACCAGAACCTAAGTTCACTAACTTCGATGCTCCACTTCCGGACGAAGAATAACTTGGTACATTTGGTCATATTTTTTCATTATCAATTGTTTCATTGATTGAATCATTTTTCCATTGTGGCTTGTGCACACATAACAGTGTACAACCCGAAATTGTAAAGAAAGGACCCTGAGGTACGCTTCAGTGCCTCAATCCTAAACATAAGGAGCGAAGGCTTCTTATTTTTGAGTAGAATTAATCAAACTTTTATGATTTTTCATCATTCTGCTCAAAAGGACAAGTATTTCACCTCAATGAGACCTAATCACTTGTTGAGGGGGAGCACTTGTCAAAACAAAATACTTTGCTCAACATCAAAAGTTCTTTGTGAATCTCCCCGTAAGACTCAAAAAAAGGCATATTTTAATCAAAAAGTTTAACAAAAACAACATTTTATATGCTATTTTTGAGGGGGAGAAAATGAAAAAGTGATTAAAATATACGAAGTCAAAGCTTTAAGTTGTATCATGTGCGAGCTAGACTCAGTACTGACCCAGGAATTGACGAGATAATGCAAGTTAGTAACATCGAAAGGACTTATCCTCGACGGGTAATAACATCAAGTTAGTTACTAGAGCTAGTTGTCACCTAAAAGCTGACAATGCATCTCTTTAACTAACCACGTAAGCGTGTCTCGAAAAGGATATGTCTTAGTAGAAATGTACCGTCTCGAGAAGCTTTCTGTGAACTTGATCAGGCCGGGTAATAATTTCAAGCTAGTTTATCTAGTGATGTAAGCGTGTCTCGAATCGGTCTAGTTCACGGAAAGTGGATCAATTCAAAAGAGCTTGCTCCTCCCGCATGTGCAAATTTATTTAACACATATGAGCACATGTGCAGGGGGAGCCCTTCAAAAGTGTACACAAAACTCTCAAAGTGTTAACCAAAATATTTGATTATCACAAACACTTTGAGAGATTTTTCAATCAAAGGTTTCTTGGCTACTGTCGGAGTTATAAGGTGATTAAGATAGGAATACCAGTCCTATGATCCGCCAGAGCCGGAGGGATCTACCCAAGGACATCTCCCATAGTTAGAATTAGAAGTCCTTAGGTATGATACGAAAAAAAGGAGAAATGAATGAAAGGGAAAGAAGGAGTTGAAGAATTAAAAAGAAAAGTAAAGTAAAGGGTGAAAAGAAATAGCCCTCCATATGTTCAACCTTAGGGCAGACACCGGGTTCAATACGTATGCTACTGGTTGTTGCAAAAGACAACACCGGTATTGAAGATTAAGCCATCATGGACCCAGTGACGCAATGCACTAAACCTTCTTAACCACTCAAGTTCTCTTAAAAGGACTTGTTTCATTCTCACGGGGAACCCGCGTAACCTATCGACCTATCTCTTAGAGACGGTTGATATTGAAGCAGGAGACACCTCCCCAGTCTCCGCATAGGAAACCTAGGTGTGCACTTATAGAGTCTAGAGCCATGAGATACATCAAAGATCTCTTAGGAACACTTAGTATTTCTGCAACTGGTGTTCTACATCAATGGGCATCAGTTGTAAATTATCGAGTCCTTCGCAGATCTTAGCAATCTGCCGAGAACGTTTATGAGAGGATTACATAAGTATTTCTCAATGATTGAACGGAAATCCTGCCAGGGTCAACATCAAACAACCCTGACAGCAGGTCACTTCGGTAACCCCACAAGGGTTACGCTTAGTGTTTGCGGTGGTTCCATTACGGTCTACAGTCGTGGAGTGATCCCCAGCGACTCACCCAGTCATTGAGCTACCTAGTAGGTCTCGTAAGCTCCTTCGGGAGTATCTGATATGGGAACGGCCTGGATAAAGATTAGAAGGAGTCTTCACAATATGCTGTTGATGATCTCTAATTCCTTATCCGTAAGTACCAGTGATTTATTGCTAACTGTCTACTCGCAGGTACTTCACTTCCATGATGACGGATTCCACATGCTCATACATGCATCTTGCAATCATCAAAAGCTCCCTCAAAGATCAAAACAACACAAAGTTCAAAAGAAAGATTCTACGCCAAAAAGGAAGAATCTACAAAGTTTAAAGACCAAAGATCTTAAGTGTACAAAAGGGACTACGTGCATGTATAAGTCAGAATTCAAAGATGTATGAGCATGTTGGAATGGCGGACAACCACCACAGACGCAGGAGTGACGAACGGCAGATTACTTCATTACACTATCACTACATCATCACCAAAGAACAATGACTAAGAGCAAAGTACATCCATTATCATTCTAATCATTTCTGAAGACGTCTAAAGCTATGAAATTCAAAGATTAAGACGAAGACGTCAAGCAACCATGATGACCGACCCTTAGGGGAGATTGTTGGAACCATAGTTTTACTATTTTATCAAGTCTCGGTCATTTGTAATAATGCTAGGTTGCTTAGTTATTACTTATAATTTGTATTAAGTTTACTAGGCTTAAGAATGTGATCCATGGGCCTCAAAGCCCACACGAATTGTAAGAAGGGAAGGAGTAGGATGTTGCCCTAGCTCCTTTCCTATAAATACTAGTCTTAGGCCTCTTGTAAACTTGGGTTGGTTATTTGGAAACATTAAGGAAACTCTTGCATTTCATTTTCTCAAATTTCTCATAATCATCCCACTCTCATTCTCATCTCATTTCTCTTATCATTATACTTGTGTTTACAAAATGGTGACCTAACAGAAATTGAACTGGATTCAATTAACAAGAATAACACGTGGACTTTTACTATTTTGCCTACAAATCAGAAGGCAATAGGACTCAAATGGGTTTTCAAGACCAAGAGGGATGCGAAAGGAGAAATCATCAAATACAAAGCAAGACTAGTGATTCGCCTCAAACAGTCAGATAATTATTGGTCAACCACTTGTGAATGGTCAAGTATAATAGTCAAACAGCTGAGGCAAATGCTTCCGTGGAATACAGTGTTTCCCCGGGTCGTAATGTCCCAACGAGGTTATGATGGTATTAAAAACGAATCTGTGATCAGTGAATGTGAACAGGAAAGGTATAAAGTGTGTGTGTGAGTGATCTAAACTAGGGTTTTATAACTTAAAATGACTTAAATAAACTATTAGAATAATTACGTGAAAGCTAGATATCTAAAACGTATAAACGTACACCAATTTAAAATCAGACGCGACTGCGTACTGAGAAAAAGGTGAGTTTTAAGGAAAAATAAACTACAAGGGTTAAAATTGAAAATTCTATAAATTTAAACTTAAAATAAAATTAAATTAAAAAAGAAAACTATTTTTTAGATTATTTTATTATTTAATTAATAACTATTTAACTTTTTAATTAAAACTAATTTATATCAAACTAAAAATTATAAATACTACAAATTAAACTAAAAACTTATAAAAATAATTTCTAAACTTAAATTAGAACTTGAAGAAAGTATAAAAAATAAAAATAAATATTTTTGTCTTTTTATAGATTTTCTATTAATTAAAAACTATTTATAATAATTAAACTAATTAAACTATTTTAAATTACAAATAATACTAAATCAACTAAAAAAATTATGGAAAAATTTATAAATCTAATTAACCATCACAGGAATCATAAAAAATTATAAAAACTTTATTTTATATATTTTTAAACTAGTTTACTAATTATTATTCTATTTATTAAATAATTACCAGTTAAACTATATAAATTATAAAAACTATTAAATGAACAGTAAAAATTCAAGAAAAATTACTAAAATTATATTATGACTTATAAAAGCTAGGAAAAATATAAAATATAGGTGTTACTATATAAAAACTAATTATGCTAATTAAAACTTATTTATTGATTAACTACTAATAAAACTATTTTTAATTCTAATTAATACTAAAAGACAAAATTAAAATCTGAGAAAATTATTATAATTACTTTATCCTAAAATGAAATTAATAAAAATATAAAAACACAACTTACTTAATAAAAATGTAAAAATGAAAATTAAAATTAAATTATATTAAATAGAAACTATCACTTATTTTTATGTTGTATTTTCTGGATTTTTCTTTTACCAAACTATATTATATATAAAAATAAGAAACTTTTGTAAAAACAATTAATTTAGAACTTATTAATAAGCACTGTGGAAGCTTAATGCTACCACAGTTGACTTTGTTTGACTGAAGTGGTAAATAAGCTCACAAGAGCTTATGTGGGACCCACCTTGGTATATTCTGGTTCAAATAAGTCTTATGGACTTGTCTAAGCTCAATTTGGTAAAATAAGCTCAGTTGATAAGCTAATAAGCCAAAATAAGCTAATCCAAAAACTGATTCCAACACAGAATGTGGACAAGGTTTAGGGCTTATTCTAGGTGGGGTCTATAGGGATTTAGGTCAAACAAAAGGTCACTCTAAAGAGTCTGGTAGGAGGGGGGTTGAGGGAACCTAACTAGAGGGTGTGGGGCCCACTGTGGTGGTCACAAAACACCACCCAAGGTGGTGTTGTGACTGAGGTCTGATGAAGCAGGGGAGGTCTTCCTCCCTGCAGCTTACTTTGGATGGATGGTGGGGTCCACACAAAAATACTAAAAATGTGAAGATGGGGGGAATCTAAACTAGATTTGGTAGGCTATTAATAGAAACAAATTTCAAGTCTTAAAAGTAAATACAAAATTCAAAACAAATCTTGTGATTTTGGTAAAAAACTGAGAGAGTCAATTTTGACTTTTAACCAAAACTTGTAACTTTGACTATATTGAGTTTCTAGCTTAATTTAATGACTGAATATGAAGTAATAAGATGAAATGAGACTAAATTAGGCTTAAGCTACAACTTATTAGCTAATGGGTGGTTTTAAGGATCACAAATCCCTCACAGTTAACTGTGAGGGGTGATCAAATGGTTCTTTGACTTTTTACACTAGACTTACCCAATTTTATGACTTACCTAACTAACTTAGACCTATTATAACTTATGCACACAGAGAATACTAACAAATAAACCCTGAAACCTAGAGTAACAGGCTTATCCAAACACCCCTATAAGTGACAGATTTCAAAGGAAATCTAAGCTTAAGCTTGTACAGATTAAACAGAGATTTAAACTAAATTAAATAAGCTAAAACAAGCATGAATAAAGAACAATTAAGCTGAATTGAGTATATTTATAGTAATAGAACAAAAACCAGAAAAGTAACTTACAAATGGATCAACTTTGAGTTGAGAAACTAAGAACCAGTAAATCATATCATAACCTAGTATCCCCCATAGGATTCTAAACCATGAACAATCCTAGTTGTGTCCTTCTCCTTGCTCCAAGCTGCTTGTTACTAGAATTTTTTATTTTCTTACTATTTATCTTTAATATTTAATTATTTTTCTTTTGTGATCCAAACAGATAATAAAGGTTTTTTTTAAACTTATTTAAGCTGTGTCAGAGCTTATATGAGCTTATGAACTTAGTAACAACAACAATTAACAACATACAAGCTTTTGGTGATTTTTGAAATTTATGGAAAATATAAAAAACTGAGAATCAAACTGAAATCTGAAATTGATTATTGCAAAAGTTCAAAGATACATTAAAACAACTTAAATGATTACTAAAAAGCTTACAATTACACTAAAAAGGATGAATTACACTATTCGACAATAAAACTACTCTAACTAAACTAATCTAATACTTCTGGTCTTCTGCTTCTTTTCCCTTTTGTAGCCACTTTTTGAGTTTGTGGGACCCACCTTGACATTTCCCACCACTCCTTAGCCCTTGGATTGCTCAAATGAATCATAACCGTTTAAAATGGTAACTTGGCGCCAAAGGGTCTTGGGGGTACTGTAGATAACGTGGAGAGGGTTTTAAGGGTTTAAATGCGTTTGGGGGCATGTGTGAGGTGGAGGGTTTGCGTTGAGAGGTGGGTGATGAGGTGGAAGGCCAGGTGGAGGGTGGTTTTGGTAGCAGCGGTGGTGGTGGTTTTGGGAGGGAAAAGGGATGACTGGGTGGTTTGGTTTGTGGGTTTGACCAAACGGGTTGACCCCGTTTTATATTATAGGGTGGATTGGGCTGTGGTACTTGGGCCAGAAATAAAAGAAAAAGGGTGGGCTTGGTGTGGTATTTTGGGTTTAGATAATATAAAGGGTCCGTTTGTTTAATAACTTAGGAAACCACAAGGACCAATTATGTAAATAACTAAAAGTTGAGGGTATGATGTGTAATTTTCCAAAGTTTATCATAAGGGTTTAAATTGTCACATGTGAATAGTTCAAGGGTATTTTTGATATTTTTCATTTTTTAAATACCCGGGGACTAAAACTGACAAACTGCCAAACTTGAGGGACCAATTATGTAATTTCACCAAAATTCACACCAAGGACCATTCCTGCAAAAGATTATTAGTGCAAGGACCAAAATTGATTTTTCTCAAAGTTTTTACATCCCAGGGACCATTTATGTCAATTTCCAAAGTACAGGGACTAAACTTGTAATTTTATGAAACTTTGCACCAAAGGACTAAATATGTAACTTTATGATTAAAAAGGACCTTTGATGACTTTTTCAAGTTTTAGAATGACCAGGGACTAGTTTTGACAATTTATGAAACTTGAGGGACTGAAACTGCCAATTATGCAAACTTTGTACGTTTTTCATCTATTTTTGCATATTTTGCATTTAAAACATATAAAACACACTTCTAAAATATTTTAAGTATTTTGATGCATATTTGAGTGTTTTTGTATGTTTTGGCAGTTCAGATTGGTATAAAATGATGAGTATTTAGACACTCATCAATCCCCCACACTAAACTATTGCTAGTCCGTAGCAATCTATTGAGAAAAACTTAATGGATTTGAAAAACTCTTTACCAAAAGCCATCACTTCTGGAGTAGCCAGATGTAAGAACTGTGGCACACCTGATAACCGTGTGATTTTGAGCAAATCACCAGCTGTCAACGGATTTGATTTGTCTTTACCAAAAGCCGTTTACTTCTGGACTAGCCAACTCTTGATGGAATAGTCAACGTCTTGGTGAGCTGATTACCAATTATGGTTTTTCCACTGCCTTTACCACAAGCCATAATCTTACGGGCTAGCCAACTCATTCGCGTTTTAGGATATGGCGAGTTGAGGTACCATACAATTTTGGGCAAATTGCAAGCCATCAATGGGTTTGAGATATCTTTACCAAGAACCGTTTGCTCCTGGATTAGCCAATCCTTATGTGGGTTAGACATGGCGGACTGATAACCATTTATTGCGTTCTAAGTGAGAAAAAATTTTAAAATTTTGGCTAAAATGGGGGTTCTTGATGGAACATGTGTTTAAATTCGTTAGAATAACGAATCTCCCCCCACACTTAGAACTGAATATTGTCCTCAATATTCAAAGTACCGGGTGTTAAACCAACACTTAGAACGTAAGAGGAAAATATTCCTTAGCCTTTATTTAAGATGTATATACATACAATTATTATTTTTTTTTTAGATAAAACTTCTTAAATAGAAGCTATCACTATATTTACATTTTTTTTTGAGGATATATATATATACAACATGTGGGGTATCTCCCCCACACTAGGGTGGTACACACGGGTGAAAACCCTATATACATGCTACTGTTTTTGATTACCGAGTCGCTAACTTGACTCGACCCCGAATTAATTTGTCCATGGGGAAGCATGATGTGGAAGAGACAATCTACATCGGACTTTCATTCAAGATATTTGGATAAACATTTGAAGCACGTGAAAGTTCCACACCGATGAGATAAGTAACCGGCTCAAAATTTATAAATGAGAATGCCGGGGTCAAAGATAATGTCTTCACTCCCAAAAGAGTGAAGAACAGGATAAGGAACAGAATATATGAAGAAAAGAAAGAAAATCATGATGAAAATCATGACTAACTCCTCATCTTCAATAGGAGAATTCATTGTTTCATGAATCTCCTCTTTTAAGCTCGTTTGATCAAGACATATTATGGGTATGTCTAGATCAAAATAAAAACTATCATACTCTGGAGGAGATATGATATGAGTGAATTCACAGGAGAACTCCTCAAAAGTGAATGATTCGTATTCGGGATTGAGTTGAGTGAGCTCATTGGGGAACTCCTCAAAAGTAAATGATTCATATACGGGAAGAGAATTATAAGAATGAGAAGTGATGATACCACTTATCTTCTCTTCCGTATGATCAAAATGGAACGTTTGCAATTCCGGAATAGAATCATTGATCAAAACCTCACTATCCTTGACGGGGATAGGAGATGTAGCAGGCCTTTCATTGAAAGCCTCGATTCTAGAAATGAGAAGATTAGCATTTAATAACGTAAGACGAAGAGCTTCGTCTTGGATTATTTCTTCATCCTTCTCTTCTTCTGAGTTGACAAGCTCAGAAGGTAATTGTAACACCCCAACCCGATAAGGGTAGAAGTATTACATTACAGTGACATATCAGAACAAACACAAGCATATGATTCATACATACAACGAAATTCAGGGTTACAAATGAAAATCTGAAACTACAAGGTTACAAAACAATAAATACTATGTCTAATAAAGTGAAACTTCATCTAATCGTCTCTAGTCCAAAGCATAGTCTTCTAAGTCCAGTCACACTCTCTTCCCATAACCCAGCTTCCTACTAAAACCTGCCGCAGGAAAAGGAAATGCGGCTGAGCTTAAAAAGCCCAGTGAACAGATACATATACAAAGCAATGATAATGAAATAGAACTGAAATATAGTGCATTGGGGAATATCATAAGGAATAAACAAATGAATAATAGAAATGAAAGAATAGGATAGTCCTCCACCACGAGCCCAAAACTCAAAGTCATATCTCAAAGTCATAAGCCTTCAATCCATAATCTCACAATCAGAGGGGATACCTCTCAGGCAACCAGATAATATGAGGGGTGTCCTCATGTATCATAAGGGTGGAGTGATCAGCTCCCAGGGGTTGTGAAGGGCATGTATAGCACACAGTACCAATCACCTCAAAGTCAACTCAAAGTCATAGTTAAATCCACTAAGCATACATGTCTAGGATTGCAACCCATACGCCCCTTACTCAAAGTCAATCTCAAAGTCATATACTCAAAGTCATAATGGCCATAATAGTAATCATAAAAAGGGACGGCGTGAGAAATCACTCACCCACACATGAGTCATGCCAGTGGTGCATCACAGACATGCCTATGGTACCTCCATAGGTAGGAGAAACATAAATGGCTCGGGTATCAAACTAAGAGTCAAGTCTCAAAGTCATGCAAAAGATCATATAGCAAAGGTTTATCTCAAAATCATATCAAAGGTTCATAATAGCAGTTCATAACAAAGGGTTCATATCAGAAATAGTATTCAAGGTCCAATCAGAGTTTATCAGGTCAAGGTTCATATTCAAAAAATCAATTCATGGTTCAGTTCAAAAGTCCGTTTCAAAAGTTTCTATTAAAAGTCCAATTTAAATAATCTTTTAAAACAGTTTTCATAAAAATGGTCTTTCAAAATATAGTGTTCATGAAAGTTAAATAACCTTTCTTTTAAAAAGAAATTTAGCATCATTTATAAACATCTTTTCAAATCGGTTCTTCTCAAAACATTTCCATGGTATCATTAAGAAGGTTTTCATAGCATAGATTCATAACGGAGATCATATCAAGTGGGATCAACAGAGAAGGTTCAAGCAAAGGGGATCATAACAATGGCATCAATTCGGGAACTAACGGATCAGAATATGAAAGAGATCATGAGAAACCTTTTTGAGAAAGGTCAGAATATCTGTACCTTAAACCGCAAGTGCACACATGACAAAAACATAAAGGTCGGAAGCAAAACTCCTTCTTCAGTGAATCTACACGAATTAATGGTCAGCTTGTTATTAATAACTTATTAAATTCAGATTTCTCATTTTAGTCGGCTTTCCAGTTTTAGTAACTTTCCATTTAAAGTGACTTTCCACTTTTAGCAGGTTTCCATAAATAGTAAGTTTCCACTTTTAGAAAGTTTCCATAATTAGAAAGTTGAATCATTATTAATGGAATCAAAGTATCTTTTAACATATTTACACATTTGGTCCTTAGGGTTTCATAACTTTACCTTTTACACCCTTATATTTCCAAATTACACTTTAAACCTTTTAGTCTTCATAGTTACACATTAAACCCTTAACTTATCCATTTTACACCATGATCACTTATTTTATCATATAATATGAATGGATACTCAAGTATTCATAATTTACACATTAAGTCCCTCAAGTTATCAAAGTTACATATTTAACCTTTTAATTTACAATTTCAACTTTTAATTATCTATAATTACATATTAAGCCATTAAATTACCAAATTAGCACAAAACCTCCTGAATATATTTTATTACTCAAATCAGTCCCAAGTTTCCAGAAATTACACTTTTAGTCCCTCTACTTTAATTAATTACAAATCGCACCAATTAAATACAATTGACTCATTTCTTGTAATATTTACACTTAGAACCCTCAAGTTATATTTTTCCCATATTCCTACTGATATATATGATCTTACAAAAATATCCCAGATGTTTCAAAGTTGGCAAAACACACCCTTGTATTTATTTTCCAATCGGATTTATTTTAAAGTTACCAAAACCAAACCCTAATTTCATAAAATCATTATGCCATCATTATACAATCATTACTCAATCATTATTATACATTAATTACCAGATCCAAACATAAAAACCCTAACCCTAATTCGATTTAGGGTTTCTTTTATTTTCTTCATTGTTTTCTTAATTAGCCGATTTATAAAATAAATCACAACACGAGATTTAAGCTTCTATAATTCAAACCCATATTTTTATGAGATCATAATTAATATATAAAGTTCATAAAAATTATCATTCATATCCAGAAAATTCATATACAATGATATAGAGTTTTGTTGCGTTTTTAGGGTTTTATTCACCAAAACGTTATAGAGCATGCATGGATCGATTAGAACATTTTATTTGGTGTTCATAAGGTATAAGGGACCTGAGAAAAAGACCAAATCAATTTTGGAACATGTGGAATCAGCAGTTCGATCGGATGTATACTCGATTGGCCAAAACACTCCAAAAATTGTCACGACTTCACCAAAGGCCTAGCAACCTTGAAACCAATTTTCGTGGGTCTTATTACATGTAAGGAACATCAGAAAAATAAGAAACGAATTTTGTGGAGGTCGAATAAGGTATAAACGAATTTACCTTGCCTTTAGGCTCGATAAGAAGAAAACCAAAACCATGATCGTATCAAGCTTCAATAATTCGAGAGGGATTTTTCTAGGACTCCTTGGATCGTGTATGAACTCAGAAAATTGCTTAGGAATATTAGGGTTGTCGAATGGAGGCTGTGGAAATTTTTGTGTGTGTAAATATTGGATCGGTATTAGGGTTTTGAAATAGAAAAGGTAGGGATTTGTTTTTAATATGAAGAAAACGTGTGGGGAGGAAAAAAAAAAGACCAGGAATTTCGTGATTTATGGTTGGGAGAATATTCATGAAGATTATCTTCCATTTTTAGATAATGTATATCTCTTTGATTTCCAATAAATCAAAATAAATTCACTTATCATTTAATCGGCCAATCTAAGGGCATTTTGGTAATTTTACCACACATATAAATGTTAAATAAGATTGTTAAAATTATTTGGGATCATAACTTGTGCATTGTTTGATGTTTGGGAATTATTTGGATACTTTATAAGCCTTAAATAAAATTTTAAACTTGTAGGGGTAATTTGGTCTTTTCACATGCTTTCGGATTTTAGGTGTTACAATTTCTTCCCCTCTAAAAAGAAAAAATTTCATCCTCGAAATTTGAAGTCGCAAACGAAGTCGTAGCAAATCGAAAAAATCGTCACAACATTCTCACGCCCGGGGAGGTTCTTCCAAAAGATATTCAGACCAACTGGTTTCTCATGACTCGTAATTATTGTCAAAACAGTTTCAGATTTCTCAGAAGGGCATATCATATTGAATTTGAATCAAAAGGATAATGTACCAAACATAACGGATGATAAACGAATTCTCCAGGAAGAGGTATAAAAATACATAGGACTTCCATCGAATTGATTAGGCGAATCAGATGAGAATACATTGAATTTTAGCAAATATGGGGTGATTTAAGGTTTAACTCTTCAGCTTCTCAGATAGTCTTGACTTTTAGATAACCTTCCAAAGGTATTCTCATAAACAAATAGGTCTCATTTCCTCAAAGTCCACAATCACATATTTTACTCCTAGCAGATCATAATGAACAACTTCGCGAATGTGAAACGTATATGGACAGAAAGCATATCGTTAGATATCATCAACGGCAGAAATTTCATAATGGAACCTAAGATCCTTATCAGAAGTTGCAAAGATCAGCAAAACACGTGTCGAGAGTCCAAACGTATCGAATCGTATAACAAGGACAGCATATCAAACGTATAGGTAGAATGAACCTAAAGTCTCACTAAACTCAGATGATCTTGATCAGATGCCAGAATTCTAAAGCTTCTAAGGCACTTCTTAAAATATCATATGCCCACCATAAGTGCACGTTATATGATGTAAGTATTATCACGTTGGCCAGGCGTCATAATACTGGCATCATATACATATGCCCTCATGATGATCATACTTTATCTCAAGTCGTGAACACCCAAACTTATTTAAATCCACCTAGTCCACCTATAGTCTCAGAGGTCACCAAAATCAAACAACATAACTAAGAGAACGAAATTACTCGAAGAGTAACGGAGATCCGAGAATGTCATTCAAAATTAAGGTACGTCATCAGTAACGTCAATTCTTTACAGCATCATCTCGTCTAAACACAATGTCCGCTTTCAAATCCGTCCACTCATTTACAAATTTCAAAATTTCTTCCAAGTTAGAGTAGTCTGTTTATTCTTGTCCGTCTTACCTCATGATTAAGAGAATTTAAAATTCGAGTCTGGTTCCTCAAGCCTTCAGCAACTCTTCTTGGTACTGTGGCGTCGTAGCGGCAGTCTCTGTCACGATCACTGTGCATCCCTCCATCCGCAGGTCTGCTTCTGCTCTCAATTCATCTTAGTACAACTAAAATGAATAGAGAAACAAGACTGCGTTTCTTCGACAGGTCTTCTAACATAGCTCTAGGTTTTAAGGTACATGATGTTGTTGTCGACTCCAGGTTGTGTGTTGAATGGTTCGTCTTCTTTGGTCTGGTTGTCTTGGCGCCCAAACTGAAATCTTCACGTGTTGCGTGATGCATGATTGAGCACTATCCTAGTTCCTCACTTCTTCTTGTATGCTTCTTCCATGGTAATGCTTGTCGCAACCATCTTCTACGACTCTTCCACCAAGTTTCTAACTCCGATAACGATCTTCGATCTTGGTCCTTCTTGTGAAAGCTCTGTCTTTACATTATACAGGGTAGTGTTGTCTATTATGCTTTCTGAATGTCAATCAAATTTCTCTTCCAGAACAAAGGGTCGTCTCACCAATAATCTCTATGTTCTTCTTTCGCTTTAGAACACAACACAATGTCATACTATGTAGGACCTTAGATATACCAACTTTATCACAAATATAGAAGATTAGAAGAAGAAAGATGGTGACTTGGTGACTTATATGTAATTCGTGTATATGTAGAAAGAGAGATGGAAATGAGAGCTTTTTATTCAAAGAAAACACACACAAATACACACACAAGCACACACCTCAAATGACTCATTTGAGGTATTTATATAGTTAGACATATGACACCCTAATGGGCTTGGATGGGCTTGGTCATGGATTGGACTTTTACATTAAGTATAGACTAGTTGTAATACATAACTTATAACCTATTAGATTAGTCCAAACCATAAGCCCATTGACTATTCTATTGTAATCTACGACACATTACAAAGTTACATGTATGAGAATGACCATCACTTCTAAATACATATTTTTAATGCCAACAATCTCCCCCTAAGGGGTGGTCATTCGAATGATGTTCCACGTGAGTGGGTCTTCCGTGTTCTTTGTCTTCAACTTTGTGTGTCGTTGTAGAATAGTCTTTAGTCTTTGTTCCTTCATGCTTAGTGATCTTTGATGACTGACTTTTCATCGTTCTTTGTTCCTTTGGGATGTGGAGTTATCTGCCTTTCGTCACTTCTGCGTCTGTGGTGGTTGTTTGCCATTCCAACATACTCATACATCTTTGGACTTTGATATTCATATGCACGTAGTTCCCTTTCTTTCACTTTGATCCTTAGTCTTTATACTTTGTAGATTCTTCTTTTTGGCGTAGAATCTTTCTTTGAACTTTGTGTTGTATAGATCTTTGAGGGAGCTTTCTTTAACTTCCAGATGTATGTATGAGCACGTGGAATCTGTCGCCATGGAGATGAAGTGTCCCTGCATATAAACAGTTAGCAATAAAACATCCGGTACTTACAGATAAGGAATTAGAGATCGTCAACAGCATAGTGTGAAGACTCCTTCTAATCCTTACCAAGGCCGTTCCCATGTTAGATACTCTCGAGAGAGCTTACGAGACCTACTAAGTAGCTCAATGACTGGGTGAGTCGCTGGGGATCACTCCACGACTGTAGACCGTTTGAAACCACCGTGAACACTAAACGTAACCCATAAAGAATTACCTAAGTGACCTGCTGTCAGGGCTGCTTGATGTTGACCCTGGCAGGAATTTCCATTCAATCATTGAGAATCACAATAGTGAATCCTCTCATAAATGTTCTGGCAGATTGCTAAGATCTGCGTAGGACTCTAAAGTTTACATCTGGCGTCCTTAATGTTGAACAACCAGTGTAGAATATCATGTGTTCCTATGAGATCTTTTGTTGAATCTCGGGGCTCTAGACTCGATAAGTGCACCTTTGGTTTCCTATGCGGAGATTAGGGAGAGGTCTCCTGCTTCAATACCAACCATCTCTAAGAGACAGGTCGATAGATTACGCCGGTTCCCCGTGAGAATGAAACAAGCTCTTTTAAGAGAACTTGAGTGGTTAAGAAGGTTTAGTGCAGTGCGTCACTGGGTCCATGACGTCTTAGTCTTCAATACCGGTGTCACCTTAGTAACAACCAGTAGCATATGAGTTGAACCCGGTGTCTGCCCTAAGGTTGAACATATGGAGGGCTATTTCTTTTCACCCTTTTTTCGTAACTTTTCTTTTTAATTCTTCAACCCCTTCTTTCTCCTTTCTCATTTTCTCCTTTTTTCAATCATACCTAAGGACTTCTAATTCTAATCTATTGGAATTGTCCTTGGGTAGATCCCTCCGGCTCTGGCGGATCATAGGACGGTTTTTCCTAACCTTAGTCACCTTATAACTCCATGACTATCCTATCATTGCCATAAAACCATTCATTTGAAAATCTCTCAAAGTGTTTATGATAATAAAACACATTGTTGTTACCACCTTGAGAGTTTTGCAACTTTTGAAGGACTCCCCCTTCACATGTGCTCATGAATATTTAAGAAATTTGCACATGCGAGAGGAGTTTGCACTTTTGAATTGATCCACTTTCAGCGAACATGACCGATTCGAGACACGCTTACATCACTAGTTAGACTAGCTTGAAGTTATTACCCGTCCTGGTCAAGTCCAAAGAAAGTCTCTCGATACGGTACATTCTACTCAGACAAGTCCTATTCGAGACACGCTTACATCACTAGTTAGACTAGCTTGAAATTATTACCCGTTCAGGACAAGTCTTTTCGATTACTGGCATTTTAAGCTTCGTCAATTCATTGGTACTTACTGAGTCGAGCTCTTTTGAGATTCTGCCACAATCTTTAAACATCTTTGATCACATTTTAATCATGTCTTCTCCCCCTCAAAAATAGCATAGCGTGATATTTTTGATATCAACTGATTAATGAAAAGCTTTTTGGAGAGAAAGACAGATTTGATTTTGCATGAAATCGGAACATTTTAGTTGTTTATACTCCCCCTTAATGATAGCTCATTTTAAAATCAATTTTAAGGGTTTAGAGGGAGTTTTCTTGAGCACTAATTTTGAGAGATTTTGAGAAATCTTTTGAACAATCTTGAAAAAAGTGCTCAGGAATTTTGTTTTGAAACGAGTTTATGCTTTGAAATCTTTTTCGTTTGTTTAGACTCGAACTTTTTGAAAATGAGTTAGTCATTGAACGTACGAGTCCTTGATTTGAAAATAATCAGAAGTCGTCATTGAAGTACGGGTTTCGTACTGAAGTATACGAAAGCCAATGTGAAGAAAGTTTTGAGAAACGACATGTTTTAGGAAAACATAAAAAAGAACTCCCGCTCAAGTATCTGTACATATCCGTGTCATTGTTGAATAACATTTCTAGAAACGTACAGAATATTGATTTATACGAGAGACATGTCGTGAGAAGAATATTTTTGGATTTTGATTTTATATTGTTTTTGTATTTTTTGAAACTTTTATATTTTTGTATTTTGTTTTTGTTGGTTTTTCAAATTTTGTATTTTGTTTTTCAAAAAAAATATTTACAGCGAAGTGATTTTGAAATCATTTTTCAAGAAGATTCGAGAAGACGTTCTAGCTCCTCAGGAGTTAGGCTTCGCATGCCAATTCGTCGAACTAAATAGTCAAACCTCTCTTTTGGAAGGGCTTTAGTAAATAGATCGGCGAGTTGATAATCAGTCTTAACGAAAAATAATTCAACAGTACCCTCTTCCACGTGTTCTTTGATGAAATGGTAGCGGACTTTGATATGCTTCGTCTTAGAGTGATGTACGGGATTGCACGAGATGGCTATGGCACTTTTTGAGTCACAATACATAGGTATTCTGTCAAAAGTAAAGCCATAATCTGTGAGCTGTGTCCGCATCCAAAGAACTTGGGCACAACACGCAGATAGAGACACATACTCAGCTTCGGCGGTTGAAAGTGCAGTACAATCCTGTTTCTTTGAAGACCAGCTTACAAGCTTTTCACCCAAAAATTGTGCTCCACCTGATGTACTCTTTGCTGTTACTTGATCACCAGCATGGTCTGCATCTGAAAATGCTGTTAGATTAAACTCCGAATCCTTCGAATACCAAAGTCCCATGTTAATGGTGCTTCGTAGGTACCGAAAGATCCGTTTAACCTCTTTGAGGTGAAGTTCGGTAGGCTTTGCCTGAAACCGTGCTAACAAACAAACAGCAAATTGAATATCTGGTCGACTAGCGGTTAGGTACATGAGAGAACCGATCATGCTCCGATATTTCTTCGGATCGATAGGTTTCCCAAACAAATCAGCACCTATTTTTGGTGAAGTGACCATTGGTGTACCAACAGAATCACAATTTTCCATTCCATGTTTTTTCAAAATCTCTATTGTATATTTAGCTTGATTGATAAAAATACCACGAGGGGATTGATGGATTTGTAAACCAAGAAAGAATTTTAGTTCCCCCATCATGGACATTTCAAATTTGCTTTTCATGAGATTTTCAAAATGTTTTGAATGGTTAGGATTGGTTGATCCAAAAATAATGTCGTCCACGTAAATTTGAACGATCAAAATATCATCTTTGAATTTTTTGATAAACAAGGTGTCATCAACCGTTCCTTTTGTGAAATTGTTTTTGAGCAAGAAAGATGATAGTTCGTCATACCACGCTCTTGGAGCTTGTTTTAGACCATAAATTGCTTTCTTAAGCTTGTAGACGTAGTCTGGATGATCTTTGTCGATGAATCCCTCTGGCTGACTCACATACACTTCTTCTTTCAGAGTTCCATTCAAGAAAGCTGTCTTAATGTCCATCTGATAGACTGTGATGTTTTTGTGAGCGGCATAGGCTAAGAAAATCCGGACTGCTTCAAGTCTAGCTACAGGCGCGAATGATTCTTCGAAATCTATCCCTTCTTCTTGTGGATAACCTTTAGGCACGAGACGAGCTTTGTTGCTAATTACAGTCATTTCCTCATCCAGTTTGTTCTTCCACAACCACTTGAGATCAAGAACACGTTTATCAAGTGGTCGTTCAACAAGTTCCCAACTATCATGTAACAGGTATTGAAGAAATTCCTCCTGCATCGCTTCAATCCATGGGTTTTCTGCCATTGCTTCCCGAATGTTCTTAGGTACTTTGGTGCTTATTGAGCAAATGTAAATGCACAATTCGAGATCGGTGGCAAGTTGTCTCCTCGTCTGAACTGGCATTGAAGGATCACCAATAACATGTACTAAGGGATGGTCTTTTGTCCATTGAAACGTAGAAGGGTACCTTTGGTTGAACGAGTGTATGTTAGATGGTTCTTGTAACCTTGAAGAAGATTCAGCAGAGTCTGATGCAAACGGGTTTTCAAATACTTCTTCTTCTTCTTCTAACGCAACATCGTTTGAATTATTTGTAGGTTCTTCTTGAAAGTTTGTAGTATGATTTTGCTCATCAACTCTTGGTAGAACAGTTTCAAGTACACGAGTTGCTTGAGTAGATGTAGATGATGTTGATGTAGTTGGTGCTTCAGCTTCGATTGTAGTAGATGCATCTTGTGATGGTGGTGGTTGATGGTTTTGAGCGGGTGCAGCGGAATGTTGTTGAGATGCATTAGTCGAAGTACCACCATAATATTCATCAAACATTAACTCGAAGAAGTTTTCCAGTTCTTGTTCTGAAGGTTTATCCATGTTTGTTGACTGAGCTCCTTGAGGTACGAGTCCTGAACTGATGTGTCTAGAAGTCTGTTGGTTTGGTGCGGGTCCTAATCCGTTTTGATTAGAAGCCATCGGATTAAGCGCGGGTTCTAGAGCGTATCTCTCAGAAGCCATTTGTGAAATCTCGTCAAACTTCACATTCATTGTCTCCATTATCTTTTTCGTTCTTCTATTATACACCCTGAATGCCCTCGAGTTTTCTGAATATCCAATGAAGATTCCAATATCACCCTTAGCTTTTAACTTTCCTAGATCTTCTCTATCATTCGTCGGATAGCACAAGGCGCCAAACACGTGAAGGTAAGAGATGTCAGGTTTACGGTTGTTCACTAGCTCATATGGGGTTTTATTGAATCTCGGATGGACTAGGAATCGGTTTTGAGTAAAACAAGCAGTGGCTACAGCATCAGCCCATAAGAATAGAGGTGCACTAGAAAATATCAGCATTGTGCGAGCAGCTTCCACAAGAGTTCGGTTTCTTCTTTCAACTACCCCATTCTGCTGTGGAGTTCTAACAACTGATGTTTGGTGTGTGATTCCAACATCTTCAAGGTAAGTTCTTAACTCCTGGTTTGTAAATTCTGTGCCATTGTCTGTTCTTACAATCCTTACTGGAGCTTGAAGTAGAACTTGAATACGCTTCAGAAAGGTGATGATGATGCCTGGAGCTTCGTCTTTTGATCTCAAAAACTTTACCCAAGTGTATCTTGAATAATCATCAACAATAACGAGAATATACTTTTTCCCATTAATGCTTTCAACTCTCATTGGGCCACATAAGTCCATGTGCAACATATGTAACCTTGCTTCCGAACTAGGTACGGTTTTGGGTTTATATGATGCTCTTTTGCTTTTTCCTTGTTCGCATGATGGACATAGGTGTTCCTTGGTGTATTTGAACTTAGGAAGTTCGGTGACGATGTTGTCTTTGGCTAACTTGTTGATGGTGTCGAAATTGAGATGGGATAAACGTCTATGCCACAGCCAGGACTTAGTTTCGGTTGCCCTTGTCATAAGACAAATTGGTGATGTAGAAGCCATTTGGTTGATGTCGATGGCGTACAAGTTTGTACCACGATTACCAGTTAAGAGATCATCACCAACCAAATTTCTAATAAAAACCGTGTTTCTTCTGAAAGCAACTTCTAAATCTGCATCACAAAACTGCCCGACTGAAAACAAGTTGTGTCCCAACCCTTCGACGTAGTAAACTCGAGTGATTAAAAAATTCCCAAACTGAAGATCTCCATAACCCTGAATAGCTGCTACATGATCATTACCAAAGCGTACAGTTCCCATAAATTTCCAGATGAAGTTGATCAGCAGCTTTAAATTCCCGGTCATGTGCTTGGAGCAACCCGAGTCGACGATCCAAAGACATATTTCGATAACCTGCCAAGAACAGAAGAGTTTGTATTTGGAAACTGTGTTGAATTTGGTTCCATGGGGTTAGGAGTAAAAGCAGAATCACACTCAGAGACAGTTGCTACTTGTTTAGCTTGAGCTATTTCTAATTTTCCGTCCTGAAGAGTGAACTCTCTACCCGTCGGAATCCACATACAAAACTTAAGATAGTTCCTAGGCATTCGACTAATAGTGGTAGTCCTAAATCGTGCAACTAATCTTTCTATAGATCTGGATCTAGCACTAGGTCTTTTTGGAACATCCTTCTATTCATTCGTAACATTCACATTCTTAGAAACACATTCATCATGAACATCATTAATTAAACATTTCTTGCATATTAAACAAACAGAGTCATTACATGCATTAGAAACAGTACGTTCGACATTACATTCAGATGAAACATGTCTCTTATTAAAAAGCGATAAATTCCTAGGGTGTTCTTCTACTTCTTCAACTTTATTCTTGCTACTACTCGTAGAGACAGGCGAGACTCTATTGTTCCTTGTATTGCTCTTAGGCTTTAGTCTGCTGCTCCTAGAGGTGCTTTCTAATCCTGTAGAAGGTAAGGCACACACATTAGGATTTATATTGTTGTCCTTTTTAGCATCCCTAGATTCTTTAGAATTAGCCTTTATGCACTTATCATTTGTCTTAGATGTTGAGGCAGACGCACTAGTGGGACTAATCCTAAAAAGGCCAGGTGCTAACACTTTAGGAGTTTCGACAACCGCTTTTCCTTTATCAACAATCTTTTCATTTTCACTTTGCTTGGGCAAGGGTGTTGGAGTGACTGGTTTTGTCAAATTCTTTTTCTCATCGACTTTTGGAGCAAACCGTGAAATTGACATCTTTGGTTTTTGAACCGTGTTTGAAACATTTGGTTTCTCCGAAGTCGATGGTTTTGCAAACTTAGTTTCCTCACCCTTTCCTTTTTGACTTTCAAGCTGAGCCCTCAAAAGATCATTTTGCTCTTTCATGTTCTTTAAGGCACGCTCATACGACAATTTGTCATACTTGCATTCTTCCTTTTTTCGATCAAGTTGTTTAAAATATGACACATTTTCTTTTTCAAGCTTTATAAGAGCATTTTCATATTTTGAAACAATTTCGGAGGTCTCAGCTCTTAGTCGTTCATCGTCTTGAACAGAATATGTTTGTAAAATGATGGACATGATGTCAGTGGTCATAACAGCTTCGAAGAGAGAATCATTTAGGTTTTCCAAAACATTCATGTTTTCACGAGCATCATTAGCTTCGGTTACCAGGGATTTGTGGTCCTTGACAAAGTCGGCCGTTTCTTTTAAGAAAGCTAGTTCAAAATTTTTTTACACTCGCGCTGATGTTATTCAGTGGAATAGTAATTTCGTTTTGAAACACCTTTTGTAGTTCGATGTGAAAACTAGAATGCCAGTTGTTAATATCGATGGAAGTTTTGGATTTAACAATGTTTTGAAGTTCTTGAATTCTTATTTTAACGTCATCGAGAATGTTTCTAGCCTCACTTGTTTTAAAAGTGTTGTTAGAGGAAATTTGTTCCAGTTTTGAAAGAGACTTGGAAACAACTTTCTTTTTAGACAAGAATTTCACAAATGGTCGTTTTATGGAAAACGCAGGTGGTTCTGTTTGTGGAACAAAAGTGATTCCCGAAAGTTTGTTCAATTTGTTGTAATCAATGGGTTTCAAATCCTTTTGTTTCATTTTATTAATGCTCTCTTCGACATGTTCAATCGTTAGCACAGAATCCCGAACGACGGGAGGATCATGTTTGGTATAAATCACATTACCATTGTACAAAACATTCTGTTCTTGCTGAGCTTTCTTGAGATTACAAGGGGTGTTGTTACCGAGAGCCATTTTATGTTTCGTATGGTAAATCGGATTAGTTTGATTTGAAATCATTTTCATTGTTTGACTCGACTGCCCCGATTTAACCACTAACTCTTCTAAATGAGCAATCATGTGTTCTGACTCTACGATTTCTTCCAAAAGTTTGTCTTCTTTCTTTGCAAAATCCTTTTTCAACTCATCCATTTCTTTTTCAAGATTGGTAAAAGCTGCTTTTTGTTTAGAAAGTTGGTTTTGTAAATCAGAAATTTCCGCGTTTAAAGATTTTATCTTTTTGAAAGAATTAACATCAAGTGTATCAAACTTGAGTTGCAATTGTTGTTTCTCTGAAACGGAATTTTGATAACCAGTTTCTAATTCAGACAATCTTTTGTTATGAAATTCAAAAGCTTTAACGGTGGATTTGTAACTCTCAAGCTCAGCGGTCAATTTAACATTCGCGGCCTTAACATCGCGATTGACCTTTTGCACATTCTCAATTTCAATACGACAATTATTCAATAATGATTCAAATAAAGCACGTGTTTCCTCATCATTCTCAGCATGCTGTGAAACGAAGCCTCCATTATGATTCACATCTGGAGTTGCTGAAGGAGTATTGCTACTACTTGGCGTGTCCAGGGATGTATCATAAGTAGGTGCTTGCTTCTCAAAATGCTGTTCCTCATGAGGAGACATATCAAATATATCATTATTGTGACATGTGTTGAATTGTGATACCTCAGAGACTGCATTGACGTCATAAACAGGAAGTGTGTCAGAATCCGTGTTATACTTAGCTTCCTGAAGATTCGCCATGAATATGCAGTTCGCATCGATATCTTCTCTATCTTCCATGTCATCCATAAGAGCCATAAAGTCATTCTCCTCTGCATTCAACTGAAACCCTGCCTCTGCCTTTTGTGCCAGCATCACTGCTTTCTGCAAGTACGCTAGATCTTTCTTGTTTGGCTTAGTAGGACAGTTCCGTGCCATATGACCTACACCCTGGCAGTTGAAACACTTTACCGGATTACCCTGATTCATATTTCCCAAATTCCCAACTACTGGAGCTGCAACATTTCTATTCTGATTACCCATTGCCTGATTACCAACATTCTGACCCCTCTGATTTCCAACAAACTGACCCAACTGATTCCCTGCATTCTGACCATACTAATTCCCTGCATATTGACCTGCATTCTGATTTCCTGCATGCTGACCTGCATTCTGCATATTCTGATATCCCTGCGGATTCCCATAAACTCCAACCATTTGGCCTCCGTTGCCCATATTGAAACTCGGCTGAGCGATCTGCTTGTTGCGAGTATTCGATGAAATTCTTTGGTTGTTGTTTGTTGGTGTAGAATAGCGTCCTTGGAATGCCTTTGACAGAAAAGCAAACGCTTGAGTCAATGCTGCAGCAGCTTCATCATTGTCAGTGAATTCTGGTTCCTGGAATTGTGGGTATGTCTGTTGTGGAATAACTTGTTGTTGTTGTGGGTAGAATTGTTGTTGGTAGACCGGTGTTGGTTGTTGAATGCATGATGGTTGCATGTAGTTGTGAATGGATGATGATGGTTGTTGAGTGTTCACTTGTAATGGTGTTGGTGTATTAGCAATTAGTGCGAGAGGATCATGATTCTTTGCCAATCTTTCTTTCCTAACTTCATTAGCCTCAGCTTGGTTTTGCTTCAGAAAGTCATAGAGTTGATCATAATTCACCTGATGTAAGTCCTTTGTCTGATTAACAATTGTAACATAACAACCCCATTCTTCTGGAAGGTTATTGACGAATTTGATGTTTGTTGCAATTGTTCGAGGTGTCAACTTGTTTCTGATTAACTCATTCATCAACGTGCAAAACCTTGTGTAGTATGATTCAATCTGTTCACCTTTAGTGGATGTGAAGTTCTCCCATTCAGTAAGAAGTTTGTTCTCAACGTCTTGTTGTCCAATCTCTGTTCCATGACAAATCCTTCTAACACGTTCCCACATAGCATGAGCAGTTTCACAGCTGTCGACCGCAGCAAAGATCTCCCGAGGTAATCCAAGTTGGATTAGATGCATTGCCATATCATCAGCTTTGATCTGCGCCTTGTCTTCATCAGTGTAATCTTCTTCTGTTTGTAAACGCATGTATGGTTCAGTAGGATTTGTTGAGTTTGGATCACCTGCAACTTGAACTTGTCTTGGCTGAAATGGACCCTTCTTAATGGAGTTGAGCATGAGGTTACCATCAGTCTTAGTTTTGATGTAACGAAGCATGCGGCTTGTCCATGGGAGATATCCACCTTTTTCAAGCATAGGAGGTCGGTTTTCCGCACCGGCTGCATGAATATCTTGCTGAGATGCCATTGATGAAGTGTAGATGGATAAAGTTGATTCTTGGATCGTTCCAACGAAATAGGAGTAGAGTTTAGAGTGAGTTGATGCAAGTTTTTATGGTGAGAATTTTGACTGAAAACCTTAAAACCTCAATAACTTCTTCTCGGAGCGTTTTTAGGCCTCGAAACTTCGCCTAAATCGATAAATCATTTAGCGTGTCGTTCTTCTCTGTCTGACGGTCGTTTTGACAGCTGATTGGTCGAAAACGGAGTTACGGTTCAAAAGTTATGGCCGTTTGAAGTTTGGTCGTCAAAAACCTCACTTTTGTCAAAATTCTCGAAACTTTGCTGTGTTTTTGAAACTTTATGGATTGCAAAACTTTGAAGATTGCGAAACTTTGAGATGTTCTCGAAAATCTCTGAAGTTCTCGATAAATTCTGATGTTCTCGAAAATCTCTGAAGTTCTCGAAAAAATTGAAAAATTCTCGATAAACTCTGAAGTTCTCGATAATCTCTGAAGTTCTCGAAAAAATTGAAAAATTCTCGATAAACTCTGAAGTTCTCGATAATCTCTGAAGTTCTCGAAAAAATTGAAAAATTCTCGATAAACTCTGAAGTTCTCGAAAAACTTGTGATTTTCTCGAAAACCCAGTTTCACAAGAAATTTCGAAATTATACAATTTCGAAATTTAGCCCGAAAGTCGAAGTAATTTCTTTCTTATACAAGAGAGAAAATACCGAGTATCCAATTTTGAGCACGAACGGAGCCTTTTCTTGTGTTCTCGAAAAGTTGTCAAAGTGTGATTTCGAAATTAGGACAGTTTTTTGTATAAGCAAAAAGCACACCCAAACGACTTTTGCAATCCAAGATTCTTGTACTTCTAAGCTTAAAAACACCAAAACTTGTAGAAAGTTGCAAACTTGATGATTTTTATGAAACTATTGAAGATCTCGAAAACAAGTACAAAAACAAGATCCGAATTTTTTAAGCTAAAATCTTCAAAAAGATTGAAACTTTCTTGTTAGATAAAGTTTATAACACTAGTTTGTAATCAAAAAAGTGTTAAAAACCAAAAAAAACAAGAAAAGTAAGAATTTTTTAAAGAAAAAACATGTAGAAAGCTTTAAAAATACGAACCAAACAACCTCTTAACCCTCCTAAATCATTGTTAGGCGATTGATACCACTTGTAGGACCTTAGATATACCAACTTTATCACAAATATAGAAGATTAGAAGAAGAAAGATGGTGACTTGGTGACTTATATGTAATTCGTGTATATGTAGAAAGAGAGATGGAAATGAGAGCTTTTTATTCAAAGAAAACACACACAAATACACACACAAGCACACACCTCAAATGACTCATTTGAGGTGTTTATATAGTTAGACATATGACACCCTAATGGGCTTGGATGGGCTTGGTCATGGATTGGACTTTTACATTAAGTATAGACTAGTTGTAATACATAACTTATAACCTATTAGATTAGTCCAAACCATAAGCCCATTGACTATTCTATTGTAATCTACGACACATTACAAAGTTACATGTATGAGAATGACCATCACTTCTAAATACATATTTTTAATGCCAACATACTATGACAATTTGTCCAAAACACGCGAAAAACATGATTATTCTAGCCAACACCATTGGCATCATTCAAGTCCATAAATGTTATAAGGAGTGCAAAGGCAACTTCAGAAATCATCTCAGGGAATTTTCACATCGCCTTCTTTCTTCTTCAGGAACTGAAATACTTCCCAAAGGTTACTCTCGGTTAGTTAACCTCCTTCTTAGAAGTTTTTGTGGTTGCTTCTTCAGTCCTTCAAATCTAAAATGATGCAATCAGACGCGGAGTTTCAAAGGAAGACCAAATTAATTATTTATACGCGGAAACAGATAATGATTAGTGATAGTGGTACGTTTAAGTTCACGATAGTCGATACGTCATCGCATACTTCTCTCGTTCTTCTTCATAAACAAACAAGAGCATCTAAAGAGAATCACCAAGGTTAAAAAAAATCATATTCCATCAGCTCCTTCAATCTCTCAACTTCTATGGCACCATGGTTTCTTCACTGATATCAGTTCAATGTCCACTCTACTTCTTAAGCAGGAAGGAGTACCAAAAGGTTCATCAGAGAATACCGGAAAATCTTCGTATGACAAAATATTTCCCAATAGCAGAACTTTCCAAGGGTTGATAATAATGGTTTTCAGGACAACTTGGTAATCACATGAGTTTGGGGTAGGTGTTTCCATAGTGACAGAAATTTTAGCAGATGTAGAGAGTCATCATAATGGAATAGGGTGAAGCAGATTTTTAAGGTCACATTTCAGATATGGTAGTCTATGGTATCTTCACGAATAGCCATTCAGTCCAAAAGACCGTACAATCAGACATCTCAAAGTCAAAGGATTCATAGAGTGAATACAGTCGTCAAATCATACAGATAGTTCATATATCAGAGTCAAGTACATGGTTCAACAAAAATGTTGGGATGGATAAACGAACAGTTCAATGTGTGGGAATTTCGTTTAGCTTCTTAGCATAAGTAGCAGGTAGGATGTGTATCATTGGTAATACGAATATCGTATAATCGTCAATTGTGAGAGGTATAGAATCTCAGTTATCAGCATCATCATGCTTAGTTAACAAATCCATATAGAGATAGTATTTACATCATACCCTTCCAAAGGAAACGGTTGGCAGAACAAGGTTCATCATTCAAAGAGAGGAAACAAAACTTCTCATATTCGTGGTTCATAATTACCAAAATTCTCATAGGAGTAATAATGGATCATATAGAGTTAAGTAGTATCGGATGATACATTCATACCCAGCATAAGTAATGAATTTACAGAATGTGTCGAACACATTGTGGTTGAATGACCTACGATGTGGTCGAAAAGGTGTCAAACAGTTTATCAAACAAATCGGAGGCGGAGATCAAAATCTGAAAGTGAAACTTAAATGTGTAAGGTATCCAGGTAGCTTTCCGAGGTATTCCAAACTTACTTGGTTACTAAACTTAAGTTGCAAAACTTCTAACTTCTGAAACAAAGGTCCTTATAAGGCTTATCTAAGAGTAAAGGCACGATCAGAGTGATACGGAAGCAAATGATACTTACATAAATGTCTTAGTCTACCCATTCCTCACTGGTAATAACTTAGGTTCCTATGGGGAATCCTAATGTAAGGTTTCAAAGGTTGTCTTATGAGCGCCTACAGTGGAAACTTAGGGGTCCAAACTTCACAGGTCAAGGGTAAATGTATTACGAATCGCAGCCTGGTCTCTGATACCATAATTGTAACACCCCAACCCGATAAGGGTAGAAGTATTACATTACAGTGACATATCAGAACAAACACAAGCATATGATTCATACATACAACGAAATTCAGGGTTACAAATGAAAATCTGAAACTACAAGGTTACAAAACAATAAATACTATGTCTAATAAAGTGAAACTTCATCTAATCGTCTCTAGTCCAAAGCATAGTCTTCTAAGTCCAGTCACACTCTCTTCCCATAACCCAGCTTCCTACTAAAACCTGCCGCAGGAAAAGGAAATGCGGCTGAGCTTAAAAAGCCCAGTGAACAGATACATATACAAAGCAATGATAATGAAATAGAACTGAAATATAGTGCATTGGGGAATATCATAAGGAATAAACAAATGAATAATAGAAATGAAAGAATAGGATAGTCCTCCACCACGAGCCCAAAACTCAAAGTCATATCTCAAAGTCATAAGCCTTCAATCCATAATCTCACAATCAGAGGGGATACCTCTCAGGCAACCAGATAATATGAGGGGTGTCCTCATGTATCATAAGGGTGGAGTGATCAGCTCCCAGGGGTTGTGAAGGGCATGTATAGCACACAGTACCAATCACCTCAAAGTCAACTCAAAGTCATAGTTAAATCCACTAAGCATACATGTCTAGGATTGCAACCCATACGCCCCTTACTCAAAGTCAATCTCAAAGTCATATACTCAAAGTCATAATGGCCATAATAGTAATCATAAAAAGGGACGGCGTGAGAAATCACTCACCCACACATGAGTCATGCCAGTGGTGCATCACAGACATGCCTATGGTACCTCCATAGGTAGGAGAAACATAAATGGCTCGGGTATCAAACTAAGAGTCAGGTCTCAAAGTCATGCAAAAGATCATATAGCAAAGGTTTATCTCAAAATCATATCAAAGGTTCATAATAGCAGTTCATAACAAAGGGTTCATATCAGAAATAGTATTCAAGGTCCAATCAGAGTTTATCAGGTCAAGGTTCATATTCAAAAAATCAATTCATGGTTCAGTTCAAAAGTCCGTTTCAAAAGTTTCTATTAAAAGTCCAATTTAAATAATCTTTTAAAACAGTTTTCATAAAAATGGTCTTTCAAAATATAGTGTTCATGAAAGTTAAATAACCTTTCTTTTAAAAAGAAATTTAGCATCATTTATAAACATCTTTTCAAATCGGTTCTTCTCAAAACATTTCCATGGTATCATTAAGAAGGTTTTCATAGCATAGATTCATAACGGAGGTCATATCAAGTGGGATCAACAGAGAAGGTTCAAGCAAAGGGGATCATAGCAATGGCATCAATTCGGGAACTAACGGATCAGAATATGAAAGAGATCATGAGAAACCTTTTTGAGAAAGGTCAGAATATCTGTACCTTAAACCGCAAGTGCACACATGACAAAAACATAAAGGTCGGAAGCAAAACTCCTTCTTCAGCGAATCTACACGAATTAATGGTCGGCTTGTTATTAATAACTTATTAAATTCAGATTTCTCATTTTAGTCGGCTTTCCAGTTTTAGTAACTTTCCATTTAAAGTGACTTTCCACTTTTAGCAGGTTTCCATAAATAGTAAGTTTCCACTTTTAGAAAGTTTCCATAATTAGAAAGTTGAATCATTATTAATGGAATCAAAGTATCTTTTAACATATTTACACATTTGGTCCTTAGGATTTCATAACTTTACCTTTTACACCCTTATATTTCCAAATTACACTTTAAACCTTTTAGTCTTCATAGTTACACATTAAACCCTTAACTTATCCATTTTACACCATGATCACTTATTTTATCATATAATACGAATGGATACTCAAGTATTCATAATTTACACATTAAGTCCCTCAAGTTATCAAAGTTACATATTTAACCTTTTAATTTACAATTTCAACTTTTAATTATCTATAATTACATATTAAGCCATTAAATTACCAAATTAGCACAAAACCTCCTGAATATATTTTATTACTCAAATCAGTCCCAAGTTTCCAAAAATTACACTTTTAGTCCCTCTACTTTAATTAATTACAAATCGCACCAATTAAATACAATTAACTCATTTCTTGTAATATTTACACTTAGAACCCTCAAGTTATATTTTTCCCATATTCCTACTGATATATATGATCTTACAAAAATATCCCAGATGTTTCAAAGTTGGCAAAACACACCCTTGTACTTTATTTTCCAATCGGATTTATTTTAAAGTTACCAAAACCAAACCCTAATTTCATAAAATCATTATGCCATCATTATACAATCATTACTCAATCATTATTATGCATTAATTACCAGATCCAAACATAAAAACCCTAACCCTAATTCGATTTAGGGTTTCTTTTATTTTCTTCATTGTTTTCTTAATTAGCCGATTTATAAAATAAATCACAACACGAGATTTAAGCTTCTATAATTCAAACCCATATTTTTATGAGATCATAATTAATATATAAAGTTCATAAAAATTATCATTCATATCCAGAAAATTCATATACAATGATATAGAGTTTTGTTGCGTTTTTAGGGTTTTATTCACCAAAACGTTATAGAGCATGCATGGATCGATTAGAACATTTTATTTGGTGTTCATAAGGTATAAGGGACCTGAGAAAAATACCAAATCAATTTTGGAACGTGTGGAATCAGCAGTTCGATCGGATGTATACTCGATTGGCCAAAACACTCCAAAAATTGTCACGACTTCACCAAAGGCCTAGCAACCTTGAAACCAATTTTCGTGGGTCTTATTACATGTAAGGAACATCAAAAAAATAAGAAACAAATTTTGTGGAGGTCGAATAAGGTATAAACGAATTTACCTTGCCTTTAGGCTCGATAAGAAGAAAACCAAAACCATGATCGTATCAAGCTTCAATAATTCGAGAGGGATTTTTCTAGGACTCCTTGGATCGTGTATGAACTCAGAAAATTGCTTAGGAATATTAGGGTTGTCGAATGGAGGCTGTGGAAATTTTTGTGTGTGTAAATATTGGATCGGTATTAGGGTTTTGAAATAGAAAAGGTAGGGATTTGTTTTTAATATGAAGAAAACGTGTGGGGAGGAAAAAAAAAAGACCAGGAATTTCGTGATTTATGGTTGGGAGAATATTCATGAAGATTATCTTCCATTTTTAGATAATGTATATCTCTTTGATTTCCAATAAATCAAAATAAATTCACTTATCATTTAATCGGCCAATCTAAGGGCATTTTGGTAATTTTACCACACATATAAATGTTAAATAAGATTGTTAAAATTATTTGGGATCATAACTTGTGCATTGTTTGAAGTTTGGGAATTATTTGGATACTTTATAAGCCTTAAATAAATTTTTAAACTTGTAGGGGTAATTTGGTCTTTTCACATGCTTTCGGATTTTAGGTGTTACAGTAATTCCCCCACATAACTTATGTCTCCACAAGATAAACAATTGTCCTCATCAGAATCAGAGAACATCTCAATATGAGCATTTGGAAAGACAAGAGGGGGAGGGATATCACACATGTGATCAAGAATTCCCTGTGACTCACTTGGGATTGAGACAAGGTTCTCAACACTAGACTTTATGAATTCGTCCGATTCCTTTTTAGGAACAGTGTCAAGATGCTCGTCCCCCATGGTCTGAGAGTGAGTGGGAACCTAGGGTGCGATAACATCATACTCAGGGAGTTGAAAAGGACTAGCAGTAATGGAGTCTACAAGTTCCATTATTTCTACTGCTGGTGATTCAGTTATATTCTTTTCTCCCTGTATATGCATGGAAGGAGTCTCAACTGATGAACATGATGAGGTATCATCACATTCATCATCCTCATCGAGGAGAGCAGCATTTTGAAATTTAGCACGTGTTATAGCTGCTTGTTTTAAGACTAGTAATTCTTCCATGCTTCTTTCATTTCCAGCTGCACGTTCTTCAGCAAGTAATTCCGTGATAGATTTATCACGAGAATATGGAATGAGTGGAGACTGTGGGGATGTGGATGTGTCAAAACCGGAAGGTTGACATTGATCATCATTATGAGGACCCCCACAATATACACAAGAAAAACTTTGTGCATTGTGAGACGACATATTAGCCAACTCCTCCTTAATGTCTTTAATTTTCTCAAGAACCTCTATATAAGGGTCTTGTTGGATATGAGGAGTTGCTTGAATTATTTGGCACTGTGGAGGTGGGTCTTGAAACGAATAGTCGTAATTGTTACAAGGAAATGGATTCCTTGTTTGACAATCAGAGCTAAAGTGTGGACCTCCACAGTATTCACCACAGTTGAACTGATGTGGTTGTGAGTCGTATGTGTTTGAGTCATAATTGTTATTAGGAACCTGTTCATAGACAAACTGATTCCTAGTTTGACAATCAGAACTGTAGTGTGAACCACCACAATACTCACAGCAGTTAAACTGTTGAGTCTGGCTTGGTGTATTTTGATACGAAGCATCATTGAGATTTGGATAATATGATTCTTGCTCGTATGAATGTCATGGGTAGTTGGAAATTTTTTAGGAGTCGTTGAATGAGTTTTGATTAGGATCATAAGCAAATGAATTACTCGATCCACAAAACAAACAACTCCCGTCTCGAATATCATTACCACATTGTTCACATGTACACCAACGACATGGAAAACCGAAAAGCGGCTCACCACAATCGACACAAGGAACAAAATCTGGAGGTGGGACAAGTGGCGTGCTCAGAGAGCTAGGAATTTCCACCACTTCCGTTATGGTCTCGGGTTTTGGTTCTTGATAAACGTGAAGGTTGGGCAAGTCGTTCTTTTCAGTCACTGCCCTAAGCTCTGTACGTTTGCTTGACAAACTTTTAACCGTAAACCGTGAAAGGTTAGGATCAATTTTGAGCTTAGATTCTTGGACAACCGTAGGTTGGACGTATTTAGCACTTCCATAGTCAGAGGAAAGTACAGGGTCCTTTGTCACCCCGGTTTCTCGTTCCATTTCCCTCAATGGAGAGGGAATATGAATCGATGGTCCATCATAATCAACACGAATTCTAGACATCTTGGACAAGGCTTGAAGTTTTTCAAGCGCGAATAAGAATTCGGGTTCGATAGATGCCATAAGAATATAGAAGTTAGAATTAAATGGATAGAGGGTAAAGAGCTAAAGAATCAAAAAGGGTAAGAGGGAAAAGATGGATATTTTTGTGGTTTTAGATAAATATATTATAAAAATAAGAAAGAAAATATTTTTGGATTTTTGTTTTTGATGAAAATATGGACAAGGATGGTAAATATACAAAGGATGTATATTCAACAATCACTAATACAACAAATCGTTTAGAATAAGCGCACAACCTCCCCGGCAGCGGCGCCAAATTTTGATTCGCCTCAAACAGTCAGATAATTATTGGTCAACCACTTGTGAATGGTCAAGTATAATAGTCAAACAGCTGAGGCAAATGCTTCCGTGGAATACAGTGTTTCCCCGGGTCGTAATGTCCCAACGAGGTTATGATGGTATTAAAAACGAATCTGTGATCAGTGAATGTGAACAGGAAAGGTATAAAGTGTGTATGAGTGATCTAAACTAGGGTTTTATAACTTAAAATGACTTAAATAAACTATTAGAATAATTACGTGAAAGCTAGATATCTAAAACGTATAAACGTACACCAATTTAAAATCAGACGCGACTGCGTACTGAGAAAAAGGTGAGTTTTAAGGAAAAATAAACTACAAGGGTTAAAATTGAAAATTCTATAAATTTAAACTTAAAATAAAATTAAATTAAAAAAGAAAACTATATTTTAGATTATTTTATTATTTATTATTAATTATTTAATTAATAACTATTTAACTTTTTAATTAAAACTAATTTATATCAAACTAAAAATTATAAATACTACAAATTAAACTAAAAACTTATAAAAATAATTTCTAAACTTAAATTAGAACTTGAAGAAAGTATAAAAAATAAAAATAAATATTTTTGTCTTTTTATAGATTTTCTATTAATTAAAAACTATTTATAATAATTAAACTAATTAAACTATTTTAAATTACAAATAATACTAAATCAACTTAAAAAATTATGGAAAAATTTATAAATCTAATTAACCATCACAGGAATCATAAAAAATTATAAAAACTTTATTTTATATATTTTTAAACTAGTTTACTAATTATTATTCTATTTATTAAATAATTACCAATTAAACTATTTAAATTATAAAAACTATTAAATGAACAGTAAAAATTCTAGAAAAATTACTAAAATTATATTATGACTTATAAAAGCTAGGAAAAATATAAAATATAGGTGTTACTATATAAAAACTAATTATGCTAATTAAAACTTATTTATTGATTAATTACTAATAAAACTATTTTTAATTCTAATTAATACTAAAAGACAAAATTAAAATCTGAGAAAATTATTATAATTACTTTATCCTAAAATGAAATTAATAAAAATATAAAAACACAACTTACTTAATAAAAATGTAAAAATGAAAATTAAAATTAAATTATATTAAATAGAAACTATCACTTATTTTTATGTTGTATTTTCTGGATTTTTCTTTTACCAAACTATATTATATATAAAAATAAGCAACTTTTGTAAAAACAATTAATTTAGAACTTATTAATAAGCACTGTGGAAGCTTAATGCTACCACAGTTGACTTTGTTTGACTGAAGTGGTAAATAAGCTCACAAGAGCTTATGTGGGACCCACATTGGTATATTCTGGTTCAAATAAGTCTTATGGACTTGTCTAAGCTCAATTTGGTCAAATAAGCTCAGTAGATAAGCTAATAAGCCAAAATAAGCTAATCCAAAAACTGATTCCAACACAGAATAGGGACAAGGTTTAGGGCTTATTCTAGGTGGGGTCCATAGGGATTTAGGTCAAACAAAAGGTCACTCTAAAGAGTCTGGTAGGAGGGGGTTGAGGGAACCTAACTAGAGGGTGTGGGGCCCACTGTGGTGGTCACAAAACACCACCCAAGGTGGTGTTGTGACTGAGGTCTGATGACGCAGGGGAGGTCTTCCTCCCTGCAGCTTACTTTGGATGGATGGTGGGGTCCACACAAAAATACTAAAAATGTAAAGATGGGGGGAATCTAAACTAGAGTTGGTAGGCTATTAATAGAAACAAATTTCAAGTCTTAAAAGTAAATACAAAATTCAAAACAAATCTTGTGATTTTGGTAAAAAACTGAGAGAGTCAATTTTGACTTTTAACCAAAACTTGTAACTTTGACTATATTAAGTTTCTAGCTTAATTTAATGACTGAATATGAAGTAATAAGATGAAATGAGACTAAATTAAGCTAAAGCTACAACTTATTAGCTAATGGGTGGTTTTAAGGATCACAAATCCCTCACAGTTAACTGTGAGGGGTGATCAAATGGTTCTTTGACTTTTTACACTAGACTTACCCAATTTTATGACTTACCTAACTAACTTAGACCTATTATAACTTATGCACACAGAGAATACTAACAAATAAACCCTGAAACCTAGAGTAACAGGCTTATCCAAACACCCCTATAAGTGACAGATTTCAAAGGAAATCTAAGCTTAAGCTTGTACAGATTAAACAGAGATTTAAACTAAATTAAATAAGCTAAAACAAGCATGAATAAAGAACAATTAAGCTGAATTAAGTATATTTATAGTAATAGAACAAAAACCAGAAAAGTAACTTACAAATGGATCAACTTTGAGTTGAGAAACTAAGAACCAGTAAATCATATCATAACCTAGTATCCCCCATAGGATTCTAAACCATGAACAATCCTAGTTGTGTCCTTCTCCTTGCTCCAAGCTGCTTGTTACTAGAATTTTTTATTTTCTTACTATTTATCTTTAATATTTAATTATTTTTCTTTTGTGATCCAAACAGATAATAAAGGTTTTTTTAAAACTTATTTAAGCTGTGTCAGAGCTTATATGAGCTTATGAACTTAGTAACAACAACAATTAACAACATACAAGCTTTTGGTGATTTTTGAAATTTATGGAAAATATAAAAAACTGAGAATCAAACTGAAATCTGAAATTGATTATTGCAAAAGTTCAAAGATACATTAAAACAACTTAAATGATTACTAAAAAGCTTACAATTACACTAAAAAGGATGAATTACACTATTCGACAATAAAACTACTCTAACTAAACTAATCTAATACTTCTGGTCTTCTGCTTCTTTTCCCTTTTGTAGCCACTTTTTGAGTTTGTGGGACCCACCTTGACATTTCCCACCACTCCTTAGCCCTTGGATTGCTCAAATGAATCATAACCGTTTAAAATGGTAACTTGGCGCCAAAGGGTCTTGGGGGTACTGTAGATAACGTGGAGAGGGTTTTAAGGGTTTAAATGCGTTTAGGGGCATGTGTGAGGTGGAGGGTTTGCGTGGAGAGGTGGGTGATGAGGTGGAAGGCCAGGTGGAGGGTGGTTTTGGTAGCAGCGGTGGTGGTGGTTTTGGGAGGGAAAAGGGATGACTGGGTGGTTTGGTTTGTGGGTTTGACCAAACGGGTTGACCCCGTTTTATATTATAGGGTGGATTGGGCTGTGGTACTTGGGCCAGAAATAAAAGAAAAAGGGTGGGCTTGGTGTGGTATTTTGAGTTTAGATAATATAAAGGGTCCGTTTGTTTAATAACTTAGGAAACCACAAGGACCAATTATGTAAATAACTAAAAGTTGAGGGTATGATGTGTAATTTTCCAAAGTTTATCATAAGGGTTTAAATTGTCACATGTGAATAGTTCAAGGGTATTTTTGATATTTTTCATTTTTTAAATACCCGGGGACTAAAACTGACAAACTGCCAAACTTGAGGGACCAATTATGTAATTTCACCAAAATTCACACCAAGGACCATTCCTGCAAAAGATTATTAGTACAAGGACCAAAATTGATTTTTCTCAAAGTTTTTACATCCCAGGGACCATTTATGTCAATTTCCAAAGTACAGGGACTAAACTTGTAATTTTATGAAACTTTGCACCAAAGGACTAAATATGTAACTTTATGATTAAAAAGGACCTTTGATGACTTTTTCAAGTTTTAGAATGACTAGGGACTAGTTTTGACAATTTATGAAACTTGAGGGACTGAAACTGCCAATTATGCAAACTTTGTACGTTTTTCATCTATTTTTGCATATTTTGCATTTAAAACATATAAAACACACTTCTAAAATATTTTAAGTATTTTGATGCATATTTGAGTGTTTTTGTATGTTTTGGCAGTTCAGATTGGTATAAAATGATGAGTATTTAGACACTCGTCAACTAGTAGCAAAAGGATATGTACAGGAACTAGGAATAGACTTCGATGAAGTATTTGCACCAGTTGCACGTATAGAGATAGTTCATTTGATTTTAGCACTGGCAGCATATCATGGATGGCAAGTACATCACTTGGATGTCAAATCAGCATTCTTGCATGGAGAATTGAAGGAAGAAGTCTACATTACAACCTGAAGGTTTCATATAACAAGGAAATTCCGGGAAAGTCTACAAGCTCACAAAAGCATTATATGGCTTAAGGCAAGCACCACAAGCTTGGAATACAAAACTTGCTCAAACCTTAAAGTCATTAGACTTTAAGAAATGTAATCTCGAACAAGCAGTTTACACGAAGAGAAGCAAGACTTCCACACTAATAGTTGGAGTTTATGTTGATGATTTGATAATCACGGGCACTCCAAGGAAGGAAATAGTCTTGTTCAAATCCTAGATGGAAGACAAATTTGAAATGACCGACTTAGGATTGTTAGCTTATTACCTCGGGATAGAAGTTACTTAGACAGGAGGAGAGAATACAATCAAGCAAACAGGTTACATCAATAAGATCTTAAAAGATACAAGTATGATGGAAAGTAATGACACAAAGATACCTATGGATCCGAGTACTAAGTTGGTCAAGGCGGAAGATGGAAACTCAGTTGACGCAACTTATTACAGAAGCCTAATTGGATGTCTCAGGTATCTACTACATACTAGACCATATCTTAGTTACTCAGTTGGACTACTTAGCAGATTTATGCAAGACCCAAAGGATCATCACTTGAAGGCAATAAAGCAAGTAATTTGATACATCAAAGGAACAAAGGAGCATGGTATTATATACAAGAAAGACGACGGCTGGAAAATTACAGGTTACAGCGACAGTAGTTATGGAATCAATACTGATCAAGGAACAGGAACTATTAGAATAGTATTTTACTTTGGAGAATCACCTATTACCTGGTGCACTCAGAAGCAACCGACAGTGGCACTCTCATCATATGAATCAGAATTCATGGCAGTTGCTGGAGCAACATGTCAAGCTTTATGGTTAAAACGGCTACTTAGTGAACTAACGTATAACACCCCGTAAAATTTTCCTACGATTAACACGTTACCATAACATAGATTAACCATTTTTACCCATAACAATTTTCTTTATATATATATATATATATATATATATATATATATATATATATATATATATATATATATATATATATATATATATATATATATATATATACTTTGTCAATTATCACGTTATTCACTCTTATCTTGAAACGACATTTACACCTAAACCTTAATAACCTAGATACCATATGTAACTTAAAACATTGATACTTAATAAGTATACGTTTCAATAATTAACAAATACAATTTAAATAAATCCCGAGCCTACTAAAAATTCCCATGTGTACTCGCTAATAATATTGGACCTCTAAGAACCATGAACGACAATTGTTATCAACTTTCAAATATAATTACTATACTAGAATATTGATCAAGTTAAGGCACTTTACAAGTTTCATCTCAACTTGACACAAATAGCATTTTATTTCAATAACAATTCGTATGAATTCTAATAAACCACCAACTTTCTGTAACATATTTAAATCCCAATTTTAAGGCCCTTCTGCTCCGAACCAGGAAAAGTGTAAAACACGAAAGTTGTCCGAAATAATGTTTTACGTCTAGACAAGCGAGATTTTTAAACCAAAAACGCATTTCCAGGCTGTTATCTATAAAATACGACCTGACCCAAGTAAACCTCCCTCACTCGTTACTTCCTCAGATGCAACCTACAAGCCCATGTGCAACTCATACACTACCTCCCCCAAGTGTAACCTAAGACAAAATACCTGAAATCCTTTCTTTTCTTGTTTGTATCGACACACCACTACTCACCTCCCTTATATATATGTGTTCCTTCCTACCATTTGCATCAAAACAACAATTCATATATCATCTTTTCTCTTTTCTCTGCTGTACGAAGCACACCACACACAAACACATATTTATTCATTTGATTCACTTGTTTATTGATAATAAATTGAAGGCCATGGGTGTTGGTTTGAATTGGGGTCTCGTTTGGTTCAAGCTAACCACAACCACACCTCTTTTGTGATCTCCCTTCCTCTCTCGATCCTGGTGGTATGACAAAACTCAATCATCTAATTTATTATCCTCTTAATATAAAACTGACTAATGAATTATTCGTATGGTTTTCGTGGAATAAACAAGAGTTATAATTTTTCCTTACATGAATTCGTGTGGTTAAGACTAATTAAAAATGGGGGGATTTGGTTTGCTCGTTCACAGCCCAACGAGTAGATTTTAGTTGTGCATGCTTGTTTTTGTAGGGCTCGAATTGTTTTGGATTTGCATATATTTGAAGTATTTGGTTTATTTGTTAAGTGGTTTGTTTAGCTTATTTAATTTATTGTTTAATTCATTAAGAGGTGGTGTTTATTTTGTTTTGGCTCACACCACCACGACTCAAGGGTCCGTTTGGATTGGTTTCGGCTCACACCACCACGACTCAAGGGTCCGTTTGGATTGGTTTCGGCTCACACCACCACGACCTAAAGGTCCGTTTGGTTTAGCCCACCCCAAGAGTGTGTGGATCTTTTATTTGTCTCAGCCATACTAGCTACTAAGGGTGCATTTGCTACTGATTTTCAGCACGAAAAGGGGTGCGTTTGCTGCTGCAAAACAGCCCCGTTAGCGGCCGTTTGTTGGCTGCAAAACAGCCCCAACATGGGGTGTGTTTGTCTGCTTATTTTCTGCACCAAAAGGGTGCATTTTGTTTGTTTATTTTCTGCCCAATGAGGGGCGTTTATTTGCTGCATTGCAGCCCCAAAAAGGGCACGTTTGCTTCTGAATTTTCTGCGCTTAAGGTGCGCTTGGGTTTGCTTAGCTGGTTCACCAACACAGCCCACTTAGGGTGTTTGGTTTTGCTTGTTTCCAGCCCACACCGCAAGGTGTTGGGTTTGGTTTAGTTGGCCTACACCGCAAGGTGTTTGTTTTGCTTATTTCAGCCCTCGAAAGGGTGTGCTTGGTTTTATTTGTTTCGGTCAAAACAAGACAGCCGAAGGGTGTTTGATTTGTTTATTTTAATGATATAGATGTTTATTTATTTGCTTACTTTAAAACATGGAATATTTATGGAACTAAGTATACATTGGACATATTGAACTAGTAAGCGATTTTGACTATTTAGACTTACGACGGACTATAAAATAGTAGACACAATAAATTTGTATTGACACTGGACTATTATCGGGCCGAAAAGCTTAATAACCAATAAATATAAATTGAAACTTCTAACACTAGTTATTAGTTAAACTTAACTAATCTACTTATTTTCTCACTTAATTGCTACTTGATCCTTACATGTTTATTTCCTTTCATAAGTGTGCTATATGTTTTATACTATGATATGTGTATTCGAGTCTTAGCCTCAAAACCACACGAATGATGATACTAAACTTTTACAAACATTAATACAAATATTTCACGAAAACTAAAACATATTATCTTTTGAAAACTCATACGCTTTGTGTACTCTTCGCGTACCGTATTTGTGACAAGCTCATATTCATTAGGTCGTGCCGAATTCAATATCATTATGCTCCAATTCTTGACATCACTTATGTTACTCTTTTCGGCCATACTCTTTGGCACCTTTGTGTTACTACCTTTCAAGGTGAGTCATAGCCCCTACTCTTACTTGTTTTACAATGATTTATAAACGTTTTTGGGGGAGATACATGCTTAACTACTGCTTTTACTTTTACAAGTATTCATTAATTAAATACATGACTGTATTTCATATAAACTTTACTGGTTTACACATTTTTATATCTCATAAGGAAATACCTGCTATAGACATGATTACAAGCGATTTTCCAACGATATGCTATATTTGATCTCTATTGCCTAAGTACCTATTACCGAAAGTCCCCCGATCATGCGCCTTAATCACTTGCAGGGTGAACGTAAATAATTGTGAATAGATCTATTAGGGATTGACAATCCCCATTTGGTCGCTAGAGGAAAGCCACCAAATGCACTTTATTTGATTCCATAGGTTACTGGTAAATACCTATCTTGAGGGCCACTGTTTTACATCATTATTATGGATAATTTTGATACCTGTTAATCGTTGAGTGTCATGAGCTTAGGGCAAGAGAACGGTAATAATATAGCACTACAATGACTGATGTTAAGGGCGTAAAATGCTGTAGCCCACTGTTTTATTTAAACAACGAGATTGTGCTCACTATATAGCAGGAAAAACTATTAATAATTGGCAAACGAACTACTATTTTGGTGTTGGCCCGGTGAAGGGCAAACCAACGGATTGATTTGTATTGAATTGATAAGGAAATCACTCATTTTATAATTAACGATTTAAACTATAAACTCTATGAACTCACCAACCTTTGTGTTGACACTTTTAGCATGTGTTTATCTCAGGTAACTAAACAAAAAGGAACTTGAAGGCACGGAGTGGGCTTGTAACCCGGCATGGGCTTAAATAAACATTTTGACATAATTTCAAATAAACTTGTTGTTTAAATTATGAAACATCTTGATGTCTTGAATATTTGGTATTTTGAATGAATTAAACTTTAAAGCGTCACTTTTGTGTCGTTTTCTATGATTGTGACAAAGATCCTCGAAGTAACACCCAAAAAGTCTTCCGCTGACATTTTAAGTCTTCCGCTGACGTGATGATTTTGGGGGTGTTACATAACGGGTTGGGAGGAGAAAAGAATAACACTGACGGTTGATAACATCTCAGCAATAGCACTCGTCAAGAACCCAGTTTTTCATGAAAGAAGTAAGCATATCGACATTCGCTATCATTTCATTCGTGAATGCATAGAGAATGGACACATCAATGTGGAACACGTCAGTGGAGAATTACAAAGAGCAGATATATTAACTAAAGCTTTACCAAGACTAAAATTTGTCACTATGTGACAAATGCTCGGAGTTCAAGATCTAGGATGAAAAAATGATCAAGATTAAGGAGGAGAATGTGGACTTTAATCTCGACAATGCTTGCTACTTATGTAACAAATGAAAGCCTAAGGGCTAAACACGTTTATATGTTAGTTTATAACCGTATGGCGGTTATGGTAGTTAAAGTTAGTTAAGTTAGTTAATTTCGGTTATGAATATACCGAACAGTCAAAATGGTTCGTGTGAACCATTATATAAACGCAGGACATGTAACATTCGAATGTTTAGACGATATACATTATTATTCAGTAACAATTGCAACTTGTATCGACTAGACTAGGGACAACAACCTTCATGTATGCGATGGATTATCAGAGTTTCATCTTTACTCGAAAAAAGGCAGGGTGTTTTGCCCTGAGAAAGATGCCTTAGCTATCACCATTGGTGATCAATTACAGGTAAAAATAATAAATTCATGTTTCTTCACTTTTTCTTCAAACAAAAATCTACAACATTTACGTTAATGGAGCACTAGGTTTAGTACAAACTTAGTTTAGTGAAAGCTACAGGGAATCAGAATCGGATTGAGTAAATTGAAAATATTGTCCTTGTGGTCTGGCCAAATTGCAGATGCGGTCTATGTGAGAAACTTTGGTGTGCAATTATCATCCATAGCATCAAATAAACCTTTCACTCCCAGAATTAGACGATAATTGCAAGCAAAAGTTCTCCAGGGGGATTGCGACGTCTGTAATTTCTAGATTGTAGGAATTGTGTGTGGATTTGTCCGGAGCACTTGGACGATTTTTTGCCGTTTAATCTATATTAATCAAATGTTAAATATTGCAGAAATGGCGTGATGGGAAATATAAGCATGTAATGGGGAGGCCAATCTCCAAAGATGAAGGAGATGATCACATTTTAATGTTATTATTGTACAACCCAGCATCTACTCTTATTCAAATGAAGGAGATAAAGACTATTTCAGTTGGTCACTTATGGTGTACCCCATCCTACAGCCGAAGCCTAGCCGCCGCCCATCAGACAATATACACACTACGCTCAAAGTGATCATTGGCGTAAAGCCTACTAAGATATCATAAAATAATCCACCAATACACAAGAGTCCATCCTACGAAGCCTGACCCTCCGAGAGACCCTAGCCTCCAAAAGAGATCTAGGCTTCGCGTAAGAAGACAAACAGAGAATATTGCATGGTTCCTACCACCAATAACGGGTTTCCTATATTCCCGTACGTGCAACAACCGCACATGGGCACGGTCTCGCAGCCTATATTTTAAGCTTTCCTACTGGCTAGAGAGAATGTGCTTCACCCCAACCAATTCGGCTGAGACACGTGGCAGACTACAGGTCCTTCCTATTGGCTAGAGAGAATGTGCTTCACCCCAACCAATGTGTAAATGTTGTGTGTGTATAAATTTTGTTTCCATATAAAATTAATAAAATTTGTATTTTATTAATTTTATTAAATAAATAATTACACGACTTACGAGAATAATTAAACATATTCCTAAAAGAAGAAAAAGAAAAAAAAAATCATTTCTACTTACTAGTCGCTCAAAATATTAAATACAAGTCGTCCGAAAGTTCAAGTTGAACAATTTATTTTTGTATTATTGAAGTATTTTGTTTGTTTGACATTTTTCAGTAAAAGACAAAATTCAAGTCACCTAAAGTACAAGTCGTCTTGATAAAAGTACACTTAGCTTACACATTACTTACACACATGTACTTGTTTAATTAAAAAATGGACATCTGTCAAAAATTTAATGTAGTCGCGCAGTCCCCTTATCACGCCATGCTATTTTTAGAAGTGAGTTTTTTTCCCATAAATGTTTAACCCAACTTTTTTTTTTTTTTTTTTTTTTTTTTTGAATTTTCTCATATTTTAATCCGTTTCTTAAGAGAAGTGGCAAGTAGTCCTTCTTTTTCTTCATATCTGCTTATCAATTTGGTACATATCTGGACCACATTGTTGAGCATCTATTGTTGGATCGTAAACTTGATTTAGTCCAATAAAGATTGGACTATCCATAAAAGCCCAAGCCCGTGATCAAGAAGCTTCTAGAATGACGAAGAATAGTATGGAAGATTCTAAAAAAGTCATAGAATTGTATGGAAGCTTCTAGAATGTTGTAGAATGGTATCTATAGAAGTGTTTAGAATATTGTAGTAGATGATAACTACTAGAAGTATCTAGAATATGATAGGACTATCTAGTAGGAGTTTTCTAGAATTAGATGATTAGATAAGGATGACGATGTATTAAGAAAGATCAAGATGATACAAGAAGTATCTAGATCATAGTAGAGTATCCATGGAAATATCTCATCTCTAGAATCTTCCATGGACTAGTATAAATAGGTGTGGTGTAAACATTTGGAATGAAGCAAAGTTAAGGAATAAAAGTTCCATTGCAAAAGTTCTCTAAGTATTCCTCTCTTCGTAAGCCTAAAAGGCCCTCGTGTTTTCCAACAAAGTGGTATCAGAGCTAGATGATCGAGATGTCAGATGCAATGAACTTGTTCCAATTTCCTCGTCTTACCAAAGACAACTATGGTAGTTGGTGCATTCGTATGAAGGCGTTGCTCGGTTCACATGATGTGTGGGAGATAGTCGAAAAAGATGTTGAGAAAGTTGATGATAAAAGTTCGTTGAATGCCGCCCAAAGGGTGGAATTGCAAAAGGTAAGAAAGAATGATCAAAGTGCTCTTACACTCATCTATCAATGTCTTGATGATGCAATGTTTGAGAAAGTTCCAAATGCAACCACTTCTAAGGAAGCGTAGGAGATCCTTCAAAATGCTTTCAAAGGAATTGACAAGGTTAAAAAGGTACGTCTTCAAACTCTCAGAGGAGAGTTCGAAAAGCTCCAAATGGAGGAATCCGAAACCATTTCGGATTATTTCACTCGTGTCTTGACCATTTCAAATGAAATGAAGAGAAATGTTGAAAGCTTGAGTGACACAAGCTAGGGTGATAGAAAAGAGTCTTCGCTCTTTGCCACCAAGCTTTGATTACATTGTTGTGGCCATATAGGAGTCAAAAGACATAGACTCTATGACCATTAATCAACTCATGGGATCTTTACAAGCCCATGAAGAGAAGTTGAAGAAAAGAAGGGGGAAAGAACCCTTGGAGCAAGCTTTATATTCAAAGGTCTCTTTCAAAGAAAGAGAAAAGAGCTTTCTACATGGAAAAGAGCAAGGAAGAGGACGCGGTATTTTTCGAGTTCGTGGTGGTTTCCAAGGCCGAGGACGAGGAAGAGGAAGAGAAGATGTCAACAAAGAAGATGAAAATCAATGGTCTCCATATCGAAGAGGTCGTGGGAGAGGCTTTCAATCTCAAAGAAGAGGTAGGTCCCAAATACAATGTTATAATTTTCGCAAATATGGTCATTATGCCAATTAGTGTAGTAGCTCAAGACAAGTGAAAGAAAAGGCTAATCTTGTGGAGGTAGAAGACAAAGATGAGCTTACCTTGCTAATGTCAAGACGTGACGAACAAGAAGAGAGGATAGAGCCATGGCATATAGATTTCGCTGCAAGTAACCATATGACTGGTGAAGAAGACTTGTTCGTGGAAATGGAGAATAGTCAAGGAAATGTCACCTTTGGAGACGAATCAAAGGCGCCGCTGAAAGGAAAAGGTAAGATACTTATCCAAGCTAAAGATGGAAGTCACCAATATATTTTGGACGTATATAATGTGCCCAATCTTAAAAGTAACATTTTAAGTGTGGGACAACTTTTAGAGAAAAACTACGATATTCATTTCAAAGATCGTAGTGCTACAATAAGAAATCCTGAAGGAAAGCTCATAGCAAAAGTACCTATGACCAAAAACTGAATGTTCCTCCTAAACATTCAACTTGATGAAGCTAAGTGCTTAAAGAGTTGGTTGAAGGATCATTCGTGTCTTTGGCATATGAGGTACGGCCATACGGGCACTTAAACTTTGGTGACTTAAAGTTATTATCCTCAAAGGGAATGGTGAAAGGGTTAGATCAAATTGATCATCATAATCAAGTGTGTGAAGGATGCCTTCTTGGGAAGCATGCTAGGAGTTCGTTCCCAAAAGAAGCGAAATCAAGAGCTAAGGAGCCTCTACAAATAATTCATATGGATTTGTGCGGTCCCATTACTCCACCCTCTCATGGTAATAATCTTTACTTCATGCTTTTTATTGATGACTTTTCAAGAAAAACTTGGGTATATTTTCTAAAAGAAAAATCCCAAGCTTTTGAAGCTTTTAGGACATTTAAAGCTATGGTAGAAAAGGAGAAAGGTTTAAAAATTAAATCCATGAGATCCGATAGAGGTGGTGAATTTTTATCGAAAGAATTTAATAAATTTTGTGAGGATAATGGGATCTGTAGATTTCTAACGGCTCCTTACTCCGCACAACAAAATGGAGTGGTGGAGAGAAATAATAGAACCATTCTCAATATGGTCCGAAGCATGTTGAAAAGTAAGAAGATGCCAAAGGATTTTTGGGCCGAGGCGGTTGATTTTGCAGTATATCTATTGAACCGGTGTCCGTCAAAGAGTTTAGACAACAAGACTCCACAAGAAGCATGGAATGGAATAAAGCCTACCGTCTCTCACCTAAGGGTATTTGGAAGCATAGCATATGTCCATGTTCTGAGCCAAAGGCGATCCAAGCTTGATGATAGAACTGAGAAGTATGTGTTCGTTGGCTACGACAAGCAGTCAAAAGGCTATAAGCTCTATAATCCAATCACGGGGAAGGTGGTAGTAAGTAGAGACGTAGAGTTCGATGAAGAAGAAGCATGGGATTGGAGCATTAAGGAAAATGAAAGGTATGACTTTATTCCTATAAATGACGAAGAAGAGACGGGTGAATCAAATGAAGAAGTCCAACAACCTCAAAGTCCAACTCCAACCCAAGACTCACCTTCAAGTTTAAGTGAAGAAGAACCAAAGACAAAAAGTTTGAATGAGCTCTACGAGGTAATTGAGGAAATACCCCTTCTTTGTTTATATGTTGACTATGAACCTTTAGTTTTTGAAGAAGCTATGAAAGCAAGAAATTGAGACAAGCAATGGATGAGGAGATAAAGTCAATCGTGAAGAATGATACGTGGGAGTTGACGACCCTTCCGAAAGGCCAAAAGGCTATTGGAGTTAAGCGGGTATACAAGATAAAGAAAAACGCCAAAGGCGAAGTGAAGAAGTACAAGGCAAGGCTTGTGGCTAAAAGGTACAAGAAAAAGCATTGTATCGACTATGAAGAGGAAGGATGTACGAGTGATATATGCGAGATCCGAAAACCAAGATGTTGATATCCACACCAAGCCGTTCAACGAGCGAGATTTCTCAAGACTAAGGATGATGCTTGGAGTCGGGAAATCAAATTTAAAGGGGGTGTTGGATCGTAAACTTGATTTAGTCCAATAAAGATTGGACTATCCATAAAAGCCCAAGCCTGTGATAAAGAAGCTTCTAGAATGACGAAGAATAGTATGGAAGCTTCTAAAAAAGTCGTAGAATTGTATGGAAGCTTCTAAAATGTTGTAGAATGGTATCTATAGAAGTGTTTAAAATATTGTAGTAGATGATAACTACTAGAAGTATCTAGAATATGATAGAAATATCTAGTAGGAGTTTTCTAGAATTAGATGATTAGATAAGGATGATGATGTATTAAGAAAGATCAAGATGATAAAAGAAGTATCTAGATCATAGTAGAGTATCCATGGAAATATCTCATCTCTAGAATCTTCCATGGACTAGTATAAATAGGTGGTGGTGTAAACATTTGGAATGAAGTAAAGTTAAGGAATAAAAGTTCCATTGTGAAAGTTCTCTAAGTATTCCTCTCTTCGTAAGCATAAAAGGCCCTCGTGTTTTCCAACATCTACAACTCATGAACTTTATCATAATTTATAAATGACTACATTCTATTATATTTACATGAACTTTACACTTATAAACTTCCCAAGTTCATAGATTGACTTATAAACTTCCCATATAGATTGACCCAGGGCCGGATCTAGTACTTGGCCACGTGTGGCAAGTGCCGCACATGAAAAATCTCGATGAACAGTAAATGTGTGTATGAAATAACAGTTTTTTTAGCTTGCCACTACTAAAAAGATGGTTCAAAATATGGTATAGAGATATGAAATGGGAGGAAGATGATAACTTTGACTTATCTTCACTTCTAACCCTTTAAGTTTATATTTTTTGACCCCTTAAGTTTATAGATCTTACACTTTTGTTCTTGCTTATATTTACATACATGTACAAAAATGTTTACATAATTAACAATTTCAGCCTTTGTTTTTATAACTTAATTACAAATGAGCCAATTACTAATTTGAAGTTATAGAGAACCTTACACAGCATATTGTTTAAATAGGTAGAAGTATTAGATGTCGGCTAATGGTATTATTGTGAATAAATTCTTCATGATGTAGAAGATGATCATTGATTTTAAGACATTCAAAGTTTATTTTTCGTTAATCAAATTGCATTGTAATATTTAAACTGGGCAGTTTAGTATTGATTTTGAGCAACTTGAATTTGATACATTATTTGTGCCACATGCTTATTAAAAATCCTGGATTCGCCACTCGATTGACCTTGCTATACAATTTATCATATTCCCTCTTCTAGAGTCATATGCATGGACTACAACCTTACTTAGCTTCTCCCTGTAAACTTAACCAGACAATGAGATGCTCCAGCAACAACTAGTTTTGTCAAACCTGCCTTTAGTATAAAAAGTATATTTAGGATTCACATTAGAGATGGTCTAAGTGATATATGTATCGAAATTAATTTTGAGGGTTCAAAATAATATCTTAAGGTGGTTTTATATTCATTTCAAGATTATGAAACTACCAGGGAAAGATCGACACCGAGTTTTTGATTGAGGTTGTTGCCTTAGTGAAAAATAATCTTAATCAAATGATTTAACATGAAAGTTGAAAAATGTAAGTACAATAATACTTGAGAAAAGATCTCAATTCAGATGACAAATCAATTGAAGAAAGATCTCATCCAACCAATATACACAATAGTTCAAGTTGCAAAATAACGAAAAATACAATAATTTTATCTGAATTTGCAAAACAACGAAAAATAGATAATGTAATCACTTCCTGGTTCACATTAATTTAATCTCAAATCAATGTATTAGTATTACTAGAAATCACGTATGTTTAACTTTATGACACATACAATATTTGACGGATAATCAAACTAGCATCCAATACAAGGTACAAATTATTACGGAGTACTGTAATACATAAGGTAAGAAAAACTGCAATAGTAATAGACACAACATTCAAATTTCAAAACACAAATGTAGCCCATAGTCCTGAATCAGCAACAGCAAAGTAGAGTCGGTTTTGCCATGTTTATGATCATCGTCATGTGGGTCCACTTTTTATTTTAAGGCAAGCATAATCTAAAACACATAGAGCGGGGGAAAAAAAAACCCGAATGTAATCCGAACATTCGGGTGCACTGATTGTAGTAAACCTGCAAAAACATCAAACTTGAGCATCACATATAGGAATCATGTAACTAGACAAAGTAAGCTAGATGTAGCAAAAATGATTCCTCTTATATGTTGGGTAACAAGTCAAAATGGTTACGGGTAGAAACAGGTTGGGTAGGATGGATGTGTTAGTATAAAAATACTACTCCTTCCGTCTCAAAATTATTGTCAGAAGATAAAAAAACATATAGCTTAATAAAAGTGGGGTCACTTTAATTTTCAACCACTCAAATAGAATATTCCCCACTATATTCTCTAGTTTTTACTTAAAGAAAGTGGACAATTAATTTGAGACATCCCGAAAAGAAAATATGAACAATAATTTTCAGACGAAAGGAGAAGTAAATAAGTATTCAAGTAAATATTATTAGAAAAACTATAATACTAATATGTGTATTATTTTTTTTGTATTACTACGTAATTTGATTAGGAGATAGGTTGGAAGAAATTGCATACGCATTAAAAGCGACTTTTAACTTATACATTCGACCCATTTGACTCGCTCAATTTTAGCCAAGTTTTTTTTTTTTTTTTTTTTTTTTTCATCACTCGTTTAGCCTGTTGGTTCCAACTTCCAAGATGTCACACAAATAAAATTTAAGATGATCAGCCTTGAAAGATTTAAGGGCACAAAAAGACACTATAATGGTCCAAAAAGACTAACAATTACCTATCTTGGTAACATAGATTTCTTTGGCAGCAAGTTGATGAGGTACGTACCTGAGGCCATGTTACGTTTCTAGACAACTCTAGTCGACACGATCGCGCTCAAAATTTGGGCACTCCGATTCAACTATCTTCATTGATGACTTGCCATAGGCACCTATTCTTTTCAACACCGGTAAGTCTTCAAGATGCAGCGTGTTTAAACATGTATCGTTATATATGTCTGTAAACAGCGTCTTTATCTTCTCACATGACCTGATCTCAATGGTATCGATTTTAGCCAATGGTATACATGAAAAGAGAACATGTTCAAGCATTGAACAATTTTCCAATTTCAGATTCACAAGACTGAGTTCGTGAATTTCCTCATTTTCGATGGATAAGCTCTTCAAACTAGTAGCACCAGAGATCCATAACGTCTTCAGACCTCTTGTAATCTCAAATTTATCTTTGGTTTGCTTCAGTTTCGGGCACTCCCCAATTTTGAGAGTTTCTAATGATGGAAATGAGGCACTAATGTCCTCAAGTTCTGGTAGCTCCCATAGATGCAATTTTATCAACTTTGGAAGTTTACCTCCATCTCCGATCGACACTATCTTGTCACAATGTTTGATTTGAAGAACTTCAAGGTTTGTTGGCAGCCATAATGATGAAAAAACTGTTGAAAGCTTCGGACAACAGTCTATATACAAACTCCTAAGACTATCCAAGCTCCTAAACAACCCTTTTCCTTCATAAATAGTCTCTAGAAGAGCCATATTACTAATTCCCAGATCTTCCAAGCAGGGCAATTCGAAATTGGGATTATCGTTTCCTTCATTCTCGCTGAAAATGGTAACCATGTTTCCGCACCTTTCTAGCCAACACCCCCTTATCTTATTGAGCATAAGGGCATCAAATCCAGATGGCAAACCCTTGAGCTTGTAATCAATAAGAAACACCAATTCAACAATGTTGATAATGTTCTCGATACCTTTTGGACAATGGCTGAATCCGCGAATCTGCACTGACTTGTTGTCCTTGTATTGAGAAAACTGATGAGTCTGGAAGTAGACATCATGAACAAGTTCATTGTTTTGAAGATATCTATCCCCTGTTTCACGTTCCACCTTGACCGGAATCGCGCATAAATGGTACTTTCCATCTGGCAATTGATTTTTCTTAAGAGTTTCAAGAAACTGAGAGCCACTAACAAACACTGGAGGTTTGTCAATGTCTGACAGCTTGCAAATGTTCCATTGGTCTTCATGGCTGCTGTCAACCTTGATATTTGGAAACTCAAAGTAGTCAAGATGAACTAATTTTGAGATGTCATTGTCATCAGGTATTTTCAGGTTGGGCTCAAATAGATCTTCAATTTTTACATCTGTATAGCCTTCCAACATAGGACAATCTTTGAGCATGAGCTTTTGAAGGTTGGTGGATTTTTCAAGATTTGGTAAACATTTGATTTTCGATAGCGAAAGATCCAAAACTTCAAGTTTACTGAATGGTTCCAAATCCAGCTCACTGGATGGTTCCAAATTCACTTTGGTATCTGGAACCGGGCATCCAGCAAGATAAAGCTGAGTAAGGTTTGTGAGTTTTGACATGGGTGGTAACTGTTCGAGTGAAGTGTAAGAGAGGTCGAGAATTCGAAGGGTTGTCACATCCTTGACAAATTCTGCCGATTTCAACTTTATATTTGAAAGATTTAGCTCCTCAAGAACAGAGAAACTCCCACTTAGCTTAAGATTCTGCTCAAGATTCTGCAAGGCGCTGCAGTTCTTAAGCAAAAGCTGACGGAGGTACTTGCTTGAAGTTGAAATGGTCGGGAGGGACGTTATCTTTGTTTCTGATAAATCAAGCTTCTGAAGACGAGTCAAATTCTCAATGGATTCACATTCGATTTTTGTTAAAGCGTTACAGTTTGATGCATCAAGAATTTCCAACTTTGTAGCCGATTCGAGTGACGGCAAACGTACTAAAGAAGAACAGTGTGATAGGAATAGTTTACGAATATTTGAAAGTTTAGAAAGTGATGGCAGGCATTCAACATTAGTTTCTGAAAGGTTGAGCTCACGAAGACTTGTCATATGGTCAAAGAATCCGTCGGCAATTTCCTTGAGGTATCTTGAGCCCGAAAGATCAAAAACTTCAAGGTTTTTAAGGGATTCGATGCATGAAAGTTGTTCTAACTTAAGGCAATTCTTAAGATAAAGATAACGAGGTGTGGAAATGTTGAGAGGTAAACGATCAAGAGCGGTCCCTGATAGGTTTATGGTTTTGAGGGAACGTAGGCTTTCTAAAGATGAATCGTGGAACTCTTCAAATTCTTTAGAGCCCGAGAGATCAATAGTTTGGAGACTGGTTAGTTGTGTCAAACCTCGCAATCTACCTAAACTTGGACAATCACGACAGAAAAGATGAGTGATAGAGTCAATGTTTTTGAGCAACGGGGTTGTTGAAACGAGGGTATTGGAAAGATTAAGGCTTTGAAGATTTTTGAATTTCAAAAAGTTTTTATCGACAGTTTCCAAAGAGGTATTACCAGAGAGATCAATGACCATTAGATGTTCAAGCTTTGAAAGACTCTCTAGCTGTTTTAACTGACGACAATCTTTAACAATTAGCCACTGCAGTTTATCAAGATTGTAAATTGCCTGAGGTAAACTCTTGAATGACATTCCAGAAAGATTAAGACTTTTAAGATTCGACATATTCTTAAAAAACTGGGATTTCAATTTCTTCCGAGCACCAGAGATTTCAAGAGCCTGCAATGATTTTAGTTGGAGTTTGGCATCAACTAAAAACTCACAGCCTCTAAGCACAAGAACACGAAGCCCCTTCATCTTATCTAACGACATTGGCAAAGATGTGATATTGAGATTAAAAAAAGCGAGAACTTGAAGCTTCCTTTCGCGTTCAAGGAATTCCAGCATTTCTTGCTCACTAAAGTGGGTGCCGTCTAGCAGTATAGTCAAAAGATTCTGACATTCTTCCTTTGATGATCGTGGTGTTTTCAACATTCCATCTTCATGTGTGATTCCCCCAAAACTGTCTTTGTCAGAAGTAAAAAATGTTGCCAAACCGAGACTTGGGGTCTGGTCAACACACTGGTAGAGATTATCAGGGATAATGAGTGTTTTGTCCATGAAAACATAACCTTCTTCTTGAACTTTCAGTACCCCACAATTCATAAGCTCCAGTAGGATGCCATGACCCTTCTTGTACAGCTTCGTCATGCTAGAAAGACCGAGATACCCTTCCAAGATCCAGTAAGTTATTAGGTCACTGTAGTGAACACTTCCAGAATCACGAAAGAAATGATGACCAGGCCACCATAAATCTTTCAAAATACCAATCGGTAACACCTCATGCATCATGCACAATAACTTGCTGGCACTATATTTGTAAGATTCAGATGCTTCTTTCAACTCCTTTGCTTCTTTCAACTCGTTTGCTTCTTCCAACTCCTTTTTTAGCATAGACACTCTAGATGCATCTATACCAACGTAATTTAAAGATTTTGCTATCATTGTAACTGAACCAGGCAAATCATCATTGACTAACTCAATGAAACGTTCACCTAACTTGCAGAGTTCTTCAGAATTTCTCAAGACAACGTCCATCTTTTCTTTTAATAAAGAATTAGAGACTTCTCGAGACAATGGTTTCACCTCAAATTTGTTTTCATCAGATAAACCTTCATCCTCCCGTTCTAATCTTGAGATTAAAAGCTTAGTTTTCAAAGAAATCTCTACAGAAATATCATCAATTTCATCACTATCAGTATCAGTAACCTTTTTTAAACTTTCCCACACTTCCCAAAACTTTTTCTCATTCTCATTTCCGGTTTTGCCATCTAGAACATCATCTAAGATTAGAAGAATTTTCTTCCCTTCGATTTTTTCTTTCATCTTTTTTTCATGCATCTTTTTTTCATCCATCTTTTTTTTCTTTAATGCAGCAACTTTCTCCTGATCTAGTCCCTTAGCATCATCCTTTTGGTCTTTTTCATCCTCATTCTCCGTTTTTGTTCCCTTAGCATCATCCTTTTGGTCTTTTTCATCCTCATTCTCCGTTTTTGTTACCTTAGCATCATCCTTTTGTTCTTTGTCATCCTCATCCTCCCACTCCTCAGTGGCGGGAAGTAAGTATAACTGTCGAGCAATACTCTTCAAGAGAGACTCTCTTGTATATTTTCTGCACATAAACACCCATAGTGTTAAATCAAAGATCTTCTCCTTAACGACACGCTGACTTATTCTCTTTGCGATCCGTGTTTTCCCAACTCCTTGAGACCCATAAATATTTACAATCGTATTCTTTGGGACTCCTGTGGGAGAATCTTTTAGGGCTTCATAAATCTTTTTCATTTGGGTATTGGTCACTTCTGTTCCAGTAATAGTACTCTGCAGGTGGAGTTTAGGAGAACAAGTAAGTTTAGGAATTTCAACTATATATAAAGTTAATGACACTATTTTCCGTAGGTCACATGATGGTTTACACATAGCTAATATTAGTAATATATATAGGGGGCCGTTATCCCCACCCTCCCAAAAATGTTAGCCACACCCTCCCCCTTTTTTTTATTTTTTTTTTATATATATTTTTTTTATAATTTTGTTTATATTAAAAAACTATAAACCTGAAAGTGCGGAACAGAAAATACAAAGTTTAATATGTCAAAGGCTTAAAACTGTCAGAAATACGGAACAGAAACTGACAAAAAACATGCGCTGTACTGAGATAAATTGGGGGACAAATGAAAAAGACAAGGAGACAAAGTGGGCCAGAGGGTGTGGCAACCCTATATATATAAGATTCAGTCTGAAACAAAAGCATTGTTTTGTACATAAAAGAAGATATATAGGTAGCAAGATGTTGAGTCTAGTTGGGTAATGGGTCGTTTTTGGCACATGTGGGAAGGGATCAAGCTAATTTTAGGAAATACTTTTTTTTTTTTTTTTGTTCCTTTTTTTTATATAGACCAATTGTAACGATTTTTTACGTTATTATCATTTGATGTAATGAACTTCTTTTTGTACCATTTACTTAACACAACTTTTTTTGTTAACCCGTGATATCTAAAGGTTACCTACGCAACAAACAACCAGTAGTTCTTTATATCAAATGGTAAATACAAAAACAAAATGCATGTTACATAAGATGGAAGAAAATAAGCCGGTCATCAATTATGAGTCATAACAAGTCGCTTACATCAAATGGTAACAAAATAAAGTTTGTTGCATCAGATTATATAAAAGTTTACTATATAAATACAAAAGCATTGAGGTTCATTACACATAGGTGAAACTTTCCCAAATAATTAACGCATTATACATAATTTACCAAAACAATTCGATCACCATATACAATCATTATCTTAGAATTAAACCCGTTAGACCCTTTTGATATGATCCTTCTTAAGGAACTTTCTGTAACAAATATTAATATTATTACCATAATTCTCCAAAAAGTTTAAATCGGTAGGGAACCCCTAACCCCATGCACCATATCGGGTGCCGATGGGCCCTTCCCCAAAGACCTAGCCGCGGTCAATGAGCACATTTCCTCGTAGACCTTATGATAACCCAAGGCTCTGTTCTTTTCACGCATTAATGGGATAAAAGGATTCTCTAAATAAATGATGAATGCATAGAGCAGTTTTCATTTTAAAGGGATAAAGTGTTGAATGAACAATCTCAATTATAGTAAAACATTACAAATCAATTAAAATAAGGCCATGAATAATATACAATGAACATGTATGATAATGTCTGTGACTTAATGAGGAAAAAGCATCCTTTATGACATTTGAAGGTGTTACAATATTAGTGTGTAATAGTTAGGATATTAGTTTAGATGGTTAGTACTAATTTAGCTCAAACTTAAGGAGGTTAGTCATGTATTAGGAAATCTCCTAACCTCCTCAATTGTAGATTTATTTTACACCAAGGATTAGGTTTCTCCCCCGCCCCCCCCCCCCCCCCCCCCCCTCTATAAATAGAGATGATGGGTGAGGTTTATTTGTACCTTCATTCTCGTGTGTGTGTGTGTGTGTTGGTGCCACTCGACATTAAGAGATCATAACCCTTTGTCGAGATCATGTTGGATTTGTTGGATTTCATCCAGCAATTGGTATCTTGTTTGAGAAGAACAAATCACATATTGTGGGGAGAGCCGAAACCATCATGTGACCTACAGAAATTCGTAGAGAGAAATGTAGGTGGTCGAAGTTATTGATCTGGTTGGCGTCTTGTTTGTTGTTTTCTATTATTGTTTGGCTATCTTTGTGTAGATTACAAGGTTCAAAGTTTCTAGGTTTACGAGTCAAGATTACTTAGGCAACAAGGTTATTGAAGTTGTCTTGCAAAAAGGTGGTTCGATTCTCCTATGGTTATAGTAAATCGTTTGTTTTGTCACAGGATTCTTAGAGTTTTGGTTTTGAGCTCCAAAAAGGTGATAAGGTTTTGCAAGAGTTTCGACTTCAAGGTTTCGGCTTAAAGTAGGTTACTTGGTGTTGAAGTTTGGTAGATGTGAGCAAGGGTGTCAACAAAGAGTTTTCTTTGATCAGTTTTGTTCAAGGTTTTTTGGTTACGGTTCTTTTATCATCAAGGGTTTTGTCGACTAGTTTGTTACTTGGGTTTCATGTTTCAGGTTTTGCTAGGGTTTAATCGAAAAAAGATTTACTTTGAAGGTTTTTTTAGGTAGCTCTTGGGTAACTCGATTTCGTGTCACGGTTTTTTACAAGGGTTTAGTCAATTGAATAGTGAATAAAGATAAGGACTTTCAAGGGTTGCACACACGGTACTTGTTAGCCGATTTTGGGTGAGTTTTTTCACTAGGTTGAATCGAATTTGCAAGGGTTTGCAGGATCTCAATGGTAAAGTTTGACGTTAGGGAACATGGTTTGCGTTGAGCATGGTCAGTATACAGATACCCTTAAAGGGTCTGTTGTAGGTACATGTTCAACGCAAATGTTGCATGGAGTTGAGTTTGAGGTGAAACCACAGGAAAATTATGGATTTGAGGTGGAACTTCTAGGGAGTTTCGATCTTGGTGATGGTTCACAGGTTTTTCAGACTCAAGATTTAATACCCTAATTGTTTGTACACGATAGGGAGCAATGTTCAGTACAAGAATCACTCAGGTATGGAGGTGACACTAACATGGCTGCTTTGGGAGTTGCTGCAGTAATAGAAGAATAGGCAAATGAGTCATCGACTTGCAGGGATGCAGTTGTTTGTGAGATAATTTCCATACGGATGACTGAATTGAAAGAAGATATGGATACTCGGTCTAGTATGTGTATGCTCAACAACAGTTTCAGATGAAATATTGGAGTATGCACCAAGTATATTCATATATCTATTCCAGTATATAGATTATACGGGGTTTACTTGCAAAAGTAATGCTGAGATCTAGGTTATCAAGGGTTTGTTGGATGAAGCAAAGGCAAATATACTTGGTACGGAGATATTCAGGACTCGGAGTGGTAATACTCTAAGGTTATCATGATCCAGGTTTACCAAAACGATGTCAATTCAGATATTGTGGGGGGGGGGGGGACAATCTACGCTATCGTTAAAGGTTGGTCTTTCAGGGAATCATGATAAAGAAAACAAGAGTAAGGAGTCATGTATATATGTAGTTGGAAGTCATAAGTATCAAGTAGTCTTCGTGAGACATGACATAGCATCAATGTATGTGGGTATGTTGGAAGGGTTTAATCGTGGATTACAGATGGACATTCATGCTTGTGTGGATTCTAACTACACTATGGGTAGATCGATCATTTTCATGGGTAGATAAATCACAATGTACTAGTTTATGATATAGGAATGTGCGGTGAGCTAGGAAGCTATGTTGGAGCACATAATGGCTTTGTTAACAACTGAAGTGGAATATTATGACACTTACTACTGAATTGAAGGAGGGTACATTGCTAAGTGGAATCTCTATAGAGTCATGATTTGAGCTAAGGTTAGTAGCGGGCATTGCTACTGGTGCCTTGACGAAGACGGTCTGAGGTTTCCGTTGCATATCGGAGAAGACTAACTATTAACACTAAGTTGAAAATTGTTTAAATATTAGTGTGTAATAGTTAGGATATAAGTTTAGGGGGTCAGTTGTAGTTTAGTTCAAACTTAAAGAGGCTAGTCATGTATTAAAAAATCTCCTAACCTCCTCAATTGTAGATTCCTTGTTCAACAAGGATTGCGTTTCTCCCCCTCATTCTTTATAAACAAAGATAGGGGTGAGGCTTATTTGTACCTTATTTTCTAGCCAATATTTGGAGTGTAAATATCTCGTGTCTGTATGTTGGCAACACTCGACACTAAGGGATCATAACCCTTTGTCGAGGTCTTGTTGGAGTTGTTCTTTATTCATGGTTCCGCTCTAGAAACCGGTTTGTTGGATTTCTTCCAAGAGCAGGTCAAGTCATGTTTAATGGATTTGAGTAATTAAACAAACAAATTCATTCTAACAAAACAAATTAAGTCATTTCCTCATCAAGTCGATTAAGTGAAAATCAAACAACACCTAGGTCTTTCAGTAAAATGGCATAAATTAGGGCATTCGACTACAACCTTATTTGGCCCATATGAGTATATGAGGTCAAAAACTAGCCATTTAGGCTAAATTCCTTAATTTTCATGGGTAGCCAGGTATTTTAGGCTTCTAGTAGCGAGTCATGGTTTTATTTAACATAAATTCAATTGAATATATAACTAATATAAGTAAAGAAGCTATGACTTACACTCGATTTTGATAGTAAAGTCTGCTAGCAACTTCATTACACAAACTCAATATATTGAATTGACTTATCATCCTTCTCAATAGTATTTGCTTGTTCTTAAACAAAATATTCATTCTTTTCTCCACAAGAATTTGATAAATTTTATAATGAACATAACTTATGATTCATGATAATAGAGTTAACTATATTGGATCTAAGAGTAGGTTCTTGGCAAAGCGGTGGATCGAGTCTAATTCAATGGAAGTAAAACAAATTAGACGTAATTTGGTTATTCCATAGTATGCAACAAATGTGGCATAATTTATTTGTTAAAACATGCATGTAGCAGAAATTGTCCATGTGAATAAATACTCAAATCAGACAGCAGAGATGCTTGCCAAGACTGGGATTTAAAAAAAGACAAGGTATAGGTTGTGTGTGGGGTGTAAATATAGTTGAATATACATAAAATGAGAGTGCTAGAATACTTTCTAGTTGTCGTCCCCCCTTAATGTACAATCTTTTGCAAGGAAATACTCCCTCCGTCCCAATTTATTTGTCCACTTTTAATTTTCAAAGTCTTTCTTTGTTAACTTTGACCTTAATTATATATGTTTGTGTTATTTAATATTTGATGCAAAATATATGAATAGATTGAGTTTTAAGTGTATTTTTAATTTATATAATTTTTATCAAGTATTATATAACACAAATAAGAATATTTACGGTCAAAGTTGATAAAAAAAGACTCAAAAAGTCAAAACTGGACTAATAAATTGGGACGGAGGTAGTAATGGGAAGGTAGTTCATGTTTAAGTCTCGTTAAAGGAAAGTAGCAGCTGTAATAGGTGATCAAAAAATTTAATTAATCTAAAGAATTGCACCTAAGCTTAATAGAGTTGTGGAGAAGAAGGGAATGTCTTATCATTTTCAAGTACATCAATAGCTGTTAAGTTAGTGTAAGGAAATCTAAAATTCAAGAAATCTTATAGAGTTATAAGGTTTAGATTGGGATAACGCTTCAATGGAGACTATTATTGACACTGTCTGGGTGAAGGTTTTAGGAGGGATTGAAGGGTGCATTAAAAAATTATGAAGATGCTTCACAAAATATGGGATGATGTGGGTCATTAGTTCTTGCTGTTAATGTTATAGAATATTATCTCTCAATGATATTGGATAAGTAAAGGGTGAGGAGGTCATTTAGAGAAGTGAAATAAAGTTAAGGAAAAAAAAATGTTTAAGCTAATGAGGTATGTGTGTGCAGAAGACATGCTAAGGAGTGTGTACTTGGTTTTTTCTTGTATTAAAAGTTTTCCCATTGCTATTTGTAGAAAAAATTTTAATGTGGAAACGTAGTAATTGTTTGTAATTTTGGGTTAACTATTGTTTGAAAAGGAAACAAAGACTAGTGTCCTTGGGAATCTTTATTTATAAGCCATTGATATTTGTTTTCCTTTCAGTTGACACTTTAACAAGTTGATTCGAAGGGATTAACGCCCGTTAACATGGTAAAAAAGAGTCCATTTTCTTAAAAACTTCTTTTTTATAATTTGAAATCAAAGGACAAATTGCTATTTGAGAGTCGGTCTAAATTAACATGATCATTAAGTATGGAATTGAGTCGCTGAATTCAGATTACACAGTGAGTCACTAATCATGCATGACTTTTTCTTAACTTCTAACCAATTAAAACCACAGGCATAACATGATCAATTTATAACCAAATAAGAAACGTAATGAGCTACACCATCATTTAAAGAGTTACAACACTTCATTCAAATGAATTATTAAGACTTTATGCCTGAAAAAGCAAAACTTCAAATTTTTAATCATATTTATATGGTTTTTTCAAAAGGCTGGTAGTGTAGTTTTGCATCTTTCAGTGAAAATAGTGTGTTTGAAACAAAACCAAAGCATGATGGTATTTAAAAAATAAAAAATAATAATAATAAAAATAATAATAAAAAAAATAAAAAATAAAATAAAAAATAAAAAATAAAAAAATAAAAAAAGAAGATCCAATAACTCCAAAATTAGAAATATTAAACAGATAAGAAAGCTTCAACTTAAGCAAATAAAACCAGAATGAATGAAATATTTTTTAGGGCACAAGATTGCTACTGAAAGTTAAATCTCACAAGAAACACCACTAATAATGATTATTTGGTAGTAATGTAACACAGTTAGACAATTGTGTTGGTAATCAAATGAAGCAATGAATGAGAGAAGGAAAAACCTGTGAATTCGAGGTATTTGCTTTCTCCATCTTTGAATTCGAGGTATTTGCTTTGTCCTTCTGTGAATCCGAGGTATTTTTTTTGTCCATTTGAATCTCCAACGTAAAAAGCTACAAATTAAAGGAATTGTTAGATAGAAGTAAAAATGCCCATGCCACTCCCTCTGTCCTCAAAGTAGAGGGATTTAACCTTCGGGGACAAAATTATTAAAGGCGTCTTAATTTTACAACAAGCAATAAACATATGTATGGTTTAGTACTACATTTCAAACAAAATACTAATTAGGACTTGTGTATAATTGAATTATCATATTCAAACTGCAAACACGTGATGTCATCAATGTATCTATACTATGTTAACGACTTGAAAGTCATGAATCCAAGTAAGCATTTTGTTTTATTTACAGATTTATACCAAAGACCGGTTAAATATATGTTAGATGACATAAATTTCTTCATAGTCTTTGGAAAGAAGATAACAACTAATGGTTATTTCTTTTATTCTGAAGTACAAACTATTTGCATGTCAAATCTTTCAATAGCATTTTCATCATTCAACATATTATTCCTATTAACTAAACGAGAAAACCGAGGTTGGTTAGTGAGTTTATTGAAAGAATTTGAACAGTGTGGTGAGAACTAGTGAAATAATTTGAAAGAGCAATTTGAACGTCCAACATGCAAAGCTACAAATTACATGAATGATATCGGTGACTTGTCTACAAGCAAATTAATAATAAAAAGTGATATTGTGGTGCAATTGCTACCAGATTCACATTTCTTGACTCTTCATTCAAATTGTCCACAAGCGAAAAAAATTCAGTTTAAATAAGTATTTAGAGGGTGTTTGGGATTGCGATCTAAAAGTGATTATTTGATTATAACATTTTCAAAACGTGGATAATCAATTAATAGTGTTTAGCAAAACAACTTAATAATCACTTATTTGCGTTATAAATCCTCTAAAACCACGTTTTGTGGCTACACCCTAGGACTTACTTTTTCAAAACGTGGTTTTGTTTTGCAAGTTTCAAACCGTGATAAGCAATCCTAAACACCCCTTAATGCATAGCAAAATGCAAATAAAGACAGAAAGCAATAATGGCTCTTCCTCAAGAAATGGAAATTAAAATAAGATAGATGGAATAACACCACAAAATAAGCCTAAACTCGCTCAAAGACGCTATAGGAAAAATACTTTTTAAATCGTTTAAGTAAGCTCACAAGATATATAACTATTGTCTTAATTTTAATAAATAAGCTAATAACCATTTAAAAAAACAAATTTTCGATATAAGATAAAACTATGATAAGATGCTGAAAGAGAATAATACCTTTGAATGTAACGGTTTAGATCGATCTCCGGGGTACAAAAAAAGATGTAGTTTTGGGTGTTATTTATAGGGGTCATTTATGTCGTCATTGTGACGAAGAGTCAACTTTATCTTGTGACGAGTATAAATCAAGTATTGGGGAATAGCTTCTTTGCTCCCTGATTAATAAAAGAATAAATTGGTGTACCATATGCACCAACAATTGTGCATTATGCATGAAGCTGTTGCATTTTATGTGAAGATACTTTAACTTTGTGGAAAGCATGGAGTTGTAGGGGATAACTTTTATTAAAGAAATGCTTGTAGTTTGAGGTAAGCATAAGGTAGATTCAACAACATGTGAAGATACTTTAACTTTGTGGAAAGCATGGAGTTGTAGGGGATAACTTGTATTAAAGAATGTATGGAGTTTGAGGTAAGCATGAATAACTCTAAGAATAACTTTATCCGGTAAATTCAAGTATTCAACAACACTAGAGTTTTAGGTTGTGTTTGTTTTTCTAAAAATCTTTTAATGATATCTTAACCACGCAGTCATACGCGCAAAAAGTACTTTTATTTTATTTTATTTTTTTGATAAGATGCAGCAAAAAACGGTAACTATTAAAAGTGTTTGTCATTTATTTTATTTTTATTTTTTTTCAAAACATCATAAGCAAAAAGTACTTTTATGTGAATTTGATAATAATCAAGGGGTATTTCGTTGTGTGTTCATACTAACCGGTTCTGGTTGTCAGATTCATATATAAATCATGTCGAAAAGCTCAATTCAATCCAAACCCAAACTCGTTTACAATTACTATGATATCAATATTTTTAACGGGGTTAAGAATGTCAAGCTAGACCTAACCCTTCTTATTAAACGGATTAGCCGTGTCAACCATGCATTTAGTCGTAAACTTTTTTTTTTTGGTAAAAGGTCAACGACCCGGTAAATATATTACTCCAAAAAGCATTTAAGTACAACGGATATGGGTTGATCCCATATCTCAACCAGTTACATAGGCGAAAAGCTTACATAACAAGATACTTCCTATCTTCTAAACAAGAAAACAAACCACTAACCACATGGTAACAAAAGACTCTGACAAAAATGTAAACTACTTCCTACGACCTTGGAGATTAAAGCCATACATGGCATTACGAGCATCCAAATTCCCTGAAAGATCATAAATTTGCTTCGAATAATCATCATAGTCATCAAACTCATCTTCACGTTCATTTAATCGTAAACTTAACCTGTTTATTTTGTGTCAATATCAGATCTTGTTATGTGTTTGGTAAAAAATTGCCAATTGTCAAACAAAAGTGTAAACATGAATGCGAAGTTATTGTCTTAAAAAAACTTTTAATTTTTAATTGACTACATTATATAATATGTTATTGGACAAATCGCATAAAATAGTACCGATCTTCTGTTCAATTTCAATTTGATGTACTCATCTTTTTTTTTTTCTTTTTTTTTTTTTTCTCAATTTAATGTATCAAATTTTTTATGTTGCAATGTTGGAAAACGTTTACCTACATAAAAGGTTGCAGGTCACCTCTTTAGTTAATCTTCTCCAATCATATTTCCAACCAACTTCCATGCAACCTAATTCACTTGACCACCAATAAAACCCATCTAGTTACCAACATGGTACATCACTATTACCATTTATACATCTTGACACCTAAAACTTACTGCCACTAATTCATTAATTAAAAAAAAAAAAAAAAAAAAAAAAAAAAAAAAGTCAATTCCACTGTTTTTCCTTTTACTTTTTGTATCATTTATGTTTTTAAATTTTGCTTACTTTGTGTCTTGTAATTCACTTGCGTATTTTCCCCTTTCAAACAATCACTCCACATTTTATAGTGCTTTAGTTAGCTTTAATTTTGTTTTCATGAACGAAAAGCTTTTGATTACGCCTCTGTTTTTGTGACTACCTTTGTTAGACCCATCCTAATTTTTCACATAACTGTTAAATGCCCACTAAAATCTAATACACGACTGTTAAATGCCGATAAGAAAGAAGACGGTACTAGGAGCAAACAGTTTTTACATGTATCCCATTTTCGATTTTGAGTTGGGCTACATGTCGGAAGAAAAAATAGTTGCCAGAAAAATGGATTACATGCCAACTCTTTATTGGTAACTTGATAAGTGTCCAACATTGCAACACAAAAAAAAAAAAAAAAAAAAAAAAAAAAAAAAAAAAAATTCAATACATTATGTAATTCCCATATTAAGAATACATTTAGTCGAGAGACAAAATTTATTAACTGATCGAGAGATAGGTCAACAGATAAGTCACGTAATCAAATTGACATGATGCTACAATGACACGATCTCTCACACACTTACTATGTGTACAATTTATGCACACAAAACTTAATAACTTATGTCACATCACCTAATGATTCTGTATTTATACTTCCAATGATTAGTTGATTTGTGACTTATTACATGGTACGTCCTTAAACTTTTATTATTGATAAAACTAACAACCTAATTTTAGACTAATATTACATTCACTTTATAATTCCTAACAATCTCACCTAATGTAATAGAAGTCCCGGTTGTTGAAATCTAGGTGTTTTCCAGCTTAACACCTCTTTGAATGAATCTTTGTAGCTTGATTAGAGATAATTATTGATAAGAACTAGAGTGAAGTCTTTCTCTTCATTATCGTCTTCTTTATTCGGAATGTTGAGAGTTCTTTGAAAAGCACACGAATCAGTTAATGAATTCACTTTCTTTATAACCTTTTGATTCTTTTTCTTCACTAAATCTTGAAACCTTGAAACATTCTTAAAGACCATATTGTTCTCTATCTCAGTTTCCGACTGTTTTGAATCATTCCTCATTTTAGTTTTTCTTTAGCTTGTTGATTCATGATGATGAGTGTTGCAGACGGATAGTGATGTTATGAAGTCTGGGTGGAGCTAAGAAGTAAAACGTTGTTCATTTGATGATGATACTTCGCTTTTTCTCTTGCTCTCCCTTGAATCATACTTGATCTCTTGATGAAGGTTTGATTTACCTATTTAGTGAGTCTTGAAAAGAAGACACTTTTGCTTGCATCATTCTTTCGATCTTTTTATCATGATCAGTTGATCACTATCTTTCACATAATCAAGAGATAAGTCCTCTAAGTAAATCTTTTATGACACCTGATTTTCATAAGTTTAGTAATAGACTTCTATATTGCTATTAGAATATTAGAAAAGCATTCCTACTAGCTTTTATTAGAAATAAGGACCTTCAGTATAAATAGTTAACAAAAAGGACTAATGGTGCAAAGAATTTAACGACAAGGACTAACGGGAGTTAACACACATAAATTACCAATTTACCCTTGTGTGTTAATCACCTTATATCTCCAGGAATTAGCCGAAACAACACACGTGTATGTGTGTGTTTTGGGACGTCGCACACAAAGAAAAAAATGAGAGAAATTATCATTATCACCTCATTAACAAAATTAGTACAAAGGGTTTGAAGAAATCAAGTGCAAGGGTTCTGAATTCATCAAGGAAAGTGTTGTGGAGTGTTGGTGTAACTTCAGAAGTGTTCAAATTCTAGTAATTATATCCCATTCAATGTAAATTTATGTTCATATAAATTTAGAAAAGTTTTATGTTACTTGGAGGTTATGTAAACCTAGTTTCAAATTATGGTGAATTATGATGAATTTGATGTTAGAAGTATTGTTTCTATGATATAAACATGTCAAATCATGTGGTTAAGTTGTGGTTAGTAAAATAGAAAGATTCATGATAGTAGTTGTTGATTTATGCTTAAGTATATTAAGTTAAGGGGTGTTTGTTATAAGCTTAAAATGGTGCTTAAACTAGTGAAATTGCTTATAGGTGTAACACCCTCAATTTCGTGAATGCAGCGGAATTCAAACTGGATATTACTTCATGGCATAACAGTTATAACAATAAAAAATGAACTCTAATTGAGTCGTTTCAAAATTTATCATTCGAATTATATAAATATCATAGTTTACAAAATGAGGTCCCAGTAGTTTCAAGGTTTACAAATTACATTAAATGAGTTTTCGGTTTTCGAATGATAATAAAATTTATAGCCTTCTTGAGTATCTGTGCTCCTCCATGCCATCCTCGTGCCTTATGGACCTGAGATACATGCTTAAAACAGTCAACACAAAGGTTGAGTGAAATTCACAGAGTTTATAGTTAATCAGTTGAACACATAATTTACAGTGTGAGTTGTGATCTTGCACTTAATTGTTAAAAACAAAACAGTTATTATTATACTAAGCTCATGAAAACCAAAACGTTAACAGTTGATTCAATATAATTGTTGCAATAGTGGCCCTAGTAGGTAGTTTGCATTATACCTAGAGTTCTCAAATAGAGTGTGTTTGTTTACCGGACTTGGTCAAACAAACGGGATTCGTCAACCCCGATAGATCTATCCACATTAATCACGTTCACTTAATTGTGATTAACGGTTCATGATATAGGGACTTCGAAAGGTTACAATAGGGTTATTGGAAAAAGGTATTAACATGTTTAATAAGCTGAGATATGAGTTTGCTAAAGATTAGAATAGTTTATGTTGGTTTTTGGGTCGTTTTGGACATGTTTAAAAGTAGGACAGCATGCTGCACATAATTTTGTGTTTTGTTTGAACGACCGTAGACCGTAGAGAATAAACCGTTTATCTGATTAAGTTGAGGTAAAACCTAAGTTTGTATTACTCTAAGTCTACTTTCCAATGAAATTGGTTTCAAGTTCTAACTCTAAGTTTCATTTAGTCAAATTTGCATATTACAACAGACTATCAAAAACTCTGCACTAAAAGTCTTTTTGTAAAAGTGAGTTTAATGATGAAATAACACCTTATATGATCACGTTTAAGTTATTTAGACCTATATGCATGTTAGATAAGTGAACTAGTAAGTTCTAAGAGTATTAGAATGTTTATCATGTGACTAGGTACTCTTGGAAAGCTTACGGAAGGCTAAACAAGACTTAGAGGTGAGTAACGGATTTTAGCTTCATGTTGCAAGATTTGACATGATGGTAGAACATGTGTATAGTTCGGATATAGCCAAAAACAAATCATGTTTAGGATGCTAATAAGAAGCATTGTTTGTCAAGTCAAGAGTGCCCAAGAAACGCACAAAAAGTCATGTAGCGTGCCTAAGAAGTGCTCGATATAGAACTCCCGTAGAACATCATTTTACTGATGAGTCGTGCTTATTATATTGTTTACATCTGATGAGGATGATTTATGTTTAAAATTAGCATGTCAAGTATATATGATCAAGCATCCTTTGTGTATAACCCGAGTATACAAAAGCACGCTGAAAAGTTAGAGCCCCAAGAAGAGTACTCGTTGGTTAGGGAAGTTCTCAATCATAACAGGACGAATAAGCATTCGTCTAGTTTAGAAACACGTGCTCAATATTATGTAATGATTATGAAATTCAGAACCGAGATCATATTTATGCCATGTACAAGTAGCAAGACGACTAAAAGTCGTACCTTTCATAACATGTTGTTGACTATTATGTTCATGTTCGAATTGCAAGTATTATTTCATATTTGTTTCATTTACTCACTAAATCGCAAGGACTAACCGTTCTCAGTTCGTGTCTTATGTAGGTAAATTAAGATAGGCGTTGGGGCTTGTAGATTATAGCTAGAAATACATTTTGAGAGAAAAACAGCCACGCTCGGTTTAGACGACCAACAACTCTTACTAGTAATTTGATAGTACTTGTAACGCCCTACATGTTTTCAGAAGACTATGTTAGTGTCAAAACATGTTCATGTTCAGTTTCAAGTTGTCTGAGTAGTTTATGAACAAGTTATGTTAGTATGGGTCGAAAATGAGAGCGTTTTGCAAACTCCCTAATTTTGTTGTAGCACATTTCCGTTTGCCATGATATGTACGCTTTCAGGTCATATATGTATGTATGTGTGTTTTGCTAAAGATTTGCTCACTATGAGTTTTACGAAAATGGGTTTGCCAGAAAACATGCAGGTCTGATATGTAACTGATACGGCATACCCCAGGTAGGGATACAGCGTATTAGATGGTATTTTGTGCAGATCTGAGTTGTCATCGATACGGCGTATCCTCAATTAGGAATGCAGTGTATCGATTAGTTTTTTGTTTTTTTAAAATCAGTTCGAGTCCTGGCATTTCAATCTTATTGTTCTTTGTGATTTCGAGGCTGGGATTAACACTTTTCTCAAATGTTTCAACCATTGCTTTGATGTTGTTCAAGGCCTCTTTTATCTCTCTTGTGTATGGATTAAAATATTCGTTCTGTATGTTGACAAGACTGATTACTAGATTCATTCTACTAGAATTTCTATATAAACACATCTTCATTTCCTTTTCCAAGCAATGTGGGATATTCTCCAATTTCTAGTTTTTTGTGTTTCAAGCGAATCACTTTGAAACATGATATCTCATTCATATTAACTCTATTTTGAACATTTTTTTGCTCGTTGCGAAGCTCTCGTCATGGAAAACGTAAACCCACTAACCAATACAAATATTAATTTATAACATATACATATATTAAATAGAGTTTAAAGTTTGCGAATAATCATTTTTACAAACTATTTTTAAACATTAGATAATCTATTTTTCTTTCCTCCTCACAAAAACCTCAACGCGATCTATTATTTTAAGGCTAGTTGGCAAGGAGAGTGATCCGATCACCTTATCCCAATTGTCACTCACGACTCGCTTGCCCATCACCCCCTCTCACGCGCGACTTGTGTTTCCCAAGACGAAATAAGGTGAATGGCTTACCTTGCTAATTTGAAGATAAAAAAAATTGGGCCCCATTTCCATTTTGTTAGCGTTAGTAGTAAAAAACTAAAAATAAATAAATAATAAAAGAAAATACAAATTACACACTACCCCTTTTTTAGTTATAAATACCCTCCAATTCATTATTTTTTAAACCACTAATTCACCATTTTTTAAACCCAACTTCACTATGGCTTGTCGTCTCCCCCATTCCGTCGAAGAAATGCAAGCTTATATTCAAAAACAATGCGATCAAAATGATGCGGCTTGACAAAAGGCTATTGTTGAAGTTATCAAGCTTTTTGAGCTCGCAAAGGTAAAGAAAGAACGTTTGAGACAACGAAACGCGAAATGCAAAGACATTTCACCGGAAAGACAAGCTGTGATCCACAACTTTTTTGGCGATGAAGCCAGGAAAGATGACGCCATTAGTGAAACATTGTGGACGTATGTTTCACATATACAAGACAACATCAGCAACAAAATTCGTTGGAGTTATGAAGAAAACAATATTGTTGGTTCGATATCACAACAATTGAATCACCTTGGGCTAGATGCATCAACTTCAGCTGATGCGCATGGATTTATTAAGCAACAACATTATCAGTTTATGGGTTATGCAGATGACGCAGTTGATGAGCATGGCTCAACTGCAAGCCAGCATTATAAAATTATGTGTGGCGAAGAGGCTTTAAGAGAAGTTGAAGCAGAACAAGCAATGATTCAACAAGAGTGGGAGGAGAAACTCAGGAAAGAAGAAGCAGAAACGGCGGCGTACAGATTGGAATTTGGGTATGTGGAGTCTCCTGAGTATGATTCTGCATGCGGGGAGTATTCAGATTAAACTATGTTTCTATATATTTCGTATCGTATCGTATTTTGTATCGGATCGTATTTCGTAATATATTTTATATAATGTTTATGTAAAACGTTTTAATTTCGTACGTTTGTGTTTTAATTTTTGTATGTTTACGGTTTTAATTTCATAGTTAAAATAATAATAATAATAATAATAATAATAATAATAATAATAATAATAATAATAATAATAATAATAATTGTTGGATTTCTATCAAGGCTTATGGCTTTGATAATTTTGACTATGTTCCTATGTGGTTGCCCAGATTTTGGTCTATGAGGAGTAATGTCCAGATTGTCTTGTTACTGCAGATGGAGATTGATATACTTATTTATCTGGTCTCTTTGTTTTTGGGTTACAATATACTGTTTGCCATTAGAATCATGTCTGTGGAGGTTCTTATGTACTGTATGGGGTATAGGGTCGTTTGTGACACTTGGAGTTGGGGCTTTGTTGATTGTGTTATCTGCTACTCTAACACAAGCTTACCTTGTACTCTTTTTCCTTGCTATAAGTTTTCCCACAGGGTTTTTTCTTTGGCAAGGTTTTTTTAATGAGACAAGGTTTATGGGTGATTGGTTACTTTGATGATTCACCCTTTTTGTGGATTGCATCTTATGATATGAAGATTTGGCTCTCTGTGGAAGACTCAAGTTCTTGTTTTCTGAAGAATGATTGCTGCAATATTCTGTTTCTACAGTATGACAATTCCTATCTCATCAGTTCTAGTAGTTTAGCTTACTATGGGTTATTCACATATGGTGATGTTTGGAGGTACTTTGGTTGGTCCCTTGGTACTCTACCATGTATTCAGAGTATGTGGATGGCCTTAGTTTTGAGTTTGTTGCCTGCTAGGACTGATGGTATTGGGCTTGTCTGTGATTGGAGGTTGCTTGGATATTCAGTTTCTTATGTCATTTAGTTCTTATGGTATTTGTTGCTTGTATATCAGTTTTTGGGTTATTGTCCAATTCTGTTATTGTTTTTGTTTTCTAGGCAAGGAATAATCTGTTTAGGGGTTGTCCTTACAAATTTATTTTCTTGTGCTATCTCATGTACATAACATTTTCATTTTATAACCTTTGGGAAAAAAAATTAACAATAATAATAATAATAATAATAATAATAATAATAGTTAAGGTGACCCTTGTGTGCAAAAAAGTGAATGTGAGTGAATAAGAGAAAGTGAGACAAAAGAGAAAGCTGAAGTGTAAGGGCCCGTTTGGTTGGGGTTAATGGAAATTAGTCTATGACTTTGAAAGTCATTGGATGTGTTTGTTTTGTGGGCCCGATAATAAATTGAGTATATCATTGCCATAAATTCATTACCTATCAATTTGATGTATATGAAATCTATTCCCGTGAGCCCATATCTTTTACACTACAAAAGTCAAACATCTATACACTTTTTTATTCCGTATTTTGTCATCCAAACATAAACAATCGTAATGATACACTTTTTCATATTCATTGTCATTCTACCCCATACCAAATCCGATACCCATTGTCATTCCTAGCAACAAACCAAACGAGCCCCTAATATGAAAAAGGTGGAACCTTGCCATCCATCCTAAGTCCAAAATTACATCTTTTGGCTGAAACCGATAAGCACTATCATTGGCGGGTTTTTTAACTGCCAACATATTCTAGTAACAATAATCACCTCAAAAGCAAAGGAAAAAAGAAATGCCATCATTGCTGCTTCATCCCTTAAGCCCCTTTACAGTAATAAAGTTCACATTAATCATTAAAAGATTATAATAACTTTAAATAAATATACTAACAAATGCTAATGTTCGACTACTTATGTAGGTATATGCTCTTATTAGTAGTAAAGTGTTTCTAAGTAACCACACTTTTAGGCTTGTAACAAGCCTGTGTGAGTACTTGTCGTAAAAAATGTCGTATTTATCGGAATCATTTCGTGCTCCACCACCATCGCCAGTAGCATCTGGGCGTCGATCCTTCGTCGCTAACGACGAGTTTCTCACCGAGTTTCTTCACAACTCACTACGTGTACCTGATCTAGTCCTACCCGAACATGTCTCTCCACGTCAAAACACAAAGATCAATAACCTTCCGAAACTCGACTACAGATCACTAAATTTGTTGCATGATCACAAGATTAGCGACACCTTTGATGTTGTTGCAAAAACGGGTTGTTTTGAGCTAGTTAACCATGGGATCAATGATCTACTTATTCGTTTTGTGGCTGAATTTGGTGGTAAAATATTTGAGTTGCCGTATGAGGAGAAGAAGGCTGTGTCGAGATCTAGTGATAGGATGTATGGGTTCGTCGAGTCTAATGGTGATGAAAAGGAAACTAGTGAAGAGTTTGTTTGGTGTAGAGACGATGAGCTGAGGGCGAAAATGGAGGCAATTATGCCTCTTCAATATTCAAATTTCAGGTGATAAAACTTTTCTTGCAACAATTTCACTCAGTCATAGGTAACGGATTTTGTGCTAGTTTGTAATACTAGTAGTATGCTTAGCTACTTGAATACTATCACTAAATAGCACAAAATCTATTACAGTAATTTTATACTTGTTTTCTTGACAAATATAGTTAGTGATCGCTCAAAATAACATTATTAGTTATTTGTCTGCTAATTATGGATATATGTGTTCCTTAAAAACTATGTTTGTTTTCATATTTGGTTCCTCATTGATTGCCATTTAGGACCAAAACTTAAACTGATTAGATACTTGACCTACTAGATAGAGGAAAACCAAACATTATTTCTAGGGACCATGTTTGTATTATTATCAGTTATACGTAACTCCACTAAGATATTGAATATTTGCATAAATACAACTTCCAGTGAAAGCCTTGACATCCTTTCGTCCGAAATTGAAAATATCTGTGGAACGATCCTGAAATTTCTGCTTAAGAACACTAGTCGAAAATCAGGATTAGAAGATGATGAAGGGAATGTGAAACACATTGCTGGATCAGTTTGCTACTTATATAGGCATCATGAGGATCTAAATACAAATCCAGATGATCGTGAGCATACAAGCTCGTTGAGATATGACATGATCCGAATGCTGATTAGAGGGTGCGAGCATCCTCATACACTATGTCTTCATGTATGCGATGGATTATCAGAGTTTCATGTTTACTCGAAGAAAGGAAGGGTTTCATTTTGCCCTGAGAAAGATGCCTTGGTTATCACCATTGGTGATCAATTGCAGGTAAAAATAGTACATTCATGTTACTTCAATTTTTTTATGCAAACTAAAAAATACAACATTTAAGTTGATGCAGCAGTGCAGCACTAAGTTTAGTACAAAAGTATCCATTAGAGGTGTTTCGTAAAAAAAAGTTTCTACAAAAACATAATCTTCCATATAAGTTTATAATTAGTGTAAGATCTTAAAAAGCTGAATAACACTTCTAGTCAAATTCTTGTAAACTCAATCCCCACTCATTCATTATATGATTTGAGTTCCCTTTCAGTCAATGAAGTTCATATTTGAAACTTAATCGTACAATAATACCCCATATATGGTAAACGATGAACCTTTGGAAACACTAACGTACCCTAAGCTCACAAACGGACTTGTGCTGACTAACATAATATTGTAATATTGTCTAATAACTTATTGCAGAAATGGAGTGATGGGAAATATAAGCATGTAATGGGGAGGCCAATATATAAAGGAGGGGGAGATGATCACATTTCATTGGCTTTTATGTACAATCCACCATCGACTCATATGAAGGAGAACAAGACTATTACAATTGGTCACCAAGCTTATTTCTTCTTCATTTTGGTTCTATGTTACAAATTTTATTGTAGTTACCTATCTTAAAGCCTTTATGTGTTTGTAAAGTTCCATATCATGCCTTCGTCATTTGATAGATTGTAAGGTTCTTTGCTGTTTCTTGCTAATTCATTGCAGATACATATGTTTGCTTCTATAATACAAGTTTGAAATTCCGATTTATTTTATGAACATGTGTTAATTTGCTGAGAAATCGATCAAGAACATTTTGTCATATGATTTCCTATGGTCGAAACAACAAATAAACATTTTCCATAACTTTGCGTTCACTAATTTACGGCCAACGAATAAATAAAAACATAGGTCGTACATAGCAAAACAAATACTCGTGCTCCCAAAGTGTCATGTCATTCAAAATGTTACTGAGACCAGAAGCATTCAAACAAGGTCAGGATAATTAACTATCATTTTACTAACCAACGCAACAAACACCTAAAACTACCATCATCTACTGACCCATTCAGACTTAAACAAACGACCAGTTGATAAACATAAAGCAAATGCAATGAGCGTTTCCTTCATCATTCAGCACTTTCCACGCCACAGCCCTATCATAAGAAACCGGTCTCCCCATACTTGATACACAAATCCCCCCTTGGAGACACGCAAATCCCTGCTGCATTATCTGCGGGAACTCATTGCACAAACTCTTTCTTCCGTTTTCATCAAGGATTTTCTCCAAACTTATGTCTTGAAGTGCCACTAGTGTCGTTTCAAGCGTATCAAGACCAGCTTGGTTTGCAAATGTGAAAACCGGTAATGCCTGCATCAAACCAAAGTTATATGGTGGTCTGAAAACTTAGGAAAATCAAACTCATGAACTGGTGGTTTACTAATGACTAACCTTCATGGAGCAGCATACTATCGCATCTGAGTGGTGCCACATGGATTTAAGGATAGACTCGCTTCCTTCACCCGCAGCTTTGAGTAGCTCCACACCCAAGTAGCACCTGTTTTCAAGCAGAGATTTGATTGTTCACATAAGTTAGCTTATTTCTGTAATAGCATACTTGAATGTATAAAACCATCTCAAAGAAAAAATTTAGCTTATTTAACATTTATACTAACATTTTAAGTGTTGTGTTATTATAAAAGAATACTATATGCTAACATTTTAACTAAAAAGTCATTGAATCTGCAAGCATCCTTTTGTAGTTTAATTCATTCATAAAAGATGTATTATCGTCAAAAAAATCAAAACTTCATTTTATAACCTAGGAAGTTCATTTTTTCATTTAAATTGCCAGTTTTAAATACAGCTCTTGTCTTTACCTATAACTGTTGCAAATCCAACGAGCAAGAGTATGTGCTTCAGGAGTACCCAAGGGTGAATTAAAACCCCCGTTCGGAGACGGTGATAATGCCAATGCCACCCGCTGAACTGAGGATATAATGCTACGAACATATTGGCGTGCCATTGCAGCTACATTTTCTTGCATGTGGGTCTCAAATGCAAACTCAAAAGCTATTGTCATCACCGATCTTGCAGTACCGCTACCGACATCACGATCAGACACCTTATTCCCAGACCCACGAACTTCAAGAGCAGAAGCAAGATCCAGGGTACGGTTTGGGCTAGATGCTTCTTTGCCAGATTCAAGAGGAATGATACGAAAACCGGAAGGTAAAAGAGGTGCATCCTCAGCAAATGATGCATCGATAGGAGCAAATATAAGTTCCGAACACATACCAACAGCATTTTCGTCCATTCCACTGCATAGCTGTTGTAATTATAAAAAGAAAGTAATAAGAAAATGAATAAAATAAAGTTATGAACTTATGTTAAATGTGTACGTAAAAAGACTCGTACTTGCAGGAGAAACATGTCTCTCGCCATCAATGCATCTTCAGGACAGTTTCCAACACCCTCTAACTTGATCACCTCCAAAAGCTATATAACACAACAGGATCAATATTTACTTAAGAAAACGTCATTGTAAACCTCTTATTAGCCCAACTTTCATTTTGCAACCTCTAAGGAAAACAAGTAAACAAAAAGGTATCAATTTACCTCTTCATGCTCGATTGTGTGAGCAAGTGGAAGAATAACTTGACCACCAAAATTACCCGCTCGAGACCCTGGTAAACTACAGGGACCAAGCTTGATTGCTGAAGCTGAATAAGCATCAACATTGTTGTCTGCCCATTCTGAACGGTGCTCCCTTAGAAACCTAAGCAGTAAAGCCGGTGGAACATTCTGCAAACGAAAGAGTTTAAGAAAATATTTATAATAAAACTACAAATATAATTGCCGGGGTGTGGTAACGGACCTGTAAAAGCATGGATGCTTTTGCACACATGACAGCAGTGCTAACAGACGGGTATCCATTTGAAAAGGAAAGGTTCGATCCCATCAGCTTTCCAGGAGATGAGTTTACAAGAATTGTAACATCATCCATTCCATCAGTACCCATCATTGACCAGCCTTCATCAGTAAACCCGTTCACAGCCTCGTTAAAGCCCCTACTTAACCTCTGGCTAAGTGCTCTTAATGCTGCAGGTCTTCGGCCCCAATTAGGTGTCCCGGGTTGAGATGCCTCCTGAGCTATTTGCCTTAGCTGCCTTAACGCCTGTTCGAAATCAATCAAATCTTAAAATCCCAAATCCCATCACAAAAATTACTATCATAATAGTTAGTTTGTTAACTACCATCATGGTTGTTTTTTGGGCGAGAACAGTTGGCGATTCATACAACGGGCGCAAGACTTCAGGTACACTCCATGCCTTGGTTACACAAAGTAAACAATTCAGCTCATCATACATTATTATCATAAAATGTCGTAATGTGGGAAAAGAAACGTACCTCAAAATTCATATGATCGACAATGTGTATGATAGACCCACCACCTTCACAAGGTCTTATGAGGTACCCACTAGGCAGCATTTCAGCCCGCACAAAATTTGGCACTGCTGGTATGCTAGGACCATTCTGCGTGTTTGTTAGTGATCTTTCACAAACCTGAAAATCCACAAGACAAAATATTAAGCATACAAACCTATTAACTATATGTTTATTAAGGTTATCGATGAAGAAAAAAGTAACTAACCGCTAGACTGCCATCTTCAGTAACAGACGTATAGCGCAACAACCAGAAGTCACGAGCAGTAGCCAACGTTGTGGGGGCATAAAGCTACAATATAATTGAATTCAAAATCAAAATCTGTGCAAGGCATGTGCCAATATTTGACCTGATTTCTTTTTAGCTAAAAAATACAAAATTTTCCAGAGTCTGACCAGTGACCATTAAGTTATAAAATATTACCTGCATGTACAAAAGTTCAATGGTTCCACCATTAGCAGTAGGTAGCACGTCGAGAACATCAACAGCTCGGCAGTCACGAAACCACGCGGGGCGATCCTTGAGGATCTCAGCAACCTGAAACAATCCGTTTAGAAAACGAAACCATATGTTCACAATGTTGAATATAAGAATTACAGTGACATGATATTAATAAATCACATCTAAACTACTTACCTTTGTAGGTTCAAGACTGACCAAGCCGCACGCTCGTGCTGCCACGCCAGTGCAACCATGAGAGATAGCAACGATTCCAATGGAATCCGGACCAGGCTACATTAAAACAGAGAAAAAAACGTTAATCCAAAAGCCTAAGAAATCTATGCTACATTGTAAAAAAGTCATTAACTCATTTATCATTATACCTTCATTCCAGGCATCTGGACCCACTCGACAGCGGTTCCAGTAGCCTTCGAAAGAAACTCTGTTAAAGTTTCCTCTGCAATGGACAAAAGTCTACACGCCAACAAAGAAATACACACGTTAAACCAAAAAGCTTCAGCATTTTAAGAAGACTTAACAAAGTCAAACCAAACACAACTGACCCAGCAGGGCTAGCATCACGTGGAGGATGCTGAGTAGGAGTTAACCGGCGTTGACCGCTGGTTACCACCGATTCACAACTAGTATCCTTAGAAGCAACTGTCACCTGAATGTTAATAAATGTCGGTATATTAATTTCTAAAAACACAAAATCGTAAAAAATATATATATAACAGGCAAGTTTACAGGCGAAATGGCTCACATTCTGTGTATGTGTACGAAAACACCCGTTTTCATACACAAGATGTGACACTTGCTTCTGCAACCTATCGTTTTCTTCCATTAAGAGCTTGTTCATAGCCGTAAGCTTCCTATTTACAGACTGAAGACGTGATGCCTCTTTTCTTTGTTTCTCCCGGCATCTGTAACTCAAAAATAAAATCAAATTAGTAGACTAAACATGGGTCCATGACACCAAAATGTTACAATAATTAGTTAATTACACCTTATATTCTTGCATTTTTCTACGCTAACTATTTTTTAACCAAAATGAAACAAGTTTTCACCTTTTTGCTAAGGTTATTATGTTGGACCAAAATAGTGAAATACAACATACAAAGTACAGTAGTTACATTTTGTTAAAGTAAGGCTATTTACACCAAATTGCAACAAAATTCCACCATTAATTTCTCTTTGGTTTCACATCTACCAAGTACAACTCACATTTATGTTCCATTAATGTTTACACATGAGCCAAAACACAAAATGAGTACATACATTCTAATATTCTAAAAGATAATTGCCATGTTATAGATTGAGTTAATAAAAAGAACAATTAGGATTGTGCAAATCTATTCACATTATGCATGCCACTTCAACTTATTAAAAATTTCAAATCTATAAACAAACAAAAAAAAAAAAATCTTTCACTTACATAAAACTTTTTTTCTTTGCAATGTACTAAAAATGTAACAATTTTTCACTCACACAACATTCTTTTTTGTAAAGTCACAAAGCACATTTAGAGGGTGTTTGTTTAAGCTTATTTGTGAGCTTACAAGCTTATTTGATTTTGGCTTATATTTCATTTTTTGAGACTTATGGGTTTTTATAAGTTTCTTATATCATAATGAGCTTATCTAAACCAAGTCCAAATAAGCCAAAATTATGAACTTATAAAATATAAGCCGAAATCAAATAAGCTCACATAAACCAACAATTAAGGTTAAACAAACACACCCCATAATACAAGTACAACACTATAACAAATGCAACCATATGTCACATCTAACTTATTCGTAAAAAATAAATACTACATAGTACAACATTCCAACCAAATATCATGCATGTAAGATAACTAAAAAAAAATTACCTTCTATTTTGGAACCAAACTTTGATCTGCTTAGGTTCAATATTAGACAAAATAGGACATTCACGAATAAGCTGTTGACGACGAACAGAGCTTGGCTTAGGACAATCATGATAAAGCCTTTCAAGTGCTTCAACCTGCTCAGGTGTGTACCTTACATATTTCCCATTATCCAATATTGCATTTGCACCTTTACCACCATCCTTGCAGGACATTGACATCATGACTTAAAACCAATATAAAAAAACAACTTTAGGATATATATAAAAATATATATATAGTAACAAACACAAATATTTAGTATTTATATTGTGCCTAGCCTTTGAAATAACATGTTTTTTTGGAGATGATGGAAAGGAAGAGTAAAGTGGATGGTTTTTTTTGAAGTGAGTGGTTTGGTTTGGTTTGGTTTGGTTTTATTTACCAGTAGTGAGTGTTTAGTGTTGGATGTTGGATGTGATGTGATATGATATGATATGTTTGTTGTTATTGTTGGGGTGTGTGTACTTGTGTTGTTGGTGCTAGCTCATTTGTTGTTTGTTGGTTGGGTTTGCTTTTTGAGCTACTGATACTGTTTGCTTTCTTTTGTATCTTTGGAGAATATATTTTGAATCTTTTCATGAATTACTGTTTTGCCCCTTGTTCATTTTAAAATATTTTTTATAACTCTTCAAAAGCAAAATATATATACTATGTTTGTTTTTAACCTTCTTTTATTCACGGGTATAAGTTTGCTATCACACATACTTAAGACCGTTCGTATGATAGCCTACTGTTGATGACGGGGCGAGCCATGTAATGGGTTTGGATGTACGGAGTGTACACCCATTTGGTCACTGAATCCCCTGACTCAATAGTGGTTATGTATTGATTCTGCTGATAGCATGAATCTGTTTCTGCTGATAGTGTGATTCTACTGACAATGGATTCTGTTGCTAGTTTCTACTGCTAGTGTTATTGTTTCCACTGATGTGTTAACATTACCACTGCAAGTGTTATTGGTTCCACTGATAGTGTTAACATTACCACTGCTAGTGATATTGTTTCAACTGATAACCGCTGATTCCTACTATTATGGAAAGTATTATGATATAATTAATGGGCCGTTAATTATACATAATTCTATGGGCTAGGGTTTGAGTATTCTCTATTATAAATAAAGGTCATAACATTCTGCATGTAGACGATCAACAAAAACCCAAAACACTTGAATACAATTCTGTTCTTGATTTGTGCCTAAAACAAGAACATCACTTGGTCTTATCCCATAGAGATATTCGTATAACCCAGGCATAGGGTCGAATAGTTTCTATTGGAAAGTGATACCACGATTTCAAGTGAATATCCGATACCTTATTGATTATCTTAACCCTAATCTGGGAACTTGTTAACACATAATAACCAACAATCAATAGAAACTATTAGTGATAATCAATGGCTGCTGCTATGAGACAAATGGCTGCTAACTTTTCCAAGTTGGAAAAGTTTGAAGGTGTTGATTTCAGAAGATGGCAAAAGAAGATGCACTTCTTGTTGTCAAGTATGAATGTGGTTTATGTTCTGACAACTGAGAATCCAGAAGATTTTGGAGATGATGCTACTATGGATCAGATGAGGGCAAGAAGCTAATGGGAGAATGATGATTATGTTTGCAGAGGTTTAATTCTCAATAGTATGTCTGATTCTCTATTTGATATTTATCAGAATGTTGAAACTTCTCAAGAACTATGGGATTCCTTGGAAGCCAAATATATGGTTGAGGATGCATCAAGTAAGAAGTTCCTTGTAAGTAATTTTAACAATTACAAAATGGTGGATTCTAGACCTGTCATGGAATAATACAATGAACTTCTTAGTATACCTGGTCGATTCACACAACACAAGATGAACATGGATGAGGCTATTTCAGTCTCTTGTATCATCGATAAACTACCTCCTTCTTGGAAAGATTTTAAGCATATGCTGAAACATAAGAAGGAGGAGTTAACTCTTGTTGAGTTGGGCAGTCACTTGCGCATTGAGGATTCACTCAAAGCACAAGACATTGACAAGCCAAAAGAGTAGCAATGCTACTGGTCCATCAGTTGTCAATATGGTGGAGCTTAACAACTCCTCCAGGAACAATGACAACAAGGGCAAGCGTAAGCATCAAGATAACACTAAATCTGATCTTAACAAGAAACCAAAAGTGACTTGTTGGAAGTGTGGTAAAACTGGACACTTCATACTTAAGATTGTTTATGATAATGTTAATTCTGCTTTTATTTCAACCTCTAAACTTAATGATTCAACCCTATGGCATGCTAGACTTGGCCATGTACATTTTAAAAGAATGCGAGATATGTCTAAGGATGGGTTAATCCCAGTCTTTGATATGGACACTGAAAAGTGTAAAATTTTCTTGATGACCGAAATAACTAAGAAACCGTTTCAAAGTGTAAAACGTGAAACTGAAATTTTGGAGTTGATTCATAGTGATCTTTGTGATCTACATGCTACTCCCTCTTTAGGGAACAAGAAATACTTTGTGACATTTATTGATGATGCTTCTATGTTTTGTTACGTTTATTTGTTACATGCTAAGGATGAAGCATTAGATAAATTTAAAGTATTTAAAACTGAAGTTGAATTGCAACAAGGGTCTCTAATCAAAAGATTTAGGACTGATAGGGGAGGTGAGTACATGGATACTCTGTATTTTCAGTCTGTTGGTATAATCCATGAAACGACTGCCCCTTATACTCCTCAGCAAAATGGTATTTCTGAAAGGAAAAACAGGGTGCTGAAGGAGATGGTTAATTCCATGTTGTCCTATTCAGGGCTGAGTCAAGGGTTCTGGGGTGAAGCTATGTTAACAGCTTGCTATTTATTAAATAGGGTTCCTAATAAAAAGAACAAAGTTACCCCTTATGAACTCTGGACTACAAAAAAACCCAACCTGAATTATCTCAGGGTTTGAGATTGTAGGGCTGTTGTAAGACTCCCTGATCCAAAGCAGAAAACTTTGGGTAAAAGAGGCATTGAATGCATCTTTGTTGGATATGCTGAGCATTCCAAGGCATGTAGGTTCTATGTTATTGAACCTAATTAATCTGTTTCAATTAACTCAATAATTGAATCAATGGATGCACTATTTGATGAGAATAGATTCTCATCAGTTCCTAGACCAGGTCAAAGAATTCCAAATGGAACTGATGACATTGGTGTATCAGAGGTCCCTGATGAATTATCATCTCAGGCCCTGATGAGGTTTTGGAACAACAACCTGAACCTGAGCTCAGAAGGAGCAATAGGGTCAGGACTCCAAAGTCATTTGGACCTGAATTTCAATTATACTTAATTGAAGGTACAAGGAGTGAGGCCTCTGACCAATACTCTTATTGCTTCATTGTTGAGAATGATCCCAAAACATTTGAAGAAGCAATAAATCTCAGGATGTTGCTTTCTGGAAAGAAGCAATTAATGATGAGATGGAATCCATCATGGGCAATAACACTTATGTGTTGACTGATCTACCACCTGGTTGCAAACCTCTAGGTAGCAAATGGATTTTCAAAAAGAAAATGAAGGTAAATGGAACTGTTGAAAAGTTCAAGGCTAGACTAGTTATTCAGGGCTTTAGACAAAAGTCAGGAATAGACTATTTTGATACTTATGCTCCTGTGGCTCGTATCAGTACCATAAGATTGCTGATTGCTTTAGCATCAATTCACAATTTGATTATTCATCAGATGGATGTGAAGACAACTTTCTTGAATGGTGACTTAGATGAGAAGGTTTACATGAACCAACCTCAAGGCTTTATCATGCCTGGCAATGAAAACAAGGTGTGTAAACTGATTAAATCTCTTTATGGACTAAAACAGGCACCTAAGCAATGGCATCAAAAGTTTGATGGAGTGGTTTTATCTAGTGGTTATTTACTTAACCAGGCTGACAAATATGTATATAGCAAATTTGATGAATCTGGTAAAGGAGTCATTATTTGTCTATATGTTGATGACATGTTGATCTTTGGCACTGACCAAAATCAAGTTGAACTTATAAATGCATTTTTGTCATCAAAGTTCTCCATGAAGGATATGGGGGAGGCTGATGTTATCCTTGGCATTAGGATTAAATATGAAAGTAACAAAATTTCTATATCTCAGTCTCATTACATTGAGAAGGTGTTGAAGAAATTTAATTACTTTGAGTGTACTCCAGTAAGTACTCCTATAGATACAAGTGAGAAGCTAATGCCTAATACTGGCAAAGCTGTATCTCAACTTGAGTATTCTAGAGTGATTGGTTGCTTGATGTATGCCATGGCTTGTACAAGACCTGATATTGCTTTTGCTGTGGGTAAATTGAGCAGGTATACTAGTAATCCTAGTGCTCATCACTGGAAAGCAATTCAGATAGTTTTTAAGTATTTGAAGAGAACTATGGATTATAGTCTCTCATATACTGGTTATCCTTCAGTATTAGAAGGATACACTGATGCAAGTTGGATCAGTAACACTGAAGATAATTCGTCTACTAGTGGCTGGGTATTCCTACTTGGTGGAGGTGCAATTTCTTGGGCATTCAAGAAACAAACTTGCATTACCAGTTCAACCATGGAATCTGAATTTGTGGCTTTAGCAACTGCTGGCAAAGAAGCTGAATGGTTGAAAAACTTGCTTCTTGAGATTCCATTGTGGCCTAAACCTATAGCACCTATTTCTATCCGTTGTGATAGTGCTGCTACATTGGCAAAGGCTTATAGCCAGATGTACAATGGGAAGTCTACACACTTAGGTGTCAGGCATAGCATGATTCGTGAACTTATCATGAATAGGGTGATATCTATAGAGTTTGTTAAATCTCAACAAAACTTAGCTGATCACTTGACGAAGGGTTTGACTAGATACTTGGTTTTGAAGTCTGTTAAAGGGATGGGTTTAAGTCCAACTTAGTCACTGAATGCAAAGACACCCAACTCCCTCCTGAGAAAACTTTGGAGCTGAGTTCAATGTGGAAAGCTGAACATTTAGTGGACTGGGGCACATGTTTTACAAACATCCCAAGATTTGTGCTTAGAACCTGCTGGAAAGGAGGATGAAGTCATAACTTCTTAATGGTTAATTTTCTTTAAAAATTTGCTAAGCAGGAGCATGAATAAAGAGGAACCACCTATGTAAATGTTGAAGTTTTGCCGCTTCAGGAAGCTTTGGACTTTTAGCTTTTACAACATTTATGAATTGGATATGGACACATGGCTTGTATAGTGTCAGGTTTATTTAAGTGTTTGAAAATATACGTGTATTTTATCTTCAGGTATTCAAATGGGTTGAAGGGTTCAATTCTTCGAACACCCTGATTCTCGAATATTTGAACGTGTAATGTACTAAGATGAGAATTCAATATTCAAGATATTTTCATTTATGCATATGTTTTGTTTTGTGTTTATTTTTTCATGCAAAGGAAATGAACTAAATTTGGGGAGGATTGTTGGAAAATTTAGTGCACCTGAGGGATTAATTCACACCTGGTAATGGGTTCGGAGTGTACACCCATTTGGTCACTGAATCCCATGACTCAATAGTGGTTATGTATTGATTCTGCTGATAACATGGATCTGTTTCTGCTGATAGTGTGATTCTACTGACAGTGGATTCTGCTGCTAGTTTCCACTGCTAGTGTTATTGTTTCCACTGATGTGTTAACATTACCACTGCAAGTGTTATTGTTTCCACTGATAGTGTTAACATTACCACTACTAGTGATATTGTTTCAACTGATAACCGCTGATTCCTACTATTATGGAAAGTATTATGATATAATTAATGGGCCGTTAATTATACATAATTCCATGGGCTAAGGTATAAGTATTCTCTATTATAAATAGAGGTCATAACATTCTGCATGTAGACGATCAACAAAAACACAAAACACTTGAATACAATTCTGTTCTTGATTTGTGCCTAAAACAATAACATCACTTGGTCTTATCCCATAGAGATATTCATGTAACCCAGGCATAGGGTCGAATAGTTTCTATTGGAAAGTGATACCACGATTTCAAGTGAATATCCGGTACCTTATTGATTATCTTAACCCTAATCTGGGAACTTGTTAACACATAATAACTGATGCGTGGGAATTGCACCAGGCTTTACCTCTCGAGGGATCTCGAGAAGCTTACAACCCCCACCAGGCAGTGTACCTGATCGTTGTAGTATAGTATAGTGACATGTACCAGGGGATTGATCGTTCAGCTAGGAATAGTGTCGCTAGGATTAGAAAACCTAAATACTAGTTCTAAAGATGAAGGATGATTATTTTTGTATTTTTTATATTTTTTTAGAAAGCAAGTAAATATCTCAGGTTTGAAGGATTTGGGCGGAATTAGTTGATAGTCAACTAACCCAATACTAAAGATGCAATTAAAATAAAATACTAGAAATGAAAATAAAACTAAATTAAACTAAGGTTGTGAGTAATAAGTGGAGAAATTGTGTTTACTTATATTTCACTACACCCTAGATATCTTTTACACGTTAATTACTTGTTATAGTTGCGTGGATGACGGATTGTATTCTTTAATACCATTCATGGGGTGGCATACTTAACTCCCCAATCCTATGAGTGCCTACTTCACTCCTATGTCGAGCCGGCTAAGAAGCTCCTAACATGGGATCATTAGAATTTACTCATGCATTAAATACAATCAATAAAACCTAGTACACATCGGTTCATGTTGCCTAAGACGTTCAAGCATGTTACCAATTGGAGATCTGCCAGTTTTCTTAAGCCTAACATTGAAATCATTCATCCAATACAACCATAAACAAGTAATCAACACATAATTAACATCTAGGTTTCATTAGATCTAAGCAAACACAAGATAAATCTAGCCTAGGATGGTGGAATCAAGACAAGAACAAGATATAGACAACCAACACATAGACATATTGATTGAATTAAAAGAACACTTATCTTAATTACACATGTAAGGGTTCAAGGGCTGAAAACCCTTGAAAAACTTGTAAAATTTGTAATAAGTTCAGCCTTAGGGTTTCTCCAAAACTTCTCTCTCTAATGAATGAAAATTAGAAAACTATATATAGATAATTGAGGCTGACGGCGTCAAGACCAAATGGTGACGCCGTCATCTCGCCGCCAAAAGAATTCTCGGACTGCCTTGATCTACATCTGACGCCGTCATGTATTAAGTTTTCCCAGGCCGTCACGTATTTAACTCTTGACGCTCTTTCTTGTGACGCCTTCATTTCTGCACTGGATCGTCAAGAAATTTACTCTTGACGCCGTCAGGATAGTACTCTTGACGCCGTCACATACTGTTCCCAGCTTGGAAAATTAAGTCTTTGGCGTTTTCTTCACTTTTATGCTCCAAAAACGTTTGAATTGCGTCCTTTTCCAGATTTCACTCCCAAAGTACCTAAAATCACAAAAGGAACGATTTAGGGCAATATTTGATAAAATAAATTCAATTTCGGGCTTAAATGACCCCCTAAAAGTGGTTCATTTTTCGCCTCATCAATAACCAACAGGTTGTGTCTATCCCGGTGTGGCATAAGGATCATATTCGAGCCATGTTAGGATATGGTTGTGTGTGAGTCATTGTTTAGGATAAATGTTCAAGATGTGTTAGGATATTGTTTAGTCATTGTTTAAGATAAGTATTCATTGTAAAGGTTATCCCGACATCGGTATTTAAACCGTTACATCATGAATGCAGAAGTCAGAGTTTTCAAGCAATAATATTCCGGTTCCTTTTCTTTTTCTTCTTAAGGAGCAAGCACCCATTAAAAGTGGTGCCAACTATCGATACTACCTTAACGGGTCGTATCAATTGGTGCTTTCATTGAGAGTTCTCGTTGAGAGGGCTACCAAATTAGGGTTCCAATTTAAAAATTAAAAAAAAATGTTCATCGATCACTATTAACAGTTACTGTTCACGAAGTACTGTTCATCAGAACTGGTCATCGAGTTACTATTCATGGCATCGGGCAGCAGCGATCAGGATGCACCATCTAAGCCCTTGCAAATGGGTACCGTAGCCGAATATCAGAGTGAGTTTGAGGTACCTATAAATCGAGTAATGGGGATCTCTGAAAACTTACATAAATCAATGTATATCTCTGGACTTAAACCAGCTTTACAATATGCACTCTTAAGGTCAAACCCTACAACTTTAGACGAAGCTTTTACATTAGCTTGCTTAATGAAAGCACGTTTCGAAGACCAATGGCCGGCTACAACCAGCGCTACACTCAGTGAATATCAAAAGAAAGCATCTGATTCTTCTGCAACATCAGAAATTGCACCCGAAGTTGCACCAGAAGGTGTACCAAAAGCTACTACCGCGGCTGTCACAGTTACAAAGATTGAAGAGGCTGTTAACGCGTACTACTCATATGCACTAATCGGTTTAGCTTATGGAGATACACATTCAATTATGTTTGTAGGAGTGTTGTGGGCGAATAAACGAGTCGGTGGGTTGTGGTTTGCTCCATCCGAACGAAGAACAGGAATTCAAGTGATGTCATTGTAAGCAATCGAGCTTGAGAACAAGTTGAAAGAGAGCACACAAATGTTTAGGAAATGTCTTACAATTTGGGATCCCAGAATCAAGATTGTTTTAAGACAACACCTTGAGGACAAGGAGGTTTTTGAAGGAGTGGGGGTGTTACGCCCATGGTTAGAATATGTGTCATAGTTTATTATGTTTAGGATAAGTGTTTGAGTCGTATTAGGATAAGTCTTCGTATTTGTGTGAGATTATCTCATAACTAGTATTTAATGTTTTACAATGAATGAAAGTCATTAAGCTTTGTCAAATAAAATATATATGTTCTTATTTTCTTCTTCTTAAAGAGCTCACACCTGCTTGAAGTGGTGCCTACTGTAACACCCCCAATTCATGGTTGCAGCGGAATTCGAACTGGGTGTTACTCGACGGCACAATAGTCACAATAATAGAAAACGAACTTCAATTGAGTCGTTTTAAAAGATTTATCATTCAAATTATATAAATATCAGAGTTTACAAAATGAGGTCCCAATTGGTTCCATGTTTACAATGTATAACAAATGAGTTTTGAATGATAATAAAATTTATAGCCCTCTTGTGTATCCGTGTCCTTCCGTGCCATCCTTGATCGTCATGAACCTGAAATACATGCTTGAGAGGTCAACACAAAGGTTGAGTGATATTCATAGAGTTTGTTAAATCGATTGAACACAATATGTTGGTAGTGTGAGTTATAGGCTCACACCAATGTTTGGAAAACAAAACAGGTAGGCTACGTTATTATACGCCCGGAACATGTATTATACACTAAGCTTATGACACCATAACGTTAACGTGTACCAATATCGATCGGCAGATTTATCCCGGTAGGTACTTTGCTAACATACCTAAATCTCAAATATTATTGCATTTGTTTGAACTTAGTCAATACAAATGGGATTCGTCAATCCCAATAGGCCTATTAATAATATTCGCGCTCACTATTGCTAGTGACTAAATGGTTCATAATAAGGGATCTCGGTTTAGCAAGGATGGTACTTAGTGATAATAAAACAATCAGGTAAGCATACAATTTAAAAACATTGTGCTCGGTTATAAATAGCATGTATTCCCCCCAAGGGTTTGTAAAACAATTAAGTAATCGAAAGTGGGGCTATGAACTCACCTTAAGTAAGATAGCAAGTAATGAATGTAACGGTTGAATCGTGAAGGTTCTATGAGCAACCTATAATAGAATGTCGCGACTTAGGATTTGAGTAAAGAATATGAAGTAGTGCCTATATATATATCTTGCATTATAGTCCATGATGTGGTATGATGTATATTGTAAGTCCTTGAAAGAAAGGATTCATGAAACATGTATGTTTTGTATATCGTTTACTACCGTTCGGGCCGACATAATTCAGAAGTCATGTTAGTAAGCGTTCGAGGAGCCAGGACACTTTAACTCGTAAATCCACAACTCAACTCGACGGCTTACATAATGAACTCCTCACATGAGGCTCCCTACTATTGTAGTAGTTGATGAAATATATAGATATAAGTTTTGATCCGAAAAGTTACATGTCCGATATTTGAATAAACTTAGGAAAGTTTATTTGTACATGAAGATTGTTATTAGGGGTAGCTTCATAAGCCTTAAATGACCATGTTCTCTTGGTAAAATCTCATGGTTTCCTTTTAAGTGAAGTAGATCCAAATTGCTTGTTCAAGTTATCGCCTAACTCATTGTTTCATGTTTACGCCTATGTGAGTTGTTATGGTCATTTCGTCATGGCCTAGCCATGACCTTTGGTCCTTGTTCCAAGGTCATGAGACTCAACCTTGGTTCTAGTCATGTTTGTGGTCTTGATTATAGGTCATAAGACCTCTTGTTCCTTTCAAAGTATAACCATAATCTAGTGACTTTCGCCTAAAAATGGGCTGTTTAGAATTTGAAGAATTTTATCACTCGGAAAGCGTTTTTAGGGCTCGAGCTTCTTTGCTCCTGTACGAAAACGTCGTTTCGGACAACTTTCGTGTTTTAACTTTTTGATGAATCGGACCAGAAGTGTGACTTTCAAAACCCAAATTTGATCAGGAAGCTATTTGGCAGTTTTGCCGGAAATCTTTGGTAATTTCAAATCGCCATAACTTTTGACTCGTATACTCGTTTTGGGTGGTTTAAATTGCTATGGTTTCCTTGTTAAGTCCTCTAATACAATATGTAATGATCCAATATCATATTTTTACCATTTTGATCAGGTCTTACCAAGAAAGTCACTAGTTTACTTGTTTTAGTAACTTGTTGTAACAATCAATAACAATAACTTGTTTTGGTCATTTTTATACATCATGGACATAACTACAAGACATAATATAGCAAGAATAATATGTAAATAACATGAACATGATTATTTAACAAGAATCAAGTTAGGGTTTGGCTCACAACTTTTGGCTTTCAAAGATGAAAGGAAGTTAACATGTAAGGATAGGACTTTGATAGACTTGCTTCAACCCACTTCATTTCATGCAATCTTTCTACCCTTGGTATTCTTGAAAGATGGATGATGAAGGTTTAGGTGACTTGAGTGGATTTAAACTCAAGAGAAATCACCAAGTATATGAGGTTATGGAAGTGTTTGATGAATGATAACCTATCTAGGGTTTCAACCTTGAACTAGCACTTGAACCTTGCAAGAAATTGGAAGGAAATGAGCAAAGGATGGAATGGTTATGGGGTTTAGGGATGCACGGCACAAGAGGGGAGGGAGAGGGCTATTTATAGTCCAAAAATGAGGAGGTTAGGAAAGTGTTAGGAAATTACTAAAACTTGGTGACCAAGTTGTAATATAATGGTGATCTAGGGGTATATTCATGAGATGAAGCCACATGGTGTGACTCCCCCCCTCCTAGGCCGGTTTCAAGACCTTGGAGAACAAGGGTTGGACTTTGGATGATATTATCCAAGATATCTAGTGTGTTTTGACTCCGAAAACTGCAAACCGTAAGTTGTTACGCCTCAAAACGTAAAACCGGGTGTCGTAAAATTATGGAATTTGAAAGTATTGATAAACATGTCAATAAGTTCCATAATAAAATATAAAATGAGTGGTAGGTTCCATTTGGGTGTAAAACCCTGCTAAAAACTGGAAACACGGGTCTAAAACGCGTAATTCGCGTAAAACGCTGAATATTGCGTAAAATTGAGAAAAGTAAAATGTTACTTTTCTAATGTTATAAAAATGATTTAAAATGACTTATAATGTCTAGACTGGGCTCAGTCTAGTGTCGGTTGGTATTAAATGTCTTTTAGACATCAAACCGTAAGCCTAAAAATCACGAAATGACTTATAACATCAAGGGATCATTTTTGGTCAATGGAGGAGGGAAAAAATATGTTGACTTTTTATAATAAGTTGAAAACTCAAAAAGTCTTAGAAACGCGTTTTGTGGTCTCACGGTTAATCGCCCAAATGGTTAAGCGTGCTCATGCGAGAGTAGTACAGGCATGGGTGACCTGCTGGGAAGTTTTTGGTCATGTTTTTCTCAGTCACGATTAATTCTCAAATAAATCATGAGTGTGTCAAACATTTTTCCGATGTGGGGTCACCTGACGGGGTTGAATTTCGTTATGCGTAGAATTTCTGATTGACGTTTTACCCTAAAACGTGTAATTCCTTAATAACTTTCACGAAAATGAGCTTATGAATGTCAAACTTTTAATTTGCCATGGAAATGATTTATCACTTGAGAATATCAAATAAAAATCAACTTTCGGGAAAATTTTCGGGAAAAATGAATAGTAAAAGTGAATAGTGAAATTTTCCGGGAATGGTGATTATCCTGAAAAATGTGAATTGTTACAGTCTCTACCCCTTACGGGGAACTTCGTCCCGAAGTTCTATGTGTGTCATATGTTGGAGTGGTGTCGATAAAGATGTGTGGTTACTTATGAGGACCAAAGTCTGGGATTTCCGGTAATGTAATTTGATTTGTCATTTCAGTGTATGGTGTAGGATGAGGCTTCCTTTTATGTAGGAAAGGTATGGTAATAGTCGAATATCAAAGGAAATTGATATAGCAGTCGAATATTAATAGGAATCGATATAGTAGTTGAATATCAAATAGAACTTGATATAGTTAAATATCAAAATGGAAATTGATATAGTTGTCAAGTATCAATAGCAATTGATATAACAGTTGAACAACAATAGCAATTTACATAGGAATCCAATAAATGGAAATTGATATAAGAATCGAATCATGGAATAAGCGTTGAACATGCGGTTGGACCAAGTCCTGTTTGAATTGTACGGCTGCCCATGCATATGGCTACATGGCTTCACAATAAGTTTGGTATGACTGCCCATGCATGTGGCTACATGGCCCCGTAATGAGTTTGGTACGACTGCACATGCATGTGGTTACATGGCCTCGCAACGAGTTTGTTTGTTATTGCACTATCATTATGAAAACCAAAATGTAAACCTCGTACTTATGGAAATTGGGATAGTCGTTGCAATCATAGCCTTGTAGGTAATCGGTTGTTGTACCTAGTGTTTATGTCATGGTTTGAAGCGATGTCGGTGAAAAGATAGGATTTCTTGTGGCGAATAAAATGTAGGTATCATGCCATACCCGAGCAATGTAATGTAGGTATCAAGCCATACCCGAGCAATGTAATGTAGGTATCAAGCCATACCCGAGCAATGTAATGTAGGTTGACTTCATACTTATGTTATTTCGGATATAATTAAGCCCACTTGTTTATAATTCTTTATTTACATAGAGAGGCATCCCAAACAATGTAACTAAAGGAATATAAACGTATGGTTCGATGATTTATAAATTCTTTATTTAAATGAAAAGGCATCCCAATCCATTCAAATAAGGATATTATAAATCATCCTACTCAAGAATTCCCGACACAACATTCATACTTAGCCGGTGAGTTACAAGGTAGTGTATTACGAGATGATACTGGTGTTCCAAAGGTACAAGATGAATATTCAAACTTGTAAAGCTGATGAGGGTACTTGTGGTGTAACTAAGGATGATTTGAGCTTTACAAGTGCATCAAGATCTGTTAATGAGCTTGTGTTTGTAATGGTTGTGAAGATAATGATGTGATATGTTAATGAACAAAAGTGTGTAGTGTATGCTTAACATTAATACTCTTAGGTATCGATGTTGAGTTTGCTTTAAAAGTCTTAAGAGATTTTAAAAGTTTATGATGGAATGGTATCCTAAACAGGATGGTACTTCTACAGGATGAAGAGAATAATTGATAACTATCCCAAGATAGTAGTTCGGATTATCTCATAAATGAAAAATTTCAAGAATGAAATTAGGTAACACAAATAAGGTGTTAAGATTTCGCTGAGTGGTAAGACATTATCGTGTCTCTAGATTGTTTTAATGTATTCTGGTGGTTTATCGAGTTCATGTAGGAAATCAACCTAAACATAACCCTAGTACAACTACTCTCAGTATTTGGAAATTTTAAGTCGAATATAGTTAGTCAGACTATATTCCACTGTCCCTAGGTTAAATATAGGTGACTAGTCTATATTTAGCCAAGGTTCGATAAAATTTTCAAATACCTAAACTAGGTATACTTTTGATATGTCCGTTGCTTTCGGGAAACTGTCCACTAAACAAAGGCGATGTCAAACCCTTAAGTTGCAAGTCCCGTCCATACAAGACTTGTAACGTATGTTTTCATATTCCATTGCATAGAAGGTAGTAAGGGTAGATACGTATGGAAAGGAAGTTTTAAGTAGTTCTAAAATAGAACATACTTGGTCAGGATCACGAACTTTTAATAATGAAGGTTTCATCAGAAAACCTTAATGAATGTAGAGAAAGTTCAGCTTTTGTCGATGATGGATTAGTTTGTCCTTTAGAAATCTCATATTTCTTGTTTTGAAATCGATAGATTGTGACGGGTTTTTGATATCATAAGAAATGATATTGATGAGGTCGTGAAATAATTCCAGAGACCATTGCACAAATCACAATGTCTCGGAAGTAGGTTAGACCATTGTGCAATTCACAATGTCTGGGAAGTAGGTTAGGCCATTGTGTGACTCAAAACATTTGAGAAATGATTAAAACCATTGTATCATACAATGTCTTGGAAAATGAATGAGACCATTGTATCTCACAATGTCTTGGAAAATGAATGAGACCATTGTATCTCACAATGTCTTGGAAAATGAATGAGACCATTGTATCTCACAATGTCTTGGAAAATGAATGAGACCATTGTATCTCACAATGTCTTGGAAAATGAATGAGACCATTGTATCTCACAATGTCTTGAAAAGTGAATGAGACCATTGTAATATACAATGTCTTGAACATATAATGTTGGAGTAGGAACATGATTGGGAGAATGTGATTGTGTCGAAATGCCCTAGAATAGGCATACACAGATATGTTTAGTTCATTGTTTAGATAAATGATTGAAAATAAACCGAGTTTATATATCAATATACTAATATGTGTTCATGTAGCATAAAATGCTTAGTGTGTATATATCAATATACTAATATGTGTTCATGTAGCATAAAATGCCTAGTGTGTATATATCAATATACTTATATGTGTTCATGTAGCATAAAATGCTTAGTGTGTATATATCAATATACTTATATGTGTTCATGTAGCATAAAATGCTTAGTGTGTATATATCAATATACTAATATGTTTGTGAAGCATAAAATGCCTAGTGTGTATATATCAATATACTTATATGTGTTCATGTAGCATAAAATGCCTAGTGTGTATATATCAATATACTTATATGTGTTCATGTAGCATAAAATGCTTACGGGGAAATGCTCAATTATGTTTAGGGTACATATATCAATATGCAATTATGTTTGTATATCATAACATGCTTACTAAGTCCATAATCGTCTGGAGGATGGAAGACACGGAGAGTGGAAGGCTATAAAAATGTTTTTGCTTGTACATGTGGTTATAGTTTAGGTCTCAATTAGACCCGTTTCTCTATAACCATGGCTCTGATACCAATCTGTAACACCCCCAATTCATGGTTGCAGCGGAATTCGAACTGGGTGTTACTCGACGGCACAATAATCACAATAATAGAAAACGAACTTCAATTGAGTCGTTTTAAAAGATTTATCATTCAAATTATATAAATATCAGAGTTTACAAAATGAGGTCCCAATTGGTTCCATGTTTACAATGTATAACAAATGAGTTTTGAATGATAATAAAATTTATAGCCCTCTTGTGTATCCGTGTCCTTCCGTGCCATCCTTGATCGTCATGAACCTGAAATACATGCTTGAGAGGTCAACACAAAGGTTGAGTGATATTCATAGAGTTTGTTAAATCGATTGAACACAATATGTTGGTAGTGTGAGTTATAGGCTCACACCAATGTTTGGAAAACAAAACAGGTAGGCTACGTTATTATACGCCCGGAACATGTATTATACACTAAGCTTATGACACCATAACGTTAACGTGTACCAATATCGATCGGCAGATTTATCCCGGTAGGTACTTTGCTAACATACCTAAATCTCAAATATTATTGCATTTGTTTGAACTTAGTCAATACAAATGGGATTCGTCAATCCCAATAGGCCTATTAATAATATTCGCGCTCACTATTGCTAGTGACTAAATGGTTCATAATAAGGGATCTCGGTTTAGCAAGGATGGTACTTAGTGATAATAAAACAATCAGGTAAGCATACAATTTAAAAACATTGTGCTCGGTTATAAATAGCATGTATTCCCCCCAAGGGTTTGTAAAACAATTAAGTAATCGAAAGTGGGGCTATGAACTCACCTTAAGTAAGATAGCAAGTAATGAATGTAACGGTTGAATCGTGAAGGTTCTATGAGCAACCTATAATAGAATGTCGCGACTTAGGATTTGAGTAAAGAATATGAAGTAGTGCCTATATATATATATCTTGCATTATAGTCCATGATGTGGTATGATGTATATTGTAAGTCCTTGAAAGAAAGGATTCATGAAACATGTATGTTTTGTATATCGTTTACTACCGTTCGGGCCGACATAATTCAGAAGTCATGTTAGTAAGCGTTCGAGGAGCCAGGACACTTTAACTCGTAAATCCACAACTCAACTCGACGGCTTACATAATGAACTCCTCACATGAGGCTCCCTACTATTGTAGTAGTTGATGAAATATATAGATATAAGTTTTGATCCGAAAAGTTACATGTCCGATATTTGAATAAACTTAGGAAAGTTTATTTGTACATGAAGATTGTTATTAGGGGTAGCTTCATAAGCCTTAAATGACCATGTTCTCTTGGTAAAATCTCATGGTTTCCTTTTAAGTGAAGTAGATCCAAATTGCTTGTTCAAGTTATCGCCTAACTCATTGTTTCATGTTTACGCCTATGTGAGTTGTTATGGTTATTTCGTCATGGCCTAGCCATGACCTTTGGTCCTTGTTCCAAGGTCATGAGACTCAACCTTGGTTCTAGTCATGTTTGTGGTCTTGATTATAGGTCATAAGACCTCTTGTTCCTTTCAAAGTATAACCATAATCTAGTGACTTTCGCCTAAAAATGGGCTGTTTAGAATTTGAAGAATTTTATCACTCGGAAAGCGTTTTTAGGGCTTGAGCTTCTTTGCTCCTGTACGAAAACGTCGTTTCGGACAACTTTCGTGTTTTAACTTTTTGATGAATCGGACCAGAAGTGTGACTTTCAAAACCCAAATTTGATCAGGAAGCTATTTGGCAGTTTTGCCGGAAATCTTTGGTAATTTCAAATCGCCATAACTTTTGACTCGTATACTCGTTTTGGGTGGTTTAAATTGCTATGGTTTCCTTGTTAAGTCCTCTAATACAATATGTAATGATCCAATATCATATTTTTACCATTTTGATCAGGTCTTACCAAGAAAGTCACTAGTTTACTTGTTTTAGTAACTTGTTGTAACAATCAATAACAATAACTTGTTTTGGTCATTTTTATACATCATGGACATAACTACAAGACATAATATAGCAAGAATAATATGTAAATAACATGAACATGATTATTTAACAAGAATCAAGTTAGGGTTTGGCTCACAACTTTTGGCTTTCAAAGATGAAAGGAAGTTAACATGTAAGGATAGGACTTTGATAGACTTGCTTCAACCCACTTCATTTCATGCAATCTTTCTACCCTTGGTATTCTTGAAAGATGGATGATGAAGGTTTAGGTGACTTGAGTGGATTTAAACTCAAGAGAAATCACCAAGTATATGAGGTTATGGAAGTGTTTGATGAATGATAACCTATCTAGGGTTTCAACCTTGAACTAGCACTTGAACCTTGCAAGAAATTGGAAGGAAATGAGCAAAGGATGGAATGGTTATGGGGTTTAGGGATGCACGGCACAAGAGGGGAGGGAGAGGGCTATTTATAGTCCAAAAATGAGGAGGTTAGGAAAGTGTTAGGAAATTACTAAAACTTGGTGACCAAGTTGTAATATAATGGTGATCTAGGGGTATATTCATGAGATGAAGCCACATGGTGTGACTCCCCCCCTCCTAGGCCGGTTTCAAGACCTTGGAGAACAAGGGTTGGACTTTGGATGATATTATCCAAGATATCTAGTGTGTTTTGACTCCGAAAACTGCAAACCGTAAGTTGTTACGCCTCAAAACGTAAAACCGGGTGTCGTAAAATTATGGAATTTGAAAGTATTGATAAACATGTCAATAAGTTCCATAATAAAATATAAAATGAGTGGTAGGTTCCATTTGGGTGTAAAACCCTGCTAAAAACTGGAAACACGGGTCTAAAACGCGTAATTCGCGTAAAACGCTGAATATTGCGTAAAATTGAGAAAAGTAAAATGTTACTTTTCTAATGTTATAAAAATGATTTAAAATGACTTATAATGTCTAGACTGGGCTCAGTCTAGTGTCGGTTGGTATTAAATGTCTTTTAGACATCAAACCGTAAGCCTAAAAATCACGAAATGACTTATAACATCAAGGGATCATTTTTGGTCAATGGAGGAGGGAAAAAATATGTTGACTTTTTATAATAAGTTGAAAACTCAAAAAGTCTTAGAAACGCGTTTTGTGGTCTCACGGTTAATCGCCCAAATGGTTAAGCGTGCTCATGCGAGAGTAGTACAGGCATGGGTGACCTGCTGGGAAGTTTTTGGTCATGTTTTTCTCAGTCACGATTAATTCTCAAATAAATCATGAGTGTGTCAAACATTTTTCCGATGTGGGGTCACCTGACGGGGTTGAATTTCGTTATGCGTAGAATTTCTGATTGACGTTTTACCCTAAAACGTGTAATTCCTTAATAACTTTCACGAAAATGAGCTTATGAATGTCAAACTTTTAATTTGCCATGGAAATGATTTATCACTTGAGAATATCAAATAAAAATCAACTTTCGGGAAAATTTTCGGGAAAAATGAATAGTAAAAGTGAATAGTGAAATTTTCCGGGAATGGTGATTATCCTGAAAAATGTGAATTGTTACACCTACTATCGATACTACCTTAACGGGTTGTATCAATTGGTGCTTTCATTGTTAATTTGGTGTCTCATGACCGAGTCTTGCTCACTATGGTCACCCCATAAGCACGAAGCTTGGGTCAAAATTTTGAGAACTCGGGAGCTGTGTTTGTGTAGGTGTGTGAGTGATTTTTATTTTGTAGGGTATCTTTGTGTTTAAGTCGAGTATATTAGGTGGTAAAGTTTGTTGTTTTATTACACTAAATTAAATTGTGGTAAAGTTGGTTGTAAAAAGAGAAAACTGATGCAACATTGATGTGACGGTGATGAATGCGATCTTAGAGTGTCCTTATCTAGTTTAGACCAGGTGATTTGAGATTTTACATCTTATGTTCAATTTGACTATTTGAGATTTTACATCTTGTGCACAATTTTACTTGATGATTTCGTATATTTGCATCGTTTGTTTAAAGTTGTGTACATTACCACATATGCGACATATTAGTGTTTAACAAATAACCTCCTAAAATATAATAAAAATCATATGTGGAATGCAACGAATTTGTTAAGACAAATTGCCTATACCAAAATTAAAGGTAAATATATCAAAGGAATTGTATTATGTTGTATGAGAAACTCGTCAACTAAATAGTTGTATGTTCAAGTCCTATTTAAAACATGTGAAATAGATTTGTGGTATACACATTGTGAAATAAATAAAATTGCCGTTCTAATAAAAAAGAAAAAAAGAAGGTAAATTTGTTTACTTAGAAGACGACCTCAAAAACTACTCCAAACTAAGGCTGAGCAAAATCAATTAAAAACCAAATCGAACTTATTCAATTCGGTTATCGATTACGTTTAATTATTTCGATTTTCCTCGATTCAGTTTGGTTTCGGTTCGGTTCGGATCAAAACACAATTATTCGGTTCAACCTAGCTAAACCGAACCGTTATTCGGTTCGGTTTCGATTTCGAAAGGTTTTACTCGGTTCTGTTCTCAGTTAACGTTTTCCCTTAATCGATTTTCGGGTTAGGTCAGATTTGGTTGGTATCGTGTTTGACCAATTGCTCAGCCCTACTCCAAACTGACTCACAAGTTATCTTAGAAAAAGTATATGAACTCTACAGAATGTAACCATTATTTTTCAAAGTCTCTTTTTTGAAATATACATGCACCCGTGGACTCACTCCACATGCATGGTTTATCCCTTCATCGAGTATGTTTAGTGCAAAGCTTATAGGTAAGCTTCAATTTCTATAAGTTTTAGTTTCAACGATCTATTAAAAAAAAAAAAAAAAAAAAAAAAAAAAAAAAAAAAAAAAACTGTGAGCTATTGCCATGGTGCCAAGACCCACCAGCCCACTTTCAGTGTGGTATCTCGCGTCATAGTGTCGTGTCGAAGCTCATTGCTCGAGCCATCAGCCATGGTACTGAAAGGCGAAAGCTGTTACCATGAAGCTACACAACAACAACACCTTTGATGTAATAAATGCACGAGCTAAGTTGGTCAAATGTCCAAAAAGTGAACAAGCTTTAAGCTGTGATTGGTAAGTAATTGAAACCCTAAGAGTGGTGGCAGTGGACAGCGGCATCACCAACGGCATCCCTATGCCGGCGGTGAACACCGCCGCCACTATGCCGGCATGCCCAACGGCATGGTGTGAGCGGCAATCTTTGCCTCCGAAGCATTGTATTTTCAATGCAAAAAAGATCCGTTGCATGCTATCTTTGAAAGCCAAAAAGCAATTAATGCATACGCAAAAAAAAAAAAAAAAAGTTGGGAGGTATGGAAAAGGCATGGTTGCCACTAAAAAGAGGTTGGGAGGTATGAAAAAAGTATGGATGAGGTGAAATGAGGTGGAATGATATTATTGGTGGATTTGGGAGGTATGGATGATTCCGAAATCATGACTGCCACCACCCTAACAGAAAACTTTAAAAAGCTACAGTCTTACTTGTAAAGATGAAAGAAATATTAAGGGGACTGTTAGGGAAACGGGAGGACTTATTAAATTCAGCTTAGTTTTTGTCAGTTTCTGTTCTGTATTTCTGACAGTTTTAAGTGTTTGACTTATTAAATTTTATATTTTTTGTTCCGCACTTTCAGGTTTATAGTTTTTTGATATAAACAAAATAAAAAAAAAAAAAAAAAAAAAAATATGGGGTTTATCTAACCAATAGCCCCCGTTGCTATAACTCACCCCAATATTAATTGGAATGTATTTCGTTGAAGATGTTTTTTTTTAACGGATTCGTTGAAGATGTTTGATAAAAGCTTTTAAATGCATTTCTACTAAATTGATCATAAATTAAATGTCAAGTCAAGTATAGCCCTATAGCCAGCCAACCATAAATATGTGATTGGCGGGTGGCAACTAAAGTAAATAAACAAATTAACAGTGGTAAAAAACAAATAAATTTTATAAAAAGACCAACGGGGGGCATGGGATGGTATTCGTGGGACAAAATAGGACATCATGATGACGGCTTTGCATGCGCCTCGATTTACCACTGTTCTTTTTATATTTTTATTCTTTTCAAAACCCTTTTTTTTTATTTTTGTTTAGTTTTTTAATGCCCTTTGATTTTTTCAAATTTTCACTTTAGCACCCTTTTTATTTATTTCTATTGTATTTCAGTTCCAAGACCTTTAACAAAAGTGTTTCGCTTGTTACGATGAGTGAACATAAAAGCAAAAAATTGTTTTGGAGTGCACACGTTGCGGTAAATTGGTCATTCACTTTATCACTTATATACAGCAATTAATATGTAAAATATACGGCAAGACGTTAAGGTCGGGTGTAATAAGTAGACCCAAAAATTTATCATTGTCACATCTTCTATTTTTTTTTTTTACAATTAACTTCATCACCAATTTAATATAAAAAAAAAATAACTTTATCACCAAAATATATATCACTAAACACATATATTATACCCCGCCAAAACACACACAAAAACACCAAAACACACTGCATGACTCGATCGTTCACAAGACCGAGTCTTGCATTTTCTTAGTTGAAGACGCGTAGTCATGAGGAGGAGTAATAGAGAGGACTCGGTCTCTTGGATCCCCAAGATTCGATGTTGAGTCTCATATTACGGATGGTCTAAACATTGTTAATAGTTGATTTATGTGTCAACTTTTATCTTGGAAAAGATGCGAAAAGAAGTTTAGCATCTCTTACTTCATTTTTCAAAAGGCGACGAAACATCCTCTAGCTAACATCATGTATGTCGAGTATAACCAAGTTGGCGAGATAATTTCCAAAAGATCACTTGCTCAAAACCCTCTTTCTGTTTTGATCTATCAATAGTGCATTTGAAAGATTGTGTATTTGTAATACGACACATAGGTTGCCAAAAACGAGTGATGAAATGTTTGATAAGTCTTAAGTATGTATTCGAGATCCTAATATTCATTTTCATTGCCAAAACTTATTAAACTTTGTTCAAAAGAAAATCTTGAGCATTGAAGCAATACACAATCTTTGTATACCTGATAAAGTATGGATTAACCGAAAAGTCAAAAAGACATGCTTGATAAGTAGCAAAAGTATTTGAAGGATGTGAAGTTTTATTCTACCAACCTATATATACAGAAATTACAAAAATATAAAAACCAATACATATATAACCTAGCTAATTCACGTGAGTATTGTATAAAGTACTCGATCCAAACAAAGAAGACAAAATTTTATTCTTCTTTACAAAAGGTTAAATGTGACACTTTCAAATAAACATCTAATCAACCAACCTTAGAGCATGCACAATCGTAACACAAGTTATAAGTTAACTCAGAGCCACATCAGCTTTATCACTTTAACTTTAACTCACAAAAAAACATCCTCATTCATAACTCAACCTTAACTCACTTTAACTCCATTTTTTAAATATTTTCAAATTCAACCCTAAACTAAAACTAGTACTTCATTTATCAAAAACCATAACATTCATTCTTAAAAAAAATATATATATATTACGAAATTAAAAAAAAAAAAAAAAAAAAAAAAAAAAAAAAAAAAAAAAAAAACTGCTTTTATAACTATAGGGACTAAACCGTAACCACCACATACCACAGGGACTAAACTGCAAACTGACCAAATTGTATCATCTTCTCCATCGTGTACCTGTACACACACTAAACACACACACACAAACTGAAAACACAAACACACAGAATTAAAAAACACACAGACACACACAAGAACACACACCTTTCAATCATGAAGGGCCAAAAGCGTAACCATCACATTCAACGTTTCTCACCTTAACTCAGCGTTAGCACGCTAACGTGGTGCGTTAACGCGCCTCTAACGCAGGAGACCACATCCGTAACGCGAGTTAACGCAGGCCAAAAATCCCTTTAACGCGAGAATCACGTTACGTCTGGGCATGCTCTTATTCAATTGGGACTATCAAAAGAATGGGTACTGAAAAAGTTTGAAGGGAGTAAAGTGACAGAAAGTAAAAGTGTATAGACTTTAATAGAAAGTGAAGAAATCATCTGCAACAACAAAACAAATGAAAAGCAAACAAAAATTAAAATCAATTACTCTTATATTTATAAAAATGTTTTTCTGTAAAGGCAATAAAAGTTAAAAAAAATTATACTGTAACGAGGGCCGGGATAGCTCGTTATAGACGCACCTGCATGCTTATAACGACGCTATAATCGCATCTTATGATGCATTATAGAGGCACCATTGTGGCCATAACAACCGGGTTTTTTATGTTTGGTTTTTAATTTCTTTTTTGGTTTTAATGTAAAATGGAGGTTTACGTGAAGTGTTATAGAAATTTATTAGGATAATGTGTTTGAATTTTTGCATTATCAAAAATATTATAAAAGCTCACGCTATTAACTTAGGCCGATGCTAATGGCACCTCAATACCCTCAACCAACCAATCACCCAACCGAGTTCCTCTCATTAGCTCAACCAGATGTGACTAAGTCCTACCCAACTTTCTTAAAGTTATGATTTATCAGCAAACCGAAATATTCAATCTTTTTTGTGTGTGCATTTTTTTTTTAATAGTTTTTATGAGGTATATTTTTTGTTGTAGTAATTGTTGTTTTATTAACAAGGTTAGTTATAACTTTAGAGAGAAAAAACTAATATAACGTTGATACGATATAATATCCATTAGCAATAGACTTAGCGGATAACACTGATGTAGCTAAACAAAAAAATGAAAGCTGAACCAATGGTGGGACCGAGAGAGTAAGCACAACATACTCACATACATGACGTGACAATGACATGACATGTTTGACAATTGACAAATGACAAATTAAGATGGGATGGGATGGGACTCTGTGTGTGCAGTCTCACAGTAAGTAAAGATGAGCCCGCTAAAATTTAAGAGGGGCCATTTTTATTGAAGATACTGTGGGGACAGAATCACTGTTGCTCTTGTCTTGGCCGTTGGATCACTGTCTTATCAGTTACTGCATTCAATGTAGGCCAAATTTTACACTTTAGTCCTGTTGATTCTCTTTTACTTTTACAGTTTCAATCAATTTTGGGTCAAAACTGTTGGATTTGAATTTTTTTTTAAAAGCGAATTTCAACTTAGAAACGATCACTTTCGCGGACAGCGAAGGCCCCATCGTCACCCCGCCAGACTTTGTTGTCTTAACCGGGTTCACGCTAATCTCAGATGGTAACGAGTTTTCCCTGAAAACCGTACTGGCTCCACACAAGTTTTACCTTGTTGATTTGAATTACTACTTGCATTTTTTAAGAATGGTTTAAAATTAGGAAAATCACAAGCTTCTTACATTAGAGATTTCTAAAGTTTTAAAGTCGCGGGACATTTTAGCCCCGCATATTTATTTTATTATTTTTTTATTATTTCTCTTTATATATATATATATATATATATATATATATATATATATATATATATATATATATATATATATTCTGATTACTGCTTCTTTAATAACTTAACACTAAGACTGAGCACAATGGTGACCTAACATTACCCAAGTTTTCAGCTGTTACGTCAGCTTTTTCTCTCCGGCGACCAGACATGACTCAAATGACACAGTTGATGACCCATGTATGTTATTTTATATAATGGGAAAAAAAAAAAAGTGTTTTGTTTATGTTTTGTGTGTGTAATATCGGTTGGGAAAACAACCGATTATGTGTTTTGCTACTCGACAAACGAAATTTGCATAAGTCTCCACAGTGAAGACAACCGATTTCCAAATCGGTCGTGTGTCTCAAACAACTGATTTTTCCGGTCCTATCGTGCCCAGCCTAAGCAATGAACACATGTTCGAGTGACTTTTAACAATGACTTTAACTAAGAAATGATTATAAGAAAAACTGAAGTAACCGAAAATTCTGTTAAATGATGTCGTGGTTAAGAATAAGGTTATTGTTTCTTCTACATACTGTCGATGTCTTTAAGACGTCGAAAGGACTCACAATCATGTTATGACGTATACATTGGCCTGAGGTTAAAATCTCTTGCGAAGGATTTTTCATTTTTGCAAATGTAGATCCCACTTCAAATAATATGCCTGTAAGACTGTGTAACCTGTCAAAATTGCTATATTCAAAGTTTGACCGAACACTCTCACGTTTCATTTACTTCATTTATATAGGTGACACGTGTCCGTTTCAGACTTATTTGTGGGGTCTCATATTACCATTTGTGGCGTCGTGTAGAAAGAAGTTAACTCTGTATTTAAAGGATCAAACCATTTGTGACGTACTGACGTTGATCAATTTTTCTTTAACTTAAGGGAGGTGATTTGCACACTCTTAAAAATGATTGACACACTCAAAATGTGAGTATGTTGACATTTATACCCTTACAGGATAAGAATAAGTCCAAACAGTGTGAGGGTATAAATGTCAACACACTCAAAATTTGAGTGTGCCAATCATTTTTGAGAGTGTGCAAATCACTTCCCTTAACTTAAATATCAAAGTATTATACGAAGTAACTTCTATTGAAAAGTTCAATCTAAAAAAAAAAATTATTAAATACTCAATGAACCCAAACTATCCATTCATTTTTTCATAAAATTAAAATAACATACTTTCAGTTTTTTTTTTTTTTTTTTTTTTTTTTTTTTTTTTTTTTTTATATATATATATATATATATATATATATATATATATATAAATATCTAACAAACTGTTAATCGTTACGCAAAACGAATCATACTATCGCGACGATAATTAAATCATCTTTTTATAGAGGGGCACTTCTATATAATTTCGACAATTTTTTTTTTTTTTTTTTTTTTTTTTTTTTTTCAGTTACGTCTGGAAAAATCACATGTGATTTGTATCACAACTCGTCGAAAGTATATCGAAGTGGCCGTCTACTAAAAAATAAAACTTGGACGCCCAATCGGGCGAGTTGCTCATATGTATTGTATGTATATTTATAAATTGTTTTTGTAACATATATTCGTGGTTGTCTTAATACACAAGCTTGGTTATGCTGGTGTTCTAAAAGAGAGAAAACTAAGTTGGCGTTGGGGTGTCAGAGGCGATCACAATCACCTGTGGTCACCATTAGTACCAGCCTAACACTCTAGAACATACAAACACTCTCATCGGCTATTTAGTGTGACGACCGTGATGACCGAACCATAAGCATTCACCATCGTCGGCTTATAGCCAAAATGAACTCACTCATGACGAGTGCCCTCACACACCCCTCAGAGCACTCGGTAAGGTAACGCACCGAGGTACGTTATGCCTTAACTCGGTGCGTTATAAGGGTGCGCTACCTTACCGAAGACCTGCGTTATGAGCACGTTAACACGGTGCGTTAGAATCTTAACATGCGTTACTTTGATGTAAATAAATTCACTTTCACCCCGTATGATTGTTTGTGTGTTATGTTTGTGATGTGTGTGTGTGTTCGTGTGTGTTTTCAGTGTGTGTGTTTAGTGTGTGAACAGGAATCGATGGGGAAGATGATGATATAAGTTTCACATTTGCAGTTTAGTCCATGTGGTGTTTACAGTTTAGTACTGTGGTTATACCAGCATTTTTTTAATAACATTTTTATTTAGTTTTCATCATGTGGTAATTTTTTCAATTCGTAACGGTTTTTTTTTTTTTTTTTTTTTTTTAATATAATTTTGCATTGTAGTTTTTAAGTTTATTATGTGGTAGTTAAGAATTAATGTTATGTTTTAAATAAATGTAGTGTTTGTTAAAGTTTGAGGTTGAAATTGAAAATAATTGAGGTTAAGGTGAGTTATGGTAGCATGATATTTTTTGATGAGTTAAAGTTAAAAAGTTAAAGCTGACGTGACGGTGAGTTATGTTATACTACGTAACTCACGGGCAACTTACCCAATGCTCCCACTTAACCCATAGCTCATCCTTACCTCTACATTTATTATAGGCTGAGGCAAAACTTTAGCAAATACGATAATCTTTCTTAAATTTTATAGTGAATGAAAGTTCTACACTAGTACTGTAAACTATTGAATGCAAAATCAGAGGGGAGGGAGTGGAGTCGGTGTTTGTCGGCAAAAGGTCGGTGAAGCTCGGCAACACCGCCGCCACCACTCGGTGAAAATCGGCAAAAAAAAAAATTCGGTAACTTTTACCGAATGGTTTGTGTGGAAAGCAAGGACCAACGGTCGAATTTTTTGAACGAAAAACTAAACAAAATCCCTTTTTTAACTATATATACATACACCATTTTCTTCTTCCCAAATCAACCATTTCACATCTTCTTCCCAAAACAACTACATACATATAATTTTCTTCCAAATCAACTATGGATTCAAGAAAGTCAAAAAACCCGATCCCAACCAAACAAACCCGATCCCAACCTAGTCGATTGGTTTATCCGCAATCACAAAATTTTCTTCCAAATCAATTTTCTCAACCATCCCCAAATCAATTTTCTCAAGCATCTCAAACATCCCCAAATCAATTTGGTTTTAGATTGTATTTGCGAATAAGAACGTATGAAATGTGTGTTTTAATTTTATGTAGTTTTAATTTTATGTAGTTTTTTTTTTTTAAGTATTGTGTAATGTTTTTTTTTTGTTATTAATAAAATGTTATGTTTTAATTTTATATATTTTTTGTTGGATTATATGTATTAAAAAAATATGATGTGGAAAATGTGGATTTGGTAAACTTTGGCAACACCGCCGCCACCATTTTGGTAAAGTTTGGTAAACTTTGGTAAACTTTGAGTTGGAAGGTTGTGATTGGTAGATGATGATGTGGCAATTAGGCAAAGTTTGGCAATTAGGTGACCACTCCCTCCCCCCTCATAATTTCATAGATTTTATTTTATAGACAAAGTAAACTCTACAACAGTTTATCAATCACACCCCGGATATTGCATGTTGGATTTGTACAAACGTATGCAGTTATGCACTTTAATTTCAATACTCTTACCTCGTCACTTGTGATTGTTAAACTCAAATTTATATTAACTTTTTTTTTTGAAAATTGACTTTCATTGGGGAAATCCAAGTCCAATTTGAAACCCGATAGGGGGAAAACCTTCAACTTAAGCCGCCCGAAGGCACGACACTTAAATTGAAGTAAACCCTGCCTTCTCCAGATTCGAACCCTTGTGGGTGAAACCTTCATTGAAGGACTTTGAAATCGTACCGACATGGCAGTGGTCCACAAGGGAGGAGTTCCCGGTTTGGTCACCCAAACCGGTACTACTCTCCACTAGACATGCTTAACTGAATAAGACATGCCCAGTGGACCACAAGCCCATTGGTCAAATTTATATTAACTTAAACAAAATATGTAAATTTTTTGAATATTCGGATGATAAGAAAATTGATAAATAAAGTAAAAGGGAAATGCACATGTAAAATGAGACGGGCTTTTAACTTTTTATAGTAAATGCAGTTGGGAGAAGGGGAAAATTGCAGAAAAATAATGATGGGTCTACCGTTGAAAATAGGAGAGTGTAGACTGACGAAATAAAATTAAAGCATTGGCATAAGATCACAATACAATCTAACACGATACGCATTTATATATTTCTTCACACTTTGTCGCCACCTTCTTGGGTTTATTACGTGTCATGTATGCATGTATGTATACTACGTGTATGCATGTCAATGGTGCAGTAGTTTTTTTTTTTTTTTTTTTTAAATTGGCTTTGCAATTAGAAAAGGGCTAGCTGAGCATTTTGTTACTCGTTTTTTTTTGAAACGGCTAATTTATTAAGAAACAACTAGCAAGAAGCTAGAAAAGACATTATAAAGTAATAAGATAAGGGTTTTTAAACCAATCTAACCAACTAAAACTAGCTTTGCATCTATATCTACACCAATAAAATGAGCGAGTAACTAAGTCATCAAACATAACCGCTTTGGAGGGAATGCTTGAACCAAATAGACTTTTGTTTCGAAAGCTCCATACAAGCCACCACATGATGTAGAAAACACCTTCCAAAACCTCCTTACGGTCGGAATGAATTCTAAGATTTAGAAACCAATCCAACCACTCCTCATAAGAAGAAAACACCGAACAACTAATATCCCACCATAAAGAAATCTTACGGTAAAGATCTCTCACCATAGGACAAGCAAAGAAAACATGACTTGTGGATTCAACTTCCTTATTACAATTAGAACAGAGAATGGATTGGAGATCCAATCCTCTACGAGAAAGGTTAAGACGAGTGGGAAGAAAGCCAAACCTAACTTTCCAAGCCATGACATTTATCTTTATTGGAACCGCTTTAACCCATCGAGTTTTAGACGTAGAACCGATTAACTGATGGTCGTCTATATACTTTCTCACTGAAGCGACAGAAAAATCCCCCGAACCCGCTAGCGACCAAGACCATCTATCTTTCATCATAGGCAATTGAATATCATCGATATTCGCCTTCAATTCAGAAAACTGCACCAATTCAGCTCCATCTCTCGGCGAGCGACGCAAAGAAGAACCTAAATCTCCATGAGCGAGTTTAGCAGCCACCGTGATCAGTTTATCAGATTCCAGCGCATGCACTCTGGGAAAACGAGACTTAAAAGTACAATCACCCCTCCATGCATCCTCCCAGAATAACGTATCAACACCATTACCTACTTTTTTCTTCATCAGGCTAAGGAGGTCCATGTCTTGATTTTTAAGCATAATCAACTCGTTTACAATATTCCCCCAAACAGAATGATAAGACAATTTTGATAATTTACCAAGTCTTCCATCTTCACCATGCAAAGCTTTAATAAACCTTGACCACAACGAGTTACTGTCATTACGAAAACGCCAAACCCATTTAAACATCAAAGCCCGATTTAAAGCAAAGAAACTCGACACACCCAACCCCCCTTTGTCTTTGGATGCCAAAACTCTACTCCACGTAACCCACAACATCTTATTCTCCTTAGCATCAGCCCCATTAAAGAAATGGCATGTGATAGCTTCCAATCTTTTTAACACTTGAGAAGGAACTTTAAACATAGACATATACTAAATAGGTGTCGAACCTAAAACCGATTTTAGGAGCGTTAATCTACCTCCAATAGAGAGGGTCTTCATCTTCCACTTGGAAAGACGAGAGTATAAGCTAGCTACGACCTCGTCCCAAGAGTTTATACGAGACATCAAACCACCAACTTTTATGCCTAGATAAGAAAAAGGCATCTTAAAAGTCGAACATCCCATTTTCAACGCTGCTCTATTCACTTTCTCATCCTCTACTGCTACCCTCATTAATTTGCTTTTTTGCAGATTCATACGAAGACCAGATGCTTTATGAAAGCACTTTAACGCATGAACAATAGTAGTAATGTTAGAATCGCTCCATTGCCCCATGAAAATGACGCCACCAGCATAAAATAGATGTGATAATTGCAACGACGAGCTCAAATAAACTCCTTTAAAAAGGCCTTCATTAACTACTTTTTGGAAGGAAATGTGAAGGCTTTCCATAATTAATATGAAAAGGAATGGCGATAAAGGATCTCCTTCTTTAAGACCTTTTTGAAATTGAAATTCACGTGTAGGGCTCCCATTCACATGGATCGAACCTCTAGACGAATGTAAACAATTTTGAATCCATCCCCTCCATTTCGTACCAAAGCCGAAATTTTTTAGAACATCATCGAGATAATCCCATCTAACCGAATCATAAGCCTTCTCAAAATCAATTCTGAAAATCATAGTTTGCTTTTTCTTGGATTTGCACCAATGAAGTAATTCGTTTAGAATGAAAGGACCATCTAGGATATGCCTATTTGTGACAAAAGCGGATTGAACTTCATTCACAATATCACCCAAAACAACAACAAGCCGATTTGCCAAAATCTTAGCAATGATTTTATACATGCTTCCAATCAAACTAATAGGTCTATAATCTTTTACCAATTTTGCATCTTGCATTTTCGGAATCAAAGCAATAAAAGATGAATTACCACCTTTAGGAAACGAACCGTCTTTGAAGAAATATGACACCTCATCCACTACATCCTTTTCTAAGATACCCCAATACCTTCTATAAAAGCCAAACGTAAAACCGTCCGGTCCCGGAGATTTATCCGTACCACAATCCCATACAGCCCTTTTAATTTCTTCTTTAGTAACATTCCTTTCTAAATCATCTTTCTGGTCCGAATTCAATCTATTTGGAAAAACCGTATCTAACAGCAACCGTGATGAGCAAGGTCTATCAAAACGATCCTTGAAGTGCAATAAAAATTCATTTTTTACCATATCAGGAGAGTCAATCCACACTCCATCTACTAAAATACCACGAATTCCAAGTTGATTTCTCTTCTTATTTAGTATTCCATGAAAATATTTAGTATTTTCATCTCTTTCAATCGACCATTTTATCTTAGCTTTTTGAGCTACCTCCAATGACTCTATTTTCTCCAAATCATGTAAAGAATTCATAACATGCACTCTCTTATTTAAAAGCTCCTGATCAACATTTCTATTATCAATTAAAGAGTCAATATCAGATAACATACCTTTCAACTTTGATTTCTGAGTTAACGAACTTTCTTTCTTAGCTTTAGTCCACACACGAATTTTCTCTTTTAAGCATTTCAACTTCTTCATGAACTTGGAAATAGCATTGGAATCGGAAATAGTCGACTCACTCCATGTTTCTTCAACAAGTTTATCAAAACCCTCCCACTCAAACCAATAGTGGAACAGACGAAATGGGGTAGGACCAGAATCAAACCAAGCTTCACGCAAAAGAATAGGCCGATGATCCGATAAATAACGATCGAGAGTAATAGCAGAAATGTTAGGACACGATCCCATCAAACCTTCCGAAATGAGAAAACGATCCAATTTACTCATTTTTTGCCCCGATTTATGACACCACGTAAAAGAGCAACCTCCTAAAGGAACTTCCACCAATCCTCCTAAAGAAATGAAAGAATTAAAAACGGATGCGCTCTGAACATTAAATAAAGAACCATAACGTTCATCTTTCGAGCAAACTTCATTGAAATCTCCCATAATAACAATTTCACCACTCCAATTATCAATGACGTGATTTAAATAATTCCATAACATCTTCTTTTCACAAACTTCTTGAGGAGCGTATATAGAGATTATAAGACATTTCTTAGCATTTGGAATCCATTCACCTTGAATAGCAACAAAATAATCTGACACCGTTGAGTTATGCTTATGAAACATCCTAGGATCCCAAACACAAAGAATTCCACCGGAGTTACCAACGGACGGGCCACACACGAACTCAAAAGAAAGATTACCCCAACAATTCTTGATGCAAAAATGATCAACATTCTCCATTTTTGTTTCTTGAAGCGACATAAAATTAACCTTATTCTTAATACATAACTCCTTTACCCAATCTTTTTTAGCCTTTTGGGTAAGGCCTTGAACATTTAGAGATAGAAAATTCATTGACAAAACTCGTTCTCTCCACGAGTCTCAATGATCTCTTCTATATTTCTAACATACCCCTCCATCCTGTAACCCATTGTTTGACCCACCTTCACTAAATCGTCTAACAATTGTAATATAGATCCTCCTGTTTGAGGGCCTTGTACACGTCTAAAGTGACCTGAACAACCAGACTCCTTATCTTCCTCCTTCAATGGTGACATAAACATGCTATTCTTTTCATCAGGAATACTCTTCTCTTTAAAAACCTTCTGATTACTCGCATTTTCCTCCCTTAACAAGTTATCCGCATGATCAGACTTAGTGTCAGCATCTACCACAGGAGTGAACCCTGGAGGATACTTCAAGGTAGCATCAGATGTCTCAGTTACATTATTAGTACCATGCTGTTTTTTTTCTAACAAGTCATAAATATTAAAAGGATCATCAGAATGAAGAACTTCTGCACCATCTTTTTTAGCTTCTCCTTTTTTAGGTGTTACATGATCATCACCAAATATCGTTTCAGGAACCTCTTCACTATCGCTATCTCCTTATGGGTTAACGCTCTTACTCAAGTTACTATTTTCTTTTTCTGAATCAGCATCTGTTTCCTCATTAGACTCATCTTCTCCTTCTTCATCCTCCATAAAATCAGGAACCCATCCAGATACTTCTTTAGCACGAATCCAATGAATTTTTCCATGAATAATGATTTTAAATGATTCAAAAATATTATTTTCGAGCTTATTTTTGATACATACCCTCTTACTATTCAAGCATAAGTTCTCCTTATCCTCCTCAAACAGAAACTCGCCCCATTTGGAAGATATTTTAGTGAATGTATTTTTCGTCCAAACTTTTAAAGGAACACCTTCGATATCCACCCATGCAACCCTCTCATCAATAATAAACGAATTAGAAGCATACTGTAAAGAAGAAAACCAAGACCCAACTCCAACATGAGATTTAAATTTCTCCAATACAGGCTTTGAAGAAAATTCAATAAGAACCCAAAATCCTCCCATATATTTAAGAGTTAAATTGTCGAAACCCTCCTTAGCCAAAATCATCTTCATATTTGATAACGAGCCAAAGTCCAAAACTTTCCCCATCAAAGATAGAGAAAAATCACACCGAAGAATGCATGAATCATCAAGCACTAAAGAAGGCTTATTATCAACCTCAACTCCATGGTTCATCGTCTTTTGTTTAACAGCACCAGCATAAGAATTGTGACGAACACTACTCTTATTAAACTTGCTAGACTCCTCTACAGAGGACTTTTGTTCAGCATTTATGTGGTTCTTATACTTAGCGTTATTCAAAGGTGGCCTTTGAAATCTAGCAACATTAGCATGTAACCTTAACCGACCCACCCAAATTGTATACAAATTCCTTACCAAACGGTCCACATCTTTAATCTGAATGAAACGCACAAAACCAAATCTACTACCTGTTTTTGAACGCCTATTCGGAATATATGTATCAATCACACGCCCATAATCTTGACACACCTTCCAGAGATCACGAAAAGAAAATTGTTCAGGAAAATTCGTGATGAAAATCGATGTAGAGATTTGTTGAACATGGTCTTCCTTAGATCTACGATCACCCATAGTTAAAGAAATAACGAAACCCTAATTTCGAAATATATCTGATTGGATTGAAATTGAGTTTGGGGTTTGGGTTTGAGATTGAAAATTGGGGATGGCAAAAACAGATTTTGGATAATTCAGTTGAAAAATAAAAAAGAAAGAGTGATTGAGGTTAAAAAGATTGATTTACCATTTGATTAGATTGGGGTTTTGACTGATCGGAGCTGTTCTCCGCTTCATTAAGAAAGGAATGCATTTTGTTACTCGTTTGACTTGCAACTTTATGTAAATCGAAAGAATTAATATACAATTAAATAACTTTATGGTGCAGTATCATAGAAATTCGATAAAAGATATGCACTTTAAGAAGAAAACAGCAAAATGTATGCATTATGTATACAATTGAATAACCTGATGGCACTATACATGTTCATAATCTCAGCTTCAAGTATAACCACAAGATAATTGTCTGCAATTTATGTATGGTGTCCAAATTTTATTTTTCTTAGTATACTTATAACCTTTTTTTTTTTTTTTTCTTTTCTTTCTTGATAAATACATTCTACTGAGTTTATACTTTATGACGCATGTCTAATATTTTAGGAGATTATAACGTGTATGTAACAGCTAGATGCTTGTATAAAAACATTTTATGTTAGCATGAAGATTTTTTTTCCATGGTTAAAGTGTTAAATGGTTGTTGTTGCTGTGGGCTTCTAGTAGGCCTCCGAAGTTTTTCTTTTCATGGGCTCATTATATGATTTTTATTTTTTACTAGGTTGTTAGGATGTTTATAGCAAGAAGAAAAGATTCTTACTTTTGTATCTTTAGTTTGTTAAAAGAATGAGTGGTTTTTTAATCTCCAAAATCAACTCAAAACGCGTTTATGTGACGTTGTGTTTTCTATTTTAAAGAAAAGAAGGGAGGTTATGGGTTATAACGGAAATATTAAAAGTGTGTTTTGTAAGTTTCCTTGTCAAATTAGAAATTAAGGTTTTTCAATTTTGTAGACTTTTTCATAATAAATGGCTACGAAGGCATTCTTAACTAGGAAAGGGACCTTCAGTTTCTTTGTTTTGGTGTTTTCTCCAATTGTTTTTACATGAATTTTCGCTCGGTTCTTCCTCTTCGAACCTTGTGGTTGTTCATTGTTTTTTGTTTCTTGTCGACTGGTTAGTATTATATTCGCTTATCAAGAACAAGGTTTGAGAGAAACATAAATGAAAGCGAATAAATGTGAGAATGACGCCCATGGCTCAACAACATACCTGTTTGGGCTAGAAACATGTGCCATTACAAAATGGACCGAAAGCCGAAACAATTTTGGGGTGAAACCACTAGAGTCAAGCCAAAATCAGACCAAACATAAAGAAACCTACATATGTTTGTTCAGGCTAGAAACATGTTTCTTTTTAAACTTGACCGATAATTAAAGGCTAAATAAACAAGTTCTAACATACAACACTGATTTTGAACAATACAACCCCGAAATCAAAAAACTGTGCAAATGGGGAAAAAATGTCCAATCTAGGCGCAAAGCATTTTAACACATATAAATATATAATGATAGTTGGCATTTTTTTTGTTTTATTTATTTATTTATTTATTATTTTTTTTGGAGCATGATGGTAATTGAGATTTAGGAATTTATGACGTATCTGATCTTTCAGATACCTCTAAAGAACCCAGGCTACATCAAGTTTAGACTAGGCTAGGTTTTATCTCAAGGAGGGTACGTGGCCACCTCCATTAGTTGGAACTCTTCTCCAGATCATCTAAGTGTAAAAGATTTAACTTAGTTCCGAAGCTATTGACGAGTAGCGGAATTCTCTGCGGGGTAAGGACCAATGCAAATACACGACAAGGATGCAATTTGAACATCATTGATCCTGCAACCATCACTGATACCACCGTGTTATCACGACGAGCGTATCATCACAATGGATACGTCACCAAGGTCAGTGAAGGTAGTATAAATATAGTCACACTACAAGAATCAGGAGAACAGGCGACGAGCACCATGCCGACGACTCAATGTCGTCGGCACCATACGCTAAACGACAAAAAATTGGCTTGACCCAGACAAGGCTGCGTTGAATTTTTAATCTAGAATATTACCGACGTCATGTCGTCGGTATCATAACAACATGTTTGACAATTGATAAACCTGGTGAAAAAATAAGCGGGAATTTGACCGACAAAACACGTGCCGACGTCATGTCGTCGGTGATATATAAATACACAAATAATTGTGGTTAGCGTGGGATTAACCAATGATTAATAATTAATATCCTCTAGTTTAACGACGCTGACGACATGACGTCGGTAACAATTTGAGTCAAAATTTTTGGTTTTTCCCTTTTGTGAATTATAGCGAATAATTGGGCGGGGTTTTTTCAACTACGCCGACGACATGACGTTGGCACGTATTTTTACCGCGTGTACATTATAGCCAATAATTGGGCGGGAATTTTCCCGCGTTTTGTTCCCGTCGACATGTCGACGGGAATATCTCTCCAAAAATTCAGCCTATATACCTAATAATCCTTAACATCTCGTGTATAACTATATTATCTCGGCTCGTTCGTTTAACATCTCTTGTATAACCATAGCATATCGACTCATCCGTTTAACATCTTGTGTATAACCATATCATCTCGGCTCGTTCGTTTAACATCTCGTGTACAACCATAGCATATCGACTCATCCATTTAACATCTCGTGTATAACTATCATCTAGGATCGTTCGTTTAACATCTCGTGTACAACCATAGCATATCGACTCATCAATTTAACATCTCGTGTATAACTATCATCTAGGATCGTTCGTTTAACATCTCGTGTACAACCATAGCATATCGACTCATCCGTTTAACATCTCGTGTACAACCATAGCATATCGACTCATCCGTTTAACATCTCGTGTATAACCATATCATCTCGGATCGTCCGTTTAACATCTCGTGTACAAATCGACTCATCCGTTTAACAGCTCGTGTATAACCATATCATCTCGGATCGTCCGTTTAACATCTCGTGTATAACCATAGAATCTCGGATCGTTCGTTTAACATCTCGTGTACAACCATAGCATATCGACTCATCCATTTAACATCTCGTGTATAACTATCATCTAGGATCGTTCGTTTAACATCTCATGTACAACCACATGATCTCGGCTCGTTCGTTTAACATCTCGTGTATAACCATAGAATCTCGGATCGTTCGTTTAACATCTCGTGTACAACCATAGCATATCGACTCAACCATAGCCGAGATGATATGGTTATACACGAGATGTTAAACGGACGATCCGAGATGATATGGTTATACACGAGTTGTTAAACGGATGAGTCGATATGCTATGGTTGTACACGAGATGTTAAACGGACGATCCGAGATGATATGGTTATACACGAGATGTTAAACGGATGAGTCGATATGCTATGGTTGTACACGAGATGTTAAATGAACGAGCCAAGATGATATGGTTATACACGAGATGTTAAACGGATGAGTCGATATGTTATGGTTGTACACGAGATGTTTAACGAACGAGCCGAGATGATATGGTTATACACGAGATGTTAAACGGATGAGTCGATATGCTATGGTTGTACACGAGATGTTAAACGAACGATCCTAGATGATAGTTATACACGAGATGTTAAATGGATGAGTCGAGATGATATGGTTATACACGAGATGTTAAACGGACGATCCGAGATGATATGGTTATACACGAGCTGTTAAACGGATGAGTCGATATGCTATGGTTGTATACGAGATGTTAAACGGACGATCCGAGATGATATGGTTATACACGGGATGTTAAACGGATGAGTCGATATGCTATGGTTGTACACGAGATGTTAAATGAACGAGCCAAGATGATATGGTTATACACGAGATGTTAAACGGATGAGTCGATATGTTATGGTTGTACACGAGATGTTTAACGAACGAGCCGAGATGATATGGTTATACACGAGATGTTAAACGGATGAGTCGATATACTATGGTTGTACACGAGATGTTAAACGAACGATCCTAGATGATAGTTATACACGAGATGTTAAATGGATGAGTCGAGATGATATGGTTATACACGAGATGTTAAACGGACGATCCGAGATGATATGGTTATACACGAGCTGTTAAACGGATGAGTCGATATGCTATGGTTGTACACGAGATGTTAAATGGACGATCCGAGATGATATGGTTATACACGAGATGTTAAACGGATGAGTCGATATGCTATGGTTGTACACGAGATGTTAAATGAACGAGCCAAGATGATATGGTTATACACGAGATGTTAAACGGATGAGTCGATATGTTATGGTTGTACACGAGATGTTTAACGAACGAGCCAAGATGATATGGTTATACACGAGATGTTAAACGGATGAGTCGATATGCTATGGTTGTACACGAGATGTTAAACGAACGATCCTAGATGATAGTTATACACGAGATGTTAAATGGATGAGTCGGCATAATAACGCACATGGTGACTAATTTTAAACGGTACCGACTATATGTCGTCGGCACCATTTACAAAAAAAATTTGACTTTCGTTGACTATATTAAGTTAATCTAATTAATGCGTTAAATAATTATTACATTACCGACGACCTGACGTCGGTAACAAAATGTCGGACAAAACCATTCGTTTGACCAAAAATCATGTGGGTCCCACACTGTCGTCGGCGTCATTCGTCGGTAGGGACGTTGCCGACGCGGCTCTGTCGACTAATTGTTGCCGACGACATGACGTCGAGAAAGTATGTTGCCGGCACGGTTAAAAAAAAGTCGACGCCGGAGGTTGTCTTTGTACTAGTGTCATCCACCCCGATGTATGAGACAAACATTTTGACACGCATAACTATTCTCTATACTTTCTCGCTCTAAACCCATACCAAACATTTGCTTACTTTCACACGAGAGCTCGGTCTCGGACTCAACACCCAAGGCGAGCTAACAAAGCTATGTCTTTTTTCTAGCTATGGAGAATATGAGTTGGGCATAACCTCCAAAGGTCCGGAGCTCCATATATGCCAGCAAGAATTTGCCTAAACACGAATATATGGTATTCGATGATTAGTACTTAGGTGTATTAGGCTATAGGCGTGATCATGAATTGTAATTATTTTTAATGTACTATACATATTGTGGTTTTTGTGCGAAGTATATTTACGATTTGCAAGCGACTTTGACAGTTATCCTCGTGTTACAAGACTATGATCATAAAATCATGTTAGGATTCTTACGGCCCAACATATCACCAAGTCTAATACATAAGCCTAGCTAAGAGAGAACGGTGCACTGCACCATGACACGTTATAGGGCCAAAATGACACCTATATTGGGGAGGGTGTTTATGCTATAAGAGTGTTATAGGGTAAAAGCTGACGTGACAATGCTTATACCGTTTGTAAGTTTTCACTGCATCTTGCCTTCTAATTACGTTTCATTTTAAACAAATTGATGATAGAAGATGTACCCCACCAAGGTTATATGTTAACTTATTTTTATCTATCTAAAGATGTGGGAATGAGTTTGTACACACCATCTAAATGATGATAGATTAAAGCCTTAGGGCTATCTTTGAGCTTCAAGGCTGCAATCTAGAATCATTATCCACCTTTTATTTTAAGCGTTTGTTTCAAAAAAAAAATTCTAGTGTAGGATTGACTTTGCATCAAACATAAGTAAGATTCAACACATTTCTTTTTATACATATCGTTTCATATTCTCTTAAAATCATAAAATTTTTCACAATCTTTTGTATAGTGGCAAAAGTTTTGGGGAAACATCAACATCCAATAATAATATGAAATCAAGATAGAATTGTCTATGTTTAAAGTTATAGAATTTGTCTTTCGAAATTATGATCCCACCAACTAAAGGATTTCTATTTAGTCTTGAAACAACTTGCTTTAATGAAGACTCGTTTCTCCGTAATATGCTAAGAGGGCACGGTGCAGTGACCTATGTCATTATCGGTCAATTTGCACCCTATGACGCCGTCATGCTTGTTATACTGCACTGTTGGTGCAGTGTTATAGGTGCCTAGCCATTGGGATGACGATCATTGTAGGGTTTTTTTTTTTTTTTTTTTTTTTTTTTTTTTTTTTTTTTTTGAGTGATTGAGGCTTTTTTTTGGTGGTGTGTTATAGGAATGTTATTAAGGAAAGTTTTTTTTTTGGTTTTGTATTATTAGAATGTTTTACGGTAAAAACTAACGTGACGGCGCCTATGATAGTTATAGGCGCCAACTACACCTAGCTCTCTAAAGAAACTCAGGTAAAGACTATTCGAAAGAGAAATAAAAATAGTGAAAAAAACCAAGTCAGCTATGCAACTCAATCCCACATCGGACAAAGAAGCAACTAAATGCCTACATATAAGCTTACAATTATTCTAACAAGTTGTGCTTGGGGATAAGGTTGAGCCTTAGACTTATATAAGAGTTATATGGCTCACACTGATCTTTAAGCTTTTTATGTTAGAATTTGTGCAAAATCTTTCATGAACCAACGCACAAGTTAATCCAACTTGGTTTTCATAGGTTACATAATCACCTGTCATTAGCTATAATTTTTATTGTCGTTTTCTTTTCCATTGCTTTCTTCACTGTTTTGATTAGTAAATAATCGATTGTGTCCTTACCAAGCGGAAACTCCAGAGAAGAACATCTAGAATTTGATGACATTTCTTAAAAAGCAATTGAGTATACACTTTTAATATGTGAAAACAAATGGCTAAATAATGGAGTAGTATATTTATAGTGGTGTTGTTTCGAAATGTCTCTCGTTAATCGCTTTATACAACATTTTCAGTTATTACAAGTTTCTATCCGATCTACTGCTTTAGCTCTGTGTCGTAACTTGTAAACTTTTAATTAGTACAAGTAGTAACATTGAACTTAGTTCAAATGTTTAGTAATATTCATTATTAAGGGACATGTTGGATAATATGACCACTAGACATAAATTTTACTTGAACTGTGTTCCAAGTTGAACGTGGCTATTCCTTTTGGATCATTGGGGTAGTGGGGTGGTCTTATAATCCGTGTCGTGGTGATTGCATGTAAGCTTGTTGGGTATAGTAAAGTGACGTTTTAGCCATTAGGCGTGCTTGTGGTGTAGATAATTTGGGCTTTCACCATTTCTTGGCTTGGTATCTACCGTATATGCAAATCTAGTTTTTTATGCACTAGCGTTGGTTCGTTTATAGAAAACTGGAAATTGTAGTTTTTTCTCCCGAAAATACCATGTATACATCTAGTTGAAAAAGACTTCTTGAATATTGGGGTTCATTGAAACACGGAGGGCTAATGACGTATGTGGCCGAATGGCCTATTAAATGGAAGGCCCATGACCGGAAGGCCCGATTCAGGGCCGAAACAGCCTTTTATACTGGGACCTCTCAACACAGTGGTTAATACCAAGGACCAAAGGTAAGCCTCTCCTTTTCCTAATTTCACGGAATGTTGTCTCCCAATGCCCACGTCGCCTGACACCTAGCCTAGGATAGCTCGGCTCACCATCCCCTAGGTGTCAGGAACAGTGTCATAACAGTACCCAGATTCAGTGATCGGGGTAGTATAAATTAGGGATGAGCAAAATAACCAAAGAACCGGACCGGACCAAGAACCAGACTGGAACCAAGAAGATCAACCAAACTGGAACCAGAACCAAAGGTTACAGTTCTGGTTCTTAAGTTTGAGATTTTTCGGTTCTTGGGTCGGGTCGGTTCGGTTCCACCGGTTCTCAGTTTCGGAACCAAATACCCAATAATATTTAAAAACATGTATTTTTTTATTTTATTTTTTACTTTTCATACTCAAAGTCTCAAAATCATACCCATAAAAAAACCCTACCGGCCTAAAAAAATCAAGCCAAACATTATAAACCCTAATCTTTAATTCATTAAAACATCTACAAATCAATAACTAATCTAAACTTAATAACATTTCAAGATGATTCAACATTCAAAACTCATATAAACAACTATCATCATTATCAAAACAACGAAAGTAAGTTTTATATTTTATTTTTATTTGCATTTGATGTACTATCTTATAATATGTTCATCATTATCTTAGGATGTCTTATTTGAGGATTTAGTCATCTAACTAAGTCACTCTATCTTTCCTAAATTATCTTTTGTGGTTCTATGCCTAGATCATGCTTGTGCTTTTTTTTAGTGAAAGAAACAACCTCAAACGTGGTAGATGATCGCTTTGCACCCAAGATTGGGTGAGAAAGTCGAGAACACATATTAATTGGAAGGATGTTAAAGATCTTATTAAAGACGTTGGGATTGTCAAGGATACGAAAGAACAATTAGAGAAACTAACCGAAAGAGACAAAGAGAAACAAACTTTGGAACTATAAACGGTCTTAGTTATTTTGTTTGACAAAGTTTTAAGTTATTAATTTTGTTTTCCAAATATGCATTATTGTTTTGTTAAAAATATGAACAAGTGAAACTACAGAATGATTGTTTATTTGATTTTATGCTTTAGTTGTTAAATGTTATTGGTTTAAACGTAAATGGTTACAACTGCTTAAAAAATTCATTTTTTGTGTTTATAATAAAGGCTTAATTCATTGGTGCATGAGATTTTTTTTTCTTCGGAAAAGTGGTTCCTATCCGGGTAGACCCAAAGAACCGGAACCAAAAACTATATTCAGTTCGGTTCTCGGTTCCTACTTTTCACAAAATTTGGTTCTCGGATCCACCGATTCCGGTTCCAACCGGTTCTAGACCCATGCTCATCCCTAGTATAAATACCCTCGCATTTATTCGCATACATATAACATTTACTGCACTTACACACATTTATTACCTCAACCTTCTAGATACTTACTCTCACGTAGGAGCTTGGTCTCGAGGTCGCACCCGGGGCAGGGCTAACGCGTTTGTCACATCTATATAGGTATCCGAAGGGACTTGCTGAAGCAAGACCGGAGGATATTTCAGACATTTCACTACTCTACAAAGAATTACTTCAAAAAGTGCATAAACTAAACCACTCGAAAGCTTAATTCTTGGGTATTTCTCAAACTATCAATTATAAGAACTGGAAGATATGGAATGAAGATTTTAAAAGAGTCAACACCTTAAGTGGGATTTTTGGTTACAACCTTTCAGTACTGCAGTAGTGAATTCTTATAAAAGTGGTCTTCTCAAATTGATGAATTCACCGTCTTCCTTCTGTCCTATATCACATTACTGAGCTTTTGTTGCCTTTCGTTATCAAGGTATTTCAGCCAACAGCGTAGACACGTGTCTGAGAAAAAAACATACTAAAGTGTCATAGTATGCTCCCTTTGTCTACAACAAATTCTCCAACGTTCTCTAATTTGGGTTTAATGTGGTGTAATTGTGAAATATTTTGTAGGTCCAGGAGCACTAACAGAATTCACATTCTTTTTCAGGTTTCTTGTACCTCTTTAGCATAAAGAATTCAGCTAGTTCAAGATTGTGTGGTATTTTCATAATTTGCAGTCTTTTGTTGACCATTTTGAGTCAAGTAGATGCTGAGAAGGCACTTAGCATTGTGCTCTAATCATCGGGCTGAAATTGGTTAATACAAGGCAATGGCATGCTCTTAAAAATAAACTCCTCGCAGTCCATACTCAAGTATTTATGCCTCTACGGCTACCAAAATCAGCAATAAGTTCAGAATTATTGACCTACATTACATCTGATCATCTTTATCAGTTCTAAAATGGCAGTAAAAATACTAACCAGTATGGGGGAAGCATGCACCTAGTTTAGACAGCGTTTTTCTTGCCGTGCATTTAAGACAACGTAACTAAAGTTTTAATATAAAATCAAAATATGTTATTGAAATGAACGAAAAATTAGAGTATGTTATGTTTTTATCATAGGGAAGACTGGGAATAAGTAATAGTAGAAAGCAGGATTTTACAATTTGAGAATACGAGTAATGGATAGAGGGTATTAATATAGCATTGGTTTGGTATTAATATGGTATGGGTCTCAAACCATACAAAAGTTTGAGCTAGTGATTTTAGATATAATTATTTATCAAAGAATATCTTGGAAAATGTTACGAGCCTTTGGATAACTATCTTTTGTTTAGTCGTATTTGAGTCATGTTAGGATTGTGTCAAGTGAGTCGTTATCTAGGAAAGTGTCATTGTGGTAGGAGTTATCTATTCGAGTCAGGAGTTATCTTTATTGGGTATTTATACCGATTCATTATGAATAGAATCATTAAGCTTTGTCAAATAAAAATATATCTTGTCTTCTTCATCTTTAATTCTTAAGGAGCTCGCGCCCGCTTGAAGTGGTGCCCTATCCCGATACAACCCCTAACCGGGTCGTATCAACTGGTGCTTTCATTGAGAGCTCTCGTTGAGAGGGTTTTTGATTATGGTTCCAATTAAAAAAAAAAAAAAAAAAAAAGGTTTACTGTTCACCGGAGTACTGTTCACATGCACTGTTCATCGTTACTGTTCATCGCGGGTACTATTCATCGGAAATTTTTTTTTTCGAGTTATTAATCGCTTGAGTATTATTCATGGCATCAAGCGGCAACGATCAGGCCGCGGAATACGCACTCTCTAAGCTCTTGCAAGTGGGTACCGTGTCTGAATATCAGAGTGAGTTTGTGGTACTTGCAAATCGAGTAACAGGAATCTCTGAATCTTTACTTATATCATTTTATATCTCCGGACTTAAACTGGATCTACAATGTTTACTCTTACGGTCAAATCCCAAAACTTTAGACGAAGCTTTTTCATTGACCCGTGCAGCGGAAACACGCTTCGTAAACCTAGATATTTGGGAATTTTTGAGGTCCAATCCTTTAACTTTGGGAGAAGACTTCTTCAAAGCTCGTATCACCGAGGTTCGTTTTGAGACAATTGAAAGGGAAGAGAAAGAGCATATCGTTGAAAAGAAAAGAGATGTCTTTCTACCATTAAAGGGTGAATTTGCTTCACCTAAATCTGAAGGGTCATTGAATGCTAATAAGTATATTGGAGTTGAAGACGATGGAGGTGGTGAATTTGATGGTCGTTTGGATGAAATAAATTTGGATTTAAGCGAGGAATTAACAGACTCTCAATCTGCAGATTCTTTATATCACCTTGAGGGCAAGGTGATTTTTGAAGGAATGTGGAGTGTTATGGCATGGGTAGCGGAAGACGAAAGAATGGTGTTGTGTTATGTCCAAGGCAAAGGAATACGAAAGAAGGAAAAGAGGAAGACTACGATTCAAAGAAGATTATGGGATCCCGGATTACGCCAATGTTGCAGGAGGACGGACTGCCCAAATGACTCAAGAAGTCCAAACGTATGGCATAAAGATTATGTCATATAATCTATCTTTATTTACGTGTCTTTGCTCATGTTTATTTAAGAAAGTCAATTAAGAATGTTTTAAAACAACACCTTGTGGGCAAGGTGGTTTTGAAGGAGTGAGGAATGATACGCCTGGGCCCTAGCCCATGGCCTATTTAGGTCTTAGGGTTTTACCTTACTTTGTCTTATAAATACTCTTGTAATCATTATTATGAAGGAATCAATTTCATAGATACTGCATATCTTCGGGAAGAACTCGCAAAACAATTTCATGACTACTACCTGTACTTGGTGTCATCAAAAGGGATTCAACGAAGAATATGGGATCCTGGAATCATGATTTTTGCAGCTACACCTTGAGGACAAGGTGATTTCTGAAGGAGTGGGGAATGTTACGAGCCTTTGGATAACTATCTTTTGTTTAGTCATGTTAGGATTGTGTCATGTGAGTCGTTATCTAGGAAAGTGTCATTGTGGTAGGAGTTATCTATTCGAGTTAGGAGTTATCTTTATTGGGTATTTATACCGATTCATTATGAATAGAATCATTAAGCTTTGTCAAATAAAAATATATCTTGTCTTCTTCATCTTTAATTCTTAAGAAGTTCGCGCCCGCTTGAAGTGGTGCCCTATCCCCAGTGGCGGAGATAAAGAGGGGTCCGGGGGTCACGTGACCCCCCGGCGAAAAAAATTGTAGTGTAAATTTTTGAAAATTTTCGGCTATTTTTGTAATTCCCCCCCCCCCCCCCCTGAATGATACGCCTGGGCCCTAGCCCATGGCCTATTTAGGTCTTAGGGTTTTACCTTACTTTGTCTTATAAATACTCTTGTAATCATTATTATGAAGGAATCAATTTCATAGATACTGCATATCTTCGGGAAGAACTCGCAAAACAATTTCATGACTACTACCTGTACTTGGTGTCATCAAAAGGGATTCAACGAAGAATATGGGATCCTGGAATCATGATTTTTGCAGCTACACCTTGAGGACAAGGTGATTTCTGAAGGAGTGGGGAATGTTACGAGCCTTTGGATAACTATCTTTTGTTTAGTCGTATTTGAGTCATGTTAGGATTGTGTCATGTGAGTCGTTATCTAGGAAAGTGTCATTGTGGTAGGAGTTATCTATTCGAGTTAGGAGTTATCTTTATTGGGTATTTATACCGATTCATTATGAATAGAATCATTAAGCTTTGTCAAATAAAAATATATCTTGTCTTCTTCATCTTTAATTCTTAAGAAGTTCGCGTCCGCTTGAAGTGGTGCCCTATCTCCAGTGGCGGAGATAAAGAGGGGTCCGGGGGTCACGTGACCCCCCGGCGAAAAAAATTGTAGTGCAAATTTTTGAAAATTTTCGGCTATTTTTGTAATCCCCCCCCCCCCCCCCCCAACGGACCAATTTTTAATGTAGTTTCTAAAAATTATCATATTTTACCCCCTCGACAAAAAAGTTCTGGCTCCGCCCCTACCTATCCCTACAACCCCTAACCGGGTCGCATCAGAAAATGATTCAATCAATGACCGTTGATATCTTTGTAAAATTATCTTATGCTTACAGGCTACAGTTGAATTTGTAATAGTGATTCAAAGTTCCAAACACAACATTTGCTAAGCAAAAAATTATAGATTTACTTAGTAAAAACGTAAAACAATTTCATTTAACTATTCAAGTAATGTGCGACAAAATTGAATAATACACACATTTAACTATCCAAGTAAATGGGACACCAGTAAACTCTGCTAAACCATTGACAAACCAGAACAAAGGATACTTGTCGTAAGAGTTTATTAAGAAAAAAAAAAGGACGCGGACGTGCAGGCGCGCAAATGAGCTATCTTCAAATAAAACCCACATATACACAAAATAAATAAGTATATACGTACATACAAATTGACGAACCAATTTTGTAAAAATTCTGTAAGGTCTAGTGATAACATTTAAAAGCGGAATATTATTAGGGGGCGAGTGGTTCACTCATCCTCCCTCCTTTCACTCACTCCCAACCAATCGAAATGTGCCACATCATTCCTCACTTTTTCCCTCACTCACTCATATTTTTAAATGCGCTACTTCACTCACCCTTTACTCACTTCTTTTTTTTTTCTTCACTCACCAATGTTTGTTTTTTCTTTCCTCCCCGTGCGTGAGTATTTCACTCACTCAAGCCTCACTCACTCTTCACTCACTCAAGGCGGCGGTGTTCCCGTGAGTGAGGGAGCCCGCCCCGCACCTTCACTCACCCACTCCCAGTGCCCTTAGAAAAAAAAAAGAAAAAAAAAGAAGCAAAGTTCACCACTCTCGAGGTAAAAAAGAAAGAAAAAAACAAAAATTTACCAAACACGTGTGATCGGTATATTATAGGTCTATTGCAATGTTAGTCCCGCGTGCTTCGCGACGAGCGCCACAAACCTTGTTTGAAGTATAAAGAATGAACAATGCTTTTTTTTTTTTTTTTTTTTTTTTTTTCTCCTATAAATTGTTCCTACTTAGGGTGGTGGCAATGAGAGCGGTTTGCCATAACCGGCAGTGCACCGCCGCCACCCCAGTGGTTTGGTCCAACGACAATCTTTGCCTCAACGGTTTGGAGCAAATTGTAACGTTGGCATTTATTGTTTTTGACCGTTGGAGCAAAATATATATGTTTTGTGCTTTTTTATTAATACCTGCAAAAGAGATGTTGGAGCAATTTGTAGCAAAGAGGAAGAGGGATACATGGAGTGTTGCAGTTAGAGGTGCAAGTCCCCGACCGGTTTTTTTTTTAACCGGTAGTAAAACCGGTGACCGGTTTTCACAAAACCGGTTTTATAAAAAACCGGTCCGGTTTTTTAAAACCGAACCGGTTAGACCGGTTATGAGTTTTCATAATATACCGGTTTTTTCCGGTTTTATATCCGGTTTTAAAATAAAACCGGTTTTATTTGTTTTTAATTAAAAAAAAAAAAAAAAAGTAAAAAATGTTACCGTTTGAAAAAAACCGAATTTAACCGGATTTTTTCAAAAAAATATAACCGTTTAAAAAAAAAAAAAAAAAAAAAGTAGCCGTTTGAGAAAAAAACCGGATTTAACCGGTTTTAACCGGTTGTTTTCAAAAAATATAACCGTTTTTTAAAAAAAAAAAAAAAACCGGATTTAACCGGTTTTAACCGGTTTTTTCCGGTTTTTTTTAAATAATACCGAGCCAAACGGCTAGTAGCCATATGACCCTTTTTTTTGAATTTTTTGAGGGTTTTGGGGAGTTTTAAGGCACTATAAATAGAGGTAATGTGTTGGGGTTGAAAACACATCAAAAACAATCTCATTTCTTTCTCTAATCTCTCAAAAACGCTCAAAAATCGCTATTTCATATTTTCGCTATAATGGAAAACTCACAATCACAACAAGCTTCCACTACTCCTTCCGTTGCTACTAGCAATGTCCGAAAACATTACACAAACGATGATGTTGAAAAGGTTAGACCAACCACCCGAAAAGGTGATGTGTGGACTAATTTCGATATGTGTGTTATGAAAGATGGTAACGTAAAAGCGCGTTGCCGGAAATGTGGGCATTTTTATGGCACCGGGTCTAACTCTACACTTAGGAATCATATTGGTAGTTGTAAGGCGGGTCAAAATACTAGTTCACAAACTACTATTGGTGCGGATGGTCAAGTTTTTATATATGATGCGGATGCGCTTCGACTTGATTTTACGAAGTTTGTCATTCAACAAGGGCTTCCATTCAACCACTTCGACAACGTCAAGCTTACGGAGATCATCAAAAGGAGGCTACAACCGCGGTATCAACATGTAAGTCGTACTACTCTTAGAAGTGATGCTTTTAAATTATGGAAAACGGCTAAAAAAGAAATAATTGAAGGTTTTCGTAATTATAAATATGGTGTTTCTATAACTACGGATACTTGGACCGCACCACATGGTACGACAAATTCTTATCTCGCTGTTACGGCTCATTGGTTTAATCCCGAATCTTGGTTATTAATGAAACGGACAATCGCTTTTAAAATATTTGGTTATCCTCATACGGGATGTAATTTAAGAAAAATTTTGCATGACACTTTAATTGAATATAATTTAGATGATAAAGTTTTTACGATTTCACTAGATAATGCATCAAATAATACTAGAGCTATGGACTTGTTAAAATTACGTGTAAAACCTATTTTAGATGGTGCTTTTTTTCATTCCCATTGTGTTGCTCATGTTATAAATTTATCCGTACAAGCGGCATTAAAAATATGTGATAGTTTATATACGAAATTTAGGGGTTTATTAGTGATATATAAATCGAGCAACGAACGACAAATAAACTATAAACGTTTTCGTAAACAATGTAATGAACAACCCCTAGGACCTTGCCTTGATATTAATACTAGATGGAATTCTACTTGCATGATGTTTGAAAATATATTACGACAACGTGCGACTTTACATGCTTATAATCAAAAACTTATTAATAAAAATTTGTCCAACATAATACTAAACGACCAAGATTGGGATCGACTAAATGAATTAACTATGTTTTTACAAGTTTTTAAAGAGGCAACAACTATATTATCGGGTGTTTATTACCCAACTAGCCCATTAGTTTTAAAACAAATTTATGCTATGACGGAAAAATTATATGATTTAAAAAACTCACCTTCACGAATGTTTAGAAAAATGGTTAAAATTATAAAAAAGAAATTTATAAAATATTTTGCTAGTTTACCTTTAGTTTTTACTTGTTCCGCCGCACTTAATCCATGTTTAAATGTTGGAGGTGTAGAACTTTTAATAAAAAAAATAATGGAAAATTTAGACTTATCTTTTGGGTTAGACGGTGATGACGTGGGCTATATAGAATCTCAAATTTTTAGATTTAACGATCATTTTCAAAAATTGTTTGGCATTTATGCAACAAAATATGGTCACCAACAAAACCCAATTGTTGACCAAATGCGGGCCGGATCGTCCCAAATGACAAGAGACATTAATATAAACCTTTATAATTCTTTATTTGAAGACGCTACAAGGCGTCAACGATCATCGGCCCCAACAAGCGAATTGGGACAATATATGGCTACAAACTTTTTAAGAACTTTAAGTCCCAATGAGTTTGCAAACTTTGACATTTTGGCTTGGTGGAAAGAAAGGGAAATCCAATATCCGGTTTTATCCGCTATGGCTCGTGACTTATTAGCGGTCCAAGCTTCGACGGTAGCTTCCGAATCGGCCTTTTCGGTTAGTGGTCGAATTATATCGGATAGAAGGACAAGACTAACATGCGAATCCGTGGAAGTATGTGTATGTTTGAAAGATTATTTGGACGGAGTAGATAGGATACAACATGAATCGTCGTTGGATGATCCAATAATAGATGAAGATGTTGAAGAAGGTATAATAAGAGAAGAAGAAGAAGCGGGGATATCACCTTCGTCTTCGACTACGAATACCGAAGGCGAATTAGATGAAGGTGAGTTTGAAGAATTTGAAGTTGAAGATTTAGATGTACAAGATATTTTGGAAGAAAATGATCTTGATGACGACTTGAGTTACTAGTTGAGTATAACGGGTGATGGCAATGCCGAAGCTCGATATACTTGATTACACTAATATGTTTTCGGGTGATGGCCATGCCGAAGCTCGCAAAATGTATTAGTATTTATATGTTTTTATGATTGTATTGTTTAAATAAAAGTTATGATTGTATTGTATAAATAAAAGTTATGATTGTATTTTTTTGTTGTATAATTGTATTGTTTAAATAAAAGTTATGATTGTATAATTGTATTGTTTAAATAAAAGTTATGAGAATATTGTTTAATTATATGTTTGATAATTAACAATTTTATTAAATAAATGTTCGAAGCTTTTAGTAAAATTCCGGAAAAAAATGAACCGAAAAAAACGAACCGGTAAACAACCGATAAAAAATCCGAATCCGAACATTTTTAACCGAAAAAAGCGAACCGGTAAAAAACCGAAAAAAAACCGATTCCGAAAATTTATAACCGAAAAAAACTGATTCCGAACATTTATAACCGAAGAAAACCGATTCCGAAAAACCGAAACCGAACCGAAACTGGTTATTCGAAAAACTGGTTTTTTTATAACTGGTTATTAAAAAACCGAAAACCGAAAAAAACCGATTTTTTTGCACCTCTAGTTGCAGTTATTGATGGAGGCGAAAAAAATTTAGATGATGCCATAAAGTAAAACTTTTTATAATAAAGGCCCAACTAATATGAAACATATTTATTTCTCAAAGCCAAACTGCATAGTTTTAGTCCATAATTCATTGTGACAAGTTACAAAAAACTTACATGTTTGAATTAAATATAACACATTAAGGATTTTATTTATTTGTTTATTTATTTTAATTTTATTAATGAATAAAGCGTTTTTTTTTATGAAAATAAAAAATAAAAAGTTAGGTGGTTTGGGAGGTATGAAAAAAATATGATTGCCACTAAAAAAATGTTGGGAGGTATGAAAAAGATATAAGTGAGGTGAAATGATATTATTGGTTGGTTGTGAGGTATGGGAGATTTTGGTAGTGACCACTGCCTCCACCCTTATCCTTCAACTCATAAGATTTTGACAAGTGTAAAAACCGACTATTTGGTTGCAGAAAGAGAATAAGCGGCAAAAAAATATAATATTGTTGTGCGCGTAGGATTAGCAGGAGTATATTATAGAAGACTATCTAGCCGAATTAGGATACAACAAGTGGCACTACCGCACTACTACATAAAAAAGGATGATGAAAACCAAAATAAGACAAAAATAAAGGACTAAACCCTGACCTACATTTTGAACTTGTACAAAATCTTGAAAATGGGTTTTTGATAATTGATACTCCGTGTTTGTCATTTAGCTGCCTGTAAGAAAGAAAGAAACCCTTTTCATTTTAGAAACAAAATATTTAAAAAAGACTAACCATTTGGTACTAACGATTTTAATATTTTTAGGTGAACAATGATGGAACAGAAAGGGTGTTTGGGAGGAGGAGGAGCTGTTGAAAACAACAACTACAAGGTTTTTTTCTGTCTTTTATTATTTCAGTATCATTTTGTATGTAGACTCATGATATGTTTTTTTTCATATTGTTGTGTGCACAAAACTACTACCTGGTTTGATTATGTGTGTGGTTCAAACCCCGTGGATTAGTCGGCCAATAGGTCGAAAACCTTGGTTACTCAAAATAAATAGTTTTAGTTAAATAAATGAATAAGGGGTTTTTGTTGGAGCTTATTTGATGGGCTTATGAGCTTATCAACTTCAGCTTATGGCTTAGTTAAGCTCATACGCGATAAGAAATGAGCTTATCAGTTTTTAAGTAAGCTCATAAGCCCATCTAATAAGCTTAGACAACACCCTCTAAAACCATTATTAACTTTTTTCAAGTCAAGTTTGACCCATTTGACTCACAAGTCAACGTTCATGGAGTATGAGGATTATGGGATCCTTTTAGTATATTTTGTGCAAGCGTTATGCTACTCTTGTTGATTGTGCTATGTTATTTTGGTTAGATAAAGTTACTTGCTGAATGTTATGTGATAACATACAGCATACAAGTATGTGGCCATTTTGCACACTTCTCAAAGCCTGAAAAGAAGCCAAACTCTTTCATTTAACTATCTAGTGTACGACTTACGCAAGACTTGTAAATTTAGCAGCTTGGAAGCTGTTTGTGGTAACATGATTTTCACATGGATTTGGTTTAATACTGGATCATGTTCATTATTTTGTGCTGGTTTGGGCTTTAATGATTTTTCTTCTAAATTGGATGTGATATTGATCGGTTTCAAGCTCTGGCACTAATTTGGTTTGGTTTGTAATGATTTTTGACCCGTGGTTGTGCTTAACTAGGTTGTAAATGTCCTAAATGAAATTTTATTTAGATTCAACTTTTGATTCCTGGTTGTGTTCAATGCTGATTGTTCATCGGTGTTTGTCCTAAGATTGAGATATTAAAATACGTCTTACACATTTTAGTAGTGGCTTTGCACGATATGTCGACATGCTAGTTTCTGAATTTGCATTAACGATGGGATACAATGGAAGGTTGATTTGTTTAACCTACTTATACTTTTCTTAGCTGATGAAGCACTTGTCTTGGCTGATTTTCGTTGTGTGCTGTGTGTTTGTTGGCAGAAGGCCTGACGTTTGGAAGTTTATCTGCGGTACAGATAGTCTTTATTCTTGATACCGATGGCCTTAATCTGTTATATGCTAGAGTATGAACATAGTTGTCTAACTTAGGACATCCATTTATCTGTCGGACTTATTTCTAGTCTCACAACTGTTATTTGAATTTAGCACCTAATGGCACAATCTTGATGGCTATTCTTTTTGACTTAGGATTAGTCTTGTGGGCTGTTGATTACGCACAACCCTGAAGTACATTAGGTTGTTTTTCAGTTGAGGGGTTTGGACTGGAAGGTTCATTCTTCTGTATTTTCCGATTATGAGGGTATTTGGGATTACTTACATGAGTGCTTCTCTGTTTATGTACATGTTATAGTTTCAAGTCTTCGGCAAAAAACTGCTTATATGGCAATTTAATGCTGAAGTATAGTGCTTACGCATTTATAAGCCGATAATCACTTTATAAGATATATGAAGTAATCCCAAAGATTCCATTTGTGCAGAAATATTTTTCTAAAAAAAACATGAATGTTGTTTGAATACCGCTGTATAAAACCGACTGGTTTTGCTGTTTAGATAGTAATATAGTATATTCATTACTTGAATCTTTCTGATGACTTGATGCATCACTTGTAGGTGGAAAAAGAGCAAGAACCACTTGATGATCTCGTTAACAGGAATAGTGTACTTTATAAAGATGCACAATGGAAGGTATTTAAGTATTATTTTTTTAACCGAAATATGTTACTAGTATTATGCACAATGCACAATGGAGGGCGGCGTCGGGAGTCCTCTGCGACAGGAACGTCCCTTTAAAGTTAAAGGGAAAATTTTATAGGGTGGCGATTAGACCGGCTATGATGTACGGGTCTGAGTGTTGGCCCATATCCAAGGCCCTTGCTAACAGGGTAGAGGTAGCAGAACTGAGAATGCTAAGATGGACTTGTGGTAAAACCTTGCTTGACATGATCCCGAACGGAGTTTTCAGAGCAAAGCTCGAGGTCGAAAATATTATCTCGAAGATGAGAGAAGGTAGGTTAAGGTGGTTCGGTCATGTCAGAAGAAGGCCACAATCAGCGCCGGTAAGAAGAGTCGAGGCGCTAGTAGTTGAAGGTGTGAGAAGGAGGGGTAGACCCAAACTCAGATGGGAGGATAGAGTTAAGCTCGACATGAAGGAGCTTCTCTTGACCGAGGACATGACCTCAGATAGGAAGGTGTGGAGAGATAGAATTAGGATTTGCGGGTAGTTTCGGCTAGGTGCCTTGCTTTTGCTTTGTGTTTTTGCCCGTGCGTTGCTTTGCCTTGCTTTAGCTTTAGGCCCCGTGCGTTGCTTTGCTTTAGGTTTTAGTGCCCTTTTTTGCTTTGCCTTAGCATTAGGCCCCTTGCATCGTTTTGCTCTGCTTTGTTTTTGCTCCCTTAGGTTTGTTTTTTTTCCGGGTGCTGTGTCTGTTTGTTTTTGTTTTGTACTCTTTTGCTTGTGTTTTGTTTGTGCCCCCTTGCCTGTGTGTGTGTGCGGTTGCCTTGGTTGTTCCCCTGGTTTGTTTGCTTGTTCTTTTTATTTATTTATTTATTTATTTATTTATTTTTTGCTTGCTTGTTGGTGATTGCCTTTTGTTCTTTATGCTCGCTTTTTCGTTCACCTCACCCGCACACCTGCACTTGCCGGAGGTCTTGTTGGAAGCAGTCTCTCTACTCCCAGGTTTACCCTGGGGTAGAGGTAGGATCTGTCTACAGTTTACCTCCCCCATACCCCGCCCCCGGCGGGATTGGGTTTGTTGTTGTTGTTGTTTGTATTATGCAACATACTAACATGTTCTTCATATCTACTTGACTTTATAACGCCAGGTTCTCTTCAGTGATGACTTTAGAAGATCATTTGGAGAGCTTACATGTGATCGCTTGAAGAAATTGGTTTTAAATCTTTTGCTGAGACTTGCTACTGGTTGGCGACCCGATAACAGAAGCATAGGCTTGTCTCCTGAGAATTCCTTAAAAAATTTAAAACAATTTAATGTTGAAGGGTTGTATATTATTTGCACAACTGACATCATCAAGGATATCCAATATGTACAAGTTATGAAGGTTTGGGATATATCTCCTTATGAAGAGATTCCAAAATTGGCAAAACGACTTGAGAATATATATTCTGCATACACAGAAGATTATATTGCTCGTTGCGCAGAAAAACTATTCAAGGGGTATGATCATTTTCCGTCTACTAATTTTGCAGTAGTGATTCTGATTTTTATATGCTTATTTTATTTATATTGCTGTTTTTCTTTTAATGTTATGCAGGAATTTGGAAGTTCCTAGGTGTTGGGCGGCATCTCAAGAAATTATCCGCTATCGTCATTTGGTCAATGATGAAGGCTATAATGAAGTGAGTGAGGATTCCAATGGTGGTAGAAATTTTGTTGAAAACTTAAAAGTGAGTGAAAGCTTATTGCTGATGAAGTTCTACTCATTGTCGTATGAAGTGGTGTGCCATTTGCTATCTAGTGAAGAAGTTGATCTACCCATGCAATTGACTGATGAACAGATGGACGTATTATTGTTTAGCAAAAGCTCATTCATAATTGGACGGTCAGGAACCGGGAAAACAACCATTTTGACTACGAAGTTGTTCCAAAACGAGCAGCGATTTTGCAACGACACTCAAGGGATTTGTGAAGCAGAAAACAACCAATTTAGAGATGCTGAGGTTGTTGACGATTCTGAAGATAGCAAACCTACTCAGTGACGAAGCCAGGATTTTATACATGGGTGGGCCAAATATAAACATACCAATTAACCGATCGAATATCATCGCTCCGGGTTAGGTGTATTATTGTTGTTGTAATTAACCGATTGAATATCGTTGCTAAAAAGTACAGTAATTTTTTTCTATTTGCTACGCAAGATAACTTGAACGATAAAACTTGAATATATCTTCTATATAACTGCAATTTTGATGCTAAAATTGGATTGGAAAGTAATGAAATATGTGCTTATATTAATTTGTAGCATCTAGGTGATAATGCTTTTTACATACAAATAAAATATAAAAATAAGAAAATTGGAAGACTGGAAAACAATAAAAACGTTTAGGTTTGAATAAATAAAATGTGAAATGTTATAATAAAATGTGTGATACAGTCACATATAATTTTAGATTATTTGTGCCTCCGATTCACATATATCACACAATTTATACATATGATTTAGTATCATTTTTGAGATTTTAGGTGGGCCAAAATTCCAAATTATCTTTCAATGGACTATTTTCAAATTGATACAGTAAATGTAGAATATAAGTAACTCTTTTAATGTTGGGGACTTGGGGTGGGCCTTGGCCAACCCAACTACCAATGTAGCTCCGTCTCTGAACCTACTGTTCTTCGCCAGCTTTTTGTGACACTCAGCCCACAATTGTGTTTTGCTGTTGAACAGCATGTCTCCCACTTAACAAGGTGCGGAAATACTTTTTTCGTTCTATTTGATTTTGCTTTAAATTTATCTTCTGACTTCAAAAATTGATTTGTTTGACAGTATTTCAAAAAATGCGAATTCATCAGCAGAGATCAGTCGTGACGATGTTGATGCTACATCAGAATTTAGTGATATCCCAGACACATTTATTGCCATCCCCGGAAATATATACCCTCTTGTAATAACATTTCATAAGTTTTTAATGATGTTGGATGGCACATTGGGAAGTTCGTTCTTTGAAAGGTTTCTTGAGGCAACAAAAAGTTCTGTTGCGTTAAAATTTTTTATAAGATTAAGAGAGGTCACCTTTGATAGGTTTTGTTCACTTTACTGGCCACACCTCAATTCAAATCTAACCAAAAAGCTTGATCCGTCAAGAGTGTTTACCGAGATTATATCCCATATAAAAAGGAGGTAGTGAAGGAAAGTTAAGCTGTGAGGATTATTCTTTGTTGGCTGAAAGACGCTCCTCCACTTTAAGTAAAGAGAAAAGAAAGATTGTTTACACCCTCTTTGAAACCTATGAAAAGATGAAAACTGAGCGTGGAGACTTCGATTTGGGAGATTTTGTTAATGACATTCATCATAGGCTTAAAAATGGGATTTATGAAGGGGACCAAATGGATTTTGTATATATTGATGAGGTGCAAGATCTTAGCATGAGGCAGATTTCTCTTTTCAAATACATTTGCCCAAATGTTGAAGAAGGCTTTATGTTTGCGGGTGACACGGCACAAACCATTGCAAGAGGGATTGATTTCAGGTTTCAAGATATACGATCTCTTTTTTATAAAGAGTTCCTAGGCACCAGAACATCTGGAAAACAAGAAAAAGGTCTTGTATCCGAGATAAAACAATTAAAACAGAATTTCAGAACCCATGCTGGTGTGCTTGATTTAGCTCAGAGTGTCATTGACATTATATACCATTACTTTATTCACTCAATTGACAAGCTAGAGCCTGAAATTAGTCTTATATCTGGTGAAGCTCCTGTTTTACTTGAGTCTGGCAACGATGAAAATGCAATGGTGACTATTTTTGGTGGCAGTGCAAGTGGTGAAGCTGTTGTAGGGTTTGGGGCAGAACAAGTGATATTGGTACGTGATGATCATGTGAAAACTGAAGTTTGTGAATTTGTTGGAAAAAATGCACTTGTTCTCACTATAGTGGAGTGTAAAGGTCTCGAGTTTCGGGTAAAAGCCTTAAATCAATTTATTTAATTTTTTTTTATAAAATTTATGGCACAAAATGATTATTGATAAACTTTATTTATTTATTTATTTTTCTTAGGATGTATTACTGTACAACTTTTTTGGGACATCCCCTTTGAAAGACCAGTGGAGAGTTATATATGAGTATATGAAACAACATGATTGGCACAATGATAAACTTCCTCAGTCTTTCCCGACATTCAGTGAAGCAAGACATAGTGTTTTGTGTTCTGAATTAAAACAATTATATGTGGCCATAACTCGAACGAGGCAAAGGCTATGGATATCTGAGAACAAAGAGGAGCTCTCTAAGCCAATGTTTGACTACTGGAAAACTAGGGGATTCGTTCAGATACGGAAGCTGGATGACTCAGTGGCACAGGCTATGCGGGTCGCAAGCAGCCCTCAGGAGTGGCGGGAACGTGGGAAAAAGGTCTTTTTTTTTTTTTTTTTTTTTTTTTTTTGTGCTTTAATACTTCTTTGATTTTCTTGTGTTCTGTTTTTCTTTTAATTTAATCTTGCTTGACATGCTTTCATGATGTTTATATGTTTTTCAGCTATTTTATGAAAATAATTTTGTGATGGCAAGATTGTGTTTTGAAAGAGCTGGAGACACTATGTGGGAGAAATTGGCCAAGGCTTCTGATCTCAGAGCATTGGCTGATCAAATACGGGGAAGCAACCGTGAAAAATATATAGGTCATCTTAGAGAAGCAGTGGGAATGTTCGAGTCTGTTGGGAAACTTGAGTCAGCTGCATTATGTTACTATGATTTGGGGGAGTATGAAAGAGCTGGTAGTTATTTTTTGTAGTCATAAATGAATGTCTAGATTTTAAAGTGCTTACACTAGTTTAATCAACTTTTGAACTAAAATGGGTCAAAGTGAGTCAAACAAAAGAAATTAACTATAGGGATTACGTAAATGGATCCATCTGGTTGTTAGTCACCTTAACTTCACTTTTAATGCGGATACCCTTTAAATCATTTTTCAAGGATATAGATTATTGTGATAGTCTGTATATTGTCTTTCATATTTATCATGTTGAATTTTCATATAAAAAATAGTGTAAGGGTGTCAACCTGCCATGGCCCATTTTGACCCGTACTTAAAATGACCCGTTTCACCCCTAATCACTGTTGAATCGTTACCCAAAAGGCGACTGCCCATTCTGGCCACTTCTAATTTTAAGTGCTGTATTTTGTCCAGGAAAACTATATTCATACAAGTGTGGAAAGATGGATGCAGCAGCAGAGTGTTTCACACTAGCAGGGTGCTATAGTGATGCAGCGGAAGCTTACGCTAAAGGAGATAAGTTTGCCAACTGTTTGTTAGTTTGCAAAAAAGGAAAACTCTATTATGAAGGGCTGCATTTTATAGAGACTTGGAAAAAGGATGTTAAAGTTCAAAGTAAAGAAATAGAACAAATTGAGCAAGAATTCTTAGAAAGTGGTGCTCTTGACTACTATCAGCAGAAAGATCTTAAATCCATGATGAAATTTGTCAGAGCTTTTTGTTCTATGGAATCTAAACGTATATTCTTGAGATCTTTAGGCTGCCTTGATGACCTTTTGCTGTTGGAAGAAGAATCGGGTCATTTTGTTGAAGCTGCTGACATGGCGAAGTCATGGGGTGATCTTCCAAAAGAGGCTGATCTTTTGGACAAGGCTGGAGATTTTCAGGGGGCAGTGACGTGTTTAATCTGGTATGTTTTATTTCAAGCGGCATGGGGAAATGGAAACACAGGTTGGCCGTTGAAGCAGTTTGATCAGATGGAGGAAATTTGTAACAAAGCAAAGACGCTTGCAAAAATGGGCTCAGAAGATTTCTATGAATTTGTTTGTAGAGAGCTTAAAGTAATCTCTGGTCAGCATAACAGCTTACCTGAGCTTAAGAAAGATCTGCATGATTCCCAGGAAATTGGTAGTTTTAGGGGAGAAGTCTTGTCGATTAGAAAAATCTTGGATGCTCATCTTCATCTACATCTCAGTAAGTATGAGTGGGAAGACGAATTACCCATTGATATAAATGAGCATTGTGATAACTTTGAGAACCAAGTTTCTATTCGAACTTTGGTTTTTTACTGGAATTTGTGGAAGAATCATATTGTAGATAACTTTGAGAAAATGTGTACTCCCGCCAATGTATTCTGTTTAACCTATTTGGGGGTGAACAAATATAGGGTAAATGGTGACATGGTTTACCTATTATTTGACAAGGATGCTTACTGGGTAAGAAACTATACTCAAAAGTGCTTTTTTGGGGACTGGAAAAAACAATATGGTCACAGGGGTCTTCAAAAAGAAGGGAAGCGTGTAACTATTGATGAAAAAGAGTTGATGTTTGCTATGTGGTCTTATTGGCGGTCTGAGTTACTATCTGTGGGTATAAAGGTACTTGAAACCCTTGAAGGCCTCTATAAGTCAAAGTTAAATGGTTCAGCATTTCACCAAAGCACATCTCTTCTTCACATTTGTGAAGTTTCCAAGTTTCTTTTATATTACAAGTGTGTTAACGCAACAGGTGCTGACAGAAAAAAGGTGCAAAGTTTCCTTGGAATTTCTTTAAAGTACTTTGATTTCGTGTTTCCATTGGACTGGCGCAATGCAGTATCTCATGACTTGGTTTCCTTAAGGGAGACTGATCTTTCGGTTAACTTACTTGAGGAGATTGTTGATCAATTGGTTGAGATCACGGCTCTTGGGAGTGTGCTTATGATATTTTTAGGCTCAAGAGTATCCGTAGCAGTTTACGAGAAACTCATAAGTAAGCTAAATAGGAACCCTCAATGGAAATCATTTGTTGAGAAATTTAGGGATGGTGGGTTGAATGGTGTTCATGTTGCCCCAGCACTTGAATTTGCTTTGAATGATTCTTTCAGAGCTGACTGGAAGTGTGCCAGTTCCTTAACACCCCACAGTATCGTGTATTTATTGGACCGTCTTCTTTTAATGCGATCTTTCTCTCCAAGATTTTTTTACACAACAAAATCTACTTTTGTTGGATCGTTTACACATATTCACTCTGCTTCAACTTCATCTACTGGGCCGTCTTCTTTTGATATAAATTTCATTCTTGGCGTAGTCTACCAATTTGTACATGATACAGCAAATACTATGTCATGGATTCGAGATCTAAGTATTGATGGCTCTTATTATCCACTTTTAATATTAAAGCTGGTCATGATATTGTCCTTGATATGTTTGAAATCACCAGAGCATTCTCACTTCCTACTTGAGTTGCTGTCAGGTTACGACAATTTTGCATATTTGCTTCCAAAGAAGTTTGTGCGTGATCTTCTAAGGAAAAGGACAAATAAAAAATTGAACTTGGATCCAGAAGTTGTTGCAGAAGCTTTTTTAAGCATAGGCGATCCTCTCCTGGTTGTTAGATCAGAAAATGTGAGTCCAAAAGTAAATGCTCCTTGTGCTATATTTGTTGACCTTGAGAATTCTAAAGAGGAGATTATGAGAGTTTTGTTTCCGAGGAAAAATACACATAATGTCCCCACGTCATCAAACACTGTTAACGCTGGGACAATTCCTGAGGTGTCATCTTCAAACACTTTACCAGATTCAAACATGAATATGCATTGTCTGGAACCACAAATGAATTGGAAAGTTATAGAAGAAATATCCAAGGCTATAAACGCGAAGAAGGGGGTGGCACTGAACAACTTATCTGCTGCAATTATGATTAAGGTAATATACGTCATTGTGTTTATAATGAATGATTTATGTTTATATTATTGTCATTAGTGTAAGTTTGATGCCTTCTGATTTATGTTGTTTCTTGGCAGGATGAACTCGAGATAAATAAAAGCACATTAGCTGCTGCCCTTGTGAATCTTAAATCTTTTTCTCGCGAAGATATAGCGGTTGCATGTAATGCAATTAATTGTCTTAAGGCGCTTTCTTTTGCATATGAAACAAGGTTAGATTTGCACTATTGTAAATTTTGAACTTTGAAGTGGTTTTTTATTGTTTAAACCAAACCAAACCAAACAGCAATCCGTATTAAGATTTCTTGGGTTTTTGGATCTTTTTCAGTCGACCAAATATCAAGCAATCAGATTTGATGAAGGATGTGAAAGTTGCTGTGAAGAGGCTGCAAGATTACAGGCCAAAGATAGATGATTTCATAAAAAATGCTGTCATGAGTCAGGAATCAAAGGTTGGGGAAATGGTCGTGTCAGTGAGCAGCAGCACAAGTGAGGTTAAAGAAAAAGGTGACGAAGATTCACATGTGGAAATGGTGTTAGAAAATCAAAACAGCGGTGATAACACTCAGGATGCGAGAAACAACAAAGGGAAGGGAAACAACAAGGTGAAGAAGAGTAAGAAGAACAAAGGTAAAAAGAAATGACGTGATAAATAGGATGAATGACTGAGGTCCCTTTTGCAATAGTGTTTGGTTTTCTTTTCTGCGTGTTTTAGTAACAAAAGTTTCATGATTAGGTCTTTAAACATGATAGACATTGTCTTGTGGGTTTAAGAATCATGGTGCTGTAATAAATTGGTTAGACCTGTTAAAAAACTGACTGCTACGTTGAATCAAAGTTAAGACGTGTTAAAAAACTTGGATCTTTTTGTCGCTTTTTTTTTTAATGAGTTTTATGGGCCACATATATGGTGTAAAGATATATATTTGTGTTTGATAAATGAAACTTGTACATATAGTACTACAGCTTGTCTCTAAAAGGTAGTCAACATTTGTCGGTGACCAAGTTCATGCTCCATGAAAACTTCATCAGTCAAAAAGTAACGATAACTGGTTCAATACTACTACGTAATATGATATCATTTTTAAACCATACCGTGAACAGAACTCAAAAGTTTAAGCTAGCGATTTTAGCTTAAGCATTCACCAAACAACATTGTCTAACCCAAAAAAGGTTTGGACCTAGAACATATCGGTACGACACACGCACCACATCGGTCGATAATATACTATTTGCTATAATTCGTAGCTTCGTACCAACTGCATCTGTAACGATTAATTGGTACCAAGTACATTGGTGTCAGTTCAGTACGTAATTATATGGTTCCAGTTCGGTTTTCTGGTATAGTTCATGTGCTCGCATACTCTTAAAACAAATAATACATAGTTTGAATTAGTAGACCGTTATTATTATTTACATTTAACCCTTTTGCATTTGAATGTCATGACTAACTTTATAAAAAGAGGAACATCGGGGCAGCGTTTGAATTCGCCTTAATTGTCTTAATACAAAAGAAACTTGTATTTTATAAAATCACCTGAAAAGTGTTTGTTTACAACGGAGTGTTTCCAAAATAAGTCATCTTTTATTTAAACATGACTTAATCAAATTATTAAACAAACAAGCCTTGAGTGTCCTAAAAATTTACTATTTTTTCATGACTAAATATGTGTATCTATGTTTTACTGATTGTAAAGTTGCCATGTAAGTTTAGGCACAAATGCACAATATTAATCATTAAGCACATTTTTAAGTTTCTCAATCAGTTTACCATAGATTAATGCTTTTGTTACGTTAATAATTGTGCCTTATACCATTTTTATCAATCATTAGATTTCATGTTATAATTAATGAGACGTATGACAATATAATTATAGAACTTTCGAGAGAATTAGATAATCAAAAAAAAGAAGTAAAAGATCAATTATGAAAAGCTGATCTTGGTGTATTTTATTTCGTTATTTTCATGTGCTATTTATACAACAATCGTGCATTATACTTTTCGCTGAATACATGGGAAAACAAGTAAAACACAACATTAATGAGGAACAAGTAACTGGTAATTCATAGACAAACGTGAAAATCCGATTATAACTAGTACTCAACTCATAACAATATGTGCTCATCCACTAATATTTCATAACACTTCACATATTCAGAATTTTTTTATAAGAAACTTAGGATAACCAAGTACAATATATATCAAACAAAACTATAATAAATTTAAACAAATTAACCGAACTCCACATTATGTTTGACCAAGTAACTTCAACTCCTACAAAATAACCACCCCACGAACCCACTATCCCACACCCCTCCCTAATTTCCCTCCAAAACCTTAACCCTCACACCATTATAAACTAAGCCCATCACATTTACCCTCTCATCAAACTTTAGTTTCACAGTAGAAAAAATGTCTCCCAAAACTTTACTACTTCTCTGCTCATGCTTCTTAGCATTCACAGCCATCTTTGGTTCTGTCTCTGCGAAAGAATTCCCGGTTGGTGGCATCGTTGGTTGGAGAATCCCTGCAAAAAACGAGTCCCAACTCTACAATGTTTGGGCTTCTAGACGACGTTTTCATGTTGGCGATACTCTACGTTGGTTCTTCTTCCTTTTTTATTTCCTACAATTCTTTACGTTTTTTTTTTATCTACTAGCACAAATATTGCATATTTTGATACGTTGCTATTCTAGTACACACATTTTTTCTATAGTCGAAATCATTTTTTGACTAGCAAAAACGATTTTTTACCAAGAGTAACTTTTTTAATAGACGTAATTTCATTTAGACGACGTCCTAACTTTTTTTTGGGACATGACTAATTTTTGTTATTTGTTATGTGAAACAGGTTTTCGTTACAAGAATGATTCAGTTGCTATAGTTGAAAAATGGGGATTCTTCCATTGTGATTCAAGCAACCCGATTGCGTTCTTTAATGATGGGGACACTGTGGTCAGTCTCGACAACCCGGGCACGATGTATTTCATAAGTGGGAATGCTGATAGGTGTAAAAGAGGTGTGATCATGACGTTGGAAGTTAAGAGTCCAACTCCTGCTAGGTACTTTCCGCCTACAATATCTCAACCGCCCGAGAATTCTTATTCTGTTGGAGCTCCGGGTCCTGCTCAGTACGTGAGTTCTGGTGGTTCGCCATTTTCAAGTCCTGGACCTTCTTCGTCTGGTTCGGTTGCAATGGTTTCGGTTTCTGTTTTTGTGATTGTTGCTATTGTTGGTTTAGGATTGTTTGCATTGAAGGCATAGGCATTGTTGGTTAGTAGTTAGTCAAGTTTCTTGTTTTTTGTCATGCATTTGGATTTGGGATTTGATTTCTTGGATTGATTTGGTTTAATTTGAGTGTTTTTTTTAAGAAGTTTTATGGTGTCAATTGTTGAATTTGTTTGATTGATATATCATGTTTGTAAGCTAGCAAATTTAAAGACTAGTCATATTTTTGAAAGCTAAGTTAGACATCCAAAAGAGATGCAACAATTTGTTATCAAAAGTTATTGGCCTGGTTACAAAGAGTCAAAGACTATCATAACATGAGTATTTTCGAACATAAAAAGAACATTGAAACGCAATTTCCTGCAGAGTATTAAATCTTAGAAAAATGTGGTGACAAGAGGTACGATAACAACCTCTTTGCGGTTATGTTTTGGTTATTTGTGTTAATGTGTTGTGAACCATAATCACATGTTGGTTTTGTTAGAATATGGACATTATTTTAGTAGTCGTGTGTTATGATCGAACTCGAGATCACGGGATTGCACACTTTACGTATGAGTATTAAAGATTAATACTTGAATATAAATGTTGTATTTATTTATTAATTATCACAAAACATATAAACGTTTATTAGTATATAAGATATATGACTAATGGACGTTAAATTAAAAGAACAAGGACTAGAATGAAATTAGTAGTCAAGAAGGTTCCGGATCCCCTTATTTTATTAAGGGCCGATCGGTTTGTATGGGTTTACCCAACCCACACAAAACTTGAGCTCTAAGTTTCTTATAGTATATATACACATCAAAGGTTTAGGTTTTGGTACTCTTGTGCACACACACAAAAACCTAAAAGCTTTTATCTTTGTTCTTTTCTTTTGATCAATCGATCCATGTTTTCTCCAAAAGGGATGATTGATTTTTTATTAAACAAATATTGTCTTGGTTTAATGTTTGGTGATTTAATTACTTGCATAACTTTAATACGTTTTAGTACGTGTGTACAAGAACGTGATACAATCACACTATTGATTGTTTCTTGGATTGAATTACAAAAAGGTAAGGGGTAATTCTTATAATCCTTATAAACCCTAATTAGGGTTCTTGGTTCCGGAAGATTGCTTTGATTCTTGTTCGGGCTAGAATCACAAAGGTATGTTTACGATTTATATTATTGATTAATTAATTACATGTTATTCGATCTATTATAATTGCTTCCGCTCATGCTCACTTTGATGTACATGGTTTATTTATATGAATGTCATGATATAATAATTCCAACAGTGGCATCTAGAGCCGTTATAATGTGTAATTAATTATCGAAACGCATAAAAATTGGATCTTGATTCGTTTAGTTACATGTTTTTAGGGTTTAATTGTTAGATTCCCTAACCCTAATTTTTTTAGGTCGAATGACCTTAAAGGGTTTTTAGGGTTTATGGCTTTTAATTTTTTAATTTGATTAGAAACTCTAAGATGTCATGTAATTGTTATGCGTTTTAGTAAACGATCTTGGTGCAATATGTTAATTGTTAAGCTAAATCCATGAAAAAGTGCATATTTGCATGGATTATTATTGTGTTATAATTTAAATTGTTTAAATTGTGTATATATATTAATGGTTAAGTTATATTAAAACATGTAAATTTTAATAGATGTCGAATTGGGGAAGACTCCAATATTAAGTAATCAATTATGTGCTATGTGGTATTTATTTAATTTTGGCTTACGCAATCGATTTATCGATGTATGTGGCTCTTTTTCCAAGAAAAAGAAAGCCCTAATTGAATTAATACGTAATACACCTAGATTTGATTATTAATAGGACTTTTTTAATAAGATTTGCATGTGGCTACATGTTTTATACATATTTAATTGTTATGATTATGTATATGTGTTTATTTAGTTGTTTTATTTTTTATTGTAAATTACTTGTTTTTGTTTATTTATTGTGTTAGACATGTTTATTTAAACGAAAAGGGTAATTTTTGAATAGAAAAATAATACGGACTAAATAATGGCGAAATTGTTTTGGTTTTTAAGAGTTTAAATCTCAAAGAATTGGTTGATTGATGTTTTTGTACGTAATGGTTAAATAGGCTCGACCGAAGTTTACACACTATAAGATGGGTATAAGGATGGCAACGCATTAAATTGTGGCCTTAGAGAGACAACATTCTGTCTTAACGCTCGTTTGTGTGTAAATTAGACTTACCGAACAACCATTACATGTACATTGTCATCTTAAGGGTGAATAATCCACAATTCCACTATGATTATCCGAAACACTAAGCTTTCGGGCTTATGCAAAAGTACGATATAGTGGACGATAATTGATGGTTATTCTTTAATTGGTGAACCCGATACCTCAATCAAAACTTTGTTATTTTACTCTTAGCAAATTGGTAATAAAAATGTTTTGTAAAACCAATGTTATGAAGTTGTATGCATGCTTCTTCATACATTATTTTGATCACATCAAAATAGTTATACCCTTATAAAATTAAGTCGAATGCCATCTAATTAAGAACACTTGAAGTTGTAATTTACGTCATGTGAGACTTGGCGAGATTGCAATGGAGAGGTAAATTTCATAAATTCATTGCTAGCAGATCAACTGATGTGATGGATTTGTGAGTTTGCAGTTTTTAAGTTAGACGACTTAAATTGAGTAGGAAGTGAGAATTGGACTCAAGGCATTAAGATGGGGATCAAACATGCTTACATTACAAATGTTTTGTGATTGTAAATCCCATAAATCTAGGAATTGCAATATGATATTGGCAATTATTGTTCGACAATTACCTTGTTGAATACTATCATTACTAGCAGATCAACTGATGTAATGGTACTATGTCAATTTAGGATCCTAGCTTTAAGAAAATACTATGGTTTATATGAATATTTACCAATAGGTATTTTATTTTCTTAAAGATCTAATTATCGAAAATACTGAAATTGAATTTTGTAATTCGTTTTAATGTATTAATGCAACGTTCAAACCATAAACGTATTTTGGGCTTTGGTAAATTGATCTAGTTCTGTTTTCAAACAAATGTTTGATTAAGAAGTATTTACTTAAAAGACAAAAGAAGTCTCCTTTCTATGAAGGAAGAGTGAGACACAATCCTATTCCTTTTCATGAATGAGAAAGGATAATAGGAATATTAGATATGTCTAAATTCTAATATAACTCATAGCAAATTTTTTTTAATAGTTAATAAAATTGCGACTATTTTCCGTAGGGATTTTATCATCCTCATTCGGTGATTAAAATTCTTTGTAACAAATATGATATTTGGTTAACAGAAAATTATGTATAACATTTTATGAGTTATTATAATTAGAAGCTAGACTAATTACTGCTAAATGTTTAAAGACAAACTAGTTGTTTTAACTATTTTAAAGGTGCTACATACATTGTAGGATGGTAGACCTATTAAGGAAGAAATTGCATGCCCAATTTTTCAAGTTAATAACATTTGGTGGATAGTCCATCATTTACGTAGTAGAATACACTCTTTAGTACATAAGTAATTGTTACGTATGGACATTCAAAGGTGTAGGAAAGTTAAAAGCACACTATTTTCTTTCACTGGATATGAAACATTTACAATGTTGTCAAATTCAGTGGGAGTATTGTGTACTTATTACTGAATAAGGAATTATTGTAATGATCTTTAATTCAGTGGGAGTTACAAGCTTTGACATCTTGGTAGCTAAAGATAATTACTTTCCAAGTGTAGACACTCATACTTTTAAGGATAGTCTTGTACGTTTCCTTACTAGAAATTGTTGTTTTACATATACTTGTTATGCTAAATTCTATGACACAATCATATTGAACACATAAACAAATGCATGGCATGTTGTTTATCAAATATATGAGGTTGTTCCATGCACAAGTGGGAGAAATGTTATCTTTATTGTGTGCAAGAAACAACTCATAAAGATATGATTCAATGGATTCTCTTGACTACAAGGTAAGAGAATAATGTTCTAATATTAATTCTAGAAACACTTGGTGTTACAATTTATGTTATGTGAGATCTTAACTAGATTGCAACAACAAGGTGAATTTCATATTTCATTACTAGCAGATCAACTGATGTAATTGAACTATGAGAATTTGCAGTTTCAAAATTAGATACCTATTAGAACATGTGTCAATATGATAACAAGACTACTTTAATTTATAGATTTATGAATTCATAGAATGACATAAATTAATTAAGTAATCTAATACTACTTCAATCTGAGTATTTATGTGTTCTTGGAATGACATAAATAAATGAATAAATAATGTTGTTTACATTATTGTGAAGTAATATATTAACTTGAAATTACTATTGAAACCAAAAGATGGTGTTCATAATTACTTTAGTTAAATATGTTTATGTTTTATAGTAAAGATATAAACATAAAGTCTTTAATTGTTACAAGACTTATAATAAAGTAAGACGTTATCTTGTTGTGTTTTTTAATTAAGACATATACATGAAGTTTTTAAATTGTTAAATGACTTATAACGTATAGTGGGATTATAACAGTTTATGTTTTTCTAATAAAGACATGGACATGAAGTAACTTTGAAAAAGTACTTGTGTTATAAGGCATGTAATAGGCTTGAATATTATTATACCATTAAAATGAATTAGTTGGTAAATAGACAAGTCAAAAAGAATATGGTTATCTTTAATATTGTTAGATTGTCTTACAATATTAATACTAATGAAATATCAAATGTTTATGGTATGTTCAGTTAGGAAAATCAAACTCTTGTTATATTGTTTGATTAAAGATAACTATGACTTCTTTTCTTCCAAAAGTTATCAAGGTTAGAATGTTGAGTATGACTTGGACATATTTAATAAAACTCCAACCTAGAAGATTAATAAGACATAATCATATGATGCAATGTGATGAATGTGATGAATTACATTAAGTCTTAAATCGAGGTTCTAAATTTGTTTAACTGCTTATGAAGAGGTTATTAACAAAATTAAGTTAGGAACTGTCAATATGTATTTGTAATATCCCAAAAGAGAATATTGTATTATTGCTTAATTTGCTAAGTATTTAAAGATAGTCTTTAAATTGCTAAAAGCAAGTGGGAGTGTTGATCTTTAATAGATAAAATTACAAGATACATAATCTTCTAAAATACACTAGTAAATATCATGATGAAGTTTGACATTTAAATGTTAAATCTCAAGATGATGATGAAGTTTGATATTTAAATGTTAAATCTCAAGATAATGGAATTATCATTCATAGAATATCAATATATCTCAGATATTTGATTTATATGCTGAGGGCTATGATTTACAGGATTATTGTAAACCTGATAATTATTATGATACATTACTAAATGTGAAGTTGGGTAAAGTATACATGATATGAATGATTAAGATGCTGTCCAAAAAGATAATCAATTTTAGAAACTTGGTTAATCTTAATAGTTAGACTAGAAAATGAAAATGAGTTTCTTCAAAGATAAGGTAACCTTGTGGTTTAAATCTTTGTATAGAAATCATATGGACAATATTGTGCACGTATTTAATGCATGTATTATGACAAGATTATTAATCACACTTAAGCAATTAATTGTGATTGAATATTCTATTATGAACACATTAAATATATAAAGATTATGATTGTCATATTTAGTTTCATTTATATGAAATTGACAATAGAATATCAAAACTCTTTCATGAGTGATTACTTGAGCGAGGACGATAAGTAATCAAAAGGAGTTTATGAATTCAAATAAATCTTTGGAAGTGTACAAAGTGCAACAATCCATGGATGGATAAATGCATGCATCTAGAAGATTACTCTTATGTTTAATTATTAAATTCATGTTTTGATTTATAATTGAAAGAAGATAATTTCTAAGTATTCCTAAAAGCTAGTGGGAGTATTATGTTTAATTTCTTAAATCATATATGTTGTAGAACATATGAAAAGTAATATTCCATATAAGTAAATGTTAAGTCTTAGAATGGAATGAAACTTTACTTGCAAGATTTAGAAAATAAGACATACAACCTTGGAATGAATGTTTATTGTTGAAACATGTGCGGTAAATGAATCTAATATAACATGATATATTATTTAGAAAGTCTAAATGGATATGAATGACATGAATAAAATCTAAGTATGACTCAAAGATCTTTCATGAACATCATGTTTTGTTTTATCATGCTTGATTACAAGATGATTTGGCAATATTAATATCTAATTAAAAAGTTATTAGATAACTTGTGTAAAATTCTTAAAAGGATATGTTTGATTATAGAATTACGTCCTAAATCTGGAACAGCTTCCAAATTCTATAGATGAACAATTTTTCAATGGTTGTGAAAATTGTTATTGCCAACAAACTTGATAGTTTGAAGGGCATCAAACATTACACAATAGATATTATAGTTTACGGAAAGTTTTAATAACATATTGTTGTTGCATACAATGATGCTAATGAAATTGAGATGACACTCAATACTAGTTATGGTAAGGATTTCATCCTTGGCTATTACTAGTTATGCTTACTAAAAGCATAGTTGCATTATACATTAAGAGAATAAGAATACTTTAAACTTTAAAATGTTTGAAAGTTTGATTATCATAAATTAGTGGTTAAGGATGTCACACATTTATGAAATATTATATGGCATTATTAAAATAGTTAAGTATGCATATACATATAAGAACTTCACTAGTTGAATTCTTGAAATAAGTATTCTTAAAATTCCAATAGATCAAAGTTGGATGATTTATGTTTTGTCAGCAAGTAGGAATGTCATTACTTGAGACATAATTCATCAACAAGAGTTATCATGCATTGATCTATTTAGTATTTGGATAAGGGATGTTAAACGATTATTATAATAAATTTTAAATACATGGTATGTTTGATTTATAATAAATTGTATCCTATATTTGTATGTTTAAATCCATGAATAAAGGTTATTCTAAATTGTCCGTTGTCAGTTAATAATATGAGAATATTATTAAATCAAGACAAATCTGAAGGTTGGTATAATATACTTAAAGTATATTGATGCGTAGTCATGCCATTTCAGATGATATCCGATGATACTGAATATAGGACTTATCCCAACTACATGATGTTACTTTATGGATTTAGTTATTAAGTAAATCATGAGAAGTTATCCTCAGACTTGAGATGCAAGATAAGTGTCATGAATGTAGTACATTTTTGTTAAACAACTTAATGCTATACGTAATTGGTAGTCATAAGGGTTGTTTTCGGAAGTGTTACAAAGTTTGTGGGTTTTGCTTGTAGTCAAGATAGAATTTGTTCCTTCAAATTAAGTTTTGGAGTTTAATACTGCTGGGCCCCTCGTAGGGTTGGTAAGATGCATGTGCGGCCGCACCCAAGATCTTCCCTGAATATGTTCAGAAGATTTGGTAATCTTGATCAATCATAAACAACGAGAAACAGAATGGTTAATTAAGGAATGACTTTAATCCATATCCTTATTAACGTGGTATTAGAAACAAAAGGATAATAATAATGAGAAATCATTAAAAGGTTTGTCCAGGAGCCTTACTCGAGATCGTACTAGAGGCATCGGCGTGTTGCAAGACGCTAACCGATGTGATCACACTATTAAAATATGTCCAAGTGGGAGCTGTTAGAATATGGACATTATTTTAGTAGTCGTGTGTTAGGATCGAACTCGAGATCACGGGATTGCACACTTTACGTATGAGTATTAAAGATTAATACTTGAATATAAATGTTGTATTTATTTATTAATTATCACAAAACATATAAACGTTTATTAGTATATAATATATATGACTAATGGACGTTAAATTAAAAGAACAAGGACTAGAATGAAATTAGTAGTCAAGAAGGTTCCGGATCCCCTTATTTTATTAAGGGCCGATCGGTTTGTATGGGTTTACCCAACCCACACAAAACTTGAGCTCTAAGTTTCTTATAGTATATATACACATCAAAGGTTTAGGTTTTGGTACTCTTGTGCACACACACAAAAACCTAAAAGCTTTTATCTTTGTTCTTTTCTTTTGATCAATCGATCCATGTTTTCTCCAAAAGGGATGATTGATTTTTTATTAAACAAATATTGTCTTGGTTTAATGTTTGGTGATTTAATTACTTGCATAACTTTAATACGTTTTAGTACGTGTGTACAAGAACGTGATACAATCACACTATTGATTGTTTCTTGGATTGAATTACAAAAAGGTAAGGGGTAATTCTTATAATCCTTATAAACCCTAATTAGGGTTCTTGGTTCCGGAAGATTGCTTTGATTCTTGTTCGGGCTAGAATCACAAAGGTATGCTTACGATTTATATTATTGATTAATTAATTACATGTTATTCGATCTATTATAATTGCTTCCGCTCATGCTCACTTTGATGTACATGGTTTATTTATATGAATGTCATGATATAATAATTCCAACAGGTTTAACAAGTCTCGACTCTAACTAAAAGTAAATTCTAAATTGGTTGTTAATTTGTTATATGTAACCTTGATAGCTATAATAACCTATCATTGCCAACTAGAAATCTTAGACTAGTTTTTATGGTAGGTGATGCACCATCACCTCATTTTTGACTCATGAAGTACCATAAAAGCAACTCACCACCACGGCACCACCTACTTTTATGCACTATAGTGGTGGTATGAGCCACTTTTGTGCAAACCAATAAAAAGCTATTTTATTATTATTTATTTGATTTGTGAGTATGTGTGGGGTATATTGCGATGTATATTTATATATAGAGGTATTTTTTATTTGGTGGTGACCATATGTAAAATATAGTGGGTTTGATGATGTGCTGAATAATGATGTGATGATCATGTGGGGGCGGTGACAGTAATAACCATAGAAACTAATCTTATAGCTTGTCTTTAGCAAAACCTTTATATATCCCAAATCAATATCTTTTTCATTGTTAAAGCTTTGACATCGATCATTGTATTTAGTGCTGGCAATCACAACCCGTTCACTCAATAATAGGTAAAAATAAAGACCTAACTTGTTAACCATGGTAATTATATATAAGTTGACCCGACCTCAGCAGCTTGACCAAATGCTTTTACAAATCTATGACTTTTCAGGACAAAAATTCTAACACTAAAAAAACTCGATAAAGTATAGAGTTGATCAAGTTAGTCATTCAACTTCAAAATACGTCAACCTCCTAAAAACGATGAATTAAAATTACGTATATTAGCCGTTGAAAACCATAATGATCAAGAAAAAAGTTATAAAACACTCTTACTCTTAATTTACATATCAAAAAGTTTGTGTATTAATGGTGTTTTTATTATGGGTTTTTCTAACATGTGCCCTAAGGCACATGTTAAGCACAACAAAAAGTACATAAAAGTACTCATGGACCCACGCAAAAGTACAGACAAGTGTACTTATGTATATCCTTTTTCGTGGGTCCCATAGTACTTTTTGTGTACTTAACATGTGCCCTAGGGCACATGTTAGATAAACCATTATTATTATTATTATTATTATTATTATTATTATTATTATTATTATTATTATTATTATTATTATTGCAAGGTTGATTATGGTCCGAAAACCATATTGGACAAAAAAACAGACCGAAACGAAACCGAATTTCCCCAAAGCAACAGACCAAGGACCAGATGAGTTTGGTTCGTTCGGTCCAACAAACACAATGGCCAGTAGTGCAGAAGATCGGACTCGGGATTGAATATGAGAAAAAGGGTGAATCGAGGACCGAGCCGAAATATGTTTAGTTTGTTACAGTCGGTTTGTTTGGGTCGGTTTATCTGTTTGATGTGCTACGCAATCTATTATGCTCAGCCCCTTATTATGTGAGAAGGTTGCTTACCAACAACTTTATCATATTTCAATCAATTCACAACACATACTATTAGAAGGATATGTATGATACAAATAAGGAAGAAACATCATTTCTCATATTAAAGAGTAACGTTATAACCTCTTAAAAACATTCTTAATTATCTTCCTAATGCTACTTGTTAGTAGTTCACGTAAGAAATACAGTGACTCATTTTATCATATATCAATCAATTCACAACATATACTGTTAAAAGAGGATGTTAAAAAACACAGGAAGAAATATAATCTCTCTATATCAAATCTACTTTCGTAAAACTTGATAAGTGAGTTTGTGATTAAAAAAAAATAATAATAATAAATAAAAAATGATTAGTATGAAAAGAATGAACACCAATGAACTGAGAGGGGAATAAAATTCTAGAAGATTCTTTAACAACATAAGTTCCAAAAGAGTGACGTCAGCCTTATCTTCATAAACCCTAAAACCAAACCAAAACATTTTCTTATCTCAAATTTCTCACTCAACTCACACCTACTACTCCTCTTCTACATTTCCTCTCGTTCCATATCTCTTCATTCAGGTATTCTTCATTTCATTTTCAATTTCAATTTAATTCAATTTGCATATTAACACCTAACTTATTCAATTACTTATCACACACTTTTCATTTGGTTTATTCAATTTGGTTTGTAAAATGTGTTTTAGATATCAACACTAGTAATTGTCTATATGTTTTAACTAACTACTTATATAATTGTGGTTCCTACTTCCTAGAATCCTAGGACTCCAAAATATGTTATTGTTATTTACTGTAATTGTAAACAGAATTTCGTACTATAGTCGAAAAGATGACATTAAGTCACTCAATCAAATGTATTTAAATTTCGATATTCAGGCTCGTGGGTTCATTCTTAATGACCTTGTTATAATTATATATATTCTGTGGCTGTTAGATGTCATTTGGTATTAAATACTGTACAAAAACAATTGGTGTTTTAGTGCATACATTTCGGATTGTCTAATTAGGGGTTGTTTGTTTCGGCTTATATAACCGGCTTACGGTTTATTTGGTTTTGGGCTTATGTTTCATAAGCTTACTTTTTGTGGCTTATTTTGACACTTTCCGGCTTTTCCGGGTTATATAAGTTCATTATATCATGGGAGAATTGCATATATACCCACTAAAACTCAAAAACTTGCATATTTATAAGCCGGAAAGTGTCAAAATAAGCTACAAAAAGTGAGCTTATGAAACATAAGCCCAAAACCAAATTAACCATAAGCCAGCTATATAAGCCGAAACAAACACCCCCTTGATAGCATCCAGTAATATCTTTATTTAGGGTATAAAAAAGTACATGTTTGTCGTGTATTTAATTGTGGTTGGTTATTGTGTAATGATGCGTTCTTATTTATTTTGCCGTGTTTGTAGCTAATCGAGGATTGTTAGAAGATGGCGTCTATCACCCCCTTATCTTTCGCGTCCAGCAGTAAGACAAATTCATTGGAAACATTGTCTTCGTTCTCTTCGATATCTTCTAGTCCCCTCGGACACAGAAGGCAGAATGTTGTTTTACAGAAAAGGTCTTCTCTCAAGGTTAAGTCAATGGCCAAAGAGATTTACTTGAACAAGGACGGTTCCGCTATTAAGAAGCTTCAGGTAGTATTAAATGATTGTTTTGACTTTCGTCATTAGATCGTTGGCGTGCTGATATGTATGTGTGTTTGTATGTAGGCTGGTGTTAACAAGCTTGCAGATCTAGTCGGAGTTACTTTGGGCCCTAAAGGACGCAATGTGGTCTTGGAGAGCAAGTATGGTTCACCTAAAATCGTAAACGATGGTGTGACTGTCGCTAAAGAGGTACATTTGATGTAGTTTTTATAAAGCGGACATGATTTAATTGCTCATATGAGTGGACTTATGAGATTATACAACATGGTGTGCTTAGGTTGAATTGGAAGACCCTGTCGAGAACATTGGTGCCAAGTTGGTAAGACAAGCGGCTTCAAAGACTAATGATTTGGCTGGTGATGGAACCACAACATCTGTTGTTCTAGCACAAGGCTTAATTACCGAGGGTGTTAAGGTATGTGGTGGATATTTGATATTTCTAATAAATGTATTGTAAGAAGTTTGAATTTTAAAAGGTAAACATACTCATCGTGAACTCGAATACTTAGGTGGTGGCAGCAGGTGCTAACCCGATTCAGATTACAAGAGGTATTGAAAAAACCACTAAAGCCCTCGTTGAAGAGCTTAAGAAGATGTCAAAAGAAGTGAGTTTGCCTTTTCTTGATTATAAAGCAACATTTCCGACATTCTTTAGTACTTTTTTGTGAAACCCTTTTGCTGTTATTGCGTCAGAAATCAGGGAAAATTACTAATCTAACTTGTTTCGAGTCGGTACCTAAAAGAATGTTGTATACTTTAAAAATGTATTCACCACTCTTAAAAGGATATTTATTAGATGCACCACTCAAAAAAGGGTTAGATAAGTAACTTCTCCAAATCGTATGTGTAATTGCAGGTTGAAGACAGCGAGCTGGCAGATGTGGCTGCAGTAAGTGCAGGAAACAACCTAGAAATTGGAAGTATGATTGCTGAAGCAATGAGCAAAGTAGGAAGGAAGGGTGTCGTGACTCTTGAAGAAGGAAGAAGTGCTGACAACTATTTGTATGTTGTTGAAGGCATGCAATTTGATCGTGGTTACCTTTCTCCATACTTCGTTACTGACAGTGAGAAAATGACCGTTGAGTTTGAAAACTGCAAGGTACTAATCATATTATGTTGTATCGTTGCTTAGTTTTGTTCCTATTTTTGGTACTGATTTTATGCCTCATGGGTGTAGTTGCTTTTGGTTGACAAGAAGATAACAAATGCAAGAGATTTGGTTAATGTTTTGGAAGATGCTATCAAGGGTGGGTACCCGATATTGGTTATAGCAGAAGATGTTGAGCAGGAAGCTCTTGCTACTCTTGTAGTGAACAAATTGCGAGGTTCACTAAAGATTGCTGCCCTTAAAGCACCTGGATTTGGTGATCGCAAGAGTCAATATCTTGATGATATCGCTACTCTTACTGGAGGCAAGTGTTTATCTTTTTAAATAAGTGGCAATTTGGACCCATTTACTTGTGAATGGGTCAATTTAGGTTATGTCTTCTCTAACGGGTCATCAAAATAAATAGCTGAAAGTCGCACAAAGTGTATCTGTAACGCGTATAACATCCAATATTATTTCTGAAATTTGGATTATTAATTATATAATACTGTATTACTCCCTTTGCAATCATACACCTCTGCTAGTTTTTTGTTACTAAATATCTAAAAAATTTATGTTCTCCGTGAAGTTGCTGTGTGTTCTTTTTATAATCGTCTTCTTTGCATATTGATTCAGGAACTGTAATAAGAGAGGAGGTAGGGTTAACCCTCGAGAACGCTGGGAGTGAAGTTCTAGGACTTGCTGCAAAGGTGGTACTCACCAAGGATACCACAACTATTGTTGGTGATGGCAGCACCCAGGAGTTGATAAACAAACGTGTCGCTCAAATTAGAAACCTTATTGAGGTGCATTTCTATACAACTCGTTTCCATATACACCTCTAATAGTCTTTCTTCTTTAGATAATAACGACAATAAATTGAACTTGATGTTACAGGCCGCAGAACAGGACTATGAGAAAGAAAAGCTAAATGAAAGAATCGCCAAATTATCTGGTGGAGTCGCTGTTATCCAGGTGCGTTTTAGTTTTCCAAGATTTAATTTTAGCTCATTGTGGAAGTATTCGTTTGTCTCAAGTTTAAAGTGTGTTTCAGGTTGGGGCACAAACAGAAACCGAACTTAAGGAAAAGAAACTGAGAGTAGAAGATGCCCTCAATGCAACAAAGGTTATTACTACTAACTATTCTTATAAAAACCGCTTTTAGCTTTTATTTTGTTATTTTTTTATTTTTTTTACATTCAGTGCTGAGTTTAGTTACATTTCTGATCATAATTTAGGCTGCCGTTGAGGAAGGTATTGTAGTGGGTGGTGGATGCACGTTATTGCGTCTTGCTGCTAAGGTTGACAGCATTAAAGAAACTCTTGACAACGATGAACAGAAGGTAGGAGCGGATATTGTTAAGAGGGCACTTGGCTACCCAATGAAGCTGATTGCAAAGAATGCTGGTGTTAATGGAAGCGTTGTGATTGAAAAGGTAACTTCGACTACACAAAAAAGTTCTTTTTTTCTTGGATAATAAGTCGGTTTGGGTACATGGATTGAATCACTGAATGTTTATATTGTTTTTCAGGTCCTAGCTAGTGACAACTACAAGTTTGGTTACAATGCTGCAACCGGTAAATACGAGGATCTAATGGCTGCTGGTATTATTGATCCCACAAAGGCAAGTCTCGTACCTCATAACATAACTAGCGTCTCTTGAGTACAAAAGTTAACAAGTGTTGAATGTCGAATCTATGCAGGTGGTGAGATGTTGCTTGGAACATGCATCTTCTGTTGCAAAGACCTTCCTTACATCAGATGCCGTGGTTGTTGAAATCAAGGAGCCCGAACCCGCACCCCTTGCAAACCCCATGGATAACTCAGGTATTTTAAGTATTTAATTTACTGTTTTTGTGTTTCTTTCATATTTGTTTCGTTTATGGAAATTTTTGTAGAGAAATAGTACATATATTGATACATGTCCTTATTTGTGTCCAGGTTATGGTTACTAAGCCTGCGGATTATGACAACGTGCTAGTGAATAGAACTTCTACAAAAAGTTGTGCAACCAGGATGAGAAATATTGCTTCAACCACCTCTTTTTGTTAGCTCCTTTTTCTAGTTGTAAGATGCTGAATTTGCTCTTTGAAACCGTTTTCCCATTATATTTAGAGGTGGTTGGGTGGGTTAAATTTTGGCGGATATGGTTCCTAGGATCAGCAGTTGTATTCAAATTAAGAAATGCATTAATAAAAAGCTACAATGGTAGTATTGTGTAAAATGGTGTAGTTTACTGTCTTCCAATGCTTGACATGTTCTGTAGACCCAGACAGGTGAGCAGTAGTACTCATGAATCTAGTTACTCAAGTGGAGCCTATTACTCGTGGGTAGGGGTGTTAATAGGGTTAGGTTGGTCGGGTTTGGGTTCATTCGGGTTGAGGCCAGAAAGCACAACTGAACCTGATCATATTAGGATTAACTCGACCTGACTAGTCTTAATGGGTTCGGGGTCTGCTCGGCTTTGTTGACACCCTTAACAGTATGGTATTGCGAGTTTACTCTTTGGGTGAGTTTCCGTTGCTTCGAGTTCTTATTCCCATTTAGTATTTCTATTATAATAATAGGGTAGTAGATCTCTCGTCTTCCAAAGAGAGACCATGCTTATGATCTTGAGATATTTTTAGCAACTTGATGCCATCAAACTTAAACAGAATAGTCAAATTGGAGCGTATGCCAAGAAATGATGACGCAAACAAAGTGGACTAGTCAGGTCGAGTTAATAAGAATGAAAATGAAAGTAAAGTAAAGAAAGAGGAAGTAGAGAAAGGGAGTGGAAGGAAAGTTCACTTTCATCTCAAAAGTGGGGTTGAAAGTTTTTTAAGCAAAATCATCTCACTTTCATCCACTTGCTTTCACTTTCATTCCTAAAGAAAAACTTAAGAACACAACAAAAGTCACTTTCACTTTCTTTCCTTCTTTTTAATCAACTTGAGAACACAATGGTCTTTTTTACATTTCTAATAAGTCTAGTGGTCGCTATGCACCCGCAAAGAGGTAAACTAACTAGGGTGTGTGTTGACTTGCTTAAATCATATGCTTATTGCAATTTAGTGAAACAAGATTGACTATTTTGGTGCTTGGGATTATTCAACTAAATTGTTAAAACTAGTAAATTGCAAAAATCGTCTCTCTGGTTTAGCCAAATTGCAGTTTTAGTTCTTATCATTTTGAAAGTGGACTTGATGTCCTTTTGAGGAACTTACATGTGCATTCTTGGTCATTGGCCAAAATTAAATGACTAAATTACTCTCATAGGAACCAAAGTGAATGGGAAGACGAATAGGGTATTCTAGTAATTTAACTTTAATCCGGGACTAAATATGCACTTGTAAGTTCCTCACACGATGAGTGCACTTTCGAAGAAATAAAAATTGAACCTACAATTTAGCCAAACCATATGGATGATTTTTGCAATTAACTCGTTTTAACAATTTAGTTGAACAATCCCAAGCACCAAAATAATCAATCTGGTTTCACTAAAATGCAATAAGCATATGATTTGAGCAAAGTCAAAACACACCCTAGTTAAATCCTGAGGTAATAAACAGGCCCCATACATTTTCCAGTTTCAAATTAAAACAGTGAAAGTAATGAGCATTGCCTCACATAATCTTCAACTAAAAACTATACATTTTGGTTCCAACAGGTATTAAAAATCATAAGAAAGCTTTTAGGTTTGCTAATTTCATCACTGGGAAGAAGGAATTTATTGGTATTGTTAAAGATGGATGGAGCAAAGAGGTGGAAGGGCATCATATGTTTCAAGTGGTTAAAAAGCTTAAAGGTTTAAAAGCTCCTCTGAATAAATTAGCTTGGAATAATGGCAGTCTTTTCAAAAGAGTGGAGAATCTTAGAAATCAAATTCAACAAGTTCAAACTGCTATTGATCTTGATCCTCAGAATCATCAATTAAGATCCATTGAAGCCAAGCTTGTTGAAGAATTCATTGAAGCAGAGTTAGATGAGGAAAAGCTCCTGTGTCAGCAAGCTAAAATCAAATGGTTAAGTGAAGGAGATAAAAACTCTAGTTTCTTTCACAAAGTTCTCAAAGGAAGAGCCCATAGAAGCAAAGTATTCTCTTTATGTGATGAGCAGGGGATAAGATATGAAGGTGATCAAATTCCTAACCTTTTCCTGAAGAAGTTGTGGGCATGATCAGGAATGTTACTTGTGAAGAAATCAAAAGAGCTTTATTTGATATCCATGATGCTAATAAGGCACCTGGTCCAGATGGCTATTCTGCAGCTTTCTTCAAAAATGCATGGGGTATTATTGGAAACGAGTTTTGTTGTGCAGTTAAGGAATTTTTTTATTCAGGAAAGCTTCTTGGGGAAATCAATGCAACTCTTGTGACTTTGATTCCTAAAGTTCCAACTCCTAATAAAGTCAATGAGTTCAGACCAATAGCTTGTTGCAATATCATCTACAAATGTATAAGTAAGATCATTACCAATAGAATCAAACCTGTTCTGGGCCAATTGATAAGTTCTAACCAGAGTGCTTTTATCCCTGGAAGGCAAATACAAGATAACATCCTTTTGACACAAGAGATTATGAAAGGTTATAACAGGAAGAGTGGTCCAAAGAGAGTAGCATTTAAAATTGATCTTCAGAAAGCTTATGATACAATTGAATGGAGTTTCCTTAAAAACATTATTATTGGTTTTGGATTTCATGAGAAAATGATAAATTGGATAATGCAATGTGTTACCACCACTGCATTCACTTTATGCATTAATGGAGAAAGAGTGGGATATTTCAAAGGGGGTAGAGGGCTGAGACAGGGGGACCCTGTATCTCCATACTTATTTACTCTTGTTATGGAGATTTTTTCACTTATGTTGAAGAGAAAAATCATTAATGATGGTGAATTTCAATATCATTTTGGATGCAAGAAGAACAAGTTGTCTCATGTTTGTTTTGCAGTTGACTTGTTAGTCATGTGCCATGGTGATTTAAGAACAGTAAATGTAATCAAGAGAGCTATTGAGGAATTTAGCAGTTGCTCAGGATTGATACCTAATCAATCCAAAAGTACTGTTTATTTTGGGAGTATGAATGATGAGGATAAGGAGAGTATCAAACAAGTTCTGCCATTTGCAGTTGGTAAGTTTCCTGTTAAATACCTTGGTGTTCCATTGATTGCTAAGAGATTGGGGGTTAAAGAATGTAGCTGTTTATTGGAAAGGGTCAAGAAAAGAATCAACAACTGGAGGAACAAATTTTTATCTTATGCAGGCAGACTTCTCCTAATTGCAGCAGTTCTAGAATCCATTCATGTCTACTGGTCCTATGTTTTCTTACTACCTATTACAAATATAAAAGAAATTAATAAGATCTTGAAAGGTTTTCTTTGGAATCTGGGTGAATCTGCCAAGGGCAAAGCTAAAGCTGCATGGGATACAATTTGTAGACCAAAGGATCAAGGGGGGTTAGGTCTTAAAGATTTACAAAAATGGAATGAAGCTATGTTGGCCAAGCATATTTGGAATATTGCTGTTAGAAAAGAAACTTTATGGGTTCAATGGGTACATACTGTGAAGCTGAAAGATAATAGTATTTGGGAGATTTCTGCTGAGGTTGGTGATAGTTGGGGTTGGAAAAATCTTCTAAAGATTAGGGATAAAATAAAAGATCATGTCAAATACCAGGTTAATAATGGAAAAAACACTTCAATGTGGTATGATAATTGGAGTGACATAGGACCTCTGATCCAATATCTTACCCACAGAGACATATATGATGCTAGATTACCTATGAATATTAAGGTTGGTGATATGATTCATAATGGGACATGGAAATGGCCTTATGACTGGTATGATAAATTTCCATTAATCACCAGCATTGATGATCCTAATTTCCATAATGAAGCTAATGATACAGTATTTTGGATGAGTAAGAATGGGGAGAAAGTTAAGTTTTCTGTCAAAAATGCTACGTGTGATTTGTGTACAGAGTTTCCAAAAGTATGTTGGTGGAGATTAGTATGGTATGCACAATGTATACCTAAGCATGCATTTATTCTTTGGTTAGCCATACAAGAAAGATTGAGTACTCAAGATAAAATGACAAGATGGGACCTGCATATTGTCAATAGATGTCCAATGTGTCATAATGACAATGAAGATATCCAACATTTGTTCTTTAAATGTACCTATTCTTCTGATGTATGGAGCAAAGCTAAGGAAATGGCTGATATCAAATGTGACGAGAGCAATTGGCAAGAATTGATAGGGTAAATAAGAATATTGGGTGGGTTGTTAAAAGATTGGTACTAGCTGCTTGTGTCTACTTCATTTGGCAAGAAAGAAATGGTAGAATCTTTAAAGATGTGCATAACAGTAGCCAAGAAGTTTATAACAAAGTTTTGGAGAATGTTAAGTACAAATTACAAGGAGTAATTGTGAAAGATAGCTTGACAGTAAGAAGTGTGGATGCAAAGTGGAAGGTTAAGTGTAAAAGATTGGGAAGTAATGGCTGCTATATGGTGTCTAATGAAAAGAATGAATCTTTTTTGGTCTGGATTACTTTCTGAGAGCTACTGGAATATTTCTCAGCATTTGTAAGTTTTTTTGATGACATCCAGGGAAGTTTGGTTATGGATATACTACTGTGAATGAACTACACAGTATTGGTTTTATACCAATTGGACCTCTATACTATAACACTTATAGTTTGAGGTTTTTTTTATCTCCTCAAATAGATGGCCTTGTATCTTGATATTTGGTCCTTATTATCATGATGTGTCTTGCTGTTTTTGGCATTTGGCCTTGGGAGGAAATGCTAACAGTATGTTGCATTGTGATGATATTGGACTATTTTATCATAAAGTAGGTTTCCTATTTGGAAGGGAATGTGAGATAAGGAGGTGTAGTGTATGTAGTATGGAATAGTGGGGTGTGCAAGATGAACCTACTTGGTCCATACTATACATTACCCACTGGAGGATAGGATGGTACTCACTGCAAGGTATGTGTTCCCATCTATGTGAAGCCATTGTAGTAGATGAAAATGTAGCATAGATGGTATAGCTCTTGCTGGTGGAGAGGTTATGGGTTCCTACTAAAGCCTTCCATCTTCTCTGTCTTAGCTATTGTGGTAGCAGGTTGAATAGCTTTGATGGGGAGATGAGAAGGAAATGTAGCTAGATGGTATTTTGGTGCTTTTAAGGTGAATGAAGAGTTTGCAGGATCAATACAAACGGGTGAAGTTTGCCTGCATTACTGTTGTTCTACATGAATATATGAATGTATTGGATTTGGTTTCTGTACTGATAGATAGTATGTAGACTTGTTATTGTTTTGTTGGTTGTATTTGAGTAAGAGATTAGGCATGTCTAATTCTCTTGATATCATTGATGTAATGATTCTTTGTGTTAATAATATATATTCACCTTTGGCCAAAAAAAAAAAAAAAAAAAAAAAAAAAAAACGTAGAAGTAAATTAGCCTTGCCTGATACATTTTAATTTGCAACTAAAAACTGTGAACGATATTAGTAGTACACAACTTTGGAGAGGCTTAGAGCACACAGTACCATGACCTAAAGTTATGGGAAGTGATTTGCACACTCCCAAAAATGATTGGCACACTCAAATTATGAGTGTGTTGACATTTATACCCTCACATTGTTTGGACTTATTCTTATCCTGTAAGGGTATAAATGTCAACACACTCACATTTTGAGTGTGCCAATCATTTTTGGGAGTGTGCAAATCACTTCCCTAAAGTTATGGCTTAACTTTATGCGAGTATGCGACGTCAGCGCCACAAAATTATGCCATAACTCAACGGTGTGGTAACTCAACAAAGTTATCCTTTAACTCTCAAAAATTTGTGTCTACATTGAAATTTTATAATATCATATAATGTTTTTGTTTTAAAATAAAACCAAATATTATTTTTATGTTATTTTGTACTTATATCTAGGGCTGATCATGGTCTGAAATCGGACCGGACCGAAAACTGATTTGGTCCAAAAGTCCAGACCGAGGACCGAACCGAAATGTTTGGTCCATGTTTGGTCCATGTCTGGTCGGTCAGGTTCTTCGGCCGGTCCGGTCCAACAAAACCAGACCGGAACGAACCGACGACCGAAAATGAGGAAAATGGTGGATCGACGACCATTCCGAAATATGTTCGGTCCGGTTCAGCCCAGTTTCTCGATTCAGTCCGGTCTGTGGTCTATATATAATGCTCACCCCTACTTATATCATATGTGTTGTATACATAGTGTTATTTTGTTTGTGCATGATGTTTTATAATATAAGCAAAACATGTCGCTCATTTAATATATGTTCTATTGCAGTTCAAAAAATAATAATAAAAATTAGGTTCTATCATGGTTCTATACATATACTCTTTCTATTTTGTAAACAAATTCATGCACCTATCCCGTCCATCAAACGTCTTTAGGATCTAGTAATACGCGTCTTATCTTGCTCAATATAATGTTAGTTTACAAATTACTTTGCAAGTTGCATTCATTTTTAGGATTTACAGATATTATCTTGCAACTTAATTTGATTTTTTGAAATAGGTCGCAATAGTAAATGCAAAACCCTCAAAACCATGTCAATAAAAAAAGTTATATCATAATTGGCATGAAGAAAAACCAACCCAAAAAACAAGGATATTGTAAGTTAAATGGGAAGCTAGTGGCATGTGAGTCAACCTTCAACATGTTGTTTCATACCCAAATTTAGGTCACCCAACTCTATATACAATTCTTTTGGATTCACCCCTAACGAGGAAATTAATTTGACCATATGATTTTTAGGCAATATCGAAGAAGATCTTGAAACTAAGAAATATAATAACTATAAAAAAAACGATCGACAGGTCTAAGTTTGCACTTATTTCACTGACATGTTTGAAAAACACTGCGGAAATCTTTGAGAAATGTTGTGCATTATATTTTGCTTCTGGAATGTTGAAGGGACACGAGCTTGCACGATAGTTGGAACACGGTTGCAAGATGAGTCGGGTCGTGTAATCATTTAACTTTATGCCCGATGGCAGTAGGAGATAAGACAATTGAGACTCTTACAAATTAACATAGTTGGTTACTACAAATATGTTAGTAGACAAAACCGACTGAACTTGTTTTGATTCACACATACAAAATAACTCGGTTTGAGGGGCATTAGAGCTCGTCACCTATAATCAACAACGACCTATTTGCCCATTGCTTAATGAGATCAATACGACCTTGGAACTATTTTTCTGGCTTTTGGATTCAGATTCTTCATCAATCCATCTTTTAGCATTATTTTCCTTTAATATCAATTATAAATATTTTTACTACTCATTACATATTTACAATTTAATTTAACCTTTACTAATTTTTTAGTTTGTTTCTAAAATTATGTAAACATACTTTTTTTCTTAATACTGTAATAATTACCAAAGAGAAACTTATACAAATTTTATAATGTCTTGTAACATTATAAAATGAACTCGCGACTCGCAAGTTTAATAAAGTCGCGAGTTCATTTTATAATGTCTTGTAACAAAAGAGAAACTTATACGAATTTTTTTTTACACTAGCGAAAATCATCCCGTCGGCCGCATCGCTAGCATCTAAAATCTTTGTTACTTTCAACTTCCAATGATCAAAAATTTATGTGGAGATTCAATGATTACGTATACTCTGTCAAATGGCACTTAAGTAGCTAGCTTTTGATAAATAAAATGAACAAAAGTTAATTTAATTTATCATTAATATAAATTAATTATAATGTGAGCCCCAAACTACACAAAAATATAAAATTTACAATAAATAAAGATTTGGAACCTGTCGACACCAAATTCACTAATTACTATTTTTGGATTTGTCGAACATAAAGTATATAAAGTTCAACTCCAAAGTACGGTGCAAAGATAATGGAGTATAAATTAACTTGTTAATCATCTTTCTTATAAGTTAACTTTAGATAATTAATCATTTAAAGTACAGTAATTTCTATATAAGTTTCTTTTTAATTTGTCTTGTTGATCGACGTACAATGCATGCTTCTTCGCTGCTTGATCATTGTTTTCTTTTAACAGCCGTATATACAACACCAATTTGGATTTCATTGACTTATGAGTCTTCAATCAACGATGTACGTCGGTTCAATCAATTGGAATGAAACACAACTAGTCAACATTTTTTTTGAACGGCAGAATTATATTAAGAAAAAAGCTACTAGTAGTCAACTAGCAACGTAATTACGGTTGTTTTTCTTCATATCAAGAGGCATGTTTTAACACTCATTGTTAGTTCAAAATATGTTCAAGTTAGTGTTATCTCACGCTTGGTCAAATGACTGAAAATCTCTATTTCTTGACGTTCATTTTATTTTAGTCTCTCTAAAATGATAAGGTCTACAAAAGCTAGCATCATGAATCACAAAGTTTAAGTATGCATACTAACTGATTCACGGAGTAATTGACATTCATAATATAAAAATCTTACTACACTAAAGTAACTTTGAAAGATAAAAAATATTGCAATTTTTTGGAGGCAATAATATGAGTAAACAAGGCAAACGAAAAAGAAAAATGCAAAACCATACGAATAATATTTAAGTATCATTGATGTTAATGATGAGTTGAAAAAGACTCCCCAAAAAAAATTAATGCATTGGTGTAAAATTTTACAAATAATTTACTTGAATACATGAATCTATTGCTTAACTTACTGAAAAATTGATTTTGTGACTAAAAATAAGCTGAGAATTACTAAAAAATATTTTTAGTATTGGAATTATTGGTTGGTAAGGAGTTAAAAACTTTAAGTACTTATTTATATTGAAGATTCTTTTAGAGAGCACAGTGCAGCCTGTTATTAAGCGTTTTTGGGACTAATGGTGGCGCCAACCAGCACTGAACAACATCCCTTTCTAGAGCCATTCGTTCCTTAGCCAACCCTCCAACGAAGCGTTATTTTATTTTGATTTTTTTTCTTTATAATATTTGAACGTTGTTCAACGGTTAAAAAAAGTAAAAATAAAATAACCTTTTTTCACATATAAATACCAGCTTTTAACTAAATATTTTTTAAACATTCAATCCAAATCACAATTTAACTATACTTTCACATACAATTCCATTTTATCTTCCAAAAATGTCAGAACAAAAAACCAACAATATATTTCATCCGTTAATTCTTCACAAACCGAGTCGTATCTCATCGGAAAAGGAAAAGGGAAAAGGCCGAGACCAAAGGAAACCGACGTCATACCTACCCGTTGGACATAAGCGGCAGAATTGAAGTTTCTTAATATTAAAACCGACGGGATGAGTCCTGAAGATGCGGTGGGTATCGAAAAAAATCAAAAACGCGATCCGAGCAAAACATTTTGGCTCAAATTAATATTTGTATTATCATATTTTTTTAGTTTGTATGTATCTATAATTTGCATTGTTTTTTTAAATATAACACATTTGTATTTTATTTTAAAATGTGTTTGTATAAAATAAACTGAAAAAGAAAATGTGTTTGCACCAATAAGTGTTATTGATTTTTTTGTTGTGAAGTTGTTTTAGTTATTGGTGTGTTATTTGAGAGATGTTGAGGTGGCGCTGATATGACACACCAATAAGTGTTATTCGTCCCTAAATGCATCTAGTTCTCTTAGCTTAACAAACTTCAATACAAAAGAAAAAACAAACTGCTACCCATCCTGAAATAATTGCTCCCAACAAAAAATACACAATTTTAAATAAAAATATAGTTATTATTGTTTTTTCTTTCTTACTTTTTAACAGAAAATGATACACCTTGGGATAACAATATTTTATTTAGTCGTATTCGAGTCATGTTAAGAAAAAGTCATGTAAGTCATTATCTAAGAAAGTATCTTTGTTTTATGAGTTTATCTTGTATTTGACTTGTGATACAAGTTAAGGTTTATTCGGTATAAATACCGAATCATTCATCAATGAATAATATAGTTATGTCAAGCAAATAATCCTCTTCTCTTCTTTAATATTGTTAAGGAGCCCGCGGCTGCTTGAAGTGGTGCTCTATCCCCATACTACCGCAAAAGTCATATCAGAAAAACAATTCTACTTTTAACTAAATTAATTAACGTTTTCTTTAAAGTTTGTAACATTAAACTCAAGCAAGGGTAATATTGTAAATAACATCAAACTTGCTTATCTATTTTCAGTAATGATTAATTAAAATGTGATATCCTAAAAACTAAATCTGGACTATTAATTTAGGAGCGAGTTCAAAAAATTTATAATAATAATCTATTTACGAAAAAGAAAGTGAGGATATTCCAACTCTAAAAAGTTAAGAAATCTGAATAACTTTTGCATTACACGAAAAGAACCAAGGATAATAAAAAGGCAATTACCGTTAAAGATCAAACCGGTTTTAGTGGCGCACTTTGTAGTTTATAATTACGGGGGGCGGCATGCACTTTGAAATTTATTCATGGATTTATCTTACTAGTTATTTTATGAGTCCACATTATCCTAATTAACGGCTATATTAACGGAACCTATACAAACACAACTTCTGTTACATCACTCGTGTGGTCGTAGTCCCCAATAAAATTCAAAATATATCTACAATCAAGATAATAAGTACGACCTTGTGGTCTTGTTGAATATATCAATTTCTGTTCAAAAAAGATAGTATGAAGTTGTATAAAACCATTAATCGATGCTACAAGTGTTATTGTGTTAAGCTTGTAATAGAGTCTTGAGATTGACAATTACAACTAAAGTTTTTAGAGTTTAACTAAAAATATATTTTAAAACTCGAATTAGTTTTCTTTAAAAATACTTAGTATTATCAGAATTGTTGAACGTAGTAGTCTAAGCAATCTTATCAAACTCACAATCATTTTATAAATTAAATCGTACTATTTTATATATCGATCTTAAAAGAAAACTAGTTTTATCGATATAAGGTTGTTTTGTGTTAGATAGAATTATGCCATAAGGGCATTTTAAACCTTCCTAAAAGTTGTCATATAGCTAGTATTCTTTTTAGGTTTTTATAAGTTACAATCCTAATTTATCTTAAGATGTTGATCTTACATAGACGAAAACTATTCGAAACAATTAATATATCTAGATATTGACAGCTTTACCCCTAATATTATGTTTAAAAAAAATAAAATAATAATAATAATAATAATAATAATAAAACAAAAAAACTTTCGAGTAACTTAGAGTAATAAATTTGCTAAAAAAAGAGTAACTTAATTAGATTAAACTAATTGATTCATGTTCTTGCCTATTAAAAAAGTAAAAAAAAGACGACAAAAAAAAAAAAAAAAAAAAAAAAAAAAAAAAAAAAAACCTAACGTGATGCACTTGTGCACACATTTACTCCCGGTAGGTTAAAGGTCACTATAAATAGTCAACATGCACTTCTAACGGCACACTTCATAATTCATATCACACCTTCTATATATAACTCCCTATTTTCACTATATTCCCTCAAACCACAATGGCAGAACCCAATCAATCTCTCAACTCCAAAACACGTCCGAAACCGATAATCTCTAAGAAGCAACGTCCACAAGTATATCGTGGTGTACGAATGCGTAGCTGGGGCAAATGGGTATCAGAAATACGCCAACCACGTAAAAAGTCACGTATTTGGCTAGGAACATTTTCTACAGCAGAAATGGCAGCTAGGGCACACGACGTCGCGGCTTTATCTATTAAAGGTAAAGCCGCGGTACTAAATTTTCCTCAACTTAAGGACTTGCTACCACGAGCTGTGTCTCTTGATCCACATGATATTCGAGCTGCGGCTGTTAAGGCGGCTACTATGCATGAATTGAACATGGACTTGTACGATGAAGTGGACGTGCCATTGGTGCATGAGGAATGTGATTCGAGTGATGAACTAGGTCAGATTATTGAGTTACCGAGCTTAGAAGATTTGGACTCGAGACCGGGATCGTTGGCTAAATTTATGGTCGTGGACTCGGTTGATGGATGGATGTACCCGTTTGATGGATTTTCTTCGAGTGATTTTGACCAAATGGTGAAGGATTTAAGTTTTTAGACCATTTTATTCTTTTTACTAATTATAGCTTATGGTTGACGACATCACTTATGGATGAAAGTATTTGTTTTAAGTTTTAACCATGTTTTATATCGGTTAAATCTATATATTAGGACTATAGTTGAATATGTATTACTTTATAGAATGAAGATGAGATTTATTGAAAAGGTTAATATGCATATTAATTCTTATATGGTCTAAATTAAATGAAAAAATATTGGTACGTCTAAAAATATGTTTTAATTTTACGACAAAACATAAAACAGGCTGTTACTTGCAGTAAAAATCAGTATTTCAAAAAAAGTTCTACAAGGCTGACTAATCACTGCTTAGGCGCTACAAGGTCATCAACCTTGCTGATTTATGTAACTGGGTCAAATAAATATGTCAACCATGGTCAACAGCGGTCAATGATGATCAAACTTGCCGAAAGTACCCAAAACTCACCGTAAACTTATTTTGATCACTTATAGTAACTGTTTAAATCTATTACATGTTATTTTTTTAGAAAAAATCTTGCCGAAACTAAAATACCTAAAACTCGCCGGAAATACACATAACTTGCCGGAAATACCCATAATTTTCCAGAAATGTTAATCCGATTAATCCCGCCTAGACCAATTACAAGCTACAAGGTGGTTGACCGCTTCACTACCAATTCACGATTTTTGCAACCTTGTAAAAATACATACTTTTTCATACACAAATAAACTAGTGTTACACAATTTATGCATTATCATTTATGCTTTCAAACTATTTCTCAAAAGAAATATACGATCACATTGATTGATATAGTCATTCTTTTGAAGTGTTTCTGAACTTAACTGAAAATATCTTAATTCTTTATTACATTTGAAGAAAAAAGATTGCTTAAAAACTCTCAAAATAAAATCTGTTTAATTACTATCATGCCCTACTGGCATTTAAAAAAAATGAGAAGACTTTTTATTTAATGACAACTTTATTACTAGTTTCTAAATTTTTGTTGAAATATTTGACTAGTTTCTACAATTATGCCCCTAATATTTCTTATCTTTTATTGAAATGTTTGACCTGATTTATTTCATACACGAAACATTTAACTACAATTCTTAGTTATAATTATTTGCCTATTTAAATTTTGACGCTATACGCGAGTATTTGTCTGATATTTATAATAAAAAGAGACTAGCGAGAATTAAGAAAGCACACAAAGAGTAATAGATGCGCTACATTTTTAGATAGTTGCATATGCTTTAACTTAAAAAGGGTTCTCTCAATAAACGAAGAAAGCCATCTGAATTGAAAATGAAATACACAAAGTTCCCTAAATGCCATTGAAGAGACTTAAAGACAAGTGAATAAACTTCAACAAGTGTGAGCTACCAAAAACTAAACTTCGAAATTAAATTAAGTTTGGTACCAAAGGACTTCAATAGTTTCTTAAATTCCAAGTCTTCGACTTTACGTACTAGACGACAAACTTGATAGATAGAAGGAGGAGTGTCCAGGTCAATACGGATGCTAAACATGGTCAAATAAAATATCAACAACATGAAAATATTGATAATATATAATATATTAATAGTTGTAGAAAGAAAATAAACAATGATTTGTTGAACATGGAAAAAACATATAAGCAATTTGGCTTTCTGTCTGAAAGAACCAAAAATAAAATATTTTGGCTGTCCCTTAAGATACGTGATTTGTCTTTCAGAATATACGAAGAAGCCACAGCATATTTTATTATTAGTTTCAGTTATAATTATGTCAATCAGCTATTGAGATTTTAATTAAGGCATGTGATCTTGTCCAACTTGGTATTTAACTAAAGGAGTTAATATAGAACACGTAACATAAAATAAGACAAATGGCCGGAATAACGATGATGAAGTAGAAAAAAAAATCAAGGTTTTTAATCGGTTTCATACCTAAAATTGTTTTCGTTTTTAAAAGATCGTGATCGAAATATTAAGATCTTACTATAGCGTAATTTTTTATATATCATATATCATGAAAAGTGTGTCAAAATTATTATTATGAAATGTTCCTATTTATTATTATTATTATTATTATTATTATTATTATTATCATATTCTACAAACTTAACCCATAAATTTGTAGTTTTTTAGTTCGAATCAATCGAGATCTTAAGATCTTATGGTCAAATTGGGATTCTATTAATATGATCCTATGTAGCATCGGGATCGATTTTAAATCGTAAGATTATAGGATCAGGATCGAGATTTTAACAATTATGAAAAAGGAATAATATTGGTGTTAACATTCAATTATCAAGTAATAAACATATGTTAGAACTTCAGATAGTGTTACGATTTATTATAATATTTTTTCAAACCTTGCCTTTTATCAAAATCTTCTTAACCCATCGAAAGTCAAATTAGGGGGAGCAACTTAGGGTGCGTTTGGTATCCCATTATGGAAATGAGAGTATGATTATGAAAGTGATTAAATGTGTTTGTTTAAGATAAGAGGGCCCATGACTATAGTAATGAATGATAGATATAATCCATACTCCATATGCATCAAGAGAGCTAGGTATGGATCTTTCATAGGTGAGGGACCCACCACTACTATCAAACTCATACCCTTTGTCATTCATAACAGCATACCAAACGCACCCTAGTGGTAAATGGGGACAAAACAGCCTATAACACTTTCGATATACCAATTCAAACACAATTTGAGTGAACTATAAAAGTCCTTCGTGAGGTATATTTTTAAGGTCTAAGCATTATCAACACCGAATAGGGCTGTAAACGAACTGAACGTTCAGTTAACATTTCATGAACCGTTCGGTAAAAAGTTCGTTTATGTTCGTTCGTTTATTAAATGAACGAACATAAACAATATTTTACGTTCGTTTAGTTAAATGAACGAACATGAACAAAAGTCTCGTTCGTTCATTTATGTTCGTGAACGTCCGATTAGGCGTTCGTTAAAGTTCGTTTATTTTTATTTATCTATTTATGTTCATATATCATATCTTTTAATTTTATAATTTTAAAAATTGTTTTGTTTAAACAAAACAACACTTATACAACAATATATTGTGAAGAATTCAATAAAGTTTATGTTTGTTTATCTATTTTTATTTATGTTCGATCGTTTATGTTCGTTTAGCGTTCGTTTAGTGTTTTAATAAACGAACATGAACAATTCATTTTTTTAATAAACGAACATGAACAAGAAAATTCGTCCATTTAAGCGTCCGTGTCCGTTTATTTGTCCGGTTAAAATTAAATGAACGAACATGAACATAGCTCCGTTCGTATTCATCCGGTTCGTTTACAGCACTGACACCGAATAGATAGAAAGATTTTGTTCAAAAAAAAGAATTAGGAAGTTAGATAGCTTTCCGGGTTAGGTCCATTTTCTTGAATAACTTAAGCCCAATAAAAATGGTCCAATAACTTCATGAACTGATATTCTTTTGATCCATACTACCCACAATAGGACAATAGTTGATGATTCTATTCAAAGTTATAAATATTAAATAGCGGCATAACAAAGCCTTATGTCTTAGCGGTCAAGGTGAAACTTTTGCGTTTATAAGGCGGCACCAAATATGAAAATATTTATATATTTATATTATATTTTATATATATCGAATTTACAAAAAGATATGGCATAAGACGACATAATGCGTGGCGTGGCGGCATACCAAGCCTCACGCCTTTGTGAGGCTTTTACGAGGCCTTTGCGCGTCTTTTATAACCATGATTCTATGTACATTTTGGTTCGTTTCCGTTACATCATTGTATTCCATAATTTCGATAATCTTGTTGCTATTTGCCGGCAATTACCACCCTTATACACAGTAATCAGCTATTTGGTAGATTATTTTAGGTTTTTGGATTTGAATGGTCTCCCAGATTTGGTTAAACTAGTCTGAGTGGGTTGTACTCAAAACTGCTATTACAAGTCTTGGCTTAATGGGCGAACGTTTAAAAAAAAAATGGGCATACAACGATGGTCCATTGATATAACACGAATAGTCTCACCAACCAAAGAAAATAGTTAATTTCAATAGGAGTAAATTACACCGTTCATCCCTGTGGTTTGCTTCAAATCACTACCGTAGTCACTGATCTATTTTTTTTGCTTTTTTGATCCTTATAGTTTACATATTGCACACTGTCAGTCCCTATCGCTAACTGTCGTTATCTTCTCCGTTAGGAGACAATTGTCAAGTGGCAACGTTAGTCCATTAACCAAACGATCATTTGCAACCTTAGTCCTTTATACTAACGACTGTTACTAATTAACTCAAATTTTGGTTTTCTTAAAAAAAAAATCTTTTCTACGCAGTTTTTATCGTTTTCGCCCGTTTTCATGCGTTTTCTTAGTTTTCGTCCGTTTTTATACATTTTTGTCCGTCTTTATACGTTTTCATCTGTTTTTCTTACGTTTTCATTCGTTTTTATATGTTTTCTTACGTTGTCATACGGTTTTATCCGTTTTTATACGCTTTTATCTGTTTTTCCCCGTTTCATGCATTTTCTTACGTTTTCGTCCGTTTTTATACGTTTTCGTCCATTTTTATACCTTTTCGTTTGTCTTTATACGTTTTTGTTTGTTTTTCTTACGTTTTCATGCTTTTTTATACGGGTGAAAACGTAAGAAAACGAGCAAAAAACGTATAAAAACGGATGAAACCATATAAAAACGGATGAAAACATATGAAAACGTAAAAAATACGGATAAAAAAGTAAAAAATGGAGGAAAACGTATAAAAAATGTAGAAAAACGGATAAAAGTCATAAAACCATATGACAACGTAAGAAAACGTATAAAAACGGATAAAAACGAAGGAAAACGTAAGAAAAATAGATGAAAACGTATAAAGACAGACAAAAAAGTATAAAAATGAACGAAAACGTATAAAAACGGACGAAAACGTAAGAAAACGCATGAACCGGGGAAAAACAGACAAAAACGTATAAAAATGGGTAAAACCGTATGACACGTAAGAAAACATATAAAAACGAATGAAAAGGTAAGAAAAACATATGAAAACGTATAAAGACGGACGAAAACGTATAAAAATGGACGAAAACTAAGAAAACGCATGAAAACGATAAAAACCGCGTAGAAATTTTTTTTTTAAGAAAACCAAAATTTGAGTTAATTAGTAACGGTCGTTAGTATAAAGAACTAACGTTGCAAATGATCGTTTGGTTAATGGACTAACGTTGCCACTTGACAATAATCTCCTAACGGAGAAGATAACGACAGTTAGCGATAGGGACTGACAGCGTACAATATTTAAACCATAAGGATCAAAAAAGCAAAAAAAATATATCAGGGACTACGGTAGTGATTTGGAGCAAACCACAGGGACGAACGGTGTAATTTACTCTTTCAATAGTTTATAATTTTTACTCTTAGATTTGATCAATATTATAAAATTTTCTTCGAACATTACGATGGCTAGTTAATTTTAGTATTTTACTAATTACAGGTATTGACTTTTTTCTTAATATTTTTTCAGTATATGTTCATATCGTCTAGCCGTTAGGAAAATTTCTTCTTTTTATGATTCTTTATTTCTGCTTTGAACTTCTAACAAGTGATACGAATAAATTTTTTTACTTTGGTCTATATTTTTTGACATTTATATTTGGGGTAATTTCGAAAGTAGACCAGTCGCCCTAGTGCATATCACTTTATAGACCAAAATTTTCAAAAGTCCAAAATAGAATGGACGACTAGGCAACTTGTACACGTGTCAAACGTAGACATGAGTCGCCCAAAAAATAGTAGCCGTCGGTCTATTTTGGACTTTAGAAAATATATGCACTAGGGCGACTAGTTTATTTTCGGAATTTTCCTCTTATATTTTGTGTTGTAAGCTAGTAATAACTGATAGATTTGTAGATATTTTTGTGCGTTTTTAGAAAGAATCATTTATATTAACTATTAAGTGTTAATTAGTGCTAGGGTATGATATGACTCACTCGTATGACCCAAACTCAAATCCAAACACTTATTTCGAAATTTAAAATGGCTCGTTTGATCTGTGACTTTTTTGACCCGCATCCGTTTGACCCCAACCCGTTTGATCCGAATTTTAACTTTGCCCATTTGAAACTCGCATGTTTGATTAAAGGGAGATGATTTGTGCACCATTTTTTTGGGCTATACACAACTAAATCACACTAGTAATGCACACAGTACAACACCGTTATGCATAATTTAGTGGTGAATGGCAAATAAAAATGATGTACAAATCACCTCCTTTGATTAAAAAACGTTAAGATTTTGTTTTTATAAGAAATTACTTACTCATATTCATATAATCATGTGACATTATCTGTACATACATTTACAGAATTCAACTATTACTTTGACAAAGGTGCATGTATTCGAGTCTTATGTCTAAAAATCATTGTTTAGTTTTCTTTCTAAAGTATTTTGCGTTTACTACAAATGTTTTGTGGTTGGACTGGTAAATTTTAAGTTAAAAAGGATAGGTTATAAACACCACCTAAAATACCATTTGTATTCCCCAATTATTTTCATTTCATTTATTTATTTTTAGTTTTATAATTTTTATTATAAAATAACAAGATTGAAAGTACGAAATATAAAATATTAAGTTTAACAAGTCAAAGTATTAAACTGACCAAAAAACGAAACAGAAACTAATAAAAAACTGTATTCTACTGTTAACATAGAAGTTAAAAGAGGATATTTTATACTTTTATGTGCTTTTTAGTTGGCCAAAGTGTACAAATAGCAGTACCCTAAAAGTTAAATAGCATTGTTTTGTTTTTTTTTACTTTTTTTAATGCTTAAAGATTTAGTTTCGTATATACACGAAGAGATTCGGTGACAAGAAAAAACTAAAATAAGAAGAATAATAATTATTTTTAACCATACATTTTAAATAAGAGGGAGAAGTTTAAGAGATGCATCTACTTTTATATATTCATCTGAAATTTATGGTTGTGGTTTCTTCTCATCATTTTATTATTTTTTTTTTTTCCTCATTTGATACTAACTCTCATAGGGTAAGGATCCAGCGAGAAAAAAACTTAAAATGAGAAGAATGAGAAATAACCATAACCACATATTTGAGATACATCGACTTGAATTAGATGCATCTCTACTCATTTAGATGCATCGCGATTAGTTTCAAAAGTGATTTTGAAGTGAAAACGATGCAAAGTAGTACTAGCAACAAATTTGACCCGCAGATGACGAAAAATACATAGGATTTGTCTAACTTGATGAAAGGCACATAATATATGTATATGCATCTAACTTTTAGCTAGAAAATATATTATGATGCATCTAAAAGATTAGGGAAGCATCTAATTCAAATCGATGCATCTCTAATGTGTAGTTATAGTTATTTTTTATTCTTCTTATTTTAATGATTCTTCTCATTTGATCCTTAGTCAACTCTCATATACAATTTTATAATTAAACATTTAAACATCATTTAAATACAAATTTTGTTACGTTGCTACTTCCTTTTCTCCACTCTGCTATTTATACTATGATTTTGTTTTATATTTTTACATGTTAATTTAACTTTTTCTTTTTGTGCAGCCGTAACGTGCGGCTTTCAGATTACTCCTTTTTAAATATTGAGAGTCAACTAAAATTAAAAATACTTGAGATCAAATGCAGGAATATAAAAATTCAGATGCTCAAACGCTATAAACAAAACATGATTATCATATAAATATAAACTAGAAGGGTACCCGCGCGATGCGGCGGCGGGTATCCTGTTACTATATTCTATTGCAATGTGATGTTATATGACAATATATTTTTTAGCAATTAATTTACAAATAACAATAAATTTAGTTAAGACAGTAATATAATTACAAGTATTTAAAAGGTTATGTGATTTTTAACGCATTGTTGCGGCGACAAGGAGACAGATATTGGTTGCATGACGATGTAGGAGGTCATGGTACCTCTTTTTTTATCTTTCATAAATTCATCCCTCAGTTGTGTTTTATATATCATAATTTTATCATTAGTTTGAATTTTTGGATCAACAAACAATAAAGTATTATTGTAGCTTTTTTATTTCTTAATTTTTATGATATTTTATTATGCGTTTATTTTTTAAATTATTAGACGGAAACAAAAAATTCTTTTAAATTTTCGGCCCAAGATTGAATTTACTAGAAAAATCGTCCCTCTTGGATTAACAGTCCATCACCAACGAAAATACCCAAGTCCACTTAATCTCACTTGTACCCTAATTTTACTCACACACACTTTAATTTCACTCTTACAAAAAAGCGCAGCCACAAAGGTAGATCTATATCAACCAAGAACTTATCCTCATACACAACACAAATCGCAGCTACCATTGATGTGATATCAACACAAGATAGTCTCTCTCTTGGGTTACTTTTTTTCACATCTGACTTTTCTTGGTTAGTTTATGCTTTGATCTGAATGAAAGAGAGTATGAAACCTTATGGTTTTTTTTGCTTTCTTTAAGATTCGAAAATTCAAAAGAGAAGTTTTATCTTCAAATGGATCTATGATGGTTGTATATTCAAGAAACTTGTGAATCTTTAAAGATTTGATGTTCAAACAAGTTGAACAAAATTGAGATCTTTCTCTTTTACTTTCTTTTATTCCTTTTCGTTTTTGTTTCAACCGACACAAAGAAGAATGAAACCGATTGTGTTTTGTTCTATCTTCTAATTTTTTTGAATATTAAAAGAAACTTGTCTTCTAATAGATCTATGGTGTGTTTGGTTTACTCTTAAGATTTGTCAAAGATTGATGTAAGAGTCTAAACAAAGCTAAGATACTGAGGTGTTTTTCTTTTTATGGGTTATTTTTTTTCGTACTAGTTATAATGCCCGCGTACGCGCGGGTTTTTTTTTTTTAAATTTTTTTGAATCATATATTTTTATTTATTAAAAAACAAATAATTCAATATTTGTTTTGTTTGATTTATGATGTTTAATTATATTTTTTATTATTAAAGATAATTATTTAAAATTTTTAATCCTACTGTTAATTGCATCTTATCTATATTTTTTGTATTTATCTTCTACTTGTGTTATAGATAAATATAAAATGTTACCTAATAAGAAAATAATCTTTTTTTTAAATAAAATTATTACTAAGTAAGGTATGATTTGATTTTTTTGAAATGAAAAAATCCTTACTTGGGGTTTTGCTTTATTATATAAAAGATATAAATAAATGAAGGATGGAGTGGGTATATAGGATTATATAAGTTGTGTTTGGTTTGATGTTCTTGTTGTACGTGAGGTGAGTTATAGGATTAGACAAGTTGTGTTTGTTTGATGGATGTTTGTGGGACTATTTAATGTTGTTTTACTCTCGTTATTATTATTATTATTATTTTATTTGAAGATTGATGATGGTTATGGTCTCACACGTGAATAGAGGTTTTTTTTTTTTTTTTTTTTTTTTTTTTTTTTTTTTTTTTAAGTTTGATTTGTGATTTAGATACTTGTAAAGATGTATTAGATGAGTAGTATAGATTTGTACATTGTATTTAGATACTTGTATATATTGGTGAAGGGGTGTTTTAATAAGAGGAATGTCTAAATGCATTATAAGTAGTATATATATTATACTATATACTAACAAGGAAAGATGATGTGACATTAAGTATGTTGCAAAAATTTTTTTTTTTTTTAACCTTTGAACTTGGACGCTATTGGCTGGAATTGGTGATTAAATGGATCAAAATGTGTCATTAGCCAAGTTTATTGACCCAACAGTGATCACCCTTGGGCTTGGCAGCAGCCCATTGGTTGGCAAACATCAAGAGCTAAACTGTTCATTGATTAACTTTGCAAATACACCAAACGTGCTACCAATTTCAAACACAGCAAGTAGAAACAACCTACTCGGTTGTACAACGCATTCTGAGCCAACCATGTGGCATCAACAGTGATTTGAGTATGGCTTTGAGTAGACCTACTGTTAAGAAGCTTCAGGATATACGCTCTTCATGTGTATACATTATCTTCTATACTAATACATAGTATTCACACCATCTTCTTGATTCAAAACCCTAATCGTCGGTCAGGTACGAACTAGACATAAATTCAATTACTTTTTATTAATTTCATGATCTTTATGTTAGATTAATCATAACCCTTCAAGGAATTAGCGTTTAATCTGTTTTTCCCCAATTTTTCTGGGTTAATTGATTTGATTGATTAGGGTTTATTTGATTTCTATGTGGAATTGATTATTTATGTTTTTGATCTTTATGATTTTCTTTTATGTTTTATGCTTTTTAGTGATTGATTGGAAATTATTGTTTTTGTTTCTTTTTTCTCTATTGGGATAGTTAAGGATGTTTCGTTCATCTTGCGAATGGAACGAGGATTAGTATTGGCATTATTAGTATTGGAATAGTTAAGGGTGTCTGCTTCTCTTGCAAATTATACAAGATTAGAGTTAAATTTATTTAGTAGTTTTGTTAACCACAAAAGATCTTTCTGCAAAGCTGAAAGTTGTGATTTTAAGATACTGACGGTTATCATTAGTTCTGTTAGAATCGGTTTGGTTTTCTACTACCAGAAATTGGTTATCTCTTTGATGTTATTAACTTATTATGATTCTCATTAGATTAATATGTGTGATTTCTATGTTCTGATTGATTTTGATTAGGGTTCTTATGAAATTAGGGTTTTTAATTAGTATAATTTTGGTTGGTGATAGGCGCATGTAGAACGTATGGTGGTGGTGGTGATGGTGGTTTAGGACATTCGTTGTGAGGAAGATAGTAGGTGTTTGCAGCCCAATCATTACCATTGTCATAACTAACATATATGAAAGAATACAATGAGGATACGAAGCTAATATTTTCTGCGTGAAATATTAAGACTCATGTAACTACTAAAGAACCTCTGTCAATTACAACCAAGGTAATTTCTGAAAAGACTTTATCATTCTGTGTGAATCAAGGGCACGTGTTGTATTAGACATGGAAATATAGATTGTCGAGGCGGGCTAAACAACATATCAAAACAAGTGTGATTCCTTCTATTGTACGTTAACATGAGTACATGACATTGCATCAGCGTAGTTGTGACCAATACATTTCTTGATAACAGGAAAATGAAGGGGCAGTTCACTTGGAGAGAGCGTGGGGAAATTATTCGAGGTTGATGTACTCAATTGTGACATTCACACCATTATAGACCCTTCAGGGTGGACTGACTGGAACCAACCATGGAGGCAAAGGTATGAATATCACTAACCACTCATAAAAAAACTAGTAAGATTATGCACTTTTGGTACCTTGTTTTAATACAAATATCGCCTAAAAACGTTATTTATATTTTACGATATTTGCTAAGTTTTGTTAACGACAAAATGTAAACTTTAGTTTCTAAGTAAAACATAATCTTAGTTTTAAAGACTTGCATAAACTAGACTTTTGCTACATTTTACATTTCATAAAACACAACACTTTTTATTTCTTAAAATAGAAATGTCACATCACATTTATGGCAACTTTTGTCAATATACATTTATGGCAAGAAAGTGTGTTTGACTAACCATATGTTTGCTTGCAAGTTTTGTGTTTGACTAGGAATAATGAGATGTGACATTGTTTGGTCTGCAAGATTTATTGCAAAACCAACTGCAAGCCCGGCGGAACCCTGGGGGTACACGGGCGGAACCCATCTGAGGGTTCCGCCGTATCCGCCAGGCCTGCAGAAGGTTTTGCTATAAATACTAAGCCACAAGTTTGATTTTTGGCTTACCACTCTACATCATATTTACACACATTCATTCATTCTTTCATCTAACCCTTTAACATTTCATATGTGAAGCTTCTTTTTATAGCAAAGAGATTCACGAGTTCATAAAAAGTTACAAGTATTCAACATAACGTTGCAAGACTTGTTAGCTTAGCATTGTGTAGACTTGTGTAGTTTACACTTCATTTGATTGTGTATTTTCAGTAGTGATCGGTTAGTATTTTAGTCCTCAAAATACAAAGTGTGACGGGAGTTGTTGTACCCTTGTAAAAGAACTAACGGGAGTGGTTGTACCCTTGTAAAAGAACTCGACATTTAGCTTAGTGTCGGTAAACGTGTATAAGCGACGTGTAAGGTTTTCTCCGCCGGTGAAAGGAGCTTGTTGACTAGTGAAAGAAACTCTCGAGTTGGATACTCGGGGCGTGGACGTAGGGCAAGGAAAAAGAGTCCTTGTAACCGAACCACGATAAATACTCGTGTTGTGATTTGATCGTTTCTTTCATTTACTTGCATGTTATATATTGTGTTTGTGTATATATATATATATATATATATATATATATATATATATATATATATATATATATATATATATATATATATATCTTTGATCAAACGGAAAGTTTCAAAGCTAATCAAACAAGTTAAAAAGATTTTAAACGGTAAACTATTCAACCCCCCTTCTAGTTTTCCACAATTGGCATCAAGAGCTACGTTACTCAAGCTTTTAAAATATATTGTGTTTTAAAACTTGAAACAATCCATGGATTTTGAAAATTACAAAGAAGGAAATCTATACAAAGACCACCACTTTTTGAAGCAAATGGTTTTATATATTGGAAAAACCGTTTTGAAACTTACGTGAAATCTAAAGATATAGATTTATGGTATATAATCATTGATGGTGATAATATAGTTACTAATATTAAAGATGATGATCAAAAGAAATTGATTGCTAAAAATAATGAAGCTAAAATGATGCTTTACAATGTTTTGCCTAAGAAAGAATATGAAAGAGTCTTTATGTGTAAAACAGCCAAAGATATTTGGCAATCTTTAATAGTCACTCATCAAGGAAACTCACAAGTTAAGGATAACAAAATTGATCTCCTTGTTCAACAATATGAACAATTTGTTATTCCCGAAGATGAGATTATTGATAATGCATTTGCTAGGTTTAACACTATTATTACTTCACTTAAAGCACTTGATGAATCTTTTTGTAGTAAGAATTTTGTCAGGAAATTCCTTAGAGCACTCCATCCGAAGTGGAGAGCAAAAGTGACGGCAATTGAAGAATCCAAAGATCTTTCAAGCATGTCACTTGACGAGCTAATTGGAAACCTCAAAGTTCATGAAATGGTAATGGAAAAAGATTCGGAACTAGTTAGAGGCAAGAAAGAAAAAGTTAAGTCAATTGCCTTGAAAGCTAGAGTCCAATCAAGTGATGATGAAGAATCTACTTCAGATAGTGATGATGAGGAATATGCTATGGCCGTTAGAGACTTCAAGAAGTTCTTTCGTAGAAGAGGGAAGTTTGTAAGGCAACCTAAAGATGACAAGAAAACTTTCCGAAAAGATCGTGATGATAGGAAAGGAAAGGTTGAAAGAAAATGCTATAGGTGTGGTGACACAAGTCATCTTGTAGGAGAATGTCCAAAACCACCCAAGAGCAAACCTCAACAAGCTTTTGTGGGTGGTGCTTGAAGTGACTATGAAGGAGATGGCGATGAGCCAAAGAATGATGATATTGCTCTCATGGCTCACAACTCAAATGAGGTATTCTCCAACTCATCTTACTCCTCTATTGATGATGACACCTTACAAAAAGAATATAACAAACTTTGTGAATTGAGCTTAAAAATCATAAACAAAAACAAGTTTTTGAAAACTAAAAAGGAGTTTTTAGAAAATGAAGTTTATGAGTTAAAAGAAAAAGCTAAGAGATTAGAAAAGAGTAAAGGTATTGACACATCTTGAAAATTATGTGAAGAACTTAAACTAGAAGTTGAGAAACTTAAAATTACTCAAAATGATCTAATAAAACAAACCACAAAGTTTAAGAAGTTCGATAAGAGCATTTCTTGTGCGGATGAAATTATGAAAATTCAAAAGTCACCCTTTGATAAAACAAGACTAGGATTCATGAAAATAGAAACTTCAAAGGGTCAAACGAAACAAGAAAAGAATACACAAGAAACAAACAAAATGGCTACAGCAGCCCGCGGAACAGACGGAACCTAATCCAGGGTTCCGCCCGTTGAACCTGAAGGTTCCGCCAGGTCTGCTGCAGCAGTAACACCATCCACATCGGATCGTTCAAAATTTGTTAAAGTCACATATAAAAATGGAATAAAACCTGCTTTTAAAACTGGAGTAGGACTTAGTAAAAACGAATTTAGAGCTAAGACTACTCAACCAAGACCTAAGACTCCAATTCCTAAACGCCCCTTTTCCAAAGAGCAACTTCAACGCTCGACCAAACTACCAACATGTTTGGAACCAAAACACTCCTGGACATTACCAAATTCCAAATTACATGTCATGGAACCCTTATGTTCTATTTTCATACTTGGAACAAGTTAATGGTGTGCTTAACCAAAATGGACCCATGAGAAATTGGGAACCAAATGTTTGAGTGTTTTTCATATAATAGGTGTGCCTCAAAGTTTGTTTGGAACCGGATGAATGGATTAAAGATAACGGTTGTTCAAGGCACATGACGGGTAACAAAAGCCTCTTCACTACTTATCACAAATGTGACGGAGGTAATGTTACGTTTGGTAGTAAAGCTAAGAGCAAAATCATCGGAAAAGGTACAATCTTTCATGACTCCCTCTTTATAGATGATGTAGCTCATGTTGATAACTTAGGTTTTAATCTCCTTAGTATTAGTCAACTTTGTCGTAATAAGTATAATGTCCTTTTTAGTTAAAACGGAAGTAAAATACTTAAAGATGGTATAACCATAGCCAAAGGTGTCCTTAAGAACAACGTATACGTCATGAAGATGGATCAAACATCTAGAGACAAACTTTGTCTTACCTCATTAGATGAATCTTCAACTTTATGGCATAGACGTTTAGGACACGCTAACATGAGACTAATTCAAAACCTCTCCTCCAAAGACTTAGTTCGAAACCTACCTAAGTTGAAATATGACCAACACTTTTGTGATGCTTGCAAAGTCGGTAAACAAGTCCATAGTAGCTGATTGGTTCTAAAACGGTCAGATATTATTGACCAAGGTCAATAAGTCAAATACAGCTCAGTTCCAGTTCTCCGTGGATAGTATAGTGTGTCCCCGGGTCGTTATGTCCCAGCGAGATTGCAATGGTGTTTTAGAAAATGGTTTAGGAATGAGTGGCACTGAGGACAGTAGCCAAGATGATTGGGAATTGATTATGCTACTGATATTTGGTATTTGCACGATGATATAATATATAACAGATATACAGATATATTCACAAATGCACAACTTGAAATCAGATTTCAAACAGAAAAAGTGGTTTTTGAACAATTATAAACTACAGGGGGTGCAAGTGAAACTTTTTAAAACTTAAAATTTAAAAGAAAATTTAAAATGAAAATGATATGATTTAAATGATTATTTTAATATTTAAATATTACTTAATTAATTAAAACTATTTAAAATCTAATTTAAATTAACTAAAAATGATAAGGATTACAAATTAACCTAAAAATTTGCAAAACTAACTTCTAGACCTTAAAATGAACTTGAAGAAAGTATAAAAAAATAAATATAAATATTTTTGTCTTTTTATGGGTTTTTATTAATTAAAAACTAATTATCTTAATTAAACTAATTAAACTATTTTAAATTACTAATAATAATAAAATGACTTAGAAAATTATGGAAAAATTTATAAAACTAATTAACCATCACAGGAATCCTAAAAAATTATAAAAAGCTTATAAAAATTATTTTTAGACTATTTTACCAATTATTTACTTATTAATTAATTTAAATCTAATTTAACTAAATTAAATAAGAAAATTGGAAAACGAACAGTAGAACTTAAAAATCTATTTTCTAAAAGTCTTAACTAATTTATAAAACCTAGGAAAATTGTAAAAACCTACTGTTGTTAATTAAAATTTAAGAAAACTATTTAATTACTAATATTACCTATTTAATTATTTAAACTATTTTTAATTCTAATAAATAGTAAACTGATAAAGAAAAATCTAAGAAAATTATTACAATTACTTAATGGTAAAAGAAAATTAATAAAATTATGAAAATGATAAAGTGCTTATTAATAAGCTGAAATAAAAAATGAAAAAGATAGAATCTATTAAATAGAAGCTATCACTAATTTTAAGTTTGGTTTTTTTTGTGTTTTTCTTTTTGACAGATAAAAATAAGATAAAAATAAGAAACTTTTGTGAAATGACTTCTGATTTAGCTTAAAAATAAGTTGTGTGCACCCCCTTGTTTCCAAACAGTGTACAAATAGCTTATTAGGACTTATTTCCAGTTTGAAAAAGATAGGAAATGGCAAATAAGCATTCACAGATGGTTACACACTATAAATAAGCAAAATAGAGCAAAGAAGCACAATGAATATGCTGTGAACCACAAATAAGCACTTATGTGGCTATTAAGCCAAAACAGGCCTGATATGGGTGGTTTTGGACCTCTGTGGGGTCCACAGAAGAGCTCTGGGGTCCAAATTGAAACTTGAAACCTAAAAAGGGACTAGAGAGCTACCAAATAAGCCAATAAGCTAAGCTTATGGATTATTTATAAACACTGGGTGAAGGTATGAAGTTGGGGTCTTACACTGAATACTCAATGTGCACTCAGAGAATGGCCAAACTTAAGGGTGATTGCAGCCCTATCAAATAAGTTCAAAAAGGTGAAATAAGCCTTAACTTATCAAAATGGGTTGCTTGGCTTCCCAAAAAGCCAAAAAGCTATGGGTGGGTCCCAATGGGTGAGTCACAAATGGCTAAGAAAGTTGGGTCAATTACCCTGGTGCAGGGCATGTACTTGCCCTGCAGGTCAGTTTAAGCTAATGCACAAGCTCACACAAAAATCTTAAAAATAAGCTGTGTACGAGATTTTGAAGACTAAGTGGCAAAGATTAATCCCAAAAAAGATCAGGGTCTAAAACCTAACACAAAATTCACAAAAAATCCTCCAAGATTTGGATTTCTGAAACAGGGTATACTTTTGACTTTTTGAGATTTTACAAAAGGTTGACTAAGATGAACTTTGATCTTGATTTCCTTACTGATTATGTTAATTTAGACTATAATGACTTGAAAATGAGTAACCTTGACAACTTGTGAACAGATGTGATGAGTTTGAAACCAAAAATCCTTACAGATGACTATTTGTGAAGATTTGAACGTGATTTTGACTTTTTCTTGAACAAACACTGGTTTTTATGGATTAAGTGACTTGTAATGACTTAATGTAGAATACTCAAGCAGTCCTTGAACACAGAAACACCCTAGAACTCCACCAACTCAGTTATGCCAAACAGACCTTATAAACTTGCTTTTGTTGATTTTTAAAGATTTAAACTGCTATGATCCACCAACTTAACTAAGATTAACACCCTACACTTCCAATAACATATTTAAGCATAAATTCACAGATTAAGACCACAGACACTTCAAATCACAGATTTCACTAAAAATTATCAATTATGATAATTTTACTTAGATCTATTATAACTAAATTCTATGAAATGCTACAAGCCTAATTATGACTAATAGACAGAAATAAACACAATTCAACAGCAATTAAGTATTAAAACCCTAAAAACACATAATCAAACTCTTATACTATAAAACTTGAATTTATGAAATAAGGAGTTAAAACCTTGTACTAGCTTTTACTAGTGCCTCTTTTTCTGCAACAAGCTCCTAGCTTATCAAAGATAAGCTAGGTAAAAGTCCACCTTGCCCCTCCATTGCAGGCAACTTCCTTAAGCTTTCCACTCAAAATGCAAAGGTACCCTGTTGTGTTTTGTTTCTGATTTTATTTTTCTATTTTTTTTTATGTTTTTATGTTTAGTTGTAGATATAAACAAACTAATTGAGCTTATGAAACAGTTATTCTAGTTTAGGACATGATCAAAGCTTAAAAGAGAAGATTTGAATAAAAATGCAAAAACAGAATTGAAACCACAATACTTGAATTTTTGATTAAGGAAAGATCAATTACACTTAAGGAAACAGATTACAAACTAATTTAAGTACTTCTAATGATTAGAAACTAGTTTCATACAAATTCAATTAAAAACTAAGACTATGTGACTACTCTCTTTCCTTTGCTTCCTTCTCTCTTATATAGCCCTCCATTAGGGTTTGTGATTACCTCTGAGTATTTCCCACTCGCAATCTGAGCCCTTAGATGTCTAAAATTCAATCTTGGCCGTTTAACTGATTGTGGCGCCAAAATTGGTGGAGTCAAATTGCTTCTGTTACGTGTGTTGGAGAGGGGTGCATTAAATGCACTTTGGCCTGTTAGGTGCAATTGGGATGATATGAGTGGTATGGGCGGTGGAGATGGGACAGTGATGGTGGGGGTGGTGATATGATGGTGATATAAAATGAACATAGAATAAAAAGGGATGGTAGTCCATATGATTTTTTCTCTTTTCTTTTTCTATTTTTTTTTCTTGATTTTTCATTTTTTTTTTTTTTTTTTTTTTTTTGCATACACTCTTACCCTACCATCCAAAATAATACATCATAGGGAATGAACATTTCCCTTACACTTGAATTTTTACATACTTTACAATAAACTAATCTAATGACTTGAATTAAGAAAATCAAAACACTTGGAGCACTTTTAAGATTAACGTACATATGGGGGTAATAAATGATGTTCTTCCCCATTACTCCATAAAATAAGTACTTTACCCATGAGTCCCAATCGTCCCAAAACAGTATGCACAAGGATATGACTCGACTTAGCAACCATGTAATCAATTAGAAAGTTAACTTAGGGTTTAACAAATAACAATAATGCACTAAAAATGAGCGCATACACGAAAGGCTAAGGCGATTTGGTTGTACATTTAAGTGGGGTGTAACAAATTCTTCCTTTAAGTAAAATGCTTAAAGTTAGAAACGAAAAGATAGGCTCGGAGGGGTGTACTAGGGGTTTCGTGTACTGAAAATGAGTACAACGCTAAGGGTGTGGGAAAAATTAGTTGACTTAACTAGCCAAGTAATATGACATAAATGGTCAGGTAATTATGATACGGGTTTAACACAATGGTGATCCTAATGCCTCTTATCATGTAGTAAATCCAACCACACTAATGTAGTCTCACTAGCGGTCTCGGGATGCATCACTAACGCAAGTTCTAGAATCTAAATGCTACCGGTACACTCATAAGCACTAATAGTAAATGCTTTTCCTATCAAATCTAAAGGCGAACCTCACATATTTGGGTGGAAATTTTTTCTGAATGATACGGTTATATGCCAGTCATACAATCTCCTATCCATGAGACGCTTGCTATGGCTAAAGTTTCACTCCTAAATGTTGTAAAAAAATTTAAATTTGGCGCTAAAATTACACTAACAAGTATTTCTCATAGTTTTATTACACATCTACTATTAAACAAAACAAACTCAAGCGAAAGTGCATATGTAAGGTATCATCATTTTACCCTCCCCTTACACTTAGGATGAACATTGTCCCCAATGTTCAAGTAAAGAATGTAAAAGTGAAAAAGTAAAAAGAATGAAATCAAATACTCCCCTGATTCGCTCGGTATGGATAATAAGGTGGCCAGGTTAAATCTTCCTCCAAGAAAATGAACAATCAAAGCTTCCCTTCCAGAATATAAATCATCTTCTTGTCATACATAACCTGTGAATCCTGAGAAAATAGACAAGACAACCTCGCGTAAAATCGGCGGCAACCTATATAAGTTACTAAATCCTAGAAAACAAAATAATATATAATGCTTGTGGAATGAAGTTTGCAGATTTCCTGGAGATTATAAAACTTAATAATTCACAAAAACCATAAGACTCCGTTAGAAAAACAAAACCGGTAAAATTTTCAGATTTTTACACGTGACACCGTCAAGAGTTAACTCGTGACGCCGTCAGAAGTGACCTGCAGAAATTCTTATGTTAAGTTTCCGGAAAATTTCTGGAAAAAGCTTGGTCCTACTTCCTGGAAAATCCTGCAAAACTTCATTATGACTCAATACAAGCATTTGACTCCAACAAATACGAATATACATGTCTATTTAATATTGTGGAGAATCATGATCGATTTGTTTCTTAAAAACATATTTGGGGTTTCCCCTTACACTTATCTTTTGCAAAAATACTTTTAGGTGGAGTTAAGACTAGGCCAAAACAACAAAGTAAAGTATTTCCACTATTTAATTGAGAAACATGATCTACCAACAATAAAAATAAAGCATGCATACGAAAGCAAATAGCAAACAAACAAAATAAAATCACACAAAACATGGGTTGCCTCCCAAGAAGCGCTTTTCTTTATTTACGTAGCTAGACTCAAGGTCATGGGTTACTACGTGACCTCATCGTTGGTTCCACTCTCCGATTGTAAATATTCTTTGTAGAAACCAATCACCTTTTTCTCAACCGCCCCCATAATCTTTTGGGTAAATTCTTTATCGACTTTATACCTTGGTCCTAGGGCCAAGCAATCTTTGTAAAAAAGACTCCTCTTTTCCCATACATAATCCATGCCCTTTTTCTTATCCTCTTCATTGATGTCCTCAAAAGCACCAACGTTGTCCTTATCAAATCGGGATATAAAGCGAAATTCTTTCATCCTATTAGGCATCCTATAAGTGATACTACCGGTGTTACTTGCAAATCGGATTGTTCCTTCAATCTCATCATATTCCAGCTTAGACTCCTCAACAAACGGTTTTCCAAACACAACATTGGATAATCGACAATCAATAACATTAGCAAGATCTTCCACAATCATAAAGTCGGTGACAAAAGTGAAATTACCAACAAAGACATGTAGACCTTTGACTCTCCCGACAAAGTTACAAACTCCACCAGGGTATTTGGGATCTTTTCTAGGTTCAAGTCTTGTTTTCACTATATCATTATAAACATTTGAGGACATAATGTTGATTGGGGATTTAAAGTCAATGTAAGCATTGTTAATGTGCCTATACCCAATCATACATGGTATCATAGCATTCTTAGGATCGCCTCTCTTTATCTTAGGTTCGATTATAGTGAAAGGAGATCGTGGGTTATCAATAAGATTATTATAATATGCAATCTCCTCCTTAGTGGGGTATAGATTAAAATAGTCATTAAGCTTCGGATCTATTTCCCCCTCTTCTAGTCCCTCAACAATATTCACAAAGTCATTAGGCCCTAGGTCTTCATTTGAATACAAGGCGGTTGCTAGGTCACTAAATGCATGTTCGAGCTCAACCTTAATCAACCTATTAAGCTCTCTAAGTTCCCTAATCTCACTCTCAATTTGTTCACGTAACACAGCCACTTCTCTAGGGGAAAGGGATAGATTCGCGTTTTCCATAATGGTCAATGGAATAGTCAATGAATTTAATTTACTAACAAAGGCACAAAGAAAAAAGATATACTAGAGAAAACCTAAAAATAAAAATAAAATCTTACTAGAAAGGAATCTAGCAAGTAGACCTAATAAAATGAGATTCTAACCTAGACAATAACTATTCCCCGGGCTGCGGCGCCAAAAACTTGATACGTGGGAATCGCACCAGGCTTTACCTCTCAAGGGATCTTGAGAAGCTTACAACCCCCACCAGGCAGTGTACCTGATCGTTGTAGTATAGTATAGTGACAAGTACCGGGGGATTGATCATTCAGCTAGGAATAGTGTCGCTAGGATTAGAAAACCTAAATACTAGTTCTAAAGATGAGGGATGATTATTTTTGTATTTTTATATTTTTTAGAAAGCAAGTAAAAATCTCGGGTTTTAAGGATTTGGGCGGAATTAGTTGCTAGTCAACTAACCCAATACTAAAGATGCAATCAAAATAAAATACTAGAAATGAAAATAAACTAAATTAACTAAGGTTGTAAGCAATAAGTGGAGAAGTTGTGTTTACTTAGATTTCACTACTCCCTAGATATCTTTTACACGTTAATTACTTGTTATAGTTGCGTGGATGACGGATTGTATTCCTTAATACCATTCATGGGGTGGCGCACTTAATTCCCCAATCCTATGAGTGCCTACTTCACTCCTATGTCGAGCCGGCTAAGAAGCTCCTAACATGGGATCATTAGAATTTACACATGCATTAAATACAACCAATAAAACCTAGTGCACGTCAGTTCATGTTTCCTAAGACGTTCAAGCATGTTACCATTTGGAGATCTGCCAGTTTTCTTAAGCCTAACATCGAAATCATTCATCCAATACAACCATAAACAAGTAATCAACACATAATTAACATCTAGGTTTCATTAGATCCAAGCAAACACAAGACAGATCTAGCCTAGCATGATAGAACTAAGGAGCCGTTTGGTATGAAGGGTTCATCATTATTATTTGGATTTGGCTTCAATATAAATGTTTGGTTGAGAGTTTGGGTTGGGAAGGGCCCACGTAAAACCAAATATGCTGCCTTCTACAAAAGTAGGCTAAGTGATGGGGGTTGGAAGAAAACCTTGTCTATTTATGCAAATATGAGACGTGTAATATTTTACACCTTTTATTTTGTTCTGATTTTCAATGTGAAGATTTTTTTATCTTTTATTCATGTGGCCCACTTTACCAATATGCAAACCATATTTTCAGACTAAATGTTAAAGTAAATCCTAAAGTTAATCACGCGAGATAAACAAACGGCCCCTAAGACAAGAACAAGATATAGACAACCAACACATAGACATATTGATTGAATTAAAAGAATACTTATCTCAATTACACATGAAAGGGATCAAGGGCTGAGAACCCTTGAAAAACTTGTAAAATTCGTACTAAGTTCGGCCTTAGGGTTTCTCCAAAACTTCTCCTTCTTTTATGAATGAAAATTAGAAAACTATATATAGGAAATCGAGGCTGACGACGTCAAGACCAAATTGGTGACGCCATCATCTCGCCACCAAAATACTTCTCGGACTGCCTTGATCTACTTTTGACGTCGTCACGTTATAGCATTTTCCAGGCCGTCACGTATTTTACTATTGACGCTCTACCTCGTGACGCCTTCAATTCTGTACTGGGCCGTCATGAAAATTACTCTTGACGCCGTTAGAATTTCCTTCTTGACGCCGTCACCTACTGTTCCCAGCAAGAAAAATTAAGACTTTGGCGTTTTCTTCACTTTTATGCTCCAAAAACATCCGAATTGCTTCCTTTTCCAGATTTCTCTCCCAAAGTACCTAAAATCACAAAAGGAACGATTTAGGGCAATATTTGATCAAATAAATTCAATTCCGGGCTTAAATGACCCCCTAAAAGTGGTTCATTTTTCGCCTCATCAGGATCATAAGCAAATGAATTCCTCGAACCACAAAACAAACAACTCCCGTCTCGAATATCATTACCACATTGTACACATGTACACCAACGACATGGCAAACCAAAAAGTGGCTCACCACAACCAACACAAGGGATAAAATCCGAAGGTGGGACAAGTGGTGTGCTCTTAGAGCTAGGAATTTCCACCACTTTCGTTATGGTCTCGGGTTTTTGTTCTTGATAAACATGAAGATTGGGCAAGTCGTTCTTTTCAGTCACTGCCCTAAGCTCAATACGTTTGCTTGACAAACTTTTAACCGTAAACCGTGAAAGGTTAGGATCAATTCTTGACGATTTAGGAGCAATTGTGAGCTTAGGTTTTTGGGCAACCGTTGGTTGGACGTATTTAGCACTTTCATCGTCAGAGGGAAGTACAGGGTCCTTTGTCACCTCGGTTTCTTGATCCATTTCCCTCACCGGAGAGGGAATAGGGATCGAAGGTCCATCATAATCGACACGACATCTCGACATTTTTGACAAGGCCATAAGTTTTTCAATTTTGCTCTTAAAGGCCCTTTGTTCAAAGAAATCGTCATCGAGAGATGCCATAAGAATCAATTACAGGACAAGTGGAAGAAGTTAGAATCAAAAGGATAGAGGGTAAAGGGATGAATAATCAAAAAGGTAGGAGGGTAAAGATGGATATTTTTGGGATTTTTTATAAACATTTTATAAGAAAGAAAATCTTTTTGTGTTTTTGTGTTCGTTGAAAACTAATTTTAAAAAGTTTTCAGGAACCGTTTTGTTTTTAAAATGAGAAAATATGAACAAAGGATGGTAAATATACAATGAGTGTATAATTGTATATCCAGATTCACTAATCTATAAAACCGTTTAGAATACGCGCACAACCTCCCCGGCAGCGGCGCCAAAAATTTGATTGAGTCCAAACGGTCAACTAAATTGATCAAAGGATGGTCAAAAAAGTCAAACTGCCTAGAATCAATCTCCGCGGAAGTACAGTGTTTCCCCGGGTCGTTATGTCTCGACGAGGTGTGGATGGTATTAAAAACGGGTTTGTGATCGGGTGAATTTGGACAGGAAAAGGTTTGAGATTGGTTAAACTAAGGAATCTACAAGGAAATAGCTTAGACAAGCTATATGAATAAGACTGGAAGCTAGGAAAAACCAGAAACGTTTAAAACTTAAAACGCGTACGTTCACGTTTAAATAAAACGTAAACGTACAAAATAAAACGTGAAAAATAAATTCTGAAAACCCCCAGGGGGTGAAAATGACTTTTTTACAAACTAAAAGATAAAAGAAAATTTTTAGAAAAAGAAAATTAATTTTTACATTAATTAATTACTTATTATTAATTAAATACTATTTAATACTTATTATTAATATTTAAAATACTTAAATACAATATAATATTAATTAAATACTAGAAAAATAAAAATAAAATTTCTAAAATTATTAAATAACTAAAAATAAGTTTTAAAACTAAAAATAAGTATTTTTGTCTTTTTGTGAATTTTCTATTAATTAATTACTAATTAATTATTAATTACCTAATTAAACTATTTTAAATTATAAAAAATACTAAATGAACAGTAAAAATTATAAGAAAATTGCTAAAAATGTTTTATAATATATAAAAGCTAGGAACAATATAAAACTAGGTTTTGCTTTATAAAAACAAATTATGCTATCTAATAAATACTAAATGAAAAAATAAAAATCTGAGAAAATTACTATAAATACTTTAATATAATAGAAATTTAAGAAAAATATAAAAAAGCTAAGTACTTAATAAAAATCTAAAAATGAAAATTAAAATTTAAATAAAATTAAATAGAAACTATCACTTAAGATTAATTTGGATTTTCTGGATTTTCTTTTTGGAAACTTGTTTTATACCTAAAAGTGGAAAACTTTTGTAAAAACAAACTTTATGGAGCTTAAAAATAAGCACTGTGGAAGCTTTTTGGCTCCATAGTTGACTTTGTTTGACTTTATAAGCAAATAAGCTTAAACCACCTTGTGTGGGGTCCACTATGGTTGATTCAGGTTCAAATGAGTTTAAGGAACATGTTTAAGCAAGAAAAAAACCAAAAAGATCCACAGAATAAGCAATTAAGCCACAAATAAGCACTCCAATTCTTGATACTTAACTGAAAAATGGGACAGAGTTTGGGAGTTGATTCAGGTGGGGTCCACAAGGCCTAGGGTCAAATGGTTGGTCAAAGATTGAACCCTGCCAGGGGGTGGAAAGGACCAAGGTTGGACAAGTTAGGCCCACTAGGGAGGTCAGAAACCACCACCAAAGTGGTGGTGGTGGACTGAGCTGCTGATGCACATGGCACACCACTCCCCTGCAAGTAACTTTGGGGCTCAGTGGGGCCCACAATAAAAATCCCAAAAATATAAGGAAGGTGGGAAATTGGAGAAGAGGTGGGAGGCTATGAATCCTAAAAAGCTCAGGGTTTAAAACTCATTACAAAAATCCACAAAAATCTAGCTAGATTTGAGAAAAACTGAAACATGCAAATTTGACTTTTCACTTAACACTAACAAATTGACTTTTTTGAACTTTGGATGATTCTAATGGACTGAGATTGGTGTTATATGCTGTAACTAAATTAAATTAAGCTAGAACCTACTATTATGCATCATTGTACATGGGTATGATCTTACAAATCCATACAGTTAGCAGACTTGAAAACATAATGCAAGATTTTGACTTTTTCTATGAACATGACCAAACCAAAGGTTGAATTGCAGTAGATTAGGCCTAAGGATGATGAACAATGAAAACTTAACCTATTATAGTAACTACAACCTAGCTTAACAGCTTAATCCAAACACCCCTAATACAATTGTTTTGACATTTTTGCAAAGGTTCTGAGTGATTTAAGCATTGAAAGTAGTAGCCAAGGTTTATTCAATAATTAACATGATAATTGCAATAAAGAAGAACAAAAAAAAACATGAACCTAGCAGATAAACGAATGACAATTAGCAAGTGTGATCCATGATGACAGTTAAATGAGAGATCAAAATAAAACATACAAAGACTAAACTACCCATTCTGATAAACTACAAGAGGCTTAAATGAGCAAATGCAAATACTAGATTAACACAAATAACCAGGGATCAAGCTTAGCTACAGTGACTGCTAAGGATTGGAAAGGAAAGTCTTACATTGGTCATATGCTCAACAAATGATACCAAACCAGTACACCACACAATCCTACACTCCCCTTGGAGTTCTAAACCATGAAACCATCCACAATCTACAGCTTTCTTCTTCTCTTCTTCTTTTCTGTTTCTTTTTTTTTTTTTTTTTTTTTTTTTTTTTTTTTTTTTTGTATTTTTGATTTGATTTTTCAACTACTTTTTTTAATTTTTGAGTTTTTGAATGAAAATGAGCAACATTGAGAAATTAAGGCTTAAATAAGTTAAACTAACTTATGGTGACTTAATGGAACAGAGAACAAGCATTTTTAACAACTATTAAGTAAAAGTGAAATTTTGAGTATTTCAAATGAAAACTGAATTCTGGACTTTATATTCAATAACTTCAATCAAACACTGAATTTAAATTAAGAAGTACACTGGAAAATGAGAGTTACATTAACTTGACAATAAGAATTATACTAAAATTACATTAGTGACATCAAATCTAAACTACGACTACTAAAAAAACTAACTGACTTCTTCTTCCTTTCTTTTTCCATTTATATGGGACTTCTAGGGTTTCTTCACTTCTTTGGCTTCTTCCCATCTCCATCTGAGGCCATTGGATTGGTCAAAGATGATTTTGGCCGTTTGATTGGTTTAGGCGGGAAAAGTTGGGGAAGCACTTTGGCTGTTAGCTTCTTGGCAGGGGGGTGTGTTTTGGATTTAAGTGTTTGGAAGGGTAGTGTCGGGGTAGGGTTATTGAGTGTTGAGTGTTGGCAGAGGAGGGGGGTTGGAGTGATGATGGGTTTTGCAGGCTAGGTGGCAAGTTGGGAGGTTAGGGGTGGTCAACGAAGGGGGTTGACTTGGGGGATAATAAAAAACGGGGTGAGGTGTTTTGGATGTTGGGCTTGGTGGGCTTATGATATTAAAAGGGGTGTGTGTTGGATCAGGTTTTTGGAATTGGGTTTGTTTTTGGATTTGGTAATAATACAAAGGTCCAAATGGTTTATAATTTATGCACTAGGGACCATAAGTGTACAAACTGAATTTTAAGGGACCAATTCTGCCAACTACTCCAATATTATTCCAAGGGTTGTTTTTGCCAAGCTGAATAACCCAGGGACCACTTTTGTAATTTTCCACAACTCCAGGGACCACAACTGCCAAATTTGAAACCTCAAGGACTAAACTGTAAATTCTCTAATTTTTCACCCAAGGATCATTCCTGCCACCTATGAATAGAACAAGGACCAAAAATTATTTTTCACAAAGTTTTTACATCCCAGGGACCATTTTTGTCAATTTGCAAAGTTGAGGGACTAAACTTGTAATTTTCTGAAAATTTCACCCAAGTGTTATTTTTGATAACTTTTTATTTTAAAAGGACTTGGGTTGACTTTTCTTGCAAAATAAATGCTCAGGGACTAGTTTTGTCATTTTATGAAAGTTGGTGGACTGAAACTGCCAATTTTGCAAACTTTGTACGTTTTTCATCTGTTTTTGCTCATTTTGCATCTAAAACATATAAAACACAATTTTGAAATATTTTTAGTATTTTGATGCATTTCTGAGTGTTTTTGTATGTTTTGCAGTTCAGATTTGACCAAAAATGATGAGTGTTTGAGCACTCATCAAACTCCTTATGAACTATATAAAGGTAAAAAGCCTACATTATGATACTTTAGAGTGTTTGGGAGTAAATATTCCATTCTTAACACCAAGGATTATCTCACCAAATTTGACCCAAAGTCTTATGAAGGTGTATTTCTTGGATATTCACAAAATAGTAAAGCTTACATTGTGTTGAACAAAAAAACTTTAAGAGTCGAGGAATCGTTGAACGTAACATTTGACGAGAGTCCACCTCCCTCTAAGACATCACTTTTGGTAGATGATGACTTATTTGAAAGTCAAGCAATAGAAAGTCAAGAGATTTTAGGTAATGACAAGGAAGATGAACTATTAAACAAAGAACTTGTCAATGTCAAAGAATTTAAAAGTCATCTATTAGATGGTGTCATAGGCAACATTAACGAAAGAACACTAAGATCAAAAGTTCAAAATGAAAGCAACTACTTTTGTTTCGTGTCAACCATTGAACCGAAAAACATTAATGAAGCCATTAAAGATGAGTCTTGGGTAATTGCAATGCAAGAAGAGTTAAACCAATTTGTTAGGAATGATGTATGGACATTAGTTCCTCAACCAAAGAGTGAAACTATAATTGGAACAAAATGGGTCTTTCGTAATAGAATGGATGAAAATGGAATTGTGTCTAGAAACAAAGCTAGGCTAGTTGCACAAGGATATAACCAACAAGAAGGCATTGACTACGATGAAACTTTTGCTCCGGTTGCTAGGCTCGAGTCAATTAGAATCTTACTTGCATATGCATGTGCACACAATTTTAAAATCTTTCAAATGGACGTCAAAAGTGCATTTCTAAACGGAGTCATAAATGAAGAAGTGTATGTTGCTCAACCACCGGGCTTCATCGACTTTGAAAAACCAAATCATGATTAAAAACTTAAAAAGGCTCTTTACGGACTTAAGCAAGCTCCAAAAGCATGGTATGATCGACTTAAAACCTTCCTAGTTGACCATAAGTATACCATGGGCTTAGTTGATAATACTCTCTTCACTAAGAAGAAAGATTCACATATTATCATAGTCCAAATCTATGTTGATGACATTATATTCGGATCAACTTATCAACAATTATGTGTGGATTTCTCAAAAATCATGCATGACGAGTTTGAAATGGGTATGATGGGTGAACTCAACTTTTTCCTAGGACTCCAAATTAAACAATTAGAAGATTGTATCTTCTTTAACCAATCTAAATATATTAAGGACATGCTTAAGAAATTTGGATTAGAAGATTCGAAACCAAGCAAAACACCCATGTCCACGGAAACTAAACTCACCAAGGATGAGGAAAGTGAATCCATAGATAGCACTAAATATAGAGGTATGATTGGTAGTCTACTTTACCTAACGGCTAGTAGACCCGACATTATGTTTAGTGTTTGTCTATGTGCTCGTTTTCAAGAAGATCCTAAGACTACTCATCTCGAAGCCGTTAAAAGGATTTTTAGGTATATTAAGGGCACTACACATTTAGGTTTATGGTATCCCAAAGGAACGGGAATAGACACCATAGTGTATGCCGACTCGGATCATGCCGGTGACTATATTGATAGAAAAAGTACAAGTGGTATTTGTACTTTTGTTGGACATTGTCTCACCTCATGGTTCTCTAAGAAGCAAACGGCTCTTTCTATCTCAACAACGGAAGCCGAGTACGTTTCGGCCGAAAAGGCATGTCAACAAGCTCTTTGGATGAAGCAAGCTCTTGTCGACTACGGAATTCAACTTAACGACATCACAATTCTTTGTGACAACAAAGGTGCCATTGATCTTAGCAAAAACCCGGTTCAACACGCTCGTACCAAACATATTGAAATCCGTCATCATTTCCTTCGTGACAACGTTTAAAAAGGAAATATCTCAATTGAGAAAGTTTCTTCCGAAGACAACATAGCCGACATTCTCACAAAACCCCTTAAACGTGAACCTTTTAACCTTCTTAGGCTAGGCTTAGGACTCATGGAACCTACGTTGTAGTTCTGGACATTAGACAAAAATCACAAAAATCAAAACAAATCCATAACTCTTTTTCTCAGCAGGGTCGGCGGAACCCTCAGACACAACGGACGGAACCCAACTCAGGGGTCCGCCGACCTGCAGAACCATTTTTTTGTTTATATTAAACCAAACACCCATTATCTCATACCACCACTTCTAAACTGTTACTATTCACTTTACCATCCATCCATACCTACGATTTCTTGGTCTTCCTTTCACTCACATTGCAAATCAATCATCATTGTAAGTATTCTAAACTTGATTACAATCCTGATCTAAGTCTAGGAATTCTATTTTTTGCACAAAAACAAAAAACTTTGGGTTATGCATTAATTTGAGAAACTCATGCATGAAATTAGGTGTTTAACAAAACTAATCATGTTCCCCATAGTTAGGAATTGCATTCTTACTAAGTGTAAACATGTTTGCTAAAACACCCCATGACAAATTTTTCCAAAAATTTCTCACAAATAGGACAAATATTTTTTCATCTCACATTGAGAATACAAAATCAAAACGTTATGTTTAAAACATCACTTGCATAATGTCTCTTGAATGCTAAAGGGAATACATAACCAATATGTATTTTCGGGTACATTCAAACGAAGCTACATTGAACTAGGAGCGTTTGGGTTATCTTTTGTTTCATAACAAAACTTGCATTATAAAACGTTTTTGAAGCATCAAAATGGGTCAAGATAACCGCACCTCCACATTGTTTTCATATAGGCACACACTAGAACATCCACATTATAATAGTAGTTTACTTAAACTAAAATGTGAAATTTTGTTGTTCTAGGAATCATCATGCCTTCTCTAACACACTACGACCACAAGGACACCATTAAGTACCTACCAAAACACCACAAAACCAAAAGCCTTACCCCAAATCAAGTAAATGTTTTCAAAGCCTTAGAAAAACATTATGTCCATGAGGGTAGAACCATTGACCCGTCCTTCCTAGAAGGCACAAACCTTTACACCGAATTTGCCACAATCAACTTTGAGTGTCTTTTGGAAATCAACGAGCCTATTTGTCCTAGGTTCATTTTGGAATTCTATGCATTCGTCGTCCACTCCACGGATGATTGTGGTCACATGTCTATCAACTTTAGGGCTAGTGGTCATCAATACTCCTTCACTCTTGTGGAGTTTGCTCAAATTATAGGTGTCCCAAACCGTGGTACTTGCATCTACTCCGACTTGCACTCCCTCTCAACTCTTGACACCCTCCATGACCGCATCCATCCTTATGACACCCCTCTTGTGTCCAAAGATGAACTTCGTGACCACCTCTTTGTTAGGACAACCAACACTAGGAGAACCTGTTCGGGAAATGAGGTCGATAAGGACCCATATGGAATGGAAATGAATGAACTCAAGCCCCAATTCAAGAAATGGGAGGAAGTCCTTAGAGCAAATGTCATTAGTACCATAGGAAACCGAGATCATATCAATCTTTGCCTTTGCTACATGCTCTACTCTTTGTCCGTTAGGCAACCCTTCAACCTTGCCTACTACATGGCCAAGAGAATGGCCGACATTCCCGTGCATGGCACAACGGCTATGCCGTATGGAATGCTCTTGACCCGTCGCTTTAGGTTCATCTCTCCCATTCCACCAACTCCAAACGGTCTTCGCCTTGACTACTCTCTCACTCCACACACCTTTCTCCCACTAAGTGATAAGAGAGTGTACAAAGCCCAAGGAAAACGTCCTCATCCTCCTACCTCCTCATCATCTTCCTCAATGAGTGAATATGACTCTTTGCCCAACTCTAGGCTCCCACCTCTCGAATACCTATCCCAACTTCCAGATATTCCAAATGAGTCGGCGGAGTTCAAGCAAACAAAGGGGATGTTTAAGAATCTTGGAAGATTCCTTGGAAAGCTCAAGAACAAGATTGACCGTCAATGAGTGCGGGTGTGTAGGAGTGTTTGGCACTAGGTGCTATTTGAACAATTTGGTCGGTTAAACAATGTTTGTGATGTATTTGTGTGTTGGTACAATGTGTGATACTATTTGGAACATGTATTAACTAACAATGATGCAGGTAGACAACTTTTGGCAAGTTGTCAAATTTTCATGTTTATGAAATTTTCACTAAGTACAGTGAAATTCTCGACCCCAAGGTCTAAGTCCTATGGTATGTGTGTTTACATGTCCAATTTTTGCATTACCTAACCAGATATGCATTATCTTTTTGATTTTAGGAGTTTTCGAAAAATTTGAAAATCATCTCGCGGGTCAAAATCGCGGACTGCCAATTTTTTCAGGCCTGGCGGATCTGGCGACACCCTAGAATGGGTTCCCCCAGTGCATTTTCTGGGCAACCCAGAAATGGCCCAACGGACCGGACGGAACCCTCACACAGGTTCCGCTTGTGTATCCTGAAGGTTCCGCCAGATTTCCTGCAGATTTTTTTTTTAGTTTTCAACATTTCAACATCCAATCAACAAAATACAATCCTTTTAGATAGAAACCAATTTCCTGCAATTTGTTTAGCACAATAGGGTACTTCTCATTCCTTATAACTCAAACAAAACCATTTCCTGCCAAATTTCAAAAATAGCCATAACCACCCCAAGGAACCTTCACACATAAAGGAAGGAACCCTTCCAAAGGTTCCTTGAAATCCCTGAGATATATCCTTCAACAAATTTACCAAAACCACTAAGCATTTAGTGCAAATCTTGTCTTCTCACTTCACCATTTTCATTGGATTGACTTCCATGATATGACAACCCACAATTAGTTTTTCAAATCATTAGGAACCTCCATTTTTGTATGGCCTAACATCAAATCCAAACACTCCTTCCCATACTCCTTCATCACTATAAATTAAACCATCCTAAACACTATCAAATCACACCTTCTTCATCACAATTTCCAATCTTTTAAACCATTTTAACCATGACTAAGTCAACAATCACCTCTCAACCATCACGACCCATCTGGAAAACCGCCCGGATAAGTGTCAAACCACTTTGGTCTAACCAATCCATCAACCTAAGCTCCTCATCTTCGGATGAATTCACCTCACCTATAAAAAATGAACATTTTTTGAACCTTGCATCTCCATCTCCATCACCCAATGAACCCAATAAGCTCACTCCACCACCAACTAAATCACCCATTGACCCAACTCCACCAAGTGCTCCAACCCAACCATCCAAAACTCCATCACCATCACCATTACCCAAACTTGAACCTATGGAGTTATTTGGGTCTCCTCCAACATCACCATACCCATTTGTCCAAGATCTAAATGATCTTCCACCAAGACCAACACAACTACCACCTTTTGCAAATGAAACACCAAGGTCAATTCTTGACCAAAATGAGCATTTTAACCACACCCAACCACCACACCAAGTGTACCATCAACCCAAACCATTGTTGTTTCACCCTATTTACCATGACATCCATGGTCCTCTTTATGGAGAACCAAATTTTGAAAACCATGATCACCCAACTACACCACATTCTCAAGCCCAAACCTTTGAGTCTTTCTTTCCTTCCTATGAGGAAATCCAAAGCATGGTCGAGACTCACCTTCATCAAGCAATGGAATTTCAAACCACCTTGCTTGACTCTATACCAAACCCATCCTCCACCCAAGAACCAAAAACCAACCCACCCTCAAACCAAGAAACCAAAACCAACCCATTTCCACCCACTCATCCCCATGTTTGCTCACATTGTGAGTAAATGGGTGAAAGCATCAAAATGTTGCTTCACCAATTCCAAGATGAAACCCGTTTTGCATTCCAACACGTCATAGAACGTTTGGATGCTCTTTCCCACCCAAACAAATCATAGACAACCTTTGGAGGCCTTTTGCCCCATTTAGGAAAGTAGGAATTGATTTTTTATATTTCTTGGTTATTTTTAGTTTTTCTTTTAGAAGTAGAAGAAGCTTTCCCATTTATTGTCTTTGACATTTAAAAGTCAAAATTTACATGGAATGATATTTCTTTCTACTTACTTACTTGCATTGTTGGTTGATCATTTTTGTGTTGTCATTGTGGTTGCAATGTGTGTGGTAACTACAAGCTTGACTATATATATATATATATATATATATATATATATATATATATATATATATATATATATATATATATATATATATATATATATATATATATATATATATATATATATATATATATATATATATATCACCAACTAACCATTTTTTTTGTAGGATCAAAATCCATGTTTCCCATCTTGGCACTCCTTTTAGGGGGAGTAACAACCAAGTGGGAGCACATGCATTATTCCGCTTCGCTACTCTACTTTTTGTTTCGACAAAAAGGGGGAGAAATATATTAAACCTTTAAAACTTAATATGATTTTCATCACTTAAGTAAAATAAGTTTAATATAATTTTTTTTAAGTCTTAAACACCAGGATTTTGTGAGTTACTTAAAAACAAAGTTTATGTTTTGTCATCAACAAAAAGGGGGAGATTGTTAATACAAATATCGCCTAAAAACGTTATTTATATTTTACGATCTTTGCTAAGTTTTGTTAACGACAAAATGTAAACTTTAGTTTTTAAGTAAAACATAATCTTAGTTTTAAAGACTTGCATAAACTAGGCTTTTGCTACATTTTACATTTCATAAAACACAACACTTTTTATTTCTTAAAATAGAAATGTCACATCACATTTATGGCAAGTTTTGTCAATATATATTTATGGAAAGAAAGTGTGTTTGACTAACCATATGTTTGCTTGCAAGTTTTGTGTTTGACTAGGAATAATGAGATGTGACATTGTTTGGTTTGCAAGATTTATTGCAAAACCAACTGCAAGCCCGGCGGAACCCTGGGGGTACACGGGTGGAACCCATCTGAGGGTTCCGCCGTATCCGCCAGGCCTGCAGAAGGTTTTGCTATAAATACTAAGCCACAAGTTTGATTTTTGGCTTATCACTCTACATCATATTTACACACATTCATTCATTCTTTCATCTAACCCTTTAACATTTCATATGTGAAGCTTCTTTTTGTAGCAAAGAGATTCACGAGTTCATAAAAAGTTACAAGTATTCAACATAACGTTGCAAGACTTGTTAGCTTAGCATTGTGTAGATTTGTGTAGTTTACACTTCATTTGATTGTGTATTTTCAGTAGTGATCGGTTAGTATTTTAGTCCTCAAAATACAAAGTGTGACGGGAGTTGTTGTACCCATGTAAAAGAACTAACGGGAGTGGTTGTACCCTTGTAAAAGAACTCGGCATTTAGCTTAGTGTCAGTAAACGTGTATAAGCGACGTGTAAGGTTTTCTCCGCCGGTGAAAGGAGCTTGTTGACTAGTGAAAGAAACTCTCGAGTTGGATACTCGGGGCGTGGACGTAGAGCAAGGAAAAAGAGTCCTTGTAGCCGAACCAAGATAAATACTCGTGTTGTGGTTTGATCATTTCTTTCATTTACTTGCATGTTATATATTGTGTTTGTGTATATATATATATCTTTGATCAAACGAAAAGTTTCAAAGCTAATCAAACAAGTTAAAAAGATTTTAAACGGTAAACTATTCAACCCCCCTTCTAGTTTTCCACACCTTGGATTACACAAGATTCTAAATTTCACTGGTATGAACCTTTGTACACGTTCTCAGCTGGATTGTACACCTTGCCAGGGTAGGTTTCGCAACCACAAAGGCATCCTGATATAAAAATGCTTTCAAAAGAGAAGATCCTTGATTCGCTTTGGTTTGTGTACTAACCAGTTACATCAAGTAAGATACTCTATAGTTTGTTTGTTTTATTTTATTTTATTAAAAAAATAAATAAATAAAAAATAAAACTTGTGCAAGTTTGTCTCTTAGGTGACATGAAAGTGAACGGTTTGTTAGGTGAACTTGGGTTGTGATATGCAAATCAGATAATTGTGTAAGTTTTAATATCGTCATTTTGCTTTGTTTGATTTGTTTATATGACTTGGCAAAAATATTATAACTTATATGGATTCTCTATGATATCTATGTATATGGCAGATTGTTTTCGGCGTAACAGTTAGAGGCACATTAACTGATTCATGAAATGCTCGAATGAACAATGCTATTGTTTTTGTGTTGCATGATCACAATTGGGGTTAGACAAATTTGTTTAAAGGCTTTGTGATCTTTCATTTTTGTATTCATTTTGGTGATAGTTGAAAGCACATGCTAGGACTGCATTTTAATTCTAATGGCTAGCAAAAAAATGTGCATAGAAATTATTAATGTCAAGAGTTCACGAGGGTTAAAATGAACACCATATTAAGGCAATAGATAAAGCCAAATGGGAAAGGCAAGGGCAAGGGGAAAGGCAAGGCAAAGTGAAGATGATGTATCATGTCCAACTTAAGCTTTTGAAAAACTTGTTCACCTTTGATGATGATTGTAAATATTTCTTAACTTATTATGAATGGTGCTAATGTAGTAGACTTATTTGGGTTCTGTCATGTATTTGACTTAATTACTTTAACTTAATCGTTAATGCTTTTCATGTTTCTAGTTTACAAATTCTGCAAATCATGACTTCCTTATGATTAAGGTTGAGATCAGATACAATTAGAGTAATTTGCGGTTGACTTGAACAGCCCTTGATATGGAGTTGACAATCAAATATTAAATCAAACATTCACAATCAACCATAAACAATGACTAGTAATTAAACTTCGCATTTTTTATTCATAGATGTAAAAAGTAGCAACCATTCCATACATCAGATAAAAACCAGATTACAAACATACTAAAACCTTACAAACACCATAATCATTAAAAACTTTCACCCCAACCGGTTCGAACCAGAGCTCTCTTCCCTGCTTGCATCCATTTCCCTCCTATCCTTCCTTTCTTTTAATTGTTCAAAGAAAATTTCAAGAGCCGTAATCCTGCTTGACAAATTCAACATATCCTGCGGCTCGATAACCTGGGTGACTCGCTCCTCCACCATATTCTCCAAAACCATAGTTCGTTGCTCCTCCACCATGTTTTGCTGCTGCTCCACCACGTTATTCTGCTGCTCCACCACGTTTTGCTACTGCAACACCTGATTTTGATCATCCCCCACCTCATCTTGGTCCTCCTCCTCCTCCTTTATATCTTCTTCCTCATTCAACCCCAAAACCTCATACCAGTAAAAGTCCTGTCTCCGCACCCACCTCAGTATTTGTGTCCTCATCATGGTGCTAACCTGCCTGTAATTCCCAAATTCCAATATGGGATCATACCCGAATTGATTGAACACTGCGTCCCACAACAAGGTGTTGTTTAAGACAAACTCGTATTCGTCAGCTTCACTTGGAAAACATCCATTTGCATCTGGGCTGCCATTTTTAACTATGGTTCTTTTCAAAGGGATTTCTGTGTTGGTGTGTGTTCTAGGGTATACAAACGATGTTATAAATAGGCTGCAATGTAGTTGAACGGTTCCCAAGAAGATAGACGGGAAAAAAAGTGGGAGAAGGGACCAAATGCGCCAATACAAAAATGTGAAATGACCAAAAAGACCACTTGACTGGTCAACTAACGTTGCAAAGCAACGTCCGTTAGCCAAAACTGGGTTCTAGGGACCAACCGTGCGATTTTTGAAGAGTTCAGGGACGAAAATGCCAAAAAAAAAAGTTTAGGGACGAAATGCGCAAAATGTGTATAGTTTAGGGACGAACGGTGAAATATTGTCCATATCTAATCTTATACACTGTTATGTAATTTTATTATTTTTCGACAAAATATTCAACTTATTTTATAGGATTTCTTGATTTAGTTTGTAGGTGTTCAAAATATATATGTATTCGAATATTCGAAAATTTGATCAGAGTTTATTAAACAACTTAGGTTTTACGAAAAGTTAGTTTTGGAACTCATATAAAAGTTTTTCGAAAATTATAGATATTTGAATATTCGGATATATAAAATTGTAATCTGAAATTTCGGATATCCAATTTAAACAACTTAGCTAAAATAACGGGTCTAACATAAAATGATAATCGCAAATTTTGGACATCAAAATTTGTGATATAACTAGTTATTAACAAGTCACTTAAATTATTTAAATTAACAACAAAAAGTTATTTTCGAAAATGTCTCATTTCATATATTCAACTTATGCCTCAAAAAACCATGAGACGACTCTAATAATATCATAATCATATTTACCTATTTGAAAAATATTTATCTTTTAGATAACTTTGTCTAATAACGGTACTGTTTGAGAAAGTGATTTCAAACTTATAGAAATATAGCCCTCCAATGAAAAAACCAAAAACCGAACCGCAAAAAACTAAAAACTGAAAAATCAAACCAAACTTTTGGTGTTGGGTTTGGTTTTAAAAAACTTAAAACCAAACTTTTGATTCGGGGTTTGGTTTTAGCAAAAATCTGCGCCAAATCGCCCAATGCTCACCCTTAGTAAAAGGTTTTAAAGAGGTTTCACATCTTTGCCACTTACTTTTGTTACGGGATACATCTTTAAACAAAACCATACAATCAAAATATGTACGGATGTGATAATCTGAAATAGCTATTTTCCTTGTTACCTTCAAATGTATCTTAAAGTCTCCATGGAGCCGTACCCATTTTTGTTCATTATCCAACTCCTCTTCAAACTCCCTAAGCGGTTGCTCTTGCAAGCGAGTTTGATTCACCTCAAATTTTACTACAATTAATTGTTTTTGAAGATCTTAAATGTGCTTCGAGTAGTGACACAAAGGGTGTGACTTATGTTTATGCTTTATGTAAGAAGTACGTTCTGGGTATGCCTTTATTTTATTTGAATTTTCGAAACTCACTTGAAGCTTCACTTTTTCGGAGAGTGTATTTTCATTTAAATTGGATGTTACATTCGTGAAATGCTTATTTCCTCAACATATGGATGAATATTGTTTAACTTATAATCAGCCAATGAGACATATATAATAAATAGCATTACTAGAAGGATTACTAGAACAAGTAAATTAATCAAGCCAATTTGTCTTGTGATCCTATGTTCAATTATAGTGTCGAAAACTCTGTATATCAAATAAGATAAAAGCAGATTAATGATTATCATCAAGTGATAGAAGATCAATAAAATTGAGCTAAACGTTCATAGAGATTCTCTTACGACGCCATAATGATTGTGCTGACAAAATGATTGCATCTTCTTCACAAGCTTGATCACAAATTCACCCATGGCCACGATCTTCAGTTAATCAAGTTTTAATATACATTAGTTGATCATTATGTTAATTAAGTTTAGCAAATTAAGTGAAATATATACGGACTTATTTATAGGCGATACTTGGTATACTGTAGTGGATATACACTAACGCGCTACTAAAAGCCAAATGCTAAAGTAGTATATATTAACCACTAGAATATCTAAATAAAGTTGTTCAAGTTCCGAGAAGGGTTACTAAAGGGGAAAAACTTTGTAAATACAAAAGAAAAAAATAAAATAAAATAAAGGATCATCAATGATATCGCAATGATATTTTATCTATTTTTTTTCAATTCGGATATCCAAAATTTACAATTTTATCCAAATATCTATAATTTTTGAAAAACTTTTATATGAGTTTCAAAACTAACATCTCATAAAATCCAACTTTTAAATAAATTTTAATCAAATTTTCGGATATCCGAATATGGATATTTTTAAACACCCACAACCTAAATCAAGAAATCCTATAAAGTAAATTGAAAATTTTGTCGTAAAATAATAAGATTATATGACCTTTTACTCGAAATAACATTTTTTTTAATACCAAAGCCAGTTTGTTTACCCCCCTCTCCCCTCCCATATTGCCTTTTATAATATTAGTGTTCAAATGCCACTCATGTTTATTGTAATCATTTGTATTGTCAACTTTAAGAATTAAAAGAAGTTAAAAGGACACAATTGGAGGCAGAAAAAGCTAAAGAGATTTTGCTGAAAACTGAAGATGTGGGAAACGCAAAAGTAAACCATATGTTGATTATGTGAAGCGTGTAAATGGTGATTCATTGCCGTTCTAAAAAAAAGGCGACTCATCATCTTTAGGCTCAAATCAAGTTGAGAAAACTTTGATTACTGAATTATAAGATGGTGAAGATTCGGTTCAGTATAATGGCAAGAGAGATCAACAGCTTCCTGATGAAAATCTTGAAAAGGTAGTTTTTTTTTAAACTTTGAACCAATTTCTTAAATTCACTTTTCTCTAAAGGTGACAATATACGTAGGTTGGGGATATTGGGTAATGGGTCAAAAAACGAGTAAATTTTTGTCAAATATGATATTATACTATAATCTTAGCAATCTATTTCTTTAGTCAGATACTTTAAGAGGTTTTTATGCATTAAAATACACTTTGTGCAATTTTAGACCCATATGACGACCCATGAAAAACAGTTGTACATGGTACAGTTTAGTTGAAATAATCTTCCTGGAAATTTGACCATTTTACAGGATCCCACGCCAACTGTCCAATATCTGAATTGTGAAATGCTTGTCTTGCAGGCTCTCGTACAATTGGGCAAGCACAATGTGTGAGATTTAGGGACAGGATATACGACAATACCTCAAACAGAGATGCTACTTTTTAAGCCAACCTTATGAGAAACTGCCAACAAAAACAGACCTTTTCTTATACTATTCAAACTTTTCAAGAATCGCACGCCTATGAGCAAGACGAGCTTCAATGACCCCAATCTTCGTTTTGTAATCTTTCGCAGCAGAACTGTTTGCGTCCCTTTCTACCCTAAAAAAGATGGAACAACATATCATCAAAACGCTTAGAACCAACATCATTAGCAAGCTGAGTACATAAAGGAAATCAGGCCTCCATTGATTTTGCAAAGAAATGAATGTGTAAAAGATAAGTGTGTGTGTCTTTGATCTAAAACCGTGTGAAATACAAATGACAGAAATTGAAAAGTTTAAAGAGTGAAAAGAAAGAGTCTCAGTACCTCGAGACTCAAAAATAATTATAATGCAAAATACTATCACATCATAAAAAAGGTATTTTAACCAAAAAAAAATTATAAAAATATACAAAAGCAACTTACCAAAAAAAAAAAAAAAAAAAAAAAAAAATCTAAAAATGCTATTGCAAACACTATTTTAAAAAATAATAATAATAAAAAAAATCTAAAACCGTCATGCGGGAAAAAAAGTATTTAAAAAATCCGCAATCACTAGATTATTTGAACACAACGAAAAGCCATAAACCTAAAAAAATTGGATAAATAACACGACAATATAACAAAACACACATATATCGAACAAGTACAACGAAAAGCCATAAACCTAAAAAAAAGTTGGAAGATTAACACGGTAATATAACAATAAAATATAAAAAAATACATGACACCAGATAACAATACGAAAAATGACAAAATTCGACGCCCCGCCACAACGCGATGGACCAACGCCCAACTGGTATAAAACAAGAAATGACAAAACCTTTTTTCTCTTTAAGAGAAAGGAAAAAATGAAAAAAATATTAAAATAATAATATATGTCAGGCGGTCTTCACCTTCTCTTTTGCATGTTTTGGCTTGATGGACTCACTCCAATCCAACCACCAACCACCTAACCCCAACTTCATTTCATTTCTCCTTTCTACATGGCCGCTCAATTTCTCCTTCATTCCACCAATTTCTCGTCATTTTCTCGGTATTATCTCCTTTCATCAGACCCTAACTATTAATCTCACTATAATCTGATCACTTAATCGATTGTTGATACTGTTTATTTATAGATGTTAATTGATTACTACATTGACTAATTTAATCGCTTTAGATTAGTTTACGTATTAGTTTTAGATGTATATATTTTGAATTTATGTATTAGTTTGTGTATCAGATTGCGATTTTTTAGGCTTAACTGATTGAGTTATGATAGTTACGAGATGATTGCGATTGCGAAAACGGTTGAATGTAGGTGTTTTTAGGTTTGTCTATAGAGTAGAAGCGTTTTGTCGTTATTATCGAGGTTACACATTATAACTGTGGATATAAATGTTAGAACGGAAATGCAGTGAACAAGTGATAATGTTTACGAGATGATTGCGATTGCGGAAGGTTGAGTGTAGGTATTTTAGGTTGTTTGTGCGTGAGTAGAAGCGATGGCGTTGTCACGCGTTTGTGTGTTCGTTAAAACGCTGTAATGGAAATTTAGTGAACAAGTGATGATGTTTATGATGTTATGGCTGAATGTTGCTGCGATTTAGGTTAACTGAATTAGTTACGAGATGATTGTGATTGCGAATGGTTGAATTTAGGTATGTTAGGCGATTGTGAATGGTTGAAAAATGCGGATATTTTAGGTTGTTTGTGCATGATGAGTAGAAGCGTTTTGACGAGGTTATGTGTATTTGTTTTGAATATATGTATGGATGTAAAAGGTGTAATGAAAATGTGGTGAACGATTGATAATGTTTAATTGTTTATGATGTTATGGTTGAATGTTTTTGCGACTTAGGTTAACTGATTTGTTTATGATTTAGTTACGAGACGATTGTGATTGCGAACGCTAGAATGTAGGTATTAGGTTTTGTGGATAATTAAAAGCTGTAGCGAAAATGTAGTAAACAGTGGATTAGTCTGCACACATGAAGTATAATTTCAGGGACGAATAAATTTTACAATAGAAGAAAGTGGATAGGAAGCTGGATGATGTTTATTAGTTTATGATTGATAATTTAGTGTTGAGATGATTGCGAGTGTTGTTGAATGTAGGTTTTATGTTTTCTATATGTAGAAGTGCTGTCGTTAATTTCGGACTAATGGATATCTGTTGTAAAAACTGACAGAGATGAATGTTGTAACAAATATGTAGTGAACGATGGATTAGTCTGTGCGCATGATGTATAATTCATTGAGTTCATCAAGATAGCTTAGGATAGGAATCTGGGTAATGTTTATTAGTTTATGATTGATTGATTCATGTGAATGAAATTGTGATTTAGGTCAAGTAACATCATGCCGTTGAATATAGGTTTTTAGTCTATTAGTCTATAAGTATATTCATTGTCATTATTCTTGACGTTACGTCTATGTGTATTAAAATTAATCAATTGACATTGTAAGGAAATTGTAGTAAGCATGTGCCTATTAAGGGGGTGCTTGGTTGGGGGGTTAAGGGGGTGGGGAATGGGTAAGGTATTCAAATTTCAAAAGGGCCCACCTTATTCATTAGATGGTGCTTGGTGGGGGAGTGCAAAGGGATTGATTACCCCGTAGTCGGTAATCAACATTATAGAGTAAATTGAAGGGTAAGGTATTGATTACCCACATCACTCATTCCTTTGCATTCCCTTTACCTTTCCCTTTCCCTTTCACCACTTAAACCAAGCGGGCCCTAAATATAATTTCACCTAGTTCAAAGCTCTTATGAATAAATTTGATGATCGAAGAAAGTGGTTGCGTGAAGCTCTAGTTAAGTCTTTCAAATTCTAGTGTAGCAGGCATAGATTGACCAATTATGCACCTAGCTATAATGGGCCTCTAATTTTGTAACTTCTACATTAAGTCATTAACCACTATAACCTGAATACCCCATGTCCCCTACCCCATTCTGTAATTCTCTGTGCTACTCTATTCTGATATCATCTTTATCTTTCAACGAATCAACGCCCTCTAGTTTGTTTTTGCTCTTAATCATTTTCGTGCTATTAAATTTTATCCAAATTTATTATCCCTTCCATGGCCGCTGACTTGTTTTCCAGTATCTTCCGCTCCCCTTATTATTACAAGTGAGCTTTCTGTCTTCACTCTGAGCCAAACTTCAATTTGAATAGCATTGAATATATTTTCTGATTGTTTGTTTGCAGTGAGTATGGACATCAGCTCTTATATACATGGTTTTCTACGTTGGAATGTTACAAATCGTAGTGATTTATTTGGTCAAAGACTCAAATCTATAGCCAAAGTATGAAACATGAATGCATGATAATAATTGGCTTGCTCTTTTTATTTTGACAAGATATGATACCAAGATATATATAGTTTACCTAGTTTGAGTTGCATAACAGACTTGATTAGCAGTAGGTATTAAGTTATGTGATATTTGTTTTGGAGGCTTATCGTGATTCAAGTAACACTATTATTTATTCTGTGCACGATATATATGAGAATGACACTTTTAATGGTTTGACACGTTTCCCTTTGTAAGGCTAGTGGTAATTGTGACCAACATCACAACGGCCAACTCAGCGCTACATCAACTTCTCTCTCTACAACCAACATCACCATCAAAACATACCCCACGTAAACACAAATATACCCCACAAAAACCAAAATATCACACACACACAACTTACACAATTTGGTCGTCTGAACGACCGAGTTCTCCCAAAACTGCAACTTCAACACATGCATATAGGGTGAGTGTAATAAGGAGAGACTCGTCTTCGGGGTGCCACGGAAGCAAAGCACGCATCTTCAACTTCTTATTACCACTAGTCTAAGTCATTAGTATAGAAATATGATAATAAAAATAGTCTTACATGACCTAAGACATGTATCTTTTATAAGTTATTAGACTGAAGTTCGTTAAATTATGTAACTGTGTCACAGGGAATATGCTGGATCAGAAGAAAGTACAAAGTTTAGTAAGAAAGGGCAAGAGAACGATGGCTTTTCAACAAATAACTTTTTTCAAGGGTTTCTGTCCAGGCATTGCATTTCGTCCCAAAAAAGTGTCACACTAAGCTGGTCTTCATCAAGATCATTGTCATCTATTGCCTCTTTGGGCAGAGAGACCATCATTGCTGAGGATTTTCCTTCTGTGAGTATACCACACAGTGATGAAGTGGAATTTAACCGTGTTAATTGCCTTGTATGGGTATTGCATGAATCTGCAAGGAGCTTTTCCCTTGCAATCCAGAATCAGCCGTTGGCTAGGAGTGGGCCTGAGCTTTCAAATGCATGGATTGGAGTAGATGTACATTTGTGGCATAAACGCATGGCATATCAGGTATTTTGATAAACAAAGTTGTAATACTCTCCCTGTTTGATGTTCAAAGTAAACTATAAATCAACCTTGATATTGGCCACTTTTGTATGTTCTCTGGCATGTCCCTGTTTGATGTTCAAAGTAAGCAATAGATTACAGTTCAGTTAAATCTCAAAATTACGTGAAACCTCAAACCTAGCCTCATCGGCTGTTTGACCAAAAACTTAAATCCGAACCTAACTTTATTTCATGATTCTTATTAGACTGAAAAAACTATCAGGTAAGCAGAAATCCTAACTTAATGTTGTATTACAGGTGGCAGTTTGTGCGTTATTAAAAGCTGCAATTGAGGTGGAGTTGTTTCTTTCTCAAAAGCGTTACAATAGTCCTGTAAGTGAAATGTAAGTACCATCTGGAAGTGGTTGGCTTAAATGAGTCCTTAGACATGTTTTGCCTTTCAATGTTGTTAGCATTCGGGAAGTTCCAACGTAGAGAAGTATCTTAGGATGGGAAGGGTGGTACTTTTTGTTTCTTGTCCATTTATAAAGAAAGTCAGTTTTTAATAGTTATGCCATTGACTCCTTGTGGCCTGACGATCTATTTATGCTTCTATCTCAGTCTGTCTGCAAAGGCATTGTTTCTAGGCGAGTTTGTTGAGAATCAGTTGAATGCCAAGCACCCCAAATTGGTGCAGTGGTTTAGAACTGTAGAGCTTCCACGTATAGCCGGATCATTTATCCCACTATTCAAACAGTGGTCTGTGGAATATGCGGGAAGGTAAGCAAGTAAAATCAGCATTTTGACTAAATAAACCATCATTTACCCTTCACAGCAATGATCAAATTGCAATGAACATTGCTTCTTGGCATGGAAACAGTCAACAGTTTTGTTATTGAGATGGATAGTATATGCTTAGATAGCAGACATTTAAAGCAAATTTATTCAGTGGTGTTGCAGGAGTCATTCTGGCTATAAGTTGCTGCACTGCAGTGAGAAAGTTAGGATCAGGCCGTATTGCTTGTGCTTTATTTACAGAGTCAATTGATGATATCTTGGTGGAGCTTATGGACTTATCATGTAGCCTTGTGACAGCAGATAAGTTGCATCAGTTGGCGCTTGAGGCAGGATTTGAAGACGAATTTTTATTGCATTTTGGCAAAAAAGTTCTTCCGAATAAGAACATTGAAGATGTGGAATTTTGGATCGGTCTGGTCCAGAAAAAACTTATGTTTGCATTTCACAGAGAAGGCGTGATAACAGGGGAATTGACATTCAGTGATAATGTGAGCATCACAACCTCATCCTTTTTTTCCAGTTTTCTATGGGAAATTATAACAGAAACATTAACAAGGGGCTTAATTTTCCAGAATTCCTTATACCATGTTTGCCTTGGCCTTTAGTGTTCTTTGCATTAAAAAGTGATAAGAACCGCTGGTAAATATACAAATGGACTATTGCATAAATTGGTTCTGGGGAAACCTTATAAAAGGTTGTAAGTTTTTATATACTAGGTCATCAACCTCCAAATATTTCATTTCAAGGTAGACTGACTGGTAACTGGTTAAAGTGGGGCAGCTGATGTGTTGGTAAATTGTGACCATTCTAAAATTATTTTAGTGGGTTGACTTGGCTCTAACATGGCCCTGAATAGCGGTTATTTCAGGTGGTTACCTTGAATCATTTATATACCTAGATGGTGTTTTCTGTCATTAAATAAGTCGGTTACCCAGAACATATATTAGACTAAGTTGAGTACATTGTGCTGGGATTTATTTGGAAGAGGTTATTTGTGTGATATACTAATACCGTAAGATCATACAGATTGAAGAGACTACTTTGGCTACTCTTGGGATTTTTGCATTTCTTGGAAGAGAGACAAGATTATTCTTATCAGAAATGAACATTAAAGATCTTGATGAACAGATCAAGGACTTCCTTAGGTAAATTGCTAAATTGGTCAGACACGGGCTTCTAATAAATAAACAGATTTTGAAAGCTTTGAGGTTTTCCAAATTGCAGTTACTTGGAGTGTGGTAGCCTTTATATATGTCCCGAATTTAACTCCTTGCCCGAGTATCAGCTCTTCATCGAGGTTTGTAGTTGATTAAAATGATTTATTTCTTATATAAATTGAATGATGAATCATGCTGATGTATATTTGTTTGATTGCAGGTCGTTGTTGATGAAATTGGATGGCTTGACTTCTATGCACCACTTAGATCCAAATTTCATCATGATGGAAGAAGATCAAGGCAACATGCTACCCAGGCAGAAAAGGAGATAATTCTATATACTGTTCTTACTGTTTGCTATGATGTTTTTTCCGGATATGCTCACTATAGCAATTCATCTCTACAACCCATGGATAAAAAATTGCTTTCGTTTTTGCTTCGAAGGTAGTTCAAGATTACTTGGATAAACAAATTCTGCTGGTTAATCAATTTCATACTAGCTGCATGAAACCTATTCTTGAAGAGTAGAATAAAATCACCTTAGTACTTCTCCATTTTAACCGAATTTAGAAGGACTTTAATTTCAAGTTCACATGATGCATCTCCTTTTATCAAATGAATCTTTTATTTTGGTCATTTATATTTTGTCGAACACCGAACATCTAAATACTACTAATGTAAAACAACCATCCAAGCACTGCTTCCTATACTTGTTTTGTCACAGCTGATTATTTGATTTTGACTACCAGACCATTCAAATCTCTTTCAATTTACATTTTATACACCTCCTAACTTGATTTGAATTTATTAAGTTACATCTGCTTTTGTATTGGCAGTCAGACCTTATTATCTTCTTGTCTCGAGGAGTATTGGGCTGCTTACGATAAATCAGGGTAAGTCAGTTTATTTACCATTTCTTTAGACTGAGTGCCTGCCTGCATAGCTCAAAGATGAGTAGCTTATATGTGTCAAATCTTCCGTTTGCAGTGAATCAATGAAGTTTTCAGAGAGAGTTCCTTCTGACTCAACACCATCTGTACCAACTAACAAAGCCATAACAAGCTCGTCTATATTATTGGAAGCTCAGCAAAATCCAGCTGACTTGATGAAAAGGAGAAGTAGTCAGGATGGGTCTACAATTAGGAAGGTATAAGTTCTTTTTCTAGGTGCAATCATCTGTCAATACTTGGTTAAGACATTGTACTTGTGTTTGAGAACAGTGAAAGGGAAAAAAATAGCTAAAAAAGAGACGAGTCAAATGGGTTGAATGCATAAAACATATCTGAGTGTCTTTCAAAGTGTATTTTAATTCCATACAAGTATATAAACTCTTAATTCTCTTTACTCAGTTTTTGTAATTATTATTATTTAGTATTATTACACAAAAGAATAGATGATGGGCAAAAAAGTGGTTGTAGGCAATTTAACCTGACCCATGAAAGAATTAACTATCTTAGGACCCAGCATCCAAGGCCACCCAATTTGCCACCTCCAGGTAAATGTTACTCATATGTGACTAAAGATCTGGGGATTGGGGTATTGGAAACATTGTCTATGCAAAGTGTGTATTATATACCATTATGTACACTGGCTTCCCTTACCGACCCTCACAAACACAAATAGTACTGGTGCAAGTAGAGTTGACCCTCCGAAGATTCTATCCTCTCAAAATTTTAAAGCAGGTGTGTGGTTGTTCCGTTTTTACAGTGATCATACTATGTTTAATAATCAGAATTCGATTACCAGTTGTTTTTAAATGTGTTTCTATCGTTAGTTGTAATGATATGAGACAACTTTTACACAAAAAGACTAAGATTTCTTTGGAATGAGAGTAAAAGTCTGAAATTAGATTAAAAGAAGGGGTAAATAGGTAATATTCTTTTATCTTTACGTAATCAGTTTGTTGCAACTAGAATAAAACTGATTATCTAATGCTAGGTTAGGTATTTGACTCCTAAGTAATCAGAAGCACATGATTTGTTCGCCAAAAAAAAAAAAAAAAAAAAAAAAAAAAAAAAAAAAAAAAACTGATAAGTACTGTATCAATTTAAGTCGACACTAGATCCAAACCGCAAATCCAAGCACCCCCTAAGTCTACGTTAATTGGGAGCTCAATAACTTTCTATATGCAGTTCTTACATCCATTTTTCATATGTTTGATCTCGTCTCTGTTACTTCTTTTCAGGGCACTAATTTACAGGGTGAGAGGGAAGGTGGAAGTGAAAGAAAACCGTTGTATGAACGCTTTGTGAGAGACTCAACAAAGAAGTTGGTCACTGTTAGTAATGTAAGCCTCTAAAAACTATTGTTAACAAGTATTTGCGACATTGTTTTGACATCAATGTCATATAGGACATATGGATGGGCACTCGGTTGCTATTTATAGATGTAAAGGATGCTTTTGGGCTTCTTGTGAAGCAATTGCGTGGCAACAAGATTACAAATAGAGAAAGAGGGAAGATAGATAGAACACTCAATGATCTTGCAAATCTTGTTCCAATCACAATTCTAATGTTAATTCCTGTAAGCATCTAATACAATCTATTCACGAATTGTAGATTCCTTTTTTAAACCGTAAGTTTTTTTTTTTTGGTTGGATTTCCTCGTCATTTTTTTTTTCATTTGTACAACTATTTCCATCTGTGAACAGGTTTCAGCGGTGGGCCACGCAGCAATGCTAGCAGCAATCAAGAAGTACATGCCATCATTGGTACATTTCGTTAACACCATCTAGTCCTTCATCCTCTTTAGTTGCTTATTTAACAAGTGTTTAGAATGGGCGGGTAGGGTTGACAGAAGTCGCTAACCTTTTTTTTCCCCATTTTTCAAGTGAATAATTAGTATATTGAAGGGCTAATTACAAATAAGAGGTAACCAACTTTGATATGATATCTGCATCGGGTAACCAATTCATTTTCTGTCACATAAAACCGGTGAAGGCTCAAAAACATTGATATAATAAGATAATCTTTCTATTAAGGTTTTCAAGCCGCACATCCACACCACGTTAAAAAAAATGTCAACCTGGTCAAAAATTACCGGCAAGCCACATTGTCCTTACCCTAAATCGAAAATTCTAAAAGCTTGTTACCCTAAAGCACACTTTTGAAATTTTGATGGCTTTTCTGGCCTAAAATGGTTGGTAACCTAAGTTAGCAATCAAACGAAAGTTAGTTATCTTTTCTATGCACGTAGTACCCATCTAAATAATGCAGTCTTCCATATTTGTGAAACAAAGCAATATAGAATTTTGACTTATGGTTTAAATCTACCATTTCTATTTGTTTTCTTCATGATTTTCTTGTTTACATTTGTCCGACAGATACCTTCTCCATATTCATCTAAACGTCTCAACCTGGTGAAGCAACTTGAAAGAACAAAAAAGATGGAAGTTGAATCATGGGCTGCTGAAGATCTGGGTCGAGCTAGAGAAACGAGTAAAGAAAAGGAAGAAGATAAAAGTTTTACAGTGACAATGCCATAGTAACAGAAGGTGATGGTAATTTGTAAATAAGTAGATGTTAATGTACAATCAATTTAGATGTTACATGAGTTCATGTGCAACTCGACATGTTGTTGGTCTCCTACAGAATTTAGTTGTGAGGTCTCATAGTTGCAAAGGAAATGTTTCCTATGTATCTTCGGCTTATTTTGTTACTTGAATAGACATTTGTAAAAAAGTAAAGTTGTCTTTTTTAACAAACAAGTTTCGGAAAGACTTAAGCTCTTATGTGTTTTCACCTTTTATGTTTGCTTGTTACGGATCATTTTGTCTGAAAAACTGCGATATTATTCATTCCTGGGTTGTCATAGATGGCTAGAAGAATTCACTGTTTCCTTTATTAGCCCAAGTCCAATTTGGATTTTCATATTTGACTTAGTCTTACAGTCATTAGAAGATGTTCCAGAGATTGGTTTTGGTCCATAGGGTTTTCTGAGATTATGTAGTTTAGAGGTATTTTGAGTAGTTTTCAATATTTATTGAAATATGAACATATAGGATGATGTGTTCTACGTGGGAATGGAGTGAGAATTCTTTTCCTGTGACGGGAAAACATCATAACACTATACAGTTGGTATTTTGATGCGTGCTTTAATGGTGATTATGCTATATAGTATATAGTTGGAAACAAAAGTAGGCTGCGCAAACACGTAAAAGGGGTGTTTGGATGGTAACTAGAAATTATTATGGGTGTAGGTTTACTATTGCGGTGGAACCGGAATGCGTTTGTACCCTGGGCCCTTTATCTGCTTCAGGTATGCCTATTGGGACTATGTCATCTTATATTTTCCAGCTGTCCTTAGCAAAAGAATAAGTAATGAATTATTTTAAAAGAATTATACCTAAAAAAAGGAAATTTAGGACATCTTATGCCCAGTATATTGACATTGATTTCTAAATCACAGTTTAATCTGCAGGTACCATAACCAGTCACTTGCCAATCTGTTGCTAAAATCTGAAATAACTCCTGTGAATTATGTTTTAGGTAAGTGAATCAATTCATCAATTGTACACTAAAAGTATCATTTTGCACATCACAAGTCACAACATTGAATAATCAAACAAGACTGTAAAAACAAATCTGAAAACAGAATAAATGGTTCATGACTTCATGCACAAATCACATCCCACTGGATAGAGTTAACTTCAGCAATAGTTTTCAACATTTTGACCAAATCTAATGAGAAATAAAACCAATCATTTTATCTTATATATCCACCCTTGTTTAGTTATCTTACTTTTTGTAGTATGTCATGCTTAGTTGTGAGGTTCAAAATTCCTGTTTAAAGCAATGAGGTTGGCGAGAGCTCAGATTTACACGGCATAACCGAGGTGTCCCCATGACTGTTTCTAATCTTTTCTCCGCCCACCCGCAAAATATGTGCCAAGTGGGGTTTGAACCTGAGATCTCTTGCTAGAACATCAGAGTGTCAACACCTTGGTGGTGGTTTGTTTAATGTCATACATACTAACTTACCTTCTATAAAAGAAGTGCATATAATTAGAGCTTTGCTACACATTCTTACATTTCCATCCTACAAATTCTCCTACACTCACAACCATGTTACATTAATTTTTTCTCTCTCATTCTCTCTCTGCATTCAAACCGTCAATTCTACCACTTGGCATGATTCTGTGAGTAGGACACTTTGTAAGATGATAACGTAGGAATATGTTGCATTTTCCAATTATAAATCCCGATAAGGGTATCTTGTTACACCATAAAACAAATTTTTTAGATACAGAATCTACTTTTTTCCCATAAAATTGGTACTGTACTACCGTGTATGATGTTTGATGGCAGATTGGCAGGGGTCAAATAATCACATGCATTTATGATACAGTTAGGCCCACCCACACAGTAAAAAGAACCAAACAAAAAGGCCCAATAAAGCAAATAGGCCCACCACTATCTTATCTATAATTGCTTCACCAACTTCACTCATCTTTCAATATCAAACTTAAAATGCTTGAACCAAACATATAAACATAAACAAACAAAAACCAAACTCCATTAATGTTTCATAAATAACAATAAGATAGAAAAAAGAAAGAAAAACAAATAAATTGCTTTTCTTCCTTTATTACAATGACAAATTGGTTTGGTTTACATCACAAAACTAAATCAATTAAAAATCACTTGAGAGGGGAGCATGTTCATGGTTCATGAACACATTGGGGTAGACAATTCCGGCTAAGCCACCACCAATGAGTGGTCCAACCCAGTAGATCCAGTGGCCAGAGAAATCACCGCTGGCCACAGCTGGACCGAAAGATCGGGCTGGGTTCATTGATCCACCAGAGAATGGGCCGGCTGCCAAAATGTTGGCACCAACAATGAACCCAATAGCAATGGGTGCGATTGTGCCCAATGCGCCCTTCTTGGGGTCACATGCGGTGGCGTAAACGGTGTACACCAAAGCAAATGTGATGATGATTTCCATGACAACTCCTTGGATAGCTCCAACTCCAGCTGCAACTCCGTGAGTGGGGACAGCCTAAAAAGATACAATTTGTATAAGTATATTATGTAATAATCTTTCTTAAATACGGAGTAATATGATAGTGCATTATTAACAAAGGTTACTAAACTTTGCGTTTTAACAAAACTGTTCATAATATATTGCAATATATTATATGTTTTAATCCATTATCCAAGCTCCCATTTCCACAAAAAAAAAAAAAAAAAAAAAAATAATAATAATAATAATAAATAAATAAAAAAATAAATAAAAATTGTTCATAATGTATTTTTAAGTTTTTGGCTTACCAATCCTCCGGTAACATAGCTAAGAAGGTAGCAAGCAACAACGGATCCAAGACATTGTGCAATCCAGTAAAAGATACCGGTTAGGATAGTGATTTGACCACCAACAGCCAATCCAAATGTGACAGCTGGGTTGACGTGGCCACCGGAGATGTTGGCACCAATGGACACTGCAACGAAGAGTGCAAGTGCATGGGCAACAGCCACTGCCACCAAACCAGGTGGGTCAAGAGCTGCATCGGTTGTCAACTTAGCTGCCAAAAAAGAAACACAAATTTACGTGAGCAAAGAAACTTGCATGGGAAAATAATAATTTCTTAACATATTTGTAGTGTCGGACTCAGGTTTATGAATGACCAGATGCACGAACTTTGTTTGACATAAATAATGCGTTAACTATACTAGACATGTAACGCAAAAATTCGGAAAAAAGAAATCAGGATTTTTGACGAAAATTAACACTACGCGACAAAAATTCATGTGGTTAACAGGACCTGTGAGCCCTGCATTTTATAGGACTCTTGTTAACAATCAAGTTACTTACGTCTAGTGACTAGCTATGAACAAAATGTATTTATGGTCATTTGAAAAAAAAATAAGTTGGTGATAAAATGTACTAGTAGGTATTTTTACTAGCAGTTGCGTACCATAGGCGATGGCAGAGCCGACACCAGCGAAGACGAAGAGGAGGGTGGAGATGAACTCAGCAATGTAGGCTTTGATGGAGCCAAAGCTAAAAGAGTCATCAAAACGACCAAAGGCAATTCCAGGCATTTTCTTAAAAAATTTATAAAAAAACAATAGGGAGTGATAAAGAGATGAGGAGAATTGGGAGTGGGTGGTTTACAAATGACACTAAAGCCCCTTTATATAATGAAAATTTTCAATTATAATATTGTGAATAGTATTGTAAACAATTGATAAGGCCAAAATATGTGTATTTTTAATTTTGAAAATGCTGAGTTAAGAAAAGTTTGGTGTCATAATCAATGTTATTCAATTCATGATTATCTTTTACAATAATTGTGACTAAACTATAAATAAACTTGAATTCACATTTTATTACTCTCTCCGTCTCAAAATAATTGTCAACTGTTGATTTTTTCGGTCTTTACTTTTCAACTTTTACATTAAGTATTTTTGTTTATATTACATAATACTTGATACAAAATATATGAATAAATTGAGTTTTAAATAGATTCATTAGTACAATTTTTATCAAAAATTGTATAATACAAACAAAAATATTTATAGTTAAAGTTGAGAAAGAAAGACCGAAAAAATAAAAAGAAAACAATAATTTTAGAACGGTGGGTAGTAAGAAATGAACTATCACATTGTCATACATCAAATTAGTGAGTGTATTCTATATAACTTGTTCATTGTTTTCCTACCTTTTAGGAGGAAGATGATGAGGTAAGAAAAATTGGGGTTGTCTTGACTCTTGATAATAAACTATGACCATGAAGTAACTACTATCACAAAATTTGCTCTTGAGGACTAATAGAGATATTTAAACTCTCAACTCCTTGATAATTATTTTCACAAGTTATATAAACGTATAACCTTTTTAACTTTCCAATTATATCTCCATCTTCATTTTCACCTCATTAGTTATCACTCTTGTTATTGATAAGTCAAGTTATCTAAACGTATAACCTTTTTTAGGTGAGGTTTAGTTCTTATCCATGAATCATTTAAGGATATTTCTACGATGTTTAAGTATTCTATTCGTGACAGATCGGGGTTCAATTGTCATATCAACATCAAGAGTTTTCTATTGCCATATTTGCATCCAGTGGTGGACGCAAAAATTGATCATATATAGGGTATGCACTTCCAAATTCTTTTTGAAAAGAGTATGCACTTAACTCATAAAAGAAAGACAGTTTTCATTCGGATGTTTTTCGAAGAGTATGCACGTGCATACCATCTAGATATGTCTGCCATTGGGTCCGACGCGATATAGGCAAAGAAGCAAGAGGTCGTGCTTCTGGTTTATCGATTTGTTTCTTGGTAAATCCGATTACGTTCTCAAAATACAAATTTAAGGGAGTATATTCTACGGGATTGGCACAAAAATGTTTGATGTTATATTCTTTAATTGTTCCTGGTACTCATGAGGTTTAAGTAATCAAGAATATGCCTTGATATATACAGTCTTCTCAAGAATATGCTTTTGCTTTGCATCAAGATTACTATTAGACTAAGTGTAAAGCGTCATGACCGTGGCCATCATTATCACATCAGCATAATCTCAGCTTTCTCTATCTATAACCAACTTAGTGTAATAAAGCAACTGTATTCAATACTAAAATATGTACATACCCCCACTTAAACCAAAATATATCCCATAAAAAAACATTTAATAAAAGTACCCATACACGGAACAAACTTACACGACTCGATCATGCAGTTAACCAAGTCTTAAAATGCTTCTTGCAAAAGTCACCGCAACGCAACAGGGGAGACACACCTTTTTTTTTTTTTTTTTTTTTTTTTTTTTTTTTTTTTTTTAAAAAAAAAAATCTTTTTTCCCCCTTCTTCTCACCACATAGGAGATGGACGCATTGTTCTTTTGCCTATTACATGTGGTCTTATGGCTCATTGATTCTCAAATCTCAATATCTACATTGTAAGTTGTCTTGATACTATGCTTGAGATCATTCAGTTCGTTTCATAGTGTAGTATTTATGAGATAGCTTTGTAAAATTTTCATTTAAAGTGATAAAAAAGGCCTACTTCTAAAAATACCTATTAACAAAATTAAATTAAGAAACGTTTATTAGAGCCTTTGGCATAAATGGTTGCACACTTGCACGACTAGTGATCTACATTATCATCGTGATAAATTAAATTATCTTCATCATTAAGTTAGTATAATTTAAAAATTGGTATAAAAGTAATCAAGGAATAGTAAATGCTTGTATATACATCTAGATTTAAATTAAATAAATGTATTTATTTGATATTTTAGATTATCCATCACATCCCAAAATGTTTTTTATATCTGCAAAAGAATATCGATTATTGTAGTTTTTTATAACTGATAATTGCTAACTAATACTTAAAAATATATTTAACAACATATAGATTATTTTTTATCTATTAAAAAGTTGGATAATAGAATTTTGAAGATAGAAAGGAATATAATGTTGTCTATGCAAATATAAATGTGGGGGTGGAATCCTGGCTGTCAAGAACATGCTTCTTATGGAAGTGTTATATTTTATGATACACCATATGTCTTGTTATGTTCGTCGTTTGATCAATCTTCCAATGGATATACTTCATCATCACTCCTACTCCCACACAATAAGATGAGTGATACGTTATGTCACAGCCGTCTACGAGGGCGTGCAGGATGTGCTGTCGCACATGGTTTCTAAATTATAAGGGTCTTAAGAATTTTATATAATATGTATATGTATTCTATAAATGTGACTACAAGAATTTGATTCAAGAAGTTGCATTGAAAATGATAGCCGAAGTATTTTAAAATAATTATATCTCATATTATCTTTTTAAAAACGATTATTTTAGTTGATTATCATAGAAGAAAAAGCAAAAACGTTGTGTTAGATTTTACAATTTTATTTGATTTTCCTTTAGTTTTCTTCGTAACTTTCAGAACCATATACTAGAGTACTAGACTGTTCCTTTTGTAAACAAACTTACATATTTAGATGACTCACCATATTCTAAAACAGGGAATCTGTTATATTTAGATGACTCACCATTGCTATCATGAAGTAGCTCAAAGCATAGTGAAATTGTCTCTTTACTCATAAAGTACATAAACTATTTTATCAAACGTAACTTTATTGCTAGCTTTTTGTTAGAAAAACATGACACTATGCTCAAATAAATCTAATAAATTCTGTTAGATGTTGTTGTCACTGAAATTTCAATAAGTTATACGAATAATCAGAAATATTATTGCTTTCGTCGCAAAATTATTGTTAAGAGAGAAAAAAAAAAAAAAAAAAAAAAAAAAACACAAAATTTAACAAAAGTGAAACCTGGACATTTCAATAAGTCAAATATCAATTCTACCAGCTAAACATTTTTTTTTCCTCTATTGGTTCAAATGAAAAGTGAAATTTTGAGATATTTGAAAATGAAAATATGAACTATAAACACCTTTTTTTTTCTAACGTCAATGGGACTATTCGATAATAACTATGATTGATTAAAGTTGGCGAAGAGGAAAACATAATGAACACTATGGGCCACAAAGTGCACCGACCATCTTTTAAAGAAATGATTCGAGACGTTTTGGTTGGTATGGTCATGTTATATATAGGAGTGGTTTAATTTTGGCTTCATCTTTTTATTGTTGTTTTAAAAATATTTTATATCTTCCTTTTTTCGTATTGGAATTATATAGTTGTTCATGATTCTTAATAAGCAAATAAATGTATAGAGTTATAGTTCTAGATTTACAAATTATGCTGTACGATGACAATTGTTTTACTGTAGTTCTGAATATAGTAAAATAAAAAAGTAATGTTACAATTGCAAAATAAAATATAATCTTATTTCGGGTCTCCAACCAAATCAAGAATCCGTTCAAAAAAATTTGAAAATGACAACGAAACGACAATAAACAGTCTAAAATTCTAAATTCCAGTTCATATTTTGATCTTATTGGCCCAAAATGATTTTAGACCACTCGATAAGATAAGGTCTATTTTTGAAGCAAAGATAGCAAACAGCTATTCGTGAAAAGTTATATTTTGTGGCTCATGTCAAAATCAAATTGTCAAATATCTATTGAATGCTGCTGGACTCTAATCTTGGGAACTTGGGCCATGAAGAATACAAAAATCCCAAAATAATTTAACAGTCTTTGATTTCATCTTTTGGGCTGCTTGGCTTAGCCTTTTTGAAAAGCTTCAAAGGCATATCCGCATATGCTATTGGCTCCGGGGAGGGATCACGAAGAGGGTAGGCGTCGCCGTGTCGGCATTGGGTCAGCATTCCCATAGTGGGCGAGTCGGCGTGTTTGCGTGATGGTCAGCTTTGGGGGTTCCGCAAAGGCAACCCGATCCCCTTTTTTGTCTTTCCTATTTTTTAAAAAAAGAAAGTTAAGAGGTTAGAATTTAGAACTATCTTATAGGAGCAAAGCCACTAGACCATAGTATATGTGTGCGAGAAATGTACATTTTAGTGAAAAGTGTGATCACAGCTCTAACACCCTAGTACACTCTCTTGAAATTGCAACGCACCAAGGCTCCCAATGTATATCGCCTCTAGACTTGATTAAGTTTTAAAAGGATGTCCCTTGTAATTTAAGTATCCTCTATGACTATGTTCGTTCTTATATGTCGACTGGAACTTAACTCATTCGTAGTGTCTTGAATTCTTTTTCATGTAAGTGCGTGTATTGCAGCCGATACATAAGTTTGAGCTCATCAATACTAAACCATCTTAATTAAACCGGTTCAAGAGTTCACGTCTTCACGTTGGGGTTTGTTTCGCCAACACTTCATGATGAATTTCCAAAAATTTTTCTAGTTTGTAGCTCCGCTTATGCTTCATAATCAAGCAATACGTTCCTTAACATTCAATAACCAATTTACACAAATTAAGTATCGATAATTAGGAAATTGGTATCTATTGACACTTAAAACAGGGACTTACGCCACAAAAATATGTAAAAATCGAGTAATATCTATTATCAGCTTTTTTTGGTATATCTAACTTGTATAAAATGATATTTGTTTGGTGTAAAACACACCAAATGTAAAACTGGAAATAAATATTTTCGTTTATGTAAGTGAAATTTACAAATTTAACATCAAACAAATAGAAAAATCATTTTAATTATATATATATATATATATATATATATATATATATATATATATATATATATATATATATATATATATATATATATATATATATATATATCTTATAACAAATCAATTTCTAAAAGACCATTTTTTAAATCTTGAATTAATATAGTTTTTCTAAATTACCCTTAGTATCGCTTAATACATTTTAAGTTTAATCAAATTGTAAACTTGAAACTTTTAAAACACACTATATAATTTTAAAAAACACACGCTTCGCAGTTAAACTAAAATCATAATTTCGCAAGTATAATTATTTGCCGTTATACACCGTCGTTTTGCTCGTCTAGTATCTTATAAGAGATTAATTTTTAACTTTTATATTTAATGAAAGTTATTTGTAAAAAGACTTTTAAGAAGAGATTAATTTTTAACTTTTATATTTAATGGACGTTATTTGTAAAAAGATTTTTAAATTTTATTTATAATGAAAGTTATTTATAAAAACATGGCGAATTATATGAGTAGAACAATGCGGAAGTATATTTAACCATAGAATACGTTCTTATATTTAATATTTTGTTTAAAAATATTATTATAAACTCCCCTTCATTTCTTCCACCTTCCTATGTGGGACAAATGCAAAAACACAGATTTATTAATAAAAGGAACAAATCTTTACATCTCACCAAGTGGTGTAAAGGCAGAATAGCAAATTTATAAGAAAAAACGACCACAGTTGGATACTTACATTGATAGTATGATACAAAGATACATGATCCAAGTATAAAGAGAACAAGTTAAGTAGATGCTAACGTGTATATTATTTGTTGCTTTTGTTCATTCTAATGCAAAGTAAATACACATTAGATTATGATGCTTGAATCACTATCGTTCGGCTCTGGAGTAATGAGTTTATCGGATGCTATTAGTCTCTTACACTCACTATACAAGAAACAAATACGAATTCCAGCAAACAGGATGCAGGGATACTGTCTAGCGACTTAGATCATCAAACGGCAAAGAAAAGATGCGACCAAACTGGTCACCAATACTGATTGACCAGATTCAATGACTAAAATTTCTATGGAACTAAAGGAACGATTTACATTCAGATAAGCAAAACAAAAACGGAAGAACTAATTATTACATTAGCATACCTAGCCCGATCACATCTGAGCCTTTCATGATCCTTAATTGCTTGCATGATGTCTACAAACATCCTGAAAAAAACAAAAATACATCAATTGAGAATTAGACTGTTTGAACTTTGAAGTCTATATATATTTTTTGAGTCTTGAACTAACAAAATATATTATCATAATTACATTTTATCTTTGTTCTACAAAATGACGGCAAAAAACAAATTAGATTAACTTACTCCCCTGGAACATCACCAACAAGCTAAGTCTCCGATCACCATCTTTATCTTCATACGTTAGTACACATTCGTCGTGATTTAAAAGATCCTTCAAGTTACTTTATGTAAGCCTTTCTTCCCTCGTACTCCTCTAGATGCACATTGACCTAATTCAGAACAAAAAATTCAACCATCACTTTTACATCATATTCTTATTTTCAACTTTTTTCACAACATGTAACTTATATTTTGTTTTGATTAAAACACACCAGATGTGTAACTGTAAACAAATAATTTCATTTAAATAAGTGAAAATCATACAAATTGAATACAAAAAGAATTAAAAAAAAATCATTTTAATTATAAATCTTATAAAAATTGCTTCAAAGCTTTTATGATGATTATTTAAGGAAGAATTAGTTCTAAAAACTTAGAAAGAATCAAAGGTGTACTACACCACACAATTAATGTATTACACACTTATATCTTTCTAAGTTCAGTATATAATTTGGAAATGTTCTTATAAACTCCTTTCATTTCTCTGACCCATCTATGTGGGACAAATGCAAAACACAAATTTGTCAAATATAGGTATTAGTTTTTACTTATCAGTCTTGTCACCAAGTAGTGTGAAAGGCAGAATCACAAAGTTTTAAGAAAAGACGACATCAAATGCATATTACACGATACAAAGATTATAGCATCAAAGTGTATTGGTTGTTGCTTTTGCTTATTCTAATGCAAGTAAATACACATTGGTTCAACTGTGAAGTAATGAGTTTATTTGATGCTATTAGTTATAGTTCTCTTATAGTCAATCAGATCAGCTCTACAAGAGTAAACTTATGAGCTTTGACCATGTGATGATGGACTTAAAACCATCAGACTTCGTTGGCCAAATATCGGATATAAGGTTGTTAATAGTCAAACAAGTTATTAAATAATGTACAACTACTAGAAGCAATGCAAATTCTAGCAATAACACGATGATCAATTGTAATTACAGAAACGGGAAGCAACGATACTGTCCAGGCGACTTGAATCATCAAACAGCCAAAAAAAAGATCCGGCCAAACAGGTCAGAGTCGTGCAACTAATACTAATTGACCAAATTTGATGACTAAAATTTTTAATTGAACAGAAGGCATAAAGGAAAACATTTTCTTTCAGATAAGCAACAAAAATGGAATAACAAAATTATTTACATTCGAGAAATGCGGGCAATATATTAAGCACATACCATGAAAACCAAACACGCGCGTCATATGTTTCCTTTTCATTTATGGCTTTTGCTCACAAGAAAAAGATTAAAATGCATCCATAAGTTATTGAAAATACGAAAAATATAAAAAATATCAAAGATCCTTTTAGCATGTCCATCAGATTTATCATACTTGGTTCTTCCACTTTCAATAAGTCTAAATCATAACGCATATTTACAAAAATAAACAAGAGTGTTTCCATAAGCCGGTGGCAAAATGAGTCGTTTGGATCTAAGCATGTTCAGGTCCAAACGGGTAAGTTTTGGTGCGGTCAGGTTGTGTTGACCCAAAACACATTTTGTTCATTTGTTTTAGTAAAGATCCATGAGATTATGCATTATAATACAATTTGGGTTACTTTCGACACCTTAGAAATAAAATATAACTCGCATTGACCCGTTTATAAAATGGTTCTGGTAACATAAGCAGTTATACAATACCCGATCCCATGCTTCTTACCCTTTCATAATCCTTAATCGCTTGCAGGAGTCCACAAACATCCTGAAAAAACAAAAATACACCATCTTTTATCAAGCAAGTCCTAAATCGGGTGAGTGACATCCAAATCCCACATCAATTGAGAATATAGAGACAGTAAGCCCCTTAAAATGAAATTAGTGGGCTACTAATTGTAGGCTTTCAATATTACGTGTCTTTATCATAACATCAGTTTACAATATATATAGTCAGAAACCCTAAAACATCAGACTATCGGGCCGTAGCCCATACAAACAACTAATGGGCTATAGAAACAATACGACTAACACTCCCCCGCAGTTTGAGCGGGAGGACATCGGACACTCAAACTGGTACGAAACTCCTCAAACAAAGCTGAAGGTAATCCTTTGGTAAAAATATCGGCATACTGATAACGTGACGGCACATGAAGAACTCTAACTTGACCAACAGCAACCAAATCTCGGACAAAATGAATATCAATCTCTATATGTTTCGTACGTTGATGCTGAACCGGATTAGAAGATAAGTATACAGCACTAACATTATCACAGTAGACAAGCGTAGCGGAAGACAAAGGTGTATGTAATTCACGTAGCAGGTTTCGCAACCAACAGGTCTCAGCAACAGCATTGGCAACACCACGGTACTCTGCCTCTGCACTAGAACGAGAAAGTGTTGGCTGACGCTTGGAGGACCAGGAGAGGAGATTGTTGCCAAGGAAAACACAATAGCCAGAAGTAGAGCGCCTAGTAGTAGGGCAACCAGCCCAATCAGCATCCGAATAAGCAACTAATGATGAAGTAGAGGATGAAAACAGTTGCAAACCATATTCTAATGTGCCCCGAACATACCTCAAAACCCGCTTGAGAGCATTAAAATGAGGCTCCCGAGGATCATGCATATATAAACAAACCTGCTGCACAGCATAGGAAATATCAGGTCTAGTAAAAGTAAGATACTGCAGAGAACCAGCAAGACTCCGATATAACTTAGGATCAGAAACCGGAGAACCATTGTCACCCAATTTAGACTCTGTGTCAACAGGAGTCTGAGAAGAGTTACAATTGACCATATGTGCACGTTCCAATATCTCCATAGCATAGTGACGTTGTGACAAAAACATCCCAGAAGAGTCACGCGTAACTGAAACACCCAAAAAATAATTAAGAGCACCCAAATCTGTCATAGCAAACTCCTTATGCAATGAAGCAATGATTTGCTGTAATAAACCATCTGACGAAGCAGTAAGCACAATATCATTGGTGAGTGCTTATTCACTCACCATTTTATGGCCAAATAACGACCCAAAACGACTATTTGAGCTAATAAATGCCAAGAAAACATGTGTTTTTATGTTTGTGATGTGCAGGTACGGATATTACGAAAAATCGACAAAAACATGCAAAAACGGGCACGAGAGTATGAAAAGGATGCATAAGCTGATGCCGGGAAGCAGTTTTCAAGTTCGGATCACTTATGAGCTCAATTTGTCATAATCTACTCTTGAAGAATCAAAACTTGGCAAGATTAGCCCTTGGATATATTTTTCAGAATGGCAGAAATTACCCTTGGAGTTTGAAAATGTTCAGAATTGGTCCTTGAGCTTTATTAAATTACAACCTTGGTCCTTGTAATTGTATTACCAAAAATCTGATCCAGGTCCATTCATGATCCAAGCCCAACTTTCCTTAAACTATTACCCAAAAGCCCAATCCCACTAAATATACCCAAACCCAACCTACCATCCCCTGACCCGGTCCAACAAAGTTAAAACAATAATAAAAAAAACTACCCCGCGCCATAATTCACCCCCAATTCCCTTTCAACCCAGAATTACTATTCATCCTAAGAACCCTAATTACCCCGAACACCAAAATTACCATCATTAAGGGTAGAATAGTACAATCAAGTACGTTTCTAAAAGGATGTGATGGTGTCAGTATACGTCAGAGTATCAAGAAGCACACGGGGGACACATGGCAACCTCTGATTTGTGGAGACGCGTCATAATTCATAATCCAAGGGACCTAATCAATTGAGCAATGATGGGAAGCAATCCAAGGGCTCTGAGAGGATATAAACAAACACAACTCACACGGATTGCCAGCTTGGCAATCCGTGAGCTCACTCCTCACACCTCCTATAAATAGATAATCATTTTGCTTGTATAGGTGTGGAGTTTGGAGTAGCCAAACTCTGCCAAAAATCTTTTTAGAATTGTAGTTACTTTTAAATTCAGTTGTAAGATTCAAGTTTTTAATGAAATTCAGCTTATTAGTCTAATCATTGTCTTCTTATTCCATTCTGCTATTTCGTTCAGCTTTTACCTTTCTGTTATTCAGCTTATTCTAGTTAACTAAATTCTGCATTCAAGCTTTAATTTCTAATTCAGTTTTTATTACAACTCAATAGTTTTTATAAATTCAGAAAATAAAAATAGCTTTTGGTTTGTTTCAGCTCTTTCATAAGCTGATAAGTTGTGTTTCAAATCTGATTTTGTTTTCATAAGAATTGTTAATCTAAATTCTGAGTTCACAAAACATCATTGTTCATTTTTCATAAATAGTCAATAGTGGTCAATTGTGCATTGAATCTGTGAAGCTGAGGTGTTTGGATAGGCTAGTTCAGAAAGATGGAGGTTTAGCCTATCAAGAGATAGGCGTGCATAGTGAATCTCATCTGTTTTGCTGATGAGAATGTTATGGTAAGCTTGTTTGCTTCTTTGTTCATTAAGAATCTCAAATCTGTGTTGCTGAGCTTTTGTTTGATTTCAGTTTATTTGATTGTTTGATTAGCATCTGCTAGTGTTTGCATAGTTAGTTGATTCATTAAATTGCTAGATTGAAACTGTTTGTGTCATTTCTAGTGTAACTGAATAGATAAGGGACTGTTTGGATTTAAGCCTTGCTGAGTATTGTTGATGTTGTAATGTTGATTTACTGTTTCATTTATGTTTCACTAGTATAGTAATAGAGTTAGGATCATAAAAATCAATAGGTGTTCTACTAAATAGTCAAAATTAGATTTCAATTCCCTTTACTGTTAGCTTAATGTTGATTCAGTGAGTGAATTAGTTAGAGTAGTTGCATATCAGTTCTTAGTAGCTTAATTCAGCTTAATCTTAGCTTAATACAACATTTAGGAGAAGAATCTAGCAGTTAAAATTAGAATTAGTCAAAAGCTTAGTGTAATTTTAAAGTCAAAACTTTCTTAAAATCAGAATGTGGTCAGTTTTTTGAGATAGCTTGTAGGACTCAGTTTTAGTTGGAATTACATTTAGATTGTTGATTTGTATTTTCTGTTAGCTAGTTAAACAATTTCAACAAGAAGATTTATAATTAGAACTCTTTAGCTTATTTGTATAGTGCTTGTTAGTAGCCTGATTAAGCACTTTGTTCCCCTGCTCACCAGTGTAAGGACTGATTACTTGGCATCATCCAAGGTAGTTGTAGATAGTTTTAGGTATAGCTTTTTGGTGTGTTGCATCTCTGTTTGGTGGTCTCTGATTAGCCACCTTTAGTTTCTCATTTAAAGCTTTTTAGAATAGCTTATTTAGCCCTGCTTATTGGTAGTATTGAATAGTTTTCTGTCTTTGATCATGGCTGCAATTGTTCTATTGAGCTTGTGATTGTGTTATTTTGGTTTCTCTGAGTTCAATAGGAGTAGGTGTAGTACTATGCATGGTCTGCTTATCCTATAGCTTAATCTGTGTAGGACTTTGCTTAATTAGCTTATCATTGAGTGCTTATTGTTTGATTCTTGTGCTTCTGTGCTTATAGCTGTTCATTACTTGGCTTATTTGAGCTTATATTAGCTTAATACAGTAGTGGTTTCATATTGGTAAAGTTTTGTGGCAAGTGCTTATAAATAAGCACTTGCCATAAGCTGAATTGGCCTTAATAAGCACTTCTGAGCATCTTTTTCTTTCCAAAATTTTTCTGCAAGCTCTTAAGAATATTTTTGAATTTCTGGTAATTTTTCATAATTTTCTGAGGTCATTTGCTATTTTTCTTAATTTCTTTTAGTTTAAAATCAATTTTTAATCAAATTTAAATACAAAAATCAAATAAAAATTCAGAAAAAGTCTTGAAAAATACAAAAATATTTTTAGAATTTCTTTTATAATATTTTAGAATTTTTAGAATTTAATTTTCATTTTTCAAATTTGTTTTTCTATTTTTCTTTATTTTTAATTCATTTTTAATTCAATAAATAGGAAATAAATTCTAGAAAATAAATAAAAAGTCTAAAAAATATTTTTCTTTTTCTTAAAATTCTTTTTAATAGTTTTAGATTTTTAGAAAATATTTCCAAATTCGTAGGATCATTTTTCATTAAACGTTACGTTTCAAATTTTACGGTTGCTTTTCCGTTTTCACGTTTTTAACATTTGTACATATATAGCTTGTACATTCTGGATATTTCATTATTACTTTTTATTATTTGATTTCCAAAATCATATTTTTCACTTTACCGCTTTTCACGACACGATTTTGCGATTCGACTATTCACGACTCCATTTTACCTTCGCTGGGAGAACGACCCGGGAAATACTTTCACGAGTATTTCTTCGGAATAATTATATACTGCGAAAAGACTTTATCAATCATCCACATAGAGTAACAAAAATGCAGTATCATCACCCTGTTTATAAATAAATAAAGAGGAGTCACAACGACTAGGAGAAAAGCCAACAGTAGTGATGTAGTTAGCAAAGCGCTGAAACCATGCCCGAGGAGCCTGCTTAAGACCATATAACGAACGTTGCAATAAACATACATAGTCAGGATGAACAGGATCACGAAACCCAGGTGGCTGATACATATAAACTGTTTCAGCCAAATCCCCATGTAAAAAAGCATTCTTGACATCCAGCTGATGAACCGGCCAATGTCGAGAAATAGCTAAACTAAGAACGGTCCGAATAGTACCGGGTTTGACAACCGGACTAAATGTCTCATCAACATCAACACCCTCTATCTGATTACTACCATTCGCAACAAGACGAGCCTTGTAGCGACTAAGAGTCCCATCTGCTAAATACTTGTGACGAAACAACCACATACTGCGAATAATATTTGCATCCGGGGGTTTGGGCACAAGAATCCAAGTTTTATTTTTAATAAGTGCATCATGCTCATCACACATAGCATTTTGCCAATTCAGATTACGAAATGCATCACTAGTAGACCGAGGTAAAGGAGAAATCGTAGACACATGACCAGCATAACGAGGATTGGGACGAGTAATCCCGACACGAGCACGTGTAACCATGGGGTGAATCGAACCAGTTGGCTGTGGAATTGGAGGAGGAGGTGATTGATGAGAAACAACATGCGTTTGTGGCGTTGGTGGAGTTGGTGGTGGTGGTGGTGGTGATTGTGGCGTTTGTGGAGATGGTGTAGGTGTAGGAGATGGACTTGGTGGCGGTTGTGACGTTTGTGGAGGTGTAGGAGATGGACTAAGAGGCTCTAGAGGTGCATCAGGTGTAGGAGCAGTAGGTGTAGTGGTGGGGGATAATCTTATAACATGAGACATGACATTAGATGAGTCATCCAAAAATTCATAAGAAGAACTAGGAGTGGGAGTGGTGGTATTTGATGTCTTAGTGGCAAACGGGAAAACGGTTTCATCAAAGGTAACATGCCGTGAAAGAATAATTTTATTGGTGTTCAAATCTAAACAACGATAACCACGATGATTGGTGGCATGACCTAAGAAAAGGGAAGGTGTGGCCCGTGCACCAAGTTTGTTATTAGTATCAATGTGAGGATAACAAAGACACCCAAAGGTACGCAAAAGACTATAGTCAGGTTTTAAACCATAAAGGCGAGTAAATGGGACTTCATTGTCAATGGCACGTGATGGTAATATATTTAAAAGATAAACAGCCATATTAAGAGCCTCAGTCCAATAATTAGGAGGAAGATGTGCTTGAAACAACAAGGTACGGATAAGGTTATTGATAGTTCTAATCATCCTTTTAGATTTCCCATTTTGTTGAGAGGTGCGAGGACAAGAAAATCGAAATTGAATCCCATTATCTGAAAAAAACTTATGAAAGGCTTGGTTGTCAAATTCCCCACCATGGTCACACTGAAAAGCTTTAATTTCACATTTAAATTGAGTACGAACAAAGGTACGAAACAACATAAATTTAGACAAAACATCAGATTTATTAACTAAAGGATAAACCCAAACAAACTGAGAATAATGATCCAAAAATAAGACATAGTATTTGAAACCAGAAAGACTTGGAATTGGGGAAGTCCACAAGTCCGAGTGTACAATATCAAACGTAGACTGAACCAAACGACTAGAACTAACAAATGGAAGTTTCACATGTTTGCCAAGCTGACAAGCATGACAAAGCATGGGAGACTGCTCTTTATTACATGAAATAGAATTACTAGAAAGGACACGACGTAACACTTCACTTCCTGGATGTCCAAGTCGTTGATGCCACGTATACTGACTCGCGAGAAAAGCATGCGGAATGGTGGAAGGCTGAGTGACTGGGTAGAGGTCTCCATTGCTATCACAGCAGAGCAGCACCCGACGCGTTTGAAACTCCTTAACAGAAAAACCAAAAGGGTCAAACTCAACAGTACAATAATTATCCCGAACAAACTGACGAACAGAAATCAAATTTTTGACAATATTAGGAGTAATTAAGACATTATTTAAATGAAGTGGTCGGTGAGGAGTAGGCAAAATACTATGTCCAGAGTTGATAACGGGAATTGAATGCCCATCACCAACTGCAACAGATGGGTAAATGCACGAATTAAAAACATCACTAAGACAATTGACAAAGTCATTAAGATGAGATGACGCACCTGTATCCATATTCCAGTTGCCCGTGTTAGGATCCTGAAGTGTGCCGGCAGCAAAAGCACTGGGTAAAATGGTTTCCTGTCCAGGGAGATTGCCCGTAGTACCTGACTGTGAACCCTGCTGACCCGGATGTGGACCAAGAATAGAAGGTTGACCTTATGGAAACCTTCACCCAACTGTTGACCATAAGTAGGCTGTGTCCCATGAACATTAAGAGTACCACCAAAATTCATTTGACCTGTCATAAGAAGTTGACCCCCCATAGCATTATGACCCCCAAAGTGAACTTGCGGTATATGAACTGCATGGTGAACCGAACCCCCTACTTGCGGACCTGTCAAAGAAGATTGATCCTGATGATAATTTGGACCCCCCATATGTTGACCCACGTAAGATGTAAAGCCTGGTGGTGTAGATGAACTTGTATAAACTGCAACAGGTTTACTGGACGTGGTATTATGTGTAACAATAGGAGATCCCCCATGCAATCCCATCTTGGCCAAAAGAGATTGTAATGTTAACATGTCTTGTGAGCTTAAACTTGTAATACCAGGCGATGACAAAGTAGAACGAGGAGCACCATTTGGCAAACCATGAACACCATTATGGAGAAACTTGCAACGCGTACCAAACCGACATGATCCCTTGTTAAAATCAAAACATGGTTTGTTTACCTTTTCCAGTAAAGAAGAAGATGGGCGAGAGTTATTACCATTGTTTGCCAACAACACCATGGGAGAGGAGGAAGAAGCATCGACATATGTAGCATGCGAACGGGATTTTAAGCGCATCTCCGCCGTAGTTAGCATCGAACGAACCGTCTTAAGATCCGGAAAAGGATCACGATGAATGATGATATCGGAGATCCAATGTTCACCACATCATCATTGGTGATAGGAGATCCAAGGCTATTTAGAACAGTGGCAATGGATTCAATCTTTCGGAAGTAGGCATCGATCGATAAATCTCCAAGCTTCATAGATCTCAACTCCGCCTTCAAGGCTATGGAACGAGATCGTTTGTTGTCATTAAAGATCAACGAGAGAATATCCCAAGCCTCCTTGGCCGTGTTAGGGTTTTCAACCACAAGCCGTTGTTGTAGGGGTTTAGACATGGTGCTAAAGATCCAAGAAAGAATGATGGAGTCAACAGCAAGCCACTCGGCAGTGGGTGGTGGCTTAGTGCTAGAAGTAGCCTCATCCGTAGGTAGAATGTGATCCAACAATGTGTAACCGCGACATAAATTTTGGAAAAAATATGTCCAAGATGAGTAATTCATCTCATCGACATCTAACACAACCGAGACACGAGTAGTAAGGTTTGTGAGTGCCATGAGCTTGTCTGACAATAGAATAGTAGGGGGATTAGGAGTGGAAGAGTCGCCTGTCATTGTAAGACTTTGAGAGTAAGGTGAGTTGGGGTTGGAAAAAAAATTACCAGCAGAAAAGAGTACACCAATGAACACCCAAGTTGACTGGTTATCAACAGTGAACCAACGATCAACTTAAACAAACAGGGAAACACGTCGACTGGATATCAGAATCCAACGATCGACTCAAAAGATAGGTAGGAAAAAAAATAAGGATCGGTGAGGGTTTGAAGTTAGGCTCGATACCATGTAGGCTTTCAATATTACGTGTCTTTATCATAACATCAGTTTACAATATATATAGTCGGAAACCCTAAAACATCAGACTATCGGGCCGTAGCCCATACAAACAACTAATGGGCTATACAAACAATACGACTAACACTAATATCTTTTACAACGATTCCAACTTTGAAGTATTTGATAATTTTTGAGTCTTGATCTAACAAAATGTATCAAAAGTATTATATAAATTTAACCGTATGAAGGCTGAAAACAAATTAGATGAACTTACTCCCATGGAACGTACATCATCAAACAACAACAAAAATATACTTACCATTACCCTCACCTTATCCAAATATTTACCGAATAAGTAATCATTCAGAATCTGCTATAACAACCTATTTTGTTAAATAATACATAGCACATCCTAAAAACGCCGTCTCATGGTCACATTTTATCATGACTATTTATCTTATTCTGAGTATTAAAAATTAAATGTTTGGGATTGCTAGCTATAACTATTTATGTGTCTAAATTGGGTACCTTCAACAAGGAATAGCTCATTTTCATGACAAATAACCATTTTAAAGGTCAAGACTCAAGACCAAACAACTCCTAACTGGATTCTGTATGACTAACCCATACAACCTGCTATCACTTTTAACCCCCAAATAAACAGACACTAAAAAATAAATAAATAAAACAATCAAAACTACTACTAATAGCAACAGGAGCACTTCCATCATTTTCACATTTACCAGGACCTTTGCTCTTTTATCTTCAACAATATCTTGGGCCAAATTTTGTACTTTTTTACTAACTGACCCAACACTTATTTTTTCTGAACCGTCACTAAGAGCCCTTTTTTTACACTCACCAAAACCAACATTTGAAAACCTCTTTCAACTACTATTATTTTATATGGGTTCTTCAGCATCTTGACCAGATAACCCAAGTCTCAATTATGTGTCACCAAATTACATACATTTTCATTTGAATTTGGTGCAACTCAAATATATATACATCAAAACTTTTACATCACTTTTATTTTCAACTTTTTATACAATAAGTAACTTGTAAACGATATCTGTTTAGACTAAAAACACACCGAAAGTAAAACTCGAAGCAAATAATTTCATTTATATAAATGAAAAGTTTACAAATTGACACAAAAAGAATAAGTTTTATATAAATGAAAAGTTTACAAATTGACACAAAAAGAATAAGTTTTTGCAAAACTTGCGTGGAATGAAAATATAATACAGCACGCCGAAGTTGTATTATACTATCTTTCAACCCAAGTTAAATATTTGTTTGGAAATGTGAACATAAACTCTCTTTTAGTTCTATCACCTACCAATGTGGGACAGATGGCAAGAAAAAGGCAAGTATTTACATCTCACCAAGTAGTGTGAAAGGGCAAAGTAATAAAAAAGACCTCAGTTGCATATTTACATGATGCATATAGTATCAAACTATCAAAATGAACAAGTTAAGTAGCTGCTAAGGAATATATTACTTGTTACAATTGTTCATTCTAATGCAAGTAAATACACATTAGATTATGAAGCTTTAATCACTATTGTTCGGCTCTGGAATAATGAGTTTATCGGATGCTATCTGTCTTATACAGTCACTAGGAATCAATTCTCGAAGAGTAAACTTGTGAGCTTCATGTAGTGATAAATGTAAGATCGTTGGACTTGGTTGGCCAAATATCAGATATAAAGGTTATTGATAGTCGAACAAGTTAACTAAACAATGTACGAATTCCAGCAATATCACAAATTTCAATGGTAATTCCAGCAAACAGGAAGCAGGGCTACTGTCCAGTGACTTGAATCATCAAACGGCCAAGAAAATATGTGGCTAAACTTGTCCGGATTCTGCAACCGATACCAATTGACCAAATTTAATGACTAAAATTTCGAATGGAACTAAAGGCATGAAGGCTTACATTTACATTCAGATAAGCAAAACCAAGACAAAAGAACTAATTATTTACATTTGATTGAAGGCAATACATTAAACACATAACAGGACAACCAAACATCTAATATGTTCCATTTCCAGTTATGGCTTTTGCCCACAAGAAAAAGATTGAAAAGCATCCATAAATTATGGAAAATAAGAAAAAAATATATATAAAAATATCAAAGATCCTTTTAGCATGTCCATCAGATTCCTCATACTTGGTTCTTGCACTTCTCCATTGACCTTGGAGCTACCATCATTAAAACAAATTCAATCAGTCTAAATCAAAGATAACACATTTAAAGAAATACACAAGTGGATTGCTGTAAGTTGGTGGCAAAATGAATGGTTTGGCAATGGGTCAAGGTAAGTTCAGGTCCACACGGGTAAGTCTTGGTACGGTCAGGCTGTGATGACCCAAAACGCTATTTGTTATCTTAGTTTTTTCTAATACATAGTTGGTGTGTCAAATATTATTAATGAAATGGTATTCTTATAATAATGCTTCATGATGTATATGCATTATATACAATTTGGTTTAACTAGAATAAGAATTTATATCATACCTGGCCCGATCGCTTCTGACCCTTTCATGATCCTTAATCGCTTGCAAGAGTCCACAAACATCCTGAAGAAACAAAAATACATCTTTTAACATGCAAGTCGTAAATTGGGTGAGTGACATCCAATTCCCGCATCAACTCAGAATTAGAGACTGTGAGCTCTTTAGAATGTAATTAGTGGGCTACTAATATCTTTTACAAAGGTTTGAACTTTGAAGTCTGTATATTTCTTGAGTCTTGAACTAACAAAATATATCAGAATTACAGTACTTTTTATCTTTGTTCTACCAAATGAAGGCCGAAAACAAATTAAATGAATTTACTCCCATGGAACGTCACCAAGAAGCATCCATTCACCATCTTTATCTACATACGTTAGTACACATTCGTCACAATTTAAAAGATCCTTCAAGTTACTTTCTTTAAGTCTTCCATCCCCTCATAGTCCTTTAGAAGTACATTGACCTAAATCAAAAACAAAATTTAACCATCAAAATAAACTCAAATAGCTGACAAATACAACCATTAATCGCCCTGTTAGTCCTTTAGAAAGAAATTGAGCATACTATAAAGGAACAAGACGATAGAGAGCAAAGGCATACCGAGGGGAACAGAGTTAAACATTTTCTCAAGAGCCTTTGAAAGTTCAACGTAGTTTTTGCAAGTCTTGAGATCAACCTTCCTTAAGTATGGAGCACCATCCATGCTAACTTTCACATAGAGACACCCTCCACATCCTGCCTTTCCTTTAAGTTGCCTCCACATTTTTTGATAAATTAGTAGCCATGTTGTTCTTCCGAAAAGATCGAATTGGTGGCCATCCTACCACTTGAGCCCTATAAAAAACCCAATAAAATAAAATAATTTTTTAATGAGGGATTTGTTTATTATAAATTAGTGATAAATATGCTCTTAAAATATGCAAACACCAAATTTGGTGCGACACAAAACAGATATTTACATTTATATACGTGAAGATAACACACAAAAAAAAAAAAAAATACTCGTAATAAATAAACTAAAATAACAAATTAATTTTCATATTAATGTTTAACTCGTTATGACGGTACTAATGACATCACTTTAATTCTTTATCTTCAAAAAGATTACTTCTAAACTTTTATATTGATCATTTAATGAGATTTTTACATAAAAAGATAGGGAAAATCACAAGCGTAATATTAGTAGCGTAATGACGCATGGTAGTTTCCAGATCTTATTATCTAGTTTGGAAATAATATTATAAACTCATTTTCAGATCGCTCAGTGACCTATGTGGGATAAAATGCAAAGTACAACTATGTTGATAAAAGGTACAAATTTGTGCATGTCACCAATAGTGTGAAAGGCAAAATGACACAGTTCTAAGAAAAAGACGACCGTAGCATACATACATGACGCAAAGATATATAGTATAAAAGTGAAGAAGTTAAGTAGCTGCTAAGGTGTATATTACTTGTCAATATTGTTCATTCTAAAGCAAGTAAATACACATAAGACTATAAATCTTGAATCACGGTTGTTCGACTCTGATATAACGATCGGATGCAATCAGTCTCTTACAGTCACTAGGAATCAATTCTCCAATTGTGAGCTTTGACCGAGTAGTGATAAACTTAAAATCATTGGACTTGGTTAGCCAAATATCAGAAATAAGGTTGTTGATAGTCAAAGTATGTGTTAAACAAGTTAATTAAACAATGTACATATACAAGAAGCAACACGAATTCCAGCAATATCACAGATTTCAATGGTAATTCCCGCAAATAGGATGCAGGGATAGTGACGAGCGACTTAAATCATCAAACGGAAAAGAAAAAATGCAGGTCACCAATACTGATTACCAGATTCAATGACTAAAATTCTAAAGGAACTAAAGGCATGTAGGCAATAGGCTTACATTTACGTTCAGATAAGCAAAACAAAAAGGGCAAATCGCACAAAAAGGTATCGAACTTAAGTCCAATTTCAATTTAAGGTACTCAACTATTTTTTTCTTAATTTAAGGTATCGATCTTTTTTCTTCTAGCAATCTTGGACAGTTAAAAGGTTTACAGGTCATAAAATCTAGTCCAACAAGTTATTGTCCAAACACCCCCTTATCCTTTAAACTACAGCTAAATCCAAACATTCCTCATCTTCGAACTCCATTTCACAACTTACCTAGCACCTACAAAACTTGCAAACCCATAAAACTGTAACAACTTCTGGGCTTGTGCTCCTACTTTGATCCGCGATTTGCATTTATCCTTGACTTATGTTCTTGTTTTGCAAATCAAGACCACTTGGTTTCAGATAGAGAAAAAATATAGAACAATATATCTTTGATCATCAATGTAAATATTCTAATTAATTTGTCACTTTGATAGGGTAAACAGAAATGTGTGGCATTTTTAAAAAACATGTCATTTGAAGATGAATATGAGAAAAAAGTCAACATTGTTAATTTCTACAAAAATCGGGTAAGATGCCATTGCCAACATCAGTGGGTTGTTTTTATAATGAAATACATGTTACAATATGTTTCATTAAAAAAATAATTAGACTATCAGTGGGTGTGTGTAGATAATGATGGTTGTCGTGTTGCTTGATGGTGGTGGTGGTGGTGGTGATGTTCCTTAATGGTTGTGAATGAGAGGTTGAAGAAAGGGGAAGAAAGTGGTGTTTGGAATTATTATCGCATCATCATAAACTGCCAACAAGGATGCCACATCTGCAATTATTGCCAACTAATAAACAAATTACCGGTTACCTGACTAGCAGGTTAAAAAATCCTTCATTTGTACACTATAATAACTTCGATACCTTAAATTGAGAAGAAAAAAGTTTGATACCTTAAATTGAAATTGCACCTAAGTTTAGTACCTTTTTATGCTATTTGTCCAAACAAAAAATAGTAGAACTAATTATTTACATTAGCATACCTAGCTCGATCACATCTGAGCCTTTCATGATCCTTAATTGCTTGCATGAGTCTACAATTATCATGAAAAAAAACAAAATACGTCTATTAACGCACAAGTCCTAAATTGGGCGAGGACATCCAAATCCAACATCAATTGAGAATTAGACTGTGTGTGAGCCCTTTAGAATGTAATTAGTGGGCCACTGATATCTTTTCCAAAGGTTTAAACTTTGAAGTATATGATATTTTTTGAGCCTTGAAGTAACAAAATATATCAGAATTACTTTTTATTTTTGTTCTACCAAATGAAGGCCCAAAGCAAATTAGATGAACTTACTCCCATGGAACATCACCAACAAGCTAAGTATCCAATCACCATCTTTATCTTCATACGTTAGTACACATTCGTCACGATCTAAAAGATCCTTCAAGTTACTTTATGTAAGCCTTTCTTCCCTCGTACTCCTCTAGAAGCACATTGACCTAATCAAAACAAAAAAAATTCAACCATCACTTTTACATCATATTCTTATTTTCAACTTTTTCACAACATCTAACTTATATTTTGTTTTGATTAAAACACACCACATGTGTAACTGGAAACAAATAATTTCATTTAAATAAGTGAAAATCATACAAATTGAAGACAAAAATAATTAAAAAAATATATATATCATTTTAATTATAAATCTTATAAAAATTACTTCCAAGGTCATTGGTTCAAAAAATTTAGAAGGAATCAAAGGTGTAGCACACCACACAATTAATGTATTACACACTTTGTCTGTACTAAATTCATTATATAAATTGGAAATGTTCTTATAAACTCCTTTCATTTCTCTCACCCATCTATGTGGGACAAAAGCAAAACACAAATTTGTCAAATATAGGTATTAATTTCTACTTATCAGTCTTGTCACCAAGTAGTGTGAAAGGCAGAATCACAAAGTTTTAAGAAAAGACGACATCAAATGCATATTACACGATACAAAGATTATAGCATCAAAGTGTATTGGTTGTTGCTTTTGCTTATTCTAATGCAAGTAAATACACATTGGTTCAACTGTGAAGTAATGAGTTTATTTGATGCTATTAGTTCTAGTTCTCTTATAGTCAATCAGATCAGCTCTACAAGAGTAAACTTATGAGCTTTGACCATGTGATGATGGACTTAAAACCATCACACTTGGTTGGCCAAATATCGGATATAAGGTTGTTAATAGTCAAACAAGTTATTAAACAATGTACATATACTAGAAGCAACGCAAATTCAGAAATAACACGATGATCAATGGTAATTACATAAACGGGAAGTAAGGATACTGTCCAGGCAACTTGAATCATCAAACAGCCAAGAAAAGATCCAGCCATACAGGTCAGAGTCATGCAACCAATACTAATTGACCAAATTTGATGACTAAAATTTTTAATTGAACAGAGGCATGAAGGAAAACATTTGCATTCAGATAAGCCAAAAAAATGGAAGAACAAATATGGCTTTTGCCCACAAGAAAAGGATTGAAAAGCATCCACAAAATATCGAAAATACGAAAAATATAAAGATATCAAAGATCCTTCTAGCATGTCCATCAGATTCCTCATACTTGGTTCTTGCACTTCTCCATTGACCTTGGAGCTGCCACTATTAAAACAAATTCAATCAGTCTAGATCAAAGATACCACATTTACGGAAATAGGCAAGAGTATTGCCATACGTTGGTGGCAAAACGAATGGTTTTGGGCTTTTGGCAATGGGTGAAAGCATGTTCAAGTAAAGCATATGTAAGGTCCAAACGGGTAAGTTTTGGTACCAGCAGGCTGTGATGATCGAAAACACTTTTTGTTCAATAATTTCAGTTCTATTTAATACGGAGTACTCGTATATAGTTAGTGTGTCAAATTTGTTATTGAATACGGTTTGGAAACGGTTTGCCTAGCATAAGAAAATATAGCATACCTAGCCCGACCGCTTCTGATCCTTTCATGATCCTTAATCACTTGCATGAGTCTACAAACATCCTGAAAAAACAAAAATACAACATATTTTAACAAGCAAGTCCTAAATCGGGTGAGTGACATCCAAATCACACATCAATTGAGAATTAGACACTGTAAGCTTGTCATAATGTACCGGAATTGGGTATTTCAGGGGATGGTGAGTCATCTAAGGGATTTGGCATTTGAACAAGAACCTTTGAGCATTTCCCAATCAATAGGAGTTTGATTTATGAGTTAAAATGAAATTAGTGGGCTACTAATATCTTTTACAACGATTCCAACTTTGAAGTATTTGATACTTTTTGAGTATTGATCTAACAAAATGTATCAAAAGTATTCTATAAATTTAACCGTATGGAGGCTGAAAACAAATTAGATGAACTTACTCCCATGGAACGTACATCATCAAACAACAACAAAAATGTACTTATCATTACCCTCACCTTATCCAAATATTTACCGAATAAGTAATCATTCAAAATCTTCTTTAACAACCTATTTTGTTAAATAATACGTAGCACATCCTAAAAACGCCTTCTTATGGTCACATTTTATCATGACTATTTATCTTATTCTGAGTATTCAAAATTAAATGTTTGGGATTGCTAGCTATAACTATTTATGTGTCTAAATTGGGTAACTTCAAACAACGAATAGCTCATTTTCGTCACAAATAACCATTTTAAAGGTCAAGACTCAAGACCAAACAACTCCTAACTGGATTCTGCATGACTTAACCCATACAACCTGCTATCACTTTTTATCCCCAAATAAACAAACACTAAAAAAAATAATAAATAAATAAATAAAACAATAAAAAGTACTCCTAATATCAACACAATTTAGTTACAAAATACTAAAATAATTTTAACCAAAACTTACTTACAACAGGAGCACTTCCATAGTTCCATCATTTTCACATTTACGAGCACCTTTGCTCTTTTATCTTCAACAATATCTTGGGCCAAATTTTGTACTTTTTTACTAACTGACCCAACACTTATTTTTTCAGATCCATCACTAAGAGCCCTTTTTTTTTGCACTCATCAAAAGTTCAAAACCAACATTTGAAAACCTCTTTCAGCTATTATTTTATATATGGATTGTCTTCAGCATCTTGACCATATAACCCAAGTCTCAATTATGTGTCACCAAATTACTTACATTTTCATTTGAATTTGGTGCAACTCAAATATATACATCAAAACTTTTACATCACTCTTATTTTCAACTTTTTATACAATAGGTAACTTATAAACGATATCTGTTTAGATTAAAAACACACCAAAAGTAAAACTCGAAGCAAATAATTTCATTTATATAAATGAAAAGTTTACAAATGATATTTATTTGTAAAAAGCCAGAAGAAAGTAAGTTGTAATAATATAAATGAAAAGTTTACAAATGATATTTATTTGTAAAAAGCCAGAAGAAAGTTAGTTGTAATAATATAAATGAAAAGTTTACAAATGATATTTATTTGTAAAAAGCCAGAAGAAAGTTAGTTGTAATAACACGTCGAAGTTGTATTACAACTATCTTTCAACCAAGTTAAATACATTGTTTGGAAATGTGAATATAAACTCTCTTTTTGTTGTCTCACCCACCTATGTGGAAAAAATGCCAAGAAAAAGGCAAGTGTTTACATGCCACCAAGTAGTGTGAAAGGAGAAAGTTATAAAAAACGACGACCACATTTGCGTCTTACATGATGCATATAGTATCAAACTATCAAAATGAAGAAGTTAAGTAGCTGCTAAGGAATATATTACTTGTTACAATTGTTCATTCTAATGCAAGTAAATACACATTAGATTATGAAGCTTTAATCACTATTGTTCGGCTTTGGAATAATGAATTTATCGGATGCTATCAGTCTTTTACAGTCACTAGGAATCAATTCTCAAAGAGTAAACTTGTGAGCTTCATGTAGTGATAAATGTAAGATCATTGGACTTGGTTGGCCAAATATCAGATATAAAGGTTGTTGATAGTCGAACAAGTTAATTAAACAATGTACATATAAAGAAACAATACGAATTCCAGCAAACAGGATGCAGGGTTACTGTCCAGTGACTTAAATCATTGGACGGCAAAGAAAAGATGCGGCCAAACAGGTCGGTCAACCAATACTGATTGACTCGATTCGATGCTAAAAGTTTTAATGAAATTAAAGCATGTAGGCTTACATTAGGCACATAACAGGAAAACCAAACATCTAATGTTTCATTTCCAGTTATGGCTTTTGCCCACACGAAAAAGATTGAAAAGCATCCATAAATTATGGAAAATAAGAAAAAAAATATAAAAATATCAAAGATCCTTTTAGCATGTCCATCAGATTCCTCATACTTGGTTCTTGCACTTCTCCATTGACCTTGGAGCTACCATCATTAAAACAAATTCAGTCCGTATAGATCGAAGATAACACATTTAAAGAAATACACAAGTGGATTGCTATAAGTTGGTGGCAAAATGAATGGTTTGGCAATGGGTCAAGGTAAGTTCAGGTCCACACGGGTAAGTTTTGGTACGGTTAGGCTGTGATGACCCAAAACACTAGTATTTGTATCTTAGTTTTCTCTAATACATATATAGACACATAGTTGGCGTGTCAAATATTATTAATGAAATGGTAGTCTTATAATAATGCTTCATGATGTTTATGCATTATAATACAATTTGGTTTAACTAGCATAAGAAATTATAGCATACCTAGCCCGATCGCTTCTGACCCTTTCATGATCTTTAATCGCTTGCAAGAGTCTACAAACATCCTGAAAAAGAAAACAAAAATACATCTATTAACAGACAAACTCTAAGTCAATTGACTGACATCCAAATGTAATTAGTGGGCTACTAATATCTTTTAACAAGGTCTTTCAATGGGCTTGGACAAGGGAGTTACTTAATTCACGAGAGTTTGAGGATCTAACTAACCTGACCGCGCTTCTATGACAACTCAACTTATCAACGGAGGAAGATTCATGGGAATTTATAGTTGGCGCGGCGCAACTAGAAAATTCTCGGTCAAGGACATGAGATCACACATAACCTCTTTGTCATACCCGTCTTCATCACAGCCGACTAGATGGAACAACTCAATTCCTTTGAAGGTAAACATTAATACTTGGAGAGCAATGAACTCGAGGCTGCCTACAAGAAAAAATCTCGACCTTAGAGAAATGGATTTAGATTCCCTAAGATGTCCTATATGTGATGAAGAAATTGAAACGGAAGAACACGTGTTTGTCCATTGCAAGATTGCTGTGGATATTTGGAAAGACGTCTTCAAATGGTGGAAAATGCCAAGCTTACATCTCAACAATCTCTGTAATGTGAAACATTTGGCGGACCAGACCTTTATTGCAACCAAACACACAAGGTTCTTAGATGCCGTGGTTCAGACGACTATTTGGGCCCTTTGGAAGTTTAGGAATGAGGTGACTTTCTCTTTGAAGTGCCTAAGCAAAGATCTCATTTATAGCGACATTAAACACTTGTCATTCACTTGGATTTCTTGTAGATGTAAGAAACCAAATTTAAATTGGATAGACTGATTTTTTAACCCTTGTAAAGCTCTATCCCAACCTTGTATTGCCTCCTAGCATCTTGCTAGTTATCTAATCAAATTGCCGTTATAAAAAAAAAAAAAAAAAAAAAAAAAAACTTTGAAGTAGATTATATCTTTTGAGTCTTGAACTAACAAAATATATCAAAATTACTTATATTTTTTTTTAACCAAATGAAGGCCGGAAATAAAATAGATGAACTTACTCCCATGGAACATCACCAACAAGCATCTAATCACCATCTTTATCTTCATACGTGAGTACACATTCTTCGCGATTTAAAAGATCCTTCAAGTTACGTTCTTTAAGTCTTTCTTCCCCTCGTAGTCCTTTAGAACTACATTGACCTAAATCAAAAACAAAATTTAACCATCACAATAAATTCAAATAGCTTGGTACGGTCAGGTCCACACGGGTAAGTCTTGGTACGGTCAGGCTGTGATGATCCAAAACGCTATTTGTTATCTTAGTTTTTTCTAATACATAGTTGGTGTGTCAAATATTATTAATGAAATGGTATTCTTATAATAATGCTTCATGATGTATATGCATTATATACAATTTGGTTTAACTAGAATAAGAATTTATATCATACCTAGCCCGATCGCTTCTGACCCTTTCATGATCCTTAATCGCTTGCAAGAGTCCACAAACATCCTGAAGAAACAAAAATACATCTTTTAACATGCAAGTCGTAAATTGGGTGAGTGACATCCAATTCCCGCATCAACTCAGAATTAGAGACTGTGAGCATCTTTTACAAAGGTTTGAACTTTGAAGTCAGTATATTTCTTGAGTCTTGAACTAACAAAATATATCAGAATTACAGTACTTTTTATCTTTGTTCTACCAAATGAAGGCCGAAAACAAATTAAATGAACTTACTCCCATGGAACGTCACCAAGAAGCATCCAATCACCATCTTTATCTACATACGTTAGTACACATTCGTCACGATTTAAAAGATCCTTCAAGTTACTTTCTTTAAGTCTTCCATCCCCTCATAGTCCTTTAGAAGTACATTGACTTAAATCAAAAACAAAATTTAACCATCAAAATATACTCAAATAGCAGACAAATACAACCATTAATCGCCCTGTTAGTCCTTTAGAATGAAATTGAGCCTACTATAAAGGAACAAGACGATAGAGAGCAAAGGCATACCGAGTGTAACAGAGTTAAACATTTTCTCAAGAGCCTTTGTGTCACACCCCCAGAATCGGGTTCAGCAGAAGCATACGTGTAGCTGGGGTGTAACTCAATTGGTATTACAACACAAGTTCAAAAATTGTTTTCACTTGAATCATTTAGAATAAAATAGCTTAATCAAAAATGTTAAATTTACATTGTTAAAAGTAGTGCGGAAGTAGGCCCTTGAATTACTTTTAAAACGGTCCGCAAATGAATATCAGAGTCTTCTATGACCATGCCATGCCCTGCCAAAACCTCTTGTAGTATGCCATTGCTTAATACCTGAAAATACATGCTAGAATGTCAACACGAGGTTGGTGAGTTCATAGAGTTTAGTGTAAAATGAAATACATTGCATTTAAATGAGGATTTCCCGGCAAAGCCATCGTAAATCCACTCAGTTACAAGTCCCGCCATAAGAGATTTATAACCTGTGTGTTTACGACCCACTGCCAAAAGTAATATGTTTGGTTTGTGTAAACAAGTATTTTGCGGAACACGAGATTTTCAGTAGGGATAACCATTATAACAAATACAACGTTATCCCAAAAGTAAAATACAATGCCTTAAGCTCATGACCCCGAAGCTCGACGTAATCGTATGCAATCAAGCATAAAATGCCCCAAGTAAGTGTTTGCCAGACACTCGGAAGTAATCCGAATGATATGCGTCCGTTTAACAAGCTGGCGCGACCAACTCGGACGGGGTGTCAACCCAAATAGATCTATCCATAGCACTCGCGCTCACACGCATGTAATTAACGGTTCATGATAAAGGGGACTTCAGTGGCAGTAATAGGTAACTCAGTCAAAGTAACAGTTTTGTATTTATGTCCGCAAAAGCATGCACTTGTGTCCATAAGAAAGTAATCAAGGATGGAATAAGTAATTCATAATGTATTCAAGTAATCAATCAAGTATTTCAACCATCCAGTAATGTTTGAGAAAATGAATCGCGTTCAAGTAAAACAAGCATTGAATTTAAATAGTAATGAGCATGTATCTTCCCCCAAAACAGTTGTAAAACAAGTAAAAGTAGGGGTTATGAACTCACCTGGTGCAATAGCTACGATGACAACAATGAATACACGAAATGAGGCACGATCTCTAATCGCAACCTAATAGGAATGATATGATCTAATGTAAGAAATGAAATGATGCTACACATGCAAATACGTATGTTATCGATACCACTCATTAGTTTTGAAAATAACGTTTATCGTCGAAAAATATATTTTTGACGTCTCGTTAAGTTAATAACCACTTTTCAGGTAAATATGTTGAAACGGTACTCCACGATCCTTGTTTGGTGTTCTATCGGCAAATAAAAGGTTTTCGTCGCAAAAATAACATTTTCCTTACTTGAAAATATGCCCAAAATGGCCTCGCAAAACAAGTCGCGAAATGTTGTACGTTAAGGGTTAGTGATGAAACTCGGCGTTTTTGAAAACCTTGTAACAATATCTTGAAGTCGTGTCATTTAACTTTTAGCGATACGGGTCTCGATCGATGAGAAAATCGACTCTCATTGTTGTTACTTGAAAGTATTATGTTCAACACTTAGAAAATTTTATTATAGTAAAAGCTGTCAAAATATATATAGTTTATCGGGTATATAGATGAGATCGTAGTTTATTCGTTACGAGTCCAATGATCAAACGGCCAATTGATTTGAAAAGCTTGCTGGGAATACTTGATTTTACTTAACTACGGCTCGGACTCAAACCATATCAATCATGGAGAAAAACAGCCGAGAAGGTGGTGTCTCGCAAAGACAGTTTTGCGGCAAAAATTGTAATAGAAAAACTGATGAAAATATATATATATCGTCGGATTTCAAACACTTGTATCTTTTTCGTTATAAGCCCGTTTTCTATGTTCTTTATTTCCCTGCGAAGGTAATCAAGTATAATTTAGGTTTATCAAGGTCTCGGTTAGTCTAGATATCATTAAATCTCAGTTTTCCTAGCTAGAAAAATCGGGACAGATTCAATATTTTCAGAAAATATAGTTTTCGTCATTAATCTTGAAAATAGCATATCTTTTTCGTCGTAACTCGGATTTTAGTGATTTAAGCGGCCACGGTTTCGTATTTGAGAGGATTTTCTGAATATCTAACCCAATATTACCCAGAAACCCCTGAAGTTTCCACGTTTGGCAAAGATGGACAGCAACTATATTTGAAAATATTTTTCGTCGTTAAATTTCGGAAAATCATATCTCCTTCATTATTAACTCGTTTTTATCCCCGTTTTCGGCCATAGTTTTGTCTCGGAATTTATTTTATAAATATTTGGTCCAAAGTTACCCAAAACCCACTGATTTTCCCACGTTTCATGTTTTTTGACAGAACCTTTATATAGTTTGTAAAAATCAACTTTTCTAGTTCGTAACTTGTTCAAGACTTAACCAAACTATCTCAAATCAACTCCACAAGTACCAAGTCCTACCATACACCTTCTTAGGGTGTCATGGGTTCCTAGACATCACCAATCTTGGTGGATCTAATGAGATTGCTAGTAAAAATTGTAGATCTATGTTTATAAAGAAAAGAAATGAGTAATAAGTGGTATGGATCATACATACTTGCATGTTTTACCAATATATCTTGAAAATACATAAAAATATAAAGTAATTGAAAGTATGAAAAGATTAAAAGTGTTCTTGAAGCTTACTTGAATATTTGAGGTGATTTGATGAGAAATTGATTAATAACCTAGGGTTTTTACCACAAAATCCCAACTAGATCATGATTAGAACTTGATTAAACACTTGGATCTGAAAGTTTATGGTTTCTTCTTGTGTTCTTGGTTGGGTCAATTTGTACACAAAGGGAGAAAGGAAGATGAGAGCATTTCTAGTTTTGTTGGTGTAAATGAATGTGTTAGAATGAAAAATGATGGATGATGGAAGTATATATTTATGGTCTAGTCAAAAGTTGGCCTTTGGTCTTTGGTCTTAGGGGGGCAGCACACACACAAGAGCAAAACATGGAAAAATGTTGGTGGCTCATTTAAAGCTTATGTCTCTTGGTTGCAAGTATTGGTTAGATATTTTGTATTTTAGGTGTTATCGGGTACCGAGTTAACTAAGAATAAATGTTAACGTGGTGAAATAAAATACGACGAAGTTGTAAAAGTTGTAAAATAATATTCCTGATGAGAATCGGGTGTTAAAATAATTATTGAATTGAAATAACGCAAACCGACAGAGTAATAAGCTCTGACCGTAAAATATAGTAATTGATTCGAAAACACCGGGTAAATTAATAATATAATTTATATATTATTATAATGAGTATGAAAATATATTATGATCGTAATCGGGAGTATTGGGTATACGTTCGTAGTAAAAACTGAGTGGTAACATTAATTACAAATTAAACATACGTACATAGAAATAATGCATATCCGTGCATTATCTAATGTGGTGATGATGTATAGACTATTCCAGTCTATATGAAATGTCATTAATGAATGATGCATGAATTTGCAGCTAAACCATATTGGTTACGCGAATTTGAAGACTCGTAAACTCAGTTTACGCAATAACGAACGATGATCATGAATAGTGATTTCCCTTCGGGAATGAATAGTGTCACATGAATAGTAATGCTTCTCAGAATCACAAACGGACTCCGGAAATGATGAATAGTAAAATGATGAATAGTTACCGATGAATAGTAAAATGGTGAATAGTAACTGATGAATAGTGAATAGGAGAAATGTCCTGAAAATGCGGGTTGTTACAGTCTCACCCCCTTAAAAGGAACTTCGTCCCGAAGTTCAGTTTGTGTTGGTCTCTAAAGTTGTATTGGTGAAAAGATGATGATTTTTATCGTGTAAACTATTGAGCTCTAACAAGGTTCACGTCTGACGGCCACTAGGCCTACTCTGTCAGAAATAGTAAATGGTTCTGTGTATATCGGGTTTAACTTTATGAAGTTTTCTGAATGGTATTATGCCTTTCCTAGGCAGAACTTTCAACATATCCTGCCACGAACTTGAAATTCTGATGGTTTACAACTTATCGAACTTGTAACTGATTCTTGATTTGTAGGAAATTCTAGGTTATTTCATGAATGCTTACTGGACTAGTGAGTTGGGCTTTCCAAAATTTCGATCCTTCAATGGATGTTGGCACTTCGGCCATAGAGTGCTTCAAATGATGTAGTCTCTGAGCTCGTGCAGTAACTATGGTTGTAAAGGAATCTAAGTTATGGCAAATGGTTAGTCCAACCATTTCTAGAGTCAATCACACCCGATTTGGGCATATCTCCCTATATTTGAATTGTTCTCTAATTTCTGACCATTGGTCTGCAGATGATAGGTGGTGTAATTCCAAAGAAATCTTAATGAAATCGCTAGGAGTTTGAGGTGAATCAAACTCCTCCATTAGGAATAATTGAGATGGGTATCATGAATCTTGTTTTGAAAGGCTTACAAGGTTAAGTCCGTCAAGGGTGTTGTTGAAAATAATAGATTAGGATAAGGTTGTGATTCCTCCGCAGGAATGTCATGAATTAGGGTCTCTCTCCACCTACGGTGCTTAGTCTCCATTACTAAGATTTTCCCCAAGTTATATGTCATCAAATCACAAACTCCTAAAGGTATAAGTGAGGTAATATAGTGATTGATTTTCAAAGTTTGTTTTGAGATTGTGTGTTTTGTTCATAAACCTTCCCTGAGTAAATGAATTTACAATTTTTAAGCAAACGGCTTTCTAAGTAATATTTTTCTTAATGTTTCAAAATTTAATAGTTATGCAAGATAGGACTGTTTTCAACATTAGATGGACAGTATGGTTTACCAAAGATCGATGTTTAAAATTTCTTAATATTCAATAGTTTTTGTAAAAGAATAACCAAAAGGAATTTACTTGTCAAAATAAGTGCCTCAGAAAAGTATTTCTTACAAGATATATGTTTTGTATAACAGTAGTTTGGAGAAAAATCCATTTAGAAGTGAAAGTATTAAGAGGATAAAATAGCCAGGTATATATGTCTGCACAAATGCGTAGGTGTCTAACATGTTTCAATAAAGTCTATTGGTGAGGACATGTTCAATTTATAGTCTTGGGTAAGAGGTTGGATTTATTTCTATGGTGTGGCTTAGTGAGCATTCGTATTGAATCAAATCCTGTAATTTAGTCAAGCCAATACTTTCCAGATGATGGAATTTTGGTGATCAGGCCAGTGATAGTGGTTCGAATTGTTTGGTGATATCCTGAGATTTTTGTTGAGTTATGAATGGTCTTAATGTACCGAGGGATCATCCTCATAGAAGGTATGGAAAGTCTTTCCTAGGGAGGTCATTGATAATATCCACTTATCAATATAGGGAGTAGTGAGGGATGAGTGACATCGGAATCTATAGAGTGTTAGCTAATTCCTTATATATATATGGGGGTGGGGAAAGGAAATGATAGTGATGGTGAGAAGGGAAGAGACTGTGACAACTGCGACAAAATGAGATTGTGACAAAAGAAAATACTGTGATATGAGTGTATCGTGCATAAATATGAAAGTTCATGAAATAAAATGACTAGTTGACATGCTTCCAATCGGTGGTTTACGAAGTGATGAAAAGTATGAAGGTTCCAACAACGAGAGTATACACACACATGAATGAAACATTTGGAAATTGAGTAGGGGATTCAATCCAGACATTATCTTATTATAACCATTCTCAGTGTTGCAAAATTCACTTCTGAGTCAGACATAGGTGGTCAGCCTATATCTCACTATCCCGGGTCGAATATAGGTGACCAGTCTATATTCCACCGAGGTTCCGTGAATTTTGAAATACTCAGCTCAGTTATACTAATACCATGTCCTTCACAAATACCAAGACGTTCTGAAAAACAAAAGCAAGTGACTAAACTCGAGGTCAAATGATGAAACTATGCAAGAAAAAACATAACACGGTGACATGTATGATACGTGAACATGCTTATATGAAAGACAATTATAGTAATCAACTATAATAATTGAATATAATATACCAGATAATGTGATAACAATCTCATCACCTATGTCAGCAACTAACCACAAATGAGGCTTCAGCTTGGCAGGCAGGCACGTGACGGTCATAGGGTTAAGTTTTCATGAAAGTAGCTATAGTATAGGTTTTAAAAACACTTAGTTCGCTATAACCAAAGCTCTGATACCAATCTGTTACACCCCCAGAATCGGGTTCAGCGGAAGCATACGTGTAGCTGTGGTGTAACTCAATTGGTATTACAACACAAGTTCAAAAATGGTTTTCACTTGAATCATTTAGAATAAAATAGCTTAATCAAAAATGTTGAATTTACATTGTTAAAAGTAGTGCGGAAGTAGGCCCTTGAATTACTTTTAAAACGGTCCGCAAATGAATATCAGAGTCTTCTATGACCATGCCATACCCTGCCAAAACCTCCTGTAGTATGTCATTGCTTAATACCTGAAAATACATGCTAAAATGTCAACACGAGGTTGGTGAGTTCATAGAGTTTAGTGTAAAATGAAATACATTGCATTTAAATGAGGATTTCTCGGCAAAGGCATCGTAAATCCACTCAGTTACAAGTCCCGCCATAAGAGATTTGTAACCTGTGTGTTTACGACCCACTGCCAAAAGTAATATGTTTGATTTGTGTAAACAAGTATTTTGCGGAACACGAGATTTTCAGTAGGGATAACCATTATAACAAATACAACGTTATCCCAAAAGTAAAATACAATGCCTTAAGCTCATGACCCCGAAGCTCGACGTAATCGTATGCAATCAAGCATAAAATGCCCCAAGTAAGTGTTTGCCAGACACTCGGAAGTAATCCGAATGATATGCGTCCGTTTAACAAGCTGGCGCGACCAACTCGGACGGTGTGTCAACCCAAAAAGATCTATCCATAGCACTCGCACTCACACGCATGTAATTAACGGTTCATGATAAAGGGGACTTCAGTGGCAGTAATAGGTAACCGAGGCAAAGTAACAGTTTTGTATTTATATCCGCAAAAGCATGCACTTGTGTCCATAAGAAAGTAATCAAGGATGGAATAAGTAATTCATAATGTATTCAAGTAATCAATCAAGTATTTCAACCATCCAGTAATGTTTGAGAAAATGAATCGCGTTCAAGTAAAACAAGCATTGAATTTAAATAGTATTGAGCATGTATCTTGTTAGGAATTAAATAAGCACAAGAATCAGAAGATTCAGCATAAAGGTTTAATGGAAATACGACAAGTATGATTCTGCTGATAAAGCACAAAGCGAGTTTCCACTGAAGGAGATTCTGCTGAAGACTATTTTCCACTGAAGGTGATTCTGCTGATGAATCTTACTGCTGATGAATACTGCTGCTTGATTCTGCTGCTGCTATGAATCAGCAGCTATGACTCATAAACAAACAGCTGTGTAGATAAGAATGACTTATTCAACACTTGCATAAGAAGATAATATCTTAGTTCTAGTCATCAAATTGAACACTCCAAGTGAGTTGTTTATCCTAGATACATGATGTATCTTGTATGACTAAGCTAGAATAGTGATTAGTCATAAGCTAGTTATTTGTTGAGTCATGTAGTTTGTAAAAGATATTTCCTTGGACTATAAAAGGAAAATCTTAGATATGTAGATAAGAGTGACAATGCCATACACCTCTCTCATAAACAGACAATAGAAAGAACAAACAAAAGATTCAAGGTCTTTGTAACCCTAGTGATAAGCTAAAGATCACTCGTATTATTTTTGAATAATATTGAATCGTTTGGTGTTAACTATTCCATTTCCATAACAATAAACATAAATCTTCTAAGTGTGGTTAAGTAGATTCCGCATACTTAATCATATTCACACAAACATATCTCATACACAAAGAACGAAGGTTTAACCACCTTACCGTGTAATCGATCTCTCAACAAGTGGTATCAGAGCCTACAGGTTGATATTTTTGTTTTAGAAGAAGAAGTTAGAAATGGATGTTGAGTCTATTCAAACAAATGTTGCTGCTAAGTTACCAATGCTCAAACAGAATGAGTTTGAGATGTGGAGGTTAAGAATAGAACAATATTTTCAAGTGCAAGATTATGCACTGTGGGAAATCATTGAAGATGGAGATTCTTACAAACCTACAACCACTACATCAACAGTTGATGGTAAGGAAGTTGATAAGCTGCAAACCAAGCCACAAACTGCAGAAGACAGAATTAAGAAGAAGAATGACCTAAAGGCCAGAAGTATGCTGATGATGACCATTCCAAATGATCAACTTATAAACTTCAGCAAATTCAAAGATGCAAAATCGTTATTTGAGGCCATTATTGCAAGGTATGGTGGGAATGAAGCCACCAAGAAGACCCAGAAGACTCTTCTTAAGCAACAGTTTGAAAATTTCACATCAACTAACCATGAATCTTTAGACCATATGTTCAACAGGCTACAGAATATTGTGAGTCAACTTGCTATTCTTGGAGTTGAAATACCTCAAGAAGATTTAAACTCAAAATTTCTGAGAAGCTTACCTGAAGAATGGGCTATGCATGTTGTTGTCTGGAAGAACAAGTCAGACATTGACACCATGGATCTTATGGATCTGTATAGCAACTTTAAAATTGTTGAGCAAGATTTGAAGAAAACTGGAGGTACTAGTTCAAGCACTGGGAACATGGCATTTATGTCATCTCCTAGTAATTCAGTTCCAGTTACTAATGAAAAAGTTCATGATGTTGCAAGTGCTGCAAGTTCATCAAGCAGTACTTTTGGAATTTTGGATGAGAAAACATGTTGTGCTTTCTTCACAAGCAAACATAATGGATCCATGTTAACTCATGAAGACCTTCAAGAGATCAATGATGATGATCTGGAGGAAATGGATCTAAAATGGCAAATTTCTCTTCTTAGCATGAGAGCTAAGAAATTCTATCAAAGGACGGGGAAGAAGATCACAATCAGTAGCAATGATCCTGCTGGTTATGACAAGTCAAAGATAGAATGCTACAACTGTCACAAGATGGGACACTTCTCAAGAGAATGTAGAAGGCCAAGACAGCAAGATAGCAGAAATAGAGATGTTGGAAGAAAATCCAATACAGGGGAGATGTCTGAACCAAAAGCTATGGTAGCAATTGATGGGTTAGGTTTTGATTGGAGCTTCATGGATGATGAAGAAATGGGTTCTTCACAGATGGCTCTTATGGCATTTACTGCACCTGAGGTACATGATCATAAAACCTGTTCAAATACTTGTACTGCTCTTAAAGACTTAAAAATCTTAATTAAACAGTATGATGACCAAAAGGTTCGATACGCCAAATCTGATCTAGATTGTTTCAATTATAAAAGTGGTTTAGAATCTGCAGAGAGGCAAATCCTACACTATAAAAGGAATGAACTTACCTTTACTGATGCTAAAACTTTACTTGAAAATGATAATCAATTTAAAGATCAAATTATTGAGGCCTTAAAAGAAGCATTGGATAGGGTTAAGACTGAGAAAGAAAACATTCAATTGACTAAAGAGAAGCTTGAACATGCTTCTAAAAATGTAAACAAAATAATAGACAGTCAAGTGAATAATAAAGTTAAGTCAGGATTAGGATATAATGCAGCCCCACCCCCTTATAGAGGTATCCCAAAACCCCCAGGGATCGACCTAGAACATTCAGGATTGCCTGAATTTCAGCTACCTAAGTTACAATATGGAGTTCAACCAAACTCTAACATAGTAGCTGATGAGCCTAAGAAAGAAAGTAAATGTTCATGTAAAACATTACTTTTTCAGGACAAGGTGTCCTTTGTAAATAAACAGGTTATGTCTAAACCTGAAGTGGTTAAGAAAGCAAGAACAAGAGTTCCTAAGATAGTCAAACACAATACTGATAGGCCTAAAACCAATGAAAAATATGTTAGGCAACCAGTTAGATATTGTGAACAATATAGAACCACAAACAAGCCCAGAGGTAACCAAAGAAATTGGAATAACCTCAAGTCTTACCAACTAGGTGATGACTTTGCTTTTCACAATAAAGCTTGTTTCATTTGTGGTAGTTTTGACCATCTTGCAGCTTTCTGCAACCAATGGGTATCTGGGTATGATAGTAATAGAGTGAACTACAAAAGGCAAACACCTAAATCTCATTTTCACTCTAATTCTAAAAGATCAAAACCCAAAACAGTCACAAAAGCAGTTCCTGCTGATAAAGCAAAAATTGTTCCTGCTGAAAGGAAAATGGTTTCTGCTGAAAAACCATATATGACTGTTTACCCAAAACCAACAATTAAGGGTGCAAAAACTACTTTCCAACATGCATCTAATATTGTTCAAAGGCCCATTCAAACAAAAGCAGTGGTCCAAAAACAAGTTTGGAGACCAAAGGGTACAACTGCAAAGCCATCACTTTCTGCTGATAGCAAAACAGTGAGCATCACTGCTAAGGGTAACAGGGCAAATGCTGTTAAGGCCTCAGCATGTTGGATTCTTAAATCCAATGTTGCATCAACAGTCCTCAAGAGATTACATTTCATTGATGCAAGAGGCAGATCCAAGTCAGTGTTGGCTTGGATCCCCAAAGAAAACTAATTCTTTTATTTTGTGCAGGGACATTCACCAACAGATCATGAAGATCAAGGATATTCAGATAGTGGATGTTCAAGGCACATGACAGGCAACAAGTCTTATCTCTCAGATTTCCAATCAATAGATGGAGGCTATGTTACCTTTGGAGGAGGAATTGGTGGAAAGATTACTGGTAAAGGTACTATCAAAACCAGTAAATTAGATTTTGAAGATGTGTTTTATGTGCAAGAGCTTAAGTATAATCTCTTTAGTGTCTCACAAATGTGTGATAGAAAGAATAATGTTCTTTTTACTGAGACTGAATGTCTTGTACTTTCTCCTGATTTTAAGATGCCTGATGAAAGTCAAGTGCTTCTTAAAATTCCTAGGAAGGGCAATATGTACAGTGTTGATATGAATAACATTGTTTCTTAAGATGCTTTAACTTGCCTTGTTGCAAAAGCCACATTAGATGAATCTATGTTATGGCATAGGAGACTTGGTCATATTAACTTCAAAACCATAAATAAGATTGTTAAGAATGGTTTGGTAAGAGGTTTACCTCAAAAACGTTTTGAAAATGATCAAACATGCATTGCTTGTCTTAAAGGCAAACAACACAAAGTCTCTTGTAAGCCCAAGATTTTTAACTCTATCAATCAATCATTGTTTATGCTTCATATGGACTTATTTGGACCTGTTTCAGTAAGTAGTATAATGCATAAGAGATTTTGTCTAGTTGTTACTGATGACTATAGTAGATTTACATGGGTATTCTTTTTAGGAACTAAGGATGAGACTTCTAGCATCCTTAAGACCTTCATTACAGAGATAGAAAACCTAGTAAGCAAAAGAGTAAAAGTCATTAGATGTGATAATGGAACAGAATTCAAAAATAGAGTTATGGATAATTTCTGCAAAGAAAAAGGTATTAAAAGAGAATTTAGTGTTGCTAGAACTCCTCAACAGAATGGAGTAGCTGAAAGAAAGAATAGAACACTAATAGAAGCTGCTAGAACTATGTTAGCTGATTCAAAGTTGCCTATAACTTTTTGGGCTGAAGCAGTCAACACTGCTTGTTATGTTCAGAACAGAGTTTTAATAGTACAGCCTCACAATAAGACATCATATGAGCTTTTTAGAGGTAGAACTCCTGCAATAGGATTTCTTAGACCTTTTGGATGTCATGTGACAATTCTGAATACCTTAGACCATTTGAGAAAATTTGATGGTAAAGCAGATGAAGGTTTCTTTGTTGGATATTCTCTCAATAGCAAAGCTTTTAGAGTATACAACATAAGAACTAAGAGAGTAGAAGAGAGTCTACATATAGAGTTCTTAGAGAACAAGTCTAATGTAGAAGGTCAAGGACCAAAATGGCTATTTGATCTTGAAACTCTAACCCATTCAATGAATTATGTGCCTGTTGTTGCAGAAACTAATGATTTTTCAGGTTCACAAGCAACAGATGAGGCAAGGTTAGACAAGAAGACACATCAAGATTATGTGATGATGCCAATATGGTCAAATACCAATGTGGAATCAACTTCAACCAATGGAGAATCTTCTTCTGGCAAAGCTAAAGAAGATGTTGAAGATAAAATCAGAGAAGGAAGAACAGAAGAACAGCAAAATGTTCCTGCTGATGAGCAAAATGTTCCCGCTGATGATCAAACAGTTCCTGCTGATAAGCAAATTGTTTCTGCTGATATTTCTTCAGAAGAAACAAAAGCAGACTTTTCAGAAGATGAGGTGGATTTAAGCAATATTCCATCTGATTATCAAGTTCCTTCCACTCCACAAACACGAATTCACAAAGTCCACTCCCTAGAAAATGTGATTGGAGATGTACAATCTGGTGTGAAGACAAGACAACAATTGATGTCTTCAGATCAAAAAGGGATTCTTGATGCCCTTTATGCTTCAAAGCAGCATGAGTTTTCAAACTCCTGTTTGTTTGTATGTTTTCTCTCACAAGATGAACCAAAGAATATTCATAAAGCCCTAGAGAATTCAAGCTGGTTAGAGGCTATGCAAGAGGAGCTTCTTCAGTTCAAGATTCAAAAGGTTTGGGTGCTAGTTGATTTACCTAATGGTGTAAGAGTAATTGGCACTAGATGGGTTTTTAGAAATAAAAGGGATGAAAGAGGCATAGTGATTAAGAATAAGGCTAGATTAGTAGCACAAGGGTACACACAAGAAGAAGGGATAGACTATGATGAGGTTTATGCTCCAGTAGCTAGAATTGAGGCAATTAGGCTTTTCTTAGCTTATGCTTCATTTATGAACTTCACAGTTTACCAAATGGATGTCAAGAGTGCATTTTTATATGGTTCAATTGAAGAAGAGGTGTATGTTACACAACCTCCAGGCTTCACTGACCCTGACCATTCAGACAAAGTGTACAAGGTAGTTAAAGCTCTATATGGCCTACATCAGGCACCAAGAGCTTGGTATGCAACACTAGCTTCCTATTTATTAGAAAATGGATTTCAAAGAGGAAAGATTGATCAGACACTTTTCATCAAACAACACAAGAAAGATCTTCTGTTAGTACAGGTGTATGTGGATGACATTATCTTTGGATCTACAAGGAAGGAGATGTGTTTAGACTTTGAAAAACTTATGAAAGATAAGTTTCAGATGAGTTCTATGGGAGAACTTACATTCTTTTTGGGTCTGCAAGTTAAGCAATCATCTGAAGGCATATATATTAGTCAAGACAAATATGTTGCAGAGATACTTAGAAAATTTCAATTTGCTGATTCAAAAATAGCAAGCACCCCAATAGATCCTGAGAAGCCTCTTCTTAAAGATGCAGATGGAGAAAATGTGGATGTACATACATACAGATCTATGATAGGTTCTTTGATGTATCTTACATCATCAAGACCTGATATCATGTTCTCTGTTTGTGCTTGTGCAAGATTTCAAGTAACTCCAAAGGTTTCTCATTTAACAGCAGTCAAAAGAATTTTTAGATATCTAAAAGGTCAACCAAGGTTGGGTTTATGGTACTCTAGAGAATCACCATTTGACTTGATAGCATTCTCAGACAGTGACTATGCTGGTGCTAGCTTGGACAGAAAGTCAACAACCGGAGGATGTCAATTCCTTGGATGCAGACTTATCTCATGGCAGTGTAAGAAGCAAACAATTGTGGCAAATTCAACAACTGAAGCTGAATATGTAGCTGCTGCAAGTTGCTGTGGTCAAGTTCTATGGCTTCAAAACCAACTTCTTGATTATGGGTACAATTTCTTACATACCATTATACATATTGATAATAGTAGTACAATTTGCATTATTAAAAATCCAGTGCAACATTCTAAAACAAAACACATTGAAATAAGACATCATTTTATAAGAGATTGCAATGAGAAAAGGTTAATTCAAGTAATGAAAATTGCTTCAGAACAAAACTTTGCAGATCTTCTTACCAAAGCTTTTGATGTTGGAAGATTTCAGTACTTGGTAGCAAGTATTGGAATGCTTAATCTTTAAATTTTTCAATATAATGTGTTTTTGTATATAGATTTTGTTAATGCATCTAACTTTGTTATCTAAGTCTACTATTAACAATATTTGAAGTTATTCATACAGTTAGTTCTATGATTATTCTAATTCAAGACAAGTACTTTGTACTTTGTTTATTTGGTTTTAGACTAACAGTTTCAGGTATGAATGTTTGAGCTGAAAAGCTATTTCAAGTGAAATTTGCTGATCAAAGCTGCTGATCATTGCTGCTGAAAGCTGATCATTGCTGCTGATATAATAGGTTCATGATAGAAAAAGTTTGGGACTTCAAAACTCCTTAAAACTTCTTTCTTGAAATCTGAATATGATGTTTCACATTGAATTGATAAATTAGTTGATCAGATAATAACTGATACAACTCACTTTCTATCATTTTATACTCTCAAGTATAATGTGACTAATCTACGGATATCTGATAGAAAGAACAGCGAGCAAAAGTGAATCTAACACTTGTGTTAGAGGTAACAAATGCCACGAGCTGGAAACCCTGTAAAGAAAGCCTTTTGAATAGGTTTATCTATACACAGGCGGTTATTTATAACTGAAAACATTGGTTCTCACACAACCAGAGGTTGCTTTAAACCGAAATTTTGATTGAGTGTCTGTTACACTCTTAATCCTTTCAAAATGGTTGTAAGCAGTATGATTTTTCATAATAAAATCATATACATACTGCTAAGGCAAAAGTTTCTTAAAAGGATTTTCAAAAGATGACTTTAAAAACCATCAAATGATGGACCATAAGTCAAAAATGTCCATTGAATCACCTCTCATAGGAGTTAACACACCTAGAAGTGATGAGGACAGAATCTTAAACTCTTAAGGAATTGATGGCTTCATGTACAAATTGTCTGAAAACATAGAAAAATGCTAGATCAGATGATGATGTTATGACTGTGAGAAAATCTTTCAAACAAGGGGAGGATATCAATATAAGATGATATTTGAATCTCAGGGGAGGAAATTCAAGCCCAGTTTAAGGAAGATTAACCAAAAGAAAAGACAAGATCATACAAGATGATGACATAGAGGTTGAAAATGACAAGAACATTCTTAAATGTTGTATTCAGAAAAGATGAAGCATTTCAAAGGAGAAAGTTCTATCTAGGTCAAAAAGTTGAAAAGATTCAATTTCAGTTCACTACGTTTGTTCATCACTTGTTGAAAGATCAGAAAGCAGATAAGTTCCAAAGAAAGATAAGTTCATTCACTCAGAAGAGAAGAAAGTTCAGATCAACCAAATCTGACAATGAAGTGTTTGAAAGATCTTCACAAAGTCCTCATTTAATTCAGAAAAACATGTTTGAATGTGATTCACATGTTTAGGGGAGGATTGTTAGGAATTAAATAAGCACAAGAATCAGAAGATTCAGCATAAAGGTTTAATGGAAATACGACAAGTATGATTCTGCTGATAAAGCACAAAGCGAGTTTCCACTGAAGGAGATTCTGCTGAAGACTATTTTCCACTGAAGGTGATTCTGCTGATGAATCTTACTGCTGATGAATACTGCTGCTTGATTCTGCTGCTGCTATGAATCAGCAGCTATGACTCATAAACAAACAGCTGTGTAGATAAGAATGACTTATTCAACACTTGCATAAGAAGATAATATCTTAGTTCTAGTCATCAAATTGAACACTCCAAGTGAGTTGTTTATCCTAGATACATGATGTATCTTGTATGACTAAGCTAGAATAGTGATTAGTCATAAGCTAGTTATTTGTTGAGTCATGTAGTTTGTAAAAGATATTTCCTTGGACTATAAAAGGAAAATCTTAGATATGTAGATAAGAGTGACAATGCCATACACCTCTCTCATAAACAGACAATAGAAAGAACAAACAAAAGATTCAAGGTCTTTGTAACCCTAGTGATAAGCTAAAGATCACTCGTATTATTTTTGAATAATATTGAATCGTTTGGTGTTAACTATTCCATTTCCATAACAATAAACATAAATCTTCTAAGTGTGGTTAAGTAGATTCCGCATACTTAATCATATTCACACAAACATATCTCATACACAAAGAACGAAGGTTTAACCACCTTACCGTGTAATCGATCTCTCAACATATCTTCCCTTAAAACAATTGTAAAACAAGTAAAAGTAGGGGTTATGAACTCACCTAGTGCAATAGCTACGATGACAACAATGAATACACGAAATGAGGCACGATCTCTAATCGCAACCTAATAGGAATGATATGATCTAATGTAAGAAATGAAATGATGCTACACATGCAAATACGTATGTTATCGATACCACTCATTAGTTTTGAAAATAATGTTTAACGTCGAAAAATATATTTTTGACGTCTCGTTAAGTTAATAACCACTTTTCAGGTAAATATGTTGAAACGGTACTCCACGATCCTTGTTTGGTGTTCTATCGGCAAATATAAGGTTTTCGTCGCAAAAATAACATTTTCCTTACTTGAAAATATGCCCAAAATGGCCTCGCAAAACAAGTCGCGAAATGTTGTACGTTAAGGGTTAGTGATGAAACTCGACGTTTTTGAAAACCTTGTAACAATATCTTGAAGTCGTGTCATTTAACTTTTGGCGATACGGGTCTCGATCGATGAGAAAATCGACTCTCATTGTTGTTACTTGAAAGTATTATGTTCAACACTTACAAAATTTTATTATAGTAAAAGCTGTCAAAATATATATAGTTTATCGGGTATATAGATGAGATCGTAGTTTATTCGTTACGAGTCCAATGATCAAACGGCCAATTGATTTGAAAAGCTTGCTGGGAATACTTGATTTTACTTAACTACGGCTCGGACTCAAACCATATCAATCATGGAGAAAAACAGCCGAGAAGGTGGTGTCTCGCAAAGACAGTTTTGCGTCAAAAATTGTAATAGAAAAGCTGATGGAAATATATATATATCGTCGGATTTCAAACACTTGTATCTTTTTCGTTATAAGCCCGTTTTCTATGTTCTTTATATCCCCGCGAAGGTAATCAAGTATAATTTAGGTTTATCAAGGTCTCGGCTAGTCTAGATATCATTAAATCTCAGTTTTCCTAGCTAGAAAAATCGGGACAGATTCAATATTTTCAGAAAGTATAGTTTTCGTCATTAATCTTGAAAATGGCATATCTTTTTCGTCGTAACTCGGATTTTAGTGATTTAAGCGGCCACGGTTTCGTATTTGAGAGTATTTTCTGAATATCTAACCCAATATTACCCAGAAACCCATGAAGTTTCCATGATTGGCAAAGATGGACAGCAACTATATTTGAAAATATTTTTCGTCGTTAAATTTCGGAAAATCATATCTCCTTCGTTATTAACTCGTTTTTATCCCCGTTTTCGGCCATAGTTTTGTCTCGGAATGTATTTTCTAACTCTTTGGTCCAAAGTTACCCAAAACCCACTGATTTTCCCACATTTCATGTTTTTGGACAGAACCTTTATATAGTTTGTAAAAATCAACTTTTCTAGTTCGTAACTTGTTCAAGACTTAACCAAACTATCTCAAATCAACTCCATAAGTACCAAGTCCTACCATACACCTTATTAGGGTGTCATGGGTTCTTAGACATCACCAATCTTAGTGGATCTAATTAGATTGCTAGTAAAAATTATAGATCTATGTTTATAAAGAAAAGAAATGAGTAATAAGTGGTATGGATCATACATACTTGCATGTTTTACCAATATATCTTGAAAATACATAAAAATATAAAGTAATAAAAAGTATGAAAAGATCAAAAGTGTTCTTGAAGCTTACTTGAATATTTGAGGTGATTTGATGAGAAATTGATTAATAACCTAGGGTTTTTACCACAAAACCCCAACTAGATCATGATTAGAACTTGATTAAACACTTGGATCTTGAAAGTTTATGGTTTCTTCTTGTGTTCTTGGTTGGGTCGATTTGTACACAAAGGGAGAAAGGAAGATGAGAGCATTTCTAGTTTTGTTGGTGTAAATGAATGTGTTAGAATGAAAAATGATGAATGATGGAAGTATATATTTATGGTCTAGTCAAAAGTTGGTCTTTGGTCTTTGGTCTTAGGGGGGGCGGCACACACACAAGAGCAAAACATGGAAAAATGTTGGTGGCTCATTTAAAGCTTATGTCTCTTGGTTGCAAGTATTGGTTAGATATTTTGTATTTTAGGTGTTATCGGGTACCGAGTTAACTAAGAATAAATGTTAACGTGGTGAAATAAAATACGACGAAGTTGTAAAAGTTGTAAAATAATATTCTTGATGAGAATCGGGTGTTAAAATAATTATTGAATTGAAATAACGCAAACCGACAGAGTAATAAGCTCTGACCGTAAAATATAGTAATTGATTCGAAAACACCGGGTAAATTAATAATATAATTTTTATATTATTATAATGAGTATGAAAATATATTAGGATCGTAATCGGGAGTATTGGGTATACGTTCGTAGTAAAAATTGAGTGGTAACGTTAATTACAAATTAAACATACGTATGTAGAAATAATGCATATCCGTGCATTATCTAATGTGGTGATGATGTAGACTATTCCAGTCTATATGAAATGTCATTAATGAATGATGCATGAATTTGCAGCTAAACCATATTAGTTACGCGAATTTGAAGACTCGTAAACTCAGTTTATGCAATGACGAACGATGATCATGAATAGTGTCACATGAATAGTAATGCTTCTCAGAATCACAAACGGACTCCGAAAATGATGAATAGTAAAATAATGAATAGTGACCGGTAAATAGTAAAATGGTGAATAGTAACTGATGAATAGTGAATAGGAGAAATGTCCTGAAAATGCGGGTTGTTACACTTTGAAAGTTCAACGTAGTTTTTGCAAGTCTTGAGATCAACCTTCCTTAAGTATGGAGCACCATCCATGCTAACTTTCACATAGAGACACCCTCCACATCCCGTCTTTCCTTCTGCTACCTACACATTTTTTGATAAATTAGTAGTCATGTTGTTCTTCCGCAAAGATCGAATTGGTGGCCATCCTAGCTACCACTTGAGTCCTATAAAAAACTCAATAAAATAAAATAATATTTTAATGAGAGATTTGTTTATTATAAATTATTGATAAATATGGTCTTAAAATATGCAAACACCAAATTTGGTGCAACACAAAACAGATATTTACATTTATATACATGAAAATAACACAATAAAATAAAATAAAATAAAATAACAAATTAATTTTCATATTAATGTTTAACTCATTATGACGGTACTAATGACATCACTTTAATTCTTTATCTTCAAAAAGATTACTTCTAAACTTTTATATTGATCATTTAATGAGATTTTTACGTAAAAAGACAGGAAACTCCCAAGAGTAATATTAGTAGTGTAATGACGCTTGTTAGTTTCCCAAATCCGGTTATTGAGTTTGGAATTAATATTATAAACACATTTTCATATTGCTCAGTGACCTATGTGGGATAAAATGCAAAGTACAAATATGTTGATAAAAGATACAAATTTGTGCATGTCACCAATAGTGTGAAAAGGCAAAATGACACCGTTCTAAGAAAAAGACGACCGTTGTTGCAGACATACATGATGCAAAGATGTATAGTATAAAAGTGAGGAAGTAAAAAGTAGCTGCTAAGGTGTATATTACTTGTCAATATTGTTCATTCTAAAGCAAGTAAATACACATAAGACTATAAATCTTGAATCACTGTTGTTCGACTCTGATGTAATGAGTTTATCGGATGCAATCAGTCTCTTACAGTCACTAGAAATCAATTCTCCAAGAGTAAACTTGTGAGCTTTGACCGAGTAGTGATAAGCTTAAAATCAATGGACTTGGTTGGCCAAATATCAGAAATAAGGTTGTTGATAGTCAAAGTGTTAAACAAGTTAATTAAACAATGTACATATACAAAGCAACGCGAATTCCAGCAATATCACTAATTTCAATGGTAATTCCCGCAAACAGGATGCAGGGATAGTGACGAGCGACTTAAATCATCAAACGGAAAAGAAAAAATGCAGGTCACCAATATTGATCATTACCAGTTTCAATGACTAAAATTCTAAAGGAACTAAAGGCATGTAGGCAATAGACTTACATTTACTTTCAGATAAGCCAAACAAAAAATGGAGAGTAAACTACATTTTTGGTCCTTGTGGTTGTATCAAAATCTTACTTTTGGTCCAAAATTCAAAAAACGTTCAATATCATTCCAAAAGTCCACGTGGACTTCACTTTTGGTCCAATTTTCGTCCCTAGTTAGTTTAGTCGTTAAGTACGTTGCACCATTAGTCCTTTAACCAAACGGTCGTTAGCAATGTTTGCACCGTTAGTCCTTTCATTTAAAAAATTGGAAAATTTCGAAAAAAAATTCTAAAAAATTTTCTTTTGACGAATTTTTTTTTTTCCAAAAAAAAAAATTTGAAAAAAAAATTCTAATAAAAAATTTTCTTAAAAAATTCGAAAAAATTCTAAAAAATTTTTTTGACGAAATTTTTTTTTCCAAAAAAAAATTTTGAAAAAAAAATTCTAACAAAAATTTTTCTTAAAAAATTCGAAAAAATTTATAAAAAAAAATTTTTTGACGAAAATTTTTTTTGACGAAAAAATTTTTTTCCAATAAAAAGAAAATTCGAAAAAAAGATTTCTAATATACATACACATTTTAATTTTAGTGTCAAACCGGGACAATCGTCAAAAAAAAAAAAAATAGAAATTTTTTTCGAATTTTTTAAGAAAAATTTTTATTAGAATTTTTTTTTTCGAATTTTCTTTTTTTTTTGGAAAAAAGAATGTTCGTCAAAAAAAAATTTATAAATTTTTTCGAATTTTTTAAGAAAAATTTTTATTAGAAATTTTTTTTCAAATTTTTTTTTTGGAAAAAAAAAATTTTTTAGAAATTTTTTTCGAATTTTTCAAATTACTTTTTTTTGGAAATTTTTTTTTTTCGAATTTTTTCAATTTTTTAACTGAAAGGACTAACGGTGCAAACATTGCTAACGACCGTTAGGTTAAAGGACTAACGGTGCAACGTACTTAACGACTAAACTAACTAGGGACGAAAATTGGACCAAAAGTGAAGTCCACGTGGACTTTTGGACTGATATTGAACGTTTTTTGAATTTTGGACCAAAAATGAGATTTTGATACAACCACAAGGACCAAAAATGTAGTTTACTAAAAAATGGAAGAACTAGTTATTTACCAGATTCAATGACCACATCTGAGCCTTTCATGATCCTTAATTGCTTGCATGAGTCTACAATTATCATGAAAAAAAAAACAAAATACATCTATTAACACGCAAGTCCGAAATTGGGCGAGGACATCCAAATCCAACATCAATTGAGAATTAGACTGTGTGTGAGCCCTTTAGAATGTAATTAGTGGGCCACTGATATCTTTTCCAAAGGTTTAAACTTTGAAGTAGGGGTGATCATCGGTCGGAAACCGGACCGGACCGGCCAAGACCGGACCGGACCGAAGACCGAGAACCGGAAAACCATAGACCGAGACCGGACCGAATATGGTCGGTCCGGTCTCGGTCCGGTCTCGGTCCGGTCGGTCTTCGGTCGGTCCGGTCCAATTAGGCAAGTTTTTTCGGGTTTTTGGTCGGTCCGGACCGGACCGGACCGGACCGACAGGACCGAGACCGAATTTGGCAAAAAGCTTAGACCGAGGACCGGACCGAATGTGGTCGGTCCGGTCCGGTCGGTCTCGGTCCGGTCGGTTTTGTCGGTCGGTCCGGTCCGGCCGGTCCGTTTGCTCAGCCCTACTTTGAAGTATATAATATTTTTTGAGCCTTGAAGTAACAAAATATATCAGAATTACTTTTTATTTTTGTTCTACCAAATGAATACCCAAAGCAAATTAGATGAACTTACTCCCATGGAACATCACCAACAAGCTAAGTATCTGATCACCATCTTTATCTTCATACGTTAGTACACATTCGTCACGATTTAAAAGACCCTTCAAGTTACTTTCTTTAAGTCTTTCTTCCCCTCGTACTCCTCTAGAAGCACACTGACTAATTCAAAACAAAAAAAATGCGACCAACATCATTATTTTCAACTTTTTTTCACAACATGTAACTTATATAAAATGATATTTGTTTAGATTAAAACACACCAAATGTAAAACTGGAAACAAAAAATAATTTCATTTATATAAGTGAAAATCATACAAATTGAACACAAAAAGAATTTAAAAAGGTTACTTCTAAGCTTTTATATTGATTATTCAAGGAAGAACTAGTTCTAAAAATTTAGTTGGAATGCACACTACACATTAGTGTATTACACAATTTCACTCCTAAATTTACCATAAATTTGGAAATGTTCTTATAAACTTCTTTCATTTGTTTCAACAATCTATGTGGGACAAATGCAAGACACAAATATGTCAAATATAGGTATGAGTTTTTACATGTCACCAAGACAACAAGTAGTGTGAAAGGCAGAATAACAAACTTATAAGAAAAAGACGATCACAATTGCATATTACACGATACAAAGATATAGCATCAAGTAGATGCTAAGGTTGTAAGGTGTATATTAGTTGTTGCTTTTGCTTATTCTAATGCAAGTAAATACACATTAGTTCAACTGTGAAGTACAGTAATGAGTTTATCTAATGCTATCTCTTATAGTCAATCGGATCTGCTCTCCAAGAGTAAACTTATAAGCTTTGACCATGTAGGGACTTAATAACCTTCGGACTTGGTTGGCCAAATATCAAATATAAGGTTGTTAATAGCCAAAAAAGTTATTAAATAATGTACATATACTAGAAGCAAGGCAAATTCTAGCAATAACACGATGATCAATGGTAATTACAGAAACTGGAAGCAAGGATACTGTCCGGCGACTTGAATCATCAAACAGCCAAGAAAAGATCCGGCCAAACAGGTCAGCGTCGTGCAACCAATACTAGTTGACCCAATTTGATCACTAAAATTTTTAATAGGACAGAAGGCATGAAGAAAAACATTTACATTCAGATAAGCTACAAAAATGGAAGAACAAAATTATTTACATTTGATAAATGCAGGCAATGTACCAAGCAGTAAGCACATAACGTGAAATCCAAACATGATGTATGTTTCCTTTCCATTTATGGCTTTTGCCACAAGAAAAAGATTGAAAAGCATCCATAAGTTATCGAAAATACGAAAAATATTAAAATATCAAAGATCCTTTTAGCATGTCCGTCAAATTCATCATACTTGGTTCTTCCAATTCTCCATTGACCTTGGAGCTGCCATCATTAGAAAAAATTCAATCAGTCTAAATCAAAGATAAACACATAACGGGTCTAAGCATGCTAAGGTCCAAAAGGTAAGTTTTGGTACGGTCAGGTTGTGTTGACCCAAAACACTTTTTGTTCATTTGTTTCAGTAGAGATCCATGAGGTTATGCATTATAATACAATTTGGGTTACTTTCGACACCTTAGAAATAAAATATAACTCGCATTGACCCATTTATAAAATGGTTCAAGTAACATAAGCAGTTATACAATACCTGACCCCATTGCTTCTTACCCTTTCTTAATCCTTAATCGCTTGCAAGAGTCTACAAACATCCTGAAAAAACAAAAATACAACATCTTTTAACAAGCAAGTCCTACATCGGGTGAATGACATCCAAATCCCACATCAATCGAGAATTAGAGAATGTAAGCCCTTTAAAATGTAATTAGTGGGCTACTAATCTTTTACAACGATTCCAACTTTTAAGTATTTGATACTTTTTGAGTCTTGAACTAACAGAATATATCAAAAGTACTCTATATATTTAGCCATATGAAGGCTGAAAGCAAATTAAATGAACTTACTCCCAGGGAACATCACCAGCAAGCATCCAATCACTATCATTATCTTCATACGTCAGTACATATTCTTCATGATTCAAAAGATCCTTCAAGTTACATTCGTTAAGCCTTTCTTCCCCTCGTACTCGTTTAAATGAAGGAACAAGACAATAAAGAGAGAAAGTATACCAGGGGTAACAGAGTTGAACATTTTCTCTAGATCCTTTAGAGTTCAGTGTAGTTTTTTGCTTTTTGCAAATCTTAGAGACCAAAGTTCCTTAAATATGGAGCACCATCCATGCTAACCTTCACATAAAGACACCCTCCACATCCGCTTTTCCCTCGGCTATACCTCCACATTTTTTGATGAGATAGTGGCCATGGTGTTCTTTCGAAAAGATCGGATTGGTGACCATCCTACCACTTGAGTCCTATTAAACAACGAAAATAAAGTAACCCTTTAGAGCAATCTACACAATATGAAGATAACATCAAAATATAAAGTAAACAACCAATGATATTAGAGTCCATACTGCAAGCAATGAATTCTTCCTATAGACAAAAATATATTGTCTTAAGTGGTTCTTTCTAGTTTTTACCATTCAACTTATCACTAAATATTATAAGGGACAAATAAGCAGTTTTAAATAACTACGTAACTAGATCAACTTACTAAGGAAAAGTATACTTAGTTACTTACCATTACCCTCACCTTATCCAAATATTTACCGAATAAGTAATCATTCAGAATCTGCTTTAACAACCTATTTTGTTAAACACTAATACGTAGCACATCCTAAAAACGCCGTCTCATGGTCAAATTTTATCATGACTATTTATCTTATTCCGAGTATTCAAAACTAAATGTTTGGGATTGCTAGCTATAACTATTTATGTGTCTAAATTGGGTAACTTCAAACAACGAATGCCTCATTTTCGTCAAAAATAACCATTTTAAAGGTCAAGACTCAAGACCAAACAACTCCTAACTGTATTCTGTATGACTTAACCCATACAACCTGCTATCACTTTTTATCCCCAAATATATTTAAAAAAAAAAAAAAAAAAAAAAAAAAAAAAAAAAAAAAAAAAAAAAAAAAAACTACTCCTAATATCAAACACGATTTAGTTACAAAATACTAAAATAATTTTAACCAAAACTTACTTAGCAACAGGAGCACTTCCATCATTCATTTACCAGGACCTTTGCTATTTTATTTTCAACAATATCTTGGGCCAAATTTTGTACTTTTTTACTAACTGACCCAACACTTATTTTTTCAGATCCATCACTAAGAGCCCTTTTTTTTGCACTCATCAAAAGTTCAAAACCAACATTTGAAAACCTCTTTCAGCTTGATTATTACAAAATAACACAAAAAGATTTTAGCTTGACTAATTATATAACTTGTAAAAATTGCTTCTAGGCTTTTACATTGATTATTAATATTTATTTATAGAAACTTAGAGAAAGTATTAGCTTGACTAATTATATAACTTGTAAAAATTGCTTCTAGGCTTTTACATTGATTATTAATACTAGTATTTATTTATAAAAACTTAGAGAAAGTAAGTATAATACAACACACCAGACTTGTATTACACCTACATCTCCACAGCTTAATTATATTGTTTGGAAATGTGAATATAAACTCTCTTTTAGTTCTCTCACCCACCTATGTGGGACAAATGCCAAGAAAAAGGCAAGTAATTACATGCCACCAAGTAGTGTGAAGGGATTTGGTCGTACAATAGCAACATACTTTTTCAAATGTTCCAATCTAGTACGCGTATTATTTTTTGCCTCACTTAATGTAACGAACTTTCATTTTTTGTTCCATTCTACCCAAAAGTTACCGGTTACCGGGAAAAAAGTTTGAAAACCAGGAAAAATGCCTACGTGACATATTTAATACTTGAGTAAATAGCAACGTACTTTTCAAATGTACCGATCTAGTACGCGTACTATTTTCGTCCGTTTTTATAAGTTTTTGTTCGTTTTTATACGTTTTCATCCGTTTTATACACGTTTTCATCTATTTTTACACATTTTCATCCGTTTTCTTATGTTTTCATCCGTTTTTGCATGTTTTTCCGTTTTTGCACATTTTTGTCCTTTTTTACACGTTGTCATTGGTTTTTACATGCTTTTGTCTGTTTTTACATGTTGTTGTTCGTTTTTGCACGTTTTCGTCTGTTTTTGCACGTTGTCATTCGATTTTGCACGTTTTCGTCTATATTTACACGTTTTCATCCGTTTTTACACGTTTTCATTCGTTTTCTTACGTTTTAGTCCGTTTTTGCATGTTTTCGTTCGTTTTTAAACGTTTTTGTCCATTTTTACACCTTTTTTTTGGGTAAAACATTTTTACACGTTTTCGTCCGTTTTTGCACGTTGTCGTTTGTTTTTGCATGTTTTCGTCCGTTTTTGCACGTTGTCGTTTGTTTTTGCACATTTTCATCCATACTTACATGTTTTCCTCCAATTTTTTTCCACGTTTTCATCTGTTTTTACATGTTTTCATCCGTTTTCTTACATTTTAGTCCGTTTTTGGCATGTTTTCGTTCATTTTTACACATTTTTATCCATTTTTACACGTTGTCGGTCGTTGTTGTCCGTTTTTACACATTGTCGTTCGTTTTTGCACATTTTTGTCTATTTTTACACGTTGTCGTTCATTTATACACGCTTTTGTCCATTTTCAATGCGTATAAAAATGTATGAAAATGGATGAAGACGAATAAAAATGAACGAAAACATGCAAAAACTAGTGAAAACGTGTAACAACAGATGAAAACGTATAAAAATAGATGAAAACATGTAAAAGTTGACGTATAAAAGAGATGAAAACGTATAAAAATGGACGAAAACGCGCAAAAACAAACAATATGTGCAAAAAAAGACGAAAACGTGTAGAACCGAACAAAAACGTGTACAAAATGATGAAAACGTGCAAAAACAGATGAAAACGTGTAAAAATAGGACAAAACGTGCAGTAACGGATGAAAACGTGTAAAACGGGTGAAAACGTGCAAAAACGGAAGAAAGCGTGTAAAAACGGGAGAAAACGTGCAAAAACGAATGAAAACGTGTAAACAGACGAAAAAGTGCAAAAATGAACAAAAACGTGTAAAAACGAACGAAAATGTCCAAACCGGATGAAAACGTGCAAAAACGAATGAAAACGTAAAAAAAAAAAAAAACAAATTTTTAATTGTTTTCTACATGTACAATATGAGTAAATTTTAGAAAGTATATGGCTATTTAATGGCTTTTACAAGTAATATATAGTGGAAATCCAACGTGGCAGTTTTTGTGGGGAAAAAAATATTGCTAGCCGGTTAAACAAGTTTCGTGTGGTAGAATGGAACAAAACATGAAAGTTCGTTACATTAAGTGGTACAAAAAATAGTACGCGTACTAGATCGGAACATTTAAAAAAGTATGTTGCTATTATACGACTAAATCCCTAGTGTGAAAGGAGAAAGTTATAAAAAACGACGACCACATTTGCGTCTTACATGATGCATATAGTATCGAACTATCAAAATGAAGAAGTTAAGTAGTAGCTGCTAAGGAATATATTACTTGTTACAATTGTTCATTCTAATGCAAGTAAATACACATTAGATTATGAAGCTTTTATCACTATTGTTCGGCTCTGGAATAATGAGTTTATCGGATGCTATCAGTCTTTGACCCTGTAGTGATAAACGTAAGATCATTGGACTTGGTTGGCCAAATATCAGATATAAAGGTTATTGATAGTCGAACAAGTTAATTAAACAATGTACGAATTCCAGCAATATCACAAATTTCAATGGTAATTCCAGCAAACAGGATGCAAGGCTACTGTCCAATGACTTGAATCATCAAACGGCCAAGAAAATGTTGGTTTTTTAGTGTAAAATAGATTGAGTTTAATATGCATATAAGGGTCGACACTTATATGAATATTAACTGGACTAACAAGGGTTCCAAGGGGGCGGTAGCCCCCTTGGTGGGGGTTCGGGGGCAACGCCCCTGAGAGAAGCAGGGTCCAAGGGGTGGCAGCCCCTGGCAGGGTCCAAGGGGCAGGTCAGCTGGAAAAATTTTTATTTCCACTAAGTTGCTATGTAAAAAATTCCTCAGAAAATTATATTTTCGGAAATTGAGGGACTAAATTTGACAGCTTGAAACCTTGTAACTGCCAAAAGGCAGTTAACCCTAAATTCCGTTTCTAGTGGAATATACAGAAACAGAAGGATACAGAAACAGAAGGATATAGAAACGCTTCTGATTTGCAAACATAACAACATACACAAACTTGAATCAATTAGATTTTATCCGGTCGTTAATTGGTATCCACTCCAATTTAATCGATCTGAAAGCGTTCATACTCGTGACTTCTAATTGCTATCAGGATACCCTATCACCCCACATACGACACATAAACAACAGAAAATATGCGGCTAAACTTGTCTGGATTCTGCAACCGATACTAATTGACCAAATTTAATGACTAAAATTTCTAATGGAACTAAAGGCATGAAGGCTTACATTTACATTCAGATAAGCAAAACCAAGACAAAAGAACTAATTATTTACATTTGATTGCAGGCAATACATTAAGCACATAACAGGAAAACCAAACATCTAATATGTTCCATTTCCAGTTATGGCTTTTGCCCACAAGAAAAAGATTGAAAAGCATCCATAAATTATGGAAAATAAGAAAAAAAAAATATATAAAAATATCAAAGATCCTTTTAGCATGTCCATCAGATTCCTCATACTTGGTTCTTGCACTTCTCCATTGACCTTGGAGCTACCATCATTAAAACAAATTCAATCACTCTAAATCAAAGATAACACATTTAAAGAAATACACAAGTGGATTGCTATAAGTTGGTGGCAAAATGAATGGTTTGCCAATGGGTCAAGGTAAGTTCAGGTCCACACGGGTAAAGTTTTGGTACGGTCCGGCTGTGATGACCCAAACGCTATTTGTTATCTTGTTTTTTCTAATACATAGTTTGTGCGTCAAATATTATTAATGAAATGGTATTCTAATAATAATGCTTCATTTTTTATTTTTTTATTTTATTTTTATTTTTATTTTTTTTTTGTTGAAACGACAAAAAATTATATTGCTCAACACAATGGTACAAAGCAACTCAGTTACAACCATCCACAAAACACACTGTAACAATGCTTCATGATGTTTATGCATTATAATACAGTTTGTTCTAACTAGCATACGAAGTTATAGCATACCTAGCCCGATTGCTTCTGACCCTTTCATGATCCTTAATCGTTTGCATGAATCTACAAACATCCCGAAAAAAAACAAAAATACAACTTTTAACACGCAGGTTCTTAATCGGGTGAGTGACATCCAAATCCCACATCAATTATGAATTAGAGACTCTGAGCCCTTTAGAATGTACTTGGTTGGCTACTAATATCTTTTACAAAAAGATATTAACTTTGAAGTATAAGATACTTTTTTAGCCTTGAAGTAACAAAATATATCAGAATTACGGAGTAGTTTTTATCTTTGTTCTACCAAATGACGGCCAAAAACAAATTAGATGAACTTACTCCCTGGAATATCACCAACAAGCTAAGTATCCGATCACCATCTTTATCTTCATGCATTAGTACACATTCCTCGCGATTTAAAAGATCATTCAAGTTACTTTCTGTAAGCCTTTCTTCTCCTCGTACCTAATTCAAAACAAAAAATTCAACCATCACTTCTACATCATATTCTTATTTTCAACTTTTTTCACAACATGTAACTTATATATAATGATATTTGTTTTAATTAAAACACCAAATGTAAAACTGGAAACAAATAATTTCATTTATATAAGTGAAAATCGTACAAATTGTACACAAAAAAGAATTTAAAAGAAAATCATTTTAATTATAAATCTTATAAAAATTACTTCTAAGTTATATTGATTATTTAAGGAAGAATTAGTTCTAAAAATTAAGAAAGAATCGTGTAATACAACACACTTAGTGTATTGCACGTCTCTAAATTTGTGATATAATTTGGAAATGTTATTATAAACTACTTTCATTTCTCTCAAGCATCTATGTGGGACAAATGCAAAACACAAATTTGTCAGATATAGGTATTAGTATTTACATGTCACCAAGTAGTGTGAAAGGCATAATCACGAAGTCATAAGAATAAGACGACCACAATTTCATATTACACGATACAAAGATATTTAGCATCAAATTGTAGTTTTGCTCATTCTAATGCAAGTAAATACACATTAGTTCAACTATGAGTAATGAGTTTATCTGATGCTATCAGTTCTTATTATCTTATAGTCAATCGGAATCAGCTCTCCAAGAGTAAACTTATAAGCTTTGACCATGTAGTGATGGACTTAAGGACCAAATATCTGATATAAGATTGTTAATAGTCAAACAAGTTATTAAATAATGTACATATACTAGAAGCAACGCAAATTGTAGCAATAACACGATGATCAGTGGTAATTACAGAAACGGGAAGCAAGGATACTGTCCAGGCGACTTGAATCATTAAACAGCCAAGAAAAGATCCGGCAAACGGGTTGGAGTCATGCAAAACCAATATGACTAAATTTTTTAATAGAACAAAAGGCATGAAGGAAAACCTTTACATTCAGTATCCTGTGAGTAGGAGGAGAAGTATTAGGATTTAGTAGGAGGATTTAGCATTCCTCTTCTTTTTATCTTCGCCAACATTGTGGTTCAAATTTTCTACCTTTTTTCCATCTTACCCAACACTTATTTTTCAGATCCATCATTAAGAGTTTAAGACTCATATTTTTACCATATTCATCAAAACCAACATACACTTTTAGCTCTTAGTTTTACCAGGTAACCCAAGTCTCAATTCTGTTTAATCAAATTAGTTACATTTTCACTTGAATTTGGTGCAACTCAAATTTATACATCAAATTATCAAACTTTTACATCACCTTTTTTTTTTTTTTTTTTTTTTTTTTGAAAGGCTTTTACATCACTCTTATTTTCAACTTTTCTTACAATATATTTAATTTATATATAATGATATTTGTTTAGATTAAAACAATCTCAACAAAATAGTTCAAGTTCCGTCTATGGTTATATTGTTTGGAAATGTCATTATAAAATAAAATCTCTTTTTAGTTCTCTCGCACACCTATGTAGGACAAATGCCAAGAAAAAGGCAAGTATTTACGTGTCACCAAGTAGTGTGAAAGGACTTGGTTGGCAAAATGTCAGATATAAGGTTGTTGATAGTCAAACAAGTTAATTAAACAATGTACATATACAAGAAGCAATGCGAATTCCAGCAATATCACAAATTTCAATGGTAATTCCCGCAAACAGGATGCAGGGTTATTGTCCAGTGACTTGAATCATCAAACGGCCAAGAAAATATGCGGCTAAACGCGTCTGGATTCTGCAACCGATACTAATTGACCAAATTTAATGACTAAAATTTCTAATGGAACTAAAGGCATGAAGGCTTATATTTACCTTCAGATAAGCAAAACAAAAACAGAAGAACTAATTATTTACATTTGATTCCAGGCAATACATTAAGCACATAACAGGAATACCAAACATCTAATATGTTTCATTTCCAGTTATGGATTTTGCCCACAAGAAAAAGATTGAAAAGCATCTATAAATTATGGAAAATACGAAAAATATAAGAATATCAAATATCCTATTAGCACGTCCGTCAGATTCCTCATACTTGGTTCTTGCACTTCTCCATTGACCTTGGAGCTGCCATCATTAAAACAAATTCAATCAGTCAAGATCAAAGATAACACATTTAAAGAAATACACAAGTGGATTGCTATAAGTTGGTGGCAAAATGAATGGTTTGGCAATGGGTAAAGGTATGTTCAGGTCCACACGGGTAAGTTTTGGTATGGTCAGGCTGTGATGACCCAAAACACTATTTGTTATATAGTTTTTTCTAAATTCTAATACATGTGTGTCAAATATTATTAATGAAACGGTATTTTTATAATAATGCTTCATGATGTTTATGCATTATAATACAATTTGGTTCAACTAGCATAAGAAGTTATAGCATACCTAGCCCGATCGCTTCTGACCCTTTCATGATCCTTAATCGCTTGCAAGAGTCTACAAACATCCTGAAAAAACAAAAATACATCTTTTAACACGCAAGTCATAACTTGGGTGAGTGTTATCCAATTCCCGCATCAATTCAGAATTAGAGACTGTGAGCCCTTTAGAATGTAATTAGTGGGCTACTAATATCTTTTACAAAGGATTGAACTTTGAAGTCTGTATATTCTTTGAGTCTTGAACTTAACAAAATATATCAGAATTACTTTTTATCTGTGTCTACCAAATGGTGGCCGAAAAACAAATTAGATGAACTTACTCCCATGGAACGTCACCAACAAGCATCCAATCACCATCTTTATCTTCATACGTTAGTCACATTCGTCGCGATCTAAAAGATCCTTCAAGTTACTTTCTTTAAGCCTTTCTTCCTCTCGTAGTCCTTTAGAAGTACATTGACCTAAATCAAAAACAAAATTAGTAGCCATGTTGTTCTTCCGAAAAGATCGAATTGGTGGCCATCCTACCACTTGAGCCCTATAAAATATAGGAGATGTTTGAATATAAAACATATAAGAATGAAATAAACGCAGCGGAATAACATCACCCACACGGATCCATATTGCCATATGATCAATCAAGAGTAATAATAACAATTATTTATACCTTTGTAGCGTGCACCGGGAATCACCACCAATACCAATACCCATGAATGGAATGAGAAACTCAAATGATCAATAAGGTTGATCACCTCTATGTATGAAACACACTACACGTCACCGATCACCACCCGATGCTAGTCTAAACCTTGTAACAATAATTCTTGCAACAATCTACAATAGATTAAGCCAAGAAGAGATCAAAAATACAAACCCTAGGAGGGATGTATTTTATGCCGTATATTTTGAGAGAGAGAGGGGGGAGATAAACTTGGAAAGTGGTTTTTGTGTTCTGGGATTATGGAAGACTAAATCAGTATTTATCTTCCCATGATCTAAGTTACACATAGCCCCCTTCAAAAGCTTTCATTCTCCCTCTACACCCCCTATAGGGGCCGGCCATATGATGGGCCCACAATGGGCTTGCCCATTGTTGGTCTAGTCCAAAAAAAAACACTAAGTCTAACTTAGTATTTAATAGCCCATTATTGATCCCGAGTTACGTAGTCATTTATATATTGTAAATACAATAAATACAATCTATAAAATGGTGTCTCTGTGTATAAGTGTGTGACCCCATAGGCTCACATATCTCTAGCCATATAATTATTTATTATGACACGAGCATACTCCAACAGCTCCCACTTGCGACGTCATAATAATCAAGTAATTATACAAGCAAAGGTTACCGTCTAGCAACACGCAAATGCTCCTAGAAATATGTGAGGGTAGTTTCTCAAAACTTCACATTTAAATGGTTTATATATCATCCATCCTTTTGTTACAGATACTATGTTGAACACTAGACATGGATCAAAGTCATTCCATTTGTTCAACTATTCTGTTTCTCGATCTAGATATTGAACAAGATTACCAAGTGAATTAAGATTCATCTTAATCTCATTTGGGTATGGCCATACAAACATCCATTCAATTCATCAAGGGGCCCAATAGTATCTAACTCCATGACATGTGGAGGAACAAATCCTATTTTGACTGCACGTGTCATTCATGTGTTTCAAATCACTCCTGAAAATGGTTTTTATAACTACCTTATTCAGGACAGCGTTTAACCATATCAAAGAATAAAATTCCGCACATGCAAGACCTACTTGCATCTCAAGTCTAAGGATAAGAGACATAACCATTTGCTAGATTCACTATTAACGCCGATCCATGCAGTGAATTCTCGAAGGTTGGGTCAGTCCAATGTTCATCACAATGAACAACATATGAGTTTGGCAAATAAATGACCAACACGCTCACATTTTCCTTAATTCGATGATACTCCCGTATCGTCAACTGGCAATGGACAATTTTAGAATAAATAAATTATTCATGGATTAAACATGCAAATATAGAACACAGTAGTATAAATGAAGACGATAATACCCGGTATATCAATTCATTATATAATACGACTGCTTACAGTTCCATTATCCAAATACTAAAAACAGATATGCACAAGACTAGATATAGATCGGAATCCGATGTTTCCACCATGATCAATTTTGTTGTACAAGACAACAAGTAGTCATCTGAGTAAACTTTGAGAATATTTGTTTCAAAATTCAAAAATGTTTTGAATGATGATTGTCCTTTTGTATGTGTGCAATCAAGTACAATACGAGTATTGCAACAATACATTCCATAGTGTGTTTGAAGCTAGCAAAACACCTACTTTAGACAGTCATTATAATAGTTTCCCAAACTGTAAAGTATTCTTATTCTTTTAATGTATAATGCATTAATGCTCTCAATTGAGCACTTCTAGTTAGAGGTGTCATCATTCATGATGTCATCCTACTACGACTAGGGTTGAGCATCATCTCAGTTATATAAGCATCAATGAATGAAAATATAACAGAGCTCCTCAAATATCCGTAAACGTTTTAAACAAATCTTTGGTTCTTTGCAGGTCCATTAGGTTGTTCGTTTAACAATTATCTAACGACTTTCACTTAGATATTTGTTGTTATCAACTCAACTTGCATTCATGCAAATGATATAAATAATCCAATACATAATATGACTTACATAATGAATCCTTTAGTTAAACTTAAGGTTTCCATTCATGCATTCAATCTCATCAGGTAAGATTGATCATTGAGACTCCCCTCAATGACATGTCATATTGTATTTAGATTATTAACCGCTTATGTTTATTCTAATAAACACATGCAACAAGGTTGTATGTTTTATTTTCTAAATTCCTTAAGAGAAACTTCATTCCAGGCTAAGGATTAAAGTCTAGCTTAGATGGAATACTGTTTCTTATATGTTAACAACATATGAGATTTAAGAAAATAAATTCATTTATCCTACTTGCACTCTGAGTTCTCAGGAGTAATCTTATTTAATCAAAATCAAATTAATGATTAAAGTAAGATCTCTGCTCCTAGATGCATGATCTAATCCACACCTGGATTCTTATGTCTTGTATACATAATAAAGATTATATAGATTCATAAACCCTTTTGATTACTCATCGTCCTCGCAAAAGTAATCAAAGGTGTTTTGAAATCCTATTGTCATATTTCATTTACATGAAAAAAAGTATGACAATTAATCAGTATGAAAAAAAGTAGGAAGATTTAATCATAATCAATTTCTTGAGTACAAGTAAACTCCTTCTACTACGCATGCGTTAAATGTGTGTACAAGTTTGTCCTTGTGAGTTTTCTAGTTCAAGAAACTCATTTTAAACCTCACAGTCTAACTGATTTGGTAAGAGATCAATCAAGCTCCATGAGTGATTATCTTTCAAGGACTGCATCTTATCATTCATAGTTTTGAGCTATTCATCATATTCAAGATCTGATAATGCATCTCTTTAGTTAGCAGGTTCACTATGATCCTCCAACTTATGTCCCTTAACATTGATATAAAATATATCATTCAGGTGTTAGGGGTATCCTTGCAGATTTATGAATGAGAGATATCAATCTATGGTTTAACATATATATGTTCAACCTTAGAATGACATTAGCAAGTGTACTCAGAAGGTTGTGTATTTAGCTCTTGAATGACTTCAAGATCTAAAGGTGCTCCCACTTGCTTTTGTAAGTGGAGACTAATCTCCAAGTACTCTGCATCTTGATAACAATAAATTGTTTTCAAGTGGGACATCCAAAATACATCGTTAGTTCTTGATTCTAGTTTGTTAATTACTTACTCTTAGGTATTTAAAAAATTCAGAACTTCAATCAAGACATAATGGGATTCATCCCATTCCATAATACAATGGTGTCTTAAATTCCTTCTGGGTTGGAACCATATTGGGTGTACGCATGGCACATCCAATTTTCTAACATTGATTGCTTTTGAGGTAAAAGAGTTTAAGTCATCAAAGATCAAACAATATCCATGATGGACATACCATAAAGTTTTGGTATTCCACGTGGATAGATGTTGTGAGACTATCACACAACTCATTAGATGAACTTATACTCTTTGGCTTACGTATCTGCCAATCAAGTCATACCAGATGGCATCAATAGTATTTTTAGCCTACTGCATACTTTATATTTAAAATCTTTGACCAAGTCAATGACTTCATGTGTATGTTTTAACTAGAAACATAAACATTAAATATTTTATTATACGTCGTAAGTGTACATGTCTTTAACAAGAAGACATAACAAATTAACGTCTTTACTTTACGTTATAAGTCTTTCAACAATTAACGGAATTGATGTTTATGTCTTTACAAGAGACCTAAACATATTCAACTAAAGTAATTATGAGTGCCGATAATTGGCCTCAATAGTAATTTCAAGTTAATTACATACTTCATGATTATGAATTTACAAGAAGACATAATCATATTTACTAAACAATTCAGCAAATATGTTGAAGTAGCTTTTCATGTTATCTTGACATTTTTTTTCTAATTAGGGCAACATACATTTTATGTGTATAAGTCCTAGTAGAACCTTATTTTTCTTATCTTGCAGTCAAGAAAAACCATTAGTCATATTGTTATATGTTGTACCTTGCACACAATTAAGATTTCTCCCACTTGTGCATGGCACAACATTATGCAAGCAAATATGACAATGTCAAAATATAGATATGTAGAACTTTATCGCTTTTATAATGAATCATGCGTAACAATTTTATTGATAACATTTCAGGAAGCAACATCAGGAACGCGACAAGTTATCTAATAAAATTCATGCAATGGTTCTCATAAAAACTATGATGCTTCATATGTGGAAAGTAATGTATTATTTCAAGACAATCTAGAAATAAGATGGGCAACTTGTAAGTTAATAGAGCTTACAACTCCCACTGGATTAGAGAACATTACATGTGTTTCGTCACCAGTAATACAATCATTTAGCTCCCACTGGATTAGACAACATTAAAAGTGCTGCATCACCAGTGGAGAGTGAATGATGATTGGATACTTTCCTGCTTTCTTTGAATATCTACACATTATTGCTAATGGGAGTCACTATGACTAGTAACATGTACTTAGGTATTCAAGGAAGAGCATCAAGTTCTAATATATAGATGATGGGCTAGCCATCATTTTAAACTTGAAAATTAGGCATGCAGTTCCTCCATGTTTATCGGGTTAAGACACATTGCTAGGTAATCATGCTAGTAATTGCCTTTACCACTTTTCGGTTTATTGATATTTCCGTTTTCTAATTATTTTAACTCATATTAGTTTGGTAGCTATAGAAAACATGTTCTATAGTTATCCAAATATCTTATATTTCTTGAAGGTTTCAAAACCGGAACTAGGGTTATAAAACGAACTTGAAAGAATAAGATGTGCAAACATACTTAACCGTTTTGACTTTACAAGACATCACGATTTCTAGAGTATGTGTGCTTTGAGTTTGATTAGAATTAGGATAATTCAAATATTCCTATTATGGCTTTTCCTCATAAGGAAAAGGATAGGAATAAGTCTCTTTCTTACAAGGAAAGGAAGACTTAGTTTGATCCTTTTAACAAGAAAAGAACAAACTTTTGTTTACGATTTGTGTTGCATTAATTCATTAATTGAATTCTCAAAGTTCATATTTAGTATTTTCGATAATTATCCTTTTATAAATTAATTACCCCATGTTTACAATTTTAAAACAATTAATTTACGTAAAAGGCTAAGATCCACATTGTGCTTCTACTATCACATCAGTTGATCTGCTAGCAATAGTAGATTCAATTGGTAGGCGACGATCACCAATTGCATTACAAGTGCAACTCTTAGATCCTTATGGGACTCATGGCATCTAATGTCAAACAACTAGTGTCATGTAGGCATGTTTAGTCCCATCTTTGCCTCGGGTCAAGGTCTCACCGCTTAACTCGATTAAGTCATCCAATTTGAGAACGTGCGAGAATATATCTAGGTCTCACGCATAGATAATAGTCACCTTGGGTTACAATTCAACCTAGGTTCCACGCATAGGCAAAAAGTAATTGCAAGTGTTCGCAAAATTGGACGGCGGGACTTAAATTTTGACGGGTAAAAGTTTTGATGTGAATCAAAAGGTGTACGAAAAGAGCATGCATTCACCCTTCGTAGCACAAGTTAAAAACATTTCTTAACTTAAGTCTAATCATTGTTTTAATTTATGTGTGTCAAGTTGTCCATTTTCATGACTAATATAAATCCTACGTGGATAATAAAGTTTGGACAATACATAAATAAAATAACATACATAACAAGTTTAGGTGTTATTTTAAGAAACAATGATTTTAAGTTTCAAAAACTTAGTAAAACTAAATCATAAGACTTAGTTTTGAAAATGGTTTGTGTTTCGTTTTAAGTTTTATAGAAAACTATTTGCAATTTTACATATGAAACAAGATATATAAAAAGCAAAACAAACACACAACCACAATATGCAAAGCCTCAATCGATGAAAAAACCTATGCTTGGTCTCGTGAGCCATCAACGAGAACCAAGAGTCAACTAGGGACAACCACACAACCACACGGAGGACTCCCACTTGCTCCAAGACAATCAAGAGCAAGTTGGAAGCCCATGATGCACATGAAAAGTAGTTTCTGTCCTTCCAGAATTTCTGTGTTAGAGGGCCTAAAAGTCCATGAAGGAGGCTTCCCCGGGCTTAGCTCAAAACTAGAAAGTTGTAGGCCCATATCTTGGGTACCTGTAAAAAAAATTTCAGCCAAAAATACCTTACCAATCACCGGGAAACTCCGTTTTACTAACTGGTGTTCCAGCAGTCATTTTCAGCAAAAACGTTTTTAACTCTTTCGCCATTCACCACCAAGCCACGATTACATTATATTGAAAGTAAAATACAATTAATCTACTTTTAATCTACTGTAAAAGTGCCCAAACAATGGCTACAACCAAAAGAATATAATTACATAAATGCCGAAACAACGGCAAAACCCCAAAACACGAAATTAAACAACATTCATAACCATCCAATGCACAAGTGGTCTAGGCTTTCATCGGCTTTGCATATAAACATAATAACACCATAAAATTATGAATGAAACATGGTGTTGGCTAACTCCATGGACAAACATGCATGTATTTGCCATGGAAAACAAAATAATAACAAGAATTAAATTGTTAGCCAACGAAAACGAAGAAATTAATTGACAAGAATTAAAACCCCGTTAGGTACGTGTTTCCTATGACTTAAGGGTCAACACCCACTGATATTATGACCTTCCAAATACCATTTAACCACAGAAAATATGGCCTTAGGGGCTGAATTAAAACCGTTTCAAAAACCGATCAAAAACACGCGTTTTAGGCCATTTTTCACGTACCCGACAAGTAACCAATTAGCGTATGCATAACAAATGGCCATAGGACCAAAAAGTGCAGATCATAAGACCCCTAAAGGGTCGTCCTATGAGAAAAAAATTGGAGCCCTAGGGCTGTTTTAACCATGACTTCAAAATTCATCAAAAAAACACCCGTTTTAGCCATTTTTATGCATACCCGATAATCATATGGCACATATGATGGCTCGTGATACCACTATAGGAGATGTTTGAATATAAAACATATAAGAATGAAATAAACGCAGCGGAATAACATCACCCACACGGATCCATATTGCCATATGATCAATCAAGAGTAATAATAACAATTATTTATACCTTTGTAGCGTGCACCGGGAATCACCACCAATACCAATACCCATGAATGGAATGAGAAACCCAAATGATCAATAAGGTTGATCACCTCTATGTATGAAACACACTACACGTCACCGATCACCACCCGATGCTAGTCTAAACCTTGTAACAATAATTCTTGCAACAATCTACAATAGATTAAGCCAAGAAGAGATCAAAAATACAAACCCTAGGAGGGATGTATTTTATGCCGTATATTTTGAGAGAGAGGGGGGGGGGGGGGGGAGATAAACTTGGAAAGTGGTTTTTGTGTTCTGGGATTATGGAAGACTAAATCAATATTTATCTTCCCATGATCTAAGTTACACATAGCCCCCTTCAAAAGCTTTCATTCTCCCTCTACACCCCCTATAGGGGCCGGCCATATGATGGGCCCACAATGGGCTTGCCCATTGTTGGTCTAGTCCAAAAAAAACACTAAGTCTAACTTAGTATTTAATAGCCCGTTATTGATCCCGAGTTACGTAGTCATTTATATATTGTAAATACAATAAATACAATCTATAAAATGGTGTCTCTGTGTATAAGTGTGTGACCCCATAGGCTCATATATGTCTAGCTATATAATTATTTATTATGACACGAGCATACTCCAACATAAAAAACCTAATAAAATACAATAATATTTTAATAAAAGATTTATTTATTATAAATTATTGATAAACATGGTTTTAAAATATGCGACACCAAATTTGGTGCAACCCAAAACAGATATTTACATTTATATACGTGAAGATAACACAAAAAAGAAATAAAATAAAATAAAAAGTAAAAAAATAACATATTAATTTTCATATTAATGTTTAACTCGTTATGACGGTACTAATGACATCACTTTAATTTTTTATCTTCAAAAAGATTACTTCTAAACTTTTATATTGATCATCTAATGAGATTTTTACGTAAAAAGGCTGGGAAACTCCAAAGCGTAATATTAGTAGTGTAATGACGCTTGTTAGTTTCCCACGTCTTGTTATTGAGTTTGGAAATAATATTATAAACTCATTTTCATATCGCTCAGTGACCTATGTGGGATAAAATGCAAAGTACAAATATGTTGATAAAAGATACAAATTTGTGCATGACACCAATAGTGTGAAAAGGCAAAATGACACAGTTCTAAGAAAAAGACGACCGTAGTTGCATACATACATGATGCAAAGATATATAGTATAAAAGTGAAGAAGTTAAGTAGCTTCTAAGGTGTATATTACTTGTCAATATTGTTCATTCAAATGCAAGTAAATACACATAAGACTACAAATAACGGTTTTTTTTTTTTTTTTTTTTTTTTTTTTTTCAATGTGATAAAATGGCTTTATATTTGAGTGAGAGGGTGATTTAAATAGTGTATTAATTGTATGTGTTAACGGGGTTTTATTTTTATTTTTATTTTTTTGGATAATCATGGTTTCTGACATTTTAACCGATTAATCAACAGAGTTTGAACCCACCAGGAACATACTCAAACTAGGTAAAACTCTCCCTTTTTAGGAGGTTGACATGACCACTTCAAAATTGTTTGCATCTAGTCACTAGTCCTTTTATCACTAGACCACCCTTTTGCCACAAGTAAAAAGATACTAGTATTATTTACAACTATTTTAAGCATGTATTGTCTTTTAAGCATTTGTAAATAACTTTTTTTTTTACTTGTAATGTTTGACTTGTATAAAGAGACTTGTATTGATTTAATAACAAAAGTAATACAATTTTTTTCATTATAAGCAAGTGTTGAATATTAATTTTTTAAGCCTTTTATTATAAGCAAGTTCTAAATGTTTTATAAAATAGTATAATTCTTTTTACTATAAGCAAGTGTTAAATCTTAGTTTTTTAAGCCTTTTATTATAAGCAAGTCTTAAATGCATTATAAAGTAGTATAAATTTCTAAAAGTTCTGAAAAAAATCATAGTTGTAATACACCACTCTTTAGTGTATTACAAACAATGTTCTTTCTTGATTTAGTATATAATTTGGAAATGTTATTATAAACTCCTTTCATTTCCTCCCACCAATCTATGTGGGACAAATGCAAAACACAAATTTTTTCAAATATAGGCATTAGTTTTTACATGTCACCAAGTAGTGTGAAAGGTAGAATCACAAAGTTAAAAGAAAAAGACGACCACAATTGCATATTACACGATACAAAGTGTACATTAAGTAGATGCTAAGTAGTAAAGTGTATATTAGTTGTTGCATTTGCTCATTCTAATGCAAGTAACTACACATAGTTAAACTATGAAGTAATGAGTTTATCTAATACTATCAGTTCTTATTCTCATAGTCAGTCGGAATCAGCTCTCCAAGAGTAAACTTATAAGCTTTGACCATGTAGGGACTTAAAACCATCGGACGTGGTTGGCCAAATATCAGATATAAGGTTGTAATAGTCAAACTAGTTATTAAATAATGTACATATACTAGAAGCAAGGCAAATTGTAGCAATAACACGATGATCAATTGTAATTACAGAAACGGGAAGCAACGATACTGTCCAGGCGACTTGAATCATCAAACAGCCAAAAAAAGATCCGGCCAAACAGGTCAGAGTCGTGCAACTAATACTAATTGACCAAATTTGATGACTAAAAATTTTAATTGAATAGAAGGCATAAAGGAAAACATTTTCTTTCAGATAAGCAACAAAAATGGAATAACAAAATTATTTACATTCAATAAATGCGGGCAATATATTAAGCGCATACCATGAAAACCAAACATGTCATATGTTTCCTTTTCATTTATGGCTCTTGCCCACAAGAAAAAGATTAAAAAGCATCCATAAGTTATTGAAAATACGAAAAATATAAAAATATCAAAGATCCTTTTAGCATGTCCATCAGATTCATCATACTTGGTTCTTCCACTTTCAATAAGTCTAAATCATAATGCATATTTACAAAAATAGACAAGACTCAAGAGTGTAGCCACAAGCTGGTGGAAAAATGAGTGGTTTGGATAACGGGTCTAAGCATGTTCAGGTCCAAATGGGTAAGTTTTGGTACGGTCAGGTTGTGTTGACCCAAAACACTTTTTGTTCATTTATTTCAGTAAAGATCCATGAGGTTATGCATTATAATACAATTTGGGTTACTTTCGAAAGCTTAGAAATAAAATATAACTCGCATTGACCCGTTTATAAAATGGTTCTGGTAACATAAGCAGTTATACAATACCCGATCCCATTGCGTCTTACCCTTTCATAATCCTTAATCACTTGCAGGAGTCCACAAACATCCTGAAAAAACAAAAATACAACATCTTTTATCAAGCAAGTCCTAAATCGGGTGAGTGACATCCAAATCCCACTTCAATTGAGAATTAGAGACTGTAAGCCCTTTAAAATGTAATTAGTGGGCTTCTAATATACAACAATTCCAACTTTTAAGTATTTGATACTTTTTGAGTCTTGAACTAACAGAATATATCAAAAGTACTCTATATATTTAGCCATATGAAGGCTGAAAACAAATTAAATGAACTTACTCCCATGGAACATCACCAACAAGCATCCAATCACTATCTTTATCTTCATACGTCAGTGCATATTCATCATCATTCAAAGATCCTTCAAGTTACATTCGTTAAGCCTTTCTTCCACTCGTACTCGTTTAAATGAAGAAACAAGACAATAAAGAGAAAAAGTATACCGGGGTAACAGAGTTGAACATTTTCTCTAGATCCTTTAGAAGTTCAGTGTAGTTTTTGGCTTTTTGCAAGTCTTAGAGATCAACCTTCCTTAAATATAGAGCACCATCCATGCCACCTTCACATAAAGACACCCTCAACATCCCGCTTCTCCCTCGGCTACCTCCACATTTTTTGATGAGTTAGTAGCCATGGTGTCCTTCCGAAAAGATCAAGTTGGTGACCATCCTACCACTTAACCCTATTAAACAACAAAAATAAAGTAACCCTTTAGAGCAATCTACACAATATGAAGATAACATCAAAATACAAAGTAAACAACCAATGAATTCTTCCTATAGACAAAATATATTGTGTTAAGTGGTTCTTTCTAGTTTTTACCATTCAACTTATCAACTAATATTCTGTGGGACAAATAAGCAGTTTTAAATAACTACGTAACTAGATCAACTTACTAGGGAAAAGTATACTTACCATTACCCTCACCTTATCCAAATATTTACCGAATAAGTAATCATTCAGAATCTGCTTTAACAACCTATTTTGTTAAATAATATGTAGCAGATCCTAAAAACGCCGTCTCATGGTCACATTTTATCATGACTATTTATCTTATTCTGAGTATTCAAAATTAAATGTTTGGGATTGCTAGCTATAACTATTTATGTGTCTAAATTGGGTAACTTCAAACAACGAATAGCTCATTTTCATCACAAATAACCATTTTAAAGGTCAAGACTCAAGACCAAACAACTCCTAACTGGATTCTGTATGACTTAACCCATACAATCTGCTATCACTTTTTATCCCCAAATAAACAAACACTAAAAAAATAATAATAATAAATAAATAAAACAATCAAAACTACTCCTAATATTAACACAATTGAGTTACAAAATACTAAAATAATTTTAACCAAAACTTACTTAGCAACAGGAGCACTTCCATCATTTTCACATTTCTTGGGCCAAATTTTGTACTTTTTTACTAACTGACCCAACACTTATTTTTTCAGATCTATCATTAATGTAGCGTTTGATAACAACTTAAAGTGTCTTAATTGAAAAATAGATAAGTTAATTAAGTCACCAAATTGATGTTTGTTTAGTGCTTAAAACTAACTTATGACCTCCTAGAAAAAGCCATGGAGATGATGGCCTCCAAATTAAGTCATTCACTTTTATCCTAATTTGACATATTTACCCTCCCAGTACTTCTTAACTTTTTTTCAAATAAAATGGTATAACAGTATTTTTTTTTCTAATTCAGACACTTTATTCAGCACACAAAACAAACAATCATTTATTTATTTAAAAACAGACATCATATATCTAGACAGACACTTTAATTTAACATGACTTAATAAAAAAACGAGACCCTAAGGCCTGTTTGTTTATTTTTTTCATTAAATCATGTTAATTAACAGATGATTTAATGCAGACAACCTCAGTTTTATTACTTAATATTTTAAGTCATCTTTTTCTATTAAGTCACAAACAAACAGTTTTCATATGACTTAATTAATTCAGTTTATTCCATGTTAATTAAATTAAGTCGATATCAAACACCTAAGAGCCCTTTTTTTTTGCACTCGTCAAAACCAACATTTGAAAACCTCTTTCAGCTATTATTTTATATTGGTTGTCTTCAGCATCTTGACCAGATAACCCAAGTCTCAATTATGTGTCACCAAATTACTTACATTTTCATTTGAATTTGGTGCAACTCAAATGTGTATACATCAAAACTTTTACATCACATTAATTTTCAACTTTTTATACAATAGGTAACTTGTAAACGATATCTGTTTAGATTAAAAACACACCAAAAGTAAAACTTGGAGCAAATAACTTCATTTATATAAATGAAAATTTTACAAATTGACACAAAAAGAATCAGTCTAATTATATAACTGATAAAAATTGCTTCTAAGCTTTTAGCTTGATTACTTAATGATATTTATTTGCAAAAAAATAAGTAAGTATAATACGACCCAAAATTGCTTCTAAGCTTTTAGCTTGATTATTTATAATACGGCACACCGAAGTTGTATTATACTTTCAACCCAAATTAAATATATTGTTTGGAAATGTGAATATAAACTCTCTTTTAGTTCTCTCACCCACCTATATGGGACAAATGCCAAGAAAAAGGCAAGTATTTGTGAAAGGACAAAGTAATAAAAAAGACCTCAGTTGCATATTTACATGATGCATATAGTATCAAACTATCAAAATGAACAAGTTAAGTAGCTGCTAAGGAATATATTACTTGTTACAATTGTTCATTCTAATGCAAGTAAATACACTTTAGATTATGAAGCTTGAATCACTAGCGTTCGGCTTTGGAGTAATGAGTTTATCGGATGCTATCAGTCTGTTACAGTCACTAGGAATCAATTCTCGAAAAGTAAACTTGTGAGCTTTGACAATGTAGTGATAAACTTAAAATCATTGGACTTGGTTGGCCAAATATCAGATATAAGGTTGTTGATAGTCTAACAAATTAATTAAACAACATATGTATAAAAGAAGCAATGCAAATTCCAGCAATATCACAAATTTCAATGGTAGTTCCCGCAAACAGGATGCATGGGTACTGTCCAGCGACTTAAATCATCAAATGGCAAAGTAAAGATGCGACCAAACAGGTCAACCAAACATTTCTAATAGAACTACAGGCATGAAGGCTTACATTTACATTCAGATAAGCAAAACAGAAATGGAAGAACTAATTATTTACATTTGATTGCAGGCAATACATTAAGCACATAACAGGAAAACCAAACATCTAATATGTTTCATTTCCAGTTATGGCTTTTGCCCACAAGAAAAAGATTGAAAAGCATCTATAAATTATGGAAAATACGAAAAATATAAGAATATCAAATATCCTATTAGCACGTCCGTCAGATTCCTCATACTTGGTTCTTGCACTTCTCCATTGACCTTGGAGCTGCCATCATTAAAACAAATTCAATCAGTCTAGATCAGAAATAACACATTTAAAGAAATACACAAGTGGATTGCTATAAGTCGGTGGCAAAATGAATGGTTTGGCAATGGGTCAAGGTAAGTTCAGGTCCACACGGGTAAGTTTTGGTATGGTCAGGCTGCGATGACCCAAAACACTATTTGTTGTCTGTTTTTTTCTAATACATGTGTCAAATATTATTGATGAAACGGTATTTTTATAATAATGCTTCATGATGTTTATGCATTATAATACAATTTGGTTTAACTAGCATAAGAAGTTATAGCATACCTAGCCCGATTGCTTCTGACCCTTTCATGATCCTTAATCGCTTGCAAGAGTCCACAAACATCCTGAAAAAACAAAAATACATCTTAACACGCAAGTCGTAAATTGGGTGAGTGACATCCAATTCCCGCATCAATTCAGAATTAAAGACTGTGAGCCCTTTACAATGTAATTAGTGGGCTACTAATATCTTTTACAAAGATTTGAACTTTGAAGTCTATTATATTCTGAGTCTTGAACTAACAAAATATATCAGAATTACTTTTTATCTGTGTCTACCAAATGGAAGCCGAAAAACAAATTAGATGAACTTACTCCCATGGAACGTCACCAACAAGCATCCAATCACCATCTTTATCTTCATACGTTAGTACACATTCGTCACGATCTAAAAGATCCTTCAAGTTACTTTCTTTAAGCCTTTCTTCCCCTCGTAGTCCTTTAGAAGTACATTGACCTAAATCAAAAACAAATTTTAACCATCAAAATAAACTCAAATAGCTGACAAATATAACCATTAAGCCCCCTGGTAGTCCTTTAGAAAGAAATTGAGCATACTATAAAGGAACATGACAATAGAGAGCAAAGGCATACCGAGGGTAACAGAGTTGAACATTTTCTCAAGAGCCTTTGAAAGTTCAACATAGTTTTTGCAAGTCTTGAGATCAACCTTCCTTAAGTACGGAGCACCATCCATGCTAACTTTCACATAGAGACATCCTCCACATCCCGTCTTTCCTTCGGTTACCTCCACATTTTTTGATAAATTAGTAGCCATGTTGTTCTTCCGAAAAGATCGAATTGGTGGCCATCCTACCACTTGAGCCCTATAAAAAACCCAATAAAGTATCGTTTTAGTGCAATTTACACAACCTTTAAAACAAACATCAGTTACAACTTACAAATTACAATATATGAAGATAACATCAAAGATACAAGGTAAGCAACAAAGATGCTAGAATCCATAGCACAAGCAACCAAATTGTTACTATAGACCAAAGTTTTTGTGTTATGCAACTCATTTTAGTTTTTACACTTTAACCTATCGCTAAATTTTTGCAGAATCAAGTATGCAATTTTGAGTAACTAATTAGATTATTATATATCAAAAAGTAAAATTACCTTTACCTTTACCCTCACCTTATCCACATATCTCTACAAAATAGTCAATTAATCAGAATTGCTTTAGTAACCAAAATTTATTGTATAATTCCTAGAAAATCCAATATCAAGTGTTTAGCAACCAAAATTTGTTTAAGCTTGCTTTTTGGCTTATTTTGAAACTTATGGGCGCTATATAAGCTTAAATAAGCATGTAAGCTTCATATATGTTGGAAAAAAATGGGCTTATGTAACATAAGCCGAATCTTATAAGCTCAAAAAATAGCTTAATCAAACACCCCCCTAAAATAAGCAACTTCAAACTAGAGTATTTACTGAAATAGCTTATTTTTTGTCACTTGAGAACATACATCCAATTATCCAAACAACCCTAAATTAACCCAAACAAGCTCCAATCACTTTTATTCCTAAAATAACCAAACATAAAAATAAAAATAAAATATTAAAAAAAAAGTATAACCAAAACTTACTTAGCAACAGGAGCATTTTCACCATTTTCACATTTACCAACACCTTTTTTCTCATCTTGACCAACTTTTTGGGCCAAATTTTCCACTTTTTTACCATCCAACCCACCACTTATTTTTTCAGATCCACCCCATAATTTTTCATCACCAAAACACCCAACATCTGAAAACACTCTTTTAGCTCTTGTTATCTTACATGGGTCTTGCCCAGGTAACCCAAGTCTCAGTTCAGTGTCAGATTCATTGGGTTTCTCCATTGGATCTTGAAAGTTTCAGGGGGTGAAAGTGAAGTCTTGGAAAGATGAGGGGGTGAAATGAAAGATTTGGGAGTGTTTGAAGTGTTGAAGAGAATGAGGATGTTTGTTGGGGGGAAGTGAGACTTGTGTTTTGGTGTTTGTGTTGGCTTTTTATATTGGTGTTGGGGAGTGTGGTTTAATGAATTGATAACATGTGTTTCTTTTACTGTAGTTTTTAGATGAGGTGAAGCAAAGACATAAACCTTTTTTGACCACACATGTGTAGTGTACTACTCCATGGCTAAAATAAGTTATACGTGTTGAAAACGCATAATCAAGTGAATGTGATAAAACGATTTTGAAAATTAGTGTTTGGATTAATTATGTTGTCTTATAACACAATAGGTTATGTTATACAAACCCTTCTTATATTGTCACATCAGAAGGGCTTGGTCAAATCGTACAACATGCGATGCATACCGTATAACCCGACTATGCGTGAAATGATTGGAAATCCTCCCTATGTGAGGTCCAAATAACTTGCCCCTAACACAATAATCAGATAATCATTTTTAAATATTTGATAAATCAAATTATTTAATAACTTAGAAAGTAAAATGACTAAAATAAACACCGGAATTAAAGTAATAGTTAATAAAATGAAAAGTGCAACTATTAAACTAAAAGGAGTGGAGATATGAAATTGCTCTTAAATTGTAATTAAATATTTAAATATTTTTGGATTGCATTGACTTTCATAAGTAAAAGAATTTTAGTGTAACAATTACTTATTTTTTTAAGTTTTTAAGAGGCCGTTTAGTTGGTGAAAATTTTTCTATTTTTTAAGAAAAATTTTCATATGAAAAGAGAAAAACTGAAAATCCGTTTAGTTCAACAATTTTAAAAAAATGTGAAATTCTCATTCTCTAAATTTTAACTAAAGATTTAAAAAGCTCATTTTACTCTTCTCACTTTTTTCATTCTCTAGGAATTTAGAAACGGAAAAACAAGAAAATTTGTCACCAACTAAACGGCCCCTAAGCTTTACCTAAATGTGTATCTCTTTATATACAATATAGGTATAGATAATACACTTTTATAACCAAAAAAATAGTCAAAATACGTTTCTTCAATGTAAAAGAGTAAAAGACACAATCTATCATATCCATCACTTAACACAACAAAATTTTCAAGTTCATCACTTAAGTATTTTAGTTTTTCTTGAGTAGCTCAAATCCTCATTCTACACAACCCAAATTAGTTTATAAATTTTGTGATTTTCAAGCCAGTAATCATAAATGGTTTGGTAATAATCGGTTGCACCCGCGACAAGAGACGAGAGGAATGAGCGGAAGAAATTGAAAAGTTTTGGGGAAGAAGGTAAGATATATTGTAGAAGGAATTTGGTAATTTGATACTAAATAATCTATTTTGAATAATGGTGTTTTGTGGTGGAGGAGAAGCTTTTTCAAAACCACGTTTTAAAGGTATTAAAATGCCGATAATTGATTTTCAAATTGTGGTTGCCAACACTATGAAACAAATTATTGCGTTTTGAAACACTATAATTAGATAATCCCATCTCCAAAAGTATTCTCAAACACCCTATCGTTTTAGGGTCCGTTTGGTTTGTAGATGGGTTTAAGATTAAGATTTGGATTTGAATTTAAATTTGGATTAGGATTTGAAGCAGGACAGATAAAATATAAGTAAATAATTTTTATAAATTTAAAATATATTCGTTTAATAATTTAAATTAAGAGAGAAAAAAGATAAAAAGATTTGTATGTGAGAGAGAAAGAGAGTAAGAAATTAAAGTGTGTGAGAGAGATTGGTTTTGTGTTAAAAATCCACCTAGCCCTCCAACATTGGGTTTAATGCAATGATTACACTTTTTAAATCCTAATAATACTTACTAAACATGTAAATTTGGGAGTGAAGTCAAACCCTACCCAAAAAAACCATAAACCAAACGGGCCCTTAATTAGTTTTAAATAAAACTGAAACTACTTCATGGTGGAAAAAAAATTACATGTATATTTTTTTAATGACAAGGAATCATTACTTTTAATGGAACAAATTTAAACAAAATACGGAGTAACTCATATAACCTTTCAAAATCAGTGTCGAAATCAGGGCGGGTCTCGAGAGGTCCCGTGATACTTTTTTTTTTTTTTTTTTTTTTTTGGTTGAAAGGCAAAGATATCATTAAAAACCCGGCTCCAAGGAGGAGGCCGAGCAAAATGAAATTTTGAGACATAGTTTTAATTTTTTGTAAAAATCTTAATTTTGTAAATGCACTTGGTCTATAAAAATTGTATTTCTAGTTACGTACAATTTCTCATAAATGCATCTGGTTAATTTGTGTTCTCGTTATGTCTTTGCTCAAAACACCTTTTGTTTTTATGAAAATGTTACGAGTCTTTTACAAAAAGTAAGAAAATTTGGTACAAAAAAGTTGAAATTTTTTCATAAAAAAATATGAGACAACATGATAAAATATAGAAAATAAACACTAGAATCTAACTATAGTTTTTTCATGAGTATGTAATTTTTTGTTTATTATTATTATTATTATTATTATTATTATTATTATTATTATTATTATTATTAATTTTCTTTGCAACCTTTTTCGTTTATGATTTTTTACTTCCTGACAATGTCTTTAGTTATTGGTATCTTTGAATTTTTTGAAAACTTTTTATGAACAGAATAACTCTTAAGAATTGTGTTTCTTTTATATGATTTGTAACACATATTTAATTATTGTTGTATTGGGTATAGGGGTTTCAAAATCATTTTTGTAAAGCTGATGCACATATGTATTTCTAGAAAATATGATATTTCTGATATTTTCTACATTTCAAAAATCATTTTATGCATCAACAAAATTGAAGGTAATTGATGCGATCTTTTTCATGTAGTTGTCAAAAATCAAAATGACTAAGGTTATTAATATACTCTAAATCAACTCAGTAGTAATTCACAACTACGAACATTATATAACACTCATGTGCATCAACAAAATTGACGGAACAGTTGCAAACAGTTCACCTATAGTCCCAAAATAGTTATGCGATCGTCTATGCACTAATACCTCAATTTTGTACTTCAGTTCAGTAATTCACGACTTCGAACTTTATGCAGATGGTTCTTCCTAATAGGGAAAAGAAAAAGATAATTTAGGATAAAATTTGCCAATTTAGTTACTCACCCCTTCTTCGAACCTAAAATACTGTCTTGTTTTGTCATTAGAAAAAAGTAAGTAACAAAAGGTGAAATGACCAAACCTATAAACATTAGCATTTACTTACATTTTATGGCAGCACTCATAATAAAGTTATTGTGCTGATATACTATTGTTTAGCTACATTAGTAGCTTGACAATTTAGTTGTCAAGCAGTTAAACCAAACATAAAGGTCCGTTCATTAAAGGAAAAATAATAAGCATGATAAAATAGAGTTAAAGTAATAAACCCAAACACGGGTTCATTCACTTATCATTAATGTATTAAAAACATGTACTCCCTATAACCCAAACACGGTGTTTAACATATTTAATTGGAATCACGATTATTTGACCACCGATAAATTAGTTACAGTACTACTACGTAGTTTGTAGGCTTGTAGCAAAATTATTAATTATTAATTTATGGAACAATAATTACATTATTGTGTCTAGACTTTTACCGTTGCCGCACGTCCACATTTTATAGATTTCTAACCAATATTTATTGACACGAAATTTAATACGTTATTAATCCAATAGTAGGTAAAAACTAACAATTATCAATAGTAAGTTAGTAGAAGATTTTTTTGTTATTTGTCTAGTAACACTCTTGTATCTGTAAATATAAACAATAAAATGTCGGAAACACCAGCATTAAAAAGTAGTGTTTAGATAACCATAAACACAAATCACGACTGAGCTTTTTATTCTAAATGTTAAACACTAATCGTGAAGTGCTCATTAACACGAGTAATAGGGATAAGATTAGTGGTTTATTCAGGTTGATCCTAATGAGAGTTGGGGTTGGAAAAACATATTGAGTAATAAGATTAGTAATTTTGTGATAAGTAAGATTGGAGATAGGACTAAAACTTCTATGTGGTATGATAACTTGAGTCAGTTAGGGCCTTTGATTAATCATTTAACTCATAGGAACCTATATGATGCTAGACTTCTGGATAGTCTGACTGTTAGAGATATGGTTAATAATGGGAAATGGAAATGGCCTAGGGAATGGGTTCAGATGCTTCCTGAGATTACTAATCTTCCTGATCCTATACAAGATCCTATGAAAAGTGACAAGTTGATGTGGAAGTTGCAAAGTTGAGTTGAAATTCCTTTTTCTGTTAAGAATATAAGTGTGAACCTTAGAGATAATGAACCTGTTGTATGTTGTTGGAGTAAACTAGTCTGGTTTTCACAATGTATACCAAAGGACTATTTTATTCTTTGGCTAGCCATTCTTGGAAGACTTAGTACTCAGGATAAACTGGGAGTTTGGGGTATCAATGCTCCTAATATGTGTATGCTATGTTATCAAGGGTTAGAAAACTATGATCATCTTTTTTTTTTTGGTGTATTTACTCTAGTAAAGTTTGGAGTTATTTACAAAATTTATCTGACCTTGAGTAAAACCATACAAAATGGGCTGATTGTGTGCAATTTATGTCTCATTTTAAGCATAGTAATAATATCTAGAGTATTGCTAGAAGGCTAGTGTTTGCTGCTTGCGTATATTGCTTGTGGTAGGAAAGAAATTATAGAATGTTTAGGGATGCGAATAAGACATGGGAAGAAATTGCTAAGAGGGTTTTGGAGATTGTGAAAGCTGCTGTCATCAGGAACTTTTAACTTAAATGGAATGTGATTCTTCATAAGGGGCAATGATGTCATAGTCTGAGGAGGATTGGTTATTGTTGATATAAATAATTGACTGAAAACATTATTCATATCTTCCGATATCTCTATGTTTTGATAATCACAAAACTTAAAGTAATCAAACCAAAGATCATGACGTAAACACGTATTTAGTAATAAATAATCACTTTCACCAACAAATCACTTAAGGTATGAATAAACAAAGTGTTTAGTGCAATGTATGATCAAAGGAGTAGTTAATTAATTAACACAAAGTTTATTTAATCATATAAACATATTATATATTTTTGGAAAACACTTTTGGTAATAAAGAAAAATGTTTTAATCATACTAAATATATGATTTCAAATATTTAACCAAAATCAGTTAGTTTTTCACCAAATAAACTTTCCCCACTAAAAGACAAGTTTTCTGGCCGTTACAGATGGGCGGCCCCCTTAATTATAAGGGGCGGTCCCCTTAATTTTAAGGGGGCCGGCCATGAATTAAGGGGACCGGCCACGCTCCTCTGTCAGATTCTTTTGTCTATAAATACCACCTTAAACCTGGATTTTTTTCCTCACCTTTTTGCACAAAAACTTTCTGTTCTAGATCTCCATTTCAATCCTAAAAATCCTTTGATCATTTCATAAGCCTTTGTTTCCAAGTGATCCAAAGCCTCATTCTTTCAAGTGCAAAGAGAAGAATACTTCTATTAGAAGTATTACAACTTAGTATCATCTTGCTATCTAAGTTGTTTGTTTACATTTTCTTGTATATCTTTCATACTTTGGTGAATAAGGTGTATGTATTAGTTAACTAGATTTAGTTGAAGAATCTAGAATTATTGTAAGTGTGAAGTGTAACTTGAAGTGAAGAAGAAGGGTTAGATAGTAGTGGTGATAGGAGATTGTAGCAATAGGATCTTGTAGTGAAGAAATTAAGGATCTCTAGTGGAGAAGACTAGAAGACATTTGTAGATTGAAGTTGTGAAGACATTAGTGGCTTGAAGGTGTCAAGACATTAGTGCATTGAAGTTGTGAAGACATTAGTGGCTTGAAGGTGTCAAGACATTAGTGCATTGAAGTTGTGAAGACATTAGTGGCTTGAAGGTGTCAAGACACTAGTGCATTGAAGTTGTAAAGATATTAGTGACTTGAAGGTGTCAAGACATTAGTACTTTGAAGGTGTGAAGAGAATAGAAGATTGATGTATAGAAGATTGGTGTGTAGAAGATTGGTGTGAAGAAAATAGTTGATTGGTGTGTAGATTGGTGTGAAGATTGGTGTGTAGATTGGTGTGAAGATTGGTGCGTGAATTGGTGTGTATATTGGTGTGTACGGTTTTCTCCGCCATAAAGGAGGTTTTTGATCTAGTGAAGAAAACTCTCGAGTAGGTGACTCGGGGAGTGGAGTAGGGCAAGGAAGGTGTCCTTGTAGCCGAACCACTATAAATCCTTTGTGTCTCGGTTTGATCTTTCCATCTCTCACTCTTTGATTTATTACTTACTTGCATTTCACACATAGTCATAATTGATAGTATTGTGCATATGTTGATTTCACATAAAGATCAAACTAAAATTCATTCATAAAACTAATCTTACAAAAACCAACCTAGTACATATAATTATATCTATACACTACTACACATATATATGCTTACATAAAATATATGAAATTGTATATTCTTTCCAAACATTATACATAAGCATTGTATATATAAAACCTTTAATAAATCTTGTATTTATACTTTTGTAGTTAAGTGTTTTGAAATTGTACATTATACATAAATAGTATTTATACAAAATCATAAATTAACTAGTATATATATTTATGTATTAAAGTGATTTGAAAGTTTTATCTTAGAAACTATCTTTTATAAAATAAGCAAAACGAAAAAGACGTAAAACTATTCAACCCCCCCTTCTAGTTTTCCACAATTGGTATCAGGAGCCACGTCTAACAAGATTTTTAAAATATACTGTATTTTAAAACTTGTAACGATCTATGAAATTCGAAAAATATCTAGAAGGAGAATTTACGCAAAAACCACCATTATTTGAAAATGATCATTTTCTTGAATGGAAAAATAAATTTGAAAATTATGTAAAATCAATAGATCTTGATCTTTGGCATATTATTTCAATTGGTGATCTTAAACTAACCAAAATGGATTTTGAAAATCAATATAATAATCTTCAAATAAAAATTGATAAAAATACTAAAGCTAAATTACTTATTTTCAAAACTCTACCAAATGTTGAATATGAAAGATTATTTCCTTGTAAAACGGCAAATGATATTTGGAAATGCCTTTTAAAGTTTCACCAAGAGAAATGTAAAACCAAAGATGATAAACTTGATATTGCACATGAAATAGTTACTCTAGAAAATTTAATAGATAAATATTTAGTTGAAATAAACACATGTACTACTAGTTCAAATGTGATCATTGAAGGTACCAATAATGAAGAACACATGTGTCAAATCCGAAGAAAGCATGTTAATAAATCATGGTGCAACAAGGACGATAAAGACGATGTAAATACGGAATACGTGAACATCCTAACAAATGTTAATACAAATAGTGATGACAAGGATTACATGCTCCAAGATCCAAGCAATACTACAAACAAAACATGGAGCGACATGAACAATGGAATTGATCACCGTATAGCGAGTGAAGATTGTACAAGTACAAATAAGGTACAATTCAAAACCAAACATTTTTGCTATGATCAATTTACATTAGAATTTTCAAAAATGGAAAATAACTTCAAACACTTTTGCAACATTGACTCAAAAATTATTTTTAAAAATGAATCTTCAACATCCGCTGAAAATAACTTTGAAAAAGAAATAATTTTAGAAGACAAAATGTCTAGACTTGAAAGTAATATTGAAATTGATCTTGAATGTAAAAATTGTCAAGACTATAAACATGAAATTAAAATGGAAAAGAAAAAAGCTAAAATATTGGCAAAATTCGAAAATAGTTCTAAATCTTTAAAATATCTACTTAACATTCAAAAGTCATTTTATGATAAAACCGGATTAGGATTTACGGCAGATGAGTATTTGACAAATACATCAAAACAAATAAAATTTGTTAAACCTAATGGAAAAATTTAGAACTATTATTATTTACATCCATTGATTATTTCTCTAGTCAAGAAAGTTATTGTTTGTTTGTTAAAACAAACAAATAATGAATTCTTGTACTTCTCGACGACATCCTCTTCATATGCATTTAAGTGCATTGGATGTTCGCTACTAATCAACTCGGACCCATGAGAATCTGGGTACCAAGCTCTCTGTCATGTGTAGGTAATTAACGATCAAAGGAACTACTACTTTTTGGATCGCTCAATTCGCTTTCTTTCATTTGATGACCATTGACTTTATGGTGTGTTCGTTACTACCTCATGACGAAGGATTCTTGTTCTACCATTCTTAATCTGCACGACTTGTGATGATTGGTGCGACCGATAGTGTTTCTATGATCAAGTCTCCTTGATCCTTTTTGCATTGGGATATTACTTCGCTTCTTCAACTTGCTTTGGGGAAAACCTTCTTGATGTTTTATATTGCTCTCATGACCACTCTTAAAGAAGAGCTGGACCTGAGGTAAGTTTTCTTTTTGTTGACATAAATTAATGCCTAAAAACATTATTAACATGTTATCAATATCTCTATGTTTTGATTATCACAAAATATAAACTCATAGAACTAAAACTTGTGACATAAACAAGTATTTAGTGATTAATATTTCTCTTTACATCCAAATCACTTAAGGTATGAATAAACAAAGTGTTTAGTGCAATTTATGATCAAAGGGGTATTTAATTAACTAATGCAAAGTTTATTTAATTATATAAACATATTATATATTTTTGAAAAACACTTTTGGTAATAAAGAAAAATGTTTTATTCATACTAAATATATGAATTCAAATTTTTAACCAAAAACAGTTAGTTTTTCACCAAATAAACTTTCCCCACTAAAAGGCAAAGAATCTGGCCGTTTCAGCTGGGCGGCCCCCTTAATTATAAAGGGCGGTCCCCTTAATTTTAAGGGGGCCGGCCATGAATTAAGGGGACCGGCCACGCTCCTCTGTCAGATTCTTTTGCCTATAAATACCACCTTAAACCTGGATTTTTTTCTCACCTTTTGCACCCCAAAACTTTCTGTTCTAGATCTCATTTCTATTCTCCAAATCCTTTGATCATAAATACATTATCCTTTGTTTCAAAGTGATTCTTACATCATCCTCTCAAGTGCAAGAGAAGAATACTTCTATCCTCCAAGACAAGAAGTATTACAACTTGTTGTGACCTCCACATCCAAGTTGTTGGTGCATCATCAAGAATATCTACATATATCTTTGTGTAGTGTGTTGTGAATATTTGATTGTAGATAGTTGTGATTAGGAATATAGATAGTGTGATTGGCTAGTAGATTGTAGTGAAGATTATTGGTGTGTAGAAGATAGGCGTGAACTAGATTGTAGTGAAGACTATTGGTGTGTTGAAGATAGGTGTGTAGTTAGTTGGTGTGAAGTAGTTGTGAAGAAGGTGTGATTTCGTTGTGACGAAGCTTTGGTGTGTAAGTGGTGTGTATATTGGTGTGTAAGGTTTCTCCGCCATAAGGAGCTTGTTGACATAGTGAAGAAAACTCTCGAGTAGGTGACTCGAGGAGTGGAGTAGGGCAAGGAAGGTGTCCTTGTAGCCGAACCACTATAAATCCTTTGTCTCGCGGTTAGATCTTTCCATATCTTACTTATTATCTTGCTTATATCGTTATTACATTTGTAGACGTAGACGTATATATATAGTTGCTCATATAGTGCTAGTATTGATTTTACTTAAAGATCAAACGAAAGTTTCATTCACAAAACAAAGTTTTTAAAATCAAACTAAAAAGGTTACATACATATAATTGATCATTTCGATCAAGTATAGTTTTCATACAAAATATAACTAAGGATTATAAGATAAACGATTACGTACTTATCTCTTGTATATAGCTAGAATTGTTTATATTATGCATGTGTTGATTTCACATACTTAGCTTACATTATTATTATTGTTCATACTTAGATATACTTGTTCATATTGTTCAAGATTTGAGTTCACATAAGATTGAATCAAAGTTTTAAAAGCAAACAAGGTTTTAAAACTAAACCAAGTTTTCATAATAAAATTAAAAAGACGTAAAACTATTCAACCCCCCCTTCTAGTTTTCCACAATTGGTACCACAGCCACGTCTAGCAAGATTTTTAAAATATATTGTATTTTAAAACTTGTAACGATCTATGGAATCTGAAAAATATTTAGAAGGGCAATCTATGCAAAGACCACCACTATTTGAAAGTGATGGATTTTTATATTGGAAAAATAGATTCGAAACTTATGTGAAATCAAAAGATCTTGATCTTTGGCATGTCATTACCTTTGGTGATATTCCCCCTATTCAATATAATTTTGAAACTAAAATGGACGAAATTGTATCTTTTGAAAAACAAAATGATGATTTGAAAAAGAAACTAGCAAAAAATAATGAGGCTAAAATGGTTATTTATAATGCCTTACTACGCAAAGAATATGAAAGAATTTTTATGTGTAAAACCGCAAAAGAAATTTGGGATTCTTTACTAATCACTCACCAAGGTAATAGTCAAGTTAAAGAGAACAAAATAGATCTTCTTGTTCAACAATATGAACAATTTACAATTCCGGAGGAGGAATCAATAGATAATGCTTTTGCTAGGTTTAACACCATCATCACAAGTTTAAAAGCACTTGATGAGAATCTTTCTAGTAAGAATTTTGTTAGGAAATTTCTTAGGGCTCTTCATCCAAAATGGCGAGCTAAAGTTACGACGATTGAAGAATCGAAGAACTTGTCAACTCTTCAACTTGATGAGTTGATCGGCAACCTGAAAGTCTACGAAGCAATAATAAAGAAAGACTTCGAGATGGTCAATGGAAAAAGAGAGCAAAGCAAGTCAATTGCGTTGAAAGCTAGGAAGGAATCTAGTAACGAGGATAGCTCAACCTCCGAAAGTGATGACGAAGAATATGCGATGGCCGTAAGAGACTTCAAGAAATTCTTCAAAAGGCGAGGAAAATTCGTTAGACAACCGCATGATGAAAGGAAAGCAAACCAAAGAAATAAAGATGACAAAAATGGCAAAAGTGATAGGAAGTGCTTCAAATGTGGTGATCCAAATCATCTCATCGGAAAATGTCCAATGATGTCAAGAAATCAAAAGGCGTTTGTTGGAGGAGCTTGGAGTGATAGCGATGACGATGAGAAAGAAATCACAAATGAGGAGAAATGTCTTATGGCTAAGACATCAAGCGAGGTACGTTCCGAAACCAAATACTTTAGTGACGAAAATTTATCATTAGACAAAAAAGACCTAGATAGTGAATATAATAGGTTATGCAAATTATGTCAAAAGGTTATAGCTAAAAATACGTCACTAAAACATATTAATAATCTATTAGAAAATGAAGTACTCGAATTAAAAATTAGACTACAACATATGGAAAAAGGAAAAGAAGTTTTTATAGAATGTAAAACATGCATAGAGGTTAATAATGAAAATGAAAAACTTAAAGATGAAATTTTCAAACTTGACAGGTTTAAAAATAGTAGTAACCCACTTAAGAAAATAATAAGTGCTCAAGAAACTTCGGGAGATAAAACCGGTCTAGGATTAACTTCAACTAATGTTTCAACTAGTGAAAATAAAAGTATAAAGTTTGAATGTGAATCTAGTAAACAAAAATCATTAGAATCAAATCCTAAGTATATACTTACAAAAGATAGAAAAATACCCATTGCGAATGATGAAAAAGTAAAAACTTTTTATAAACCATCCTTAAAGACCGAAGTAGGATCCTCTAAACCTAAATTAAGATCTAAAACTCCACCACCAAGAAAACCTAACAATCATCATCCAAGATCTAAAAAATCTCAACCTAGAAGAAATCAAAATAGACAATATTACAATAACACTAGAAATCAAATGTGGAATTATCAACCAAGTTACAATCCTTGGGAAATATTACTACAATACATGCATCCTTGCCAAATGTTAAATATGTTTGGACCAATGAGACAATGGGGACCAAGTGGCTAAATTGTCAATCTTGGAAGAAGTTGGAATATCATCTACAAATGTCTTCTATAAGTCAACATGGTCACTTGAAGTGCTTGAAGATATTCCATTGAAGACTAAAAGGTACGCGTTTCTTTTAAGTTCATCACTATAATTTGCATGCTTAGATAAATGATTAGTTAGATTAATGCTTATTACATAATTGCTTATATTCTTATAACCTAGAAACATCATTAGTTGACTTTTCTAGGAATAAGATAAAATTGTTCATTGCCGAACAAAATAGAAAATGGAAATCTTCTATATCCACTATTAGGAAACTCATGGTGATGAAGTGAAATGAGTTAAGTGGATCAATCGTTAATATAGAAGTAGGATTAGATCCCTCGCATAAGAAAACTATGGATGAAACAAGCTCTCGTAGAATATGGCATTAAGATAGATAAGCGTGCAAAAACAAAGGAACTATAGATGTTAGGTTATACCCCGTTCAACCCTCTCGCATCTAACATATATATTTTAGTCATCACTTCCTTTAGGATCATAGGATTTGTAGAAACGATAGCATGAGATAATAGTAGGCTTGACCAATCCTCTTGAGCATGAGATCTTTAATAAACATCTTTTAAAATATATGATTAATGATATTTGTTGTCAAAATCTAATATCGTTAAAAATATGCAAAAACCTCATATTTTAGAAAATAGTTTTTCAAATAACTATCCCACTTTTAAATAAGATGTTTTCACTATATATATCCACAATTTTGTTTTGATCAAAACCAAAGATTGAGAAAATTTTCTTTATCCTTCATTAACACTTTTTGAAGTAAAACCGAATCTATTTTATTCAATTAACTCTCATATCTACATGAAAACCTACTTTCAAACATTGTTGAATAATGCTAAAAACGTCTCTTTAAATCATGCATGGTGATCTCATATCTGTCATATATATTTATATAAATGACACTTATAAGTGAACTAAATCAAATCAAGAGGACCATGGTTTGTCTATTAAGACTTTGTTTGTAACAAGTCTAGAAACCCATGTTATCATAATACACATTAGGATTAATCCTCCTAGTTATGTAGTTATGAAATACTTGATGTTGCTTATTGTTTCCTAGCTCTTATATTTTGCTTGCTAGATGAGTATGTTTGCATGATAGATGAAATTGCTTGATTACTTAATCTCCTTGGTTAACATGCTTTAGCTACATAATTGCCTACATAATTTGTCTATGTTTAATTGCCTCAAAGAGTTGGACTTGTTTGAAACAAAAAACACAACCTTTCTGCAATTCACTACCAAAAACCCTTTTCTGGCAATCTGGGAATCACCAGATGGGCGGCCCCCTTAAATCATAAGGCGGCCCCCTTAATTATTAAGGGGACCGGCCTCCAATTAAGGGGACCGGCCATCTGATGATCAAAGGTGCTGTTTCCCTTGTCTACTTTTTAGCCCACTTCATCCTACACTTCCCAAAATTCACAAACTTATTCTATCCTCAACCTTCCATAAAAGTTTATCCATCCTTGATCCCACCAATCCTACATTATAAAACACTCTCATTCCTCTCAATCTCCACTCATCTCATCATTTCCTCTCCCATTAAACCAAAGCCACCAAGAAACTTGTTTGGAGAAGAAAGCCTAACTTCCTTTAAAATTCCGTCAAACCAAATGAGGTTGTCAAACATCCAACACCAAATTCCTCCTATGTTTCCAAACATTACTTACCTAACACCTCACTCTCCTTCTCACCAACATTACATATCAAAAACCTTTACTACCCATATCCTTCTACATTACACTCAAACCTCATAATCTTTTCACAACTCAAGCGATGTTGTTCATATTTAACCAACACCTAAACCTCACTTTCACACAAATGATCCATTTAACAACAAATCATCCATTCGTGCTTCGACTAATGATCCTTCTTATGATGAGCATGCACAATCCCAAAACCATAATCCCAACCTCATTACCAACACTTTACATGTTGCTCATTCAACAAAAACACCATCCACTCATGAAGCATCTTTTCCACCCATATCATGTTTTCATGATTACCCAAGCTCAAACATGTCTCCACCACCAAGAGTATCACCACCACATCCTACAACTTCACATGCCATTCCTATGTTGCATGTTCAAACCCTCACCCAAGACAACTATCATGCTCCACCACCATCACCTTCCTCCGAACACTTGAAGTTCGTTGAGGCGCTAAAAGAAGCCCATGAGCTTAGTGCTCTTTTAGCCTTACATCTTGCTCAACGCAATTTGGATCCACCTTCATCTAGATCACCCTCATCACCACACAACATAAATCAACTTGAGAAGCATGTCAACAATTAACCTTGTTGCATCTTTCTCCTAAAAATGATTGCATTCAATGAACACTTCACTTGGATTGAATATCTTCTCACTAGATCACATCCAATACCCTCACTTGAACAACATCCAAAACCTCAATCAACCTCTTCCGCTACAAACTCTCCACCACCAAATTATCCAACATTCATAACCCGAACATATACCTCCATTAATCCAACAACATCCATTAATCCAACAACCTCCATTAATCCAACAACCTTACCCTAACTCAACTATCCTCATTCCAAACACTCCATCATCAACCATCTAAGCATACCATATGCTTATGATTTTCACTTTCAAATACGAATCAACCAACCTTTGGTTGCAAGCAAGTCCAAGTGCTCTCTTAGGCAATATAGGACTATGTCTTTTCTTTTGTGTTATTTTTTCAAGCATATTGAATGTTGTAATGCTTTTCATTTCTATAATGCTTGAATGAATCTTTGTTTAGTTGCATAATTGTTGCCTTGCATATATGTGTATCTTGCTCTCTTAAAATATTTTTGTAGCAAAGATCTCCATAGCTCGTTCCCTTGGTGCTCTCAAATGAGGGGGAGCATACATCAAGGGGGAGCATTCTACCCGTTTAAACTTCCCTCGCGAAGCTTACTCGGCTTAACCTTTTTGATTTTACAAAAAGGGGGAGAAGAGAAATGTAAACTCTATAATACTTGTCTAAAAACAAGTTTTAGATATATTGAGTTTAAGGTTTTGTAATAATCAAAAAGGGGGAGATTGTTGACATAAATTAATGCCTAAAAACATTATTAACATGTTATCAATATCTCTATATTTTGATTATCACAAAATATAAACTCATAGAACTAAAACTTGTGACATAAACAAGTATTTAGTGATTAATATTTCTCTTTACATCCAAATCACTTAAGGTATGAATAAACAAAGTGTTTAGTGCAATTTATGATCAAAGGGGTATTTAATTAACTAATGCAAAGTTTATTTAATTATATAAACATATTATATATTTTTGAAAAACACTTTTGGTAATAAAGAAAAATGTTTTATTCATACTAAATATATGAATTCAAATTTTTAACCAAAAACAGTTAGTTTTTCACCAAATAAACTTTCCCCACTAAAAGACAAAGAATCTGGCCGTTTCAGCTGGGCGGCCCCCTTAATTATAAAGGGCGGTCCCCTTAATTTTAAGGGGGCCGGCCATGAATTAAGGGGACCGGCCACGCTCCTCTGTCAGATTCTTTTGCCTATAAATACCACCTTAAATCTGGATTTTTTTCTCACCTTTTGCACCCCAAAACTTTCTGTTCTAGATCTCATTTCTATTCTCCAAATCCTTTGATCATAAATACATTATCCTTTGTTTCAAAGTGATTCTTACATCATCTCTCAAGTGCAAGAGAAGAATACTTCTATCCTCCAAGACAAGAAGTATTACAACTTGTTGTGACCTCCACATCCAAGTTGTTGGTGCATCATCAAGAATATCTACATATATCTTTGTGTAGTGTGTTGTGAATATTTGATTGTAGATAGTTGTGATTAGGAATATAGATAGTGTGATTGGCTAGTAGATTGTAGTGAAGATTATTGGTGTGTAGAAGATAGGCGTGAACTAGATTGTAGTGAAGACTATTGGTGTGTTGAAGATAGGTGTGTAGTTAGTTGGTGTGAAGTAGTTGTGAAGAAGGTGTGATTTCGTTGTGACGAAGCTTTGGTGTGTAAGTGGTGTGTATATTGGTGTGTAAGGTTTCTCCGCCATAAGGAGCTTGTTGACATAGTGAAGAAAACTCTCGAGTAGGTGACTCGAGGAGTGGAGTAGGGCAAGGAAGGTGTCCTTGTAGCCGAACCACTATAAATCCTTTGTCTCGCGGTTAGATCTTTCCATATCTTACTTATTATCTTGCTTATATCGTTATTACATTTGTAGACGTAGACGTATATATATAGTTGCTCATATAGTGCTAGTATTGATTTTACTTAAAGATCAAACGAAAGTTTCATTCACAAAACAAAGTTTTTAAAATCAAACTAAAAAGGTTACATACATATAATTGATCATTTCGATCAAGTATAGTTTTCATACAAAATATAACTAAGGATTATAAGATAAACGATTACGTACTTATCTCTTGTATATAGCTAGAATTGTTTATATTATGCATGTGTTGATTTCACATACTTAGCTTACATTATTATTATTGTTCATACTTAGATATACTTGTTCATATTGTTCAAGATTTGAGTTCACATAAGATTGAATCAAAGTTTTAAAAGCAAACAAGGTTTTAAAACTAAACCAAGTTTTCATAATAAAATTAAAAAGACGTAAAACTATTCAACCCCCCCTTCTAGTTTTCCACACTTTTCAAAAACTTGCCTACTTTACATTAAGATAGAGTATGCTTCAATTAGTATATTAATATGTTTTAATTTGCAAGTTGCTATGCTTTTAGATCATGAATACCAATATATGCATACATAACATTAGGATAATTAACCCTCTTATTGCTATGTCTATTATCATTTATTTTAGTTTTCATCTATATTGATAATCTTCTATGATCTAGAATAGAATACTTACCATTTGTGCTATATGATCTTACTAGTTGCATTAATAGATGTGTTATAATTAAGACTTGCTAGTGACTCAATATTACAATGTGTCTTGTATACATGCATATATACATATGTCTATATTGCATTCATTGATGATTTTCTTTGTCATTTCCTATCTCATTGCATTTAGATGTTCAATGTCTACCATATCTCTCTCACATCTTTAGTTGCCATTAGAGATGATTACATGTGACAATGGGCTGAATCGATTCTCTTGAAGTATATCTTTCACCTGAAATTTCTTGATTATCAAAATCAATACATCATATTTAAAAAACTTCTCTCTTTGAGTTAAAACCCTTCGAATATCTATTTTATGCTTTTTCGAACAACATGCTTAATCATAAGCTATCATAACATTATTTTGATCTTTATCAAAGCAGAAACATTTTTCTTTTTGAAACAAAACAAAATCTGTTTTATTAGGATACAAACTTGAATGTATTTCAAAACATTAAGCCAAGTATTAGTGAATCAAGAAAACTTCATATTTGGTAATCTTCGATAGGTAAATTTAGGAACTCGATTTCTTCTAAAAGGAGAATGACTACTGGAGAATCTATTGACTAGAAATTCAATTTAACCTAACGGTTGAATTGCTTCTATGTGAGAAGTTGGGTGTGTGTAACCCGTAAAAACGGTCGTGTTTAGCCTGAATTGAGCACCACTAGTAATAGTCTCATACTCATTCTCCAACTTGATTAAATTGCACTTCCTATATATACCTAACGCTAGTTTACTTTTATGAACCTTGCTTCTCATTAGATTCTTTCGTTCCCAGATTTATGGCATTAAGTGAAAACTTACTTTCAAACATTGTTGAATAAAACTAAAAACATTTTGTTTAAAACATTATTATTTTCTCACATATGTCATAAACTTATGTGAAAATGACATCCACAATCTAATCAAATCATTTCATGAGAATCATTTGCCCATATGGATCTTGTTTGTAACAAGTCTTGAAGTTCATATAATCATATCTTCCCACTTGTTTATCATAAGCAATCTTAAATTTGTTTGCACTAATCCTACTTACCATTATCTTCATATAGTTGCATACTTAACTAATTTGCTTTATTGCTTCCTTAGTTACCAAACTTAATTGTAATATTAGTAGATAACATGATTATTAGGAATTAATTGTTCACTCTAATCATTTCTATGATATTCTCTACATTCATGAATAGTATGCTCTATATAGCCTCAAGAGTTGAACTTACTTGAATCCAAATCCAAAAACACAACCTTTTTGAAAATTTTCTGCCAAAAACCCATTTCTGGCATTCTGGGAATCACCAGATGGGCGGCCCCCTTAAATCATAAGGGCGGCCCCCTTAAATTTAAGGGGACCGGCCTCCATTTAAGGGGACCGGCCATCTGATGGTCGGGGATACTGTTGTCTTTATCACTTTTTGACCCATTTCAACATATACTTCCCAAAATTCACAAACATATTTTGTCCCATACTATCCCTCAAATTTTCCTTCCTAAACCACATTTCTCATACACTATAAATACTCTCCTGCCACCATTAATGCCATCACACCCAAACATGTCATCTTCCAACAACCAAAAACCAAAGATTTCAAGAACCGCAAGGATCTCCGTCAAACCCGTTTGGAGGAGGAAACTTGATTCTTGTCATAACCCTTGTGATGTTGTTTCAAGTCAACCAATAACTCAACCTCAAACCCACTCAAATGAGTCATCCCACAACCTATCTTCAACTAATACCCTCATTAATGCTTCCTCTTTTGATGAGCATGCTCAATCCCAAAACAACAATCCCAACATCTCAATCAACACTTCACATATTGCTCATTCAACAAAGACATCATCCACTCATGAAGAACCTCTTCCACCCATATCATGTTTTCATGATTACCCAAGCTCAAACATGTCTCCACCACCTAGAGTACCACCACTACTTCCTACAACCTCACATGCCACTCCAATGTTGCATGTGCAAACCTTCACCCAAGACAACTATCATGCTCCACCACCATCACCTTCCTCCGAACACTTGAAGTTCGTTGAGGAGCTAAAAGAGGCACATGAGCTTAGTGCTCTTTTAGCATTACATCTTGCTCAACGCAATTTGGATCCACCACAATCAAGCTCACCATCATCACCACATAACAAAAACCAACTTGAGAAGCATGTTAACAATTGCCCTTGTTGCATCTTCCTTCAACAACAAACCATTGCTTTGAATGAGCACTTCACTTGGATTGAGTATCTTCTTACTAGATCTCAACAAACCCCATCACTTGAACAACATCACAACCCTCAACCAACAAACTCCACTTCAAATCCACCACCTCCAAGCTCTACAAACTCACCAACACCCATGGAACCAAGAGTTTACCTCCACTAAACCACCAAGCATTTGATATGCTTATGTTTTCTCATTTTCAAATAAAACTCCTCAACCATTTTGGGATTCAAGAAAGTTTGGTGACACTCCTTGTTGGCACTATAGGATGTTCTATGTTATTTAGAATTCTATTTGTATTGCCGTTGTAACAATGATTATGGGTTGACATAATCATTTCTCTATTATTGAATGGTTTAATATATGTTTCTTATTCCCTTGTGCCATGATTATTACTTGTTAATATTATGCTATATGTATTTGCTTGTGCCATGCTTGTGCTTCTAATATTTTTCTTGCAAGAATTACTTTCTCGAAACCTTGGTGCCCTCAAACGAGGGGGAACATACATCAAGGGGGAGTTTTCTACCCGTTTAAACTTCTCTCACGAAGCTTATTCGGCCTAACCTTTTTGATTCTACAAAAAGGGGGAGAAGTGAATGTAAACTTACTAAATACTTGTCTAAATATTAATTTTTGGATTTAATAAGTTTAGGTTTTGTAATCATCAAAAAGGGGGAGATTGTTGATATAAATAATTGACTGAAAACATTATTCATATCTTCCGATATCTCTATGTTTTGATAATCACAAAACTTAAACTAATCAAACCAAAGATCATGACGTAAACACGTATTTAGTAATAAATAATCACTTTCACCAACAAATCACTTAAGGTATGAATAAACAAAGTGTTTAGTGCAATGTATGATCAAAGGGGTAGTTAATTAATTAACACAAAGTTTATTTAATCATATAAACATATTATATATTTTTGAAAAACACTTTTGGTAATAAAGAAAAATGTTTTAATCATACTAAATATATGATTTCAAATATTTAACCAAAATCAGTTAGTTTTTCACCAAATAAACTTTCCCCACTAAAAGACAAGTTTTCTGGCCGTTACAGATGGGCGGCCCCCTTAATTATAAGGGGCGGTCCCCTTAATTTTAAGGGGGCCGGCCATGAATTAAGGGGACCGGCCACACTCCTCTGTCAGATTCTTTTGTCTATAAATACCACCTTAAACCTGGATTTTTTTCCTCACCTTTTTGCACAAAAACTTTCTGTTCTAGATCTCCATTTCAATCCTAAAAATCCTTTGATCATTTCATAAGCCTTTGTTTTCAAGTGATCCAAAGCCTCATTCTTTCAAGTGCAAAGAGAAGAATACTTCTATTAGAAGTATTACAACTTAGTATCATCTTGCTATCTAAGTTGTTTGTTTACATTTTCTTGTATATCTTTCATACTTTGGTGAATAAGGTGTATGTATTAGTTAACTAGATTTAGTTGAAGAATCTAGAATTGTTGTAAGTGTGAAGTGTAACTTGAAGTGAAGAAGAAGGGTTAGATAGTAGTGGTGATAGGAGATTGTAGCAATAGGATCTTGTAGTGAAGAAATTAAGGATCTCTAGTGGAGAAGACTAGAAGACATTTGTAGATTGAAGTTGTGAAGACATTAGTGGCTTGAAGGTGTCAAGACATTAGTGCATTGAAGTTGTGAAGACATTAGTGGCTTGAAGGTGTCAAGACATTAGTGCATTGAAGTTGTGAAGACATTAGTGGCTTGAAGGTGTCAAGACACTAGTGCATTGAAGTTGTAAAGATATTAGTGACTTGAAGGTGTCAAGACATTAGTACTTTGAAGGTGTGAAGAGAATAGAAGATTGGTGTATAGAAGATTGGTGTGTAGAAGATTGGTGTGAAGAAAATAGTTGATTGGTGTGTAGATTGGTGTGAAGATTGGTGTGTAGATTGGTGTGTAGATTGGTGTGAAGATTGGTGTGTGAATTGGTGTGTATATTGGTGTGTACGATTTTCTCCGCCATAAAGGAGGTTTTTGATCTAGTGAAGAAAACTCTCGAGTAGGTGACTCGGGGAGTGGAGTAGGGCAAGGAAGGTGTCCTTGTAGCCGAACCACTATAAATCCTTTGTGTCTCGGTTTGATCTTTTCATCTCTCACTCTTTGATTTATTACTTACTTGCATTTCACACATAGTCATAATTGATAGTATTGTGCATATGTTGATTTCACATAAAGATCAAACTAAAATTCATTCATAAAACTAATCTTACAAAAACCAACCTAGTACATATAATTATATCTATACACTACTACATATATATATGCTTACATAAAATATATGAAATTGTATATTCTTTCCAAATATTATACATAAGCATTGTATATATAAAACCTTTAATAAATCTTGTATTTATACTTTTGTAGTTAAGTGTTTTGAAATTGTACATTATACATAAGTAGTATTTATACAAAATCATAAATTAACTAGTATATATATTTATGTATTAAAGTGATTTGAAAGTTTTATCTTAGAAACTATCTTTTATAAAATAAGCAAAACGAAAAAGACGTAAAACTATTCAACCCCCCTTCTAGTTTTCCACAGTTATGGTACTATCAGTATGGTGTAATGAATTTGAACTGCTTGCTTCTGAAGTTTAGCTATCTGTTAAAGGGGTGTTTGGTATTGGCTGAGTTTTGAAGGTGTTTGGGTTAACAGTTGAGGCTCTTATTCTTGCTGTTTACTGATGTGTTTGGGATAACAGTTAGTTTTCTCTTCATTGGAAATTCAAACTGTTTTTGCAAACCATAATAATGAATTGTCTTAGTGCTTGGAGTTCTAATGGTGTGACTGTAGTCATTGGATCCCCATTCTCCTAACACAGTCTGGCCTAGGGAGGAGACTGTTTAGGCTTTGATGGATCTAGTGAGAGGTCTAATTCATAAGAATGTACCATAATATAAGACAATGCATTGTGAAGGGTATATGGTTTGGGTGGGCAGTGTATGATGGGTGGAATAGTGAGAAGTGAAAGATGAACCTGCTTAGTCCACCCAATACACTGCTAAAGGAGGTTATGGTTGGTCTTCCCTCAAGGTATGTGTTCCCAATTAACTGAAGCCATTTTTAAGAGATGGAAATGTAGGTTAAATGGTATAGCTCTTGATTGAAAGGGTTATGGGTGACTAGTGAAGTCATTAACCCATTCTTTCTATGGTTACTGTGGATGTGGGTTGAGTGATCATGAGAAGAGGGTAAGATGGAAATGTAGCTAGATGATATGGTGTAACAAAAGGTGAATTGAATATTGTTGAATGATGTGGTTTAATCAGAGTTGGAAGTGTTCTGATCTATTGTTTTAGCAGAGTTAGTATTGACAGATATCTTGATGCTTTGACAGATATCTGATGTATGGTTGTAAGTGATGTCTAATACGTGTTAGATAGTTGAAGTATCGTTTCAGTTCTTGTATCAGATTTGGAGCCTGTTCCAAATCTTATTCTCTTATTTCTAAGTTGTACATATTTGGAAAGTTAATATAAGAGTTCACCTTTTGCACAAAAAAAGTGCTCATTAACACTCATTGCCAAACATTTTGCAAAGTTGCAAATAGACTTGAGACTTGTTTTTATTAATTAACTAGAATGGTACCCGCGCAATGAGGCGGTGGGTACCGTGTGATTATATTTTACTTTATTTGGTTACACGTTTAGTTGTCTTCATGCTTTATAAGTAGAGATATTAGAGATGATTAAGCCAAATAATTTTAATTTTGAGATCTTTTCATAATAAGCAAGAAAAAAGTCTAAATTTTAAGTCTTTTTAATTATAAAATAATTCTAAATGAATTATAACATAGTATAGATAGGTAGTGTTTTATCATGCTAAACAAGATGAGAGTTAACTACTCCAGCCTTTAATTAATTGTTATCCGTTTTGCGTTAAGATTGCTACACGTCACATGACTGAAAACGTACAATAGATTTCACTCCACTAAATTCTATAAAGAGAGTAACTAGTCGGCATATTTGATGTGCGAATTTATCATAGCTTATCATAACATGAGCTTATTTTTTTAGAAAAATAAGCTATTATTAAAAATAAGTCTCGTTTAACTGACATAGCTTAAAAGAGCATGTAAAAAAAATAAGCTGCAAAATGAAATGCTAGTTGAATGAGCATGTAGAAAAAAACTCCAATAACATGCTTCAACAATCAGCTCCAACAACTCGCTCCAGCGATCCACTTCAGCTCCTACTAGTGCCAAACATACCTAAAGTGTCAAACTAATAATTTGACATATCTATTTGAATATTTAAAAAAAAAATATATTACCTTTTCTCTGATAAAATTGTAAATTATTTCTTTTACATATTTAAAAGTGTGTACAAATGTGACATTTTCTCACATTTGGATATATATATAGTTTCAAATTTGTGACATGTAATTTTTTCATAGTTCATTTTGCGCGAAAAAGTTTAGCGTGACATTCATTTTCTGTGAAAATTAAGTTTGCACACTAGAACACAAATATAAGTGTGTAATCTTAGTAATATTTTATATTTATTATGCATATTTAACTGTAATTAGACTTGTAAATATTCCTAAATGAGAAGAAATCCAATTGGAAAATGTCATTTCCTCCTACAAATTATTTCTACTTATTATCTTACTGACATGATCCTGACAAGTGTCAAAATTGATGGCTCGGATGCGGGAAGAGAATGAGTGAAAAATATATATAATACTACCTTCATCCCTAAATAAATGTATAGTTTGACTTTTCTAAGTCAAACTGGTTCAGTTTTGACATTAATTATTTTTGTGGGTGTTATATAATATTTGATGCGAAATATATGAGTTGATTGTGTTTTAAGTGTTTTTTTCAATGGTATAATTTTTTTTATCATATATTATATAACAAAAAAAAAAATATTTAAGATGAAAGTTGAACCAGTTTGACTTTAAAAAGTTAAATTGGACATTTATTTATGGACGGAGTGAGTATTGTTGTTTGTGTAGGAGCCTTTAGAGCATGGGGTACGGTGGTGCCATGGCTGGCGCCATGGCCACCAGCCCATTTTGGCCGACAGCGCACCACACCGTCCCTCGCGCCATCGCTTCTGGCGCCGTCCCAACGGCGCTGCGCCATCGTTGATTTTTTTTTTCTTTTCTTTGGAAAGTGGGAAGCATGTAACATATATATTTTTTGAAAATGGGAGCATGTAACGGCTTTATAGCCGTTTTTCTTAAAAATAAATTTTTTTAACCCCAAAAAAACCTTAAAAATACCCCTTAAATCTCTACTTCTATTTATCTAATTCCATATTCATTTTTTCATATAAATCGTTCAATCATGAATCCAAACAACCCAATTAATCACAACGACCCGTTCGATGTTTATGATTTTTTTTAACGATGATCGAGAATGATATGTTCAAAGTTACTTGGCATATGAACAATTTGTATCCTTGTATGATCAAGAAGCCGGGGGATCGCAATCGGGTGAAAAGAGAACGAGGGCATACATACCTCGTGAACGAGAAGAGGCGGAACAACGATTACTCGAAGACTACTTTGGCAACGCTGAGACTGCTCCTAAATATCCCGAAAATAATTTTAGGCGAAGGTATCGTATGAGTTCTAGACTTTTTAATAGAATTCTCAATGATATTTTAAGTTATAATGTTCAGCCTCTTTCCGAGTACTTTCGTTTTTTTAGACCAAGTTACGATGCTACCGGTCGGTTAAGTATAGGTGCTGTGTTGAAGTGCACATCCGCCATACGCCAATTGGCGTACGGCACTGCACCTGATGCATTTGATGAGTACTTGCAAATTGGTGAACGTTGTTCACGACAATGTTTAGATAACTTTACTAAATGCATACATGTTTTACACAATGAGAAGTATTTAAGAAAGCCCACTTCATATGACATAGAAAAAATATATGCATTGCATGAAGAAAAACATAAACTCCCGGGAATGCTCGGGAGTATTGATTGTATGCATTGGGATTGGAAAAATTGTCCAAAGGCCTTACAAGCTCAATTCAAAAGACGTGATCATAAATACCCAACTCTTATGTTGGAAGTGGTTGCGGATCAAAGATTATGGATTTGGCATGCATATTTTGGGGTTCCAGGGGCAAATAATGATCTTAATGTGTTGTATGGTTCCCCGATATTTGATCAAGAACTTGCCGGTACAGCTCCGGAATGTCCGTTTGAAGTAAACGGACATACATATAAAAAAGATTACTATTTAGCCGATGGCATTTATTCAAAATGGTTCGTGCTTGTCAAAACTTTTAGTGTTGCAAGGTCGGAAAAAAATTTGAACTTCAAAAGAGTACAAGAAAGTGCTAGAAAAGATATTGAACGAGCCTTCGGAGTCCTACAAGGTCGTTGGGGGATTATACGACAACCGGCACGTGCTTTTCAAGTCAACACTTTGAAACTAATCATGTATTGTTGTATAATGTTACACATGATATTGGAAGACGAAAGATTCGAAGTGAATGTAAGAGAGACATTCGTCGATCCACGCCCGAACATGCCAGCTAATTGGATCGAAATATGTGATTTACATGTTAGAAAAAGTAAAGAACTTCGCGATCGAATTGTTCACGACGAGCTTCGAAATAACCTTGTGGAGCATTTATGGAACTTGCATAATTAGTTTGTATTTTTTTTAATGTAATGTGTGTTTTTTTACATGTAATGTTTGTTTTTTTTATATGTAATGTTTGTTTTTAATATTAATGAAGTTTATTTTAGTTTATATTGTGTATATTTTAATTTTTGTTTAAAAAAAATGGCCGACGGCACCAGAAATTCTGGTACCAACGGATACCCCTGAAATGTGGTGCCGTGGGATTTCTGGTGCCGTGGAACTGTTTGCTGACGTGGCAGCAAAAATTTCCCACGGCACGAGCCTGACGGCTTGACTGTACCCAGTGCTCTTAGCAATGATCAATCAAATGTCTTTTAATCACTTTCTAAATGCTAGAACGGTACCCGTGCAATGCGGCGGCGGGTACCGTATGATTATATTTTGCGTTATTTGGTTGCACGTTTAGTTGTCTTCATGCCGTATAACTAGAGATATTAGAGATGGTTAAGCCAAATAATTTTAGTTTGAACAACCAACCGCTTTCTAACAAACTTCCTAACCAACTTGCTTTTTAACAAATTAATTTTGAAATCTTTCTATAATAAGCAAGAAAAAAGTCTGAATTTTCAGCCTTTCTAATTATATAATAGTCCCAAATGCATTATATAGTAGTATAGATGCGTACAATAAAAATGTACAAATAAATTTTACGTTAGAGTGAAAACCATGTAAAAGTTGAAATATATCTATTAGAAATATATAAAGTCATGCAATATTACTCGAATATTTAGCTCAAACTTTTTTGAGGTAGATATATTTGAACTTTGATTCATAACTAGCATATTATTCGCGTATAGCGACGATTAAAAGTAATTGAATATCTTTATCTGTGTTTTTGTGTGAGGTTGTTATGACTTATGAGTGCTAGGTAAATAAATAAAATGTGGATGAATAATGTGAATCATGTGTTTGGATCTTAAATTTTAAAGTTGAAGTTAGGTTTTGAATATAAAGAGGTGCGATCCTTTAAAAATGGGACTAAAAATACAAAGTCTACAATGGCTAGAAAGCCACTCACCATGTGACAAGTGTCCACCACCCACTCCCTCCTTTTTTTCTTTTTAAATTCGGTTAGGGGCATTTTGGTCATTTTAACCCGTTTCTTTATTCCACCCTAAAACTTCAAACGCACATATCTTTCAAACGACAAACTTTTACGAAAAACCGATTTCACCATAATTTTTAAAATTTAATCCTCTTTAATTTGGTATAAATCTTGTTAAATATTTCAACATTTTTTTTTACATATAAAGTGGATCTTGATTTTCTTGATTTTTTTGTCATTTTCGGCCCTATTTTTTACCCTCATAAATATCGAATCGTTAAAAACATAAAACATGAAAGTTATAGATTTTTGTTCACTCTTTACACAGGTTTTTGAATCACTCAAATCCGATCTCATATGAGTAAGATAACACACGTTAAAGATGGTGTTTAACTCATATTTGTTGAACACAATGTGTTTGATGAAATATCTAACTTATATATTTTGTGTTAAAATTGAGCTAAATGCACTAATTTTTGTTTCTCAATGCATTATTAATCATTTTATTAATGTAAGACTCAAAAAGTAAAGTTTTTTAATCATTATATTTTTAAAATATACATTTAGTTCATCAGTTAGGTTATTAGGTTTATCAGTTAGGTTAATTTGGTTCATCAGTTTTTATGATAACATTTTTGACTAATTGATGAACCTAAACACATAACACATGACAAATAATTATAAGTTCATCAATTAGTCAATAACTGATAAACAAACTGATGAACCTAAAATTAATGAACCTGACTGATGAACCTATAATTATAGGTTCATCAGTTAGTCAATAACTGATAAACTAACTGATGAGCCTATAATTAATGAACCAAAAAATCAATGAACCTAACTGATGAACCTATAATTAGTCAATAACTGATGAACCTATAATTAGAGGTTCATCAGTTAGTCAATAACTAATGAACCTATAATTATAAGTTTATCAGTTAGTCAATAACTGATGAACCCAAATATTTGATCAAATTTGATGAACCTGAAATTGATGAATCTGAAAAAATTGATGAACCAAAGTAACTGATGAACAAAATGTCTAACTAATGAACCTATAACCTATAACTTAACTGATCAATAAAACATAACATAACTGATGAACCTAATAACCTAACTGATGAACTAAATGTATATTTTAAGAATATAATGATTAAAAAACATCACTTTTTGAATGTTACATTAATAAAATTATTAATAATGCGTTGTGGGACAAAAATAAGTGCATTTAACTCGATTTTAAGACAAAAAATCTAAGCTAAATATTTCATCAAACACGTTGTGTGCAACAAATATGACTAAAACGTCATCTTTAACGTGCGATATCTCACTCATATCATATTGGATTTGAGTGATTGAAATTACTGGGTAAAGAGTGAATCAAAATCTACAACTTTCGTGTTTTAAGTATATTATGATTCGGCAATTTTTAAGGTAAAGAATATGGTCGAAAATAGCAAAAATATCAAGAAAATCATGACCCAATGAATATGTCAAAAAAAATATTTCGAAAAAATTAAAAAGATTTATACCAAATTAAAGAGAATCAAATTTTAAAAATTATGGTGAAATTGATTTTTTTTAAAAGTTTGTCGTTTAAGAGATATATACGTTTGAAAATTAAGGTGGAAAAGAAAAAACGGGTCAAAAGACCAAATTACCCCTGGACGAATTTTATGTATAATTTAAAGTGTGGGACACGTGTCACACTATGAATGGCTTTGTACACTTTGTAATTTTTCTCATTTTGCAAGAGATCCGTATTCTGAATATAAAAGAGCACAAATGTGAAATTTTACTACGTAACATTCTTGATCAGGAAAAAGAAATAAATCCAAAAGCAAGACGTATGTGTTTTATATCGTGGTTTTGTCCTATTATAAAATTGCCCTCACTAAAACATGTGCTTTATAGTCATGCATCAGACTCAAATCCTCGTGTCCCAAACCACAATGTCATCATCCATGTGAGACCACAGACCACTTTTACGTACGTAGATTACTAGATTAGCTCTGTGCCTTTCGGTTAAACAAGTAACCTTAATAAAGTATGCTTGTTCCTTTATAACAACTCACAGATATCGTCCAACATATAGTCATATAGTCGTATACAGATACAGAGATACTTGCTTTGTTTAGAATGTGTACGGACAATTTAAGCCACACGTTTCATTATACGATCACACATTCACACATTAGGTAAGCTAGTGTTTAGTAGAACGTTACACTTGTTATGTAGTTAGTATATAATGTTTTTACGCTAGGTGCATGGTAAATGCATGAGTCAGGATCAATGCATTTGCATAACTTAAGGTTAGCTTTGTACTACTCGGAGCTCTTCTAGGATCAAACTTATTGCTTGGTAAGATCCTCTGTAGTGCGTTTCACTTTCAATCTACGCTAACTATTCTCGTCGGGGAGATAGCTCATTAAGGCTCGTCGTCTCAACACCCTTCTAATTTACACCTAGCTTTGACAATCCCATCATATTTGAGCCAAACGGAGATCCACATAACGTTTCATGTTAAACAAATTTTTAGAATTTTTTTTTTTTTTTTTTTTTTTTTTTTTTTTTTTTTTTTTTTTTTTAAATTATAAAGATGTTACATTCTTACACAACTACAAAAACGAACACTTTTAAGAAGGTTGGTTTGTCATAATTGGTGGACGAGTGGCCAGTGAGACTCGTGAGTGGCGAACATTTCAATTTTACACACCTATATATTCATTTCTATCTTTAGCACCTTTAATAGCTTAAAGATATTTCTATTGCAATTCTTGCTTGTAAAACGTGGTACAAACGTACATGCTAAATCTACGTAAAGGAATCAATATTTGAAACACTTGACTTTAAAATAATAATCTGTGTGACATAAGATTCAACTCATCTAATCCATTATGTAAGTAGTGTATGTTGTTTTAAGAGATGAAAGTTAGGTGTAATGGTGGGCGAAAGTGATAATGGTGTTGGTGGTCGGAGGCAGTGGTGATGGCTGGTTAAGTAGACAAAAGGTATTAAGGTTTTTTCAAGAGAAAAATGGGCATTTAATTAAGTATAATGATAACTGATCGAGACATTTTGTTAAGTACAATGAACTTTTTTTAAGCAAAGAAAGAATAATAAGTTTCAAGTTTCAACAACATGACATAGGGTATGTTTTGCAAAATTAGCTGTAAGCTGTAAACTGCAAAGCTGTTAACATGAGCTACAAGCTGTATCTTTTTTTCAATAAAAGTGTTTGGTAAGTTAGCTGTTAAATATAAATATAAGATGTAAAATAACATAAAAAGACATATCTATAATTGTAAACAAATGTTTAGAGGGTATATCAGTAATTTAAAGTTTTAACAGCTCCAAAATATTTAAAAAGCTTCATGAATCAGCTTTTCATTTAGGAGCTATTTGTTTAAAATAAAAGCTTAAAGTTAATGTATTCAAACGGAACTATTTATTTTAAAGGGGATTATTTTTTAACAAAAAGCTAGCAGCTTCCCGAAAAAGCTCATACCAAATAGACCCATACGCTATAGAATAAGATAATAATATGCATGATACTTATTTTTACTTAAATCATCCTTTAATGATCTGATCTTTCTTAAAAGTTTGGGTATGAAGTATACACAAATAATCTTATTAAATTATATTAGTCTATTATTATTTTTTAACGCTTTGTTTTTGAGTTTTTTTTAAATGAAGATAGAATGATAGCCTGATAGGTAAAAAGAAGAAGAAGAAAAAAAACAAAAACAAAAAAACAAAAAAAAAAAAGGAAAAGAAAGAAATATGTTTTTTTTTTTATTTAATGATCTCGAGTTTAAAAAAAAATGTTGTGTTCTTGAGTTATAGAAAAAAGACATAATTACATTTATGCCATTTTAAACATATTTATTTTATTACAAGAGTCGAATATGAGTAAATACCAAATGTTATATTTGTTATTAAAAGAATGTTATAAACTTTTCCTTCATTTCATTTCTGATTTTTTTCTTAAAAACATAATAATTTTTAGTTTATTATCATTTTCTTTTCTTTGAAAAAAAAAACCTGGAGAGTAGCGTAAAAGTTAATATATGATACTATTATTTTTTCAAACAATACAGTCTACACTACAAGTTACGAGTATATACAATACTAATTAATGCGACCGGTATAGAACAAAAATAAGTGACAATGTTCATTACTTTCCTTACAATTATCAGAAATAATTTGTACGGGAAATTATTTCTGACAAATAAACGTCTATTATTTGTTTGAGTGAAGTTGTCACTGCTCTTGGTCCCGCTTATATTTCACCGACAGCTCACTGCAAGTCGTCGCCGTATTCCAATTCTTTATGTACAGTATTCCAAAATTCTATTTCTATAGAACTCAAAATCATATTACATCATTTTCATTAACCGCAAAGTAAAGTTTAATTAGTAAAATACTTTTAATCAAAAAATACATTACTAAATTAGTAATCTAAATATTGTTTAATCCTCAAACTTATACTCCCTCCGTCTCAAATTATAAGTCAATTTTCATTTTGCACAAAGTTTAAGAAACTCCTACTAATTAATTTATTCACCAATCAAATATCTTATTTCTTCACTAAAATGTCATTTGATTGGTTGAAATAAGAAAGTGGACTAGTATGTTGGGACAAGCAAAAGTAAGAAAATGGACTTATAATTTAGGACGGATGGAGTATCATTTTTCGTTTATAAACTATAAATTTTCTCTTGCAGTTACTATAAATTGAATTCGTAAGTTACATCAAGAGTCATCACGAAACACAAGTTCGCAAGTAAATTTATTTGCTGTTATAACAATTGAAGAACACCAAATTGATGAGGGTAAATCTTCTATTTCACTCTCATCCAGACAAAGATATTCCAAGCAAGCCATGTATAGCGGGAAAGTATAACGTTTCTAACCTTTGGATCAAAAAGTGTAGATTGGCAGGGACACCTCAACCCTGTGTATCATAATGATACCCATCAACCCTACCCAGCAAAGGTTTGATGTCTGTGAAATACCTCCACCCAATATCCAACCATGCTGCGGAACGGAATCGAACTCGCGTCCTTTAGTTGGATCAAGACATCACATGGTTGGGCCCAGGCTTCTAAGGTAGCTGGTTGATATCATTAGAGCTTGTGGTCCCCAAAGTGAGGACTTCCCGGTTAGTCACTCAATCCGGTACTACTCTCACCTAGGCTCGCTTAATTTAATAAGCTTCACCCAGTGGACCACATAGCCCATGATAACGTTTCTAACCTTTTCATCTTATCAAAGGTGAGAAACACTTGAAGCTTGCAACAACCATCTAAATCTAGGCAAACAAGCTCTGCATAACATTCGATTGACGGATGAATATCTATTGTACACAAAAGTCACATAACTCAGCATATAACATCAGTATCATATCATTAAAACTTATATCATAGTATTAGGTTTAGAACCATGTAAATAGGGGACAGTCATAAGGCTTAAAATGCCTTCGAGCATTTCAAGTGAGCAAAAGCTGGCGATGCTTTTGATGAACAAATTGAGTTCGTCTCATGAACAAAATTTTCTTTTAATGAACATAATGTGATGATGAAATAGTCACACATGGGGTTGACTGTGAACAAGCAAACAATGTTGGCGCCTTTCATAAACAAAATACAATGATGCAGTAGACACACATGGGGTCGACTATAAACAAGTACCAAAGCTCATAGATAAACTAAGAGAATGCAAGTGACCATAACCGGTATGACCATGATTAATATTATTAACACAAGAATGATAGTTTCTTGAAATCCAATTATTCATGCCATTAATATCATCATCTTCACCATACTTGGTAAATGTACAAAGGTTCAATTGAAAAGTTTTATTACACATGTGATGGTAAATGTACAAAAGTTTAATTGAAAAGTTTTAGTACAAGTTCACATCTGTGTCTGGTTGGATTTGATGGCTTTTAGATTTTTAAAGGGTGTTTCTTTCTAATTTTCTTTTTTTGGTACAAATTATTTATATATATATATATTTTTTTTGCCACATCTGATAATGGGTCTATCAACTGCCTAATATTGTTGTAAGATTTGGGCTAAGTTTCCTTTGTGTTTATTGTTGGGTGATCTTAGAGATATTGAATATTAAATCTTGTGTCAAGTGATGGATCTAGTTTTGTAATTAAAAATTATTGCGTATACATGTGCTAAGGTTTTTTGCTATGTTTGGCAAAAGTAGATGTGAGCTGTACCAGTGAGCTGTGAGCAGTAGCAGTAGCTGTGAGCTGTAGCCACAGCTCACTGCTTACCGCTCACAACTTCTTAAAGAAGCATTGGAAAAATGAGTTTTCCTAAAAAATCGCAAAGCTCACCGCTCTTTTACCAAACGAACACTAAAATTCAAAAAGCTCATTGCTCACCGCTCATCGCCCCAAAAAGCTCAAAAAAGCTCTACGCCAAACATAGTCTTTATCTACAGAAGCAGTATGGGCCTCATTGACTTCCGCTTGCTGTAAAGTTTGGTACAAAGCTCTGAAACCATTGAAATTTGGATAGTTTTGGGTTTGAATCTCGCGTTGGTGATGCCTATGGTTGTTGTGTTGATGTCTAAAAAACTTTAGAAAGCAGTTGTGTTAGGTAGTGATGATTTATTGAATTAAATTTGAAAAATAAATGAAAGTACTATGACATATTGGAGGCAATAAAAAAAATGGTAAATTCACAATAAAAAAAAATGCCCTCACGTGCAAGTCACATGAGGTGATTTAACGGACTCATTTAACGAGTGTTAGTGGAAAGGATGGGGAGTGCAAGAACGTGAAAAACAATGACATTTTTTGTAATTAAAGTGTAAGAGTGCAAAATGAGGAACCCTGAGGACAAAATCTGTAATTTACCTTAAATTTTAGAAAGACAACTGTAATTGCATTTTTTTAATTTAAATATTAATTTATCCTACTTTTACTCAATAAAAAAACTGAGTGACTGAGATTTGGTCACAACAAAATTTATGTTTTTAAATGATCTCTTATTTATACTTAAATAATTAATTACAATTTTTAACACTAATTTTCTTAACTGTCAATATTTTTAATTTTTTTAAATAAATCACTCTCACTCACTCTACATTTATATATATTTAAATTAAAAAAAAAAAAAAAAAAAAAAAAAAAAAAAAAACGCATACAAATGATGCCTTTATATTGTAATCTTTTTCCTTTTAAAGTTTTTTGATATATCGTTGACTTTCTAAAATAAAAATAAAAAATCATATCTATAATATCAATAAAACAAAATTGGTAAAATTGAAAAGTAAAAAGTCAAAAAAATGAAATATGAAAAAAATTAAAAAGGAATATTGAAACAATTAATTCTGAGCAATTTCAATTATTAATACACATATATTTCAAAAGAAAGCTATTAATAGACATAAAAAATCGGGATGAGCCGAGACGCTTCAAACCCATTGGGTTAACACATTTTTCGACTAAACGCGTCTGTTGACCCGGTTTATATTGATCGAAACGGTTCAACCGGTTGAACTACCCGGGTCGAACCGGGTTTCAAAACAATATGTTTAATCTTAAATCCTTAAACTTTTATTATTTTTCATTTATAAATCATAAACTCTTTTTTTATCACTAAATAATCTGACGCTATAAAATATCATTGCTAATCACAAATAATCGTCTAGTAATATCTTAAAGCGTTTTTCTTCAATAGCAAAGAAACATATCAAGTAATCAAACGTAATCTTAACACAATTAAAATCCAAAAAGCATTTGATAATTAGACAAGAACTTTAGACAAAAACAACAAAAAGACAGCACTCAAACCAGAATCTTGTCCCCGTGGGCCTCGTTGATTCTCTCTCATTTTCCAATACAAAACGTTACACCTTTTCCGTTACCGTTACATAACACCAAGTCAACTTTACAACAATTTATTTATTCACCGAAATTGGGAAAATGTTTTTCAAAAGTTTTACCGTAGTTCCAATTTTAGTTTCTCAAACTTTATATTATTCACAAAAATCATTCAAGTTTTAATAATGTTTCATTATTATGTCAATATTTAAAATAAATGCATTGTTTGACTGTATCTTAATAATAAACAACATCCATGATTTTCACTAATCTCAACTAACTTATTGCACAACAACTTATGCACACGTAAAAAATAATATAAGTTGGAGTACAAAGTTTCAGAAGTGTTCGTTTCTATAACTCAAACATAAAAATTACATCAGAATGTAATATTTGTAAAACTTAAATGATTAAATTTCACTAAAAATTATGACTAAATTAAACCACTAGTGAAAATCATGCTCATATGCCGAGGTTTTTCTTTAAAACCATTTTAGAAGGATTTTAAAAAGTATTTTCCAAACCAAAAGGAGTTTTAAATTTATTATCCAAACCATATTGATTGTTTATTTTAGAAAGCATTAATTACTAAATTAATTTATTTAACTTCACCTTAAGAACAATATCTCTGCTGAAATTATACACTACTGCTAAAAATATGCATTTAGTTCATATACATTACTGTTGAAAATATGAAGTTTGTGTTAAGTGTTCGCTTGTGAAAATTTACTTCTGCATGTCGCTCATTAAGAACACTATTTCAGAAAGCTTTTACAAATAGCAGAAAATATGACTTCTAACTTATCTCATACAAACCGTTGACTACGTTTACATCTTCACCCATCTTTTGTAATTGCTTACTTTTGGATCAAATCTCATGAATCTAATGAATTATTTAACTTCAACAAAGATGGAGAATGAAAATGGGAACATGTGAATGAGGATAAACACAAATAAAAGAGCACAAGAGGTAACCATATTCTAAAGAATGGGTAATATAGCTCAAACATTTAACAGCCTAACCATTAATTTTGAGCATCACAGTAACAAAATGACAAAACCTACATTACACGTGGAAGACTAAACCTGATTAATGTATACAATTAATTTATAGAATATTTATACTCGATGAGGCAATGCTTGCTTGATGGATCATTGTTTACTGATGGTGTGCATGCGTTTTAGAAACCAGTAATATTATAGGCAAAGAAGGAACCAGAACATCGATTCATCAGGTGCATTTAAGAAACAAGACTATATAACCAATTTTATTGGAACATGTGCATTGAATTCTTACGATTGGAGGGGCAACCACCATCATTCTACCATGTACATACTTTTAGTTAAGCAAATAATTTGAACTCTTACGATGTAAAATTATCGTAGACAATTACTGATATCTTAAAGTAAAGGTGCAGTTAAATAAATTAATTTAGTTAACTAATGCTTGCCTAAATAAACAATCAATATTTGGTTTGGAAAATACTTTTTAAAATCGTTAATGGATGGTACTGTAAAAAGCACGCTCATATCTCTTTGTAATTTACATGTCGGCAAGCGTGAAAAAACCGTCGGCAAAAATTACGCCACGTTTATATGAGTACTTAACAGTCGTTAAATATGATGATGATGACTTGAATCATTGACCCGATCCAGGTTGTGGACCATATTAGTAATGATATACGGGCAGTTCGGGCATGTGACCAACCGTCTGCGGGCGGCGGGTAAAATATGTCGCAGATAAATAATAGACTGAAACATTTAAGTTTGAAATAACATTTATTTTAGGAAAAGTTATGTCTCCTATAGAGTCGACTTTTTATTGAATGATGCATTAACTTGTTCCGACCTACCTTTTTGTTCTTTCTATCTTTGTTTCCAAGCTTACGTGAATTTGTAACTTTTGTTTACGGTAACAAGTACTATACGAGCATGAGCTTAAGTTGAAGCTGGCATTAACTATCAAATTATAACTCCAGGTCTCGTGAGTTTCAGTTTTTAACTTCGATCTCCGACTAGTTTTGTCAAAACATGCTCTTAAAAAAATAGCTTGCCACATGTTATTTTTGTTGCATTAATCGCGATAGATAAGGCCAAAGAATTTGTCATTTTAACATGTCGATGATAATAAGGTACAAACTTTCGTCTTAGGTACGTGACCATTTCTCAGCAAGACTTGTGTGGTTGTGCGTAGTGGCACACGAGCTCAAATGACGAGGTTCGAACTAGTAGGAATAATTGAATTTTTCTTTCAGCACTTGCTTTGGTTCTCATTCTTTCCTATCACTATTGACAATCCCCGTGACGTTTTTATTGTTTATCATAACATTGTTGTAATGTCAGTTGACAAGTCGTTGAAATTAAAGGTTTCGCAAAGTCCAAAAGTAAAAAATGATAATCACTTTTTTATGAATAAAAAGGTCAAAAAATGTTGACAACCTTTGTTTTCATCTGAAAAAGAGAAAAAACAAGGACATTAATCAATCTCGCTATAGCGGATATAAAGAGGTAGAATGTGTACCAATCATACATCTACCTCAAGAAAACTCCAAGGTAAAGAAACTGCTTTTAGGAGATCCTAATCAAGTATACATGTGAGGGTGAGAGTGCTCAAATATATGTGGAAGTGTGAGCATGGATGGAACTTAGAAGGGAACGAGGGGGGCTGTGCCCCCCCCCCCCCCCCCCCACAAAAAAAAAAAAAAAAAAAAAAAAAAAAAATCTATATACATTTTATACCATTTTATATATAGTTTTAATCATTTTAATACAAAATTTACAACTTAGTGTATATCGACCCCCATAAAATAAATATTTTTCAAGTTTGCCCCCCACCAATAGTGTTCAAGTTCCGTCCTTGAGTGTGAGTGTGAATTTACACCGATAGAAAAACTATGTAGGCATATGACATATACCATTATAAAAGTTCAGAATAGCATCGACATATGAGTAAACACGAATGAGAGTATATAATACATAAAAACACATATAAGGCTGGGCACAGAAGGGTGGAGCGATCGACACATCCGATCGATCCAAGTCGATCTCCCCTTGTGTGGGTAATCGGTCGTGGGACGACAAAAACCCAAATGGGTCGCAGGCTAGATCGATTCACATTTCCATTTTGTTTGCCTTTTTGATTCAAAAATGTGGTTTGTGTTTTATTTCTTTTGTTTCATGGTATTTGCTATGAAGTTCATAGCATGGTATTTGCTATGAAGTAGCCTGATCATGCAAAAGTTCAAACCAAGTTGGGATGAACAACGATCAATGGTTAATGGTATTTGCTATGTTGGTTTGAACTTAGTGTAGTTCCTGGGAAAAAGTTGCTTGAATAATGGATGCACAAAATGTTTGTATTGGGAGATTGGGCTTTGGTACAACACGTATTTGATGGATTAATGTACAACACTTATTTGAGCTTTGCATGTACAACACGTATTTGGCTGATAAGGAGTGTTTGCATGCATGTAAAAAAAAACTGAACTAGGTCGCCCTTACTGGGGCACTGAATCGCCTGCAGGTCGCTGGAGAGAGAAAGCTGACGTGGCAGGAAAAAGTAAGGGGATTGAATCCCCTTACTGTGGGTAGCCTAAGAGTTATTGCACAGGTACCCACAATATGAACATAATAAGGAAAAAGGGCATACATAAGCATAAACACATACGAATGTAATAAATATAAAAGCATAAGCGCATGCAAAGAAATTGGGCTGGTTAGCAATTACAAATTATGTCTTAAGGGTGCAACAAAGTTCATAAATAATTATAGATATGGGGCTGTATGACTAAAATCAAAGGTAAATATTTAAACGTTAGTCTACTGAGATCTCCTAAAAAAACATATAGAGGAAACTATCTATAGCTCTCTATTCATAAAACTTATAGGTAAAATGATCTAGAAAGCTAAAACATAAGACAGATTAGTACCATGACTACTAAAAATAACCTAGAAAGCTTAAATGACTTGTAACTTCTAGCCGTCTATTCTAATTCTAGCTCTTCACGCGTTCCTATCAGAAGTCATGTCCTCATACAAAAGAAGCTCTTTCAATCTTCTTCTTTCTATCTTCTCATCTAAGTTTTGGTCTACCCCATTTCCTCAAGCCATCAACTACCAAAACTTGCACTCTGTTAACTGACATTGTTTATGGTCTCCTCTCGACATGTCTGAACCATCACAACTGTCCTTCCATCATCTTGTTGATGATGATAGTTTCAACTTCAAGTTCCTCTCTAATAACCCATTAGAGATCATGTCAAACATGGTTTTACACTTTTACCACATGTCCACCTTAGATTTAAAAAGTGCTACTATATCAGTTTAATTCAATTATGCCCATTTGCCAATTGCCAACATTGCTTTTGTGCTCCAATATTCTTTAAAATGTTGATAAGTCTATTGAATACAACGTAAACGCATGGATGTAAAATGTGTTTTACAACATGTCAAAATGATTAAACAAAAAGTTTTAGCTAAACACACATTGTTAGAGTTTGACAATCAATATAGCACATAATGCGGAAGCTAGGATCAATAATAACACGTATAAAGATAACTAAAACATAAATAAGAACATACCCGATGCACTTGAATAAACCTTGAACTTGTGTAAATTAGATCAATGATAAACCCCTTACCGTTTTGTTTATCGATCTCTTGATAATTACTATAGTGAGTAATTACCTCGTTCTTGTACACACAAACTACCAACGAATAAAGGTTTATGCAAGTAAACGAAAACACTATGTTTTGCTTTAGGAAAATCGACCCAAAACCCTTTGGGGGTGTGAGAGCCGATCGGCCAAGAAAGAAAAGAGACAAGGGAAACTTTAGGGTTTGTGTGTGTGCACAAGAGATGATTAGGTTTAACCCCAAGGCCTTGTATTTATACTAGATGTATTCTTGGAGCACAAGACAAGCATGGATCGACCCTAATTGGGTTGGGTCGACCGGCCATGCCCTTTCAAAGGGTATTCCGGAACCTTCTTGTCTTCCAAATTACATTCTAGTCCTCGTTCTTCCGTTCCTAATAATAGTTAATACTTACGCTTAATAATTAACGATTATTTAGTCCCTCAAGTGTTTATAAATATATATATTCGATACATATAACATATATATATTTATTTATTTACTTTATTCTCGTTTGTAATGTGTGCAATCCCGAGATCTCGGGTTCGATACTAGTCATTTACATATTAATATTTATACGTAACTTTTAACAGCTCCCACTCGTATATCTATTAATAGTAAAATGACATTGGTTGGCGTCTTGCAACACTCTAATGCCCCCAGTTCGACCTGAGCTAGGTTTCCTGAAAAAACCTTTAATGATTCATCATTATTATTATCCTTTCGCTTCTAATACTACATTAATAGAGATGTGAGATTCTTTATTAAATTCTATTTCTCGTTTCTTTATGATTGAACAAAATTATCAAAATATCTGAACGTGTTCCAGATAGACTTTAGGCGTGGCCACGCAAACATTTTGTCAACCCTACGAGGGGCCCAGCAGTATTAAACTTCTGAACAAATCAGAAGGAACGAATTCTCTCTTGACTACAAGAATAACCCATGAACTTTGTAACAATTCTGAAAACAACCCTTATGACTTCCAATTACGGTAAGCGGTAGATTGTTCCACAAAATGCACTACATCCATGACACTTATCTGGTATCTCAAGTCTGAGGATAACTTTAAATATGATTCTCACAATAAATTTAAATCATATTGTTGGGATAAGTCCAATACTCAATTCATTGAATATAATGTGAAATTGGTATGACTACGCATCAATATACTTTCAAGTATATCCTTAACCAATACTCAAAATTGTCTTAGTTTAATGATATTCCCATATCATTAATCGACAACGGACTATTTAGAATAATAAATTATTCATGGATCTTAAACATGCAAATATAGGATATATTATTAAGACAATGAATAAATAAACATAACCAATACTTTATTTCATTAAAATAATAATTGTACATTACATCCCTTATCCAAATACTAATCACAAATGGGCATGAAACTATCAGCTAATTTAAGTCCTATTCCTTCAGCATGCTTGTAAAGCTTGGTGCCAGGTAAAGGCTTTGTAAATTGATCAGCTAAGTTTTCATCTGTGTGAACTTTGAGCATTTCGATTTCGCCTATTTCAACTTGTTCTCTGACATAGTGGTGCTTAATCGGGAAATGTCTGGTGCCTTTCATAATTCCAGGTTCATTGGCAAATGTAATTGCAGCTGAGTTGTCACAATACATTTTTATAGGTCGTTGAATCGAAGGCATAACCCCAAGCCCTGAAACAAACTTCCTAATCCAAACAGCTTCTATTGCAGCTTCTGAAGCAGCTATATACTCACTTTTGTAGCAGACATTGCTAGTACACTCTGCTTTCTGCTCCTCCAATCAACAGCTCCTCCATTAATGATAAAGACATAACCCGTCTGAGACTTCGTATCATCTTTATCACCTTTCCAAGAAGTATCGCAGTAACCTGTAACATCAAGTTCTGCAGATGGAGTACCCCCATAAACCAAGAACATCTCTTTAGTAGCCCTAAGGTACTTAAGAATATTCTTAACAGCAGTCCAGTGTTTTTCACCTGGATTCTGCTGATATCGACTGGTTAAATTCTGAGCAAATGCTACATCCGGCCTTGTGCTTTTCACCGCATACATAATAGATCCCACAGCCGAAGCATAAGGGACTCTCTTCATGCGTTGCACCTCTTCAGGTGTTAAAGCACAAACTTTCTCACTCAAGCCATGTTGCTCTTGCATTGGCAAATATCCTTTCTTGGAATTTTGCATATTGAATCTCTTCAATATTTTATCAATGTAAGCACTTTGGCTTAATCCAATTAATCGCTGAGATCTATCTCTATATATCTTGATTCCCAGAATAAATGCAGCTTCCCCTAAATCTTTCATAGAAAAACAACTTCTAAGATATGCCTTAACCTTTTGCAAACTCAGAATGTCATTTCCCATGATCAATATGTCATCGACATATAATATAAGGAAAATTACATTACTCCCACTAGCTTTGTGATATACACATGGCTCACCAAGATTTTGAGTGAATCCATACTTCTTAATTTCACTATCAAATCTCTTATTCCATTGTCGTGATGCTTGCTTCAATCCATAAATGGATCTTTTAAGCTTGCATACACGATCTGGGAATTCTGGATTCACAAACCCCTTAGGCTGCGCCATATAGATGTCTTCATCTAGGCTACCATTTAAGAAGGCGGTTTTGACATCCATTTGCAAAATCTCATAGTCATAGTAAGCGGCTATGGCTATAAGAATCCTAATAGCCCTTATGTCAGCTACAGGAGAAAAGGTCTCCTCATAGTCAACACCAAAAGTTTGAGTATAGCCTTTAGCTACCAAACGGGCCTTATAGGTGTGTACAATGCCATCCATATCAGTCTTTTTCTTGTAGAGCCATTTACTCCCAACTAGCTTGGCACCCGGAGGTAGGTCTACTTCTTCCCAGACTTCATTGTCTTTCATGGATTGCATTTCCCCCTTCATAGCTCCCTGCCATTTTTCCTTTTCAGGACTATTCATAGCAGCTTTATAACTTGTAGGTACATCGAGATCCCCTATCAAGTTGTCATCACACTCCATGTTAAGACATAGACGTGTAGGAGCCTTCACAGATCTAGAAGACCTGCGAACGGGAACCACTTCAACTTCAGGTGGAGGACCTAAACTTTCAGGTTCCTCAGGAAGTTGGCTAGTGTTTTCAGAAGGTGTTACATCTTCATGATCGTCTTCCAGATCATATACTCTCCCACTGAATTCTTGAGATATGAGCTCCTTTTCTAAGAAGTCTCCATACCTTGCAACAAAAACTTTGTTTTCAGCTGGGTAATAAAAGTAGTAACCCATAGTTTCCTTAGGGTAACCTACGAAGATGCACTTTACAGATCTTTGTTGGAGTTTGTCTGTTGAGTCACGTTTAACATACGCCTCACAACCCCAGACCTTTAGATAAGACAAGTTAGGAGCTTTTCCAGTCCATACCTCATATGGAGTCTTATCCACCTTCTTTGTTGGAACCATATTCAAAATGCGAACTGCAGATTCCAAGGCATAATCCCAAAACGAGTAAGGAAGAGTTGTTAGATTAAACATAGATCGTAACATGTCTTGCAATGTTCGATTCCTTCTTTCAGATACACCATTTTATTGTGGAGTATATGGAGAAGTAAGGTGCTGGACAATTCCCTCCTTTGCTAAGTAATCTATAAACTCTTGACTTAGGTATTCACCACCTCTATCGGATCGAAGAGCTTTAATCTTCTTTCCTAGTTGCAACTCTACTTCTGCTTTAAACACTTTGAATGTTTCAAATACCTCATGTTTATGTTTAAGTAAATAAACATAACCATAACGGCTGTAATCATCCGTAAATGTTAAGAAGTAGCTAGCACCTCTCCTTGACACATGTCTAAGTGGTCCACACACATCTGTGTGAATGAGACCAAGTAGATCATTAGCCCTTTCAATCCTATTTTTAAAGGGTTTCTTAGTCATCTTCCCAGCAATGCAAGATTCACACTTATCAAATGATTCATCATTGATCTTTTCTAAAAGCCCATCATGTTGCAGCTTTTTCATGCGATCTTTGCCAATGTGAGCAAGTCGACAATGCCAAAGATAAGATGAATCCAGACCTTTCTTGATTCTCTTATTGTTGATGCTATACATTGAATTATTTTTAACAAAAGCATTATCATTGTCATTCATATCAATTTCAAAAACACCATTCACAGCAATAGCATTAAAATAAAAAACACCATTTAAAGAAACTGAAATTCCATTGCTAGAAATAGTATGCTTAAAACCAAGGTTCAACAAATATGAAAATGAAATTACACCTCTAACAATTGACGGTGCATAATGACAATTATTTAAAGATAGTACTAAGCCCGAAGGCAACACTAAATCAAAAACTCCTATAGCTTCAACTCCTGCATGCGCTCCGTTACCAACGTGCAAGAATTGTTGTCCATAGGCCTGCTTTCTCTCAACTCTAAACCCCTGCAAGGTATTGCAAATATGAATGCCACATCCCGTATCATATACCCATGAATTCAATTTAGGAGTAAGAGTGAATAATTCAATCATAAAGAACGCACCTGATGAACTGGGGTTACCAGTCTCATTCCCCTGCTTCTTGAGTCGCAAGTCATGAATGTAGAGAGGGCAATTGCGCTTCCCATGGCCCTTTTCATGACAATGGTGACATGCCTGATCCTTCTTGTTTGGTGGATTCACCTTTTTCTGCTTAGGCTGATGTTGCTTCATCTTGGGTTCAGGTTGATAGGCCATGACCTGCTTGCCTTTGTTACCTTTCCCTTTGCCTTTGTTCACATGCGATTTCTTCTGGATTCTCCCATCATGAATTGCCAACACTTGCGGGGTAGGAGCCTTGACCTTGGCTGGTAGACTTTTCTCATAATCAACAAGCAGTGCGAGTAATTCTGAGACTGTCTTCCCCGAGCAGTGCATGTTGAAATTCTGCACAAAACCAGCAAAGTCCTTGTTAAGGGCCCTGTTGATCAAGTGCACTTGCACATTCTCGGGGTAACCAAATCCAATTCTGTGAAGCTGGTCAAATGATTCCTTCATCTCAGTCACATAATCTTCAACTGGTTTACCATCACCATGCTTGCAGTTGTGTAGCTTGTCCAGTTCATCATACAATTCAACTGCAGGAGGTTTCTCATAAGATTGTTGAAGTACTTCAAGCATATCTTTTGGGAAAAAGTACTCAAACTTTTTTTGCAATTGAGGACTCATGCTAGTGAGCATTAAACAAGCAACCTCATTAAACTTAGCATGTTTCTCCCTCCACTCTGCCTTAACTGCTACTGCTGCATCAGCAGCAGGCTCAGCTGGGCATTCATCGGTCAAGTATTTGATCTTACCGGTCGACCTCAAGACAATTCTAAGCGAGCGGTACCAATCATTGAAATTCTTTCCAGTCAATTTTTCTCTCTCAAGATGACTCTTGAAAGCAGAAATCACAGATGGGGTATCGGGTTGAGCCATATCTACAGATAAAAGTTCAAACATTAGTATTTTCGATAATAAATATCTTCAAGAAAATAAAATACCCATTAGCTATATTCATATAACCACCAAAAATTTTCTTGAAAACCTAGGATCCAACTTTACATAGTTCCACCACATCAGTTGATCTGCTAGTGGTGAAAGTACAAAAGATGGTAATCTGTCGAACAATAATTGGCAAACAAGATTTCCAATTCCTAGATCATTATGGGAATTACTTCAAATTGATTCATCAATTTGCCTTGTAAGCATGTTTCATCCCATCTCATGCCTTAAGTTCTAGGTCTCACGCACAACTTAATTAAGTCGTCTACCTTAGAAACTGTAAAATTACAATTATGGTCTCACGCGTTAAAAGAATTTTACCTTGTTATAGTAATTTAGCCTAGGTCCCACGTTTACTAAATTAAAATTCCAAGTGTTCTTTATAGATAGATGGCATGTAACTTAAATTATAAGGGTATTTAATTTTGATGTGTAAATCAAAATATGTATAAAGATGCATGCACTCATCTTTATAGCATAAGTTTTCAAAACCTTTTTATTGCCAATTCGTGAAATTAATACACAAAGTTTTACTTGAGGTTTAGAAAACCCTAATGACTTTCTACAATTATGATTTTAAAAGTAATTCGTTTAAGACATATTCAAGATTGTGATAACCAAGGCAGACTCTGAGGCTCTTTTCTAAGCCTTCAAATCACGGTTATGAATATCGTCTTAAAGGACTTAATTTTAAAAGCATATTCGTACAAAACATCAATCAAGCAAAAGTTTATGGATTCAATCTCAAAATTATGTAATAAAGATTCAATCTTTATTACTTTAGGGTTTCACCATTATTAGTCTATATTATTTTCTTTTATAAAAATTACCCTTTTTATTGCTTACATCAAGTCAAACAATTAAGAAAACAATAAAAACAAGTAATTAAAAGAAAAATAAACAACTAATAATAATAACGTGAAACACTTAGCCACATGCAAACCTTGTTAAAAAAATCATAATAAAATCAATTCTAGGTATAATTATGCATGTAATCAACTAAGGCCTTCTCCTCTTAATGGAGGAGAGCTACATGCATTGACGAATCAATTGCGTAGGCCAAAGTCAATATACACACCACATAGCATATAAATTGATTTTAATAATTATGTATTGGAGTCTTCCCCAATTTTAGATATATATTAAAACATGTGACATAAATTAAACAAGCAAGATCCATGACTAACATGCATGTTTCGTCATGGAATATACCTAACAATTAGCACATAGGTCACAAGTATGTCCACATAACCGATTAAAGATCTAGGGTTTCTATATGATTACAATTTAATCAAGAAAACCACAAACCGTAATTAGGGTTTTTATGTAGAAATCGACCCCCCCCCCAAAATTAGGGTTAGGGTTTAAATTTTATAAAATAAAATTTAAAGAAAACCCTAGAAAAAAAACATGTATCTAAAATAATTAAAGATCCGATTTTTATTACGTTTTAGTAATCAATTACATGTTATCCATGACTCGTGATGCCACTGTTAGAGTTTGACAATCAATATAGCACATAATGCAGAAGCTAGGATCAATAATAACACGTATAAAGATAACTAAAACATAAATAAGAACATACCCGATGCACTTGAATAAACCTTGAACTTGTGTAAATTAGATCAATGATAAACCCCTTACCGTTTTGTTTATCGATCTCTTGATAATTACTATAGTGAGTAATTACCTCGTTCTTGTACACACAAACTACCAACGAATAAAGGTTTATGCAAGTAAACGAAAACACTATGTTTTGCTTTAGGAAAATCGACCCAAAACCCTTTGGGGGTGTGAGAGCCGATCGGCCAAGAAAGAAAAGAGACAAGGGAAACTTTAGGGTTTGTGTGTGTGCACAAGAGATGATTAGGTTTAACCCCAAGGCCTTGTATTTATACTAGATGTATTCTTGGAGCACAAGACAAGCATGGATCGACCCTAATTGGGTTGGGTCGACCGGCCATGCCCTTTCAAAGGGTATTCCGGAACCTTCTTGTCTTCCAAATTACATTCTAGTCCTCGTTCTTCCGTTCCTAATAATAGTTAATACTTACGCTTAATAATTAACGATTATTTAGTCCCTCAAGTGTTTATAAATATATATATTCAATACATATAACATATATATATATATATATATATATATATATATATATATATATATATATATATATATATATATATATATATATATATATATTTACTTTATTCTCGTTTGTAATGTGTGCAATCCCGAGATCTCGGGTTCGATACTAGTCATTTACATATTAATATTTATACGTAACTTTTAACACACATGTCATTTTAATGGTTCCGTAATATGTTTTGATGCGCTTTTGGATCTCCTTTTCTTTTATCATTTACATGGGCTTTTGTCTAGAAGCCCTTTTCCATTTATAGTTGTGTCATACTGTCATTGACTCATTGTCTTCACGAGAATGGCAGTGGTCCGCCGCGTTGCGGGCTTGCTGGGTTTTTTTTGCTGCTGTATGACATACGTTTCTATTACAAACACTTATGCAGCATGCTCATATTTTACCATTGTTTTTTTAGCTTCTAATAGGATAAACATATGGAAAAGACATGAATTAACATACAATGTTTGACTGTTATCATATTAATATTTAAGTGCTACTGAAGACACGTTGCATTGCCACATGGGTTGCAAAAATATGCATATTATATAAGATGTAGAGTATCCCAGACATAATTGATACATATCATGAACTTAATAAATATGTAACGTTACTGAAGTGCTAAAATTATATGTGCTCATACCGGTGCATGCTTTTGCTTTCCATCATCTCTGGTCTCACAACGAAACTACCAGGTGCCAACCTAAAAGTGAGAAGAAAAAAAACATCTGCTGCCATAGTAAAAAAAAATATAGTATCTTATGTTAGCTTAACCATACCTTTCGGTGTCCAGAGTAAGGTATATCCGACTAGGAACTACCTTTCCAGAACCTTTAATGCGCCAATAATCTTTGTCCAATGCCGCATCTGCCAAGTTTGAACCGTTATATTTAATGTAGTTAACTATAATAATATGTCATATAGCTAGTTCAATATTAATCTTTCAGAAACTCAGCTCAAATTGATCTTTAGTAGTTCAAAACTCATAACTGTCCAACTTATAGGGGTGTTTGGGTCAAGCTTGACTTTCGGACTCAAACTTGGTTTAGGCCACATTTTGGATTTGATTTAACTGTAACTTGATAATATAAGTAGGTTAGGGGCATATCTCAGTAGTTTTATATAGTTTGCTATAATTTGCACTATTATCTTGAATTTGGAAGTTCATAACAGCTTAGGTATGATTTTAGGGATAGATTTAGTTTAGGACCATTCTAGGTGATTATACATGCTTAAAATGGTTTAGTTTAGATAGGTTAAAATCTGGAATTAGGACTTTAAAAGTAATGATCTCATTTAATCCCATTTTTACCCATTTGCATAGTCAAATTCCCCCTGCATCAGCCTAGTTTTAAATTAGTATATTAGATGCAAATGGATTGTTATTGTTACTTTAATATAGTTCTTCTTACATGGCGTTTAAGTTCTGAATTCTTAGTTTGTAAGTTAAAACCTTTTCTAACCTACTCTCACCCAAAACCACCTCTGCATAAACTTAGGAAAATTGAGTTAGCATAGGTTTTTCAATCCATTTTTCTAGCTTAATCTTTTATCCGAAATTCCTTTAAAGTGTTTTTCTTCTATATTTGGTTGCTTATCTTTGTTCATTAACAGCTTTTTCACCTTAGATAGATCATTTAAGTGCTTTAAATTCTAGCTTAAAAGTTCTGCCTAGCTGTTTTTTTAGGCTGCTGTTGCACCATAGCTGTTCCAACCAAAAAGTTCTAATACAAAAGTCCTATAAGAATAAACTCATATAGATAATTAGCCAAAAAAAAAATCGGTTTCTAAAAATGAAAGGAGACGCACGTACATGGATAGATCAATGCTTCCACAAAGTCAATCCCTCTTGGAAAATGTTCTACCAATTCAGTGAATACGAAGGCATGTCCTGTAGCCAATTCAGGGCACATGGCGACCAACTTCATTGTTAAATCTGCAAGCGTACATGTAATATGCATCGCACCTTTAAACTTCCTGTATATCAGAAAACAGAGAGACAGAACACGTATAAACAACCGATTGGGCAAGAATTGGCACCTCTAGATAATCATCGCCACATTTTATTTTATATATCGAAAATAGGCTACATAATTTGTCGTTTTGGCTATCTCTATGGTCATCGTTGTATTATTCTATTAATTGCTAAAAAAACATTAAGGTAAACATACGTCAGGTGGTATAACTGGTGTAATGCAACAACCGTTTTTGAAGATAAAGTTACTTAGATAGACTTAAAATGCTTAGCAGGTATTTCCTCTTCTCTGCCTCTATCGCTTTGCCTTCTAAAGCACCTCTTTAACTCATTCTTGTGGAAACCGATTACAAAAATATTTCTTATTACGTAACATGAACATAACAAAAATTAAGAACATAATCCGTAGATGGTCGGTACAGGGTTTCTCTCTCATACTAAATTGGTGGTGTTGCTGACAATTGCAATCCCCGTGTTGGAACATTGTTGGTTACATAAGTTAGTGTGGGGTTGGGCGTTTTATGTGTTTAGTACGTACCTGCACACTATTTGGTCCAATATGCGTTGAGCGACGATGACAGGTTGCTCCAGTTCTCTGCACGCATTCGGTTCAATCCCCGTTGCTATTTCGTTTCAGACCGTAACTACGCTGTAATTCATATTGTGGTCAAAAGTTTTTCGCTAGCGTTACTAAAATAAGCAACGGAAAGGGACCAGATTTGTGTATGTGTACCTCATCTTATCATTTAACGGTTTCCAACTTTTGATGGCGGGCATATTTCCCCGTGTGTATTCATTATTGTTCACTCGCCACCTGTTTGCACCTCGCACCCTGTAAAACGCATACATAAGATACTATTAACTCGAAAGTTCATGTGCAGCAAAATCTATTAATGCAATCTATAAATTAAAGTGTGACAGAGTATAGAGCTAATGCGGTTATACGAAAACACATCAAACGTGTAGTCCTTTATAGTAGCACGTGACCTCACCCTGTACCACATTTTGTGCATTTGTAAGTAGTAGTGTGTTGGGATAATGCAGCTCTCCCATGATAAACCCCCTTCTCAATCTACACATTCACACAAAATGGTTCAATTCATGTTACCGGAATAAGAGGCTGTAACAGATACAAAGAAAAAAATGGTTTAATGTGATGACATATATTAATATGCAAAAACTGACTTTTTTTTAATAGAAAAAAAATAAAGTGGTATTGTCAAACTGATGTAAACAAATATTTATTAAAAACTTGCCGAGGAATAAATATATAAATAGATACCTTACATATGCTGTCATTCTAGGCCAAGGACTCGCATTGAATGCTTCCTGTGCTCCAGCTATTATTACATGCTCCAACTACATTCATATCAGCATCACCCTGCAAACGAAATTAAAAACAAATTAGAATGGGTCGGGCAGAACAGTTGACATTCATATTCTAATGCAAAAGGTCGACGTAAGCGATCTTTTTTATAATTAAGTAGTTTAGTCTACAAAATCGGCCTGCCCAAAAAAAAGAAAAAAAGGGGAAAAAAACAGGCCCACCCAGTGGAAAACGGCTACCTTTTGACCCTTTGACCCAAAGAAAATTTTACCTGTCCCAGCCAGACCCGATCTTGTTAACTGGTATTCTTATTTTGTAACCTATCCCTACCGAACCTGATCTTGTCAACGGGTAACCGTGAACATTGCCGATGCACCTACAACTTTGACCATGCATGACGCGTGAGTCAATCCACATGTCCCGCCCATGCCCTTGCAGGACTAACATGAGCTACGTCCCACCCATGCCCTTGCAGGACTAACATGAGCTACGTGCCCAAGTTAAGATTTTTAGCAAAATTTTACAGTCATCACTTTTTTAGCTCAATATCCAAGTTAAGCTTTCAATAAAACATACTAAATTAGCCTTGTAGACTGAAATTACCTCAGTAACTATAGGCCCGTAGTCCATGTGTATGAAGTCCGTAAACGCAGGGTGTTAACCCGTAGTTGATATCCTCAGTCAAATATGTTCACTTGCTTGTCCTGATTTTACACTCCGCAAAATGAACCACCACCAATGCCCTTGTCGGACTAACTTGAGCTACGTAATGACCCGGTTTCCGTATCGACACATGGATTCCTTGCACCTAAAAAATATCAGCTACAATGTATTTGCATTCCGTTACGAATAGAGGACAATACATGTGACTACACCTAACAATCTCAATATAAGCCTATGACTGTTGAGTTTGCGACCTAATAAGATAGAAAAAAAGATTTTAGAGGCATAGAATATGATAGAAGGGAACAATTATTGGTAATAATTATTATACATTCTACTCACAGGAGGATTGAAAAGGGCCTTCAATCATGGGCAACCTACATGACAAACCAAGATGAATGAAGATTAGTATCGCATCTCATTACAAAATAAGTTGATTCATTACGTGTTACTGAATCCGCTCGATCCCATGACTTGGCCTTGCTGTGTATTTTTAAGCATTGACCTATAATTAGTTACAGTAAAAATGCACTGTCCATACTTATCCTCTGTGACTTAACGTTAACTTGATAATGTTTAAGTATATTCTAACTGACGACTACACGAACTCAGCAAACGTTAAGTCAAGTTAGAAGATGCTTAAACATTATAATTTTGTAACTATCTTATAATGAAAAATTCTAATGCGCGGGACCACCCCACGTGGTTGTTTCCATTTTATCACAATATGCCAATAAGTTTAAAGGATAATGGGTCAAGTGGAGCAAAAGTTTCAAACAGTTTCTTGCCAATGCATACAACCTTCTAAAACTTTTTATTCAAAGTTCTAAGTTATTAGTGTATTATGTTAAAGTTTATATTCATAATATGATGTATTAAGAAGGAAATTCTCATTTACCTTTACCTCAAGCTTTGGCTGATGTCATATGCTCAGTTTCTGTATGACGGGCCAACAAAGGAGCAACAAAATATCGGTGTTGTGGCTACCTTCTTTTTGCTTACATTTCAAGTACAGGCGCTGTGGCTTAACCAACCTACATTGACAATGACAACCGTCACTAAATTCAAAAACTAATAGTAAAAGCCTATTTTATTTTCGTGTTCATGTACCTAGAGAGTAGGCTACTTTTAGTATAGATGGGCATATTTCTCACAGCTTCACTGATGTTGTACATGTTACAATACATATTAAAAGGCACTTCGTATTAGACTTAATAAAACTATCCTATACCATATGATGTAAACAGAAACTATATTTCACTAAATAAAAACTTACCCAAAAGCATAGGTTCAAGCGCACAAACCTTATCCTCCACATCAAACCTATTCACCTTCAAACCTCGGAAAAAAATCGCACATGCAAAATCAAAACCCCACAAATCAAGACTTTCAATCTTTTATATAAAAGCTCGAAAGGGAAATAATTTAAAGTCAAATTATTAAACTCCAATTAATTTTTAATGATCAAATAATTAAACCCTAACTGATTAAAAACTTTAAAAATTATATGATCAGACGTACTATTGATGGTAGGAGTGAAGACGACGGCGCAAGGTTGGCCGGAAAACCCTTCCTCTTTTAACCAATCATTCTCCCAGAAACTTTTTGGCACCAAAAGAACACCAAAATCAAAACCCCATGCGATGAGCTGTTAGTGAATCTTGAAGGCCAAAAGAACCCAAAATAGAATCAGGAAGCAACAATCGCTTTTGTTGGTGATGATCTCTGTGTGTGTGAAAGAGTACTCTCGAAGATTCTAGGTATCTCTTTGTGTATATAAAAAATGGAGCAGGGCTAAAGAAAGCAGCTAGGCCAGGAAATAGGCTAATAAAATGGGCCATAATATTTTGGCGGGAAAATGGCGGACGCAATACGGCGTCGTACTTGATGGGAATTAAATAAATAGATAATTATTTTGGTTTATTGCTAGTCTTCTAATGCGATTTTTCATCTACAGACACAAAAAAGTCATAACTAGTGAAACTTAGAGGTGTAAAATAGTCGTATCCTAAGTGAGCTTCTCTACAAAATATTCGTGTTACTATAATCTTTTGTAAAGACGATTAGTTATAAAAGTAGAAAACTAGCAATAGGTTAGAAACAAACATTACTACGATGCCCTATAAAATGACCATACATCTATCATCCGAAATTCAACATATATAGAACCAGTTAAGGGCAATCTTTCGATAGGAATTGTTAAATGGGTGCCGACCACGATCCAACTAGGTTACAAAAACCCGTCGAAACCTCAACAAAACAGTTAGATCCACATAACCATGCCAGGCAGTGGCATGATGAGATGTATGATTGGTTGTAGAAGGAGATATCACGTGTATGTAAGATCACCACACCTTTTAACCCCATGATCCTTGACTAGCGAACAACTGGCATGTCATTTGATTATATCAACGCATATAAGAAGGGAAGTGTTATCCCCGCCCTCCCTACCCCTAGCCTGTCATGTTTGACCATGGTTTGTCCCTCTTTTTGTCTCTTTATTTTAGTACAACACAGTTTTTTTGTTAGTTTCTGTTTTGTATTTTTGACAGTTTTAAGCGTTTGACATATTAAACTTTATATTTTCTGTTCCGCACTTTCAGATTTATAGCTTTTTGATATAAACAAAATTATAAAAATAAAAAAAAAATCAAAAAAATCAAAAAAAAAAATAATAATAAAAAAAAATAATAGGAAGGGTGGGGATAAATTTATAAGGAGGGCGTGGATATCACATGCCTATAAGAAATACATGTAATTAGTTTAGTTTCGTGTTGCAAAAGGGACATGTTCAAAACTTCAAATCGTTATCAAATTTTTCGTAAAATTATGGTTTTTGATTTTTGAGGTACTATTTACGAGATTTAATACAAACTTCAATTAAATAGAGCTTTTTCATTAAAAAAGGTTAACATGATCACTTGAAAAATTATCACCTTTTATAATCTCTTGTGTTGTACAAATAGCTTAATGCTTTTTTTTTTTTTTTTTTAAATCTTCATTTTTATTTTGTGATGTCTCAAAATAATACAGTAGTGGCCTTATTTTTTAAACCAATAAAAAAAAGAGTTTAGTGGATGAAAATGATATTTAAGTGATTGAATAATATAGTAATTTCATTTTTTTTAAACGGTATGTTTTTGTAAGGAATAATAATTTGGGTTTTTCTAACATATGTCATAGGGTACAAGTTAAGCACATCAAAAGTACTATGAGGCCCACAAAAAAGGACATCAGAATTCACAAAGAAGTACACTTGTCTGACTTTTGTGTGAGTCATTGAATACTTTTATTTATTTATTTTATGTTTAACTTGTGCACTAAAGGCGCAAGTTAGAAAAACACAAATAATTTTAGTGCACCACGAAGTAACTAGCTCATTTTAAAAAAATACAAAAGAGCATTAGTCAGTTTTGTATAAGTATAGTTATGAAAGAGAAAAAAACAGAAAAGGTCGATATGTCCGAGTGGTTAAGGAGACAGACTCGAAATCTGTTGGGCTTTGCCTGCGCAGGTTCGAATCCTGCTGTCGACGCTCTCCTCTTTTTCTCTTTTTTCATACTTACCACAAAAAAGAATAAAAAAAGTTTTCATTATCACCACCAAACTACTTCTAATTTTTAATTTTATTAATTATAATAAAATAAACAAAAATAGAAACCACCAACTTCAAGTGTAAGTTAGTTACCACACCTTTTTTTAGCATCCCAACGCACCCACCATCAGCCACCGTCGTTAATTTTCTGTTTGTTTCCCGTTAAGTATTAATTAACGGCGATGGCTTCAACATCCAGTAGTAGTAATGAACCGCCACCTGAATCAGCTTGGATTAACGCTCATCAAAGATTAGCTCCTCGTTGGCAATCTTCTGCTTTATCTTCTCATGTATAATTTCTTTAACTCTTTTTTTTTTTTCTTAAGTTTTTATTTCATGTAAATAGTTATCTCTAGTGTTTATGTGATTTATAAACTATTGATTTGATTGAATTTGCTTATTGCTTGAGTGAAATGAGCAGTTTTAATAAGCAGTTTGGGATTTTGATTATTTAAACTGTTTATAATTTAGGTTTTTGGTTATATTTACTTTAAAAGTAAACAGATAAGTAGTTTCGTCTCGTAACTCCCTGAATTTAGCATTTTTGCAATTTGCAAAACACTTGAAGAATACTAATAATTATTTGATTGTTGGACGGTGAAACGAACAAACGATTACGGGAGTTGTTTAAATGATTATCAAGCTATACCTACCTGGTTATCCTGACTACTCTAGATATAAGTAGGTAGTAGTCTCATCGAAACACTCGAAATTGAGATTTTAGATTAAAAGATAGGCGGATGGAATGAACATCCAAAACACGGTCTTATTCACTCTTTTGCTTCTTAAATCCATTAAATTAGCATGATTGTCATACACTCGAACTGCGGCCAAAGCAAATACAAATACTATTTTGTGTGCTGAGTTTTGTTACCGCTGATTATGCTTATTTTAGAAAGCACAAGGAGGTTTCGTTTATGAGTATGGTGTTAGATGTTTGAAATTGGGACCATGACTTGTTACTTTGAATTAGGTAGTGAATTTAGTTAGATTTTGATATGTTAGGTAACTGAAATAGGAGTGTTCCTAAATGTAATTGTTTTATGATGTTGAATCCGATAGCTTTAGGAGATTGTCTGTTGTTTCGGTATAAGTAAACCTGATTAGTTACATGCGTTTTGGTGCAGCTACTAAGACATTTGAGTGTTTGGAATGAGCCAAACTACTTATGCTTATAAGGTGATAAGAAAATCTAGACACTATCGGCTGCATTATGTTTTGTACAACATAAGCATAATCTGTCTCGTTTAAATAAGCTTAACCAAACACCGCAAGTCTCTGGAAATGTGTCTGATTGCTTATATAAACTGTGTCCTCTTATTGCTTTTGATATAGTGAATAAGCAGTTCAACTGTTGGATAGAAGCAATCTGATTACGATTATCTGCCTGTTTGAGGGTGAAGAGCAGTTTTCAATAATAAACGCAAAACGCTCTAACAACTTGTTTTTTGATTATTGTTAGCTGAAGCAAAATCAGTCACGATCTTCTGCATTACGTTTTGTTATGGATGATTATCTGATTCTGGTTTTGTTAGACGCATAAGCAGTTTTCATTAGCAATCGCGTCATTACTTATTAAAGAGCACTTTCTTAATGTAGTAAACTGGATTGAGTGAGTTATTGAGTTTGTGATGTTGTTTGCAGTCTGCAATTCCTATTGCAATATCGAGAGTTAACCAAGTGGATGCCGGGAGGCTTGATATCGAAATGTCAGCCATGTTGAAAGAACAATTGGTTAAGGTTTTCAAAGTAATGAAGGTATATCACACAATTATATATATGCTGTTACTTAATTGTTTCATTTTCTGTTTTAGTCTTGATAATTATTTTGAAAACTGGCCGAAGTTACCTTTTACTTGTATTCGTATAAGTCGATTATTTTGGAGGTTAATTTGTTACCCTTTGTCTTTTTGGGATTAGCCAGGATTATTATTTCAATACGAAGCAGAACTTGATGCGTTTCTTGAGTTTCTTATCTGGAGGTTCTCGATTTGGGTTGATAAACCAACTCCTGGAAATGCTCTTATGAATCTGCGTTATAGAGATGAACGTGCCACTGATATAAGAGGAAAAAGTAAGTGGATTCTAAGTACGTGTTTATATATGTTTCATTTCCATTACATGACTTAATAATTGATCACTTAGAATAATTCTGGAGGTTGACGGCGGCATGCTTAGGGCTATATTCTGTGACAATTCTGTGGGGGTTGTAGAATTATGCTTCAATGTTGATTGTATCCGTTGCTGAAAAATTGTCACTAGGATATGCTCAGTATTAGAAAGCTACCATTAAGACCTTTGGCTGACCATGGTTGTGAGAATTAGATGATTCCACAACTTGTACAAGGCTGAGTTAGGTTAGTTCTGATAACTTTGCAGCTTGTTTTAACAACTCTAAAAATACTGGCATGCAGATTCTTAGGTAGTAATACTGGCATGCAGATTCTTAAGGCTATATTCTGTGACAATTCTGTGGGGGTTGTAGAATTATGCTTCAATGTTGATTGTATCCGTTGCTGAAAAATTGTCACTAGGATATGCTCAGTATTAGAAAGCTACCATTAAGACCTTTGGCTGACCATGGTTGTGAGAATTAGATGATTCCACAACTTGTACAAGGCTGAGTTAGGTTAGTTCTGATAACTTTGCAGCTTGTTTTAACAACTCTAAAAATACTGGCATGCAGATTCTTAGGTAGTAATACTGGCATGCAGATTCTTAAGGCTATATTCTGTGACAATTCTGTGGGGGTTGTAGAATTATGCTTCAATGTTGATTGTATCCGTTGCTGAAAAATTGTCACTAGGATATGCTCAGTATTAGAAAGCTACCATTAAGACCTTTGGCTGACCATGGTTGTGAGAATTAGATGATTCCACAACTTGTACAAGGCTGAGTTAGGTTAGTTCTGATAACTTTGCAGCTTGTTTTAACAACTCTAAAAATACTGGCATGCAGATTCTTAGGTAGTAATGCGTATTTGTATCTTTAGAGGTGGAAAGATGGGTGTCAGTTTGGATAAAATTATATACTTAATGATTAAACTACGATTGATATTTTTCTAGTATGCAAAAAGGTATTATATTATATTATTCAACCATGTTATGGTTAACTAAGGCATTATGTGAGGTCATGATTAGATCACACAATTGCATTGTGTTAAAGCTCTAGATAAGTAAATCATTTTTTGAGGAAGAAGTTTATGATTCCCCACATTAACAAATCACTATTAATGCAATAGTAATATGAAATATCCATTAGTATTCCTTTATATCCCTTGTCTTATCCATTCCTATTCCCTTGTGTGAACCATGCATGCCCTTAGACATTGTAAACTCGCGACCCGCATGTCCAATTTGACCTATTCCCCTTTAGCTAACTGTTCTAATTTGCTTATTTGACCTGGGTGAGACACAACACAACCAAAATTGACCCATTTATAAGTAAATGGGTCAATATTGCCACCTTAGTTATGTTTTGCTTAATAATGTCAACCTACAGTTCGGACGGGATTGGAAGGACCTGGACTCACTGTTTATCAGAAACTATGGTATTGTGTTGCCACAGTTGGGGGTCAGTATATCTGGACCCGTCTGCAGTCCTTTTCTGCTTTCCGTCAATGGGGTGATTCTGAACAGGTATCTAGCAATTTGAAAATTTTCTACATATTGATCCTTGTTACCATATTTTGATATAAAAGCATGGGACTTGATCATGAATTTGAAGAATAACTCTCAGTATGTTCTTTTTTTTTCTTTCTTCCTCTCTTTTCCTCCTCTCGGTTGTTTATAATGTGCAGAGGTCAATAGCTCGTAGAGCATGGCTTATAGTACAACGTATTGAAGGATTCTATAAAGCTGCTTCTTTTGCCAATCTCCTTGTATTTCTTTACACTGGAAGGTAGTGCTATTGTGCTTCAAGCTTCTTTACTTGGATGTTCATGTTACATTATTATGTCAGCAGTTACTGGTACCTAGAGGTGCCTATATGGGCAGGTCGGGCCGGTTGGGTAATGGATAAAAAAATGTAGGGGTCAAAGTGGGTAATTCTTTGGTGTGAGGGGAAGGGTGGAGGTTGAGATGATCTCAAGCGTTATTTATAATGTATCTAGTTTTTGTTTTATGAATGGTTAGTGTGTCACATTTGTTTAAGAAAAGAAATTTTCTAGATTAGTATACTTGAAAGTAACTCTCCTTGGTCCTTGCTGATTTTTATCCTATAAATACAGGTACAGGAATCTTATCGAGAGAGCTATAAAAGCAAGACTTGTTTATGGGAGTCCTCATATGAACCGTGCTGTTAGTTTTGAGTACATGAATCGGCAGTTAGTTTGGAATGAATTTTCAGTAAGTTTCTCTTATTCTTTTTATTATATTATACGGCCTTAATGTGCTTCCTATGTTCCCTGATTTGTATTTTACGTTACAGGAAATGTTGTTGTTGCTTCTTCCCCTTCTCAATTCAGCTTCTATGAAGAGTCTTCTGCGTCCATTCTCAAAGGATAATTCTTCTGGTTCAACTGGAGATGAAACACTATGCCCCATCTGCCAGGCTAATCCAACAACCGTCTATCTTGCTCTTCCTTGCCAGCACAGGTACACCACTACTGTGCTTGCATTAAATTTCTTTATTCAGTTTTAGCGTAGGGTAACATCATTTCTACACTTCGCAAAACATATTCGTTTTTTAAAAAAACTTTTAGGGAATTTTCAGCGTTCAACACGTTTTTGCTTAAAATTGGTATAAATGAAATAAATTGGATACTTACATCACTTGTAAAATAGTTTTACATACATGATTGTATTTGATGACAAAGTTGAATATTTGGGTGGCTTTAAGATGCATTAATGATTAACCCTTACCTATAAAGATGACAGTTTTCGGATGTTGTAACTGTACACATTAGGAACTTTCTATGTGGTTTTTCATGTTGCTAAAATTCTATCATATGAGCTTCACGCCTTCACTTGTTATCAATATAATACAAACATGACTTGACCCATTTTCATACAAAAGGTTAATGTTTATGTTGGAAGTTGGAAGCTGCCTAAATTGAACCTAACCTGTCTAGGATTTCCTTTGGTTTTGCTAAACAACAGTTTAGGGTAGGAAAACAATTAGGAAGGCAAATTCTGTATCTCATCCATTTACCGTGTGGTTTTTCTTTCTTCTTTTGAAATCTCAAATATGTGACGAGGATAGTTGAAATATCACCTGAAAAACATAATGGTATTTTCATTTACAGGTACTGTTATTACTGTCTTAGAACCAGATGTGCAGCAACCCCATCATTCAGGTGCTCCCGATGTAGTGAACCAGTTGTTGCAATGCAACGGCATGGTGGTACCAGAAACACAGAAAAGAATGACTAGCGTTCAAGGAGAATGAGATGAAATAGTGTTACAGTATGGCTGTATATTTAATGAGGAATCAAACATTCCTTTAAAACTGAAAGCGATCAATTATGCCTTCATTTACTTGAATCATTCTTTCACAATTGGTTACTAGTTTTAGCAGATACGTATATTATTCATCATACTCATCATACCAACACCCTTTTGATCTAGTGGTATCAGAGTATGATCCATCAATGAAGTTGCAACAAGATCAATGGAAGTAAATCAAATAGAATTGTTGTCGTTTCCTGTGACATTGTTACGTTATGTTTTAATGTGTTGAAAAAACCATGTGACATTGTTACGGTATGTTTTAATGTTTCCCAAAAACCATACCAATATGTATTTGGTAGAGTTGATTGTGCAATTGATTTGAAGTCGATATAATTAAACTTAAAATATGAAGTGTCAAGATTTTTAAGATAACAATAGTAAAATTTAAATAACATTGATACTTGATACAGGGTGGTATGAACTTTATCAAGCATGTGTTTGGATTTGTAAATGAAAAAGACAGAAATCGTGTATGTGATGCTTAGGAGGTTTGGTTTAGCTTCTTTTATAGTGTATCAAGTTTTTGAAATTTTTTATAAACATAAATAAGTTATAAGCTCGAGTTGGTAAGTGTACAAAACTTACAGAGATAAGCTTATAGACCTCTTAGATATTACAAGCTTATTTTGCCACCTTATAAATTAAAATCAGGTTTAGTTGCAGAAAACCGCTTTCTTCACATTTTTTTATAAAGAGAACTAGAAAAACAAAAAACATGTTCCAATTCACATTTCACTAAAAAGTTTATTAAGACCACGTTTAGTTGCAGAAAAACGCTTTCTTCAAGATAAGATCTTCCAACAGCAATTGGAATTTTGCAAACCTAATTCACCTTCACTTTGGGACCTTTCTTATCCAACCAAACTTATACAAATTAGTAGTTGTTCGGTTGGTAACTTCACGCCTTCACAAGCTCTTTGGAAACTAGGTTTCACAACTTCCTCCATCAATGATTAATGAGCAAACGTTGTCTTCAATCGCACACTTAGTTTCAAAAATCTTGTTCCTTTGTAAATAGTCTTCGATCTTTGTTGCACACAAAGTACTTTCCACCATCAAGTTCACAACTTCGCCTTCAACTTAACCACATTCATCAATATGTTCCAAGTCATCTCCAAAATCAATCTCCGTGTCACCTCCATGATTTTCCCCAACATATGCATTCAACTTCGTGTTAGGACACTCATTCGACTTATGACTCGGTAAACTACACCTAAATCACTTAAGAGGTACATGTGTGTTATGCGGATTAGTATCCGTTTTCTTAGTTGTATGCTTTTTCACACCACTTCCGCTAGCCAAAACTGGAGAAGTCAAACTTGAAGATGTATTAGTTCTAATAGTTAATTGAGTTTATTAGATTGGATTACCTGAGTAGAATTTAAATATGAACTCTCTTCCAACGTTTCTCCAAAGTTCAAAGCTCGCTTGGACTTTAATCTCTCTACCTTCATAGCTAAAGTTTGAGCTTGATCAATGGTCCAAATTAACAACAAACTTAACTCCTCTTGGAATGATTGTCAACCCACTAATATACCTAGCAGCATTTTGTTTTTCAGATTACTTCAAGTTACACCTACCTTGCAACCTCAAGAACTCACTCTTGTACTCCACCCCCGTTCTTTTTCCTTGAACACAAGTATGATATTATTGATATAAAATTTGTTCAACATCCGGGGGTAAAAACTACCTTTGATCATTCTTTTCATCCTTGGCCATATGTCTATTGGATACTTGCCTTATCTCCTACGGTTGTCTTGCTCGTTTTGCCACCAAGCTCCAGCTCCTCCACGTTACTTGTAAGCTACAATCTTGACTTGCTCTTCTTAAGGAACATCAATGATGTTAGAGAACTTAACAACCCCATACACCCAATCCAACACAACTTCAAGTTCAAGATTCCTAAGAAAATTAGGAATCTCAGCCTTAACACGATACCTTTGTCGATCCCGATAACCATGTCGACCCTCATTCTTCCCATTTAAAACCCTAGGACCATTAAACTGTCATTTAGGTTTTTGAGCAACAACTTCATAGTCATCATCTCCTTCCCCCTCTAAAGATCCGAAATCGTCTTGTCTCCAAACTTGTTTAGGAGATTGGCAACGCTCATGATTTTCAAAGAATCCCTCTTTGTTAGAACGGAATCTATGATTACCATGATTGTTACCCTCATGATTTAAGTGATTACCACCACCACTCACAATCACGGATCAGATCTCTTCAAGCATAGTGTACATACTCACGAATTTGGATGTGTGATCGTTGATCTCACGATCCATGTCTTCGGTCAACTGTACCCCACAAACAATATGGGTTTTTGGATCTTCTACACCAGTCACCATCTATTATACTAACAAGCTCTAGATAGACGCAGAACGCGAAAGCGAATTTGGTAAACTCTAATCCAAAGGTAGATAAACGAATTAGATAAATAATAAAAGATTATATAATCGATATCTCTACGACATAAAGACCTTATGCCCCGAATAAAAATATATTTGAGAGCTCTACGGCATAGGCATGCAAGTCCCTTTACGCCGTAGAGAATGTTTGCTTCACGTTTCGATCTTGTCCCCATCACAGTTTAGCCAAAACTTGCCCTATAAAATGCCTATTTGTTTAACCGAATACTCTTTGTTTTGAGAACAAGCAATTAAACAAAGAGAAAATTCTTTAAACAGATAAAAAAATTGAAGCTTGATCCACTATCTAGAAGAAAAAAAACTATTTACCAAAATAAACCTATGCCTCTTTGTAAATATTTTTTATATTTAATTTGAAAAATACTAGTGGTCATTGAGAATTTGAGATGATTTTTTTATTTATTTTTATTATTTATTTAGTTATTATTATTTTTTTTGGCTATTCTAATTTCATACGATCAAATTTTCTCTCTAAAATAAGAGTAAATTACGTCGTTCGTCTTTGTGGTTTACGTTGACAGCAACCTTTCGTCCTTTGACCGAAAAAAGTGCGCCGTTTGTCCTTAACTGGCAAACATTATTCGTTGTTGGTCCCTCCCTCTAACGACGTCACTAACACTCGTTAAGTCAACCCACATGAAACCCACGTGAGGGTATATTTGTCATTTCACACTTCATCTTCTTTCTAGTACATCCTCATCTTCTTTCTTTATAGATGATCTTCATCCCTCATCATATCATCTTTACCAAAAGTCTATCATAACCAGGAACAAAAAAAATTCAAAAATCAAAAATTCTTTACCAAAACTCATTATGATCATCAAGAACAAAAAAAAAAAAAAAAAAAAAGAAAAAAAAAAGAAAAAAAAAAAAAAAAAATCCAAAAATCATATCGTTACCAAGCTCATTATCATCATTTATACAAATCGATTTCATCATCAAAAACAAAATATCTATTACAAACTTATTTCATCGTGAAGAACAAAACATCAAATCCAAACACAATTCTTTAAAGAGAAACATGAAACTAATACAACCTTGAATCTGATATAACCTCCAACAAAACCATTTCATTTAAAATTGATAACTATAAATATAATACACAAACCCATTTCATTTAAAATTGCATTCTAACACAAACACAATTTAAATAGGTAGTAACAAAATTCACCTTTTACACAAGTGCTAAAAACAATCATCTCACTCCACCATCATGTTAATGTTGAAGTAAAATCTTGCTTTTACCTTCGACAAGTGAGATGAGCCCTCCGGACTTTGAAAGGTCCTTCGGGTTCGAGGTATCTCTTGATTGATGAAGGTTCCTTCGGGTATCTGCAAGACAAATACGTCCGTTAGTCTCGCCCCGGGAGTGTTTCCCAGGACCAACCTCCGGCGTGAAAGTAAGTATGTATTCTTAGAGAGAGAAAGTATAAGAGTGAATGAAGTTTTTAAGAGTGAGAGAGAGTTGTTTAACCTTGATGATTTCTTCTCTATTTATAGACTAAACTTGGCGAAGTACGAGGTCGATTGGTACTTATTCCTTAATGGTTACTTGCTTATGTTCCTTTAACGAGTACTTATGTACTTGTTTGTACTTTGATTTACTTTAACTCTCTAGACAACCGTTTGTCCGGAGTGTCTATTGTTCTGGACGTATGAGGTCCTCCGGAAATTGTCCTGCGTTGGCTTTGTCCTATCATTCTGTTCCGTTCGTCTCCTGGTTCGAGCCTTCCGGTTTTAGTCCGGAGGGTACATACGCCAACATGTCCCCCCAGTATCATAGTATTGGTTTTGCCAATGGTGTGATACTAAGAGTATTTGTTTTTTGTAGTTTTCCGGAGGGTATGATGCTTTTTTGACGCATTAGCGTCATGTACAATGTGCCAAAGGTAATTAATGTGTCGTTTTAAGGAGCGCCGTCATTTTTACTGGGCCCTTTAGATTAGGACACGTATGTGTGTCTTTGCATCCTTTGGCTGGAATCGCAACACGTAAGCCCTACGTGTGAGGTACCGTTTCGCGCCCATTCCTTTAGCCTATAAATAGCTCACTTCTCATTTTTTTTACCACTGTAATTTCTCTGACACACTTCTCTCTGCCTTTCCGAACGACTTTGTCCGAACGATTCTATCCGAACGACTTATCCCCGTGCGTATTTTTGCTGTTGCGTTTGTAAGAGGTGCGTGCTCACATCTAATATTTTTATTTGGCTATACCTTCCCTCCGTCGTCTTTATTATGTCGGAATCTTCTATGTCCACGGATCCGGAGGATGTGACCAGCGTGGACGGTATGTCCGTTAAGCAAGACATCCAACGGCGGTTTTCCAAAACACGTCCGTCGGATGTGGTTTATCTGGCGGATGCTTTTGGAATACCGTCGGATCTTCATCCGAGGGTTTCACCGAACGGCATGACAATGGATCGTCTTCCGGCAGATGCTATTGGTCTCTATGTTGAGTATTTCTTTGAGGGAGGTTTAAACATTCCTTTTTCTACTTTTCTTTTGGGGGTTATTCAATATTTCAAGGTACATATCTCCCAATTAGTTCCCCTCGGCTTGCATCGTGTGACCCTCTTTGAGGTGTACTGCCGAAGTATGCATATTCCTCCAACCACTCCTTTGTTCTGGGTATTTTATAAGTTGAGTAAGCAAGGTTGTTGGTTCTCGTTTGAGAAACGGACGGGTAACAATAGGAGGGTTTGTTTTGGTGATTTTCCGTCCAGTTTGAAAGGTTGGAAGGAGGAGTTCTTTTTAATTGACAGACGCGCGATTCCATTCGCCATGCCCTGGAGGCATCATGATTCAGATGTCTCGGATCCGTTTCCGAAGGGTGAGTTTAATCCGGTCCATGCTGACAAGTTGGCTGAATGCATTATCGAGCCTTTCCAAGTTCTACATGATTTTCTGTATATGTTGGGAATGTCTTCTTATTGGAAGTATCCTGGTTATCGTGCTGCTTTGAGAGATGAGGAGGGAAGGGGTATAGCCCTTTGTCTTATTATGCTTATGTTATTATTGTGCATATGGATGACCTTTCGTTTTCTTACCATCGGGTTTATTTATACGCAGGTGTTACTATGGCTGAATATTTGAAGAAACCTCCCCTCCGAAGAAATGTTAATGTTGTGAAGGGGGATAAGCTCCGTGAGGGCCAAGGTATGGAGCTTCACTTGACTCAGCCCTTGGCTGCCAATGTTCCTATTCCCGAAAAGACTGATGACCTCTTAAGGGTTGAAGTTCCTGACGACAAGGTCCTTGCTGCCAAGGACAAGAAGAAGGAACAGATGGCCCGGATGGGGTCCAAAAAGCCACCAGCTGGAGGTGTCGGCAAGCCATCCGGATCGTCGAAGAGATCTGGGGATGATATTTCTTCCCGTCTTTTTAAGAGGAACCGGACTTCTGATCAATCCCCTGTTATTGATCTAGACTCTTCAGAAGTTATTCCTAACCCATCTCCCATTCGATCTATTCCGCCACAAAGGCGTCCTTCTGTGGATGGGGAAGGAGGTAGTGACCAGAGGATTGATGTCGGGGGTGGTAAGTTTAGGGTTTTCCCTCATTATTATTTCTTGCGTATATGTTCATGAAAAATTAAGCGTCCTTTTTTTTGTTATCAGGCAAGTCGAAAGGTGCTGCATCTGGGCAGAGTAAAGAGACGGAGTGTGTTGAGGCCGATGTGGATATTGAGGGAGATTCTTCCGATGAGGCATTTGTTCCGGAGTGGTCAGTGAAAAGAGGGACCCGGATGAACACTTCTGTCGTTTGTCGTGACATGATGATTCACCTGGCCACTCCCGGGGAGGAGAAATATATAGATGCTCATGATGATGCCGAAGCTACTAACCGTTCTTGGTTGTTGCTGGCTAAAAGTGCAACTGCCCAAGCAGATATCTTATATCGCTTCGAAAACACTGTGGAGGAGCGTGGAAAAGCCGTTGCGGCATACAAGGATTGTGATCGCAAGGCCAAAGATGGTCTCAAGAAATTTCAAGCGGTCAAGGGTGAGCTGGAGAAGTTGAAAGTTGAGCATGCTAAATGTGCCTCGGGTGAGACGGAGGAGCTGCAGAGATTAAGATCTGAACATGCTGGGTGTTCATCCAAAGAGCAGGGTTTGTCTGGGAGGATTGCTGATCTGGAGAAGGAGAAGGAGGAGTGGAGGCAAGTTTCCAGCGGTCAAGCCAAACAGATCAAAACCTTGGAGGCTAAGTTGGCTAAGACTAGGCTGTTACTGAGTGATGAAGAGATGGCAACTCAGGAGCTCCGGAAAGAGCTTGAAGGGTTAGCGGTTTCCTCCGGCAATGTGGAGATTGACCGTAACAAGGTGGTGAACGAGTTTCTTCCTGAATTTGTTCGTCGATTCTTGAGCAGTCATGAATTCCAGGAAGCATTGGCTAGGCCCTTCAATCTGTTTTATCAGTCAGGTCTTATAAACGGGGCTAATTTGGGTTTGAAGCCGGAGGATGCTGCCAAGGTGCTGGAGGAGGTGGATGACCTGGATATGGAAGCCGATGGAAAGTATCAGGCTTTGTATGACCAAGCTCTTACCCAGGAGTATCCCTATGTGTAAAAGATCCACAAGACTATCTACAGATCTTTTAATGAGCTTATCACCATGTTTCCGGATCCTGCTCCTTCATCTTCCGGTGCTATGGATGAAACTGCCTCAGGCTCTGCTGCTAATGCCGGAGAGAAGCCTTCTTCTGAAAACCCGGAACAGCAAGATGATGACATTTCTGCCCTCACTTGAGGATGTTGGTTGTTTTAAGGTTTGAGTGCCTCCATTTTGATCATGGATTAAGGCATTTCGGACTTTATGTGGAGCTTTTATCAATTCCCCCTTTTTCTGATTTGGTGTACGTTGGGACCCGAATGCCTCCATTTTGACTATGGATTCCGGTATTGTGGGTTCCTTGTAAAGCTTATTCAAACATTGTTCCATGTTGATGCATTTCCAGGTGGTGGTGCGGCATATCCGGAGGCTAATGGATGTCCGGATATTGTAGATGTTTTTTTTTTTTTTTTTGAAAGATGTTGATCCAGACTTTTGCTTTGTAAGACCTTATAGATCCTTTATGGAACACTATTATGTAATGGCCTTCGTGCCTCTTTCGGATTATATGAATATACATATCATTTTGTTTCTCTTTTAACCGTGCTTATTTATATCTTGTTGTTATATTTTGAAATCATTATTAGCTTCTTTCGACCATATCATGTTATGATGTTGTGACTTTTAACTGTTTGAGTCGCTACGTCGATAGGCATTTGTCTTTATAAACTTTGTGGCCTTCGGCCGTCAGGGGCGATTTGTGCCGATGGGTGCTAGGCCTTGCCAAACTTTTGGCTTTTGGCCATTAGGGGCATTTTACGTCGGAAGGCACCTGGTCTTAAAAGTTTTTGGCTCTTGGCCGTTAGGGGCGACTTATGCCGGAAGGCACTTGGCCTTAAAAAGTTTTGGCTCTTGGCCGTTAGGGGCAATTTATGCCGGAAGGCATTTGGCCTTAAAAAATTTTGGCTCTTGGCCGTTAGGGGTAATTTATGCCAGAAGGCACTTGGCCTTAAAACATTTTGGCTATTGGCCGTCAGGGGTAATTTATGCCGAAAGGCACTTGGCCTTAAAAAAAATTTGCCTCTTGGCCGTTAGGGGCAATTTATGCCGGAAGGCACTTGGCCTTAAAAATTTTGGCTCTTGGCCGTTAGGGGCAATTTATGTCAGAAGGCACTTGGCCTTAAAAAATTTTGGCTCTTGGCCGTTAGGGGCAATTTATGTCGGAAGGCACTTGGCCTTAAAAATTTTGGCTCTTGGCCGTTAGGGGCAATTTATGCCGGAAGGCACTTGGCCTTAGTGAGACATTTCGATGTGTTTGAACAATAATATCACTTGAATAATCGTAAGTGAGCTTAATTAGAGAAAAAAGAAGTGGCTTATGAGCCTTACAATGGATCTTTCGGATACTTCCGATTACATAAAACATTTCTTTAAGTTGACGGCGTGCCATGTCCTAGGTACCTCTACGTCTTTCATGGTTTGAAGTTTGTAGGTACCGTGTTGATAAGCCTCTATTATCCGATATGGACCTTCCCAATTTGGTCCCAATTTTCCTTGATCCTCCATCCTGCTAGCTTCGTTTCTTCGGTATACAAATTCTCCAACTTTAAATGTTTCAGGTCGTACCCTTTGGTTATAATACTGCTCCACCTTCTTTTTGTACTTTGCTTCCCTGATTGCTGCCATTTCTCTCCGTTCTTCCAGCAAATTTAAGTTAAGGTTGATTTCGTCGTCGTTGTTTTCCATATTGGCCATCATGTTCCGGAAGGTGGGCATGCCAATTTCCGCCGGGATGACGGCCTCGCTTCCGTAGGTTAGGCTGAAAGGCGTTTCACCGTTGTTGGTTTTCAAAGTGGTGCGAAAGGCCCAAAGTATGTTGGGTAGTTCATCGACCCATCCGGCTCTTTCTCGTCCTAGCCGCGACTTGAATCCTTTCATTAAACTTCTATTGGCTCTTTCTACCAACCCGTTGGCCTGAGGATGCGCAACGGCTGTGTTAATCTGAGTGATGTTCAATCTTTCACACCAACTCTTGAAGGGGTCGCCTATAAAGTTGCTTCCATTATCCGTAACAATTATCTTGGGTAATCCGAATCGACACACAATGTTATCCCACACGAATTTTTTTACTTCCTTTCCGGTGGTCTTGGCCAACGGCTTTGCCTCCATCCACTTGGTGAAGTAGTCTATTGCAACAATTACATATTTGACCTTTCCTGGAGCTTCGGGCAAAGGTCCCAAGATGTCCATCGCCCACTGATAGAAGGGCCATGGTGCCATGACGGAGGTCAGTGTTGTTTTTGGCAACTTGGGAACCGGAGCGTGTATTTGGCATGAATCGCTCTGAATCAATTCCCTAGTGTCACGGTGCATGGTTGGCCAATAATAACCTTGCCGCATGAGCATGGCCACTACGGATCGTGGTCCGGAGTGCATTCCGCATGCCCCTTCGTGTAATTCCCTGATGATATAATTGGCTTGAAGGGGTCCCACGCATTGTAACATTAGGCCTAAGTATGACTTTTTGAACAGTACATCGTCCAGTAGGGTGTAGTGGCTTATTTTCATTCGGAGGGCCCGAGCCTCGTTCTGATCTTCCGGCCAGATCCTTTCTTTTAAGCATCGGAGGATAGGTGACATCCAGTTTTCTTCCTCCTCTTCCACTATTGCATTGATTAGTTTCTCCTCAGTAGATGGCTTTTCTAGTACTTCTACCAGGATTTCTTTCGTTAGATGATCGAATGCTACGGACGCAAGTTTACTTAGTATGTCAGCTTTTTGGTTATGGATTCTTGGGATGTTTTTTATTTTGAAACGTTCGAAACAGGCGATGTGCTCTTTGGCTTTGGTAAGGTATTTCGTCATACTCTCCGTGTATGCCGTAAAGTCTCCATTAATCTGGCTTGCCACTAAATTTGAGTCCACCCGTACGTCCAATGCTTTTATGTGCATGCTTCTTGCAATTGTCAATCCGGCTAATAATGCTTCGTATTCTGCACCGTTATTAGTAGTGTCGAAATTTAACCGGAGGGCGTAAGTGTAGAGTATCCATTCTTCGGTTTAGGAGACATCATATATCTCCTTACCCCTTCTTTTCGGATCTCCTTCAGAAGCACCAATGGGAATTTCGTTGATGAAATCCGCTAGGACCTGCCCTTTGACTGCATTTCGCGGTATGTAGGTGATATTATAGGCTCCGAGCTCTACGGTGTATTTGGCGAGACGTCCGGATGCCTCTGCCTTGCTTAATACCTGTTTGATAGGTTGGTCCGTTATGACCTTGACAGGGTGAGCTTCGAAGTATCGTCTCAGTCTTCTGGATAGGTGTAATAGAGCTAGGGCCAATTTCTCTACCGGAGCATACCTCTTTTCGGCTTCGTGCAACGTCCTGCTCACATAGTGCACTGGAATCTGTCGTCCTTTTCTTTCTACCAGCATGACCCCACTGATTGCCTCTTCGGCAGCCGACAGGTATAAATACATATCCTCTTTCGGTTTTGGTGTCGTGAGGCAGGGTAGTTCCATCTTCTTCATTTCCTGAAAAGCTTCTTCGGCAGCCTCTGTCCATTGATATTGGTCTTTGTTATCCTTAGTAATGTTTTTAAGGGTTTCAAAGAAAGGTAAGGACCTTTCGGCTGATTTGGACAAGAAACGATTAATGTTGCGAGTTTGCCGCTCAGGCTTTGCATTTCCTTAAGAGACTTGGGTGATTGCATGTCGGCAATCGCTCTTGTCTTCTTAGGGTTTGCTCTGATTCCTTCCGAGGATATTAGATATCCGAGGAATTTCCCTTCTTCGACTCCGAAGGAGCATTTTTTGGGGTTCAGCTTCATATTTATCCTCCGGAGGTTGTCAAAGGTTTCAGCTATATCGGCCAACAAATCCTTTTCAGTTTGGCTTTTAATCACCATATCGTCCACATATGCTTCTAAATTTCGTGCGATTTGCGACCGGAAGACCGTATCTACCAACTTCTAGTAAGTTGCTCCGGCGTTTTTTAAACCGAATGGCATCTTGGTATAGCAATATGTTCTGTGATCGGTGTAGAAGGCAGTCTTTTCTTCGTCTTCTTTTGCCATTTGGACTTGATGGTATCCTTTATAAGCATCGAGGAAGCATTTGTAACGGAATCCTGTTACTGATTCAATTTTCCAATCAATTTCTGGTAACGGGTAATAGTCCTTTCGGCAAGAGGAATTGAGGTTCTTGAAGTCGATGCACATTCTCCAACTACCATCTGGTTTCTTTACTAATACCGGATTAGATATCCATGTCGGATACCGGACGGGTCTGATGATTCCGGCCTTCAGCCATTCTTCCACGTCCTTGTTGATGGTTTGTTCTTTTCTTCTGAGAAGAACCTTTTCTTTTGTGCTACGGGTTTGTCCTGAACGTTTGCATTGAGCTTGTGTTCTGCGACCCATCGGGGGATGCCTTTCATATCGGATGGTTCCCATGCAAAAATGTCCAGACTGTTTTTAAGTAAGTTTATTAGATTCCTTCGTCCTTCATTTGAGAAATTTGTTCCTATCGTTACTGGTTGTTCCGGATACGCCGGATGGATCAAAATTTCTTTAGTTCTTACATCTTCGTTAGTGATCGTTGTTGCTGAAGGGGGCTTTGCTTTGATTTCTTTTTGCAACAGGAACTTTTCTTCTAATCTCCTACATTCTGAAATGATGACAGAACGGGTGATCAAGGTAACAATACCCCTCGGTGTTGGGAATTTCATCATTGAGTGTATTGTTGATGGGATGGCTCGTAGTTGCTTGATTCCGGATCGTCCAAGTATTATGTTATAAGGGGAAGGGGATCTCACTACTGCAAATTTCATGGTTGGTCGCCGGTACAATCCTTCACTTCCGAAACACACTTCCAACTCGATCTTCCCTAATGGGTTAATTACTTCTCCAGCAAAACCGACCAAGGGTGTGTTTGTTTTAGTAAGTCGCGATCGGATGGAAGGGTCAAAGTTTAAGAAACAATGCTCGTACATAACTTCCACCGAAGCACCTTGGTCGACATACACTCTTCGGACTGTGTATCCTTCTATCCCTGCTTCGACTATAAGTGGTTCCTCCGAGACATCTCCAGGTAGAATTGGAGGAAAACTGATAGGGTCATTCATCCATTCTTCTTCCTGATCTGTATTTTTGCGTTTTCGCCCCTTCTCTTGATACCGGATCATATTTATGACCCTACCTTGGTTGGTTTGGTGATTACCCCTTAGGGGTGCCCTGTCTCTCTGTCGGACGTCCCTGATTAGATGGTCAAGCTTGCCCGTTACCATGGCCCTTTTGAGTTGTTCCTTCAGGTTATGGCAGTCATTCGTAAGGTGTCCCTTTTCTCCATGATAGTCACAATACTTGTCCATGTTTTCTCTTGACGGTCTTCCCTTCAACGGAGGGGGCGCTGGTAGTCTGAGATGATGCTCGGTAGCTAGGATCTCTTTGGGAGCCTTGGTTAGTACATTCAAATCTAACGGTCTGGTGTCCCTCCTGTTTGTGTCGTTACAGCGATACTCCCCTCTGTAGTCCGTCTTATTGTCATTTCTCACTGGGTCGTAGGGCATAAAATGATTGTTTTGGCGAGGTCTGAATTCTTCCCGGCGATTATCCTGCCAACGATTTCCTCGGAAGGAAGATCGTCTAGTATTTGTGTCATGCTTGTTATAAGGGCTGTAGTAGTGATCCCTTTTGTAGTTGTCCATCCTTTCCCCTCTTGGTACTTCGGCTGATCGATATGCCTTTTCAGAGCGAATGAAGTCATCAACCCTTATCATCATTTCGGTTACTGACCGAAGGATTTTTTCGGAGAACCTTTTTGCTAGCTCAGGACACTTACAACCGTCGATGAAAGAGGATATCTGCATTACCTCTGGTACTCCGGAAATGCGGCTAGCTTCATCCGTCCATCGTTCTTTAAATTCTGATAACCCCTCGTTGGCTTTCCGGACGATTTTAGTGATTTCCATGGGTCTCTGATACATTTTCTTCGAAGGGCTAACCTTTGCACAAATTGCTCACATAAGGTGTCCCAATTGTCGATGCTTCCCCGTGGTAGGCTGTCGAACCATCCCCTGGCGGCATCGTCTAAAGTCTGTTGGAACATCATACACCATATAGGCATGGGCCAAGCGCCCTGATTGGCGGCCCCTTCGAATCTCGTGACATGATCATCCGGATCCGTGGACCCATCGTACAATTTGATATGCGAAGGCATCGAATATTTTGTGTTTTTTGGTCCGGAAAAGTCGATGATCCTTCGGGTGAAAGGACTTTTTGATGCTGCTTTGAAGGGTTTAGAAAGGTCGCCCGTCATTTTTTTTTCTGCTTTCTGAGCTCCGGTATCTTGGGGTTCTTCGTCTTCGAAGTCGAGCTGGATAGGCTTAATCGGTGTTTCCCCCGTGGCATTTTGTTGTTGGATTAAAGCTTTCAAGGCGGTGATATGATTCTGGATTTGTTCTATGCTGTTGAGATTGACTTCTAGGTCTTTCCCACTTCCTTCAGGTGTTGTAGGGGTAGGACCTGTCATTTCTGAGTTCGGGTAGAGTGAATGACGGGTCCCACGGATAGCGCCAATTTGTTGAAGTAAAATCTTGCTTTTACCTTCGACAAGCGAGATGAGCCCTCCGGACTTTGAAAGGTCCTTCGGGTTCGAGGTATCTCTTGATTGATGAAGGTTCCTTCGGGTATCTGCAAGACACATACGTCCGTTAGTCTCGCCCCGGGAGTGTTTCCCAGGACCAACCTCCGGCGTGAGAGTAAGTATGTATTCTTAGAGAGAGAAAGTATAAGAGTGAATGAAGTTTTTAAAAGTGAGAGAGAGTTGTTTAACCTTGATGATTTCTTCTATATTTATAGACTAAACTTGGCGAAGTACGAGGTCGATTGGTACTTATTCCTTAATGGTTACTTGCTTATGTTCCTTTAACGAGTACTTATGTACTTGTTTGTACTTTGATTTACTTTAACTCTCTAGACTACCGTTTGTCCGGAGTGTCTGTTGTTCCGGACATATGAGGTCCTCCGGAAATTGTCCTGCGTTGGCTTTGTCCTATCATTTTGTTCCGTTCGTCTCCCGGTTCGAGCCTTCCGGGTTTAGTCCGGAGGTTTGTTAGTGGCAGACCAGATCTTGCGTATATGTTGGTGTGGTATTTCTTGAGGATGATGATGTTCTTTGTGTGTATGTGGTGTGTTTTTTATTTTTCTTTTCTAAAGAGGATAATGAATCTGGTAAAATGTGAGGGTGCTTTATTATTTTTTATTTGTTAGTGATTAAACAAAAGTACGTGGAGTTAAAAGTCAAATTGACTAATTTACTTTTGTTTTTTGATGTGAAATGACATAAATACCCTCATAGGACTTCAGGTTAACAAGACTTAACAAGCGTTAGTGAGGCCCATTAGAAGGGACAAACAACGCATAACGTTTGCCACTTAAGGCTGGACGGTGCATTTTATTATTATTATTATATTTAAAAAAAAAAAAAAAATTAATCGCACAAAATAACCATAGCCTTCGGTCAAAGTTGTAAAAGTGTATCATTTTTGGTAAATTTTCTCTTTGTTCTATCATCTGAAGCTCTGAACAAAATCCCGTAAAGGCAAACCAAAATTGACCCGGAACTCATATCCGGGGTTTTTAGTAATGGCGGCTGACAACACTACTACGGCTCTTCTAGTCATCGATATGCAGGTTCACACATTCAAACACTTAATCTTTTGTTGAATATTTACATACTCAAACTGTCTAATTTGTTTTGTTTTAGTTCAGAATGATTTTGTGTTGTCGGATGGATCAATGCGTGTGGATGGTGGTCTAGCTATTGTTTCTAACGTTATCAAAGCTGTTGATGTTGCTAGACAACGCGGCTTCCTTGTTGTTTGGGTACTTATGTTTTCTTTCTATTATATTATGACCTTATTAGCTTATATAAGTAGAGTAAGTCCAATCTAGTGTTTGTGTAAGCTTATATAAGGGGTTTTCATAAGCTCGAATTTTATGGCTTATTTGAGGCGGGATTCATAGCTCACTAGGTACACATTCAGAAACGGTCACGGGAACCTATGTTAGGCCGAGTACATTTGACTCACCCTCCTCCCCGGGTAACCTGAACACAGACACATCATCTGTTTACCCGTTTATTTGAGGAGGGGTAAGCTTATGTATGGGGTGTTAATGTGTTATAGCAAAATGTTTTATGAGCTGATTGTTTGTAAACCATAAGCTGCTCATGAAATATAACCCAAACACCCACTAAGGAGTGTTTAAATTAGCTAATTTTTCCGGCCTATAAGCTTAGATAAGGCATAAGCTCAAGTTGATAAGCTCATAAGCCTAACAAAATTGAGTATTTCTAAATTTAAATAAGCCAATAAGCCGGAAAAATAGCTAATCCAAACACTAGCAATGTCATTACATCTGCTTTATGTTTACCAGTTGAATATGTTAACTATAATACACGTGCCACGTGAACTATTTAACTGTTAAACTCTTAAGTTTAATGACCGTGTAAATTAGTACAATAGTGAAACAAAGTGAAAGTAGAGAGCTATACTGGTCAACTAACCGTAACTTTGATAAGATCAATGTGAAGCTAGCTAGTTCCATATAATGGTACAATATGAATCTAACAAGTATAGATTAAAGAGATCCCCTCAATAGAAATTACATCAATCGGCAACATCGATTAACTTGATAATGAACCCGACTGCTTAATAGTTTTCTTTTTTCTTTTTTCTTCTGGTGTTATGTGTTGATAATTTTTTAAGGTTGAATGTAGGTTGTACGAGAGCATGATCCACAGGGTAGAGACGTTGAGCTATTTAGAAGGCATTTATATGCTGACGGGCAACCAAAACCAACCTCAAAAGGTAGCAAGGGGGCAGAACTTGTTGACGGTCTTGTTATCAAAGATGAAGATTATAAGGTGGTAAAGACACGGTTTAGTGCCTTCTTTGCTACACCTCTTCACTCAGTTCTTCAAGGAGCAGGGATCGATAGCTTAGTTGTTGTTGGTAAATCAAATGACCTTTTATTTCATCACTATATGATTATCGAAGGTTTAGTTTACACATATATCTTTGTTATAGGTGTTCAAACGCCAAACTGCATAAGACATACTGTTTTTGATGCTGTAGAACTTGATTACAAGCCGGTTACTGTTATTGTTGATGCAACAGCTGCTGCTACCCCTGATATACATGCTGGTATGCTTATCATCTTGGCTTCACTGCCAATTTATTTAGATTTTTTTTCGCTACTAATTATATTTATAAAGACGGATATCTGGCTTCTTTTTTATTTATTTATTTATTTATTTATTTTTTTGAAAGCTATAGCATTTAAGTCTTATTCCTTGTAAACTGTTTAGTAACTTAAAGATGAAAATGCCTATCATACGGTTTATTCAACCATCTTTGCACCCAGTGATGTGTCTTATCTTTGATTGATATTATCTAAAACACATATTATGAAGAACAAGTTTATTTTTGTGTGGTAGAGTTTAGGCCTTTGTTTATTTCATCTCAAGCAACATCTAAAATGTGGTAGTAAATTTGTCTCTATGGCACATTTTAGTGAAGCATTTCTTTTGGTTTTCAAAGTGTGGACTTATGCATAGGCTTTTGTTAAATATATATAGCCCTGAACATTCTATAATTCTATACGAATATCAGATATTAGTATCAGAGAATATAGTGCCCTGATAGTTGATAGAAAATAAGGGTTCAAAACGAAAAGATCGAGAAACATAGATCTCTACGAGTCGAAAATGAGTTCCTTTTGCATCTGGCAGCACTTTAGAAAATGCCATGCTCGTAACTAAACTGTATTGTAGTGTCTAATAGGAATATCAATCATGGGCATTTTGTGGAGTGCTACGAAAATGCAATACGGGTCTCGGCAATTCTTTGAGATGAAGGATTATGTTTCCCTTTTCAATATATAATAATAAGGAGCCGAATAGCCGATCACATTCTATTGCATGGCTAATCATCCATATCTATGTTTTTTTTCTCTCAGTGATGAATTAAAATGTAGTCAAAAGATAATATATCTTTCAACATAGGAGATATATACGAAGTGAAATAAGGACCATTGAAAATAACAGAAAACAAATGGAGTTGCCACAAAGGTCTATATATGGATAACTTTTAAAGTCTTAGATAACTCGTAAGTTTGGCCCTTGTTTATGTATACGTTAACTGAAACGCTTATGTTTACCCATTGTCGTATACCTTAAAGCAGTTGTCATAAATCTTATGGATGTATGCTTAAGAGTTGACTAAATCAAGGAATAACAGGTGGAGCGAATAAATTAAATAAACAAAAAGCCTAGATTTGGATCAGGTATAAACTAACCATGTTGAATTTATTTCATTTGGACATTATGTTGCTTATCCATACCAGTAATGATATGCTAATCAAGAATGCAACTCTAATTATTTTAATGCTAGTTATAGTTTCTTCTAGCGTTCCTTTATATTATTGTTACTACAATCAATCAGCATGAACCAGTAAGGTTACTCAACTTAAAAAATGAGTTTCTAGATCACAGATGCAGGCAACCCGCACATTCTAGAAGTAGTACTGCATTGGATTCACCCTTATTTTTGTTATGCGTATAGATCCAAACTGTTACTTACTCCCGTTTTAAAATCTTCAATCAGCCAATATTTATGACATGAAGAATGTTGGAGTGGTAGCTCCAACACTTGAAGAATGGTGCAAGTCCAGTTGCTGAGCATTTTCGCGATGCTCTGGTGCTGCTGTATGCAGGATAAAGCATGGGCTTTTAATATATCGAGTAGCTGGTATGTACCGTAAACTTGGTTTTGTGACTTGTATCACCTGTTATATTTATACATCTTTAGATATGTAAATTTGATAAAATAAAAGATTGTATGATGTACTTCATATATCGCATAGAAGTGATGTATGCACGAATGACAAACATTATTTATGGGTAAATTATGTACTAACTCTCAATTATATGATGATGATTATGATCCTGAATGTGGTTGGTGAGGTATCTAAAGCTCGTGCGAAAGCATCCGAACTAAACACAACCCAATCCTTCTATATATCGTATCAACCTACTTAAGCGCTTAATTCCGTTCATCTTCTTCTATATCGGCATTCATTCAGTAGGGTGCATGCATATGTAAACTATGCATGTCTCTTTTACACAGATTAAAGAATTGATTTGTATATATTCTTATTGTTTAGATACAGTCATCTTCTATTCTTTTCATTTTTTGAACTGCAATGAATTTTATTATAGTAATTAGTAAAGGCCACCCGACAAACTGGAAGAGGGCAACAAGAACACCGTAGGCACAAAATCTCCAAGGAGGAGACTCACGGGGGGTTTTAAAGTAAAGATCCAGTAAATTATCAATTTGTGGGTTCAGTATCATTTAGAACATGTGATAAAAAATAAATTAAAAAAATACAGTCTTATTACTAGTTGTAAGAAGAAAACAAACAGCAGACTTGTATTTACTTGCATCCGCACACGGTCTAGCGGGTATGACCCTCCTACATCCACAGATGGTCTAGCTGAATAAATCGGGCGAAATTGTATGAACAAGTTGTGATAATGATGCTACCTAACTTGTGACTATTTTCTGGAAGCCGCAACTAGTGTATACCAAAATACTCGGTAATATTTGATTTTAGGTGTTTGTTGTAGAAGTTTTTTTGGCATGACTAATCATGATTATGCATTTCCAAGGATGAGAAGAGTTGACTTGAAAAGCTGTTTATTAGTTGTGATAAGAGACCTATAGTTCAAAAGGATGTTTCAATATTTGATCGAAAGTGATCATGTGATGTTGAATAAGATAAAACAAACTTTAGTAAGTTGCATATAGTTTAGATGTGTTGATGTGTGTCGCCAGACGGACCTGACCACATTCAAGGACGGGGAACACAAGGGAGCTGAAGTCTCTATGAATGGACTAGTTTGATTACCAACCACATAATTTTTTCTTGCTTTGTAAACGAGCGTGTACATTTGAGTTCTTGCGTACCTATATACATTGAATCATGTTTTGAATTCTTAATAATATGTATTCATTATATAGGATTTTATGAATGTTTTAGTGACACATTCGTCACTTGTCTGGATGTTCGAAATTAATTATAAGTGTTTTGGGACAAGACAGACAGTTGAATCATGGAACGACCATAAGGCACTCGTTTGATACTTGCTTTGATTTTCACAATGTTGACAATTATTTGTTCGACTGATATGTTCATCTAAAATAATAACCGATAAAATGACAAGATGAACAAATCAATTAGAAGCATATGTTATAAATGTTTGGATAAATAAATAAGATTGATTGGTCGACTGGTCATGATCAACAACTTGAGAGGGAAGTGCCCATCCACGCATATATGATATACTCATATAACACCTTTTAACAGTGGAACGCAAACCAAATTTGGCACTTAAATCATTTCAGACAGTTAGAAATGACGGCCTATCATACTCGCAGCACTAGCGCTCTTCTTGTTATCGATATGCAGGTTCCCTTTTTTCTTTCAACTAACCTTCTCACTTGCATGCTATTGCTCATGCATATGCACACTTTCTTTATGTACGTATTTGTGTTGGATAGTATTATTAATCCATGCATTCTTGCAAGTTTAACAGTGTTCTATCTTTGTTTCAGAATGATTTTGTGTCGGCTGGTGGCTCAGTGCATATTGATGCTGGTGTAGCTATTGTTCCTAACGTTATTAAGGTAGTGGAGGTTGCTAGGCGAAGAGGCATCCTTATTATTTGGGTACTTTTTTTGTTAATATAAACATAACATGTACTGTTAGTTACTTTATTTTCTTGTCAATGTGGTAATCGATAACCTTATGTACAGGGACGGAGCCAGGAATTTGTATTGAGGGGGGCTCAATTTTTTTTTTCCCCAATAGTATCATTTAGTTTCTTGTTTTAGAAGTTGAATTGAAGCTTGAATCGTTCGACATATGGGCTCAATGATATTTTCTTTCCGTAGTAACATACAATTACTTGTAAAGTTGATAAAATGGGTAAAGTTGGCCTAAATGGTAGTGCAGACGGGGAATTAAAGAAGATAAAAGCGTCGTTGTTTATTAGATATGGGCGGGGTTGGATTGAATACTTTATCAAACCAAAAATAAGACAAAAAACATGATTCTACAAAGATGGATTTTTAATATTTTTTTTAATCAAGGGTAGCACAAAATAATGTGCAGCTTTCTTTTTGCATAACTAACAGTCTAGTTAGTTTTAAAAACAAAAAACCTTATGTAGATTTTTTAAAGGTTAAAAATAGTCGAAGTATAAAGGAAATATTTAATCCGGATACAAAAGACATCTTGTTATTTAGTGAGCCTTTTAACAAAAAAGAACCTATAACATTCTAAAATTAAAGAACACAGTACAAATTTTTATGTTTAAACATAAAATAAGTCAAAATAAAGCAATAAACTAACATTCAATAAATTGATATGTGAGAAGAAGACTGATTAGAAGAAAAAGAACCAAAAGAAATACTACCACTTATCCTATTTCAAATGTGTCACACCTATCCTAAGTTCCTAACCCCACCCACGTGACTAATGCAAAAATCTTATACCTTTACCCTTTTTATATTAATATAAAATATGTACTTCTCCATCTTCTTCAATTCAACACTCTTCCTTATTTTGACATTTATGCTTCAAAACCTTCTTAGCATCCGATCCAATTATCCAAATGCTTTCTAAAAATGATTTTAAATTTCAGACCATAGAAGTTCAGGGGGGCCAATTCTGAAAAAATCTCAATAGCCCTATGTAACTCTGCCGCTGCCCACGCTACAATGTAGACTAGTTGGGCCAGTTGGGGGTGGCCGAGCACCCTCCAGCCCCCCCACTGGCTCCGTCTCTGCTTATGTATTGCAAAGTTGAAGTTAAAGGGTTGTCTGTCTCCTTGAGCATCTCCAATGCATCGTTTTGATGTATGTAAAAAGAATAGGGGTGGAGGCATGATTTTCTATGTTAACGAGGGTTGGTCTGGGATATATTGTATGCGATTTTGCAAACACATAGATAAAATAAGTTTACATCTTGAATATTGTATCTGTTGTCTCATAATTTATCTTTTGTATGTGTGTTTTTGTTTGAAGGTTGTAAGAGAACATGACCCATTGGGAAGAGATGTTGAGCTATTTCGTAGGCACTGGTATGCTGAGGGGAAACTAAAACCGTCCTCAAAAGGAAGCAAGGGAGCAGAACTTGTTGATGTCTAGTCATTAAAGACGAAGATTATAAAGTGGTAAAGACACGGTTTAGTGCATTTTTCGCTACAAATCTTCATTCAGTACTTCAAGCAGCAGGGATCGATAGTTTAGTAGTTGTTGGTATATCAACTTTATCTCAATCATACATGTCACTAAACCTTGATTATCGGTCAGATACTTTAACTTAGTTGCATCTCTCATTATAGGTGTTCAAACTCCAAACTGCATAAGGCAGACTGTTTTTGATGCTGTAGGACTTGATTACAAGTCTGTTACGGTTATTGTTGATGCAACTGCTGCCGCAACCCCTGATGTACATGCCGGTATGTTTGATTTTCTTAATTACCAACAAGAATCTGTTTTTCTCTGAACGGCAATAAATATGTAAATTAGCAAAGAGCTAGGAAATTATATACAAGGGAAGGTTAGAGCGTTACATGGGGTAAAAAGCCATTCTACCCGATTAAAAGACACATTCCTAGGTCTCATCTTAAATGATGTAAAACCAACAAGAATCTGTTAGCTAATCAAAAATGTGATAGTTATTTTTAATGTTATGTTTATAGTTTTCACCAAGTTTTTGCTTTGATTATTTTTTGGAATAACTAAAGTAGGGCCGAGCAAAACCAACCGAATCCCGAAAACCGAACGATGCCGACCGTCCCGAAAAACCGAAAATACTTGGTTCGAGATTCGGTTTGGGTTTTCAAGGATTTCAATTTCGGGATGGATCAGTTCAGGTCGGTTTGGTTCGGGATTTGGTTTGGGTTTTCCAGGATTTCAGTTTCGGGTCGGGACGGGTAGATTTCGGCCCGATGCTCACCCCTAAACTAAACTGTAGATCAACCACTAAGTTTGTTTTTGTTTTTTTGTGTTTTGTTTTTTTTTGTTTTTTTGTTTTTTTGTTGTTTTTTTTTTTGTTTTTTTGTTTTTTGTTTTTTTCTTTTAAATGTCACCCTTTGTGTCATAATCAGTATATATATCCAACTTACTACCTTTTTTTTGAACGATTATCCAACTTACTACTCTCATTTTCAAATTTTTTGACTAGCCAATGTTTATGACATGAAAAATATTGGAGTGGTAACTCCAACACTTGAGGAATGGTGCGAGCCAAGTACTTCAGTATAATGTTATTTTTGCTTAGAAACTCACATTATGGTTTTGTAATTTGTACCATATGTTTGATGTTCATATAAAGTATCTGTAAAACTGACATAATTGCTTGTCAGATCTAGGAGTGATTCATTTAAGAATGAGTGAATGTAAAACACTATGAGCTGTTTATGTAACTTTTATAATCCTCAATTAGATGGTGATGATGATATGGTAGTGATGATTGCAGTAGTAAAGTTGTTTGTTTAAAGCATGTGCAAAAGCATCTTATCTAGGCCCAACCCCATCCATCAAAACATGATTGAAACCTTAAAAACTATATCATCTTTTAAGTTGGCACTGTCAAAATGAGCAGTGGGCTGTGTATTCATATATATACATATAATTAGAGTCTGTCTATAATATCTATGCTAACAAACATTCAAAATCACTGAGTTTTCTATTCGTTGCTTTTAGAATGGTCACAACACTTATTATGTCCAAAAGGCTACACATATAAATGTCACATAAAAATGGAACCATACAAAGGGAGAACAAGGAGATTGAACATGAACTGAGTTTCAATGGATCCAAATATTAGTTCCTGTCCAATCGGCATTTAGTTAAGGCACATGTTAAGACATACTTAAAAAGCTTAAAACATTTCAGTTGTACTAAAAAGATGCATTTAATAGTTGTTAATACACAAGGGTGGCTCAACCTTCTCGGATGTCTAAAGCTTGTCTAAAGCGAAAGCTTTAGAACGAAGCTTTTTTATCAAGGAAAATACTACATCCACCTAAAGTTTACAAAATTTCAGCCACTCGCTGACATGGCAGAGTGCTGATTGGTTGATTTTTTGTGGGCCACAGAAAATCAACCAATCAGCACTCTGCCATGTCAGCGAGTGGCTGAAATTTTGTAAACTTTATGTGGGTGTAGCACACCTCTTTTATCAATATGTTATTTGCCGAAAAATTGTTTATATAAACTTTACCTTTCTAGCTTTTTTATGCGAAATCTTGGATTAATTTCTCAAAATCAATATGGTATATTATTTCATTTTCAATCTGTAAGCGAGCCAATAAATTTAATCTTTTGGTGATACTAATTTCGATCTTAAATAACTTTAAATTAAGTTTAGTTTTGAAAAAGTTCTTTTTGCCGAAGCAACTGTAACCAGAACGGTTAACATTATCCTATACGCCATATAAACATTTGGGAAAGAATTTAGATTTATAATATAGTTAAGCATAAGATAGGTGTAGCATTTTTCATATGTATAATTTCTTTCAAAACTCTTAGGGTCCGTTTGGTATCCCACTTTGGAGTGGTTTTGACTTGATTTGACATTTATAAGTTGTTTGTTTGTAATCTTGGGGTTAGAAAATGAGAGTGAACCCTACTAAGAGGAGAGGGAGTGGGTGCGGGGAGGAAGCGGGGAAGGTGAACCCCCGCACGGGAACACCACCGCCTCGCGGGGAACCCCGCACGGGGAGAGGTTTTGAGTGGAATTTTCACGCATGCGGGGAGGAAGAAAAAAGAGACGTTGGGGCTATTTTTTTTTTTTTTTTTTTTTTTTTTTTTTTTTTTTTGGTTTATAAATGTTCGTTGGTGCTGCTGGTAGAAAGCAAAAAAAAAAAAAAAAAAACATTCTCCCATTTACAAAAAGTGTTGCTATGTTGCTGTTGGTAGGAAGCAAAAAAGAAAACAAAATGGAATGTGGCACAGTAGCAGCGAGGGAGGGAAGAAGAAAAGAAAACAAGGTGGTTTTGGTTTTGTGATGTGTATTTTTGTGTGTGTGTTTTGCAGGTGTCGGAGGGAAGAAGAAAAGAAAACATGGCTGCTAGAAGATAAGATGCACTTTAAAAAAAAAAAAAAAAAAAAAGTGAATGAAGGGTGAGTGAACTGCTAGAAGATAAGATACACTAAAAAAAAAAAAAAAAAAAAAAAAAAAAAAAAAAAAAAAAAAAATGAATGAAGGGTGAGTGAAGGTGCCGCCCCCAAAAATGAAGTGAGTGAAGAGTGAGTGAAGGAAAAAGTAGGAGATGATGTGGCGGAATGGGATTGGTTGTGAGTTAGTGAAGAGAAATGGGTTGAGTGGAGCACTCCCCCCACCCTAACAAGGGGATACACAAATCCTCTCCTACTTGCTTACTTTTTGCTAAAACCCTCACTTATTTTTTTTTTTCCGCTTATTTTATTTTCATTTCTTGTCTTTTTGTTCTCCCAATTTGCTATTTTCACAAAAGAAAGTGATACTTACACCACCCTTTTGATGCACACACCACAATGTTTCATCATTAATGCACATGTTACAACATGTTATATGCATAATTGTGGTGTGTGTATCAAAAAAGTGGTGTAAGTATTACTTCCATTTCAGAAAATTAGGACCCACTCTAACATATTTTATTATTTACTACATAATTTATATATTTTATAATGTATTTTATCTCTCGTGACTCAAATCTAAATCCTAATCTTAATTCAAATCCTAAACCCATCTACAAACCAAACGGACCCTTAGTTCCAAAAATATATCTATGCCGACAACTATCTTTTAGCTTGTTATCATCAACTTATTTAAATTTTCAATGGAAAATAGTAACCTGAAAATACCTTCATACAATCTAAATTGATCAAATTTACAGATGAAATAGCTTGATATACAATGTATAAGAATAGAGTTCTAAATGTCTTTTCACCGGTTTTTATAGTTTCAGTGTCAACATTATCATCATATATCCGATTTCTACAATAGCTCGTTTTTCTTTCATATTTTCATTTTCATTTTCTTTTTGCGGATACAGGAGATGAGAGAAAGCTAGAAATAGTGACAGTATGTTTGTGAGTGTGAAAAATTAAATGTTGATTAGTTAATGCAAATAGTGTGAAAAATTAAATGTTGATTAGTTAATGCAAATGGTTTTTGATAAAATGACTTAATTTAATATTGCTTATTTTAATGGAAAAATGGACCTTTTTTATATTTACTATATAATATCTAGGGGCTTAGATTTCTACAACTCTACACTTGAAAAATAAAAAGCTCTAAATGTTTGAGACTTTATATATATACTAGGTATTAAATAATCTAGGCCTTTGAAAATTGAGGATATAAAGTCCTAGATTTACTTACTTTACCTTTGAGCCCACCACTATTAATACACGTCTAACAAGTCCAAGTATTTAAGAAAGAAAAATAAAGTTTTTTTTTTTTTTTTTTTTTTTTTTTTTTTTTTAAACGATCAAATTGACATATATTACATGCTATTAAGCCACAAGTTAGCTTACAAGTACTTGTATTAACTACCCATTTTCAAAAAAAATAAAAATAAAAAATGATAGATGTTGATATTTCAAAAGTATAACTCTTTGGTCTAGCGGTGTCAAAATGTACATTTAAAAAGAATTTTCGGCCAATTAAATGATTTCAAGTATCAATTTCGATAAAAATTTGTGTGCGAGACTGTCTCATCATTGCTTTTCATAGAAAATCAAAAGACAAAGTATTATATCACATTAAGCTCGTCCATAATTTTTAGTTTATTTCTTGAAAAATCAAGGAATATTTTATTCAACACAGCTAAAACATAGTACATGCTATAAGGTAGATTGCATTTCATAAAAAAGCCTCACACTATGGTTTGTCACTTTTTATTAGCCCTTTTATCATTGTTTAAACTTTAAAGTTAAACAATCACATTAAGTATCAAGAGTACGTAATCCACCTCACCAAAGTGGATGACCAATCGGGCGACAATCGTAAATTAGGACCTAAAAATGAATGAATATCATATAAGAAGAATCACCATGTTGTATCTGCATATATATAAAAAACGACACACTTCTAGCATTTTTTTTGATGCAAAATACGCAATCAAGTTTTGGCTATAAATTTATTTTTAGTTGATCGATATCATTACTAATCCATTAGATATTTCACTAGACATTGTTGAACATAATCAGTAAGATTCGTGGGTCGAAAATTTTAAGGGTTCTGGGCGGTCATCTGCTTCGCTAGCCCCTTTAGGACGGCACTGTGATAGATATATCAATTAGTTAAAGACCCGCAATTGAAAATGACACAGATTAGGACTATTCTAAGAATTTCAGATATGCACATATAACATATTTTACAGGAAAGAGATCTCTTTTGACGTATTCTCTTATATGTTAAGTACTTATGTATACTAGGAGTAGTATACAAATTTTAAGTTTGGATATATTTTTTTGCTTGCACTAGATGGAGTTCACAATATTGTATAGCACACGTCACAATCAACTTTGTAAAAGATATATGCCCATAAAAGATGTTTTGATTGTTACGCAATATGGTAAATAGACACATCTATACGTAACAGAGTAAATGTGATGGCCAAATGAGGAAGCTTACACTATTCTTGTCATGCGGTACAAAACAGAACCATTTGAAAATGCATGCACACAAATAGCTTTTTCTTTTTCTGTTTCTTTTATTACTAGTATATCTTTTGTGAGATTAGACTAATGCTAGTGTAACTACATTTCCACAAAATCAACCCAGACACGTCAACGCTAACTCAACTTTCTTTTTCCACAACTCCACCTCAACCACAATTAGCTAGTGGTGACCACAAAAGCAACCACAATTTTCTTTTTAAATTAAAATTTCATTCAATAATTAATTAAACGTTACAATAAATTATCAAGATAAATTAAAATACATTATGATAAAATTTAAACTGCTTGTTGATTTGTGTGTCACCAAACGTGTTCCACTAAATCGGCTTTAAGATGAAGGTGAGTTTGCTCGTCTTGTAAAAACACGAAAGTTAAACTATTTATATCATCATCTAATTCATTATCAAAGAAAAATTATTCGAAATTTATTTTTTTGAGTTGGTAAAAGAATAGTTAAATGAAGAAGAGAAGTATGAAAAAATGTATAATAGAAGTGGGTTTTCATAGAGTTAAAAAGGAAGATTTTATTATTATTATTATTATTATTATTATTATTATTATTATTATTATTATTATTATTATTATTATTATTATTATTATATATATATATATATTTTTTTTTTCGGTATTTCACACTTCTATCAAATATTCAGAACCATAAGGGTTTATTATTATTATTATTATTATTATTATTATTATTATTATTTTAATTTCAAATGGTCAAAAAATCCCATTTACTCTCAACGTTCAAAAAATTATAGAGAATAGTTGCAATTTTTTGGGTTGGTGAGGCAACCACTTTTTGGTAAAAGTTGCAAACCAACGTGTCGTTTAAAGCATTACTAAGAGAGGGGGTGCTTTTCTTTGTGGGGTTGTGGTTGGCAAGCAACGCCTACCAGCATCAATCTTATATATGTATGTTTCATATGTTACTTTGATGACCCATACCTATAAAAAGAAAGTTTAATTTGGTGACAAATCTACAATGATAGCAAATTTTTCTGTGGTTTATTAAAGTTAACAAAAAGCAGAATCTACTAAAATACAGTATAGTGATAAACAAGGAAAGCAACAGCCGGCCGCGTTGCGGCCTGGCGAGGTTTTTTTGCTCGGATTTGTTTTGCTACGGTGTCTAGTAAAGAAATAGGATAAATTAGTATACTTTTAAATTTTTTTGTTTTGTCACGTTGTTTAGCAAACAAAGGGCATAAATTAGTAACGATTAAATTATTATAATTTAACCGATTTGTCTTAGTAAATGATTTTTTGGTTTTGTTTTATTGCCATAGTTGTAAAGGAAATATTTTTTTAAGCCCTAGTAATTTTTATTGCTACATTTTAATGTTGTTGTTAGATTTTATAAGTGTTTATAGTTTTTGTGCTTTTAAAAGAATGGGGTAGATTTTTTCATAATATAAATTTGTGTAATGTTTTTTAAACACTATATCCGTGTACTTTGCTATCTCATTTTCACATACCTCTTGCCCTTTTTCTATTCGAAACCCTAATTGTAATCAGCTTTAATCAAAATGGCCACGTCACCTACACCGCATGCCATGGTGCATACCCCTATGTTCCAAAAGCTTAAGAAAGCTGCTGATTCCAATAACCTTGAGGATATCTTTCGCCTCCTCTTTAGCCAAGAATACACTGAAAATGAGGGGTTAATCATGCTGCTTGGGAAAATGTGGGACGATCTTGCTGAGAAGATTAAAGGTCTTGAAAAATTGATTGAAGAAGGGGAGGGTTTTTGTCCTTTTCATGAGGAGGGGGATACGGGTTTAGAGTTTATGAAAGATACATTGGACAGGGATAAGAAGGTTCTTGCAGCGTTGATTGTGGTGATGGATTTGGCTCGCAAAGGAAGGGAAGAGAAAAAGCTTCATCTGTCCTGGTTTGGGTGAATGTATGGCCTTCTTTTGTGGTATATTTTGGTGTTCCTCTGTTTGTCAATGGTCTAGGGTTGTGGTTTATAAAGATGGTTAGTGTTAGTGGTTGGCATGTTTTAGTCATTTCGAATATGTGATATAATGTAAGCCTTTAGGCAATTTTAGTGTGGCCATTGTATATGGCTGCCGTTTTTGTACGAATTCAGCTTAAAGGTGTTATTTATAAAAAGAACGGTTATTATATACTATGTTTCTTGTTTGTTTAATTTAATATTTTTTTCAATAGATTTTTGCTTGGTTTGGTGTGATGCTTATTGCAATAGTTTTCTGGTTTGTATAATGGGTCGTTATCAAATCCATGTTATGATCCATTAAGGCATAGGTATATCAAACACAAATTGACAATAGAAAGGCAGAAAACCGAATGAAATAGTAACTACATTCATACATAGACGCTAGTTCTTACCATGTTCAAAAGGTAGTTAAGTTTGCAACATACTCGTGACAAAAGAGAGCGGCTATGCAGCTTAGATAGCCATACATAGATAGATAAAGTTAACGTCCTATTTATTCGGATATATTATACAAAAGCTGCTAGGCATATATCTAGGTAATGGAAAGAGCAGTTTGGTGGTGTTTTTCAGACCATGTGATTTGTCATGTCTTTTTACGGTCCTTCTTTTTTAGTTTTCTTGGAAATCTTTTCTGTCGCTGCATCTTTTTCTTGCGAGAAAAGCATTATTCGTGCTGAAGCTTTTCTGGGACCATACACGGGTTTTGATTGTGTTGTCGGGCTGTTTTGTTCCTCTACTTTTGATGGCTGCAGTAAACTTGGGGCATGTTCTAGATGTGTTGATGCTTGTGGACTGACATCTGCTGAAGAGTCTGGAATTGATTCAGTTTTTGCGGGCGGGGTGGTGATCAGGTCTTCCTGTTTTGATGTTGGTGTGCTGAGCTTTGTCAAAGGACATGGAATGTTTTCATTTTCTGTAAGCAGGGCCGTGACCATTTGTTTTTCTGGTGTATTGATGATTGGTGAAGAGGTTTGTCCGATAGGATATGAAACATTTTCAAGGAGATTGTTGGGGCCTACTGTGAGTAACGGTGTGTGCTCTCGGGAGCATAGTGTAGCTGGAAGATTTTTCTTTGGCCTTCTAGTGCAAGCAACTCTGGTGGATATTTGTAGTGATCTTTGTTGTGCAGACTCTGTACCACGTCGTTGCAATCCTTAACCATTGAGTTTGCTTCGGTGCTAAAGCATGTTAAGTATACTTTGGCGGTGGCATCAGATATCAAGACTCTGAAGCAATAACTGTATAAAAATATAGAGATATCGTTTTTAGTATGTATAATATAGTTGCATTACTGGCAAAGTTTATAAATGTTTTGCTGACCTGCAGTTAAGATTTGTGTCAGAAGTTGATTCCTTGCAATGGGCATGTGGGAATTGGTCTGTTATTTTTTCCTTGCAGGTAAGGCATCTTTTATAATACCATGGTCTGTTGGTATCTAGCTGTTCAGTTGTGGCGTCGACAGTGAACCTCACATTCTGCGTATGCAAAATTGTTGAGATATCAGAAAGTTTTTTTTGATCATGTTTACAGTAGATTTGTTAATACCTGTTGGTTTTCGGGATTTTCTTCCAGAAGCTCATTAAGAGTCACTCTTGTTAATACAAATATCGCCTAAAAACGTTATTTATATTTTACGATCTTTGCTAAGTTTTGTTAATGACAAAGTATGAAATTTAGCTAAGAGTAAATCATCACTTGAAGTGTTTAAGTCTTGTTTAACTAATGTTTACATTTCCTTTTAAACTAAACATTGTTTTTATTTCTTAAATTAGAAAGTGTCTTGTCACATCACACTTATTTCTTAAAATAGAATTGTCACATCACATTCATGGAAAGTTTTGTCTATATGTATTTATGGCAAGTTATGTGTTTGACTTGCTTTCATGTTGCTTGCAAGTATCATGTTTGACTTACTTTAAGTGATGTGACATTGTTTGGTTGCTAGAAGTTATGAGACATGACATTGTTTGGTTTGGGAAGTTATTGCAAAAACCTACTGCAGACCCGGCGGTACCCTGGGGGTACACGGGCGGAACCCATTTGAGGGTTCCGCCTGATCCGCCGAGCACACAGTTTGGTTTGCTATAAATACCAAACCATTTGTTAGTTTTGGGTCATCACTTTAGGACATATTTTCACATACTCTCTCAACTAACTCAGTAACCTTTTGATTTGTGTGATTCTCTTATGTAGCAAGGGACTTCACACGATCATTCAAGAAGTTGCAAGCTTCAACTCTAAAGTTGCAAGTCTTGGTAGCTTGGTCATGTATAAGCTTTGGTAGTTTATACTTCATGTGTGTCTTGTATGTAGAAGTTATAGGTTAGTATTTTAGGCCTCAAAATACAAAGAGTGTCGGGAGTTGTTGTACCCTAGTAAAAGAACTAACGGGAGTGGTTGTACCCTTGGTAAAGAACTCGACATCTAGCTTTGTGTCGGTAAAAGTGTAAGCGACGTACGGGAGTGGTTGAACCCATGTAAAAGAACTCGACATCTAGCTTAGTGTCGGTAAAAGTGTAAGCGACGAATGGGAGTAGTTGTACCCTTGTAAAAGAACTCGACATCTAGCTTAGTGTCGGTAAAAGTGTAAGCGACGTTGTAAAGGTTTTCTCCGCCGGTGAAAGGAGCTTGTTGATTAGTGCTTATAACTCTCGAGTTGGAAACTCGGGGCGTGGATGTAGGGCAAGGAAAAAGAGTCCTTGTAGCCGAACCACGATAAACAATCGTGTTGTGGTTTGATCGTTTCTTTCTTTATCTTTGCTTATTACATGTTGTCTTTTAGTTATAATTGCTAACCACATATAAAGCTTTCCAAAAGAATTAAAACAAGTAAAGTTGTATTTATATCTTGAAACAAATGTAAAGCTTTTCAAAGAACTAAAACAAGCAAAGTTAGGATCATCACAAGTAAAGCTTTTCAAAGCATGAAACAAGTAAAGTTAGAATTGTTATTCACATGAAAAGCTTTTCAAATAATCAAACATATAAAGTTGTGTTTATATCTTTAAGCAAACGTCAAGTTTCTAAAAGGATATTTAAGCTAAATAAGAATCGAAAAAGCGGTAAACTATTCAACCCCCCTTCTAGTTTTCCACAATTGGCATCAAGAGCTACGTTACTCAAGATCTTTAAAATAGAATGTATTTTAAAACTTGGATCGATCCATGGATTTTGAAAATCTCAAAGAAGGGCAACCTATTCAAAACCCACCGCTATTTGAAAAAGAAAACTTACTTGAGTGGAAAAGTAATTTTGAAAAATATGTGAAATCAATTGATCAAGATCTTTGGCATACTAATTCTTTTGGTGATCTCAAACCAAAGAAAACAAGGTTTAGAAAACCAAGATAACTATTTTAAACTTGATAAAAATACTAAAGCTAAAACAATGATTTATAAAGCTTTAGTACCAAATATGAAAGAATGTATTTTTGTCAAATGGCTAATGATATTTGGAAAAATATGTTAAACTTTCATCAAAGAATATGTCAAGTCAAAGATGATCAATTTGATCTTACATATGAATTAGAGGTTTTAGAAAAACTAATTGATAGACACTTAGTAGAAGTTAATACATGTGCTACTAGTTTAAATGTTTTAAATGAAGGTACAAGTGAAGATGTGTACGTGTGTTTTGATGAACCTGCTTGCGTATCTTGGAATGTAATGGAAGTTGACGAAGACAATGATCCGGTAGTTTATTGTCAACTTATTGATACAACAAGCAAGGTGTTAGTTAAGGTGATTACTTGTGTCAAGCTCGTAGTAGTCTTGCTTGCGATTCATGGAATAACTCGGATGAAGATGAAGTCAATCATCCGGTTTGTGATTCTATACTAGATAAAACATCAAGCAAGGTACACTTTGAAACCAAACTCTTTTGCTTTGATTAATTTATACTAGAGTTTTCTAAAATAGAAAATGAGTCTAAACATTTGTGCAACATGAACCTAAAAGCTATCTTCAAGAATGAGTCTTCAAAATCTCTTAAGAATATCTTTGAAAAGAAAATCTTATTAGAAAATAAAATGTCTAAAATTAAAAGTAATGTTGAAATTAATCTAGAATGTAAATTATGTCTAGATTACAAACATGAAATTAAAATGCAAAATGAGAAAGGAAAAATTATTAGTTAAATTTGATGAAAGCTCAAAATCTCTCGAAAGATTGTTGAGGAGTCAAAGGTTGTTTAAAGATAAAACCGGATTAGGATTTAACTCAAAAGCACCATTAACTAATAAAACAAAGCAAGTAAAATTTGTCTAACCTTGAAGAGAGATTTAGAGATAATTCTATCTCTAATAGAAACTCATGATAAAAGAATTAAGATTATCATACTCCTTGCTTTTATATGATTGTCTAACCTTCTTGGATACATGAGTTATTGAGTTTCAAAGCATGTCATCAAACCAAGTTTTTACGCTTAAATGCTTATCCGCTTGATAGCATCTCTATGCAATTTAAAAGGTACGCATTACTTAAACTTGACTTTGGTTATATCTTGTATCTAGCATTATGTGCTCAAATATGTGTTACTTGTAATACTCTAGAGTGTCTACCTGCTATTTGTAAATAACTAAGATTAGACTCTATGCAACAAGGAATTTAGTCTTTAGTACTAGTAGGAGATATAAGGTGTTTTGGTTATTTAACCATCAAGAGATAAACACGAAAAACTCTTGAGTATGTCTCACTCAACTCTTGCTTACAAGTGAGCTAACTAAGAATTTCCTAAGTGTTAAAATGTCTAACACTTTTGTGATGCTTGCAAAACAAACCTTTGTTAAACAATTTTCTCAAACACCATACTTTGAGTCTTTAATTGTGTCTTTCTTCAATTACTCCTTTATGATAATCTCACATTAAAACACACAAGGTGAAATAAATCACATTAGCATATATTTGGATGTGTGTAAGAAAATGAGTTTTCAACATCTAGGATTTACACATCAAATGTGACACAAAGTCTCATGATGTTGTACCTCTTGGACTTTTTCAAAAAGAGTTCATAGTGTCTTAAGTAAGAAAACCCAAAGAGTCGAGGAGTCGTTGAATATGTCATTTAACGAGTAATCTCCTCCTTCTAAGATATTATCTTTGGTAGATGACAACTTAGTCGAAATAACATCTTCTCACATTGAGTCAAACATTGAATCAAGTAAAATTGACATAAGTTATAACACTTGATTTATAGGTCATAGTTGTGTCTAAACAAATTCAACAAAAACGGTTTTTGGAATTTAGAGTAAAACAACTAGTGAAACAAAATAAATGTTTCGAAGTAATCATGTGATTATAAGTGTCAATATTTGAAAGTCTTTTTGATAATAAAAGCAAGCTCCAAAAGCAAGAGATTTTAACTTAAAGACATTCCTAGTTGCTCTCTTGTTCTCAATAGTTAAGTTATTGATGACTTATCAAGAATGAGATTAGTAAATCCGTAGGTAAAAACTAAACATAGAGAAATGTTTGGAAGACTACTTGTTCTCATAACATTTAGATTCAACATTATGTTTAGCTTTTGTCTATGTGCTCGTGTTAACGAAGATCCTTAAACAACTCGTTAGTTGAGCCTAGTTGGATACATCATAAGGTACTACACAACTAGAATTATGGTCTCCCAAAAGAACGGGAATAGAAACCATAGTGTTTGACAAATGGAATTATGTCGGTAATAAGTTGATGAGAAAAGCACAAGTGGTACTTGCACTTTTATACTTACTTACCCAATGATTCTCCAAAACGCGTAAGATTCTCAAATTTGTATCGGATGGAGAAGCACAATCAACAAGCTCCAAGCAAACTCGTGTCAACAACGAAATTTATCTCATCAACATTGGAAGCATCGACTTCGGCAACAATTCAATCCATTATGTTCTTAGTCGACATATTGAGATCCCTCATCATCGCCTTGGTAAGATTGTTCATTGAGGAACGTCTTAACTAAGAAAGTCTTCTACGTCAACAATTCCATCAACGCGTTCACAAAATCTCTTGAATGTGAAGCATTCATAATTCCTAGGCTTAGTCAAAGACTCATAAGACCTAAAACCTTAGTTTTTGAACATTAGGTTAAAACCACAAAAATCAAGACAATTCCTTTTAAGTTTTTCCCTGCAGTACCTACGGAACCTTCAGACCATACGGGCGGAACCCAATTTTTGGTTCCGCCTGGTCCGCCAAAGCCACAGAATGTTTTATTTAAGTTCAAAACCAAACACCTCTTTACTCACAACTCCAACTTACCATCAACCCATAAGATTCACAAAATGAACAAAACCTCAAGCATCTTCCTCATAACCTTTCATCACTCAAACCTCAAACTACCAATGTGAAATGAGAAACCGAGTTATCCTTTGTCCTATCAATATCGAGTCATCCACCGTTTCAATATCGAGTTATCCTTTGTCCTATCAATATCGAGTCATCCACCATTTCCATGCCCTCAAAGAAACCAAGAGTCAATATCATCTTCACCAATAACTCCACCTAGTCATCTTCACAAGAAGATTCCACAATGTAACCAAACAAGTGTGTCATCCCCACTATAACCTAACCTATTAAGATTAAACCACCGTTCATGATACATAAACGTATGTTCACCCTTGTGTCACTCTTTGTAACAAAGGGGAATTGTCATATCCATACACTCATTAACATATTTGTCTATGTCATCAAAAGTCAAGTGAATTTCACTATGAAATGCGTCTTTTCCACTTTCTAGCAAGTGAAGAACACAAAGAACATATCCATGCTTCAAGTGTTGTCAAGCAATCACCACCTCATTTCACATATCCACTCTCGGTCGTCAACCATACTTTACCACCGTTCACCACATTGTTAAAACAAATGAAAAACGTCATTGAAACATCACTTGCATTACAAAACATTTTTTAGGCATCAAAATGAGTCAAGTCAACCGCACCTCCACATTGTTTTCATATAGGCACACACTAGAACATACACATTACAATAGTCATTTACTTAAATGTGAAATTTTGATTTTCTAGGAATCATCATGCCTCATCTAACTCACTACGACCACAAGAACACCATCAAGTACCTACCCAAACTCCACAAAACCAAAGGTCTCACTCAAACTCAAATCGTTGTCTTCAAAGCCTTAGAAAAACGATATGTCCCTAAGGGTAGAACCATTGACCCATCCTTCTTAGAAGGTACAAACCTCTATACGGAATTTGCCACAATCAACTTTAGAGTGTCTCTTAGAAATCAACGAGCCTATTTGTTCTAGGTTCATTTTAGAATTCTATGCATCCGTCACCCTCTCCAAGGATGAGTATGGTCGCATATCTATTAACTTTAGGGCTAGTAGTCATCAATACTCCTTCACTCTCGAGGAGTTTGCTCAAATCCTAGGTGTTCCAAACCGTGGTACTTGCATCTACTCCTTTTTCCGTTAGGCAACCCTTCAACCTTGTCTACTTCATGACCAAGAGAATGGCCGACATTCCCGTGTGAGGCACAACGGCTAAGCCGTATGTAATGCTCTTGACCCGTCTCTTTAGGTTCATCAACTCCTAGAGGTCTTCACCTAGATTACTCTATCATTCCACACACCTGTGTCCCAATAAGTGATAGGAGAGTCTATAAAGCCCAAGGAAAACATTTTCCAACTCTAGGCTTTGCCCAACTCTAGGCTCCCACCTCTAGAATACATTTTCCAACTTTCGGATATTCCAAATGAGTCGACGGAGTTCAAGCAAACAAAGGGGATGTTTAAAAACATCGAGAAATTTCTTGAAATGCTCAAGAAGAAGATTGACCGTCTATGAGAGCGGGTGTGTAGGAGTGTTTGGCACTAGGTGCTATTTGAACAATTTGGTCGTTTAAACATTATGTGGTATGTATTTGTGTGTTTTTAGGATATTTGGTACTATTTGGTACTTGTAGGAACTAACATTGATGCAGGAATACAACTTTTGGCAAGTTGTCAAATTTTCATGCTTATCAAATTTTCACTAAGTATAGTGAATTTCGTTAGCCCCCGATCAAAGTCTTATGATATGCGTGTTTACATATCTAATTTTTGCATTTCCTAACCAGGTATGAATTATATTTTTGGTTTTAGGACTTTTCGAAAATTTTGAAAATCGTCTCGCTGGTCAAAAACGCGGACTGTCTACTTTTGCAGCACTGGCGGATCCGGCGGATCCCAAATTTGGGTTCCGCCAGTGTATTTTCTGGGTTTTCCAGAATTGGCCCAACGGACCAGGCGGATCCCAAAATAGGGTTCCGCCTGTGTATTGTGAGGGTTCCGCCAGTCACCTGCAGAAATTTTTTGTCATTTTTCTTAAGTCCAAAACTTGTAAAGTGTCAAATCATTATCCCAAGTGAGAAACATCTTTCATTAACACCAACAACTATATTGGAACAAACCTCACTCACTAAAACAATTAGGAAGACACTTCCCGCCAAAATTCAAATTCAAAACATAACTACCCAAAGGAACCCTTTTAAAGGATCCTTCAAACCATTGAAACATTTTCAACCAAATCACATCCCATGATCACAAAGCATTGAGTGCATATGTTGATCTTTCACTCCACCCTATTCCATTGAATTAACATCAAATGATGTGACAAGGTCATGAAAATCATTTGAAACCTCATTCTTTGAATGGTACAACATCAAATCCAAACACCCATTTCAACACCTTTTCAACCTTATAAATTTGAAAGTTTTACAACAATTCAAATCACACCATAACCATCAAAATCCTTCTCAAAAACCACTAGGATTAGTCTCAAACCTTGTTGCTTCAACAAAACCGTCAAGTCAAGCTCATCATCTTCAAGTGATGCTTCGCTTAATATTTCTTCACCTATCCAAGATTTCCTTAACCTCACTACCTCAACACCATCCTCAACACATTTCAATACAAATGTGATCACTATTCAAGATTTGCTTAATCTTGCTACTTCAACACTTACACCAATGGAACTTTTCCATACACCACCAACATCACCACATCCACTATTGGAAACTTTTGAAAACCTATCACCTAAACCATCAAGCCCTCCATCATTGTCACCTTTTAACACCATTGCCCAAATGGAAACCCATCAACAACCAATATTTCAACCAAACGAGTCATTGGATGATGCACCTCATCCACCGTCATTGCTTGAGAGTTTGGCCTACCTTTATGCTAAATCCTCAATTTTTCCAAATGATCAAGGCCATACACACCTACAATCATTTGTGTTTTACCCCATTCACAAAAACCTTCATGGTAACCATTTACAAATAACCAAGCCTACACCATTTTGTTCAAACAACAACCACCACAACAACAATAACTACCACCACCTCAAGAACCTTCCCAACACTATTGAATATCTATTTTCTTCGTATAAGAAAATAAAAGCATCTCAATGATCTTCCACCAACAACCACCACCTTTCACAAATGAATAACCAAGATCATTGCTTAACCAAAATGAGTCTTTCGACCACAACCAACCACCACAACAAGAGTATCATCACCCAAAACCATTGTTGTGTCACCCTATCCAATAAAATGAGGTTTATCCTAAACCACATTGTGGGACGTCTCAAGTTTAGAGTCTCCAAAATGAAACAAAACCGTTTCTATTGGAAAATGTTGCTCATTAAAACCAACAAACCAAGTTTAGAGCACCAACACCATCTTAAGTTTAGAGTCTCCAAAATGAAACAAAACCGTTTCTTTTGGAAAATGTTGCTCATTAAAACCAACAAACCAAGTTTAGAAAACCAACACCACCTCAAGTTTAGAGTCTCCAAAATGAAACAAAACCGTTTCTTTTGGAAAATGTTTCACCATTTAAACAAACAAACCAAAACCGTGTCATCCCCACAACATTCACAATGAAACCCGATACATCCTCCACCACCTACTCTTATTCTCAAACAACCTTACCTTTGTTTTGGAAAAATGTTTCTCATGAAGGAAAATGATGATTTCCTTGTAGCATTTTATGTTCTTAGTTTATTTTTTAGTTTTTCTTTGTAGGATGTTGTCATCTTAATTTTGTGTCTTTGACTCTCTAAGAGTCAAATTTTTACAAGTTAAATGAAATTAATTCTACAACAAAGATTTGAAGGGTTTGATTGACCATTTAGGTATAATGAGTGAACTATACCTTGATATGGTACCATACATAAATCTTGTGCTAACCTCTCTTTTTGTAGGTTCATTATTCATGTTTTCCTTCCTTGAAAACTCCATTTAGGGGAGTAACATTCAAGGGGGAGCATGAGTCTTGCTTTATTCCGCTTCACAACTCTTAGTTGTGTTTTTAAACATGAAATGCTTTCATGACATATCTTGTGCGGAAAATAACTTTTCTTTTGTAGGTTCAAAATCCATGTCTCCACTCTTGGCACTCCATGTAGGGGGAGTATCGACCAAGGGGGAGCATGGCCATTATTCCGCTTCACTACTCTACTTTTTGTTTCGACAAAAAGGGGGAGAATTTAGAGTAAACTTGTTCTACTTTTAATATTTCCACTTCGCTAACTCTTTGCAAAAACAAGTTTTACTACTAACTTTATAAGACTTAACACTAAATCTCATGGCTTACTTTTAAATAAAGTTTATGTTTTGTCATCAACAAAAAGGGGGAGATTGTTAATACAAATATCGCCTAAAAACGTTATTTATATTTTACGATCTTTGCTAAGTTTTGTTAATGACAAAGTATGAAATTTAGCTAAGAGTAAATCATCACTTGAAGTGTTTAAGTCTTGTTTAACTAATGTTTACATTTCCTTTTAAACTAAACATTGTTTTTATTTCTTAAATTAGAAAGTGTCTTGTCACATCACACTTATTTCTTAAAATAGAATTGTCACATCACATTCATGGAAAGTTTTGTCTATATGTATTTATGGCAAGTTATGTGTTTGACTTGCTTTCATGTTGCTTGCAAGTATCATGTTTGACTTACTTTAAGTGATGTGACATTGTTTGGTTGCTAGAAGTTATGAGACATGACATTGTTTGGTTTGGGAAGTTATTGCAAAAACCTACTGCAGACCCGGCGGTACCCTGGGGGTACACGGGCGGAACCCATTTGAGGGTTCCGCCTGATCCGCCGAGCACACAGTTTGGTTTGCTATAAATACCAAACCATTTGTTAGTTTTGGGTCATCACTTTAGGACATATTTTCACATACTCTCTCAACTAACTCAGTAACCTTTTGATTTGTGTGATTCTCTTATGTAGCAAGGGACTTCACAAGATCATTCAAGAAGTTGCAAGCTTCAACTCTAAAGTTGCAAGTCTTGGTAGCTTGGTCATGTATAAGCTTTGGTAGTTTATACTTCATGTGTGTCTTGTATGTAGAAGTTATAGGTTAGTATTTTAGGCCTCAAAATACAAAGAGTGTCGGGAGTTGTTGTACCCTAGTAAAAGAACTAACGGGAGTGGTTGTACCCTTGGTAAAGAACTCGACATCTAGCTTTGTGTCGGTAAAAGTGTAAGCGACGTACGGGAGTGGTTGAACCCATGTAAAAGAACTCGACATCTAGCTTAGTGTCGGTAAAAGTGTAAGCGACGAATGGGAGTAGTTGTACCCTTGTAAAAGAACTCGACATCTAGCTTAGTGTCGGTAAAAGTGTAAGCGACGTTGTAAAGGTTTTCTCCGCCGGTGAAAGGAGCTTGTTGATTAGTGCTTATAACTCTCGAGTTGGAAACTCGGGGCGTGGATGTAGGGCAAGGAAAAAGAGTCCTTGTAGCCGAACCACGATAAACAATCGTGTTGTGGTTTGATCGTTTCTTTCTTTATCTTTGCTTATTACATGTTGTCTTTTAGTTATAATTGCTAACCACATATAAAGCTTTCCAAAAGAATTAAAACAAGTAAAGTTGTATTTATATCTTGAAACAAATGTAAAGCTTTTCAAAGAACTAAAACAAGCAAAGTTAGGATCATCACAAGTAAAGCTTTTCAAAGCATGAAACAAGTAAAGTTAGAATTGTTATTCACATGAAAAGCTTTTCAAATAATCAAACATATAAAGTTGTGTTTATATCTTTAAGCAAACGTCAAGTTTCTAAAAGGATATTTAAGCTAAATAAGAATCGAAAAAGCGGTAAACTATTCAACCCCCCTTCTAGTTTTCCACAACTCTGTTTCTTTTCTTTTCCTGCTCTGTATCCAGACATCGTTGTCGTTGCACATTGACTATGATTGGCGGGTCTATGAACTGCTCATACCTGCATTATCACATAATCTGACTTTAGTAGGACGTTATCTGACTTTAATATGTTGTCTTTTGTATAGGTGTGCCGCTGATGCAGCTTGTTAATGACTTACACATTCCGGATTTCGTCCGTTTCTGGTATATCCGGATTCAAATAGTATTTTGTTGCGGCTGTGTTTGATAGTTGTAGACCTGTTTGATTTGAGACAAAGGTTAGTGTATTATTTTCTTACCATGTATATATGAATAAATTAAAAGCCATACCGCCATAGTGTTTTACTAAACATGAAGTGACTGCTATAACAGCTGGTTTTTCACTGTTTTCGTATTCTTCCATGCTTAAAGTATGTGCTTTATCGTTCCATAAAGTAAATCGGACATTGTGGCCACTATTATAGAGAACTGGTTGTTAGTCTTTGGTAACATAAAAAATAAAACGTTAATAAAAATGTATTCTACTCACTCTAGATTTTGGATGCCGATATCTCTCCATTGCAGAATTTCATTTGTAGGTTTGACCAATTCTTGTACTCCGGTTACATATTGAATGCAACCAATATAATCTGTAAATAGGAACCGTAGCTTATAATATTTGATTCCATGATATGTAGTAAAAAAAATTAACTGATGTACCTGTTAAAAGGCCTTCTTTTTCGTCGATTTTGGAATATAGATCTTTGTACTGGCTGAATCTGAAATAATGGTTTGGAAACCCTGTGTCTGGTATTGGTTGAATATCTGTAGAGGTCCCAAAAACCAATGAGAGTGGATGCGGTAAGGTTTGCATCCACGCTTTTGCAGGTTGCAATCCATAACCCGTTATCTTGTAGGTTTGATTTATCTGCAGTGCGGCATCAAACCTAGGTTTCTCACGAACGTTGATGTTTGCCTGGATAGCCCCTCCCTGTAAATGCAATATTAGTCTATGTGTATGCCTTTGATTTTTTTTACATTTTAAGTGAATATGCGCGTATGACTATGTGGAAAACTAGAAGGGGGGTTGAATAGTTTACCGCTTTTTTTATTCTTATTTAGCTTAAATATCCTTTTAGAAACTTCACGTTTGCTTAAAGATATAAACACAACTTTATATGTTTGATTATTTGAAAAGCTTTTCATGTGAATAACAATTCTAACTTTACTTGTTTCATACTTTGAAAAGCTTTACTTGTGATGATCCTAACTTTGTTTGTTTTAGTTCTTTGAAAAGTTTTACATTTGTTTCAAGATATAAATACAACTTTACTTGTTTTAATTCTTTTGGAAAGCTTTATATGTAGTTAGCAATTATAACTAAAAGACAACATGTAATAAGCAAAGATAAAGAAAGAAACGATCAAACCACAACACGATTGTTTATCGTGGTTCGGCTACAAGGACTCTTTTTCCTTGCCCTACATCCACGCCCCGAGTTTCCAACTTATAAGCACTAATCAACAAGCTCCTTTCACCGGCGGAGAAAACCTTTACAACGTCGCTTACACTTTTACCGACACTAAGCTAGATGTCGAGTTCTTTTACAAGGGTACAACCACTCCCATTCGTCGCTTACACTTTTACCGACACTAAGCTAGATGTCGAGTTCTTTTACATGGGTTCAACCACTCCCGTACGTCGCTTACACTTTTACCGACACAAAGCTAGATGTCGAGTTCTTTTCCAAGGGTACAACCACTCCCGTTAGTTCTTTTACAAGGGTACAACAACTCCCGACACACTACGTATTTTGAGGCCTAAAATACTGATGGATCTAAACACCTTGAACTTGTGTTAGATTGATACTTTGAATTATATCACTAAGTATGCGGAATCTACTTAGTAACACTTAGAAGTATGATTATGAGTAAGACAATTCTGTATAAACAATATATGTAAACAAACTATTAGCTCCAATATTATTAATGATAATAATACGAGTGATCTTGATATCACTAGGGTTACACCTTGAAGCTCTAGAAAAACGTATGTAAACTTATAACCTAGGATCTCCTTTTATAGCACAAGGAGTCCTCTTCTACAAGATAAGTATAAAGCTAATAGAATAAGATATACACAAAATCTATTCTATATTTATCTAGACGCGTTTCCTAACAGTTATCTAATAAGCAGTGGTAATATATTGTTCTTGCAGTGGTAATGAGTTTCCACTGCAAGCACAATCTTCAGCAGTTGTAACTTCTTCTTTATCCGTGGTAACTGTTAGCATAATTCCCAACAATCCTCCCCTAACTTATGATTAATACATAAATCAATAAGTTTCTTCAAGTAATCAATAAAGATGAGGATATGGGAATTCTTCCAAACACTTATCTTCTTCTTCTTAACTCTTTATCAGCTCTCACACTTTGATCATAAATCCTTTGCAGCAAATCATCTATGACTTCAGTTCTTTCCCAACACCTAAGCTTCTCTGACAACATCACTGTTAATACTCCAGCTCTCAATGGATATTCTTTCTCAGCCAGCATAAAAACATCAACTCCATCTTGAGTAGAAACATGATGTACAGAACTTAAATCATAAAATTTCCACAAAGTTCTTGTACTATGAGCTTCAAATCTCCAATACCTATCACTTGGATCAGGTTCATATAATCTTCTGAAGTGAACCCATAATTCCTTAGCTTTGACATCAACAAGTTCTTCCTTCTTAAACTGATCTTGAACAATTTTCCACAAGGTATCCAAATCTTCTCTATCACAGCATCTAACAATGTCTTCAAAGTCTCTACAGATGTTTGTGACATTTCCATTTCTGATGATCTTCCAAGCAGCACCAAAATTATCAGAAAAGATTTCCCAACCAACTACTGGATATTTTGCTTGTAGAGGTTCAATGTTTAGCACATCAGTTTCTATGAACAACATGTTTGTAACTTGCTCTTCAGTCAACTTGCTAGGACCTTCTTCTTCTTGAGATGATTTCTGAGTCTTCAACTTCTTTGCTTCTTTTGATTCAAGACTCACTCCAGTCCTTTTTGTCTTCATAGATAATGGTTCTTGATCCATTGGAATGAATTTACTATCTTGTCTTTTGATTCTGTAGTAAATAACTTCAATCTGATCATGTGACATTCCTTTGAATTGACTCATCTTCATATTACCAACATGACAACAAAAAGTCTTCATCTCAGAAATAATTTGTGCCTTTGTAAGTTTCCTTGGCTTCTTTTGACCTTTTCTAGCATCTCCAATGATTTGGTCAAGAGCCTGCTGATTTTTCATTAGAATGAAATCTTTAAGTTGAGCAGACCTTTGTTCTTCATTCAAGGTTGTATTTGCAATCAATTCAATAGCCTTCTTCCTAATTATTTGATCATTGTTAATCAAATAATCAATCTCTTCTTCTGTAGGCACATAGGTAAACTCTGGAGGTTTCTCATACATGACAGTTGGTGAGAAACTTGAAATAGGTTTTGCCATAACAGCTTCAAGTTTATCCAACCTAGTTGCTTCCAGAAAGCTAGCAACTTCATCTTCTTTAATCTTTTTCTTTCTTTCATACTCTTCAGCTTGTTGTTGCTCTACTAACCTTGCATCAAAATCAATATGAGCTTGTTCATACTTAGAAATCTTCCTTGTCTCTTGATCTGAAGCAATTACAATATCCTTTCCTTTAACTAATCTTCTTCTGTCAGCTGCTTCCTCTGCAGTGGTAATTTCTTGACTAGCAGTGGGAACATTTTCACTTGCAGTGGTAAGTTGTTGATCAGTGGGAACTTGTTCTGCTTCAGTGGAAATTGGTTGAGCAGTTCCAACTAAATCATCAAAGTTAAAACCTGCATCAGCATCCATATCTTCAAAATCCAATTTCCTCCCCTCAATCTCAGCATCATCATTTTTTGCTTGAGCATCATCAGAATCACTAAGCTCAGCAAAGTCTTTATCAAAACTTTTACTCCTCCCCTTAAGCTCTGCATCTATTTTCCTCCCCTGTTTGGAAGAATCTCCCAAAACTTTACTAGAACTTGCAGAAAACTCATCTGAAGGTGAAGATGATGATAAGACAACCTGAGATCTTTTCTTCTTGAGATTCTCAACTTCATTCTGCAATCTGTGAATCTCATCCTTCAATGTCTTCAGCTCTGTGGCATGTTGTTGTTTAGTCTGTGCCAGATCTTTCTCCAGAGCTTGAACCTGCTTGACTAATTTGGTACAAATATCCATCAATTCATTTTGTGGCACACTGCCTTCATCACTTCCAGCTGTGTAACCTGCTGGGAGAGGTGAATCATGAGGCATTGATTCAGGCTCTTCCCTAGTTGGACTAGGATGAAGCCTTAAACCACCACTGCTTGTTCCTAAACCAAATGGCTCAGCAACATGCAATGTTGAGATGAGAGAAGTTGGCTGTTTAGACCTTCTCTCATAAGTGTGAGTGACTGCAGGGGTATGTTGAATTGGTGGAATAACAATAGTGGGTGTGTTTTGAGATGCAACTGGGATTGATGCATCCTCACCCTGTACTTGAGAAATTTTAGCAAGCATTTGAGGGAAAAGTGGATGAACCTGCCCATTCCAAAGTTCTGAAGCCTTAGACATATTTTGAAAAACTTTTGGCTTAAGAGTGGAAGGTTCATAAATTCTATTGTGAGGTCGCAGTTGAAACTCATTTAACACTGCTTGCACAAACCTTGGATACATCAAAAATTTATATTGACTCTTTACATTGCCTTTCATATTATTGAAAATAAACTTTGAAAAATTGAAAGTCCTATCTGTTGCCAAACAAACCAAAGGATAAGCCATGGTTGATGCAAATTGTTCAAAAGAAGTTTTCTTAGGAGTTAGGCAATGTAAAAGAGTATGAATGAAAAATCTCCAATGAGGGCAAAAACATCCTTTCTTAAAAGTAACTTTTTGTGCAGATGTATCATACCCCATTAAAGCAATATTTTCAAAAATATCTGAATTAGGTAATGTGATGATACCATTGAGATTATCCAATTGGAGAATCCTCCTCAAGGATGACTCAGTAACATCAATAGATACCCCATCAACTGTGGCTCTTAGAGCATCCACAGATTCTTGTGTGTCTCCCTGTTCAAGAGTTATGGACTCCACAGTGTTCCAGAACTGTTTGATATGAGAGACATAGATTGTGGGATTAATAGTTAAGGCATACCTTATGTGAGTTGTGTTTAGAAAATCCACAATCTGATGAAAAACAGGGCCACTCTTCTCATTCGACTTTTGTAAGTAGGCCACTTGGTTGTGCTCCTCAACAAATTTTAGAATCGCCATGATATTTGTGAAAAAGAGAATGAAAGTGTTAGTAATCAAGATAAAAATCAAGCCGTATGATAATGAATTTATACTAATAGGGTTTGAGGAAGTTGCGCAATGTGAATTATCTTTAGAAAGAATTATCTTTGGAAAAAGAATAATTTATAATAAGTAAGGAGATAATTCACAAAATATTTTACCCTATTAATAAGGAAAGACGGTTATTTTACAACGGCTAGTAAAAATTAGATTACTGACACAACAGTTGTAACGGCTAGTCATCAGTGGAAAAATTACTCTTGCAGTGGTAACTGATGAACTAGCAGTGGTAAAATTTTCACAAAAATATCAAAGAGCAGTGGTTAATAAAACATGAACATTTGCTGCTCTTATCATAGTTTTTAGCAAACTACCAGCTATCAACGGATTTGATATGTCTTTACCATTAGCCGTTTGCTATGGACTAGCTAACTCTTGATCACAAGGATGTATGGTGAGTTGAGAACCTAGTTTTTGGTAAACTATCAACCATAAACGGATTTGATAAGTCTTTACCAGTAGCCGTTTGCTCTGGACTAGTTGATTCTTATGTTGATTAGACATGGTGAATCAATAATCATTTGTTGTGTGTCTATGATACACACCTTATTACTCCAATTTCTCCAATAATATGGGTTGTATGCATCAGCTCAACTTAACCCATAAAACTTAACTCAAAGTCACTTTTTAACCAAGTTGCTATTCACAAAAATATCTTCCAAAAGTCAACCCGATAATAACCAAATTTACTCCTCCAACCTACCAAAACAAGTAGGAGTAAATATCCTTCATTAATTAGAATTCGACCTTGACTTTGCATATAAAAGGGGGCTCAACTTCTTTTATCTTTCATCAACAATATTCTTCAAGAAACACAATCCCATACAGCATCATGAGTTGGTTTCCACTTATCTATATCTCCTCTGATGATTCTTCTGATGAGGAAATCAGCTATTACTCAGATTCTGAAGAACTGTCTACTGGATGGAGTGGATATTTTCCACCAAAGTCTGCAACTGCCTCATCTTCAAGCATGAAGCCAAATAATAAGATATCAGCTGATCCTGCTCCATCTCTTGAGTTTCATTCTAGTTCTTCATCAGATGATGACAATGACCCAACTTTTGATCTTTCCAAGGAACTCCCAAAGGCTCTTACCACAGCATTGACATCTGCAATAAACAACATGAAGTGGCCAGCTGTAGACAAGCCTACTCAAGCACCAAGGCCTCCCAAGCAAGTTCTGGGACTTTCTTGTCCAAGGAAACAACTCTCTTTTGATGACAAGAGAAAGAAAATTTCCAAAGGCAAGCATCAGTATGAGGGAAAAGGAAAGAAACCTATGGAGTAGGTGTTAGGTTGTAGGTGCATGTCAGATGTAATGGTTTTCTTGTTTGGTGACAAGCTTTTGTTGATGGATGTGATGTACTTCTTCTTAATAATTAATAAAAATACTCTTTTCTGCTTGTTATTATCACCAATCTTTCCACTGTTGTATGTTAATTACCACTGTGCACTTGATAACTCTGCATACAAGTTAGTAGAAAACCATACATACAATACAAACAATATTAGTACCCAAAAAGTATCCTGCAACACTGAAAAAATATGTAGACATCAAAAGTTTATGGATTGAGCATTCCAATACCTGTTACCAAGTATTCAAACCTACCCACATCAAGCCCTTTTGTTAATAAATCAGCATAATTGTCATCAGTATGAATCTTGACAACATTAATAAGCTTTTTCTCAAAACAATCTCTGATAAAGTGATGTCTAATTTCAATATGTTTAGTTTTTGTGTGTTGCACAAGATTTTTAATAATGCATATGGTACTACTATTGTCTATATAGATAATGGTGTTCATGAAATTGTACCCATAGTCCAATAATTGATTCTGAAGCCAAAGGATCTGAGCACAACAACTAGCAGCTGCAACATATTCTGCTTCAGTGGTTGAAGTAGCCACCATAGTTTGCTTCTTGCACTGCCATGACACCAATCTACATCCAAGAAATTGACATCCTCCAGTAGTTGATCTTCTATCCAAACTTGCACCAGCATAGTCACTATCTGAGTATGTGATCAATTCCATTGGAGAGTCTCTTAGATACCATAATCCTAGATTAGGATAAGTCTTCAAGTATCTAAAAATCTTTTCCACTGCTGTCATATGTGATGTCTTTGGAGTCACTTGAAATCTTGCACAAGCACATACAGCAAACATGATGTCTGGCCTTGATGAAGTAAGATACATCAAGGAACCAATCATAGATCTGTAAGTGTGAACATCAACATTAGCACCACTTGCATTCTTCAACAATAAGTGAGTGGTCTTGTCAGCAGGGGTATTGGAAGATTTTGCATCAGTGAACTTGAACTTCTTGATAATCTCAGCCACATACTTGTCTTGGCTGATAAATATACCTTCCTTACTCTGTTGTACTTGTAGCCCCAAAAAGAATGTAAGTTCTCCTATAGAACTCATTTGAAATTCATCTTTCATTAGCTTCTCAAACTGTCTGCACATCTCTTGTTTAGTAGATCCAAAGATAATATCATCAACATATACTTGCACAAGTAGGATATCACCTTTGTCTTTCTTGATGAACAAAATTTGATCAATTTTACCTCTATGAAACCCATTATTCAATAAATAATTAGCTAAGGTTTCATACCACTTCCTTGGAGCCTGATGTAAGCCATAAAGAGCCTTAACCACTTTGTAAACTTTATTTGGGTGTTGAGGATCTTCAAAGCCTGGAGGTTGAGAGACATATACCTCCTCATCAATAGTTCCATACAGAAAGGCACTTTTAACATTCATTTGATAGACTGTAAAGCCCATAAAGGATGCATAGGCTAAAAACAATCTAATAGCCTCTAGTCTTGCAACAGGAGCAAACACTTCTTCATAGTCAATACCCTCCTCTTGAGTGTATCCTTGAGCAACCAATCTAGCTTTGTTCCTGATTACAATGCCTCTTTCATCTTTCTTATTTCTGAAAACCCATTTAGTACCAATGACCTTCATACCATCAGGCAAGTCACAAAGAACCCAAACTTTTTGAAGTTTAAACTGCAACAACTCTTCTTGCATAGCTTCAACCCAACTAGATTCTCCTAGAGCCATATATACATTCTTAGGCTCCATCTGTGAGATAAAGCAGAAAAACAAACATTCATTCTTCTGACTATGTTTCTTGGACTTATACACTTCACTTATGAACCCATGAATGTCATCTTTCTTTGTCTGTCTTCTAGTCTTCACACCTGATTGAAGTTCACCAATAACATTATCAAGTGGATGCACTTTGTGAATGGTAGACTGTGATGTGCTAGGAATATCATATGTTGTAGGCATGTTTGAGATCTCTACATCATCACTTGGTGATTCCTGAGAAGTATTATCCACATTTGGACTTACAGTGGAAACTTCTGGTGTAGTAGTGGGAATTGAGTTACCACTGCTAGTAGGAATATCTTTATTCACAGAATCTGCATCACTTGGTTTTTCAGAATTATCACCAAAGTCCCAAAGTGGCATTACAATTTGATCTTCATCATCTTTGCAAGCTTCATCTTCATCAATGAATTCTTCTGAATCTTCAAGATCTTTGTCACCAGTACTTGAAGTGAGAGGAACATAATTCATTGTATTTGATAATGTTTCAAGATCAAATAGCCAATCTGGACCTGAACCTGCCATGTTTGCTTTATTCTCAAGAAACTGAACATGCAAGTTCTCTTCAATCTTCTTTGTTCTTAAGTTATAGACTCTAAAAGCCTTGCTAACCATAGAGTATCCAACAAAGAAGCCTTCATCTGACTTTTCTTCAAATTTGCCCAGATGATCAATGGTATTGAGAATAGTAACATGACACCCAAATAGCCTCATAAACTCCAAAGTAGGAGGTCTTCCTCTGAACAACTCATAAGGTGTCTTGTTCTTTGTTTTGACCACTAAAACTCTATTTTGAATGTAACAAGCAATGTTAACTGCTTCAGCCCAAAAAGTCACTGGAAGCTTGGAATCAGCTTACATGGTTCTAGCAGCCTCAATTAGTGTTTTATTTCTTCTTTCAGCAACTCCATTTTGTTGAGGAGTTCTTGCAACACTAAATTCTCTTTTAATACCTTTATCTCTGCAGAAATCATCCATAACTTTATTCTTGAACTCTGTCCCATTGTCACACCTGATGATCTTGATTTTCTTTTCAAATTGATTTTCAACTTGAGTGATGAAAATCTTAAGGATGCATGTGGTTTCATCTTTGGTACTTAAAAAGAAAACCCATGTGAATCTACTGAAGTCATCAGTTACAACAAGACAATATTTCTTTAAATTGATGCTGCTCACAGAGGTAGGACCAAACAAGTCCATGTGCAGCATAAAGAGTGGATGATTGATTGAATTGAATGCCTTGGTTTTGCATGAAGCTCTGTGTTGCTTTCCTTTGAGACAGGCAACACAAGTTTGGTCATTTTCAAATATTTTCTCTGGTAGTCCTCTGACAAGGCCATCTTTCACAATCTTGTTGATGGTCTTAAAGTTAACATGACCAAGTCTTCTATGCCAAAGCATTGATTCATCCAAAGTGGCTTTAGTAAGCAAGCAAGTAACATCATTATTAGCCACTATGTTCTGCATATCAATGCTATACAAATTTCCTTTTCTAGGGATTTTAAGCAAAATGTCACATTCTTCTGGAAGCTTATAATCCTTAGATAAGATATAGCATTCATCTTCTGTGAATAGAACTCTATGCTGTTTGTCACACATCTGTGACACACTGAAGAGGTTGTACTTGAGCTCTTTCACATACTGCACATCTTCAAAATCAATGTTTCCAGCCTTGATTGTTCCTTTGCCAGAAACTTTGCCACCAATTCCTCCTCCAAAACTGACAAATTGTCCATCATAAGGTTGAAAGTATGAAAGATAAGACTTATTGCCAGTCATGTACCTGGAACATCCACTGTCTGAGTATCCTTGATCATTAGAAGTCTTTGAATGTCCCTGCATACAAAATAAAGGAATTAGTTCCTTTTGGGGACCCAAGCCACAAATGACTTGGATCTGCCTCGTGTATCAATATAATTATATCTATCAAAGGTCATTGATACACCATTGGGATTGTTTGAGGTGATGGTTCCTTTTGGTTTCCATTCCCAACGAGCTGAGGCCTTAACAGCTTTTCCCACATTTACCCTTTTCTTGTTAACAGACCTATCAGTGGTAACCTTTGGCCTTGCAGTGGTAACTGCTGCCTTAGTAGTGGAAACTGCTGGCTTAAAAATTTTAGGTGCCCACTTCTGATTATGGTTAACTTTCTTTTCAAAATAAGTCTTTTTCCCTGTTTGAGTAGATTTAACAAAAGTAGTAACAGGAGACTTAGGATAAACTCTGTTGTTATGTCTGGCAGTGGCAACTGCTGGTCTAGCAGTGGAAACTGCTGGTCTAGCAGTGGAAATAGGTTTGATGCCAGAATGAAGCAAAACAGATCTGGGAATCATCTTGCTAAGTGGATTTGGGTGAGTTAAGTTATTAGCATTGTTTCTATTCACCCAAGTATTCCTAAACACTTCCCTTCTTCCCAAGTGGTAGGTATAGCCTTTAGCTAAATGGTCAAAGCTACCACATATATGACAAGGTTTGTTGTTAAACACAAAGTCACTACCAAATTGCCTAGATTTAACATGATTCCAACTCCTCATATTCCCTCTAGGAGTTGGTGATCTACTTCTGTACATCTCTGCATATCTAGTAGTTGGCCTAGTGAAATTAGGTTGTGACCTAGACTTCTCTTTGACTATATCAGGAATACTTTTCTTAACTTCCACTTTAACATTCTCAGGAACACTAGGTTTAGACTCAACATTTAGATTTTCATCTTTAAGAGATGAGTCACTTGCACTATCAAAAACATCAGCCTCAACATGAACCTTTTCAATTTCAACTGGTTTAACAAATTTTGGTCCATAGGTCATGAATGGTTCCTGGAATTCTTCTAAGCCTGTGTGAGCTAAGTCAATGCCAGGAGGTGCTGGAACACCTCTTAGAGGTGGTGGAACAGTTTTGTATCCAAGACCTGATTTAGCTTTGCTCACAATTTGGGCTTCCCAAATTTTATCAATACTCTTGGATTGATGATCCAAGGTTTTCTTAGTAATCATTATATTCTCACTAGCCACTTTAACCTTTTCTAGTTCTTCTCTAAGAACCTTATTAACAGCAACCTGATAATCTAAGTCTCTTCTTAATACTACAATATCATCATTGAACTTAGATTCATTTGCCCTATAATGCTCTAATTGTGTTTCTAAAACTCCTAGGCCTCTTTTATGATTTGATAAGTTATAATTAGTATGAGTTAACTCTATGTGTTGCTCATTAAATTGTGCTTTAAGTTTCTCATACTCTTTTAAGGCCTTACAGGTTTTAGAACAAGCATTATCAATTTGTACCTCAGAGTCAGAAAAAGCCATTAGTGCAAGCTCTGTATCAACCATTGCAGACTCTGAATCATCATCCTCCTCCTTAGTCATGAAGCTCCAATCAAAGCTCACTCCATCAATGGCCAATAGCCCCTTTGGCTCATCAGTAGTAGGTTCCTTCTTCTTGTCCTTCTTGTACCAAGTTGACCTATTATCAGACTTCCTTGGCTTCCTACACTCTCTGGCAAAGTGCCCCTTTTTATGACAATTGTAGCATTCCACCTTCTTTTTGTCAAAACCTACTCTTTCATCAGCACTGATGTTGATTTTTCTTCCAGTCTTCTTCCAAAACTTCTTTGTCCTCAAGCTTAGTAATGCTACTTGCCATTTAATATCCATCTCCTCCATATCATCTTCATCAATTTGATCCAGATCCTCATGATTGAGAATTGAACCACCCACTTGACTTGATATAAAGGCATAAAAGGTAGTATCACTAAGCCCTGCAATCTGTTTCTTTGAGCTAACAGTGGAAATACTTCCACTACCAGTAGAAACAACAATGTTAGCACAATCATCATCACTATCACTTTCTTCATCTGAACTATCATCAAGAGATGATGATATAAGTGCTACACTTCCTGAACTAGAACTTATTTTGCCAGCTTTCTTCAGTCTTTGTTCAATAACTTTGAAGTTATTGTCCAAATCATTAAGTTTCATGGTCTCCAACTCTGGCTTATCTTCCCACACAGCAACATTTGTTCCAAACTCAGAGGGTAAGCTTCTTAAGAACTTTAGATTGAGGTCTTCTCTTTCCACCTCAATTCCAAAAACAATGAGTTGAGAAACAATCTTTTGTAATCTTGTGAAAATACTATCAAGAGATTCATTACTTGATGAACCAAAATTTTCATAGGTTTGCTTCACAGAGTCTTTTGAGTCTTCTTGGTAGAATCATTACCTCCAAAAACTTCACAGATTTCATCAAAGAGAGTCTTTGCAGTCTTGAACTTGCTGAATGCTACAACTTGATCTCTTGGAAGTGTCATCAGCAACAAACCTCTGGCCTTCAAATCATTCTTTAGTTGAAGTCTTTCATCATTAGTAACAGGTCCAACATTAACCTTAATCACTTCCTTGCCACCAACCATCTCTGAAGTAGAACCTGGTTTGAAAGAGTTTCCAACCATGATGATCTCCCAAAGTGTGTAATCTTGGACCATAAATAATTGTTCTATCATTAGCCTCCACATCTCAAAGTCATTCAACTTAAGCTTTGGAAGCTTAGCAGCAATGTTTGAGTTACTGGTTTCTGTCTCCATTGAATCTTCTGAGTGAACTTGAGTCTTCTAAATCAAAGTATCAAAGCCTGTCTCTTATACCACTTGATGGATCTAAACACCTTGAACTTGTGTTAGATTGATACTTTGAATTATATCACTAAGTATGCGGAATCTACTTAGTAACACTTAGAAGTATGATTATGAGTAAGACAATTCTGTATAAACAATATATGTAAACAAACTATTAGCTCCAATATTATTAATGATAATAATACGAGTGATCTTGATATCACTAGGGTTACACCTTGAAGCTCTAGAAAAACGTATGTAAACTTATAACCTAGGATCTCCTTTTATAGCACAAGGAGTCCTCTTCTACAAGATAAGTATAAAGCTAATAGAATAAGATATACACAAAATCTATTCTATATTTATCTAGACGCGTTTCCTAACAGTTATCTAATAAGCAGTGGTAATATATTGTTCTTGCAGTGGTAATGAGTTTCCACTGCAAGCACAATCTTCAGCAGTTGTAACTTCTTCTTTATCTGTGGTAACTGTTAGCATAATTCCCAACAAATACTAACCACTTACATCTATATACATGACACACATGAAGTATAAACTATCAAAGCTTATACATGACCAAGCTACCAAGACTTGCAACTTTAGAGTTGAAGCTTGTAACTTCTTGAATGATCTTGTGAAGTCCCTTGCTACATAAGAGAATCACAAATCAAAAGGTTACTGAGTTAGTTGAGAGAATATGTGAATATATGTCCTAAAAGGGTTATCTAAAAATCAAGTTATGGCTTGGTATTTATAGCACACCACACTGCATGCTTGGCGGATCAAGCGGAACCCTCAGATGGGTTCCGCCCGTGTACCCCCAGGGTACCACCGGGTCTGCAGTAGGTTTTTAAAATAACTCTTCAAACCAAACAAGGTCTTGTCTCATAACTCCTAGCAACCAAACAATGTCACATCACTTAAATCAAGTCAAACACAAAACTTGTAAGCAACATCAAAGCTAGTCAAACACATTTCTTTCCATAAATGCATAATGACAAAACTTGCCCTAAGTGTGATGTGACCTTACTATATTAAGAAATAAATATGATGTGACAAGACTCATTTTAGTTTAAGAAGTAAAAACAATGTTTTGTTTAAAAGGAAATGTTGACCTTAGTTAAACAAGACTTAAACACTTAAAGTGATGATTTACTTATAGCTAAACTTCATACTTTGTCATTAACAAAACTTAGCAAAGATCGTAAAATGTAAATAACATTTTTAGGCGATATTTGTATTAACAGACTATTTTTATAGAACAGGGCATTGTACCTGCTGGTCAATGAACATGCAACAGAAAAGAGTTGGTTTTCCATGCTTGTTTGTGACTGTCCACTTGCGGAATGCCTTTACACGTAGGACCTTGCCTATGTTCGATGGCTTTATGATCGCAAGACTGATAGTTTCTGATTTTGTCATGATTTCTTTGCCTGTATACGTTGCTGACGTGACTATGCTAGACTGCTCGTCCATTTTCCTATACAAAATCGATTGTATATGTGTTTGCATTAGTCTAACATTCATATGCATCATGCTAAGGTATGTGTTACTCAAAATAAAACATCAATGTGTTTATGCAGTAAGAGTAGTAGCACATGTAAACTAAGCAAATAGCTATAGCAATAACAGTAATATCACATGTAAATTAAGCAAGCAAGCAAGAATATTAAAGTGAGCAAGTAACTAAAACATGAATGACCTGTGCAGATATAACTAAGTCTAAAAAATCCTTGTAGACTAAAACATGAAGCGGAAGTAACCACTAGCTCCCCCTTGGACGATACTCCCCCTAAATGGAGTGCCAAGAGAGGAGACATGGATTTTGAACCTACAAGAAAAAGCTTAGTTGTTGCACAAGATAAGTCATGAAAGAATTTCATATTTAAAACACAACTAAGAGTTGTGAAGTGAAATAGTACAACACTCATGCTCCCCCTTGAATATTACTCCCCTAAATGGAGTATCAAGGAAGGAAAACATGGAAAATGAACCTACAAAAAGAGAGGTTAGTTTTTAAAGCACAAGATTTATGTATGGTATCATAACAAGGTATAGTTCACATATCATACCTAAATGGTCAACAAACAAAGAAAACCTTGTAGTGTAATGAACTTCATTTCATGTAAAATTTAGACTTCTTAAAAAAGTCAAAGACATGAAATTTTGATTACACTATCCTACCTCTAGAAATAAAGAAAAAGCTACAAATAAGCTACGACCATAAAAAGCTACAAGGAAATCATCATTTTCCTTTGTGAGAAACATTTTCCAAAAACAAGGCTAAGGTTGTTTAAGGGTGAAAATGTGGGTTGTGGTTGTAGCGGGCTTTATTTTGAAGGTGGAAAGGATGACATGGTTTTGGTTTGTTGGTTTATATGGGAAACATTTTCCAAAAGAAATGGTTTTGTTTCATTTTGGAGACTCTATGGTTGAGGTGTGTGAGACGAGGATTGTAGAAGATCCAAAATGTGATTTAGTATAAACCTCATTTCTTCGGATAGCTCACGAATTTCCCTTCGACACCCTTCACTAATGTGAGCGCTTCTTTCGCAATGATTGCAATCATGGCGGGAAAGGTTTGGTGGAAGGGTGGTTTGAAATGTTGGTGGTGGATGGTTTGAACTTGAAGGAGCAAAGGTGTAAGGTTGAGATGTGTTTTTGCTTCCTTCATTTGTTGATTGAAGTGTTGTTTGTAAAACCATGATATGGTTGATTTAAGAGTCAACCATATGTTTGAAGGCATGAAGGTGGTTTAAATGAGTGTCAATCTCATTATGAAGGTTTGGAGGTTTTTCCCACATGGATGCTTCTATTTTCTTATAAGAAGAAAGTAGAGACTCAAGATGTTGGGAAGGTTCTTGTGGTGATGGTTGTTGTTGTGGTGGTGGTTGTTGGTTTTGAACAAAATGGCGGAAACTTGGTTCGCCGATAGGATTTTCATGAAGGTCTTTGTAAATTGGGTGAAACACAAATGATTGTGAGTGGATATGACCTTGATCATTTGGAAAAATGGATGGTCTAGCATAGCGGTAAGCCAACCGTTCTACTAATGATGGTTGATGGGGTTCATCATCTAGTTGCTCACTAGGTTGTTGTTGGGTTTCCATTTGAGCAATGGTGTCATAAAGTGACAAGGATGGTGGACTTGATGATTTGGGTGATAGGTCTTCCAAAGTTTCCAAATAAGGTAATGGTGATGTTGGTGGTGTATGGAAAAGTTCCATTGGTGAAATTGTTGGTGATTGAGGTGATGAGGTTTTTGATAGTTGAGCTTGTTGAGAAGGTGATGATGAATCACTTGAAGGTCTAGTTGTTGGAGGAATGGTTGCCATGTTTGTGTAGCAATGTGTTGGAGTATCAAGATTTAGCAATTCTTGAAGGGTAATTTCATTGGTATTACAATGTGTTGGGGATTGTGTTGAGGTAGTGAGATTAAGGAAATCTTGGATAGGTGAAGAAATGTTAAGTGAAGCATCACTTGAAGAAGATGAGCTTGACTTGACGGTTTTGTTAAAACAACAAGGTTTAACACTAATCCTATTGATTCTTGAAAGGGATTTTGATGACTCGGATGATGTGTTAGATTTGGTCATTTTCAAAGGTGTGATTTTGATGTTTTGAGAGAAGAAGTTTTGATGGTGATGGTGTGATTTGAATTGTTGCCAACTTTCAAATTTATAGGATGAAGAGGATGTTGAATAGAGTGTTTGGATTTAATGTTATACCATTCAAGGATTGAGGTTTCAAATGATTTACAAAAATTTCATGAATATGTCAAATTAATGTATGTCATTCCAATAGAATGAGATGGAGTGAAAGACCAACAAAAGCACTCAATGCTTTGTGATCATGGGATATGATTTGTTTGAAAAATGTTTCAATGGTTTTGAAGGATCCTTTGAAAGGGTTCCTTGGGTTGGTTATGTTTGAATTTGAATTTTTGGAGGGAAGTGTCTTCCTAATTGTTTTAGTGAGTGAAGGTAGTTCAAATATGGTTATTGAAGTTAATTGAAGATGTTTCTCACTTAGGATAATGGTTTTGACACATTACAAGTTTTGGATTTAAGAAAAATGGAAAAATTTTCTGCAGGTGTCTGGCGGATCCCTGAGAAGACACTGGCGGAACCCATTTGAGGGTACCGCCTGGTCCGTTGGGCCATTTCTGGAATTCCCAGAAAACACACTGGCGGACCCCAATTTTGGGTACCGCCAGATCCGCCAGGGGTAAAAAATTAGGCAGTCCACGTTTTTGACCCGCGAGACGTTTTTCAAAATTTTCAAAAACTCCTAAAATCAAAGAGATAAGGCATTTCTGGTTGGGCAATGCAAAAATTAGACACGTAAACATGCATTTCATGGGACTTTGACCTTGAGGTCGAGGATTTCAGTATACTTAGTAAGAATTACCATAAGCATAGAAAAAAAATGACAAACACCTTAAACATTGTCATTATGCATAAAATTTCATACAAACATAATCCAACAAACATAATAAACCATGAAAGTGAAAAACACATAATTCACATAGTTTTAACACAAAGACGCTTCTAAAGCATTCATAAGCCAAACACTCCTTAATCTTCTCACAACCGGTCTATCTTCTTCTTGAGCTTGTTTAGGTACCTTCCAAAACACTTGAACATTCCTTTGGTTTGCTTGAATTCTTCGGAAGCATTGTCAATGATGGGGAGAGCTTGAAGGTATTCTAAAGGAGGTAACTTAGAGTTTGGTAGTTTATCATCGTCGCTCATGCCGGATGATGATGATGATGGAGTAGGTGATCTAGTACGTTTGCCCTTATTTTTGAAAACTCGTTTATCACTTAAAGGAACGAAGGTGTGAGGAATGAGAGCGTAGTCAAGGTGTATTCCACTTTCGTTAGGAGAAATGGGCGAGATTGCTCTAAAGAGGCGGGTAAGAAACATTCCATATGGAAGAGCGGTTGTTCCGACCAAGGATATGTCGGCCATTCTTTTGGCTAGGTAGTAGGCTAAGTTGAAGGGTTGACCGGTGGAAATGCTATAAAGCATGTAGCATAGGCATGTGTTGATGTGATCTCTATTTCCTATGGTACTTATGACATTAGCCCTAAGAATTTCTTCCCACTTCCTAAATTGTGGGTTAAGCTCATTGAGCTCCATACCAAAAGGATCCTTATCTACAGTATTCCCCGAACGGTTCACCCTAGTGGTAGAGGTTCTAACAAAGAGGTGTTCCTTAATAGTTTCCTTACTAGCAAGAGGTGTATCATATGGATAAAAATGATCAATAGTATCAAGACTTGAAATGGGTCACTTATCCGTGTAGAGGCAAGTTCCCTCATTTGGTACACCAAGAATTATAGCTAAGTCTTTTAAATCCATATCATGTGATATTTGATTCGTTGTGAAGTTTAATGAGATCCTACCACCGGCACATGAGGAAAGGTTTACGGTTGCATAAAATTCCAAGATGAACCTAGGACAAATGGGCTCATCTAATCAAGGAGACAATCAAAGTGAATTGCGGCAAAGTTTTGCCGAATAGATGTTCCTTCTAGAAAGGATGGATCAATGGTTCTACCTTCGTGAACATAGCGTTTTTCTAATGCCTTAAAGGTTTCTACTTGAACTGAGTTGAGACCTTTGGTCATATGGTGTTTGGGCATGTATTAAAGAGTTTCTTTGTGATCGGATTTGTTTGCGGGAGGCATGTTGATTCCTAGAAAACATACAATTGTATGTTAATGACTTTTAACAACGAGGATGTTCTAATATATTCTTATATGCAAGACAATGTGAAGACATGGTTATCTTGACTTATTTTGATTCCTAAATCGTTTTGTTATGCAAATTTTGTTGTAAAAACAAAAGATAACCAATACTCTCCTAATTGAATGTGTCTTCGATTGAATGTACCCGAAAATACATATTAGTTATGTATCCCCTTTAGCATTCAAGAGATAGTATGCAAGTGATGTTTAAATGATGTTTTTCATTTGTTTTAACAATGTGGTGATGAATCATGTTGCAATTTGAAAAATAATGCACTTGGTGTGTTTGGTAAATTAAAGTAACAATGAAAAGATACATTTCTTAACTAATGAAATACATAATTGACTAGCCACCAAGTTTTTCATGAATCATGAAGTTTTATGCAAAAGCCCTAAGATTCTAGTTAATGATTGTAAGCAAAAATGTTATGATTAAATTAAAAATGCAATTGTGATTAGAATACTTACAAAGTTAGTTGGATTGGAAGAGATTGGATTAGAAGCCCTAAAATTCGTGAGGATATGTGTTTTAGAGAGGGTGATGCTGTTTGTTAGTTTTTGTTAAGACTTAATAGGGTGTTTGGCTTTGAAATAAAAAATTTAAACATTTTGAGGTTTGGCGGACCAGGCGGAACCAAAGAATGGGTTCCGCCCGTATGATCTGAAGGTTCTGTGGGTACTGCAGGGAAAAACTTAAAAGGAATTGTCTTTATTTTTGTGGTTTTATCCTAATGTTCAAAACTAAGGTTTTAGGTCTTATGAGTCTTTGACTAAGCCTAGGAATTATGAATGCTTCACATTCAAGAGATTTTGTGAACGCGTTGATGGAATAGTTGACGTAGAAGACTTTCTTAGTTAAGACGTTCCTCAATGAACAATCTTACCAAGGCGATGATGAGGGATCACAATATGTCTACTAAGAACATAATGGATTGAATTGTTGCCGAATTCGATGCTTCCAATGTTGATGAGATAAATTCCGTTGTTGACACGAGTTTGCTTGGAGCTTGTTGATGGGCTTCTCCATCCGATACAAATTTGAGAATCTTAAGCGTTTTGGAGAATCATTGGGTAAGTAAGTATAAAAGTGCAAGTACCACTTGTGCTTTTCTTATCAACTTATTACCGACATAATTCCATTTGGCATACACTATGGTTTCTATTCCCGTTCTTTTGGGAGACCATAATCCTAGTTGTGTAGTACCTTATGTTGTATCCAAATAGGCTCAACTAAAGAGTTGTTTTAGGATCTTCTTTAACACGAGCACATAGACGAAAGCTAAACATAATGTTGAATCTAAATGTTATGAGAACAAGTAGTCTTCCAAACATTTCTCTATGTTTAGTTTTTACCTACGGATTTACTAATCTCATTCTTGATAAGTCATCAATAACTTAACTATTGAGAACAAGAGAGCAACTAGGAATGTCTTTAAGTTAAAATCCCTTGCTTTTATGGCTTGCTTTTATTATCAAAAAGTCTCTCAAGTATTGAGACAATACTCACTTGATTACTTTGAAATATCAATTTTGTTTCACTAGTTGTTTTATTCTAAATTCCAAAAATTGTTTTTGTTGAATTTGTTTAGACACAACTATGACCTATAAATCAAGTTTTATGACTTATGTCAATTTTACTTGATTCAAAGTCTGACTCAAGGTGAGAAGATGTTATTTTGTACTTTTACTCCATGCTTGTCTTGCCATCATTTGGACTTTCGACTAAGTCATCATCTACCAAAGATGATATCTTAGAAGGAGGGGATTACTCGTTAAATGTTATATTCAACGATTCCTCGACTCTTTGAGTTTTCTTACTTAAGACACTATGAACTCTATTTATTTTGAAAAAGTCCAAGAGGTACAACATCATGAGACTATGTGTCACATTTGATGTGTAAATCCTAGATGTTGAAAACTCATTTTCTTTCACACATCCTAATGTATGCTAATGTGATTTATTTCACCTTGTGTGTTTTATGTGAGAGTATCATAAAGGAGTGATTGAAGAAAAACACAATTAAAGACTCAAAGTATGGTGTTTGAGAAAATTGTTTAACAAAGGTTTGTTTTGCAAGCAACACAAAAGTGTTAGATATTTTAAAACTTAGGAAATTCTTAGTTAGCTCACTTGTAAGCAAGAGTTGAGTGAGACTCACTCAAGAGTTTTTCGTGTTTATCTCTAGATGGTTAAAGAACCAAAACACCTTATATCTCCTACTAGTACTAATGACGAAATTCCTTGTTACATAGAGTCTAATCTTAGTTATTACTAATAGCAAGTAAACACTTTTAGAGTATTACTAATAACACATAATCCTACACATAATGCTAGAAACAAGAGATAATCAAAGCCGAGTTGAAGTAATGCGTACCTTTTAAATTGCATAAAAATGCTATCAAGAGGATAAGCACTTCGCGTAAAAACTTGTTTTGACGACACGCTTTGAAACTCAATAACTCATGTATCCAAGAAGGTTAGATAATCATATAACGACATAGAGAATGATAGTCTTAATCCTTTTATCATGAGTTTCTATTAGAGATTGAGTTATCTCTAAATTTCTCTTCTAGGTTTGACAAATTTTACATGCTTTGTTTTATTAGTTGATGATGCTTATGAGTTAAATCCTAATCCGGTTTTATCTTTAAACAACCTTTGACTCCTCAACAATCTTTCAAAAGATTTTGAGCTTTCATCAAATTTAACTAATAATTTTTCCTTTCTCATTTTGCATTATAATCTTATGTTTGTAATCTAGACATAATTTACATTCTAGATTAATTTCAACATTACTCTCAATTCTAGACATTTTATCTTCTAATAAGATTTCCTTTTCAAAGATATTCTTAAGAGATTTTGAAGACTCATTCTTGAAGATAGTTTTTAGGTTCATGTTGCATAAGCGTTTAAACTCATTTTCTAGTTTAGAAAACTTTAGGATAAATTAATCAAAGCAAAAGCATTTGGTTTCAAAGTGTACCTTGCTTGATGTTTTATCTAGTTTAGAATCGCAAACCGGATGGTTGGCTTCATCTTCATCCGTGTTATTCCATGAATCGTAAGCAAGTCCACTAAGAGCTCGTCATGAGTAATCATCTTCACTTACACCTTCATTTAAAACATTTAAACTAGTAGTACATGTATTCATCTCAACTAAAAATCAATCGATTAATATATCTAAGATTTCTAATACATTTGTGAGATCAACTTGATCATCTTTGGCTTGACATATTTCTTGATGAAAATTTAACATATTTTTTTAAACATCATTAGCCTTTTGACAAAAATACATTCTTTCATATTTGGTACTAAAGCTTTGTAAAGCATTGTTTTAGCTTTAGTATTTTTATCAAGTTTAAGATAGTTATCTTGGTTTTCAAAAACTTGTTTTCTTTGGTTTGAAATTACCAAAAGAAATAATATGCCAAAGATCTTGATCAATTGATTTCACATAGTTTTCAAAATTACTTTTCCATTCTAAGTTTTCTTTTTCAAATAGCGGTTGATCAATTGATTTCCCTTGTTTCATGTACTCACAATCCAATATAATATGACATATAGTCGATCAATAAGTCTATGTTACTGACAAAGAATAGTCCTCAATGTTTCCTTGGATGAATTCACACCATACGTATATCAAACGAGACCATATAAACGTTACATGCATGCTTTCATTTCTCACAACTTCTCATACATCTTCAAAGCTTTCTTTCCTTCTAAAAACTACTTCTAAGAGACATAAGTCGATTACAATATGGTTTGGAAGCAAGAAAAGGGATATCGGGTTTAATATATACGTATAACATTTGGGTTATACGTTAGACGAGATTTTCTTGTGTTCCATCCTTTCCCTCTTGACTCTCTACCACCTAAAAGGTGTTGTAAGTTGTTTCCTACTCGTTTTTATCAAATTCACACGTTAAACATATCACATGCATCATATTTATGTTTTATAAATCGTATATAAGCTTAAGGTATATATTTACGTATGTATATATTTGTATCAACACAAACGTGGCTAGCCTCTATCTTGGAAGGCCTAGGAGTCACGTAGCACACATATTTCACGATAGTTTTACTTCACATGCATGTTACGAACTCATTTTGAACTATACTCCATCGTATGAAAACTTTATAAATACTTAGAAAATATTCCAAGTCTTCAACATATATAAAAACGAGCCATGTTGCCAAGAAACGCACGTATACCTTGAAATCTAACTTAACGAGCACCATAAATTTTTACACGACTCAATAGACCACCTAGAAAACTACCAATTTCATTTAGATAACATGTAAAAATAATCACGTTTCGACACCCAAATTAATCCATTTTGAATCGGCAAACACAAGATTTTCAAATCCAAATTTAGTTAAGAAAATTTAATATTTTCGTATGGGCTTATTTAAGGCCCAACAAGAAATAACGAACCATAAGCCCACTGGGCCCATATGAAATATTTTTGGAATCACAAAAGTAGCCCAAGTTCAGGCCCAAAACATTTTTCATGCCCTCGTCTCCAAAAATCTTAACGGGCTTTTAGTTTGGCTCGTTAAGGCCCATAAGCTGAAAAATAAGCACTTTTAATCAAATAAGCAGTTAAAATAAGCTTATTACCAACTTAAAAAGCCACGGAAAATTTTACAAAACTTTTATAATCATTTTTGTAATTTTGGCCTAAAAATGTAACGCGACGACACTTAGGAGGACTAAAACTGTCAAGGACTGAAAAGTAGGGACTGAGAATGTAAAAACAGAATCTATAGGATAAAACTTGATATTATTTAATATTCCAAGCTTAGAATGTTATTTTGGACAAGTAGTGGACTATAATTGAAAATTTGATACGAAAAGGACTAACGGTGTAACGCTAACGCCGTTAGTATAAAAAGTGTAAAAATGGGAAAAGGACAAGGACTAAACATAATCTATTTGACATTCTTATTTATTTTCTATTTTCGTAAATTTATTCCGTATTGCATTTAAACTTTCGTTTATATATATATATATATATATATATATATATATATATATATATATATATATATATATATATATATATATATATATATATATAATAGTTAACGTAACGTTAATAATATATATAACAGTTAATATTTTTACTTACGATTTAAAAAGGTGAAACTTCGATGGATAATTTAAATAAAGTATTTTATCATATCATGCATGGCATAATAATACACTGCACATCATCTATTCGTCATAACGAATAAATATTATTCGTTATTCGTTCGTATTTACCAAATAGTATTTGGTTATATTCTCAGATAAATTTATTTATCAGGTTCTGTATCAAAGACGTTTCCATAATCATTCTCATAAATCTCATCCTACTTTACTTTTCATCACTCCCGTATCAATCAAGGTGAGTCATAGCCCCATTTCCAATAATTGTTTTAAACTCATTGGGGGAGATACATGCTTACATATACTTTGATAAATTGATGAGTATATGAATAAAATACATGATTCAAATAAATTTCCTAATTGATATTATTTAATATGGTTTGTGATTTAAAATGTGATATATACAATACTTGACGAAATACTTAATTGAAATACTGATACTCATATGATAATGCTTCCAATTTGAGTATTGTGGTATGTGATACATATATTTTACTGATAAATTACTTGACTGAAATATTGATACTCTGATGACAATGTTTCCAATTCGATTATTGTGGTATGTGATACATATATGTTACTGGCGAAATACTAAACTGAATTACTGATACTCAGACGATAATATTCCCAAATTGATTACTGTGGTATGATACTTGATAGTTGATTTTATGATGCTATCTTGAATGATCCCATTATTACCTTGATATTGCCTAAGTTACCTTATCGCCATAAAGTCCCTCAATCATGAACCATTAATCACTGTTAAGTGAGCGCGAGTATAGTGAACAACTTCGAAACCTGTTAAGGACTGACCTCCTGTCCCACTAATACTTGACGGAATGCCATTTGCAAATGGTTAGTCGTATTAGTCGTGATACACTATATTCGTAGACAAATAGGAATTTGCAAATCACCTATTATAAGAGGGCAAAATTTATTATTGACTTGATAAAATACCTCTTTTGGTTAAGCTTGTGTGTCATGAAGCTTGGGGCAATATCTATAAAGGAAATGTATGTTTTCAACATATATTTAGATACAACTGTATAGGAATTTGACCATACTTAAATTAGCATCATGAGTTTCCAGCTCATGTTAGGATTATTGATTCCTTACTTGATTTTGATTGAATACTTATATGATTTATTTGTGATTATAGTCAATATTACTCAATACTTGTTTCATTACTGTTTGTATTTTATCAATACCAAATATTCCTGAAATCTATCGAAATAAATGATTTTCCATAAAACTCTATGAACTCACCAACCTTTGTGTTGACACTTTTAAGCATGTGTATCTCAGGTAATTTAACGGAGCAGGACAAGACACGGAGTGGGCATTTATTACTCTGATAAATTAAAATGGTGTAAAAATCAAATATGTCATTCTTTTAAGCTTTTATATCTTTTACTAAGATTTTAAATCAAATGGTTCATCTTTTATCAAAATTATTATTTGAATGACAAACAACTTTCAAAGCGTTTCTTTTAAGTCGTTTTATGTGGTTAAAACTTCGATCCTCCCCGTAACACCCAAATTACTTTTCTGCTGTGACAAACTTAAATTTGGGGGTGTTACATGTGGGTAGGTACAGAAAACTGACCATGAGGACAGACATAGCACTCATTCAAGTCATATATTTCGTTGGCCTCTATTTCACATAACGGCTCATCAGCTGTTAATCAAAAGATGCAGAGAGTCGTTTCAACATTTTCTGTTAGCGTAAAATAGTAAAAAAATGTAAATTCAAAAACCACATACAACATACATAATAAATCTGCCATTGGATCGCTGCCTATGTAACATGAGTGTGCAGGCATTGGTTTTTGATGTAGAACGGTGTTGCCGCCGGCCGTGGTTTCAAACAACTTGCGTTTCCCTTTGTCAACTATTGTTCTAGCAACACCATCACACGATCCGCCGTTTTCAGAAGGGATGGTAGGTGTATGTTGGAGTTCATGTTGTCTGCTAGAACCTGCACGAACAACATTTGGAAAAATCATTGGTAATGAACGATTTGTATACAACTGTCAACATCAAAGTGAAAAAAACAAATATCGATCATTTTACATACATGTTTTTTTTGCTGGCTCTTCACTGTAAGAAGCGCTAGTGATTTTGCGCTTTCCTTTATCTACTAGGACCGGAGTGACTGGCTCGCATAAAGTAACATTTTCCGTGCCCATTGTGCGTGTATATTGCAAGTGTGCCTGATCGGAATGGGGCTGAAACAACGAAATTTATAAACAATGAATGTCAATTTAGTTTGTTGAAAGCAATGGTAGATATCAAAGGAGTGAAAATAAGGAAGAATACTAACATTTTTTTTTGCTGCCGAATCAGGTATGGACCTAGCATCAGGGAGTTCACTGTAATCAGAAACAGTTGTATCGGAACGTTGACGTATACAATGAGGGCCGGTCTTAGATGATAGCAGCTGACTTTTGTCTAAAATAACCGTGGGTAATTCATAAATATTCGGCTGTTTGCGTTTGCGTGGGCTGGATAGTTGCATAGGATCATTGGAAGGTTGCAAAGTTTGAGCCGACAGACTATGGCGGCCAACCTCATCAGATTTTCTATCCGCAAGGCACTCAGTATCACAGGGCTCGCTAAAAAAAACAGGTAAGCATGTAGCAGGCTCACCTATATCATTTACCATTGTCTTGGACACCATAACCACCTCTTGAGGGTGCAACTCTGCTGAAGGGTCAGTTTCATGTGTAGATTCTAAAGGCCTAAGAGAGGTAACCCTAGGCCTAGCCTTCCCTTTTGTACCCATATCCAAAATACTAAGGCAAAGAATATGTAATGCAAAAGATAACAGGTAATATGGCTAAAAAACAACAAAAATTTGGAGTCGATAGTGGGCGTAAGCAACTAAAGATGGAGCAGAGACATGCTAGACAAAGAAGTTACATGCAACTGATAGAAAGAAGCATAGATCTAAAGTACTTGCATGCTACTCAACCACATCAAATCTTCTTGTAGATTCTACCATTTGAACCATGGAAAGCAAGCACAACAAACTAATAAGCACCTGAGAAGTAAGAAACACAAACATATTCAATTGAATATACCTTTCCATAAGCTACCTTCCTGTCACGTGGCTGTGCATCAAATAAATGTCGAATGTAAGAATTCATGCAACAGCAAAGAACAACTGAGATGCAGAGCAAACGAACAAATACCTTGTACAAACTTGTTCCTTTCTGCTCTTCTACAGCAACCTGTGTATTATCTGGTTTTTCTATACTTGTCTTTGGTTTGGTATGAGGTTTTTGCACAATGTACAATGTGTGATAGATAGAAGGTTCTAATACCATGAGTATGTTGTTGCACGTGCACAACGTACCTTTGCAAAAACCCCAGCCGTATGATGAAGAAGTTTGGTAGAAAAAGTAGGATCTAGCCATTAGATGATCAACACCTCTTTTAGTCAATGTATATTGTATTAGTCATTTTTTAGTCAATGTGTATTATATTAGTCATGTGCATGAAATCCTCCTTTTTGAGCGGGCCACATAACAGGCCACAGATCCAAGTAAAAGGCCACAGGCCAAGCAGCAAACGGGCTGCAGCAGCCAAGGCAGGGCCCAACGTTTTGGCAGGAAATTGACCCTCCAAAACGACGTCGTGGGCTTTGTGTTTTAATATATATTGATAATGCCAACTTAACAATACTTTCTCTGTCCCGATTTGAATGATTAACAAATTTCGTTTGGTTTTAATTTTTTTTTTAATATTTATATTACAATCAATAAAAAGATTTTAAAATGTAAACATGTTAATTTATCCGTCGTAAAGGAAGAATGCTAGACCCATATAAAAATTACAAAAAAATAAAATAAAATAAAATAAAAAATCAGACGCTGATGTGTTAAGGAGTGATTGGTCTATTGAGAGGGAAGATAGAGAAAGTATAACAAAATAAACTAATACTAGTAACTCTCTAACATATCAGCGTGTGAATTTCTTTTGTATAATTCTTATGTGGGTCTAGCATTCTCGTCATAAGGTACCTTTTTTTCTATTGAATTTAAGACCGAACGTAGCGGAGGAGGTTGGACAACACTTCCTGCCCCACAACTCGTTCGTCCTTTGTTACACCACCACAAAACTTGGTCGTCAACCATTTTTGCGCACAACTCAGTCATGCAAAAGACCAAGCTTTGTGTGTAGGCGTATTAAGAGGTATGCTTGTGTTTAAGTGAGACATTTTTATTTGATGAAGTCTCTAGTCTTATTACACATGTTTGGAGGAGGTTGGACAACACGTCCTGCCCCACAACTCGTTCGTCCTTTGTTACACCACCACCACAAAACTTGGTCGTCAACCATTTTTGCGCACAACTCAGTCATGCAAAAGACCGAGCTTTGTGTGTAGGCGTATTAAGAGGTATGCTTATGTTTAAGTGAGACATTTTTATTTGATGAAGTCTCTAGTCTTATTACACATGTTGGGTGGTGAAGTTGGTGTTAAAAAAAATTTAATATGTTATTGAGTTGACAATGCTAAACACGGTCACCGCTACAACCCTCTCTAAAAACTCAAAATCTCAAACTTGTTTTCCTTTTAGTAGCATTTCAATCAAACTAGAGAACACATACCAATTTCTTTTATTTTTCATTTTTTGATCTGAATTCACATGCTAAATATTTTTTTTGAACAACACATGCTAAATATTAACTCGTATATATTTCTAGTCATCTCTTAATGGAACACGAGTACATGACATGAAGTAATGAGAGTGAAAAAATGAGCTCTTTTCTAATTCTCATAATGTCATTATGAAATGAACATATTTGTAAACATGTATTGTACTACTATTATTATTTCAATGTACACAAGAAAAGAAAAGAAAAAGGAAAATGGAATGATGAGTACTGTGGTGTTAACTTTGATACACAACCGCACGTGTGGTGGATTGCTTTCCAGCTTTCTATGTAAAGTCCCATTCCACCTCTCTGCTCATTTCCCCTGAATATTACCCCTCTCTTTTATCTTTTCCTTTTCTTTTTTCTAAAAAAATAATAATAATATAACATATCCTTTTGCTAACTTGTGCTTGAGAATATTTGCATTTCTAAATAAAAGACGTTTCAAGAGTAAAACCCTTTTTTTTAATAGGTTTTAGCATTAGAATATAAAGTTTTGTTTTTTCATGTACTTCATAGAAAGATTTGATCAAGAACGGAACTAGCATGACAAAAAGAGTGTAACACGAGCTACATCTGATTTTAGGCCACGAGATGTAGAGAGATACTTTTAATGTGGTTTAAGACAATTGTCTCATTTGCCGCCAATATCTTCTTCTTTTTTTTTTTTTTTTTTTTTTTTTTTATTATTATTATTTTTTTTTTAATTTTAATTTTACATAGAAACCTTTCAAAGTTTGAGTGATGTTTTTTAACATATGTATTTTTTACTTTTGTTATAGTAATAATCTAAGTGATAAAAATGAGAAAATGTTAATCGAGCTTTAGAAATTTTGTGCTTACATCCGACCAAAATTCTGAATCCGCCGCTGAATTTGATAGTTATCACAAACCTGTAGTCACTGGTAGCAAAATACACTTCATTAGAAGATCCATAAAGAGAAATCTAAAATAACATCTCTGTTTAGTAACTTTCGATTGTATTTATGTGTTTGTCTTTTCACATTTCTTCTCTAAATTCTTTTGGCAATAATTTTGAATTATTCATGTTGGTTGGAATATAATTCAATATTATTTTGATGTACATTAAAAATCCACCCAACTAAAATCCAATTTATTTTCCACCATAAAACATTAAAACTGTATACCATATAGATTAAAAGTAAAATTTAAAACAAAGTACTTGTACTGTTGGGCATGACTTTCTTATCACCCACTCACTGACAAGCTTAACACATGTGACATGATTTTATTTTTTTCAATTTGAAGAAAACATAGGCAATTTGTTTTATCTATCAATTTGAGTGATAACATAGGATCTTCAAATTTACACGACAAGGACAAGGCTAGCTCAGTCCCATTCTTGAGCAATATCATATCACAAGCAACATGCGTGTTATGGCCACATCAAGATGGTAACATTACTTGGAACATCTGTTAAAAGAAATAGAACAAAACAATCGGTCCAAATAAAAAACACATATCGGGATCGGTCATTTCTTATTGCTCTCGTGAGTTTTATTAAATCAATTACTGCAAACTTACTTGTGATTGCGATGATTGTTCATCCAGCATTGCTATATTATCTTACAATTTCTTCCTACTTATATCCAATCACTTTTTCAAATACAGTAGCTATATGAGTAATGTAAGAAGAAAATGTACAAAGATTAAAAGATATATATCATTTACAAAGATATATATCATTTTCCTTCTTCACCACTATTGACATCATATCTTAAATCAATTTACCTTTTACCATTATCATTTACTGAGTATTATTGATTTTCTTAGAGTTTGTTAGTTAAACTAACTAAAATAGGGGTGAGCATCGGGCCGGATCCCGACCCGACTCGACTAATCCTGATATCGAAAGTCATCTAAATCGTAAACAGAATACCGACCCGAAAGTAGTCGGTTTTTGTTTGTATTTTGTTGGTTTTTGGCCCATCCCGACACGTCCCGAATCCCGAAAGTGCTAAAAATCCATCCCGACTCCTAACCCGAGAAGCTATTATTCAGTTTTGGAACTTTCGGTTTATGTCAGGATCGGGTCGATTGTCAAAACTCGGGCGGTTTTGCTCACCCCTAAAATAAAACAACTGCAATGGCATTGCCAATGCAATTATTGTCCATCACTACTGCCATTGTAGTGTCTTAACTTACCATTTTTACTACTATCTCATAACTTTTTTCCCGTAATGCTTTTATCATCACTGCTAATCAGTTTTTAGCTAAAATATACACCTTATACGTATCCGCATAACAATTTATGAAGAAAAAAAAAATGAAGAGGTGAGGAAGCCCAATTCCACGCCACAACCTCACCACTGACATACCGCAATGGTGACCACGAGCAACACCTTTCCGTCATGAGTTCACCATGATTTATTTTTGATGCTTTTAGGAGTTTGAAGATTAAAAATGGAAATTTGGAAGAAAGTAATAATTAAACCTACAAATAAAAAAAAATGTTAAGTATTTTTCAAGTGTAATTTTGATAATATTTGATACTCTTTAAAATAAGTCAGTTAAAAAATTTCTTCTAATTTACTTTGAAAAGATGTAAGAAAAAGGCACATTTTTTGTTTACTATTTAAACAAGAAAACATGTGGATAAAAGGTACCGGATCCCTTGCAAAGTGAGAAAAATTAAAAAGTGTAGAATTCATTCATAGTGTAACACGTGTTTCCCACTCTAAATTACACATAAAATCCTCTCAGGGGTAATTTGGTCTTTTGACCTGTTTTTTCTTTTCCACATCAATTTTTATACGCATATATCTCTTAAACGACAAACTTTTAGAAAAAACCGATTTCACCATAATTTTTAAAATTTGATTATCTTTAATTTGGTATAAATCTTTTTAATTTTTTTGAAACATTTTTTTGACATATTCATTTGGTCATGATTTTCTTGATGTTTTATCTATTTTTGACCATATTTTTTACCTTAAAAATTGCCGAATTATAATATACTTAAAACACGAAAGTTGTAGATTTTTTGATTCACTCTTTACTCAGAAATTTGAATCACTCAAATCCGATATGATATGATTGAGATATCGCACGTTAAAGATGACGTTTTAGTCATATTTGTTGCACACAACGTGTTTGATGAAATGTTTAGCTAAGATTTTTTGTGTTAAAATCGAGTTAAATGCACTTATTTTTGTCTCACAACACATTATTAATAACTTTATTAATGTAACATTCAAAAAGTGATTTTTTTAATCATTATTTTTTTAAAATATACATTTAGTTCATCAGTTAGGTTATTAGGTTCACCAGTTAGGTTATTAGGTTAATCAGTTAGATTATGTTTTGTTCATCAGTTAAGTTATAGGTTATAGGTTCATCAGTTACTTTGGTACATCAATTTTTTCAGATTCATCAATTTCAGGTTCATCAAATTTGATCAAATGTTTGGGTTTATCAATTTTTCAGGTTCATTAAATTTCAGGTTCATCAATTTCAGATTCATCAATTTTTTCAGATTAAACAATTTCAGGTTCATCAAATTTGATCAAATGTATGGGTTCATCAAATTGATCACAGTTCTTTTCAGGTTCATCAAATTTCAGGTTTATCAAATTTCAGGTTCATCAATTTTTTCAGGTTCATCAATTTGATCAAATGTTTGGGTTCATCAATTCTATTTAACAAAACAAACTGATAGTTTTATTAAACTGAAAATAACTTGACCAATTAGCTCATTTAAATGTATTTTTATATGAAAATCTCTTTTAGTCATTTTACCAAACACTTTTTGTGCACTAAATATGACTAAGATGTTATCTTTAACGCGCGATATCTCACTCATATCATATCGGATTTGAGTGATTCAAATTTCTGTGTAAAGAATGGCAAAGAAGCTACAACTTCCGTGTTTTAAGTTTTGCAAGATTCGGCCTTTAAACTAGACAAAATTAGAGCCGAAAATGCTAAAATTTTCAAGAAAATTATGACCCAATGAATATGTCAAAAAAAAAAAAAAATTCGAAAAAATTAAAAAGATTTATACCAAATTAAAGAGGATTAAATTTTAAAAATTATGATGAAATCGATTTTCGTAAAAGTTTTTCGTTTGAAAGTTATTTGCGTTTTAAATTTAAGGTGGAATTAAAAAAAAATGGGTCAAATGACCTCTAACCGAAAATATTAAAGAAAAGAGGGAGGGAGTGAGTGGGGACAGATGACACTAGCTTAGTGGCTAGAAACACTTTTTAGGCTTTTTAATTTTTGATCCATTTCTAAGGGATCGCAACTCGTGGATAAAATATTATGTTCGGTTATTCAATGATACTTAACTTGCGTTGCGTCATAATTATATTCCAATTTTAAGTCTCGTAAGTTCATACATTTTGATCATATTTTGTAGGGGTTGTGTTAACCATACCTTCTAGTGGGGGAATATTCTTTTTGTCCCCTTTCTGTCCATCTTTTATTTCAGTACAACACAATTTTTTGTCAGTTTTTGTTCCGTATTTTTGACAGTTTTAATCGTTTGACATATTAAACTTTATATTTTCTGTTCCGCACTTTCAGGTTTATAATTTTTTATATTAGCAAAATAATAAAAATAATAATAATAATTAGGAGGTGTGGAATAAAAAAGCAGGGGTGGGGATAAAGGGCCCCTTTTGTAGATGTTAAAGTGTTCAAATCTGGGTGAAGTATGCATAAATTGTGATGGATTTTGGTTGCTAAATGGCTATGTATTTTCCAAAATGTATTGTTTTGGTATTTGTACTTTTTTTTGTTTCACTTTATGTAGTATACTTTCATTTTTTGTTCCATTTTACACGACTAAACTCGTTTTACCTAAACCATAATCACTACTGCCACGTGTGCACGCCACGTCGGCTTTCCTCTAACAAAAATAAATTGAATAATAAAGTAAATTACCTGGATGGTCCCTGTGGTTTGTCAAACGTTGCAACTTTCGTCCCTATTACGTTTTCTTCCTTTTTTATACGTTTTCGTCCGTTTTTATACGTTTTACATGTTTTCTTACGTTGTTATCTGTTTTTATACGTTTTCATACATTTTTATCTGTTTTAGGTTTATTTATTTATTTATTTATTTTTTATTTTTGTCCGTTTTTATACGTCTTTCTTACGTTTTTACAAGTTTTTTTTTCTATTTTTTTTACGTTTTATATGTTTTCTTACATTATCATATGTTTTTATCTATTTTCATTGGTTTTTATACGTTTTCATCAGTTTTTACACGTTTTTATACATTTTCATCTATTTTTATACGTATAAATATAGATGAAAACATAAGAAAACGGGCGAAAACGTAAGAAATCATATAAAAATGTATGAAAACGTAAGAAAACATATAAAACGGATGAAAACGTATAAAAAATAATGATTTAAAAGTTAATAAAAATAGTTTAAAGTAAAAAAACGTTTATAAAAATTTTCATATATATTTTTTTTAAAATAAAGTAAAACAAAAGTTTACAAAAATTTCCGGATTTTAAAAAACAAAACCAAAAATAATAATAATAATAATAATAATAAAAAGTTTCGTAATTTAAAAAAAAAATTAAAAAATCTTTAAAAATCTTCGTAACTTAAAAGTTTATAAAAATTTTCGTAATCTAAAAAAAGTTTATAAAATTTTTTGTAATTTAAAAGTTTATAAAATTTTTTGTAATTTAAAAAAAAGTTTATGAAAATTTTCATAATTTAAAAGTTTGTAAAATTTTAGTTATTTATAAAAAAGTGTATAAAAGCTTTTGTAATTTAAAAAAAAAGTTTATAAATTGTTTTAAAATTTTTCGTAATTTAAAAAATAGTAAAAAAAAGTTTATAAAATATTTTGCAAAAAAAAGACAGTAAATGAAATATGAAACCACAAGGGACAGTTGACGCAATATGGGACAAACCTAAAGGACGATCCATGTAATTTACTCAAAACTTAAATATGCTATGTAGACTTTTTTTTTCTTGTTTTATATAAGTTTATCCGGTTGCCTGTAGATGTGCGTGTAAAATGAAACGAAAGATGAAAGTACACTATATAAAATGGAATGAAAAAAAACACACTTATCAAAACGGTAATTTTGAAAGAGTACGTAGCTATATAGCATCCAAAACCCAATTGTGATTTTAGGGTTTCTTTCTTATTTCTTATAGTAGTAGTATAAAGTAAATTAGTATGTGCTGGCAAAAAATTGTAGAAATATCTAAAGTAAAAATACTACTATTATACTCCCATTTGACTATTCATTCAAGTTTTTCTTCAAAGGATTGATTTATAGGTAGAATGGTAGATTCTTGTAGACGTTAATGTGTTCAAAATCTGAGTCAAGTAGGCATAAATTATGATTTTAGATGGGTTTCTTTCTTACAGTATTATAATATAAATTAAATTAGTATGATGGCAAAAAGTTATAATAAAAATATCTAAAGTAAAAATACCATTATATCCCATTTCACTATTCATTCAAGTTTTTCTTCAATAATTGATATAGATAGATATCTAAATTCTAAAGTGAAAATACTACTATACCTCCAATTCACTATTCTTTCAAGTTTTCTTCATAAATTGATATATAGGTAGAAGGGTTTTCTTTGAGGGTGTGCAAGATGAGCGATTATTCAAGGCCTTAAAAATTACAGGGTCTCAAAATTTGTTCTGTTAATAATTACATGTATGTGTACATATATTTTTATTGAAGAAAAAAGTATTCAGAAGAGAAAATATCTTAAATGAGTAATATGTTGAACGTTTAGATAACTAATTTTATAAACGGTGACACTTTATATATATAATATATTGTTCATTATCGAAATGACTCATTATGTAATTTCATTTTGAACCCTCAAAAATTTCAAAACTTCAGAGACAACCCTAATAGGTAGATAGATATTTTCAAATTTATGTTGCAACTTTTTATTTTATTTTGATATGTCATAAATTTAAATTTCAAGTAACCAAACTTATAAAGGTAAAAGTATATTTATTGATTACATAATGTCAGAATTTCATTATCTTAAAACTATGTATTTTTTTTTGTCATTATTTACTATGAGCACTATATAAAGAGAGAACCCATAAAGATCATCTTGTGGGTGTAAGAGAAAACAAGAGTGAGAAATGAAAATGAGGGAGGAAATGAATAGTCACCAAACACAACTTTCAACAAGAAAGAAAGGTGGCCTGGTCACAATGCCTTTCATCATAGGTAGGTATCTTGCATTCTTGAATCATAAAGTTTTTAACTACACAAATAACTTTCACAATGTTACAACATGCATTATCTTTTGAACTTAAAATTTTCAATTATCACATAGGATTCTTGAATCTTAATTAATTAATTTATTTATTTTTGCAGCAAATGAGGCATTCGAGAAGGTGGCAAGCTATGGTTTGGTGCCAAATATGATAGTGTATTTGATGAGTGACTACAAAATTGGTGTAGCTAAAGGCACAAACATTCTTTTCCTCTGGACAGCAGCTACAAATTTTGCACCAGTTTTGGGTGCATTTCTATCTGATTCATATTTGGGTGGCTTCCTTACCATTGGCTTGGGCTCTATCTTTTCTCTCATGGTAATATTAGCTTTTAACTAATTTGCTCTCTTTTAGTTGAAATTTATCTTGCATGCTTTATTTTAAGTTGATCTATCCAGAAAAATAATTAGATATAAGACATGATTGTGAGACCTAAATATATGACTCAATTTATTCTTAAACTTATGTGTCACTTTTTTCTTATTAGTTTGTGAAGAAATGAGTACCTTTGCTGCGACTAACAAAATGATGTCATGCAATGTCAGACATAAATTAGTCATATCTTTAAATGTCTAAAGTACCATTTAAACTTGCTTCTCATGGTTTAATCAAGTACTGTAGCTTTTAAAAACAAAGAATGCACCTTTGTAACATGTTATTTGGAGTTTTAAGTTTCTAAATGTTGTTTTTAAAATGTAGTGTTTTTACAAGAGGTTTCAAAATGTAGAAAAAATAGAACTAGGTTTCAATTACAAAATTTGGTTTTGCACTAGAAATTGTAGTTTTATTTTGCAATAGTGTTTATTTTCTTTTGTTTTATCTTAGATAGAGCTATATCGATGTTTTTTCTTATATGTTTATGGTATTGATTCCGGCCCTCCCAATAATAATGGTCAAGTTCCATCACTGGCCGGGGCCTTGTGTGGGCTGGTTTGGAACATCATTTGGAAAATATATATATGTACACTGAATCTGTCTCATTATCTACACCTTTTGTTTCACCATTTTTCGTGATCATGTAGTTATGAGGCCGAGTAGGAAGAAAAGTTAAGATGTGAATCATTTATCTTTATAATTTTTTAGGACATTCCATCAAGTTCGGAAATCTAATCATCCAAAACAGAATTTAATTTACGAGAAAACAGTTTTATAACCTCAAAATTTTAGTAATAAAAAAACAAATTCCAAAAACTAGTGTGTGAATTCAGCAAAGGCCAGAAAGGTAATAATAGGTGATCATGTAGTTACGAGGTCGAGTAGGAAGAAAAGTTAAGAGGATGTGAATCATTTATCTTTATAATTTTTTAGGACATTCCATCAAGTTCGGAAATTTAATCATTCAAAACAGAATTTAATTTATGAGAAAACAGTTTTATAATCTCAAAATTTTAGTAATAAAAAAACAAATTCCAAAAACTCGTGTGTGAATTCAGCAAAGGCCAGAAAGGTAATAATGCCAAGCAATACAGAATGAGTATTTAAGTTTCTTAGAATTTTACACATAAATGTTGATATTAATTTGAGCCTTTTATATAATGAAAAGGTCATTTAAACCAAATTTATTGTATAACTACTATGTGTTATGTTTAATTGTTTATTGGTATAGAGATGGTAAAAAACAAAGAGCAGGGAACTGGGCCATGCAAAAAGTTGGACCATCTTGGGCTGTAACTAGGTAAATGGGCCACACTAACGAGCATGAAGACCAAAAAAAATTTATATGGCCCCAAAATTTATCCTGCTGTTAATGACTATATATACATGTGTTATGTGTACATGAATTTTTCTCAACAGAATACATCTTAAATTGGTCATATGTTCATTGTTTAAATGACTATTTTGCATTATATGTCATATAAGTGGGAGACTTTTTATATAGCATTAGTTCGTAAATGCTTGAAGCATTACACATAGTACGCACGCCCCTCATCAGCGTATTTTTTTGTTGAACCATACATGGTCTATTCGGAACGGGCTTTGTAGGACCGGTTTTAGGCCGGGCGGAGAACCAAGCTTGAACTTTGCCTCTATCCGTAGTGTGTAGGACGTTGCTTGAAAACAGGTGCAAAGCTAGAATTTATACCAACTAGTTTCAAAACCAAAATTAGTAACGTTTTATATGAAATAAGCGGGGTTCAAAAAATAAATGATGCTAAATACTAGGTAAACAACACTATGAATAAGAATAAGATTCCTAGCGAGTTCAATTGCACCCACTCAGCTCTATGTGGCTCCGCCTAAGCTTGAACACAACCTTATATTCCATTTGAGATTTAATACAAATGCAAACAAATAAGGTATACAAAGTATATTCAAAATCTTATAATTTTTTTGATTGAAATATTCTTTAAAAAAGTTGAATTACAATAAACACAGATTAGAATTTCCAATTTGGTCTATGTCATCATTTACGCAAAAACAATGTAATATATGAGCAACTTTTTGCCCAAAGATACGCTTTAAATGTGATTAAGCATATTTACTTATTTGGTATCATCACAGGGGATGTTCCTACTATGGTTAACAACGACGGTGCCACAACTTAAGCCACACCCTTGCAACCAATTAACCGAAACGTGCAAACCACCAACGAATCCTCAATTTGCTTTCTTGGTATTTGCCTTTGTGCTCATCTCAGTGGGAGCTGGTGGTGTTAGACCATGTTCGTTAGCGTTTGGTGCACAACAAATTGACAATAAAAACATCCCAAACAATGAGAGATCCATAGAGAGCTTCTTTGGGTGGTATTATGCCTCTAGCGCTATCGCGGTCCTTGTTGCATTTACGGGCATTGTTTATATTCAAGATCATGCTGGTTGGAAGGTTGGTTTTGGGGTTCCAGTGATTCTCATGCTACTATCTGTAGTTATGTTCTTTGTAGCTTCTTCGCTTTATGTCAAGAGGAAAGTTAAAAATAGCATATTCACCAGCTTTGTACAAGTGATTGTTGCTGCTTACAAGAACCGTAAATTTGTTGTTGGACCTTCAACCCGATGGTATCATCATCGGAAAGATTTGGACACTGGGCCCACAAAGAGACTAAGGTATTTCAGCGAAACTATTACTATCTTTTGATGCTAATGATTTGTGAGGAAGTAAGCTAGATGCATTCTAGCAAAGGGAACATAATTACGAGTTTTGGAGAGAATATTATCATATTTCAGCATGCTTTCTAGACATCCAAAAGGGCTATATGTAAATAAAATAATATTACTTGCCTGAGATAGAAGATGACTGATTAATCGTTAGAAATCCCTGATTAAACTTGATAAATAGTAAAACTACTATTTTTGGTTTTGATATTAGAGGTGGCAGGTTTCTCGATTGTGTAATGGGCCAAACGAGTCATTTTTTTTCTTCATAAAAAAGGTCTACTTGGATGGGTCAGGAAAATCCGTACTTGTTCACGGAGTGTGAGCAGTACGAGCTGAAAGGCTCCCATAATGTTTGGAGATATAAAATGGTTATGATATTAAATATGAAACTCTACTTTAACAAAAAAAAACCAAATATCAAAAAGTTACGGGTTGACTCGAACCCCTTAAAAAGTGATTTGCTTTGGGCTGTCTCGCAATCCGACTGACCCGCCCAATTTGGGACTTCTAAAGCCGGCTTGGGACCAGATTGGTCCCCCATTGTCGGTTTCATTAATTTTAATTTCCTAGTCTAGATTATTAGTTTCATGAGTATCTCAGTTAACTTTTTAACGGATAGTACCATCAACAAGTTTATTACCTTTGTTTATGAAATTACTAACATATGAATACTCATCCAGCTTCCTAAATAAAGCTTGCATAATTCAAAATCCAAAACACATAGCATCAGATGGAGACGCTTCAGACCGATGGCATTTATGCACAGTTGAGCAAGTCGAGGAGCTAAAGTCACTGATCCGAGTTCTACCTTTGTGGTCATCCGGTCTCATGATGTCAATAAACGTAAGTCAATCCTCATTTCCAGTACTCCAAGCCAAAACCATGAATCGACATCTAGGCTCATCAACTTTCCAGATACCTGCAGCCTCATTCTCTTTCTTCACAATCGCCACAATAGCAATTTGGGTTCTTTTGTACGACCGTGTAATAATCCCTTCTGCATCAAAAATTTTGCACAAAAAAGTTTACCTCGGTGTTAAATTAAGAATGGGTATCGGGCTTGTTATTTCCACATTAGCCATGATAATTTCTGCTATTGTTGAGCATGTTAGAAGAAGAAAAGCAATTGAACAAGGGCTCGTGAATGATCCACAAGCGGTCATAAACATGTCAGCAATGTGGCTCATTCCTCAATATTGCTTACATGGATTAGCAGAAGCGTTTAGTGCTATTGGACAAAATGAGTTTTATTACTCAGAGTTCCCTAAAAGTATGTCAAGCATTGCAGCTTCACTTTTCATGCTGGGGATGGCTGTGGCTAATTTGCTAGCTAGCGTTATACTAACCACTGTTGAGAATATAACCAAAGGAAGCACGAAAGAAGGGTGGATCTCCACAAATATTAACCATGGACGCTATGATGGTTACTATTGGGTTCTTGCATTTATGAGTTTCGTGAACTTGTTTTATTTTGCTGGTTGTAGCTGGGCCTATGGTCCTTGTGTCGATGAAACTGTGAAAGATGAAGATAGCAAAGACTCAAATGAAGATCTAAGATGAGCAAGTTATGCTTGTAATCGAGCTAAGAAACTTAACTTTTGCATATATTAGATGTATTTGAACGAACTTTTAACTTTTGCTAGATTCATGGTATCAACTAATATATGTTGTCAGCTGCTTGATATTTTACCTTTTTCTATGCGAATTCGTAATCATATTTTGTTTTCCTCGCTTAATGAGTTGAATAGTTAACTGTTAATATGGCGCGCATTACTATTGTATCAGTGTTTTAACTCTTATAACGTACTCCACCATCATTTGAGTCTTTGAGATCACACACTCCAAAGTTGCACCCTTCATACATTCTTAACCTTCTATCTGCAGGTTCATGTCGATCACAATCGTAGCTTTTCACAATCTCTAAATGAATCACATCACGATCACTCGTTGACTTTTATCATTACAACAAATCAAAATTTCAGCTACTCGTATCACCTATCAGTGGTCCATTTAATTTTGTCGTGATATTAATGTATGACTAATCTCACTAGTGATTTTTGTTATTGCATCATTCTACATTATTGACACTTGTTAAAAATTTAAAAGTAATAAGCTAATTATGTATTTGGATGGTTGAATATATAAGTTCTAACCTATAGGTATGAAAAAGGTAAATTGTACTAAATATTTGGATATGTTTTGTTTTTGTTTAGAACAAGCAGGGACCGGAAGTGTCAAAGTCTTGAAGATATGGACTAAAGTGTTGGAATCTTGAAGATTAAACAACTAGGGTTAAGTGAGTACAATAATACATGATGTCTTGTTATATCCCATAAGTTATTAATATATATCTCATATTTGTTATAGAACCAATAAACCAATTATAGTCACTCATATTTATTTTCACATTTTTTTTAAAACAAAATATCTTGCAAACGGTAAATCGTCAAACTACAAAAAAAAAAAAAATACCATCGCGACTAGAATTAAATCATCCTTCTTTAGATATGCATTGTTATATACTTTCGACGAATTTTTTTAAAAAAAAATTCCGCCCAGAAAAATCATATATGATTTGTAAAAATCATATATGATTCCTTAAAATCAAATCATATATGATTTGATTTTAACGAATCATATATGATTTGATTTTAACGAATCATATATGATTTTTACAAATTATATATGATTTTTCAGGAAGGAAAATTTATCAAAAAAAAAATGTTCGTTAAAAATATATAACAATGCATGTCTATAGAAAGATAATTTAATTCTCGTCGCGATGATATATTTTTTTTGTAGTTTGACGATTTACGATTTGAAACATATTTAAGTTTTAATAAAAGGGTGAAAGTTTATTTTTTTATTTTGACAAAAAAAAAAATTGATTGGCTAAAATTGATTATGGGTTATATGGTAAAAGTTGGATCGATTAAAACTTTTGCATATATCCCATTTGTCATTATCTTTTCATACTGTCACTATGTTTTTTTCTCTCCTTCTCATCTTTTGTTTGTGAGTTTGGCAGAAGTTGTTGTTTCTTACTTACTTTTTATTTATTTATTTATTTATTTTTCTTTTTGCATGTACTGAACTCAAAACCTATCTCTAAATTTGAAGTACATTTTAGATGCAATAATAAAAATAAGTGGGGAGGTGGTTGTATTCATAATTTTTTGTTGTTAAATCTTTGTTAAGTTTTCACATGATATCACAGCTCAGGTTGACTTTGATACAAAGATCTATCAATTTATTATTATTATTATTATTATTATTATTATCTTTTCAAAAATTAGGTCAATAGTAATATTCAAGTTTGTTGTTTGTCTAGGTGTGCTTGTCAAATCATGCTTGGTCATCCCTTTGAGCAAGTTCTGAATACTTTAAACCATACGACATTAATTTTGAAAAAGAATCTAAAGACAATTCCTGTGAAGTTTGCCATAAAACAAAACAGACCAGAGATCCTTTACCTAATCTTAGTGGACATCAAACCAAAGATATTAGACATATTGTTCACTTAGATGTGTGATTCCATATAAGGTTCAAAGCAGAAATGGATATAAGTATTTTTTGACAGTGAATGATTATACAAGGACTGTTTGGGTATTTTATTAAATGTTGCTACGGCCCTCATTTATTATTATTATTATTATTATTATTATTATTATTATTATTATTATTATTATTATTATTATTATTATTATTATTATTATTATTATTATTATTATTATCACTTTATTAGAAAATTATAAGATTTACAAGAAGTTAGTGGGAAGCCGAGATACTAACTGGGCTCCCACTCCTTTAGCTATAAAAAAAGTAATCCTACTAAAGATATGAGCAGCTGCACGTGCTCCAATGTCTTGGGTCATCGAGAACTTTCGGATTCACTTCAATAAGGTCACTGCATCCTTCTCAAGTTCCCCAAAAGAAGATAAAGAGAAGGGAAGGAACCCATATCCAATATTCGCGCACTTAGCCTCATAGTTGACGCGTTTACATTGTGCAGCCTCAATCACTGCACGACCCGACACAAAATCAACCATACCAGTTTGCGTCAAGGGAGATGACCCAGTCAAATCAACACATACATCAAGCCCTCCGTCCCACGAGTAGAGCAACATATCAGCAGAACGTAAGGATTTGTCCTTGTCCTCACAAAGCCCAATATCAACCTCTTTACGAGCCGAAATACCTGACCGAGAACATATGTCAACAAGAACATCTCGTTCCACGTTATGCCTATATTTAATACCAATAATACCCGCGCAAGATACAACATGGTCCTCAAAAATATCCCCAGGAAAGACCCTGGAACAAGCTGGGCACGGCATCTGAACAGAGAATAGGGGAACACCAAGCCGATAACATAACACGTGTTGACATAAATAATGCATAAAAACGTTATTTATATTTTTCGATATCTCTATGTTTTGACGATCACAAAATATAAAATCACCAAACGTAAAATTACTACGTAAACAAGTATTGAGCTAGTTTATATCATTATATCCAACTTAATCACTTAAAGTATGAATCAACAAGTGCTTAATACATCTCATGATCAAAAGGATATTTAATTAATTAATACAAAGTTTATGTAATTATATAAACATATTATATATTTTTGAAAAACACTTTTGGTAATAAAGAAAAATGTTTTAATCATACTAAATATATGAATTCAAATTTTTAACCAAAATCAGTTAGTTTTTCACCAAATAAACTTTCCCCACTAAATGACATAATTTCTGGCCGTTACAGCTGGGCGGCCCCCTTAATTATAAGGGCGGTCCCCTTAAAATTAAGGGGACCGACCATGAATTAAGGGGACCGGCCAGGCTCCTGTGTCAGAATCTGTCAGAATTTTTCTCCTATAAATACTACCTTAAATCTGGAATTTTTCCCCACCTTTTGCACGAAAATTTCAGATCTAAAACTCTCTAAACATCTTCCAAAACCCTTTGATCATTAGATTACTAATTCTTGTTTCAAGTGATTCAATCCCTTCTCATCCATCCTCATCTAAAGTGCAAAAGAAGAATACTCCTTCTACAACTAAGTTCGAGAAGTATTGAAGAATAGTTGTGTATATTGTGTATATTATTTGTGATGTTGTGTTGTGCTTGTAATAAGTAGTTTATGAGAAATAGAAGTTGTGTAGGGAGAAGAAGTTGTTTAATAGTGAAGTAGTGTAGTTGTGAAGAAGATAGGTGTGAAGAAGATTGGTGTGAAGAAGATAGGTGTGAAGTAGATTGGTGTGAAGAAGATAGGTGTGAAGAAGATAGGTGTGAAGTAGATTGGTGTGAAGAAGTTGTGACGAAGTTGTGGTGTGTATATTGGTGTGTAAGGTTTTCTCCGCCATAAGGGAGTTTGTTGACATAGTGAAGAAAACTCTCGATTAGGTGACTCAGGGAGTGGAGTAGGAACAAGGAAGGTGACCTTGTAGCCGAACCACTATAAATCCTTATGTTGTGGTTTGATCTTTCCAACTCTTTTCATTACTTACTTATTTACTTATATAATATTAGCTTAGTTAGTTAGTTACTATATAATTGTTCATATAGTGCAAGTATTGAGATCACATAAACTAGAATCGAAGTTTTTAAAACAAACTTGTTTTTATAAATTTTAAAACGGACGTAAAACTATTCAACCCCCCCTTCTAGTTTTCCACAACACGCACCGTTAGGTCCTGGCATTCATAGTCTGTCCTAACCAAAATATCAGAACCACCCTAAGCCAATCTGAAGTGTAGTCCTCCATTTGCAATTTCCATAATGCCATCTGTCTAGTAGATAAAGAAAATGTAGATTCGGCTGTTTGGGTAACACGTGTGAAATATATATCTGCCAGTTTCTTCACTAACTTGGGGGCAGTGATCTCACATGGATTACTCAAAAGGTCAATCTCCACTTTCACATTAAAAGCACACAAGGCATCATCAAAGGAAGGCCCAGAAGTTAAGATACCAGAATGTCGAAGCAACTTAGTCTGTAAGGTAGCAGATTGAAGTCTAGATGCAAGAAATGCATAGTTTAAGACGTCACCTGCAGAATAAACACCAAGCCCCCCGAACGCAAATGGTAAGGTAGAAAGCCTCCATTGCCAATCACCAAAACCAGGTCCAGAAGCGGTAACAATACGCTCTAGATTAGAACGAATAGCCATATCAAAAGAATTATTATTATTATTATTATTATTATTATTATTATTATTATTATTATTATTATTATTATTATTATTATTATTATTATTATCATTATTATCATTATTATTATTATTATTATTATTATTACTTTTTATTAGAACCATAAAAATTTACATGAAGTTGAATGGGAGTCTAGACACAAGCTGTGCTCCAACTCTTTTTTGAATACAAAAGCTTAGTCGATGAAAAATAAAAACACCACTCTTAGCATTATTGGAGTGGTTAATGACAATAGACTTAATACGTGAAAGTGTGTCCAATGCCTTCATATCGAATTCGCCAAATGTGGAAAAAGCAAATGGTGTGAATTTGCATCCGTTGTCCTCACATTTGGTCGCATACTTTCTCTTTTTCTTCTCAATAGCGTTGCACAAGGCTACCCCAGGAGCCCATGAAGTCGCCCCACTACCAGCAAATGGAGAGATTCCAGTCAAATTCAAGCATGCATCTTTACCTTGGAGCCAATTAAATAGTAATAAGTCTGCAGGTCGTAGCTCCTTCCCTTCCTCAGAAAGAAACCCCATTGGAGCCTCCTTGCGCACCATGATCCCAATCTTGGAACATATGTCAACAAGAATATCACACACCAAATTGTGCCTGGACTTCACACCTACTTCACTAGAGCAGTGAATCGCGTGATCTTCTCATTGGTCTGTATGATGCACATTTCAACTCGGGTAAAGGCTACCTTCAGAGAACATAGGCACAGTAAGCCTATAACACAAGCTCTTGGTGTTATTATTATTATTATTATTATTATTATCATTATTATCATTATTATTATTATTATTATTTATTTTTTTGGGTGGGAGGGGGGTTTTCGTTTGAACATGCGGACTAACTATTGTGTACTTAATTAATTGGATACCAAGCACTTTGCCGTCTCGAAATCACCTAATGAATTTGTTAAGTTTTTATTATTTATTTACTTATTTATTTTATTTTATTTTTCTCTCTATTGACGTGTTTTTATGTTAATTTGTTAAGTATACATAATTACTCGTATGCAATTTTGAATTTTAGATACATTTTTTTGCTTGCACTAGATGGAGTTAAGAATATTGTATAGCACACGTGACAATCAACTTTGTAAAAGATGTATTCCCACAAAAGATCTTTTGATTGGTTACAAACTACAATGATAGTAAATTTTTATGTGGTTTATTAAAGCTAATCAAAAGTAGAATCTACTAAAAATAGTGATAAATGCTAACTTGACAATACTTTATGTCTCCCAATTTGAATGGTTAACAGATTTTTATTTTATTTACTAGTATTTTTTTTTTATTATTATTTTTTTATTTTATAAAAAAATTTATTTTTATATTACAACCAATAAAAAGAATTCAGAATGTAAAATTGTTACACACAAAACAAAAAAGCTCGGTTGTCTCGAAATCACCTAATGAATTTGTCATTTTTTTTTCTTGACGTGTTTTTATGTTACTTTTAAGTCCTCGTATGTAATTTTGAAATTTAGATACATTTTTTTGCTTGCACTAGTTGGAGTTCACAATATTGTATAGCACACGTGACAATCAACTTTGTAAAAGATGTATGCCCACAAAAGATCTTTTGATTGTTACGCAATATGGTAAATTGACACATTCATACGTAACAGAGTAAATATGATGGCAAATGAAGAAGATTACACTATTCTTGTCATACGGTACCAAACAGGACCATTGAAAATGTATGCACACAAGTTGTCTTTTTCTTCTTTCATCTTTGTGAGATTATATATGTATTTTTCACATGTAAGCAAGTTTAATTTGGTGACAAACTACAATGATTGTAAATTTTTCTGTGGTTTATTAAAGCTAATCAAAAGTAGAATCTACTAAAAATAGTGATAAATGCTAACTTAACAATGCTTTATGTCTCCCAATTTTGAATGGTTAATAGATTTTATCGTTATTTTTTTATGAAAAAAAATTACTACTACAACCAATAAAAAGATTTGAAAATGTAAAACTGTTACTTTATAGGTTATAATGTACTTTTGTTTCTATCCAATTTAAAACCGAGTGCAATGGAGGTTGGACAACACGTCCTCTCCCACAACTCGGTCGTCCTCTATTATGCCACCATCACATAACTCAGCCATCAACCATTTTTGCACACAACCCAGTCATGTAGACGATCGAGCTTTTTTGTTTTGTGTGTAAATGTATTAAGAAGTATTTTTGTCGTGAGATATTTTTATTTGGTGAAATGAAATCTATAGTTTTATTAACATGTTTGAAGGTGAAGTTAGTGCTAGAAAAAGAAAAGATGATGCGTTGTTAACTTGACAATGATAAACACGGTCACCATTACACACGATCTAAAAATTCAAAATCTCTCAAAGTCTCAACTTGTTTTTCTTTTTGTAGCATTTCTATCAAACTAGTGAACACATACCAATTAATTTTATTTTTTATTTTATTTAAGAACATATAAGTCACATGTATTTCTAGTCTATCTGATCTTAATGGCACGAGTACATGACAATATGACATTTAAGTACAACAGATGAGAGTGAAATCTCTCATCTCGGCTCGTTACATAGGCAAAACCAAGCACCTAAAGTGCTACTACGCACCACTTAAGAAAGACATGTCAATCTTATGGAAAACCAAAGAAATTACATCTACTTCCTAACACGATTCTTAAGCCGGATATCAAATTGATCACAAAACGCATCAAGTTGCCCAGGTAAGTCATATACCTGAACCTCATATCCGTAAAAAAAAAATCAAAATCATCAACTTCAAGCTGCCGACCTCATATAGACGATGACATATACCGAGACATATCATCACTAGGTTCAAATACTTCATCCTTATCAGAGTCACCCAACTCACCAAACTCAAAACCCCTAAGAGACAAATCAGGTTTGCTAGACCAAATACGAGTTTGCTAGACCAAATACCAGTCTTCCTGGGTTCCTCCTTGGACGGGGTCTGATGCGTGGAATTGCGCTCTCGCAAAAGGTTTTACCTCTCAAGGGATCTTGAGAAGCTTGCAATCCCCACCAGGCAGTGTACCTGGCCGTTGTAGTATAGTATAGTGACAAGTACAGGGGGATTGATCGTTCAACTCAAAGATTAGTGTTCACTAGGGTTAAAACTCACTAAAACTAGGTCTAGAGATGAGAGATGATTCTTTTTGTATTTCTATATTTTAAGTGAAAGCAAGTAAAATCTCGGTTTTGGAAGGAGTGGGCGAAATTAGTTGCTAATCAACTAACACAATTAACTAAAGATGCAATCAAAATAAAATAAACTAAACTTAAACTAAATGTGGTGAAAACAATAATGAGAGAAAATGTGTTTACTTAGATTTTACTACTCCATAGCTATCTTTTACAGGTTGATTAGTTTGTTACAATTGCATGGATGACGGGTTATATTCCTTAATACCATTCGTAGGGCCGTGTACAATGTTCCCTAACTCTATAAGCTTCTACCTCTTCCTATGTCGAGCCGACTACTAGCTCCTAACATGACCTCATTAGTAGTTACCTACGCATTAAATACAACCAAAATATCGTAGTACACCTCCTATCATGTTTCTTAAGACGTTCAAGCAAGTTACCAATTGGAAGTCTGCCAGTTTTCTTAAGCCTAACATCGAATTCATTCATCCACAACAATTATAAACAAACAACCAGCCCATAATAAATATCTAAGTTTTATTACATCTTAGCAAACACAAAGTAAACCTAGCCTAGCATGTTAAAGAGAAGACTAGTGTAAGATATAATCAAACAACACATAGACATATTGAATGATTTGATGAAAGACTTATCTTCAATTAAGCATGGATGAAACAAAGGGTTGAAATCCTTAAAATAGCTGTAAAATTCGTCTAGGTTTACTCCCTTCAAAGTTGCACACAATGAATGAAAAGTAGAAAACTATATATAGATTTTGTATCCTAACGGTGTCAAGAGATAGGTGTGACGCCGTCAACTCGCCGCCAAAATAAACTCGTATTTCTTAGATCCACTTCTGACGCCGTCACTCTTTATGGACTCTGGGTCGTCTCTCTTTGCATTTACTCGTGATGGCCTTGGCATTTTAATACGTGACGCCGTCACGAGCTCTTCAGAAAACATTCTGGCGCGTCACGGTAATTGATTTATCCACCTCTTTGGCAAGTCATGAAGCCGTCACTAACAACCTGTGACGCCGTCAAGTGCAATTTCCAACATGATTTTGAGACTTTGTCGTTTTCTTTACTTTTTCGCTCCAAAAACGTCCAAAATGCTCCCTTTTTTAAAATTCCTCTCAAAAGTACCTAAAATGACAAAAGGAACGATTTAGGGCAATATTTGATCAAATAATCTCGACTTAATGACCCCCCAAAAGCGGTATACTTTTCGCTTTATCAGAGCCCGTTGCCCAAATTTTCTAGTAGACGCCACATTGGCCTCCATAGCATTAGGCTCATTAGGAATATTGACATCATCTTCCTTTTACAACCCATTCAAAATATTAACGAATTAGACAAAGGATTAGTATTCATATAAGAATTGACATGAGGGGGAGGGGGGAGGAATTCTCAAGATCTTTAGCCTTCATAGGAGGACCCTTAGTATTATTAGGTTTGTTAGTAGTCACATTCATTTCAACATGTGGCTGAGAAGACGAGGCTCCCCCATTACTCGGCTTAGTAACCTGTCTATAATAATACGAAACCTTTGGCTTGGTCAAGCGCACTCTATAAACATGTTGATTTCTGACAGGTTGCTTACCCTTCCCATGCATCCTGTTAACTTCAATGAACCAATCTTCATTAACCAACGGTTTCTCAACCGGCTTCACTCTCTTAGGACATCCCTCGTCATTATGATAAAATATTTTACATGTATCGCACCTTGGCGGCTTCCATTCATATTCAATATCAAGTTTTTTCAATGAATGACCAACAAGTGAGTCAAGTAAAGCTGCCCTAGACGAAACTTCCACAAGGGCACAAGCATAAGAATTTCAACCCTAAGACTTGAGGCACCTCGAGCTAGAATATGCATCTAGCATGATTGGACGACTAACGGAACATTGTGGCTCTTAACCAAAACAGGAGATATGGTTATTTCATTTTTTGTAAGTTTGAAATTAGGTGTCCAAATATTTAAAAAGATGAGCACTGAACGAATCAACCACGGGCTATCCTCCAATACCTTTTTCGTACCTTCTTTAGTCGCGAATTGAAAGAGAAAGAACCCATTATTAAGCATTACCCGTTGAAGACCAAATTTAGCCCAAGTGTTTTTCACATAATTTTCAACAATCGGAAAAGCGACTCGTTTTCTAATAAAATAACCGTAAAGAGTATTAGCAAATCACATGCTTACCTCATCCACCACTTCCAAAGGAATGGTCACATTCGCACCGGTCACATGATCATTGTTCCTCATCTCCGAGATCTTAACCGTTTTCGTAGGAGAATTATCCTTAAACATGGAACCATACGTTGTAGGGATTGGTCCTTCCCTAACAACCTTTGCTGGAACACTATTATCACTACTAACCAGAGCAATTGGCTCCTCAATAGTCGAATCATATGAACCTTAACTTGACCGTCATCAACTTCTGAATTAATAATCGATTCAGCCTTACCAGATTTCTCTACATTCGTAGAGGAGCTAGGAGCATCACCCAACAAACTTGATTTCACATTGCTAGTAACATTCTTGTCCTTGTATTTCGAACCATCACAACACTAGCATCATTACTAACATCAGTAACGTTACCCCTAATTGCAAACTCTAACCCTCATAAACAGTCGCAAAAGAAAAAAGACGAAACCCTAGACAGGGTTTAGTCACCCAACAATCCAAACCAAATCGACTTACATAATGAAGCAAAAAATAGGAAATATTAAATTCAGTGCTATAATAATTACCCTGCAAGAAACCGACAAAAGCAAACCCTAAATAGAACAATTGAAACCATGACTAAGCGAACAGTAACCTAATAAAAAACCTATTAATATGATATAATCAGTAGATTAATCGGCAATAATAAGAGTGTTATAAGGTATTAGAATCAATTAGAGAGGCTTTGATTGATTAGAAACGCATGAGTAGGGTTAGTCGCCATTGTCACTAGAGAGAATAGGGTTCCCTTTTCTCGTTTTAAACTTAGACATTTAGTCATTGTTAGCAAAATACACTTAATTAGACGATCCATGAGTAGAAATCTAAAATTGTATATGTGTTAGTAACTTTCGATTGTATTTATGTGTTTCCCTCATCACATTTCTTTCTTAAATTTTGTTGGTAATAATTTTGAATTATTTATGTTGGTTGGATTATAACACATTAGTGATGTACATACCTAACTAAAATCCAATTTATTTATTCCACCATAATGCTGTCTACTAAAGATATAAAATAAAATTAAAACGAAAGTACTTGTGCTGTTGGGCATGGATTCGGGGTGTTGTTATACACACACCCTTATAGTACAAAAATCCTATACACACACACCCCTAAATTACTACCAGTGATGTCACAGTTTAACATCGTTATGCGTAAAGAGGTATGTATATAGGAGGATAGGGGTGTTTGTGTAACACCCCCTAATTTGAAATGCGGTAGCGGAATAGTAATTAGGGTGTTACGGTGAGGATCGAAGTCATAATGATAGAAAACGGCTCGAAAGAGACGTTTTAAAACATAATTTTATTTATAAAAATTTAAATTACAAGAGGTCCTTATCAGAGTATTATAAAAAGCTTGATGTTTGAACTAATTCAAACATCATTTATTTTACATCATTATTGAAATAAAGAACATATTTTGAAGATTTTTGCCGCCCGTTCCATGCTTGCTTCCCCTGCTAAATACCTGAGATACATGCTTAAAAGTCAACAAAAATGTTGAGTGAAATCATAGAGTTTGAATTTAATAAGCATTTTGATACACAAGTAAGATTGTATTAGAAAATACAACCAGTTTGAAAATATTGATATTGCAGTTCATATATTGCTCTAAGTCTCATGACACGCAAACGTTAACAAATACCGTAAACGGCGGGTGTTTATCAAATCAATGATAAATTTGCCCTCGTGTAATAGGTGATTTGCCAGTTCCTATTTTTACTCAAATATAATTATCACGACTAATACGACTAACCACATGCATAATGGCATTCCGTCAAGTATTAATGGGACAGGCTGTCAAACCTTAAATAGATCTATTCATTCTATTCGCGTTCACCGCAGTGATTAATGGCTCATGAATAAGGGTCTTTTGGCAATAGCTAACTTAGGCATATATCAGCCAGGAAAGCATACAGAAAATACTTGCGATCTATTTGTAACATGTATCCCCCTCACGGAGTTTTGAAAATAAGTGAATGTGAGGCTATGACTCACCTTGATTAATACTGAAAACGAAGAAAATAAAGTCGGACGAATTTATGAAAACAACTTCGAAACACAACCTGATAAATAAATTTATCTAAGAACTTGACCAAAAACTATTCGGTAATTACAAAGAAATAACGAATATTAGATATTCGTTATGACGAATAAGTGGTGTGCAGTGAAAATCTTGTGATATGTATGACATGATAAAATATGATTTTTAAATTATCCATCGAAGTTTTTCCTTTTTACTCGTAAGTAAACTATTAACTTTTTAAATATCGTTATATATATTATTAACGTTACGTCAAATAATATATATATAAATAAAAATAAAGTTTAAACTTAACGTGAAATAAATTGACGAAAATAGAAAATAATTAAGAATGATAAATAAGTTACGTTTAGTCTTTGTCTCCTTTTCCAATTTTACCATTTTTATACTAACGATACTTGCGTTACACCGTTAGTCCTTTTTATATATTTTTCAACTATAGTCCTCTACTTTGTCCAATAATCAATACTAACCTTGGTATATTTATTTTTATCACATTTTACCCTTAGATTTCTGTATTTACAGGTTTAGTCCTTTATTTTCAATATTTACACATTTAGTCCCTCTAGGTGTCGTTGCGTTACATTTTTAGTCCAATTTTGAAAAAATGATTATGAGACTTTTCTAAAAAATTTCGAAGCTTATTTAATAAGTAACAAGCTTATTTTAACTGCTTATTTATTCAAAAGCTTAATTTTTAGCTTATGGGCCACTTAACGATTCAATTAAAGGCCCGTTAAGAGTTTTGGAGGTGAGGGCATAGAAAAAGTTTTGGGCTTGGCTTTGGGTCATTTTTATGATTCTAAAAACATTTCTTATAGGCCCAGTGGGATTACGGATTTTAATTACTTAATGGGCTTTAGTTAAGCCCACTCGAAAACATAAGGTTTTTAGTTTCAATTTTTGGTTTGGAAATCGGTTTGTGTCAATTCAAAATAGATCGAGTAGGATATCAAAACGTGATTATTTTTACAAGTTGTTTATATGAAAATGTTAGTTTTCTAGGTGGTCTATGACGTCGTGAAATAATATAATACTATCGTTAATTGAAATTTTAAGTTATACGCTTGTTTTGTGACATGGTTGAATCGATTTATATTTTGAAAAGTTGTAAATTTTACTAAGTGTTTTTCATAAATTTCATTCGATGGTTGCAATTTAAAATGGATGCGTGATATGCTTGAAACGTTACAACTAAAGTGAATTGTGTGTGCTACGTGATTCTTAGGCCTTCCAAGATAGAGGCAAATCACGTTTCGTGTACTATGATTAAATATATACGTGTGATTCATGTGCAAATTGATATACGTTCGAAACAATAACCACGAAGTGCATGACTAAATATTAACGTATGAAATGGAATAGAAACGGGTATAGGAAACTTACAAACACCTTAGAGGTGATCAAGAGTCGAGATTGATAGAAAGGAACACAAGAAAATCACGTCTCAACTATATAACCCAAACGTTATATATATATTTCAACCCGATTTCTTTCCTTGCTTCCAATATTATACCACACGACTTGTAAGTCTTATGAGAATGATTTGAAGGTTGAATTATTGCAGTGAAAGAGTTTGTAAATGAACAAGAGAAGAATGCATGCAAGTACGTACATATATTACTAATATATATATATATATATATATATATATATATATATATATATATATATATATATATATATATATATATATATATTGTTGAGTAGAGAAATTCAAAGTGAATTCTTTGTATACTATTTGCATGTCATCACTAGCTCTTAAATGAATATTTTATATTGATTTAGGGAGTGTTGTGAGAGCACAAAAGAAGGGAGATGTTGGGTGAATCATACTCTATGTCGACCATGCAATTTTCCTTATATACGATTTACAAAATCGTACACAACTTATTTATACATGATCATCTTTAACATTTGAGCTTAGAATCATCTCAGGAGTAATATTAGGAACGATTAGAAACAAACGAGATTCAAAATGGTTAAGTTTTGAATATATTGTAAATCGATTTGGGTTTGCAAGGGTCGAATACTTTGCCTCTTAAAAACGTATCAAAACTCAACGTATGGACGTGAGACTTGACACACTAATTGTTGGCTAGTAGGTTAACGATATGAGAAAATAAAATACATAGGTCGTGTGTAAGATTTAGGAATAAACGATGTGTCTTGCAGGGTGATTGAACTTGGTTGATCGGATGAAAATTAATAAAAAGGAAATTGGGCTTTGGTTTCGTGGGCTTAGGAATAGTGGTTGAGGTGTGGGCCGAAGGTAATTAAGGGTCCGTTTGATTAATTAAGATAATTAGGAAATTTAATTATATTTACTAAATTTAATTAGGATTAGGATTTAGGTTTAGGATTAAATGAAAAGTTTAGGTTTCGTGTAACGTGTTGAGGATTAATTCCGTCATTTCGTGAATTATATTATTTTGTGAAAACCGCCAAAATAATATAATAAGAAAAATTTCAAATTTTTCCGAGAAAATGGGAATTAGAACGATAACAAAGGATTGTTTATTTATTAATGATTTAATTACAAGAAATTTTTACAGGGTTCTACAGTACCCACTTGTCATTCTGAATTTCGTCCCGAAATTCAATTTTAAGAAATCTAACAAGTGTGTTCTATGAAAATAAGTGGGGATATTTCTCACGGAATCTATCTTCTCTTTCCCATGTATAAGTCGGCCCTCGCTTAGAGTCCCATCTTACTTTCACAATGGGGATACGATTCTGTTTGAGTTATTTTATCTCTCTATCCATTATTTCCACAGGCTCTTCTGTGAACACTAGTTTGTCGTCCAATCTAATCTCTTTTAGTGGAATGACAAGAGTTTCGTCAGACAAACATTTCTTGAGTTGAGATACGTGAAACGTAGAATGTACTCTACTGAGTTCTTCCGGAAGTTCTAACTTATAAGCAACTGAACCAATTCTCTCCAGAATTTTGAATGGTCCAATGTACCTCAGATTTAACTTTCCACGTCTTCCAAAGCGAATCATTCCTTTCCATGGTGAAACCTTCAACATGACTTTGTCTCCTACTTGAAATTCCATAGGCATTCTCCTGACATCAGCATAACTTTTCTGCCTGTCACGAGCAGCTTGCAAGCGTTGCTTGATTTGGAATATCTTCTCAGTAGTATCATGTATTAGCTCTGGTCCGGTGAGTTGCATATCACCAACTTCTATCCAACAGATTGGTGATCTGCACTTCCTTCCGTACAGTGCCTCAAAAGGTGCAGCCTTTATGCTGGCATGGTAGCTGTTATTGTACGAGAATTCAACTAATGGCAAGTGTCTATCCCAACCTTTTCCGAAATCAATCACACATGCTCGGAGCATGTCTTCCAAGGTTTAGATTGTTCTCTCACTTTGTCCATCGGTTTGCGGATGATAAGTGGTGCTCATATCTAACCTAGTACCAAGAGATTTCTGTAGCGATTCCCAAAATCTTGAGGTGAATCGGCTATCTCTATCAGAAATAATAGATATTGGTACCCCATGTCCAATCACAATTTCCTTAAAATACAACTGAGCGAGTGTTTCCATCTCGTCAGTTTCCTTGATTGGTAGAAAATGTGCAGACTTGGTTAATCGATCGATGATAACCCAGATTGTGTCTAATCCGGTCGATGTCTTTGGTAATTTGGTAATAAAATCCATTGTGATTTGTTCCCATTTCCAGACCGGAATTTATGGTTGTAGGAGTAATCCTGATGTTTTCTGAGTCTCTGCTTTTACTCTAGAGCAGGTTAAACATTTACCAACGTGCTCGGCGATATCAGCTTTCATGTTTGGCCACCAATAATTCTTCTTAATATCTTGGTACATTTTATTGGAACCGGGATGAATAGAATATTTGGATTTATGAGATTCATGCATGATAAGGTCTCGAATACCTCCAAAGAGAGGAATCCAATATCTTTCCTTAAAACATAACATTCCATCATTTCTTCTCACAAATTCTTTTTCATTATTTGGCATTCTGTCAACCTGATCTTCTAGGTTTGACCTTCTGTCAATTTTCTCATATTGCCAATTTTCTTCTTGTAGAGCTTCCATTTGAGCTGGAAGTGGCGAATGAATTGTCATTCCTAGAGATCGAACTCTAAGAGGTTTAATTCTATCTTTTCTACTCAATGCATCGGCTACTACATTCGCTTTACCAGGATGGTAACGAATTTCACAGTTGTAGTCATTGAGTAATTCTAACCATCTTCTTTGCCTCATGTTTAGCTCCTTCTGATCTAGTATATGCTGTAGACTCTTGTGATTGGTGAAAACCGTACACTTTGTACCATATAGGTAATGTCTCCATATCTTAAGAGCAAAAACTACTGCTCCTAATTCTAGATCGTGAGTGGTGTAGTTTTCTTCATTCTTCTTCAGCTGTCGTGAAGCATAGGCTATAACTTTGTCTCTTTGCATTAGTACCGCACCTAAACCATGATGAGATGCGTCACAATACACTACAAAGTCCTCATTGCCTTCCGGTAATGCTAATATTGGTGCTTCACAAAGCTTCTGTTTCAGCAGTTGAAATGCTGACTCTTGCTTCTCTTCCCAGATGTACTTCTTGTTCTTATGGGTTAGTTCCGTCAATGGTTTTGCAATCTTTGAAAAACCTTCTATAAATCTCCGGTAATAACCAGCGAGACCTAAGAATTGACGAATCTCGGTTGGGGAGGTGGGTGACGTCCAACCTTTAACTGCTTCTATCTTCGCGGGATCTACATGGATACCTTTGTTGTTGATGATATGCCCTAAGAATTGAATGGTAGAAATCCAAAAATCATATTTGGAAAACTTAGCGTACAACTTTTCCTTCTTAAGTAACTCCAAAATAGTCCTTAAGTGTTCGGCATGTTCTTCTTTATTGCGCGAATAGATTAAAATATCATCAATGAACACAATAACGAATTTATCCAAGTATGGTTTTCATACTCGGTTCATTAAATCCATGAATACAGCTGGTGCATTGGTAAGACCAAATGGCATCACCTGAAATTCATAATGTCTGTATCGTGTTTGGAAAGCTGTCTTGGGAATGTCCTCTTCCCTAACTCTTAATTGATGAGATCCTGATCTTAGATCGATTTTTGAGTAAACACTTGATCCTTGTAATAGGTCAAATAGATCGTTGTTCCTTGGTAATGGATATCGATTCTTCACCGTGAGTTTGTTCAACTCTCTGTAATCGATACACATTCAGAACGTTCCATCTTTCTTTTTGACAAATAGGATTGGTGCTCCCCAAGGGGATGAACTTGGTTGAATGAAACCTTTATCTGATTGTTCTTTTAACTGTTCAGATAATTCTTTCATTTCGGAGGGTGCTAATCGATATGGTGCTTTTGCAACTGGTGCTGCTCCAGGCACTAAATCGATTCGGAATTCTACTTGACGTGTTGGGAATTCTGTGAAGTAAGAATTCTGCTGATGTTTCTGCTGAAGGATACTGCTGAAGAGTTAGTTCCTGCTGAAGCAGTGTATCTGCTGAAGACTAGTTTCAGCATTATTAGTTTCTGCGGATATAGTATTTCCGTATTTTATGTAATGTAGTTTGGATATGCATGAGTTTATTTAGAAAGTGATAATGCATATCTTTTAGAAGTTTTAGAATATACGTTTCTTGAGAAACGGTTTAGGGTTCCTTGTATATAAAAGGAACACACGATTATGTATTGAATAACTTTTCGAGAATACTCTTATTACAATTAAAAAGATCCATAGAGGATCAAGAGTTCTTAGTATCACGCTTGTGTTTTGTTTCCGCTTTATAAATACAAGTTGCAGAGATTGTCTATTAGTGTGTTATTGATTACAGTGACATAACTAACGATTCTAGAGTGCTCAAGAAGATCTATCAAGGTCTTATAGTTCAACAAGTGGTATCAGAGCCTCAAGAGAGTCTCTGTCATACTAAGAAACATAAATCTTACACCTTAAGAATCCAAACAAATCAAAAAACATGCCTGGATCTGATGATGATGTTGATACAACCCAAAACATTAACACCACCTCTCTTCAACAACTCAACCTCTCCAACAATAATGCTAAATTTCCATACTTGAAGAATGCTGATGAATATCATCTCTGGTCCATGAAGATGCAGAACTGGATCACTAACATAGATTGGAATCTATGGGAGGTTGTCAAAAAGGGGAATAGTCTGAAGAAGCATGTTACTGATGCCGATGGAGTTGTTACTATTGTAGGTCCCAGAACTGCTGAAGAGATTATGGCTGTGCAAAGGGAGAGTAAAGTGAGAACAATTTTGCTCCAAGCTATTCCAGATGACCACATGGGCGACTTCCACTTTATGGAGGATGCCAAGGACATTTGGATGGCCATAAAAGCAAGATTTGGTGGGAATGATGAATCAAGAAGGTTGCAGAAATCTTTGTTAAAGCAAAAGTTCCAAGAGTTTCAGATATCTGAAGAAGAGGGACTTCATAAAGGTTATGATAGGTTTCATCGGATCTTAAGTCAACTTAATCAGTTGAAGGCAAGACCTGACAACGAGGACTGCAATGCTATGTTTTTGAGATCTTTGCCACCATCTTGGTTGCAAGTCAGTATTGCTCTCAAAACAAAGAGTGGATTGGACTTAATGTCTTTTGATGACCTCTACAACAAGCTCAAATCTCTTGAGCCTGATGTTAGAAGTCCCATACGTCCATCCACTCATTCTGCATTTGTTGGGACATCTACAAAACCTGTGCAACAAGCTTCAAGCTCTTATTCATCAGGAGCATCTTCTCAAACCCATACTCAATCTGCTCCTAAATCAAAATCCAGTAGTGTGTTGGAGGATATTATTCGTTCATTTGTGGCTGAATATGAACATCAGCAGTTTCTTGCTTATGAGGATTTTGAACAGGTGGATCCATTGGAAATGGAGGCGATGTACTTGAAATGGGAGCTTGCAATGATCTCCATGAACATAAAGAGGTTTGAAGCCAAGTCTGGAAGGAAGTTTGGTATTAATGGAAGAGAGGCAGCAAGGTTTGATAGAAGGAAGGTTAAATGCTACACTTGTGGTCAAGTGGGACATTTTTCAAGAGAATGAAAGGAGAGAAAGGCTGGAGATGAAGTTAGATATGGCTCTTATCCAGTGGAAGCAGGGAATATCAAGGTTGTACCTCCAAAGGCAATGGTGACTCTGGATCACCAAATTGATTGGGCTGAACATGAACCTGCTGGAGAGGAAGCTTCTACTTCTTCACAAGTGAATCTGCTGGCATACTCACCTTCAGAAGACAAGAAGTAGCAAGTCTCCTTGATGGGAATCTCTCAGGTACACAACTGTGTATTTGGATGTAGTGTAAGATACAATGAGCTTAAACAAGAATTTGATGAATTGAAACCAAAATACAATGAGTGTTATGTTGAATTAGAGTCATATAAAATGGCTTTAAAAACTGTAGAAAAACAAAAAGTCTGGTTTCAAAAGAATCATGTTAAGTATGATGAAAAAATAAGAGTTCTAGAAAGTGATTTAGAAGTGGCTAAGATAGACTTAAGACGTACTGAAAAAGAAAAGTCTGATCTTGAATTAGAAAAACAAGAATTACAAGCTAAGTTAGACAAAGAAATAGCTAGAAATAAACAATGGTTAATATCAGGGGATAATATAGCTCGAGAACTTTATGGTAGTCAGGCTGTGAACTCTAAAATAGGTTTGGGATTTCAAAAATATGTTGGTTTAGAAGCTAAGAATGACCTAGGTAAATCAACACCAGCAGGTTTAGCTAACTTTGTCAAAGAAGGTAACTTACATGCTGTCCCTGGACCTATAAGAGGGGAACATATGCCTATTGACCTATCCATACCTAGTGACTTTGATGGATCACATAATCTCTATGGCAAAAAGTCAACTGACTTGCCAGACCCTATTGTGAAATCTAATGACTTTGTCTCTTGTTGTAACAGTGACAAGTCTTGTGATGAAGGGTCTACCTCATTTGCTAGTTGTGATTCAAGTGAGAAGTCTGACCTGCCCAAGACCATTCCCAAGACCACACTAAAGACATCACCCAAGACTCCCCACAAGACTTCTAGAGTTGCTGCTGATAACAAGACAGTTTCTACTGAAGACTTGTTTTTAAATTCTTTGCATAATAATACTTTTGGTTATGTTAAAAACAATTCTGTTTATCATGGTGATTTGAATACTTTTTCATATTATGGAACTTCTTTTGGTTTGAATAAATCTTCTAAAAAGAAGAACTGTTTTGTGTGTGGAAGTAAATATCACTTGATTAAGGATTGTACATTTCATGAGCAAAGAATGGGTGAATGTGTTAGTCAAAGGAAACCTAGGCAAATGTGAAAGAATGTTAGTGAAATACCCTCTTTTGTTCCACATCAGCAGAAACCCAATTCTGCTGAATCACATTCTTCATGGAGAAGAACCAGTACTAGACCATATGTTCGACCCACTAGTTCTTTCTTTTCTAATGGTTATTGGCCTAATCACTTTGACTCTATGTATTATGGTGGTGGGAAATGGAATACTGCTGTGAAGCCCTCAGCAGGTTGTTCTTGGACAAAGAAGGGACCTAATATGCATTACAGGCCCAAGAACAATGGTGGATCTAAAACATTTACATGGCCTATCACTAATGATCCACAAGGCAGGCTCAAGTCAGCAATGACTTGAGTCTCCAATGTGTACTAATTTTGTATCATTTTTGTTGTTGTTGTAGGAACATCCTTTGAAAAGTACAGAAGTAGCTATTGTTGATAGTGGTTGTTCTAGAAGTATGTCAGGGAACAAAGACAAGATGCATGACTTTGAGCCCATAGAAGGAGGAGGCACTGTAACAATTAAGACACCCTTGTTAGATTTTGAAAATGTTTATTATGTGAAGGAACTGGAGCATTTTAATCTATTCTCTGTATCACAAATTTGTGACACTAAGAATAAAGTTTTCTTCTCTGAAGATGAGTGTCTTGTACTTTCCAAGGACTTCAAACTCCCAGAAGACACAACTGTATTGCTGAGAGTTCCTAGAACCTTCAACTTATACACATTCAATCTGAATGATGTCAATCCAGAAGGTGATCTAACATGTTTGGTAGCCAAAGCTTCCCTGGATGGATCTAATAAATGGCATAGGAGAATGGCACATATGAATTACAAGACTATCAACAAGTTGTCCAAACTTGGTCTTGTTAAGGGCCTTCCTTCTAAACTCTTCACCAATGAACACAATTGTATTGCTTGCAACAAGGGAAAACAACACAGAGCCTCTTATAAAGCAGTCAAAGCTGTGAGCACCATTTCTGAACCACTTCAGTTGCTGCACATGGATATCTTTGGTCCAACTCCGATTAGAAGTATTGATCATAAGTACTTCTGCCTGGTTATCACAGATGATTATAGCAGGTTTTGCTGGGTATTCTTTCTAAAAACTAAAGATGAAACTACTCCAATTTTGAAAGAATTCATTATCTTAGTTGAAAACCAGGTAAATAAAAAGGTTAAAGGAATTAGGTGTGACAATGGTACAGAATTCAAAAATGTTGTATTCATAGAATTCTGTAAGTCTAAGGGGATTAGAAGGGACTATAGTGCTCCAAGAACCCCACAACAAAATGGGGTTGCTGAAAGGAAAAATAGAACCCTCATTGAGGCAGCAAGATCAATGCTTGCAGACTCAAAACTACCCACAATGTTTTGGACTGAAGCAGTAAGTACTGCTTGCTATGTCTTGAACAGGGTATCCATCACTAGACTTCATGTCAAGACACCTTATGAACTTCTCACTGGGAAAGTTCCAGACATACATTACCTTAAGCCTTTTGGATGCAAAGTGACTATTTTGAATACTGCTGATATACTGGGTAAGTTTGATGGGAAAGCTGATGAGGGGTATATAGTTGGTTATTCAGCTCATCGCAAGGCCTATAGGGTTTATAATCTGAATGCTAAAAAGATAGAAGAGACCCTTAATCTAAGATTTCTTGAAGATCAGCCTAATATTCAGGGACAAGGCCATTCTTGGTATTTTGACCTAGATTATTTGACTGACTATTTGGGTTATACTAGGCATGCTTCTAATCCTAATGTAGGTACCAAAGATCCAAACTCTAACCCTGCAGGTTCCATGGATGATGACTCAGACTGTGAATCTGAGCCAGAAGAGAATACCATTGTTGTACCATCTTTTCCACCTAACCATTTTGTAGGTAATCACTCTGCTGCTGAACAAGATGATGAGTCACATTATGCAGAGGATCTTGCAAGACTGCAGAAGCAAGAACATGCTGCTACTAAGGAAGCTCAGAAACTCAATGACAAGGTTACACAAGAGACTGAAGCTATCCTACATCAATCAGCACAAGCAGTCACTAGAAACAAGGATACTGCTGATGATTCTGCTGAAGGCACACCTATTCCCACTGATAAGGTCCCAGATGCTGATACTACTGATGCTCACTCTCCCATCTCTACTGAAGTCTCAGCAGACTTTGATAAGCCCTTTACAAGATTTCCAAGTCCTTCTGATCTTGGGAATTATCAGCCAAAGCCTGGCTTGTTTCACTCAGCTTCTTATGATACTGAGTTTGGGCCTACAGTCAACAACCTTGATGCCAAAATTGATGTTCCACCTACAGCTACAAAAAGGATTCATAATGCTCATCCCCTATCAAATATTATTGGAGATCCTAAAGACCCTGTTAGAACTAGAAGCACTGTCAAGAATACAAAATATGGTGAAGTTGCTTTCATCTCTTATGTCTACAATCAAAAGAGGAACAATCACACAGACTTCAAACATTGTCTGTTTGCATGCTTTCTTTCTCAGATAGAACCAACTAGTGTTCCTCAAGCACTGGATGATTCAAGTTGGCTTGAGGCAATGCAAGAAGAGATGCTGCAATTTAAGAATCAGCAGGTTTGGATTTTGGTTCCTCTTCCTGATGGTAAATATGCCATTGGGACAAAATGGATTTTGAAGAATAAAAGAGATGCAAGGGGTATTGTGGTGAAGAACAAAGCAAGACTAGTGGCTCAAGGGTTTAGAGAAGAGGAAGGCATTGACTATGATGAGGTCTTTGCACCAGTGGCCAGAGTTGAAGCTATAAGGATATTTTTGGCCTATGCCTCTTACATGGGATTTATGGTTTATCAGATGGATGTTAAAGGTGCTTTCTTGTATGGTGAGATTGAAGAGGAGGTTTATGTGACTCAACCCAAGGGATTTGAAGACCCTGCTCATCCTGAGTATGTGTACAAGGTTGTTAAAGCTCTCTATGGACTTCATCAAGCTCCCCGAGCTTGGTATGCTAGACTTTCCACATTTCTGCTGAAGAATGGCTACAGAAGAGGTGCCATTGACAAGACTCTATTCCTCAAGAAAGATTCCAGGGATATAATTCTTGTGCAAGTGTATGTGGATGATATTATCTTTGGTTCAACCAAAGAAGCATGGTGTAGAGAGTTTGAAGATCTGATGAAGGGAGAATTTCAGATGAGTGCCATGGGAGAACTCACTTTCTTTTTGGGTTTACAGGTTCAGCAGAAACCTGATGGTATTTTCATACATCAGGAGAAATATGTAAAAGATATGTTGTCCAAGTTTGCTATGGAGAATGTCAGGACTGCCACTACTCCCTATGAGGCCCCCAAACCAAAGAACAACATTGATCCTGATCTCCCTGTGAATGTTCATTTATACAGGTTAATGATTGGTTCTTTGATGTATTTGACTGCCTCAAGACCTGATATTACATTTGCTGTGAGTGCATGTTCAAGACACCAAATCACTCCACTTACTTCTCACATGAATGCTGTCAAAAAGATTTTTAAGTACCTAAAAGGCCAACCAAAATTGGGTCTTTGGTATCTCAAAGAGTCTCCATTTCAGCTAGCAGCTTATAGTGACAGTGACTATGCTGGTGCCAATTTGGATAGAAGATCTACAACTGGAGGTTGCCAATTCCTTGGAAGAAGACTGATTTCTTGGCAATGCAAGAAACAGACCATTGTTGCTACCTCTACTACTAAAGCAGAGTATGTTGCTGCTGCCAATTGTTGTGGACAGGTTCTATGGATTCAGAATCAATTACTGGATTATGGGTATAACTTCATGAATACTACCATTTTCATTGACAATCAAAGTACCATTTGTATTGTTAAAAATCCAGTTTTTCATAATAGAACCAAACATATTGAAATTAGACACCACTTTATAAGGGATGCTTATGAGAAACATTTGGTTAAAGTGGTAAAAATTCACACAAATGAGAATGTGGCAGATTTGTTAACCAAAGCATTTGATGGACCAAGGTTTCAATATTTGGTGGTCCATATTGGAATGCTTAACCCTTAACTGCAAAGTTTATGGGGAGGCATAAGCCTCAGGGGAGGCATATGCCTCAGGGGAGGATAATGACTGTAAACTTTGTATATTTTGTATAATTTTTAACACTAATCCACTAATATGTTTGCAAGTTGTTTGGTGTATTTGCATGTTTTATGTCTGTTTTGCAGATGTTCTGAGAGTGTAAGAAGTATGATAAAGTCACCAAGAATAGAAGTCAAAGGAATGTGGTCAAAAGTGCTAAACATAGTTTCTACTGATGAATTGATTATGCTGATGGTCTTACACAGTTGATTAATTAAGAAGATCTTTTCATTCATTCAAAGAAACAAGTTACAGCTTACATTCAATGTTACAACTGAGTTACAATGACCATTCCTAAACATTTGGCTAATTAAAGTACTACTAGCTTCTATCACTTATTACAAAATATTTGAGGCTATGACAAGTACAATGATGAAGCTGAAGATGAAAATGTAAAAAGAAGAGAAGGAAGATTGTGAAGATGCTCAAGTAACAAAGTCAAGAAAAGACTCAAGAACTTTGTTCCATGGCAACATTCCTCAATCATCTACTTCAGCTTCTCCTTTCCCTTACGTATGATCTCAGCCTTCTTGCTCTGTCCAATATGTTCTTGATGAGGAAGACCAGGTCCTGGAGCAGGAAGATCCAACACCAAATTTTGTGATGTTGGGAGAGATGGATCCCTATTATTTGATCTTGGATGGGATCTCTCTGGTGTGGAAGGAGGAAGGAAGGTTGGATCTTCATTTTCTTCCTCTGAAGAGTCTTCATCAGAGGTATAGATGAAGGGAGAGACAAGCTCTCTCTCAACAGGAATGGCTACATGGCTTGGTTCACCCTTCCTATGAGCATTCCATTGTCTTTCTTGTGCATCCCATCGTTTCTTTAGTTCTCTTTCATAGTCAGAACCATCAAGATCCCATGGATAAGGTGGTAGATCTTCTTCTGAAGATATAGAAAAGGAATTGTGATCTGAGCTTTCTGGGTTTCATGCCATGATTTTGGTGGAGAATTGGGATTAATTTAAAAATTAGGGTTTGAAAGATGATTTGGGGTAAATTGATGACTGAGATGTGTTATTTGGGGTGATTAAATAAGCCAAGTTTAGGCGTTACGATAATTAATGCGAGTTGGGTGGCACAGTAAAACCAAGATATTGACCGAAGATATTTTTACTTTTGGTTGATTCTGTTGATGATTGACCACTCTTCAGCAGATTTGACTTTCATTTCTGCTGAAGGGTAAATTCAAAATTGGAAGTTTTTGAACTGCTTGTCAGACTCGGTCAATAATTTGTTCCGATAATTTTGACCACGATTGGGGAACTTCCAAATTTAACCCACTTTGCATATCTTTTACGAAACAAAATTATTCGCTTATCACTCCATATAAACCCATTATTCTCTGAGTAACTCATAACCATCTCACACAAGTTCATTCAAATGGCTCAACTCGAATTAAGGGGCGACCATAACAAATATGCTATTCTGAGAAAGGCAAAGGGACATGAAGAATTCGATTTAATGGTGGAATTTCTACAAAGGTCAAAGATTCACTATGCTTTGACACATAGTCCCGATCTGGTTTGTGAATCCTTGGTGAAGCAATTTTGGGCATCTGCTACTAAGAGGTCGGATACAGAGATTGTGGCTGAAATTGATGGTGTAGAATATGTGGTGATAGAAGGGTTGATTAGGACAAAGCTTCAGTTGGATGATGAGAATGGTGTATATCATTCCAACACTGCAGAGATTCTTGCTGGGCTAAGAGAAGCTGGATATCAAAGTACTGATACATCCAAGTGGCACAAGAATCAATTTTGTCCTAAGTGGAGGTATTTGGTGCCTCTGCTGCTTCAATATATCAGCAACAAGTGTGGTGGATGGAACCAATTCTCTCTGCAATTGGGTTGTGGTATTGTTTGTCTTTCTAAGGGTCAAACTTATAACTTTTCTAAGTTTATTTTTGATAATATGCTAGAAAATATCGATAAACAACAGCATAAGTTCTTAATGTACCCTAGATTCTTACAAATAATTTTAGACATAACCACTGAAGATAGAACCCATGTACCTATTAAAAGTCTAGGTTCTAAGTTGTTTGCCTCAATGAAAACTAATTATACTGGGGAACATCACCCTATGTTAGAAGCTATGTTGCCACAAGGCAATGCCAATGTAGTTGAGGGTGATGATGCTGGTAATGTGCCTGCTCCTAATGCTGCTGATGATGGTAATCCATCATCTTCTAGTGTTGCTGCTGATGGTAATCCTTCAGTGGTAATGGAGGAAGAGCCAGCTACAAGTGCTGAACCATTACCTGATTCTACTGACTTACCACCACCTACCCCTGTACATATGCCACCTAGTCCTACCATTTCACCAGCTCAGGATGCTCCAGCTGAGCAAATTCATGAGTTTGAAGATAACTTTCAGACTCTTGAACCTGAGATTACTAGACTACCTTCACCCAGTCCTTTCAGAGAGCAAATTAATGAAGGCTCTCCTAATGTTGTACATGAGTCTGTTTCTCCTGCTGGGTTCAATGAAGCTCCATATACCACTGAGCAATCTACTGGTAGAGCAGAGGACCCTATTACTCTCACTTTTGTATATGATTCCCTTAACAGGTACATGAAAATGACTGAAGATCTCCAGAAAGAGCTTGCTGAGAACAAGACTACTCTTGGTAATGAAATTAAAAGTTTGAAAAGCAAGGTTCAAGATTTGGAGGCACAGCTGAGTCAGCAGAAGCAAAGTAAGGATTGATTGGATTCTACTGAAGTTGGAAAGGAAGCAAATTTGGATTCTCTTGAGATTCTAGCTGAAGTTGCTAGACAGTCTCATGTTGTTCCTCCTAAAGTTGCTGAAGTACCTCAATCTAAACCAAAGATACTAGTCCACAGAAGAAGAAGTGCAAGACAATATTTGGCAAGGAAAGCTGCTGAAACTTCAAAAGTGACTGATGGTGATGATGATGTGCTCATGACTGAAGCTGTGGATATACTTCAGGAGAAACAGTCAATAAGTGGGGTTGCTGCTGACAAATCTGCTGATAAAGGAAATACATCAGGAGAAGCATACTTTGTAGCAGGGAAAGAATATTTGAATTCTCCTATTCATCATTCATCTGAGAATCAACAAGTTTCTCCTGATAGAGAGGTTCAAGATGTACATGATGAACCTATGGCAAATGTGAATGTTTCTCATGATGATATTGCTGCAGATAATGTCTCTCATGATGATTTGGATGAGCTTGTTACAGCTGAAGACAGAGCTGGACAAGAAAAACTATTTCAAGACTAGGAAGATTATAAGAAGAGTGCTAATCTAGCTGAGGAAGAACAAGCCAAGTTTGATGCAGAATTGGATACAGTCATTCAAAGATATGTTTCTACCTTACCCATTGAAAGACAAAGGGAATTGGATGCAGCTGTTCTAGAATTTGATGAGTCAGATTGGCAGCAGATTGGAAAACAAATGCTTGATAATCCTGATGTAGCTGCAGATATTATTGGTAAAAGGGTAGAGGAGAAAGACTATGCTTCTGAAATTGTGAAAGTGCTAAAGATGAGGAAGAAGGTAGCAGATGAATTAAAAGCCAAAGCTAAAAGAGAAAAACCTATGACTCAAGCACAGCAGAGGGATTATATGAGAACATATGTGAGAAGTCAAAGCAGTTCATTATTTAATACTGCTTGGTCCAAAACAAGAGTGTGGGGACTTCCATTTGACAAACTAGTTGAGATTTATAACAAAATCAAGGCTAGGAATGACAAAGCTGGAATGAGTGCTTCCAAGAATATTCCTATCCTCAATGCTGATGTTGTTTCATCTGTGAATATTCCTATTGCTGCTGAACAAGTATCTTTACCTGATACTTCTGCTGATTTACCACATGTTGCTGCTTATATGGATAAAGGTAAAGCAAAAGTGATGACATCAGATCCTCCAACTAGAAAGAGAACTAGGAGACAATTGGAGCAGGAAAGATTGGGTGAAGAGACTGCTAGGAGGTTGACTGAGGAACAAGAAGCTGAACAAAAGGATGAGCTTGCAAGATTTCATGAACTGAAGGTAAGAGAAGTTGAAATTCAAGCTGCTAGAAACAAACAAATAAGGAAGGCTATGGATGAACAATATGCCTCTGCTGCACTTGAATCTTCTCAAGATTCTACTGATGAACAATTGGATACTCCATCAGTAGAAACTAATGCTGCAGAAGTTGAATCTGCTGAAACAGAAGTTCATGATGCTATTTATGTTCCTGGAAGAAGAGGCAAGAGAATAGCTAAAGTCAGATCTTCACATTCTAAACAAAGTCTTATCAATGTGAATGCTTCTGATGCTTCATTTATAAGGGAAGGATCCTCTGATGATTGGCCTGTGGGAACAAGAGATGTTTTGGTTCATTGGAAGTTAAGTAAAAATGGTCAAGTTAATACCATTTACAGATTGGATAAAACTTTCATATCCTTTACATTTCTTCAACAGATTCTACATCTTGTGGATCATCAAGATTTGGTAACTCTATATGAGTTAGTCCTTAAGTATTATGCAACTCATACTCCTGAAGGGTCTGGATTGTATTTGTTGGGTGATCTTCAAGTGTTGTTTGATTCTTTTACTCCTACTGGTGCAAGCTATGACATATGGAAGAACAATCAGAGATGGAAAATTCAGAGTTGGAAGTTCTATCATATGCCTTATGTTCATGTGTTGGAAACTACAACTGGTCTGAGGCTCATTATGGATCTTACCAAAAGATATCCTCTGAAAGTGTCTCTGATGGAGAAAATGTTACAACAAAAGTTGGAGATTCCTCCTGATCCAGCAGGGAATACAAGGTTGTTTGCTGAATCTTTGGTAAAGGTTTTCAAACAAAGGATTAAGACTTCCAGAGCAGCATCTGATTAGGGATATCATATTGTATATTTGTTTTATTTAGTAAAAAAAAAAAAAAAAAAACATGTTGTTGTATATAATTGTATGCAGGTTTGGTTATCAACTTACCTGATGTTGACTATTCCATTATAAAGTTGGCTAGTCCAAAGGGTACAGCTTTGGTAAAGACACATCAAATCTGTTGATAGCTGTAATGGTTTGCTCAAAACCATAGTGTTTTCAACTCACCTATGCTTTGTTGCTGAGTAGTTGAAATGGTTGTCAATTGACCATGGATTTTTCCTTTATGGATTCTGAATAATTGGCTAGCCCACATGTATATGGCTTGTGGTAAAGGCAGTGGAAAACCATATTTGGTAATCAGTTAACCAAGATGATTTTCATCAAAATTATTGGCTAGTCCTGAGCAAACGGCTACAGGTAAAGACATCTCAAATCCGTTTATAGCTGATGATTTGCTAAAAATCATGTGGTTATCAGTGTACCTTAGAACATTTGGCTACTCCAGTAGTGATGGCTATTGGTAAAGAGACATCAAATCCATTATTTTCAATGATTCACCTCTCACAGGAGTTAACACACCTGGAAGTGATGAGAATAGTATGAAACTAATTTGTTTTGATGTACATTTGGTCATTTGTTGCTGCAAAGAATGGAGCTTTCAAGTATTTGCTGATCATAGAGATTCTGCTGAAGATGATTCTTTGCTGGTGATATCTTATTACAATCCTCTTGGTATGTTATTTTGAAGATCTATCAAGAATCTTGAACTTAACCAGGTCAAATTCAAGATTAGGGGAGGATTGTTGGGAATTCTGTGAAGTAAGAATTCTGCTGCTGTTTCTGCTGAAGGATACTGCTGAAGAGTTAGTTCCTGCTGAAGCAGTGTATCTGCTGAAGACTAGTTTCAGCATTATTAGTTTCTGCGGATATAGTATTTCCGTATTTTATGTAATGTAGTTTGGATATGCATGAGTTTATTTAGGAAGTGATAATGCATATCTTTTAGAAGTTTTAGAATATACGTTTCTTGAGAAACGGTTTAGGGTTCCTTGTGTATAAAAGGAACACACGATTATGTATTGAATAACTTTTCGAGAATACTCTTATTATAATTAAAAAGATCCATAGAGGATCAAGAGTTCTTAGTATCACGCTTGTGTTTTGTTTCCGCTTTATAAATACAAGTTGCAGAGATTGTCTATTAGTGTGTTATTGATTACAGTGACATAACTAACGATTCTAGAGTGCTCAAGAAGATCTATCAAGGTCTTATAGTTCAACATGACGGGTTGGCGGGATTCCAGGTAAGTCTTCGGGAAATTGATGCGTGGGAATCGCAACAGGCTTTACCTCTCGAGGGATCTCGAGAAGCTTACAACCCCCACCAGGCAGTGTACCTGATCGTTGTAGTATAGTATAGTGACAAGTACCGGGGGATTGATCGTTCAGCTTAGGAATAGTGTCGCTAGGATTAGAAAGCCTAAATACTAGTTCTAAAGGTGAGGGATGATTATTTTTGTGTTTTTATATTTTATGGAAAGCAAGTAAAAATCTCGGGTTTTGGAAGAGTGGGCGGAATTAGTTGCTATTCAACTAACCCAATACTAAGATGCAATCAAAATAAAATACTAAAAATGAAAATAAACTAATTATACTAAGGTTGTGAGCAGTAATTGGAGAAAATGTGTTTACTTAGATTTCACTACTCCCTAGATATCTTTTACACGTTAATTACTTGTTATAATTGCATGGATGACGGATCGTATTCCTTAATACCATTCATGGGGTGGCATACATAACTCCCCAATTCTATGAGCTCTTATCTCCTCCTACACCATGCCCAGCACAACTATAGGGATTGTAAACAATGGCTCATGCATTAAATACAACCAATAAAGACCTAGTACGCCTCGGTTCATGTTTCTTAAGACGTTCAAGCATGTTACCATTTGGAGATCTGCCAGTTTTCTTAAGCCTAACATATAAATCATTCATCCAAGACAAGAATAAACAAGCAATCAACACATAATCAATATCTAGGTTTCATTAGATCTAAGCAAACACAAAAGAGATCTAGCCTAGCATAATGGAATTGAGACAAGAACAAGATATAGACAACCAACACATACACATATTGATTGAATTAGAAGAACACTTATCTCAATTACAATGCAAGGTATCAAGGGTTTGGAACCCTTGAAAAACCTGTAAAAGTTGCACCAAAATCGTACTTAGGGTTTCTCCAAAACTTCTCTTTTTTAATGTGTGAAAATTAGAAAACTATATATAGAAAAATAGGTTTTACGGCGTCAAGACAAACAATGTGACGCCGTCACCTCACCGCCAAAACTCTTCTCGGACTGTCTAGATCTACTTCTATAACACCCCGTAAAATTTTCCTACAATTAACACGTTACCATAACATAGATTAACCATTTTTACAGGAACAATTTTTTTTTTTTATGCATGACATTTATGATTGACCATTTACCTAGGACCGATGCTTACACACAACCTTGATAGATTTAATATCGCGAATATATATATTTATATTTTAAACGTTAATGATTAAAACTATACGTCTTGTTCATTTAACATACACTATTTATATAATCCCGGAGCCTACTAAAATTCCCATGTGTACTCGCTAATAATATTGGACCTCTAAGAACCATGAACGACAATTATTATCGACTTTCAAATATAATTACTATACTAGAATATTGATCAAGTTAAGGCACTTTACAAGTTTCATCTCAACTTGACACAAATAGCATTTTATTTCAATACCACATCGTATAAATTCTAATAAACCACTAACATTCTGTAACGAATTTAAATCCTCATTTTAAGGCCCTTCTGGTCCGAACCAGGAAAAGTGTAAAACACGAAAGTTGTCCGAAATAATGTTTTACGTCTAGATACGCGAGATTTTTAAACAAAAAATGCAATTCGTGGCTGCTATCCATGGAATACGAATCTGGCCAAAGTAAACCTTAAAAACCATTTTGCCAAACTTACAAAAACGTGTCATAAACTTCCCTAGCACCTCACAAGCCACCCAATGACTTATAACCTGACTCAAATGCATAATAGAATTCAGGAATGAACATGATATGGTCTTACACATTCTCTTGTTTGTAAATCGTCGATTGGGTACAAAATGAGGTGCCAATATTCGTTTCTATCTTGCCTTCCAACTTTTGTTAACCCAACATGTCTTTACCACTCCAAGAACTCGCTATATAACTGCCCATGCATCCTCAGTACAAAACACACACGTAAACATTCCACAAATCTATTTTACGTAAAGATTACAAGTTAATTTGGGACGAACCTTTTGCCCATTGTACGAGGCGTCGAAGGGAGTCAAGAGTACCACGTTTTGCTCGTCTTGCAACGTTGGTGGATCATGTATCGAACCACAATCACCATTTGTTCCAGCTCGATCCCTATTCGCGTTTTACCCCACCCTTTTGTGGTGAGGTGAGAATAATTGAACCATTTTACTATTTTCATTTCGTTATATTTAATTTTTGCACGTTCACTTTGTCTTAATTATTTCATGATTTATAAACATAACACCTATATATTATTTGACATTCGAGGTGCTTACTATACTAACCAACGAATACCACGAAGTTTTGAAACTAATTATAACATTTACATATTAAACTCGACACGTTTATAAGTCACCTTGGCAACGTTCTTATTTTAAAAAGACTAAGAAATAGTCCAAGTCCCTAAAATGTCTCAGAAATGATTTTAGTCTTGGCCTCGTTATATAAAAATTTAGAAACATAACATATGAATATTTTCATACATACGAGATGTCTATTATACTACCATATAGAAGCAACAAAGATTCGACCATAATCTAATCGTATGCATCATTATTGGACCACGTTTAGAAGCTGCCTTGACCCATTCGAAATATTATCAACACTTGAGAATATTTTTCATAAAACTTAATGTTTTCAGAAATAACTTTTGAACGTTTACTTTGGTCGTGTATTTTCAAATCTAGACACATAACCTATAAATTTTAAAGCGTGACCTCGTTACTTACCTTGCTAGCAACCAGTAGAAATATTTATTTCTATCTAATAAGCTCATTCAAGCTCTTTTCAAAAGCCATTTCGTTTGAACAAAAATCTGTTTTCTATAAATTTAATAATTATCGATTGGGTTTATTAGCCCGTTAAGCTTATTTTGAGCTTATTCGATAAGCTGATTTTCTGGACTTATTTGTAACATTTTTATAACATAAAAATGAGCCCAAGTCAAGGCCCAAACCTTCATAAGCCCAACGGATTATATTTTGTTAATGGGCTTTGAATGTGGCTCGTTAAAGCCCAATTTGTGAAAATAAGAGATTTTAAGCCATTAAGCTGTTCTAATAAGCTAATAGGAACGTTTTGCGCTTATTTAAGAAGTAAAAATATTAAGTTTTGAATTTAGTAACTTTTGGACTAACTTTGCAAAAATTTACTAACGGAGGACTAAAATCGTCAAAACTATAAACTTTGGATTAAAACTGTCAAATCTGAATTTTTGAGATATAAACTATTAATATAGAAACTTGGAATTATAAAATGTAAATAATGATATTATTTGGACTTAAAATGAAACAATTGTTAACTTTGGACTAACGGTGATAAGTTAGACCGTTAAGGTTAAAAATATAACTTTTGAAAAACTTGAGGTCTTTTCTGTGACATTTCCTTTATAAGTTAAAATTGTGTTTTATATAAATATATAAATATATATTTAATATAAAACTTGTACAGAAACGGAGTATACGTTATATACATACTTAACGATAACGACGTTACGTTATTCGTTATTCTTTTGAAACTTTTATCGTAACATATCATCTACACGCTTTGACATATTCATGATGATTTTTCCATCGCACATCGAGCATCAATCATTACACTCACAAGTATATGTATATATAACTTTGTTCTTGAACTTCAAACATTTAAATAACAAACTGAATGACTAATATTCGCGATAAAACGAGATTTAGACTATCAACTAAAACATACCATATCTTTTAGGTTGTGTGTGAAGCCGTTGCCTTGCATCGTTGAGATTATGTTACTACCACTACTACTGTGCTACTAAGGTGAGTCATAGCCCCTACTCTTAATTGTTTTATAATGATTTATAAACATTTTTGGGGGAGATACATGCTTAATTACTGTTTTACACTTTTATAAGTACTCGTTAACTATATATATGTTACTGTGATTTCATAGCCCACTCTTTAACTATTTTCCCGTGGGGGAAATACATGCTTAAAACTCGAATACAAGTCTTTTATACCGGGTATTGAAATACCGTCAGGCCAATGTTATTTGCTTAAGTTACTATTGCCAAAAGTCCCTCGATCATGAACCTTAATCACTTGAAGGGTGAACGTAAATAAATGTGGATAGTACTATTAGTGATTGACAATCCTCGTTTGGTTGTTAGAGAAAACACCAGGCGCACTTTATTGTTCTTATTATAGGTTATTGGCAAATACCTATCTTGAGGGCCTACTACTTACCGTCATAACTTGAGGTTATGATTGGCTGTTAATCGTTGAGTATCATGAGCTTAAGGCAATAACAGGAACATTGATTTAAACTTATTGATTGTATGTGATTACAATACATTCTTAACTTGTGATTCGAAACTCGTGTTAAATGGATTTATAAACCAATTACTATTATTTTTGTGTTGGCCCTGTGAAGGGCAGCCCAACGAACTATTTCTGAATTGATAAGGAAATCACTCATTTTCTAATTTACAATTTAAACTATAAACTCTATGAACTCACCAACCTTTGTGTTGACACTTTTTAGCATGTGTTATCTCAGGTAACTATACAAGAAGGAACTTGAAGGCACGGAGTGGGCTTGTAACCCGGCATGGGCTTAAATAAACGTTTTGACATATTTCAAATAAATTTGTTGTTTAAACTATGAAACATCTTGATGTCTCGAATATTTGGTATTTTGAATAAATTAAACTTTAAAACGTCACTTTTGTGTCGTTTTCTATGATTGTGACAAAGATCCTCGAAGTAACACCCAAAAAGTCTTCCGCTGACATTTTAAGTCTTCCGCTGACGTGACGATTTTGGGGGTGTTACAGATTGGTATTCAGAGCCACGGTTATAGAGAACCAGATGTTTTTAAACATTGGACTATAACCACACTTTAACTGGACCATTTTTACAAAATACCACTTCATGCCCTCCGTGCCTACATTCCAACATCTGGTAGAAAAGTTACTTCTCATTATTTCTTACTTATATAACTTGATATATGCTTACATGTTACAATTATGCTAATAACTATGTTTACTAATCGGGATTATTACAAATACCGTATCTTCATATTTCCATCCGCTAGACTACTATGTGACTTTTAAAATAGTTTATGGTACAACTACACTCTAGTATATTAATATATATTTTTATATGCTCCCCCAACTATTTTAAGTACTATAATTGTCTCTATAGACGCTTACAACATACTCTTTTCGTACTCTTGAAAAAAAAAAAAAAAAAAAAAAATCTGCTCATGAGTTATTTTGTCAAACAGTTAAAATCTTAAAATGATTTACAACGTCTTAATTTAAATGGATTGGGACGCCCTTTTGTTCAAATCAAGAAATTATAAATCATTGAACCATAAGTTTATATTTCCTTAATTACATAGTTTGGGACGCTTCTCTATGTAAATAACGAAATATAGATAAATAGGTTTAATTACTTCTGAGTTAACAGACATATGAAACCAAGAAAACCTAAATCTCATTAGAAACCGCGAATATTAATACACAACGATATAACTAGCATCGGTAATGCTATCATCACAAAGATCACTAAGTAAACCTTAACATCACTAAACGATTGATCCACCAAGCTGATAAAGAATGCCACCACTCCTACGAGTGCAAGAACCACAACTGGATGTAATACATCGAATACCCTGTATGACAAAAACCACACAATGAAACGTTAATGCCTAGTGCATGAAGCTACAAATTCAAAAACAACACTCTTAATATTTCTTACCCCCATATTTCATCCGCACTAACGACTAAAACCACGATTAGCATAAGAAATGCTATGATCCAATCCAAGGACTCCAGATCTTCTTTCGGGAAGAAAGTTACAACAAAATACACAATTATGAGAACAATATAAGTATAAGACATATTAAAAATTTTTATTTGAAGACAAAATGAACGATAAAGAGAAAAATCAGGAAATATATAGACATGTTGCCATGAATCACTATTCTTGCCATGTGCATTCACTTTTCCCAAGTTAACATCTATCCACAAGAACTAAATAATTCGAGAATTATCTCCACACTATTCTCTTTGTAAAAATTTGTATCAACAAAACTCTTTTGTTTAACGGGTAGGTTACCCACACAGATTTTTGTAATTTTAAAACATAAAGAATAAATAAATTATCATCCTCATTTTGCTCACAATGGATTTTATTCAAACGACATATTAAACTTGACTGAAACACATAAAAACATTACAAACGATACTAAAAATTAAACATCACACTTCAGCGGTAGTCTGGGTGATCCCAAGTCTGAGAATTGTTAGAATCATATCCATCATCATAAGGGTCGAAGCTTGCCAACCTCTCTTCTTCTATTTGAGCCTCCAGCCTACTCAGTTCCCGCTCCATGTCAGAAGTCCAATCACCATCATCGACCGCCACATTTTCCTCGAAACTTGGCTGGAATTGATCCAGATGAGGCAATTGTTGTTGTTGCACAGTCACTCTTGGTGCAGAAGAACTCGATGCACCTTGTTGAAGTGATTGCTGTTGTGGTTGTTGTGGTGGTGGTAGTGGATTTGGTTGTTGTTGTTGTTGGTGTTGCTGTTGCTGTTGCTGTAGTTGCTGTTGCTGTTGTTGCTGTTGCTGTTGCTGTTGCAGTTGCTGTTGTTGCTGTTGCTGTTGACGTTGCTGCTGTTGCTGTTGTTGTTCAATCCTAGCAGCTTCAACATTCTCTTTAAAACTCCAACAGATCTTGCTGGAACTATGGTCCTCTATCTGATGAACACAAACCCATAACGATTCAATAATAGCCGCATCCCTACGATATCCGTCATGCAAGAAAGCATCAATCACACATTTCCGATCATCTGATATATCCGTACACTTTGCATAACGTTCTCTAAGCCGTTGTTTCGATTGTTTCACCACCTCCAACTCCAGAATGACCCTCAAAATAGCATTTTTACGATCCACATCACTATTTTCGGCTTCCGCTTTGATATATTGTTGGATTTGTTCAGCGGTATGTGGCAGCTTGCAAGCCATTGACTGTTTTGTGTGTGTGTGTGTGAGTGGATAACCCAACACGTACCAATGGTATTTATAAAGAATTGGAAAAATAATTCTCAATTATTTTATTTAATATGACCGTTTATATTCAAACGATAAAACTTTTAAAACCTGTGTCTATTAAAACTAGCAACAAAATTTTTTTTTTTTAGATATGTGATAATATCCTATCTTGGCCTTCGCATTTCAACACAAGTGGCAAGAACAGATCACGTTAAACATGTAACACCATAACTAAATCACGAACGCGCCACGTATGAATAATACACTCTCACACGAATTAACCCCTCAGAAATTATGAACTTATCAATAATCTTTACAAACTCTCGAATATTATACGAAATTTCAACTATCTCGTAACCTTATGTAACATGAAATGATAAAATACATATTGATAAACACTTCATACTTGCTTAAACCAAATACGCCTTCTTAACTTGGACTTTGGCCATTGCTTCGCATGACAAACCACCCTAATAACATTGGGCCTTAACCCACTGCTTCCATATGCCAACACACCTCTGGGCCACAAAAACACCATAATCCAACGCACCATTGGACTCTGATCACTAACTTGAGCCCGGTATTGCGCAAGCCCAAACCCTAAATATTACTCCCAACCGACTCATAGTTTCGAACCATTTCCATGACATTTTCCTTGCACCCTATCAATATTTTGTGCCTCTCGAATTATCATATACCTAAGAATCAAGTGTGACGATTCTCTAAATTAATCGATCCTTCGATGGTCAAATTTTCATCAAAGCTCAACCAAATTGCTACACTCAACTATTACTAAAAATCGTATTTATTTAAGTATTCGAAGCCAAATAAACTCCACATATAGTTTTAGTCATAATTTATTGAAAATCCACCGTTGTAAATTTGACTACAATCAAACGAACCTGTTAATACAAATATCGCCTAAAAACGTTATTTATATTTTACGATCTTTGCTAAGTTTTGTTAATGACAAAGTATGAAATTTAGCTAAGAGTAAATCATCACTTGAAGTGTTTAAGTCTTGTTTAAACTAAAGTTTACATTTCATAAAACATAACACAAGTTTATTTCTTAAATTAGAAATATGTCACATCATATTTATGGCAAGTTTTGTCATTATGTATTTATGGCAAGTTGTGTGTTTGACTTGCTTTCATGTTGCTTACAAGTTTCATGTTTGACTAACTTTAGGTGATGTGACATTGTTTGGTTGCTAGAAGTTATGAGACAAGACATTGTTTGGTTTGGGAAGTTATTGCAAAAACCTACTGCAGACCCGGCGGTACCCTGGGGGTACACGGGCGGAACCCATCTCAGGGTTCCGCCTGATCCGCCGAGCATGCAGTATTGGTTGCTATAAATACCAAACCACTTGTTTGTTTTGTGTAACCTTTTAGGACATATTTTCACATATTCTCTCAACTAACTTAGTAACCCCTGACTTGTGTGATTCTCTTATGTAGCAAGGAACTCCACAAGATCATTCAAGAAGTTGCAAGCTTCAACTCTAAAGTTGCAAGTCTTGGTAGCTTGATCATGTATAAGCTTTGATAGTTTATACTTACTTTGTGTCATGTATATTCAGTAGAGATTGGTTAGTATTTTAGGCCTCAAAATACGTAGAGTGTTGGGAGTGGTTGTACCCTTGGTAAAGAACTCGACATCTAGCTTTGTGTCGGTAAAAGTGTAAGCGACGAGTGGGAGTGGTTGTACCCTTGTAAAAGAACTCGACATCTAGCTTTGTGTCGATAAAAGTATAAGCGACGTGTAAGGTTTTCTCCGCCGGTGAAAGGAGCTTGTTGATTAGTGTTTATAACTCTCGAGTTGGAAACTCGGGGCGTGGATGTAGGGCAAGGAAAAAGAGTCCTTGTAGCCGAACCACGATAAACAATCGTGTTGTGGTTTGATCGTTTCTTTCTCTATCTTTGCTTATTGCATGTTGTTATTTAGTTAGAATTGTTAACTACATATAAAGCTTTTCAAAGAAGTAAAACAAGTAAAGTTGTCTTTATGTTATCAAACAAATGTAAAAGCTTTTCAAAGAACTAAACAAGCAAAGTTAGGATCATCACAAGTAAAGCTTTTCAAAGTAAGAAACATGTATAATTAGAATTGATACTCACACTAAAAACTTTAGAAAGAAACAAACATATAATGGTATGTCTATAGTATTGATCAAACCTAAAGTTATTAAAGGATACTTAAGTTGAAAATGATTTTTAAAGAGGTAAACTATTCAACCCCCTTCTAGTTTTCCACAATTGGTATCAGAGCTACGTTACTCAAGATCTTTAAAATAGAATGTATTTTAAAACTTGGATCGATCCATGGATTTTGAAAATCTCAAAGAAGGGCAACCTATTCAAAACCAACCGGTATTTGAAAAAGAAAACTTACTTGAATGGAAAAGTAATTTTGAAAACTATGTGAAATCAATTGATCAACATCTTTGGCATATTATTTCTTTTGGTAATTTCAAACCAAAGAAAACAAGTTTTTGAAAACCGAGATAACTATCTTAAACTTGATAAAAATACTAAAGCTAAAACAATGTTTTACAAAGCTTTAGTACCAAATATGAAAGAATGTATTTTTGTCAAAAGGCTAATGATGTTTGGAAAAATATGGTAAACTTTCATCAAGAAATATGTCAAGTCAAAGATGATCAATTTGATCTTACATATGAATTAGAGGTTTTAGAAAAACTAATTGATAGACACTTAGTAGAAGTTAATACATGTGCTACTAGTTTAAATGTTTTAAATGAAGGTACAAGTGAAGATGTGTACGTATGTTTTGATGAACCTGCTTGCGTATCTTGGAATGTAATGGAAGTTGACAAAGACAATGATCCGTAGTCTTGCTTGCGATTCATGGAGTAACTCGGATAAAGATGAAGTCAATCATCCGGTTTGTGATTCTATACTAGATAAAACATCAAGCAAGGTACACTTTGAAACCAAACTCTTTTGCTTTGATTAATTTATACTAGAGTTTTCTAAAATAGAAAATGAGTCTAAACATTTGTGCAACATGAACCTAAAAGCTATCCTCAAGAATGAGTCTTCAAAATCTCTTAAGAATATCTTTGAAAAGAAAATCTTATTAGAAGATAAAATGTCTAAAATTAAAAGTAATGTTGAAATTAATCTAGAATGTAAATTATGTCTAGATTACAAACATGAAATTAAAATGCAAAATGAGAAAGGAAAAATTATTAGTTAAATTTGATGAAAGCTCAAAATCTCTTGAAAGATTGTTGAGGAGTCAAAGGTTGTTTAAAGATAAAACCGGATTAGGATTTAACTCAAAAGCACCATTAACTAATAAAACAAAGCAAGTAAAATTTGTCTAACCTTGAAGAGAGATTTAGAGATAATTCTATCTCTAATAGAAACTCATGATAAAAGAATTAAGATTATCATACTCCTTGCTTTTATATGATTGTCTAACCTTCTTGGATACATGAGTTATTGAGTTTCAAAGCATGTCATCAAACCAAGTTTTTACGATTAAATGCTTATCCGCTTGATAGCATCTCTATGCAATTTAAAAGGTACGCATTACTTAAACTTGACTTTGGTTATATCTTGTATCTAGCATTATGTGCTCAAATATGTGTTACTTGTAATACTCTAGAGTGTCTACCTGCTATTTGTAAATAACTAAGATTAGACTCTATGCAACAAGGAATTTAGTCTTTAGTACTAGTAGGAGATATAAGGTGTTTTGGTTATTTAACCATCAAGAGATAAACACGAAAAACTCTTGAGTATGTCTCACTCAACTCTTGCTTACAAGTGAGCTAAATAAGAATTTCCTAAGTGTTAAAATGTCTAACACTTTTGTGATGCTTGCAAAACAAACCTTTGTTAAACAATTTTCTCAAACATCATACTTTGAGTCTTTAATTGTGTCTTTCTTCAATTACTCCTTTATGATAATCTCACATTAAAACACACAAGGTGAAATAAATCACATTAGCATATATTTGGATGTGTGTAAGAAAATGAGTTTTCAACATCTAGGATTTACACATCAAATGTGACACAAAGTCTCATGATGTTGTACCTCTTGGACTTTTTCAAAAAGAATTCATAGTGTCTTAAGTAAGAAAACCCAAAGAGTCGAGGAGTCGTTGAATATGTCATTTAACGAGTAATCTCCTCCTTCTAAGATATTATCTTTGGTAGATGACAACTTAGTCGAAATAACATCTTCTCACATTGAGTCAAACATTGAATCAAGTAAAATTGACATAAGTTATAAAACTTGATTTATAGGTCATAGTTGTGTCTAAACAAATTCAACAAAAACGGTTTTTGGAATTTAGAGTAAAACAACTAGTGAAACAAAATAAATGTTTCGAAGTAATCATGTGATTATAAGTGTCAATATTTGAAAGTCTTTTTGATAATAAAAGCAAGCTCCAAAAGCAAGAGATTTTAACTTAAGACATTCCTAGTTACTCTCTTGTTCTCAATAGTAAAGTTATTGATGACTTATCAAGAATGAGATTAGTAAATCCGTAGGTAAAAACTAAACATAGAGAAATGTTTGGAAGACTACTTGTTCTCATAACATTTAGATTCAACATTATGTTTAGCTTTTGTCTATGTGCTCGTGTTAACGAAGATCCTTAAACAACTCGTTAGTTAAGCCTTGTTGGATACATCATGAGGTACTACACAACTAGAATTATGGTCTCCCAAAAGAACGGGAATAGAAACCATAGTGTTTGACAAATGGAATTATGTCGGTAATAAGTTGATGAGAAAAGCACAAGTGGTACTTGCACTTTTATACTTACTTACCCAATGATTCTCCAAAACGCGTAAGATTCTCAAATTTGTATCGGATGGAGAAGCACAATCAACAAGCTCCAAGCAAACTCGTGTCAACAACGGAATTTATCTCATCAACATTGGAAGCATCGACTTCGGCAACAATTCAATCCATTATGTTCTTAGTCGACATATTGAGATCCCTCATCATCGCCTTGGTAAGATTGTTCATTGAGGAACGTCTTAACTAAGAAAGTCTTCTACGTCAACAATTCCATCAACGCGTTCACAAAATCTCGTGAATGTGAAGCATCCATAATTCCTAGGCTTAGTCAAAGACTCATAAGACCTAAAACCTTAGTTTTTGAACTTTAGGTTAAAACCACAAAAATCAAGACAATTCCTTTTAAGTCTTTCCCTGCAGAACCCACGGAACCTTCAGAGCATATGGGCGGAACCCATTTTTTGGTTCCGCCTGGTCCGCCGAACCTCAGAATGTCTTATTTGAAATTTCAAAACCAAACACCCTCTTAATTCTTAAACAAAAACCTTCAAACAGCACCACCCTCTCTATAGCACATATCCTCACGAATTTTAGGGCTTCTAATCCAATCTCTTCCAATCCAACTAACTTTGTAAGTATTCTAATCACAATTGCATTTTTAATCTAATCATAACATTTGTGCTTACAATCATTAACTAGAATTTTAGGGTTTTTGCATAAAACTACATGATTCATGAAAAACTTGGTGGCTAACTAATCATGTCTTCCATTAGTTAGGAATTGCATCCTCTTTGTTTTTACTTTAACTTACCAAACACACCAAGAGCATTATTTTTCTAATTGCAACTCCAAACATCACCACATTGTTAAAACAAATGAAAAACATTATTGAAACATCACTTGCACATTATCTCGTGAATGTTAAAGGGAATACATAACCAATATGTATTTTCGGGTATTTTCAATCGAAGATATATTCAAATAGGAGAGTTTTTGGTTATCTTTTGTTTTCATAACATTACTTCTCAAACAAAACAATTTGGGCATCAAAATGAGTCAAGATAATCAAGTCTCCGCATTGTTTGCATATAGGAACATATTAGAACATGCACATTGATTAAAAGTCATTAACATACAATTCTTGTGTTTTCTAGGAATCAAAATGCCTAACGCAAATCAAACCGATCACGTGGAAACCCTTAAGTACTTGCCAAAACACCATAGGACTAAAGGTCTTAACAAAGTTCAAATAGAAACCTTTAAGGCACTAGAAAAACGCTATGTTCATGAAGGTAGAACAATTGATCCATCCTTTCTAGAAGGAACATCTACTCGCCAAAACTTTGCCGCAATCAACTTTGATTGTCTTCTTGATATTGATGAGCCGATTTGTCCTAGGTTCATATTAGAATTCTATGCAACTGTAGAAATCCACACTGATGAGTCGGGTGAGATAGCATTAACTTTCAAAACAAATCAAACACCACATTTCATAGGCTTAACAAACTTAGCTATCATCCTTGGTGTTCCTAATGAAGGTACTTGTCTCTACACGGATAAGTGGCCTATTTCAAGCCTAGACTCAATTGAGCGTTTTCATCCATACAACAATCCTCTCGTTTGTAAGGAAACAATCAAGGAACATCTCTTTGTTAGAGCCTCCACCACTAGGAAAAATCGTTCGGGGAATATTGTGGATAAGGACCCATTTGGTATGGAGACCAATGAGCTCAAACCACAATTTAAGAAGTGGGAAGAAATTCTTAGAGCCAATGTCATAAGTACCATAGGAAATAGGGATCATGTTAACACATGCCTTTGTTACATGCTTTATAGCATTTCCATTGGTCAACCATTCAACTTAGCCTACTACCTAGCCCGACGAATGGCCGACATACCTTTAGTTGGAAAAACCGCCCTTCCATATGGAATGCTTCTTACTCGGCTATTTAGAGCAATTTCACCCATTCCTCCTAATGACAAAGGAATGTACCTTGACTATTTCCTTGTTCCTCACATCTTCGTTCCTCTAAGTGATAAACGAGTTTTCAAAAATAAGGGCAAACGTACTCGATCACCTACTCCATCTTCGTCATCATCCGGCATGAGCGACGATGATAATCTACCAAACTCTAAGTTACCTCCCTTAGAATTTCTTCAAGCTCTCCCCATCATTGACAATGCTTCCGAAGAATTCAAGCAAACCAAAGGAATGTTCAAGTGTTTTGGAAGGTACCTAAACAAGCTCAAAAGGAAGATTGACCGGTTGTGAGAAGATTAAGGAGCGTTTGTCTTATGTATGCTTTGAAGCATCTTTGTGTTAAAACTATGTGAATTATGTGATTTATGTTGATTCTCATGTTCATGACTTATTATGTTTGATGAATTATGTTTGGTGTGCTCTTTTATGATTAATGACAATATTGATGGTATTTGTCAATTTCATGCTTATGTTAAATTTCACTAAGTTTAGTGAATTTCGCTAGCCCCCGATCAAAGTCTTATACTTTGAGCGTTTACATGCCTAATTTTTGCATTTCCTAACCAGATATGAATTATATTTTTAGTTTTAGGACTTTTCGAAAATTTTGAAAAACGTCTCGCGGGTTTAAAACGCGTTCTGTCTGCTTTTTCAGTTATGGCGGATCAGACGGATCCCAATTTTGGGTTCCGCCTGTGTAAAACCTGGGTAACCCAGGTCTGGCCCAACGGACCAGACGGAACCCAAATTTGGGTTCCGCCTGTGTATTCCCAGGGTACCGCCAGTCTTCTGCAGAAAATTTTTGCCATTTCTCTTAAATTCATAACTTGATTTAGTGTCAAATCATTATCCTAAGTGAGAAACACTCTTCATTAACACAAACAACCATTCTGGAACAAACCTCAATCCCTAAAACAATTAGTAAGACACTTCCCGCCAAAATTCAAATTCAAAACATAACTAACCAAAGGAACCCTTTTAAAGGATCCTTCAAACCTTTGATACATTCTCAACCAAACCACTTCCATGATCACAAAGCATTGAGTGCTAAGGTTGGTCTTCCACTCCACCCTACTTCATTAGATTGACATTACATGATGTGACATGGTCATGAAAATCATGTGAAAACTCAATCCTTGAATAGTAAAACATCAAATCAAAACACATATTTCAACACTTTTCTCATCCTATAAATTTGAAAGGTTTGCAACAACTCAATCACACCATCAACATCAAAACTTTTTCTCTCAAACATCAAAACCAAAACCATAGCAATGACCAAATCCAATACCTCATCCGAGTCATCTAAGTCATGTGCTAAAACCACTAGGATTAGTGTGAAACCTTGTTGCTTCAACAAAACCACAAAGTCAAGCTCTTCATCATCAAGTGATGCTTCACTCAACATCTCCTCACCCATCCAAGATTTTCTCAACCTCACTACCTCAACTACACCCTCAACACATTGTAATACCAATGTGATTACCATTCAAGATTTGCTCAATCTTGCCACTCCACCACCTTCTCCACCACTTTGCAACTCAAACCTAGCCTCTAACCCATCACCAACTAGACTTTTGAGTATGACAACCTCACCTTCCCAACAAGCTTTTAAATCAAAAACTCCTTCACCTCAATCACCAACACTCACACCAATGGAACTTTTCCATACACCACCAACATCACCAACACCCAATTTGGAAACTTTTGATGATCTATCAAGTCCACCATCCTTCTCACTTTTTGACACCATTGCTCAAATGGAAACACAACAACAACCAAATGAGCAACTTAATCATGAACCCTATTACCCCGCGACGGTAGAACGGTTAGCTTACCGTTATGCTAGACCATCCATTTTTCCAAATGACCAAGGTCATACCCACTCACATTCATTTGTGTTTCACCCCATTTACAAAAACCTTAATGGTGATCCTTACGGAGAACCAAGTTTTCGTCACCTAGTTCAACCACAAGAACCACAACAACAACAACCACAACAACCTCCAAACATAAATGAGGAAATAAACACTCATTTAAACCACCTCAATGCTTTCAAACGAATGGTTGATTCTCAAATCAATCATGTTATGGAATTCAACACGGCATTGCCCTCAACAAGTTCAACCCAACCACCACCAACAAATCAAACCTCTCTTCCACCAACCTTTCCCCGCCATGATTGCGGACATTGCGAGAGAACCGCTCACATTAGTGAAAGATGTCGAACGGAACTACCTGAGTTATCCGAAGAAATAAGGTTTATTCTAAACCACATTTTGGACCAACTTCAATCCTTGTCTAACTCACCTCAACCTTAGAGTCTCCAAAATGAAACAAAACCGTATCTTTTGGAAAAAGTCACCATTTTAACCAAGTCACCTCCTCACATCCCCAAATAAAACCCGCTACAACCATCAATCCACATTTTCACCCCCAAACAACCCAATCCTTGTTTTTGGAAAATGTTTCTCATGAAGGAAAATGATGATTTCCTTGTAGCATTTTATGTTATTAGTTTATTTTTTAGTTTTTCTTTGTAGGATGTTGTCATCTTAATTTTGTGTCTTTGACTCTCTAAGAGTCAAATTTTTACAAGATAAATGAAATTAATTCTACAACAAAGATTTGAAGGGTTTGATTGACCATTTAGGTATAATGAGTGAACTATACCTTGATATGGTACCATACATAAATCCTGTGCCAACCTCTCTTTTTGTAGGTTCATTATTCATGTTTTCCTTCCTTGAAAACTCCATTTAGGGGAGTAACATTCAAGGGGGAGCATGAGTCTTGCTTTATTCCGCTTCACAACTCTTAGTTGTTTTTAAAACATGAAATGCTTTCATGACATATCTTGTGCGGAAACTAACTTTTCTTTTGTAGGTTCAAAATCCATGTCTCCACTCTTGGCACTCCATGTAGGGGGAGTATCGACCAAGGGGGAGCATGGCCATTATTCCGCTTCACTACTCTACTTTTTGTTTCGACAAAAAGGGGGAGAATTTAGAGTAAACTTGTTCTACTTTTAATATTTCCGCTTCGCTAACTCTTTGCAAAAACAAGTTTTACTACTAACTTTATAAGACTTAACACTAAATCTCATGGCTTACTTTTAAATAAAGTTTATGTTTTGTCATCAACAAAAAGGGGGAGATTGTTAATACAAATATCGCCTAAAAACGTTATTTATATTTTACGATCTTTGCTAAGTTTTGTTAATGACAAAGTATGAAATTTAGCTAAGAGTAAATCATCACTTGAAGTGTTTAAGTCTTGTTTAAACTAAAGTTTACATTTCATAAAACATAACACAAGTTTATTTCTTAAATTAGAAATATGTCACATCATATTTATGGCAAGTTTTGTCATTATGTATTTATGGCAAGTTGTGTGTTTGACTTGCTTTCATGTTGCTTACAAGTTTCATGTTTGACTAACTTTAGGTGATGTGACATTGTTTGGTTGCTAGAAGTTATGAGACAAGACATTGTTTGGTTTGGGAAGTTATTGCAAAAACCTACTGCAGACCCGGCGGTACCCAGGGGGTACACGGGCGGAACCCATCTCAGGGTTCCGCCTGATCCGCCGAGCATGCAGTATTGGTTGCTATAAATACCAAACCACTTGTTTGTTTTGTGTAACCTTTTAGGACATATTTTCACATATTCTCTCAACTAACTTAGTAACCCCTGACTTGTGTGATTCTCTTATGTAGCAAGGAACTCTACAAGATCATTCAAGAAGTTGCAAGCTTCAACTCTAAAGTTGCAAGTCTTGGTAGCTTGATCATGTATAAGCTTTGATAGTTTATACTTACTTTGTGTCATGTATATTCAGTAGAGATTGGTTAGTATTTTAGGCCTCAAAATACGTAGAGTGTTGGGAGTGGTTGTACCCTTGGTAAAGAACTCGACATCTAGCTTTGTGTCGGTAAAAGTGTAAGCGACGAGTGGGAGTGGTTGTACCCTTGTAAAAGAACTCGACATCTAGCTTTGTGTTGGTAAAAGTATAAGCGACGTGTAAGGTTTTCTCCGCCGGTGAAAGGAGCTTGTTGATTAGTGTTTATAACTCTCGAGTTGGAAACTCGGGGCGTGGATGTAGGGCAAGGAAAAAGAGTCCTTGTAGCCGAACCACGATAAACAATCGTGTTGTGGTTTGATCGTTTCTTTCTCTATCTTTGCTTATTGCATGTTGTTATTTAGTTAGAATTGTTAACTACATATAAAGCTTTTCAAAGAAGTAAAACAAGTAAAGTTGTCTTTATGTTATCAAACAAATGTAAAAGCTTTTCAAAGAACTAAACAAGCAAAGTTAGGATCATCACAAGTAAAGCTTTTCAAAGTAAGAAACATGTATAATTAGAATTGATACTCACACTAAAAACTTTAGAAAGAAACAAACATATAATGGTATGTCTATAGTATTGATCAAACCTAAAGTTATCAAAGGATACTTAAGTTGAAAATGATTTTTAAAGAGGTAAACTATTCAACCCCCCTTCTAGTTTTCCACAGAACCAACTCTAAATATTCTTAACACATATATAACGATGCATAAACAATAAATACAAGCGAAAAATCAACATAAACCATGGCACCAGAAGACAAAGAAAATTTTATTCATACACTAGAGGTTACATGTAAATACAACAAACCTTATTTCAACATTCCAACCACTACACTACGACACTATTTCTTCACTTCCAAAACTTGTCAATGAAGATCGCTAGAACCACGAATGGTGCAAGAAACATTAAGATCCCAACCAATATAGCACGATCTTCGTTCGGAACATACACTAGATAGATAGTAGTAACAATGGCATACATGATTGCAAGGTTGGTGATGGGGTGAGGCATGTCGACGAAAATGATAAAGTGAGAAAGAAAAGTTAGGTAAAAAGGGTATACTAGTGGTGTATTTAAAGAAAATAAGAGTTGCGTACTGTACACCACTGTGGTAAAATACTGTTTACACCTTAAAAACTACAAATAATACTACCACATAATAATTATATTTTTGAACTAAAGTTCCCCCAAGTTTTTCTTTCAAAATCATACTAAGATTGATTATCATCAAGTAAAAAGCTAATGTAGTAGTAGATACGTTAAGCTGGAAAGTACAATTAGGAAGCTAATAATAAATACATTATTTGTTCACCTTTCCCACTCACCTTTACGGCTATCTTATCTTAGAATCCCGGGACGGGATTCCGTTTAACGGGTAGGTAATATAACACCCCGTAAAATTTTCCTACAATTAACACGTTACCATAACATAGATTAACCATTTTTACAGGAACAATTTTTTTTTTTTTATGCATGACATTTATGATTGACCATTTACCTAGGAACGATGCTTACACACAACCTTGATAGATTTAATATCGCGAATATATATATTTATATTTTAAACGTTAATGATTAAAACTATACGTCTTGTTCATTTAACATACACTATTTATATAATCCCGGAGCCTACTAAAATTCCCATGTGTACTCGCTAATAATATTGGACCTCTAAGAACCATGAACGACAATTATTATCGACTTTCAAATATAATTACTATACTAGAATATTGATCAAGTTAAGTCACTTTACAAGTTTCATCTCAACTTGACACAAATAGCATTTTATTTCAATACCACATCGTATAAATTCTAATAAACCACTAACATTCTGTAACGAATTTAAATCCTCATTTTAAGGCCCTTCTGGTCCGAACCAGGAAAAGTGTAAAACACGAAAGTTGTCTGAAATAATGTTTTACGTCTAGACACGCGAGATTTTTAAACAAAAAATGCAATTCGTGGCTGCTATCCATGGAATACGAATCTGGCCAAAGTAAACCTTAAAAACCATTTTGCCAAACTTACAAAAACGTGTCATAAACTTCCCTAGCACCTCACAAGCCACCCAATGACTTATAACCTGACTCAAATGCATAATAGAATTCAGGAATGAACATGATATGGTCTTACACATTCTCTTGTTTGTAAACCGTCGATTGGGTACAAAATGAGGTGCCAATATTCGTTTCTATCTTGCCTTCCAACTTTTGTTAACCCAACATGTCTTTACCACTCCAAGAACTCGCTATATAACTGCCCATGCATCCTCAGTACAAAACACACACGTAAACATTCCACAAATCTATTTTACGTAAAGATTACAAGTTAATTTGGGACGAACCTTTTGCCCATTGTACGAGGCGTCGAAGGGAGTCAAGAGTACCACGTTTTGCTCGTCTTGCAACCTTGGTGGATCATGTATCAAACCACAATCACCATTTGTTCCAGCTCGATCCCTATTCGCGTTTTACCCCACCCTTTTGTGGTGAGGTGAGAATAACTGAACCATTTTACTATTTTCATTTCGTTATATTTAATTTTTGCACGTTCACTTTGTCTTAATTATTTCATGATTTATAAACATAACACCTATATATTATTTGACATTCGAGGTGCTTACTATACTAACCAACGAATACCACGAAGTTTTGAAACTAATTATAACATTTACATATTAAACTCGACACATTTATAAGTCACCTTGGCAATGTTCTTATTTTAAAAAGACTAAGAAATAGTCCAAGTCCCTAAAATGTCTCAGAAATGATTTTAGTCTTGGCCTCGTTATATAAAAATTTAGAAACATAACATATGAATATTTTCATACATACGAGATGTCTATTATACTACCATATAGAAGCAACAAAGATTCGACCATAATCTAATCGTATGCATCATTATTGGACCACGTTTAGAAGCTGCCTTGACCCATTCGAAATATTATCAACACTTGAGAATATTTTTCATAAAACTTAATGTTTTCAGAAATAACTTTTGAACGTTTACTTTGGTCGTGTATTTTCAAATCTAGACACATAACCTATAAATTTTAAAGCGTGACCTCGTTACTTACCTTGCTAGCAACCAGTAGAAATATTTATTTCTATCTAATAAGCTCATTCAAGCTCTTTTCAAAAGCCATTTCGTTTGAACAAAAATCTGTTTTCTATAAATTTAATAATTATCGATTGGGTTTATTAGCCCGTTAAGCTTATTTTGAGCTTATTCGATAAGCTGATTTTCTGGACTTATTTGTAACATTTTTATAACATAAAAATGAGCCCAAGTCAAGGCCCAAACCTTCATAAGCCCAACGGATTATATTTTGTTAATGGGCTTTGAATGTGGCTCGTTAAAGCCCAATTTGTGAAAATAAGAGATTTTAAGCCATTAAGCTGTTCTAATAAGCTAATAGGAACGTTTTGAGCTTATTTAAGAAGTAAAAATATTAAGTTTTGAATTTAGTAACTTTTGGACTAACTTTGCAAAAATTTACTAACGGAGGACTAAAATCGTCAAAACTATAAACTTTGGATTAAAACTGTCAAATCTGAATTTTTGAGATATAAACTATTAATATAGAAACTTGGAATTATAAAATGTAAATAATGATATTATTTGGACTTAAAATGAAACAATTGTTAACTTTGGACTAACGGTGATAAGTTAGACCGTTAAGGTTAAAAATATAACTTTTGAAAAACTTGAGGTCTTTTCTGTGACATTTCCTTTATAAGTTAAAATTGTGTTTTATATAAATATATAAATATATATTTAATATAAAACTTGTACAGAAACGGAGTATACGTTATATACATACTTAACGATAACGACGTTACGTTATTCGTTATTCTTTTGAAACTTTTATCGTAACATATCATCTACACGCTTTGACATATTCATGATGATTTTTCCATCGCACATCGAGCATCAATCATTACACTCACAAGTATATGTATATATAACTTTGTTCTTGAACTTCAAACATTTAAATAACAAACTGAATGACTAATATTCGCGATAAAACGAGATTTAGACTATCAACTAAAACATACCATATCTTTTAGGTTGTGTGTGAAGCCGTTGCCTTGCATCGTTGAGATTATGTTACTACCACTACTACTGTGCTACTAAGGTGAGTCATAGCCCCTACTCTTAATTGTTTTATAATGATTTATAAACATTTTTGGGGGAGATACATGCTTAATTACTGTTTTACACTTTTGTAAGTACTCGTTAACTATATATATGTTACTGTGATTTCATAGCCCACTCTTTAACTATTTTCCCGTGGGGGAAATACATGCTTAAAACTCGAATACAAGTCTTTTATACCGGGTATTGAAATACCGTCAGGCCAATGTTATTTGCTTAAGTTACTATTGCCAAAAGTCCCTCGATCATGAACCTTAATCACTTGAAGGGTGAACGTAAATAAATGTGGATAGTACTATTAGTGATTGACAATCCTCGTTTGGTTGTTAGAGAAAACACCAGGCGCACTTTATTGTTCTTATTATAGGTTATTGGCAAATACCTATCTTGAGGGCCTACTACTTACCGTCATAACTTGAGGTTATGATTGGCTGTTAATCGTTGAGTATCATGAGCTTAAGGCAATAACAGGAACATTGATTTAAACTTATTGATTGTATGTGATTACAATACATTCTTAACTTGTGATTCGAAACTCGTGTTAAATGGATTTATAAACCAATTACTATTATTTTTGTGTTGGCCCTGTGAAGGGCAGCCCAACGAACTATTTCTGAATTGATAAGGAAATCACTCATTTTCTAATTTACAATTTAAACTATAAACTCTATGAACTCACCAACCTTTGTGTTGACACTTTTTAGCATGTGTTATCTCAGGTAACTATACAAGAAGGAACTTGAAGGCACGGAGTGGGCTTGTAACCCGGCATGGGCTTAAATAAACGTTTTGACATATTTCAAATAAATTTGTTGTTTAAACTATGAAACATCTTGATGTCTCGAATATTTGGTATTTTGAATAAATTAAACTTTAAAACGTCACTTTTGTGTCGTTTTCTATGATTGTGACAAAGATCCTCGAAGTAACACCCAAAAAGTCTTCCGCTGACATTTTAAGTCTTCCGCTGACGTGACGATTTTGGGGGTGTTACAACTTCTGACGCCGTCAAGACTTGTATGTTTCCAGGCCGTCATGACTCTTTTACTCTTGACGCCCTTCCTATGTGACGCCGTCAAATCTTCTCTGGATCGTCATGGATTTTCATAAAATTTTCTCTTGACGCCGTCAAGGTTTTACTCTTGACGCCGTCACCTACTGTTCCCAGCATGGAAAATTAAGACTTTGGCGTTTTCTTCACTTTTATGCTCCAAAAACGTCCGAATTGCTTCCTTTTCCAGATTTCTCTCCCAAAGTACCTAAAATCACAAAAGGAACGATTTAGGGCAATATTTGATCAAATAAAGTCGGATTCGGGCTTAAATGACCCCCTAAAAACGGATCATTTTTCGCCTCATCATATACCCTTACACTTGAGATTTGCTTGTCCTCAAGCAAATGCGCTTTTATTCTACTCAAAAGATAAGTTAGGGGTCATTTAGCACTAATATAAAAGTAATTACAACAAATAATCGTTCCACTAAAGACCAATAGACAAGCACGGAGGTCATATACAAGCACCTCACAAATAGTGTTTAGATACTCACATCTCTCGGGTGTAATAAAGTATAAATTACAATATGGAAACGGAAGATATCTCTCACTACCTGTCATAGCAAAATAGATTACCATAGGCTTGGGAAAGGATCAAACCTCCACCACATGGCGTAAGCACCTAGGATAAACTATCAAAGAGGTCTTTTAAAGGGTTGTAACGTTAGGTGTAGGGATATGAAATACACGGTTTTGTTGGATAAAGGAAGTTTTACTGGTGGCGAGTTAACAATCTTGGTTAATTACATGTACAATATGGCGTAGCTAAGCCAAGACTAGACTCGACTTAAGCTAATAAATGAGAAATAACAAAAACATAAAATGAACATAGAATGAAAAGGGATGGTAGTCCGTATGTTTTTTTTTTTTTTTTTTCCTTTTTCTATTTTTTTCTTTTTATTGATTTTTTCGATTTTATTATTTATTTATTTATTATTATTTTTTTTTTGCATACACTCTTACCCTACCATCCAAAATAATACATCATAGGGGATGAGAATTCCCCTTACACTTGAATCTTTACATACTTTACATTAAACTAATCTAATGACTCGAATTAAGAAAATCAAAACACTTGGAGCACTTTTAAGATTAACGCACATATGGGAGTAATAAATGATGTTCTTCCCCATTACTCCATAAAATAAGTACTTACCCATGAGTCCCAATCGTCCCAAAACAATATGTACAAGGATATGACTCGACTTAGCAACCATGTAATCAATTAGAAAGTTAACTTAGGGTTTAACAAATAACAATAATGCACTAAAAATGAGCGCATACATGGAAGGCTAAGGCGATTTGGTTGTACATTTAAGTGGGGTGTAACAAATTCTTCCTTTAAGTAAAATGCTTAAAGTTAGAAACAAAAAGATAGGCTCGGAGGGGTGTACTAGGGGTTTCGTGTACTAAAAATGAGTACAACGCTAAGGGTGTGGGAAAAGTTAGTTGACTTAACTAGCCAAGTAATATGACTTAAATGGTCAAGTAATTATGATACGGGTTTAACACAAGGGTGATCCTAATGCCTCTTATCATGTAGTAAATCCTACTACACGAATGTAGTCTCACTAGCGGTCTCGGGATGCATCACTAACGCAAGTTCTAGAATCTAAATGCTACCGGTACACTCATAAGCACTAATAGTAAATGCTTTTCCTATCAAATCTAAAGGCGAACCTCACATATTTGGGTGGAAAAATTTTCTGAATATACGGTTATGTGCTAGTCATACAATCTCCTATCCATGAGATGCTTGTGATGAGGCGAAAAATGGTCCATTTTTAGGGGGTCATTTAAGCCCGAATCCGAATTTATTTGATCAAATATTGCCCTAAATCATTCCTTTTGTGATTTTAGGAACTTGGAGAGTGAATTCTGGAAAAGAAGCCATTTTGGACGTTTTTGAAGCATAAAAGTGAAGAAAACGGCAAAGTCTCAATTTTCCATGCTGGGAACAGTACATGAAGGCGTCAAGAGTTTTCCTGACGGCGTCAAAACCCCAAGAATTAAAATCCGTAGTTGATGACGGCGTCACACATAGGGCGTCAAGAGTAATTTGTGTGACGGCCTAGGCCTTGACGGCGTCAGAAGTAGATCAAGGCCGTCCGAGGAAGTATTTGGCGGCGAGATGACGGTTTCACACCTTTGTTCTTGACGCCGTCATCCCTATTTTCCTATATATAGTTTTCTAGTTTTTCACATTTAAGAGAGAGAAGTTTTGGGAGAAACCCTAAAGACGATTTTGGTGTAACTTTACAGGTTTTTCAAGGGTTCCAACCCCTTGATACCTTGCATGATTAATTAAGATAAGTGTTCTTCTAATTCAATCAATATGTCTATGTGTTGGTTGTTTATATCATGTTCTTGTCTTAATTCTATCGTGCTAGGCTAGATCTCTTTTGTGTTTGCTTAGATCTAATGAAACCTAGATATTGATTATGTGTTGATTACTCGTTTATTCTTGTTTTGGATGAATGATTTATATGTTAGGCTTAAGAAAACTGGCAGATCTCCAAATGGTAACATGCTTGAACGTCTTAAGAAACATGAACCGAGGCGTACTAGGTCTTTATTAGTTGTATTTAATGCATGAGCCACTGTTTACAATCCCTATAGTTGTGCTGGGCATGGTGTAGGAGGAGATAAGAGCTCATAAAATTGGGGAGTTATGTATGCCACCCCATGAATGGTATTAAGGAATACGATCCGTCATCCATGCAATTATAACAAGTAATTAACATGTAAAAGATATCTAGGGAGTAGTGAAATCTAAGTAAACACATTTTCTCCAATTACTGCTCACAACCTTAGTATAATTAGTTTATTTTCATTTTTAGTATTTTATTTTGATTGCATCTTAGTATTGGGTTAGTTGAACAGTAACTAATTCCGCCCACTCTTCCAAAACCCGAGATTTTAATTGCTTTCTAAAAAAATATATAAACACAAAAATAATCATCCCTCACCTTTAGAACTAGTATTTAGGCTTTCTAATCCTAGCGACACTATTCCTAAGCTGAACGATCAATCCCCCGGTACTTGTCACTATACTATACTACAATGATCAGGTACACTGCCTGGTGGGGGTTGTAAGCTTCTCGAAATCCCTCGAGAGGTAAAGCCTGTTGCGATTCCCACACATCAGCTTGCTATGGCTAAAGTTTCACTCCTAAATGTTGTAAAAAATTTTAAATTTGGCGCTAAAATTGCACTAACAAGTATTTCTCATAGTTTTATTACACATCTACCATTAAACAAAACAAACTCAAGCGAAAGTGCATATGTAAGGTATCATCTTTTTACCATCCCCTTACACTTAAGATGAACATTGTCCCCAATGTTCAAGTAAAGAATGTAAAAGTGAAAAAGTAAAGAGAATGAAATCAAATACTCCCCTGATTCGCTCGGTATGGATAATAGGATGACCAGGTTAAATCTTCCTCCATGAAAATGAACAATCAAAGCTTCCCTTCCAGAATATAAATCATCTCCTTGTCATACATAACCTGTAAAACCTGAGAAAATAGACAAGACAACCTCGCGTAAAATCGGCGGCATCCTATATAAGTTTCTAAATCCTAGAAAACAAGATAAGATATAATGCTTGTGGAATGAAGTTTGCAGATCTCCTGGAGATTATAAAACTTAATAATTCACAAAAACCATAAGACTCCGTTAGAAAAACAAAACCGGTAAAATTTCCAGATTTTAACTCCTGACGCTGTCAAGAGTAAAACTCTGACGCCGTCAGAATGGACCTGCAGAAATTCTTATGTTAAGTTTCCGGAAAATTTCTGGAAAAACTTGGTCCTACTTCCTGGAAAATCCTGCAAAACTTCATTATGACTCAATACAAGCATTTGACTCTAACAAATACGAATATACATGCTCATTTAATATTGTGGAGAATCATGATTGGTTTGTTTCTTAAAAACATATTTGGGGTTTCCCCTTACACTTATCTTTTGCAAAAATACTTCTAGGTGGAGTTAAGACTAGGCTAAAAAACAAAGTAAAGTATTTCCACATTTTAGTTTAGAAACATGATCTACCAACAATAAAAATTAAACATGCATACGGAAACAAATAACAATCAAACAAATAAAATCACACAAAACATGGGTTGCCTCCCAAGAAGCGCTTTTCTTTATTTACGAGTCTTGTAGCTAGACTCAAGGTCATGGGTCACTACGTGATTCGGGTGAGTTCCTCGTTGAGGACATCTTTGGGATCAAACTTAGGTTTCATTTTTCTATCGGTTTCCTTAGTATGGTATGACCTTTCAAACTTTTCTCCATCCGGATCATACAAGGTCATTCTAATATGCCATGACCCGTCACCTTCTTTAGGTGGCTTGTCCCACCTCCATTTACACTTATCTCCCTCTCTTTTCCATTTATTCCTTTCTATGTTAATGGGCATTACGCTTAATAACTCAATCATCTTCCTAAAGACTAAGGGGTCCTCAAAGGGGTCTAGCTCTTCATCTCTAGCTATGAGTTGTTCTACCGAATGTGTCTTCTCAACAAAGTCTTTTTCTAGATAGAATGGGCATTGAGGTCCTATAAAGTTCCTTTCTATCCAAGGTCCATATCTAGACGGTCTCCTATTCATCTCTACCCAATGCGGTGTTGGTTCATCATCACAATCATAACTATGCTTCTTAACATCATACACCGACCAAGTATCGCCTTCACCTACCGTTATCTTGGATTCCTTGCAATCTATCATGGCACTAGAAGTTGCTAAAAATCCTCTTCCTACCAATAATGGGCATGTAGTGTCACTAACCATGTCTAGGACGTGAAAATCCACTAATATAGTTAACTTTCCTACGTGAACAACTACATCCTTAATCATTCCAACCGGGTGTGCAATACTCCCATCCGCTAGCCCTATCAATACCTCCGTTTCCTCTAACTTTCCTAGCTTAAGAGCGGTGAATAAGGATAAGGGAATCAAGTTGAGGCTTGACCCTAAATCGGCTAGTGTGTCGAAAGCTTCGGATCTTCCTATCTTACAAGGCAAAACAAATATACCCGGGTCATCAAGCTTTTTAGGCAACTTGTTTTGAACGAAGGCGGTCCCATTTTTACCTAGCTTACATTTCTCATATTTTTCTAGGAGGGCACTATAGTAGGGAGCACGCGCTAAGACATCAATGATGTCACACCCCCAAAGTCGGGTCCAGCGGAAGCATACATGTAGCTGGGGTGTAACTCAATTGGTATCTCGACACAAGTTCAAAAACGGTTTGCACTTGAATCATTTTGAATAAAATAGTTAAATCAAAATGTTGAATTTACATTGTTAAAAGTAATGCGGAAGTAGGCCATTAAAATAGTTAAAAACGGTCCCCATATGAATAATCAGAGTCTTCTATGACCATGCCATGCCCTGCCAAAACCTCCTGTAGTGTGCCATTGGTTAAAACCTGAAAATACATGCTAAAGTGTCAACACGAGGTTGGTGAGTTCATAGAGTTTGTTGAAAAAGAATGTAATGCATATGTATGTAGGTTTCCCAGCAAAGGCATCGTAAATCCACTCAGTTACAAGTCCCGCCATAAGAGACTTGTAACCTGTGTGTTCACAACCCACTGCTACAATATATAGTATGAGTAAAACATGTATAAGTTCATCAAAACAGTTTAGCAATTAGTAGTGAGTCTACACTTCATCTCCGAAGACCTCACTTAAGTATGTTGCTCACAAGGAAGGTAGTGGCATTGGTTCCACTTCATCTCCGAAACCCAATACATGTGTTATCCAAGGAGACTTTATGTTGCTCAGAAGGAAGGTAGTAGCATTGGTTATACTTCATCTCCGAAACCCAATGCATGTGTTATCCCAAAGAGACTTACAAGTTTAAGTATAACGCCATCAAGTATAATGAGATCAAGTATAATGTAATCAAGTATAATGAGATCAAGTATAATGTTATGTGAATCTGTACAAGTAAGCAAGTAGTAGCATGTATCTCCCCCAAAGAGTTGATAGAACAATTAAAAGAGTAGGGGCTATGACTCACCTGATGCAACAGCTACGATGACAAAAGTGTATACACAGAAATGAGGTTCGATCTCTAACCGCAACCTAATGAATGATGTACGATCTACTTTAGATCATGAAATGATGTTATGAATGTCCATGCACATGTTCCTATACCACTCTTAACTTGAAAATACTTGTTATTGTCATATGAAAATATATTCCATACTTGTGAAAAATAAGTCTTAACTAGACTTGTGTAAACTTGTCGTAATATATATGTATAGAAAATTTGTGTTGTATACTTCGTCTTGAAAACCTTGAAGTAACATCTAATGGTCGTGAAAATAAGCTCATAAGCATAAGTACTTCGTTAGTTATAAATTTCGGCAATCTAGTAGTATTTCTAAAAATCTAGAATTTAGTACGTAGAAATAGTGTCATTATTATTTCTATTAAAAGCTGCCAATTATAGTGAGTTTTTGCCGATATTGAAATGTGAATATCTTTGTCGTTATAAGCCCGTTTTACTTGTTCTTTATATCCACGGTTTCGTCTTAGTATGTAGTAATATATTTTGGAAAGCTAGACTCCTCCGGGTTACGTCTAAAGCCTCGTTTTGTCCGACGAAAAACGTCCAACAGCAACAATTTTCAGAAAAATAGTTTTCGTCAATAAACTTGCAAAAATCATATCTCCTTCGTTATAAACTTGTTTTAACCCGTTCTTTCGCCTACGGCTTCGTTTTTGAAAGTATTTTCTAAATCTTTGGTTGAAAAGTTCCCCTGAGGTACTGAGTTTTCTGTATTTTCATTTTTGGGACAGTAGGTATAAATATATGTTCCAAAACCATTTCCAAGGTTCTAAACTAGTTTCTAACATCACCAAATCTCTTGCAAACGCCACAAAGCTAGTCTAATCTTACCATACACCTTCTTAGGGTGCCATGGGTTCCTAACCACTAGTAATCAAGTTAATTTAACAAAGGAACACCTAAATCACAATCTAGGGTTTGTATGTTCAAAAAGTATACAAAAATAAAGTGGTAAAACTAGTTTGTGCATGAAATTAAGCATGAATACTATAAGATACATGTGTTAATTAGATGAAAACATGAAAATAAATTTGAATACTCACTTTGAAAACTTAGGTGATTAGATGATGAGAAACCTTGGATTACTTGTGTTTTTGTTGTAAGATTCTTGATTAGGATGATGAAATGAACAACTTTGATGCTTTAACTTTTAGAAAATCATGGATTGATCATGGTGTTTGGTTTTGGTCGTGGGTTATGGAGAAGAACAAGAGAAATGGGAGCTTTTGATTCTCAAAAATTATGTATGTTATGTGTTTGGTGTTTTTAGCTAGATATTTAGTAAAGGGTTTATAGTATAATATTAGCACATGGTTAATTTAGTCAAGTGATCTAGGGGAGGGCATGTGTGGCCGGTTTTTAATGTTAAAAAGAGTAGCAAAGTCGGTTTTGATCTCTTAGAAAATGTAGTGTATTATTAGTTGTAGTTTAGTGTAAGTATTAGTTATAATCGGGTACCGGGTTTGCTAGAAATAAACATTAATGAAGTTAACCGGGACTAAATAAAGTCATAACAATGATAAAAATATGTTGGGTACAATTCCTGAGTGTTCGGGTGATTATTGTTTAGTTTTCACGAAAACCGTCGTAATATTCATAAGCTCACGTTATAAATAAAATAAATTTCCAAAATACTGGGTAAATGAATGTTATAACTTTTATGATGATAAAATGGATATAAAAATATGTCGGGACCATTGTGGGAATATTTAGATATATTCGTTGTGTATAAACCGGGTGTTAACGTTTACTATAAATACTTATACGTAAAAACGTTAAATGTATCAAATATGTAAATTTGAAAATCCTAAGAGTGGTATAACATGTAAATGCTGTTATGATGATATGCAGACTGTCTCTAGTCCGTATGCAGTGTCCTTAACACTAATGAAATGAATTCGCACCTAAACCAATCCGGTTACGCGAATTTGAATACCCGTAAACTAAATTTACGATGAAATGTGTAATGCAAGTGAATAGTGAAAACTTTTCCGGCAATGAATAGTGTTTAGTGAATAGTAAAATTTCTGAATGCTTTTCGGAATGTCAAACTGACACCAAAAATGATGAATAGTAAACTGATGAATAGTGTTTTGATGAATAGTGATTTATGGATAGTGTTTTTCCAAAGTTCGGGAAATGACCTGAAATGGTGAGTTGTGACAGTCTTCCCCTCTAAAAGGAACTTCGTCCCGAAGTTCAGTTTATGTTAATCAGTTAAGTATGTGTTTAAGAAAATATGCCAAAGCTTATGTATGTGGGTTTCCTATCCAACTAGGTACGTTCTCGTGTCAGACTTGATGAGGCAAACCTTCCCAAACCCGAGCATAGCCCTCAAAAGACCTCCTTTAGGTTAATCCTTTAGGTAACCGATTTTCACTTAATCCCACAACCCAATCAAACAAGAACAGTCATGAGATTAGGCTAAATCGGTTTGAGTGATGACTTTAACTTTTAGCTTGATTTTCGCAACCTAATCAAACAAGAACAGTCACTAGAACCAAGCTAAAAATCAAGGTCTGGATTCAACGTCCTTGAAAAAGGTCTTTTAAAAGATTGGCTCGACTTTGGAATTGCTTACACACAATCCAGAAAAAATATCATTATAACTATTCTCAGTGTTGCAAAATTCATTTCTGAGTCGGATATAGGTGGTCAGCCTATGTCCTACTATCCCGGGTTGAATATAAATGACCAGTCTATATTCCACCGAGGTTCCATGAATTTTGAAATACTCAGCTCAGTTATACTAATACTATGTCCTTCACAAATACTAAGGTGTTCAGAAAGACTAATGCAGGTGACCAAACTCGAGGTCAAATGATGAAACTATGCAAAGAAAAACATAACGCTGTGATATATATGATACGTGAACATGCTTATATGAAAGACAATTATAGTAATCAACTATAATAAATGAATATAATATATATCAGATAATGAGACACAAATCTCATCACCTATGTCAGCAACTAACCACAAATGAGGCTTCAGCTTGGCAGGCAGGCACGTGCCGGTCATAGGGTTAAGTTTTCTTGAAAGTAGCTATAGTCTAGGTTTTAAAAACACTTAGTTCGCTATAGCCGAAGCTCTGGTACCAATCTGTCACACCCCCAAAGTCGGGTCCAGCGGAAGCATACATGTAGCCGGGGTGTAACTCAATTGGTATCTCGACACAAGTTCAAAAACGGTTTGCACTTGAATCATTTTGAATAAAATAGTTAAATCAAAATGTTGAATTTACATTGTTAAAAGTAATGCGGAAGTAGGCCATTAAAATAGTTAAAAACGGTCCCCATATGAATAATCAGAGTCTTCTATGACCATGCCATGCCCTGCCAAAACCTCCTGTAGTGTGCCATTGGTTAAAACCTGAAAATACATGCTAAAGTGTCAACACGAGGTTGGTGAGTTCATAGAGTTTGTTGAAAAAGAATGTAATGCATATGTATGTAGGTTTCCCAGCAAAGGCATCGTAAATCCACTCAGTTACAAGTCCCGCCATAAGAGACTTGTAACCTGTGTGTTCACAACCCACTGCTACAATATATAGTATGAGTAAAACATGTATAAGTTCATCAAAACAGTTTAGCAATTAGTAGTGAGTCTACACTTCATCTCCGAAGACCTCACTTAAGTATGTTGCTCACAAGGAAGGTAGTGGCATTGGTTCCACTTCATCTCCGAAACCCAATACATGTGTTATCCAAGGAGACTTTATGTTGCTCAGAAGGAAGGTAGTAGCATTGGTTATACTTCATCTCCGAAACCCAATGCATGTGTTATCCCAAAGAGACTTACAAGTTTAAGTATAACGCCATCAAGTATAATGAGATCAAGTATAATGTAATCAAGTATAATGAGATCAAGTATAATGTTATGTGAATCTGTACAAGTAAGCAAGTAGTAGCATGTATCTCCCCCAAAGAGTTGATAGAACAATTAAAAGAGTAGGGGCTATGACTCACCTGATGCAACAGCTACGATGACAAAAGTGTATACACAGAAATGAGGTTCGATCTCTAACCGCAACCTAATGAATGATGTACGATCTACTTTAGATCATGAAATGATGTTATGAATGTCCATGCACATGTTCCTATACCACTCTTAACTTGAAAATACTTGTTATTGTCATATGAAAATATATTCCATACTTGTGAAAAATAAGTCTTAACTAGACTTGTGTAAACTTGTCGTAATATATATGTATAGAAAATTTGTGTTGTATACTTCGTCTTGAAAACCTTGAAGTAACATCTAATGGTCGTGAAAATAAGCTCATAAGCATAAGTACTTCGTTAGTTATAAATTTCGGCAATCTAGTAGTATTTCTAAAAATCTAGAATTTAGTACGTAGAAATAGTGTCATTATTATTTCTATTAAAAGCTGCCAATTATAGTGAGTTTTTGCCGATATTGAAATGTGAATATCTTTGTCGTTATAAGCCCGTTTTACTTGTTCTTTATATCCACGGTTTCGTCTTAGTATGTAGTAGTATATTTTGGAAAGCTAGACTCCTCCGGGTTACGTCTAAAGCCTCGTTTTGTCCGACGAAAAACGTCCAACAGCAACAATTTTTAGAAAAATAGTTTTCGTCAATAAACTTGCAAAAATCATATCTCCTTCGTTATAAACTTGTTTTAACCCGTTCTTTCGCCTACGGCTTCGTTTTTGAAAGTATTTTCTAAATCTTTGGTTGAAAAGTTCCCCTGAGGTACTGAGTTTTCTGTATTTTCATTTTTGGGACAGTAGGTATAAATATATGTTCCAAAACCATTTCCAAGGTTCTAAACTAGTTTCTAACATCACCAAATCTCTTGCAAACGCCACAAAGCTAGTCTAATCTTACCATACACCTTCTTAGGGTGCCATGGGTTCCTAACCACTAGTAATCAAGTTAATTTAACAAAGGAACACCTAAATCACAATCTAGGGTTTGTATGTTCAAAAAGTATACAAAAATAAAGTGGTATAACTAGTTTGTGCATGAAATTAAGCATGAATACTATAAGATACATGTGTTAATTAGATGAAAACATGAAAATAAATTTGAATACTCACTTTGAAAACTTAGGTGATTAGATGATGAGAAACCTTGGATTACTTGTGTTTTTGTTGTAAGATTCTTGATTAGGATGATGAAATGAACAACTTTGATGCTTTAACTTTTAGAAAATCATGGATTGATCATGGTGTTTGGTTTTGGTCGTGGGTTATGGAGAAGAACAAGAGAAATGGGAGCTTTTGATTCTCAAAAATTATGTATGTTATGTGTTTGGTGTTTTTAGCTAGATATTTAGTAAAGGGTTTATAGTATAATATTAGCACATGGTTAATTTAGTCAAGTGATCTAGGGGAGGGCATGTGTGGCCGGTTTTTAATGTTAAAAAGAGTAGCAAAGTCGGTTTTGATCTCTTAGAAAATGTAGTGTATTATTAGTTGTAGTTTAGTGTAAGTATTAGTTATAATCGGGTACCGGGTTTGCTAGAAATAAACATTAATGAAGTTAACCGGGACTAAATAAAGTCATAACAATGATAAAAATATGTTGGGTACAATTCCTGAGTGTTCGGGTGATTATTGTTTAGTTTTCACGAAAACCGTCGTAATATTCATAAGCTCACGTTATAAATAAAATAAATTTCCAAAATACTGGGTAAATGAATGTTATAACTTTTATGATGATAAAATGGATATAAAAATATGTCGGGACCATTGTGGGAATATTTAGATATATTCGTTGTGTATAAACCGGGTGTTAACGTTTACTATAAATACTTATACGTAAAAACGTTAAATGTATCAAATATGTAAATTTGAAAATCCTAAGAGTGGTATAACATGTAAATGCTGTTATGATGATATGCAGACTGTCTCTAGTCCGTATGCAGTGTCCTTAACACTAATGAAATGAATTCGCACCTAAACCAATCCGGTTACGCGAATTTGAATACCCGTAAACTAAATTTACGATGAAATGTGTAATGCAAGTGAATAGTGAAAACTTTTCCGACAATGAATAGTGTTTAGTGAATAGTAAAATTTCTGAATGCTTCTCGGAATGTCAAACTGACACCAAAAATGATGAATAGTAAACTGATGAATAGTGTTTTGATGAATAGTGATTTATGGATAGTGTTTTTCCAAAGTTCGGGAAATGACCTGAAATGGTGAGTTGTGACAGTCTTCCCCTCTAAAAGGAACTTCGTCCCGAAGTTCAGTTTATGTTAATCAGTTAAGTATGTGTTTAAGAAAATATGCCAAAGCTTATGTATGTGGGTTTCCTATCCAACTAGGTACGTTCTCGTGTCAGACTTGATGAGGCAAACCTTCCCAAACCCGAGCATAGCCCTCAAAAGACCTCCTTTAGGTTAATCCTTTAGGTAACCGATTTTCACTTAATCCCACAACCCAATCAAACAAGAACAGTCATGAGATTAGGCTAAATCGGTTTGAGTGATGACTTTAACTTTTAGCTTGATTTTCGCAACCTAATCAAACAAGAACAGTCACTAGAACCAAGCTAAAAATCAAGGTCTGGATTCAACGTCCTTGAAAAAGGTCTTTTAAAAGATTGGCTCGACTTTGGAATTGCTTACACACAATCCAGAAAAAATATCATTATAACTATTCTCAGTGTTGCAAAATTCATTTCTGAGTCGGATATAGGTGGTCAGCCTATGTCCTACTATCCCGGGTTGAATATAAATGACCAGTCTATATTCCACCGAGGTTCCATGAATTTTGAAATACTCAGCTCAGTTATACTAATACTATGTCCTTCACAAATACTAAGGTGTTCAGAAAGACTAATGCAGGTGACCAAACTCGAGGTCAAATGATGAAACTATGCAAAGAAAAACATAACGCTGTGATATATATGATACGTGAACATGCTTATATGAAAGACAATTATAGTAATCAACTATAATAAATGAATATAATATATATCAGATAATGAGACACAAATCTCATCACCTATGTCAGCAACTAACCACAAATGAGGCTTCAGCTTGGCAGGCAGGCACGTGCCGGTCATAGGGTTAAGTTTTCTTGAAAGTAGCTATAGTCTAGGTTTTAAAAACACTTAGTTCGCTATAGCCGAAGCTCTGGTACCAATCTGTCACACCCCCAAAGTCGGGTCCAGCGGAAGCATACATGTAGCCGGGGTGTAACTCAATTGGTATCTCGACACAAGTTCAAAAACGGTTTGCACTTGAATCATTTTGAATAAAATAGTTAAATCAAAATGTTGAATTTACATTGTTAAAAGTAATGCGGAAGTAGGCCATTAAAATAGTTAAAAACGGTCCCCATATGAATAATCAGAGTCTTCTATGACCATGCCATGCCCTGCCAAAACCTCCTGTAGTGTGCCATTGGTTAAAACCTGAAAATACATGCTAAAGTGTCAACACGAGGTTGGTGAGTTCATAGAGTTTGTTGAAAAAGAATGTAATGCATATGTATGTAGGTTTCCCAGCAAAGGCATCGTAAATCCACTCAGTTACAAGTCCCGCCATAAGAGACTTGTAACCTGTGTGTTCACAACCCACTGCTACAATATATAGTATGAGTAAAACATGTATAAGTTCATCAAAACAGTTTAGCAATTAGTAGTGAGTCTACACTTCATCTCCGAAGACCTCACTTAAGTATGTTGCTCACAAGGAAGGTAGTGGCATTGGTTCCACTTCATCTCCGAAACCCAATACATGTGTTATCCAAGGAGACTTTATGTTGCTCAGAAGGAAGGTAGTAGCATTGGTTATACTTCATCTCCGAAACCCAATGCATGTGTTATCCCAAAGAGACTTACAAGTTTAAGTATAACGCCATCAAGTATAATGAGATCAAGTATAATGTAATCAAGTATAATGAGATCAAGTATAATGTTATGTGAATCTGTACAAGTAAGCAAGTAGTAGCATGTATCTCCCCCAAAGAGTTGATAGAACAATTAAAAGAGTAGGGGCTATGACTCACCTGATGCAACAGCTACGATGACAAAAGTGTATACACAGAAATGAGGTTCGATCTCTAACCGCAACCTAATGAATGATGTACGATCTACTTTAGATCATGAAATGATGTTATGAATGTCCATGCACATGTTCCTATACCACTCTTAACTTGAAAATACTTGTTATTGTCATATGAAAATATATTCCATACTTGTGAAAAATAAGTCTTAACTAGACTTGTGTAAACTTGTCGTAATATATATGTATAGAAAATTTGTGTTGTATACTTCGTCTTGAAAACCTTGAAGTAACATCTAATGGTCGTGAAAATAAGCTCATAAGCATAAGTACTTCGTTAGTTATAAATTTCGGCAATCTAGTAGTATTTCTAAAAATCTAGAATTTAGTACGTAGAAATAGTGTCATTATTATTTCTATTAAAAGCTGCCAATTATAGTGAGTTTTTGCCGATATTGAAATGTGAATATCTTTGTCGTTATAAGCCCGTTTTACTTGTTCTTTATATCCACGGTTTCGTCTTAGTATGTAGTAGTATATTTTGGAAAGCTAGACTCCTCCGGGTTACGTCTAAAGCCTCGTTTTGTCCGACGAAAAACGTCCAACAGCAACAATTTTCAGAAAAATAGTTTTCGTCAATAAACTTGCAAAAATCATATCTCCTTCGTTATAAACTTGTTTTAACCCGTTCTTTCGCCTACGGCTTCGTTTTTGAAAGTATTTTCTAAATCTTTGGTTGAAAAGTTCCCCTGAGGTACTGAGTTTTCTGTATTTTCATTTTTGGGACAGTAGGTATAAATATATGTTCCAAAACCATTTCCAAGGTTCTAAACTAGTTTCTAACATCACCAAATCTCTTGCAAACGCCACAAAGCTAGTCTAATCTTACCATACACCTTCTTAGGGTGCCATGGGTTCCTAACCACTAGTAATCAAGTTAATTTAACAAAGGAACACCTAAATCACAATCTAGGGTTTGTATGTTCAAAAAGTATACAAAAATAAAGTGGTATAACTAGTTTGTGCATGAAATTAAGCATGAATACTATAAGATACATGTGTTAATTAGATGAAAACATGAAAATAAATTTGAATACTCACTTTGAAAACTTAGGTGATTAGATGATGAGAAACCTTGGATTACTTGTGTTTTTGTTGTAAGATTCTTGATTAGGATGATGAAATGAACAACTTTGATGCTTTAACTTTTAGAAAATCATGGATTGATCATGGTGTTTGGTTTTGGTCGTGGGTTATGGAGAAGAACAAGAGAAATGGGAGCTTTTGATTCTCAAAAATTATGTATGTTATGTGTTTGGTGTTTTTAGCTAGATATTTAGTAAAGGGTTTATAGTATAATATTAGCACATGGTTAATTTAGTCAAGTGATCTAGGGGAGGGCATGTGTGGCCGGTTTTTAATGTTAAAAAGAGTAGCAAAGTCGGTTTTGATCTCTTAGAAAATGTAGTGTATTATTAGTTGTAGTTTAGTGTAAGTATTAGTTATAATCGGGTACCGGGTTTGCTAGAAATAAACATTAATGAAGTTAACCGGGACTAAATAAAGTCATAACAATGATAAAAATATGTTGGGTACAATTCCTGAGTGTTCGGGTGATTATTGTTTAGTTTTCACGAAAACCGTCGTAATATTCATAAGCTCACGTTATAAATAAAATAAATTTCCAAAATACTGGGTAAATGAATGTTATAACTTTTATGATGATAAAATGGATATAAAAATATGTCGGGACCATTGTGGGAATATTTAGATATATTCGTTGTGTATAAACCGGGTGTTAACGTTTACTATAAATACTTATACGTAAAAACGTTAAATGTATCAAATATGTAAATTTGAAAATCCTAAGAGTGGTATAACATGTAAATGCTGTTATGATGATATGCAGACTGTCTCTAGTCCGTATGCAGTGTCCTTAACACTAATGAAATGAATTCGCACCTAAACCAATCCGGTTACGCGAATTTGAATACCCGTAAACTAAATTTACGATGAAATGTGTAATGCAAGTGAATAGTGAAAACTTTTCCGGCAATGAATAGTGTTTAGTGAATAGTAAAATTTCTGAATGCTTCTCGGAATGTCAAACTGACACCAAAAATGATGAATAGTAAACTGATGAATAGTGTTTTGATGAATAGTGATTTATGAATAGTGTTTTTCCAAAGTTCGGGAAATGACCTGAAATGACCTGAAATGGTGAGTTGTGACAAATGACGGGGGCGTTCAAGGTGAAGTTCTTTGAATTCATCGTCAAGGTCTTGCGTAAGAGGTGTTTCAACAATGCTTTTGACCGGCTCTATAGTGGGTGTTTTATTTGATTGGTCCTTTTGGGGAACTTGGTTTTGTTTGAAACACGTGCTCGTTGATTTAACCGAGTAGTATTGTGGACACGAAGTGGGTGACGAAACTGAGGATATGGAATTAACGGTTAGTTTCGGATTCTTGACCGTGTCACTCGGGAGTGCTCCCATCTCTCGGTCATTGAGAACTTTCAACAATGCATCACTTCTAGTGGTCATCTCGCTTTGCTTTTGTTTGAAATCGGCTTCAAACTTAGATATGCGAGCTTCTTGAGATGCCATGAACTTTGACATCAATCCTTCAAGATTGTCGGTACTACCATAGTTGTTAGAAGGATTGTTGTTGAAAGTACGGTTGGATGGTGGGCCGTTTGGTTGATAACGATTAGGCGGATTGGAAGAATTGGGTTGATTTTGTTTCCGCCTAAGGTTTGGGTGATTTTTCCAAGAGGGGTTGTATGAATCACCGTAAGTGTTTGGCTCGGGCTTGAAAGTGTACCACTTATCTCCCGCTTCGTCGGTACGCGTGGATGCGTAGTCCGCAAAAGCTGTTCCGGGGAGTTCCACACAATCACGAGTGTCATGGGGACCACTACATAATTCGCATGAAGAAGTGATTTTGTTTACTTGGCTTGAAGGCTTCGGATCTTCGTAAGATTTCATGAGAAACTTGACTTGGTCCTCAAGTTCCATGATCCTACGGTCGGGAGTGCTAGAATTGTTCAAAGGCAAAGATATTGCCTTGACCGTTTTGTTCAAATCACGGGGATCATTCCAACTTTCGTTGTCATAGAGAGCAAGATCTTCTATGAGTTCCCATGATTGTTCCGCACTAAGATCACGTAGCTTACCACCGGCCGATTGGTCAATGGCTCGCCTCGTGGAGATGTCGATATGGTCATAAAAAATTTGGACTTGGAGCCAAAGATCTATGCCATGATGAGGGACTTTTTGGAGTAAGTCCTTGAAACGAGTCCATGCTTCATAAAGAGATTCATTTTGACGTTGTTGGAACATCAAGATGTCATTTCTAAGCTTAGTAGTTCTCCCCGGTGGGAAAAATTGAGCAAGGAAATGAGTGGTGAGATCATCCCATGTGGTGATGGATCCCGTGGGTAAACGCTCAAGCCATTGACTAGCTTGATCCCGTAGAGAGAATTGGAATAGGCGTAAACGGGTAGTCTCTCTAGTTTCAACATCTAGGTCTATGGAGTCTACGATTTTGAGAAAGTCCTTAAGATGTTGGTTTGGATCTTCGGAATGAAGTCCATGGAATGCACATCCGCTTTGCACCAACCGGATGGTGTCGGATCGCAAGGGGGTCACATTGGCTCCGGCGAGCTCAATAGTGTTTCGGTAGCCTTGGTGGCTAGGTCAGGAATACTCTCCTAAGGTTCGGGACCTAAGGGGTTCTAATGGTGGGTTTTGTTGTGGTGGGATGACGGGTTCAAAGATGTTACCACCTTCCATGATGTCGGATGGTAAAGAGTTACGAACAAAGGCACGAAGAAATAAGATAGACTAAAGAAGACCTAAAAATAAAAAATAAAATCTTACTAGAAAGGAATCTAGCAAGTAGACCTAATAAAAAGAAATTCTAACCTAGACAATAACTATTCCCCGGGCTGCGGCGCCAAAAACTTGATGCGTGGGAATCGCAACAGGCTTTACCTCTCGAGGGATCTCGAGAAGCTTACAACCCCCACCCAGGCAGTGTACCTGATCGTTGTAGTATAGTATAGTGACAAGTACCGGGGGATTGATCGTTCAGCTTAGGAATAGTGTCGCTAGGATTAGAAAGCCTAAATACTAGTTCTAAAAGAGAGGGATGATTATTTTTGTGTTTTTATATTTTTTAGAAAGCAAGTAAAAATCTCGGGTTTTGGAAGAGTGGGCGGAATTAGTTGCTATTCAACTAACTCAAAACTAAGATGCAATCAAAATAAAATACTAGAAATGTAAATAAGCTAACTTATACTAAAGTTGTGAGCAGTAATTGGAGAAAATGTGTTTACTTAGATTTCACTACTCCCTAGATATCTTTTACACGTTAATTACTTGTTATAATTGCATGGATGACAGATCGTATTCCTTAATACCATTCATGGGGTGGCATACATAACTCCCCAATTCTATGAGCTCTTATCTCCTCCTACACCATGCCCAGCACAACTATAGGGATTGTAAATAGTGGCTCATGCATTAAATACAACCAATAAAGACCTAGTACGCCTCGGTTCATGTTTCTTAAGATGTTCAAGCATGTTACCATTTGGAGATCTGCCAGTTTTCTTAAGCCTAACATATAAATCATTCATCCAAGACAAGAATAAACAAGCAATCAACACATAATCAATATCTAGGTTTCATTAGATCTAAGCAAACACAAAAGAGATCTAGCCTAGCATAATGAAATTGAGACAAGAACAAGATATAGACAACCAACACATAGACATATTGATTGAATTAGAAGAACACTTATCTCAATTACAATGCAAGGTATCAAGGGTTTGGAACCCTTGAAAAACCTGTAAAAGTTGCACCAAAATCGTATTTAGGGTTTCTCCAAAACTTCTCTTTTTTAATGTGTGAAAATTAGAAAACTATATATAGAAAAAGAGGTTTGACGGCGTCAAGACAAACAATGTGACGCCGTCACCTCGCCGCCAAAACTCTTCTCGGACTGTCTAGATCTACTTCTGACGCCGTCAAGACTTGTATGTTTCCAGGCCGTCATGACTCTTTTACTCTTGACGCCCTTCCTATGTGACGCCGTCAAATCTTCTCTGGATCGTCATGGATTTTCATAAAATTTGCTCTTGACACCGTCAAGGTTTTACTCTTGACGCCGTCACCTACTGTTCCCAGCATGGAAAATTAAGACTTTGGTGTTTTCTTCACTTTTATGCTCCAAAAACGTCCGAATTGCTTCCTTTTCCAGATTTCTCTCCCAAAGTACCTAAAATCACAAAAGGAACGATTTAGGGCAATATTTGATCAAATAAAGTCGGATTCGGGCTTAAATGACCCCCTAAAAACGGATCATTTTTCGCCTCATCAGAAATACATCAGAAAATTCTTTTACAACTGGCACCTCATCAAGTTGTTTCTTCTTTTCTTTTGTTTCTCCTCCCGTTACTTGGATTTGAAATACATGGCATCCTTTGCTTATGTATTTCATTGTCTTGGCTTACGAAATAATATTGAAAGAAGTTTTGGGTTTATCACCTTGGATGATTAAGGTTTCACCATCGAATGGAATTTGGATGATTTTCTCGTCACAAATTATTCTGGCACGGTGTTTAGATAACCAATCCATACCAATGATAACATCAAAACTTCCCAATTGGATGCGCATAAGATTGATAGGGAAAGATTTATTTAGAAGGGTTAAGGTGCAGTTTTCGATTAGGGTATTGGTACTTAGAATATTTCCATCTGCTAATTCTATTTCGTAGATAGTATCTAATTCTACAGGAGTAATATTTAGAATTGCGGCAAACGAAGTAGACACAAAACTTTTATCTGCTCCTGAATCAAATAATATCTTAGCATCTTGTTGATTTAATAGGAACGTACCCGTAACAACATCAGAATTCTGCGTTGTGTTCCCATCACCAAGTACATACGATCTTCCTCGGGCAACATTATTGGCAATTTTCGGACATTGAGTTTTGTAGTGTCCAACTTCTCCACAACCATGGCACTTTACTGCTATCGGTTGTGTGTTGGCTCCAGTCGCTCGACAGTCCCTTGTCATATGACCAATTCTTCTACAATTGCCACAAGCAGCCTTACATGGTCCATTATGATGCATGTTGCACTTGTTACATGGGGGTAGAGTTCCGGCATAACCTTTACTTTCTGCAGGCACTGCTGCATAAGCTCTGGTAGCTTCTTGCCGACGATTTTGTTGCTGATGATGATTACTACGGTTCTGCTGTTGATCTCTGCTGCGGTTGCTGCTTTGATTGTTGTTGTTGTTGTAGCTCCGGTTACCACTGTAACTGTTGTTGTAGCTGCGGTTGTTGCTATTGTTACTCCCACGGTTGTCAGCACTTCTCTTATGCTCATTGATTACGGAGGTAGAACCTCTTTTGATCACCCGGGTTAACAATCTCTGTGCAAGCTCCATAGCTTCTTCTACTGTCTTTGGATTCGATGAGGTAACATCTCCTTCAATGGATGGTGGCAGTCCCTCCACGTATTTCTCCAATGCTTGTTCAACATCGGGTACTATAGTTGGACACAGCACCGACAACTCCAGAAACTTTCTGTCGTATGTCTTCAGGTCATTGTACCTTACAACTAGCTGATGAAATTCATCCCCCAATTTTCGAATCTCTGTCCTTGGACAATACTTTTTCAACATTTTATTTTTCAACTCATTCCACGAAAGTTTGAAAGCTTCATCTGGACCCATAGCATTCGCAGTAGTGTTCCACCACGATAATGCCTCTCCTTGAAGAGTTCCTGTAGCAAAGGTGACTTTGCTATTCTCAGGACAACCACTCCTCTTGAAAATTGTCTCAGTATGCTCAAACCAATGGGCCATTTCAGTCACTCCTTCAATTCCTTTGAAGTTTGTTGGCTTCCAAGTCATGAAATCCTTGTAAGTACAATTACGCGGAGTAATTGTATTAGCTTCACGATTTGCACCATTGATATTATTCAAATGATCCGCTTCACGAGCTACAGATATTCCCTCAGCAATCATTCTCTGAACCTCAGTGGGGGTCATGATCACTTCCGGGTTAGAGTTTTCGCTACTTGCATGCTCCATTTTTCTATTAATAATACAAAAATATAACATTTAAAATTTTAAACAACAACTTGTTTAAAGGTTCTTGTGAAGTAGGGAAAAGAATATTTATGAGTCTTAATAATAATTGGGCACCATATGTAGTTTTTATTTCTATACAACAGTCATAATCATTCCGATATGTTAGATGCAATTATAATACACATAAACAACCATAAGCATAAGTTAACATTTGTATATAGTAATATCAAAACCAACAGCATAACATTAATAACTTAATCAGTTGAGTTGTTATAACAAAACGATACAAGCTTATTAAATGCCACATGCGGCAGGCTTGAATGCCTTATTACTAGTACAAATACTAATTGTCTCTAATGATTAGGTATGTCCACATGTCCTCCCATCTCTAAGATCTGAGTTCGGAGCTCTTGCATCTCGGTATGATGTTGCTTCTGCATATCTCCTACAAGGTTTTCCAATGTATCTGCTCTTCGGTGTGCAAGCTGGGCTTCCCAAGTACGGTTCTGTCCCTCTCTTCGCAATGATATCGCGAAAGAACGTGTCTCAGAGATATCTGAATGTATCTGAGCTAACCCCTGCTGCAACTCTATCCTATCGGCTATAAGGTTATGTAAGGTGTTGTGGGTAGTATTTGAATGATCGAAAGATTAATAATCAATCATCTGAAGAAGTGAGTCTATCTGATCTTCATGATGCTCCAATCGCGTCACTACTACAGAAGGTGAAAGGGTAGAAGGAATTTCCATCCTAGCACTCTCGCCAGTTTCATTGATATGAGCTGGGGGAGTAAAACCAGGAGGGTAGGGTAATGATGGTGAAAGTGGAGGAATAGAATCAGAAATACGAAGGCGGCTGGATGTAGGTATATCTTCCTCAGGGATTTGTTCTCTTGGGTGAAAATTATACGGATAAGTTTGGCTAAAAAGATTGAGTAAATGATCGGGTGCATATGAATTGAATTCATGACGTGGTAATGGTGTCGATAAAACAAAAGCATTGGGATTTTCAGGCATTGTAGCAATTTCGTCTTGCTCGAAGGGTTCTGTTTCTTGGGAAACAGCGTCAGGTACAAAATTAGAACGATAAACAAGCGAAGTAACAGACGCGACGGAAATATCAGAGTCGAAGTCGAACATACTCATTTTGAAATAATACTGTAACAATTCATAAATAGCGTAGAATAAGAATTTATCATCATCAAAGAATACCAAATTCTAACTTATAAAAATCCAAATATCATAGCATAATGATTAACTTACGGAGTACTGTAGCAAGCAGGTACGGCGGGAAAAATTTATATGATGAAAATTTAATTTATTTGAAAGTGTGGTTATAGTTCAATGTTTGAAAACATTTGGTTCTCTATAACTATGGCTCTGATGCCAATCTGTAACACCCCCTAATTTGAAATGCGGCAGCGGAATAGTAATTAGGGTGTTACGGTGAGGATCGAAGTCATAATGATAGAAAACGGCTCGAAAGAGACGTTTTAAAACATAATTTCATTTATAAAAATTTAAATTACAAGAGGTCCTTATCAGAGTATTATAAAAATCTTGATGTTTGAACTAATTCAAACATCATTTATTTTACATCATTATTGAAATAAAAAAAAACATATTTTGAAGATTTTTGCCGCCCGTTCCATGCTTGCTTCCCCTGCTAAATACCTGAGATACATGCTTAAAAGTCAACAAAAATGTTGAGTGAAATCATAGAGTTTGAATTTAATAATCATTTTGATACACAAGTAAGATTGTATTGGAAAATACAATCAGTTTGAAAATATTGATATTGCAGTTCATATATTGCTCTAAGTCTCATGACACGCAAACGGTAACAAATACCGTAAACGGCGGGTGTTTATTAAATCAATGATAAATTTGCCCTCGTGTAATAGGTGATTTGCCAGTTCCTATTTTTACTCAAATATAATTATCACGACTAATACGACTAACCACATGCATAATGGCATTCCGTCAAGTATTAATGGGACAGGCTGTCAAACCTTAAATAGATCTATTCATTATATTCGCGTTCACCGTAGTGATTAATAGCTCATGAATAAGGGTCTTTTGGCAATAGCTAACTTAGGCATATATCAGCCAGGAAAGCATACAGAAAATACTTGCGATCTATTTGTAACATGTATCCCTCTCACGGAGTTTTGAAAATAAGTAAATGTGAGGCTATGACTCACCTTGATTGATACTGAAAATGAAGAAAATAAAGTCGGACGAATTTATGAAAACGGCTTCGAAACAAAACCTGATAAATAAATTTATCTAAGAACTTGACCAAAAACTATTCGGTAATTACAAAGAAATAACGAATATTAGATATTCGTTATGACGAATAAGTGGTGTGCAGTGAAAATCTTGTGATATGTATGACATGACAAAATATGATTTTTAAATTATCCATCGAAGTTTTTCCTTTTTACTCGTAAGTAAAATATTAACTTTTTAAATATCGTTATATATATTATTAACGTTACGTCAAATAATATATATATAAATAAAAATAAAGTTTAAACTTAACGTGAAATAAATTGACGAAAATAGAAAATAATTAAGAATGATAAATAAGTTACGTTTAGTCTTTGTCTCCTTTTCCAATTTTACCATTTTTATACTAACGATACTTGCGTTACACTGTTAGTCCTTTTTATATATTTTTCAACTATAGTCATCTACTTTGTCCAATAATCAATACTAACCTTGGTATATTTATTTTTATCAAATTTTACCCTTAGATTTCTGTATTTACAGGTTTAGTCCTTTATTTTCAATATTTACACATTTAGTCCCTCTAGGTGTCGTTGTGTTACATTTTTAGTCCAATTTTGCAAAAATGATTATGAAACTTTTATAAAAATTTCCGAAGCTTATTTAATAAGTAACAAGCTTATTTTAATTGCTTATTTATTCAAAAGCTTAATTTTTAGTTTATGGGCTACTTAACGATTCAATTAAAGGCCTGTTAAGAGTTTTGGAGGCGAGGGCATAGAAAAAGTTTTGGGCTTGGCTTTGGGTCATTTTTATGATTCTAAAAACATTTTTTATAGGCCCAGTGGGCTTACCGATTTTAATTACTTAATGGGCTTTAGTTAAGCCCACTCGAAAACATAAGGTTTTTAGTTTCAATTTTTGGTTTGGAAACCGGTTTGTGTCAATTCAAAATAGATCGAGTAGGATATCAAAACGTGATTATTTTTACAAGTTGTTTATATGAAAATGTTAGTTTTCTAGGTGGTCTATGACGTCGTGAAATAATATAATACTATCGTTAATTGAAATTTTAAGTTATACGCTTGTTTTGTGACATGGTTGAATCGATTTATATTTTGAAAAGTTGTAAATTTTACTAAGTGTTTTTCATAAATTTCATTCGATGGTTGCAATTTAAAATGGATGCGTGATATGCTTGAAACGTTACAACTAAAGTGAATTGTGTGTGCTACGTGATTCTTAGGCCTTCCAAGATAGAGGCAAATCACGTTTCGTGTACTATGATTAAATATATACGTGTGATTCATGTGCAAATTGATATACGTTCGAAACAATAACCACGAAGTGCATGACTAAATATTAACGTATGAAATGGAATAGAAACGGGTATAGGAAACTTACAAACACCTTAGAGGTGATCAAGAGTCGAGATTGATAGAAAGGAACACAAGAAAATCACGTCTCAACTATATAACCCAAACGTTATATATATATTTCAACCCGATTTCTTTTCTTGCTTCCAATATTATACCACACGACTTGTAAGTCTTATGAGAATGATTTGAAGGTCGAATTATTGCAGTGAAAGAGTTTGTAAATGAACAAGAGAAGAATGCATGCAAGTACGTACATATATTACTAATATATATATTGATGAGGCGAAAAATGATCCGTTTTTAGGGGGTCATTTAAGCCCGAATCCGACTTTATTTGATCAAATATTGCCCTAAATCGTTCCTTTTGTGATTTTAGGTGTTTGGAGAGTGAATTCTGGAAAAGAAGCTATTTTGAACGTTTTTGGAGCATAAAAGCGAAGAAAACGACAAAGTACCAAAAATCCATGCTGAAGATACAAGGTGACGGCGTCAAGACTCCCTCTTGACGGCATCAGACATGGAGAATTAAATACCGTAGCTGGTGACGGCGTCAGATGGATAGGTGACGGCGTCAAAGTGGCAAAGAATAAAATACCGTAGGTGGTGACGGCGTCACATAGGCCGTCACAAGTGGATCTAGGGCGTCCGAGGAAGTATATGGCGGCGAGGTGACGGCGTCAGAATAAACTCTTGACGCCGTCAGAGTGTTTTTCCTATATATAGTTTTCTAGTTTTTTCATTAAAAAAAAGAGAGAAGTTTTGGTGAAACCCTAAAGACGATTTTGGTGCCTCTTTTACAGGTTTTTCAAGGGTTCAAAACCCTTGAGACCTTGCATTATAATTGAGATAAGTATACTCTTAATTCAATCAATATGTCTATGTGTTGGTTGTTTATCTTTTGTTCTTATCTTAATTCTACTATGCTAGGCTAGATTTTCTTTGTGTTTGCTTAGATCTAATGAAACCTAGATGTTGATTATGTGTTGATTACTTGTCTATTCTTGTTTTGGATGAATGATATTATATGTTAGGCTTAAGAAAACTGGCAGATCTCCAAATGGTAACATGCTTGAACGTCTTAAGAAACATGAACCGAGGCGTACTAGGTCTTTATTGGTTTTATTTAATGCATGAGCCACTATTTACAATCCCTATAGTTGTGCTGGGTCATGATGTAGGAGGAGATAAGAGCTCATAGAGTTGGGGAGTTATGTATGCCACCCCACGAATGGTATTAAGGAATACAATCCGTCATCCATACAAGTGTAACAAGTAATTGACATGTAAAAGATATCTAGGGAGTAATGAAGTCTAAGTAAACACAATTTCTCCAAATACTGCTCACAACCCTAGTTTAATATTAGTTTAATTTCATTTTCATTAGTTTAATTTAATTATATAATAGTTTTGGGTTAGTTGAATAGCAACTAATTCCGCCCACTCTTCCAAAACCCGAGATTTTACTTGCTTTCATTAAAATATAAAAACACAAAAATAATCATCTTTCATCTCTAGAACTATTAATTAGGTTTTCTAATCCTAGCGACACTATTTCTAAGTTGAACGATCAATCCCCCGGTACTTGTCACTATACTATACTACAACGATCAGGTACACTGCCTGGTGGGGGTTGTAAGCCTCGCGAGATCCCTCGAGAGGTAAAGCAAGGTGCGATTCCCACGCATCAAGTTTTTGGCGCCGCTGCCGGGGAATTGTTATTGTCTAGGTTAGGATTTCTTTTTATTAGGTCTACTTGCTAGATTCCTTTCTAGTAAGATTTTTATTTTTATTTCTAGGTCTTCTTTAGTCTATCTTATTTCTTTGTGTCTTTGTTCGTAAACTGTTTCGATGGATCACAATAACATTGATCGGCTGATTCCTGTTATTCGTGTTTTTCGTCGTAGGATGTTCCAATTTCCCGCCCCACTTCCTTTAGCAGAAAATGAGAACCCACCTAACCTCTCACCCAACCACCACTTTGACAATAATTCTGAGCTAGAAGAGTCTGATCATGATGATGACCGTAGGGCTAGTCCTTTTTACTATTCAGACTCCGATGAGGATCTTGATGATGGTGACGTAGTTAATGAGGATAGAATGGAAGAGGAAATAAACCCTCTTAGGTATGTGGATCCTAGAACTAGGATTGAGTGCGATAGTTCATTTAACATGCAATTCCCTTGTAAGATTGGATTTAAAAGCTTTAATGCCTATCTCAACTCATCTCTTCCAATGAACATAATCTCACGTAATGAATACAATAAAATCATGGTAGAGGAGTTAGAATACAAGGGGGAAAATGTCATTGCTAAGGCAATACCATTGCACGTGTTTGTAGGAAAGTTGGTTTATCTTGTTGAGTTCATGGTTATGGAGAATCTAGGAGAGTTTATTGATAATAAATTGACCCAAGTTGTGTGTGGAAAACCCTTCAAACGATTGACCAACCTTGATGAAAAACTCATAGAAGGGCTAATTACATTCTCGAATGGGGATGAAGATTTTGTTTATCAAATGCCCCGCGCACACCCTAGGTTCAAAGATTTTTCCATGGAAAAGTGTAGTAGGTATCCGCCCATGGAAATGCTAAGTGAGAATGATAAGAGAAAAGGACTTAAGTACACGCATGAAAAGAATAAAAAGTACTATCGCGGGTGCCTAGAGTTAGGAGAAGAATATAAGAAAGATGAGGCGACAATTAGATGGCTCACACTTGGTTATGTGAGCATAAGCGATACACGATAACCCATGACTTTGAGTCTAGCTACAAGACTCGTAAATAAAGAAAAGCGCTTCTTGGGAGGCAACCCATGTTTTGTGTGATTTTATTTGTTTGATTGTTATTTGCTTCCGTATGCATGTTTTATTTTTATTGTTGGTTGATCATGTTTCTCAATTAAAATGTGGAAATACTTTATTATGTTGTTTGGCCGAGTCTTAACTTCAACCTAAAGGTATTTTTGCAAAAGATAAGTGTAAGGGGAAACTCCAAATATGTTTTTAAGAAACAAACCGATCATGATTCTCCACAATATTTAATGAACATGTATATTCGTATTTGTTAGAGTCAAATGCTTGTATTGAGTAATAATGAAGTTTTGCAGGATTTTCCAGGAAGTAGGACAAAGTTTTTCCAGAAATTTTCCGGAAACTTAACATAAAGATTTCTGCAGGTCCATTCTGACGGCGTCAGGCTATTGCTCTTGACGGCGTCAGGAGTCAAAAATCTGGAAATTTTACCGGTTTTGTTTTTCTAACGGAGTCTTATGGTTTTTGTGAATTATTAAGTTTTATAATCTCCAGGAAATCTGCAAACTTCATTCCACAAGCATTATATCTTACTTTGTTTTCTAGGATTTAGTAACTTATATAGGATGCCGCCGATTTTACGCGAGGTTGCCTTGTCTACTTTTGTCAGGATTTACAGGTTATTTAAGACAAGAAGATGATTTATATTCTGGAAGGGAAGCTTTGATTGTTCATTTTCTTGGAGGAAGATTTAACCTGGCCAACCTATAATCCATACCGAGCGAATCAGGGGAGTATTTGATTTCATTCTCTTTACTTTTTACTTTTACATTCTTTACTTGAACATTGGGGACAATGTTCATCCTAAGTGTAAGGGGAGGGTAAAAAGATGATACCTTACATATGCACTTTCGCTTGAGTTTGTTTTGTTTGATAGTAGGTGTGTAATAAAACTATGAGAAATACTTGTTAGTGTAATTTTAACGCCAAATTTAAATTTTTTTACAACATTTAAGAGTGAAACTTTAGCCATAGCAAGCGTCTCATGGATAGGAGGTTGTATGACTAGCACATAACCGTATATTCAGAAAAATTTTTCACCCAAAAATGTGAGGTTCGCCTTTAGTTTTGATAGGAAAAGCATTTATTATTGGTGCTTATGAGTGTACCGGTAGCATTTAGATTCTAGAACTTGCGTTAGTGATGCATCCCGAGACCGCTAGTGAGACTACATTCATGTGGTAGGATTTACTACATGATAAGAGGCATTAGGATCACCCTTGTGTTAAACCCGTATTATAATTACTTGACCATTTAAGTCATATTACTTGGCTAGTTAAGTCAACTAATTTTTCCCACACCCTTAGCGTTGTACTCATTTTTAGTACACGATACCCCTAGTACACCCCTCCGAGCCTATCTTTTCGTTTCTAACTTTAAGCATCTTACTTAAAGGAAGAATTTGTTACACCCCACTTAAATGTACACCCAAATCGCCTTAGCCTTCCGTGTATGCGCTCATTTTTAGTGCATTATTGATATTTGTTAAACCCTAAGTTAACTTTCTAATTGATTACATGGTTGCTAAGTCGAGTCATATCCTTGTACATATTGTTTTGGGACGATTGGGACTCATGGGTAAGTACTTATTTTATGGAGTAATGGGGAAGAACATCATATTATTACCCCCATATGTACGTTAATCTTAAAAGTGCTCCAAGTGTTTTGATTTTCTTAATTCGAGTCATTAGAATAATTAATGTAAAGTATGTAAAGATTCAAGTGTAAGGAGAATGCTCAAACCCCTATGATGTATTATTTTGGATGGTAGGGTAAGAGTGTATGAAAAAAAAAAAATCGAAAAAATTAAGAAAAGGAAAAAAAATAGAAAAGAAAAAAAAAAGACATACGGACTACCATCCCGTTTTCATTCTATGTTCATTTTATGTTTTTGTTATTTTTCATTTATTAGCTTAAGTCGAGTCTAGTCTTGGCTTAGCAACGCCATCTTGTACATGTAATTAACCAAGATTGTTAACTCGCCACCAGTAAAATTTCCTTTATCCAACAAAACCGTGTAATTCATATCCCTACACCTAACGTTATAACCCTTTAAAAAGACCTCTTTGATAGTTTATCCTAGGTGCTTACGCTATGTGGTGGAGGTTTGATCATTTCCCAAGCCTATGGTGATCTATTTTGCTATGACAGGTAGTGAGAGATATCTTCCATTTCCATAATGTTATATTACTTTATTACACCCGAGAGATGTGAGTATCTAAACACTATTTGTGAGGTGCTTGTGTATGACCTCCGTGCTTGTCTATTGGTCTTTAGTGGAACGATTATTTGTTGTAATTACTTTTATATTAGTGTTAAATGACCCCTAACTTGTCTTTTGAGTATAATAAAAGCTCATTTGCTTGAGGACAAGCAAATCTCAAGTGTAAGGGTATATGATGAGGCGAAAAATGATCCGTTTTTAGGGGGTCATTTAAGCCCGAATCCGACTTTATTTGATCAAATATTGCCCTAAATCGTTCCTTTTGTGATTTTAGGTGTTTGGAGAGTGAATTCTGGAAAAGAAGCTATTTTGGACGTTTTTGGAGCATAAAAGCGAAGAAAACGACAAAGTACCAAAAATCCATGCTGAAGATACAAGGTGACGGCGTCAAGACTCCCTCTTGACGGCGTCAGACATGGAGAATTAAATACCGTAGTTGGTGACGGCGTCAGATGGATAGGTGACGGCGTCAAAGTGGCAAAGAATAAAATACCGTAGGTGGTGACGGTGTCACATAGGCCGTCACAAGTGGATCTAGGGCGTCCGAGGAAGTATATGGCGGCGAGGTGACGGCGTCAGAATTAACTCTTGACGCCGTCAGAGTGTTTTTCCTATATATAGTTTTCTAGTTTTTTCATTAAAAAAAAGAGAGAAGTTTTGGTGAAACCCTAAAGACGATTTTGGTGCCTCTTTTACAGGTTTTTCAAGGGTTCCAAACCCTTGAGACCTTGCATTATAATTGAGATAAGTATACTCTTAATTCAATCAATATGTCTATGTGTTGGTTGTTTATCTTTTGTTCTTATCTTAATTCTACTATGCTAGGCTAGATTTTCTTTGTGTTTGCTTAGATCTAATGAAACCTAGATGTTGATTATGTGTTGATTACTTGTCTATTCTTGTTTTGGATGAATGATATTATATGTTAGGCTTAAGAAAACTGGCAGATTTCCAAATGGTAACATGCTTGAACGTCTTAAGAAACATGAACCGAGGCGTACTAGGTCTTTATTGGTTGTATTTATGACATGAGCCACTGTTTACAATCCCTATAGTTGTGTTGGGTCATGGTGTAGGAGGAGATAAGAGCTCATAGAGTTGGGGAGTTATGTATGCCACCCCACGAATGGTATTAAGGAATACAATCCGTCATCCATACAAGTGTAACAAGTAATTGACATGTAAAAGATATCTAAGGAGTAATGAAGTCTAAGTAAACACAATTTCTCCAAATACTGCTCACAACCCTAGTTTAATATTAGTTTAATTTCATTTTCATTAGTTTAATTTAATTATATAATAGTTTTGGATTAGTTGAATAGCAACTAATTCCGCCCACTCTTCCAAAACCCGAGATTTTACTTGCTTTCATTAAAATATAAAAACACAAAAATAATCATCTTTCATCTCTAGAACTATTAATTAGGTTTTCTAATCCTAGCGACACTATTCCTAAGCTGAACGATCAATCCCCCGGTACTTGTCACTATACTATACTACAACGATCAGGTACACTGCCTGGTGGGGGTTGTAAGCCTCGCGAGATCCCTCGAGAGGTAAAGCAAGGTGCGATTCCCACACATCATATATATATATATATATCGTTTATTAGAGAAATTCAAAGTGAATTCTTCGTATACTATTTGCATGTCAGTACTAGCTCTTAGATGAATATTTTATATTGATTTAGGGAGTGTTGTGAGAGCACAAAAGAAGGGAGATGTTGGGTGAATCATACTCTATGTCGACCATGCAATTTTCCTTATATACGATTTACAAAATCGTACACAACTTATTTATACATGATCATCTTTAACATTTGAGCTTAGAATCATCTCAGGAGTAATATTAGGAACGATTAGAAACAAACGAGATTCAAAACGGTTAAGTTTTGAATATATTGTAAATCGATTTGGGTTTGCAAGGGTCGAATACTTTGCCTCTTAAAACGTATCAAAACTCAACGTATGGACGTGAGACTTGACACACTAATTGTTGGCTAGTAGGTTAACGAGATGAGAAAATAAAATACATAGGTCGTGTGTAAGATTTAGGAATAAACGATGTGTCTTGGAGGGTGATTGAACTTGGTTGATCGGATGAAAATTAATAAAAAGGAAATTGGGCTTTGGTTTCGTGGGCTTAGGAATAGTGGTTGAGGTGTGGGCCGAAGGTAATTAAGGGTCCGTTTGATTAACTAAGATAATTAGGAAATTTAATTATATTTACTAAATATAATTAGGATTAGGATTTAGGTTTAGGATTAAATAAAAAGTTTAGGTTTCGTGTAACGTGTCGAGGATTAATTCCGTCATTTCGTGAATTATATTATTTTGTGAAAACCGCCAAAATAATATAATAAGAAAAATTTCAAATTTTTTCGAGAAAATGGGAATTAGAACGATAACAAAGGATTATTTATTTATTAATGATTTAATTACAAGAAATTTTTACAGGGTTCTACAGTTTGCATAGAATTACCCCTTTCTTATCACCCACATGATTTGGTATTTTTAAGAGAAATTCTAGAATTACTTACAAAATTCATACAAAAATTCACTCGCTGACGTGTCAGCGGGTGGTTGGTTTAATTAGAAAGAGGAGAGAGAAACTACCAGAAAATGTACTGATCACCTGATGACACGTCAATGAGTAAAATTTTTGTGTGAATCTTGTGAGTAGATCTAGCATGCTCATAATTGATACTCTTTAAAGTACACTAGTTAAAAATTTTGTTCTAATTTTGTGTGAAAAGATATACGAAGAAAAAAACATATATTTTATTTACTAGTAAACTACAGTAAAACCTCTATAAATTAATACACGATAAATTAATAACCTTAATAAAATTAATAATTTGTGCAGTCCTAACTTGAGACTAGTACAAATTTTGACCCTAATCGATAATATAATAAGATAATAGTTTTTTTTTGAAACACAGTGTATATATATATTTGTTCCAACGAAACTATAAATTAATAATTACTAAAAAAAATCATAAATATATATGTGGTACACTTCAAAATTCTAAGATTGATATGTAAAAAATGAATCAATAGTCACTTGTTTTTTTTTGTTGAACTTCAAATCTTTATTAAGTTACTTTAAATCTCCTTATTGCACTAAAGCGTTGGGGCATTATTTTCTCGTATTGCAACAAAAAGTGTTAATTTATTTTTTATAAAGTGTGAAGGTGAATTTATAAAATGTTAATTGGAATTTGTTATTCTAATTTTTTTTCATCTTTGATTAGCATACATTATAACTATTATATTGGACTTGTATGTTATTGATACTCTTCCTGACCTACTAAAGTACACATATTTCGTACTTTCTACCCTCTTTGACCTACTGTTTACAATAAAACATAGTTTTTTTATCGGTTTATATTTCATACTTTTTGTTAGTTTAATACTTTTAACTTGTTAAACTTAATATTTTTTATTACGCTCTTTTCGTTTCACAATTTTGTGATAAAAAAGGGTGTCACTTGTTAAAATAAGGGGAGGGGGTCTTATAACGTCTCCCTTAAAGTATTTCATTAAACAAGAAAACAAAATAAAATAAGGATTGACATACTAAGGGAATCCACTATAAGAAGTTTATAAAAAGGTTTAAAAGTTATGAAAAGGTTTATCTTTTGTTTTATCCATAGTGAGATTGTGGTTTATATCTATGTGGCATGAAGAGGTCCAAGATCCTAGATCTTTTCATAATTTAATGCATGTGTTATGGTTGAACATTTGATACAATTATAAAAGGTTTATACATAATGGTAATAGGTTTATAGTTTATAAATTAATGATTTGACATGTTATAAACCTATAAAAAGGTCCACTATTGTGGATGCTCTAAGTTCCGTTATTCAATGATACTTAACTAGATTGATGATAATCGTGCGTTGCGCCAGAATTATATCCTTATTTTAAGTCTCGTAAATTCATACAATTTGATCATATTTTGTAAATGTAGTGTGTTAAAACTCTGAGTCAATTATGCATCTTATATACTAAAAGATTAAGTAGTGTTATCAATGTAAAGTGGTCATCATAAATGTTTCATGCATTGATTGTGATATGTGTATGCTTTATGTGTAAGTACTTTGGTGTGAGTTTCATGCTTAAGTTGTAAGTACATCATATATTATATATATAATCTATTATACTTAAAGCTTATCCCCCTTAATTTAATGTGCAAGGGGGGTTGTGCACAACCAATAGTACGGTACAAACATGAGTATGCATACCAAAATAACTACCGAAATCAAATATTACCACATAAAACCTGTATTCAATTCATTCGATTGAATTACACAACTCATAAATTTGTGTATTGAATGTCCACAAAGATGGAGTTACGGAACACAAAAGGTTGCAAATAGTCCTTTCGTATCCGTAACTAACACAAATAATTCAACTATAAATAAAACCTTTCCCTAAACATCGACATCCACATTGTGGTGTTCTCGACTCATAGTTAGATCAATTTTCATAGTACAAAAATACAAAGTAAATCCCATCCTCCTCGATAAACAACCAAAATCATTCCAACTCACAACAATACTCGAATACGAAAAGAAATGAATATGATCTCAGTTTCGTTTCCTTTTCGTGTTGTATAAGAACCCATAGATCTTTAAAGATCATAACACGAAAGAAAACACCATCATTGATCTTTGTTCTTAATATCCGAATGTTACAAAAGAAGAAACAATAACAACTTTGTTTCATCTTTTCTTTCATTTGGTTAAATGAAAAACAAAACAAAGACAATTACAACATAAGATGAACCTACCCGAGACCCTCAAAAGGATCTTGAAGCCTTAAAAATGTCTTCTTGATTCGGATTGATTATGATGGACCAAACGATCTAGAAGCCATAACATGCTTTCTTGATTCGGAATGAGAAGCGAATGATTATATAGTTAAGGATTTGGTTGATCTTTATTCATCTGATTTTTTTTTGGATAAATGAGATTAGAAGTGTTTTGTTGAGAGAAATTAGGTGTGAGGGGGCGGAATAAACGAATTATGTGCGTTTTAGGGTAAACAGTATTAGCATATATGTGTGGATTGGATCCAATGTGGACCGGGCATTTCATTTGAGTTTTGCCCATTTATCACTAATGGAAATGTGATACTTAAAATGTAGTATCAGGCCCTTAATGATAATTTATGTTATTAGTTCTATTTTTATCATAATGCACATAAATATTCCAGTAATTCATGGGATATATGTGATATTGAATGTCACTACCGTATTCTTATGAATTTCATGTGCTATTTTGCTCTATTTTATTTATTTGCTTTTAAATTAACAATGAAAGTTCTCTTTTTAATTGTGATGATTTATATTTGGATTGTTAACTGAAATGATAAAGAAAAAACATTTCGATTAATGACAAATTTGGTGTAGTAATAGCACAAGAATGAAGAAACTTAAATGCGTCTTTTCATATGGATATTCATAAGTTACACAAATTATTTAACTATAAATAACACATAGACTTTCTCCACATATGTGTATTGTACCGAACAATTACATCAAGAACAATATAGGAACACAAAATTAAAAGACACATAAGATCTCAGATTCGTTAGGTTAGTTAGTTTTTACAAAGTCCAAAGCACATATTTGAATGAGACATTGAGACAGATCAACATGAAAAGTTACGTAATGACATGTTTCATATTTGGATATTTTAATTTAAACGCGTGGTGTCGAAAAATTGTCGATGCTTAGATAATGCGTGGTTAGCTTCTTTTTTTTGTCATGCTATATTCTTTTCTTTCGTCCCATTGCAATCGACACTACTAAACTTGCATCCTAACTCTTTATATTATGTTTTACCATATCATGCAACTATATATAGGTTTAATAAATATATTTGTTTGTTAACGAATCAAATGTATTTATAAATTTGGGTTTTTTTACACTAAAATTTTTAAAGTTTATGTTAAATACATTTCAAAATATAGATGATTACGCTATGAACACTTACATACAGCTTTGTGCAACGCACGAGTTTTCATGACTATATACTAAGCTCAAAACCTAAACAGAAAATTTAACAATAAACTAATTAAACATATTCATCTTAATAGCCTACGCTTCTTATGCATGAACAACATCTTTCATTAACAAGCCATAAGATATTAAGAAAAATCATAATAACGCAAAAATAAATAATGACGAGAATGATTGCCCAAGAATACATTATCAACAATTACATTCAGTCTCTGTGCATCGCACGGGTCTTCATTACTAGTAAATTATGATTTTAAGGTTCTTTCTTATAGTAGTATAAAGTAAATTAGTATGTAATACACAAAAATTATCGAAATATAAAAATACTACTATACTCCCATTTAACTATTCATTCGAGTTTTTCTTCAAGAATTGAAGAATTGATATATAGGTAGATTCTTGTAGATGTTAGTGTGTTCAAAATTTGGGTCATGTATGCATAGATTATAGCATAAAGTAAATTAGTATGTGATGGCAAGAAATTACTAAAAGATCTAAAGTAAAAATACTATTATACCTCATTTCGCTATTCATTCAAGTTTTTCTTCAATAATTTATGCATAGGTAGATAGATATCTAAAGTAAAAATATTAGAAATAAGGTACCTCGTCACCTCAACACTTTTTATCATAACACCAGAATCTATCACATCACACAAAACATCATTCCCTTTTATTTTTGGTGTCATGAGACACCCTTTGACCCACACATAACCCACTAAAACACAAAAATAAATAAATAAATAAATAAATGGAAATATTGGACCATTTATGTTTATGGAGACGACGCGAAGCACAAAAACGCCACCGCGATGTGGTTCTGATGCCATCGTGTGGTGTTTTCAGAATAGCGCAGAACGAAAACACAGAGTACCTTATTACAACTTATTATTTTATTTTAATATGTCCTAAATTTAAATTTCAATTAACCAATACTTTAAAGGTAAAAAGTATATTTATTGATAACATTACGTAAGGATTTAATTTTCTTAAAACTATGTATTTTTATGTCGATATTAACTATGAGCACTATATAAAGAGAGAACCCATAAAGATCTTCTTTGTGGGTGTAAGAGAAAACAAGAGTGAGAAATGAAAATGAGGGAGGAAATGAATAGTCACCAAACACAACTCTCAACAAGAAAGAAAGGTGGCCTGGTCACAATGCCTTTCATCATAGGTAGGTATCTTGCATTCTTGAATCATAAAGTTTTTAACTACACAAATAACTATCACAATGTTACAACATGCATTATCTTTTGATCATAAAATTTTCATTCTTATCACATGGGATTCTTGAATCTTGATTTATTTATTTATTTTGCAGCAAATGAGGCCTTTGAGAAGGTGGCGAGCTATGGTTTGATGCCAAATATGATAGTGTATTTGATGAGTGACTACAAGATTGGTGTAGCTAAAGGCACAAACATTATTTTCCTCTGGACAGCAGCTACAAATTTTGCACCAATTTTAGGTGCATTTCTATCTGATTCATATTTGGGTGGCTTCCTTACCATTGGCTTGGGTTCTATCTTTTCTCTCATGGTAATATCAGCTGTTAACTAATTTGTCCTCTTTTAGTTGAACTTTCATCTTGCATGCTTTATTTTAATTTGATCCATCCAGATAAATAATTAGATATAAGACATGATTGTGAGACCTAAATATATGACTCATTTTATTCTTAAACTTGTGAGTCACTTTTTTCTTATGTGAAGAAATGAGTACCTTAGCTGATGTCATTCAATTTCAGGCATAAATTATGCCATATCTTTAGGCCTAATAGTCATTTCTTATCAAATATCTTAACTACATATAATAGAGAAATGTTCAATGTGAAATGTTGAGTTTTCAACATGGTCAAATGAGAGAGAAAAGTGAAATGTAATTAATATTCTTATTTAAACACCCCAATAGTTAAAAGTACAATGATTTATTCACATTGTACAACCAAATTAAAACATAACTAAATTAAATACAACTAATTAAAACATCACTTACTAAAAAGTACAATAAAATTTTCATAATTCACAATTTAAACAAGCTACAACATAATTCATATAAAATATCATACAAATGAAAGGAACATCTTATTATACACATCATACAAATTAATAAAACACACAAAGCTTCATAATACCTAACAAGTTGATGGTACATATAGTTTTAAAAATCAAAAGGGAACAACGGGTTCAACCGGGAACCGGTTTCGCCACCGGTTCGGCTAACCAATAAAAGCTATCCGAAAATGAACCAGAGAGGACGCGTTATTATACGCATTATACAAATTAACAAAACACACAAAGTTTCATACAACCTAACAAGTTGATGGTATATATAGTTTTGAAATCGGACAGGGCCAACAGGTTCAACCGAGAACTGGTGTCGCCACCGGTTCAGCTAACAAATAAAAGCCATATGAAAACGAACCAGAGAGGACCCGTTGAAACAGATACAAACTAGTGAATCAGGCCTCATCAAGATCTATTTCTTTGGTTAATCGTCAAAGGGTACCCGAAGGAAAAACATAAAAGTGAAATGTTTAAACCAAAAAAGGAAATGTTGAAAACATATATTTCAAAAGGAAAATATTAAAACAAATCAAAAACCGGGTTGACCCGGGATGCTTCAAACCCGGCGGGTATACCAGGATTAATTTGACCCGTTTTCGACACAACCGGCAAGTTCACCCAGTTTACATCGACCCATTTTTCGACCGAAACTGTTCAACCGGTTGAACCACCCGGGTCGAACCGGATTTCAAAACATTATATTTAATCCCCATATCTTCAAACTTTTATTAATTTTCTTTTATAACCTATTAACTTTTTTTTTTATCTATAAACCATCTGTCGCTATAAAATCCCGTTGCTATGCATGGGTACTCGTCTAGTATAAGTAAATGTGTAAAGTACCATTTAAACTTGCTTCTCATGGTTTAATCAAGTACTGTAGCTTTTAAAAACAGAATGCACCTTTGTAACATGTTATTTGGTGTTTTAAGTTTCAAAATGTTGTTTTCAAAAAAGGTTTTAAAAAAGTTGTTTTTACAAGAGATTTCAAAATATAGAAAAAATAGAACTAGGTTTCAATTACAAAATTTGGGTTTGCACTAGAAATTGTAGTTTTATTTTGCAGTAGTGTTTATTTTCCTTTGTTTTATCTTATATTAGAGCTATGTCAATGTATTTTCTTATATGTTTATGCTATTGATTCTGACCCTCCAAATAGTAAATGTTTATTGGTACCAAAGAGATTGTGTCCCAGTGGTACCCTATATTGTGTGAGAAGCTCCCCAACATAATGGTTGTGGGTTCAAGCCTGCTTAGAATATATGAGATAGATTTGTGGTGTAAACATTGTGTGATAGTTAAAATTGTCGTTATAAGTATATGTTTATTGGTATAGAGATGGTAAAAAACAAAGAGCACGTAACTGGGCCACGCAAAAAAAGTTAGACCAAGTTGGACTAACCAGCAGTCCAGCACCATAGCCCCAAAAATTTCCGGAGCCCAATATATATACATGTGTTATGTGTACACATATTTTTCTCAAAGAAGAAAGCAATTAGGTGAGAATACATCTTAAATTACTCATATGTTAGAACGTTTAAATGACAATTTCGCATTATATCTTATAAAATGAAGATACTTTTTATGTAGCATTAGTTTAAAAAGGCCTTATTATCAATTTTCGCCCAGGACCCCCAAAATCTAGGGGACTGCCCTGCTAACCAGGATAGATTCTGGTCCAGGCTTTGGACATACATGGCAAAAATAGGACCGGCAGAGTTATGTTGAACCATACATGGTCTATTTGGGATGGGCTTTGTAGGACCGGTTTTAGACCGGGTGGAGTACCAAGCTCGAACTTTGCCTCTATCCGTAGTGTGTAGGATGTTGCTTGAAAACAGGTGCAAAGCCAGAATTTATACCAATTAGTTTCGAAACCAAAATTAGTAACGTTTGTATATAAATAAGTGGATTCGAAAATAAAATGATGCTAAATACTAGGTAAACAACACTATGAATAATAATAAGATTCCTAATGAGTTCAATTGCACCCACTCAGCTCTATGAGGCTCCGCCTAAGCTTGAACACAACCTTATTTCTGTAAGAAACACTATCCATATATTCCATTTGAATTTTAATACAAATGTAAACAAATAAGGTATACAAAGTATATTCAAAATCTTATAATTTTTTTGATTGATATATTCTTTAAAAAAGTTAAATTATAATAAGCACATATTAAAATTTCCAATTTGGTTTTATTGAATAAATGTTGCATATTAACTTATATAACTACTTTAGGACTGTAACATTTTTCTAAACAGTTCATTAGTCAATGTCATCATTTACGCAAAAACAATGTAACAGTATATGACCAACTTTTTGCCCAAAAATATGTTTTGAATGTGATTAAGCGTATTTACTTATTTGGTATCATTACAGGGGATGTTCCTACTATGGTTAACAACAATGGTTCCACAACTTAAGCCACGCCCTTGCAACCAGTTAATCGAAACGTGCAAACCACCAACGAATCCTCAATTTGCTTTCTTGGTATTTGCCTTTGTGCTCATCTCAATGGGAGCTGGTGGTGTTAGAACATGTTCGATGGCGTTTGGTGCACTACAAATTGACAATAATAACATCCCAAACAATGAGAGAACCATAGAGAGCTACTTTGGGTGGTATACTGCCTCTAGCGCTATCGCGGTCCTTTTTGCATTTACGGGCATTGTTTATATTCAAGATCATGCTGGTTGGAAGGTTGGTTTTGGGGTTCCAGTGATTCTCATGCTACTATCTATAGTTATGTTCTTTGTAGCTTCTTCGCTTTATGTAAAGAGGAAAGTTAAAAATAGCATATTCACTAGCTTTGTACAAGTGATTGTTGCTGCTTACAAGAACCGTAAATTTGTTGTTGGACCTTCAACCCAATGGTATCATCATCGGAAAGATTTGGACACCGGACCCACAAAGAGACTAAGGTATTTCAGCGAAACTATTACTACTATCCTTTGATGCTAATGATTTGTGAGGAATTAAAGTAAGCTAGATTCATTCTAGCAAAGGGAAAATAATTACGTGTTTTGGAGAGAATATTATCATATTTCAGTATGCTTTCTAGACATCCAAAAGGGCTATATGTAAATAAAATACAGCATGTTTACTCAAAATTTAAAATCACATTTCTTGCCTGAGATAGAAGATGACTGATTAATCGTTAGAAATCCCTGATTAAACTTGATTAATTTTAAAACTACTATTTTTGGTTTTAATATTAGAGGTGGCAGGTTGCTCGATTGTGTAATGGGCCAAAACGACTCTGTTTTTTTCTTAAAAAAGGTCTACTTGGACGGGTCAGGAAAATCGGTACTTGTTAACGGAGTGTGAGCAGCACATGCTGGAAGGCTCCCATCATGTTTGGAGATATAAATTGGTTATGATATTAAATATGAAACTCCACTTTAAAAAATACTCGTAGTAATAATAATAATAATAATAATAATAATAATAATAATAATAACACCCCAAATTATCAAAAAAGTTATGGGTTGACTCGAACCCCTTGAAACAAGATTTGCTTTGGGCCATCTCGCAATCCGACCAGCCCGCCAGCCACCTCCAAAGTCGGTTTGGGACCGGCGTGGTCCACCACTGTCGGTTTCATTAATTTTAATTTCCTAGTCTAGATTATAAAGTTCATGAGTATCTCAGGCAACTCTTTAACTAATACGGAGTAGTACCGTTAACAAGTTAATTACCTTTGTTTATGAGTTACTAACATATGAATACTTATCCAGCTTCCTAAATAAAGCTTGCGTAATTCAAAATCCAAAAGACATAACATCAGACAGAGACGCTTCAGACCGATGGCATTTATGCACGGTTGAGCAAGTCGAGGAGCTAAAATCACTGATCCGCGTTCTACCTTTGTGGTCATCCGGTCTCATTATGTGTATAAACATAAGTCAATCCTCATTTCCAGTACTCCAAGCCAAAACCATGAATCGACATCTAGGCTCATCAACTTTCCAGATACCTGCAGCCTCATTCTCTTTCTTCACAGTCGCCACAATAGCAATTTGGATTCTTTTGTACGACCGAGTAATAATCCCTACTGCATCAAAAATCTTGCGCAAAAAAGTTTACCTCGGTGCTAAATTAAGAATGGGTATTGAGATTGTCATTTCCACATTAGCCATGATAATTTCTGCTATTGTTGAGCATGTTAGAAGAAGAAAAGCAATTGAACAAGGGCTCGTGAATGATCCACAAGTGGTCATAAACATGTCAGCAATGTGGCTTATTCCACAGTATTGCTTACATGGATTAGCAGACGCGTTCAGTGTTATTGCACAAAATGAGTTTTATTACTCAGAGTTCCCTAAAAGCATGTCGAGCATTGCAGCTTCACTTGTGATGCTGGAGTTGGCTGTGGCTAATTTGCTAGCTAGCGTTATACTAACGACTGTTGAGAATTTAACCAAAGGAAGCACAAAAGAAGGGTGGATCTCCACAAATATAAACCATGGACGCTATGATGGTTACTATTGGGTTCTTGCATTTATAAGTTTCGTGAACTTGTTTTATTTTGCTGGTTGTAGCTGGGCCTATGGTCCTTGTGTAGACGAAACTGTGAAAGATGAGGGTAGTGAAGACTCAAATAAAGATCTACGATGAGCGAGTTATGCTTGTGATCGAGTTAAGAAACTTAACTTTTGCAAATATTAGATGTATTTGAACGAACTTTTAACTTTTGCTAGATTATGTGCTACAACCTAATGATGATCACCTCTGCTGATTCATGGTATCAACTAATGTATGAGATATTTAGTTAATCGTTAATGTGGCGTACATTACTTTTGTATCAGTGTTTTAACTCTTATACCGTACTTCAGCATCATTTGAGTCTTTGAGATCAGATCACACACGCCAAAGTTGAACCCTTCATTCATTCTTAACCTTCTATCTGAAGGTTCATGTCGTCGGTCACAATTGCTACCCAGCATGTGAAAGATTTTACTATTTTATTACATAAGATAAAATATTGGCTAATGTGCATAGGCCAATTGTCATTGGTCGGGGTAAATTTAACGTAATTAAGGGGATTTAAAATTAAGGTTTTGCTAACAAGCCATTAGGGTTGTGTTTAAGCAAGTGATTGTTATTACAATGTTATTAATAAATTATCATGATTGGATGAAAATCACTAAAATTGTGGAAATAATTCCGAAAAAATTGGATGCATAACTGACACTTAATTCTGATTGGTTGAAATAGTCTATTACATCCTCTTAAACACAACCCTTAAGGCTGTTGTTAGCAAAACACTTAAAATTATTTCAATTTTCTTGTTTGGTTCAAAATAAATATGTGGGTACAAAAATTTTCATTTCATTTTTTAGTATATATTAATGAAGGTAAAAGTGGGTCATTTGTAATTCTCTCCACCTCCACATGAGAGGCATTTTCATTTCCTTAAAATTTTAAATAGCACCATTTAAATATCTCGAACCAAACAACCCCTTAATATTTTTATTATTTTTAATTACTTCGTAACAAATTATAGTTTATATTTTCATTTGGGAATCTCTCAAAATAATTGTTCATTTCTCATTTTAATCAATCAAATGAAAGTGGGTGGAGATAATGTTTGACTGATTAAAAATATAATGGACACATTTTTTTTGAAATTTGTGTTTTTTGTTTGATGATAATAATTTTGAGACAAGAGGAGTATTCTATTTGTACATTGGAACATAACCTTTGTAAAAGTGTTTTCTTAGCAATAATTATAGTTAAACTTATCATAACTTAAAAATTCTAATAAATTGTCAATGAAGATGTGAAAGGTTTTAGGCACCTATCATAGATTTATTAGATCTTAATGTTAGAACATCATGTTTCTGAATAAAGATAAGCTTGTGAAATGGTGTATTCCTTATCAACCCAAAAAAGTAGTTGAAAGGTAAAGACAAGTGCTACATGATCTTTAAAATAGACAAAGACTCGACTAGCTAGATCATATCCAAATTATTTTGTAATATCTCATAATCATATTTACAAGCAACATTTTATGTTGTCGTCCACATCAAGATGGTAACGAAACGTGAGTATATTATTCAAGGCCTAATACCAAAACAAAGCATCATACTTGTAAAAAAAACTCTTCTTAGTAGCGAACTTAATTTTTTCTTAGTTTGTGGGTCAAACTCGACTATTTTGTCCACAAGTGAGTATTTTTCCAGCCCACTCCCAGTTACACGCCATGTCATCCGTTTTTTTTTTTGTTTTTTTTTTTTTTTTTGTTTTTACCTTTTCCGGCTAATACAAAAAACATAAATCCAACTTATTATCACTTAATCCTCACTACCCAAACTTCACTCCAACTGAAACACGCAGTCACTTAAATCCTTTACCAAAAAAAACATACGTGCCTCCACTTTGTCTTCTTCTTCTCTTGTGATACGCAGCCTCAAAAAAAAAAAAAAAAAAAAAAAAAAAAAAAAAAAAAAAAAAAAAAATCATCCCGTTGATTGTTAGCTGCTCAACGAAAACAAACCAAACCCAAATACTTTGATTAACAACACACGAACACCCTTTCTTGCACAAACCGAACACCAAGAGCAATTTTATATCTTTTCTGATTGGATTGTGACTTCTATATGAATAAAAAATTGTCTCACGAAGATAGCATCTTTGGTGGGTGTGAATAGTCATAACTGTTGGTGGTTATGAGCCCAGAACACGGTGAAAACAATCAATGACCTAACTACGTACCAATGAATGATTACCGGATATCACTTGGAATCGTGTTATCACTTTCCAAAGTAAACTATTTGACCCTAATGCCTGAGTATCACGAATATCTACTTGGGATAAAATCAAATGTTTGTCATTGAATTAGGCATAAATCAATAACCCTTTGCGTTTAAGTGTTATATGTTTTTCTGTGTATCTTTCATGTATCATCTGATTTCCTCTTAAATAGGAGAATACTCATAGCTAGTCAAATAGAATTATGAGAATTAATCGGCCTATTAATCTCCACATAATTGCCTCCATTATAGCCAAAAACAGTGGTTACATGACCAATTAAACGTGGTCATAAGTGTAGATATAACTGTCATTTGAATAGGTCAAATCAGTTACATTCTCATCAGTAGAATCTGCTTAGCACTAGCAGCAGAATCACTGCTCAGCAGCAGAGTCATACTGCTAGCAGCAGAACCACTATCAGCAGAATCCTGATGCTAGCAGTAGGATCCACTATCAGCAGAAACCAATACTAGTAGCAGAATCCTGCACAACCACTATTGAGTCAGAGTAATCAGGGACTTGATGGGTGTACACTCCGTACCTCCAAACCCATTCTCAAGTATGATTTGATCCCTCAAGTGCACTAAATTTTCCAATAATCCTCCCCAAATTTAGTTCACTTTCTATGCATGAAAATAAACATTAAACAAAATGTATGCATAAACGAAAATATCCTAATGATTGAATTTCCATCTTAGTACATTACACGCTCAAATATTCGAGAATCGGGGTGTTCTAAGAATTTAACCCTTCAACCCATTTGAATACCTGAAGATAAAATACACATACATTTCCAAACACTTAAACACTCCTGACACTATACAAGCCATGTGTCCATATCCAATTCATAAATGTAGTAAAAGCTAAAAGTCCATAGCTTCCAGAAGCGGCAAAACTTCAACATTCACATAGGTGGTTCCTTTTTATTCATGCTCATGCCAAGCACTTTTTCAAAGAAAATTAACCATTAAGAAGTAATGACTTCATCCTCCTTTCCAACAGGTTCCAAGCATAAACCTTGGGATGTTTGTAAAACATGTGCTTCAGTACACTGAATGTTCAGCTTCCCACATTGAACTCAGCTCCCAAGTTTCCTCAGGAGGGACTTGGGTGTCTTAGCATTCAGTGACTAAGTTGGACTTTAAACCCATCCTTTTAGCAGACTTTAAAACCAAGTCTCTAGCCAAGCCCTTCGTCAAGTGATCAGCTAAATTTTGTTGAGATCTAAGAAACTCTATAGATACCACCCCATTCATGATAAGCTCACGAATCATGCTATGCCTGACACCTAAGTGTCTAGACTTTCCATTGTACATCTGGCTATAAGCCTTTGCCAATGTAGCAGCACTATCACAACGGATAGAAATAGGTGCTATAGGTTTAGGCCACAATGGAATCTCAAGAAGCAAGTTTTTCAGCCATTCTTCTTTACCAGCAGCTGCTAAAGCCACAAATTTATATTCCATTGTTGAACTGGTTATGCATGTTTGCTTTTTGGAAGCCCAAGAAATTGCACCTCCACCAAGTAAAAATACCCAGCCACTGGTAGACGAATTGTCTTCAGTGTTACTGATCTAACTTGCATCAGTGTACCCTTCCAACACTGAAGGATAACCAGTATATGAGAGACTATAATCCATAGTCCTCTTCAAATACTTCAGTACCCTCTGAATTGCTTGCCAGTGCTGAGCACTAGGATTACTAGTGTATCTGCTCAGTTTACCCACTGCAAAGGCAATATCAGGCCTTGTACAAGTCATGGCATATATCAGGCAACCAATCACCCTAGAATACTCAAGTTGAGATACAACTTTGCCAGTATTAGGCATTAGCTTCTCAGTTGTATCCATAGGAGTACTCACTGGAGTACAATCAAAGTAATTAAATTTCTTCAGTACCTTCTCAATATAATGAGATTGAGAAATTGATATACCATTAATTTCATGTTTGATCCTTATACCAAGGATAACATCAGACTCCCCCATGTCCTTCATGGAGAATCTTGATGACAAAAATTTCTTTGTCAAATCAACCTGATTTTGGTCAGTGCCAAAGATTAACATGTCATCAACATATAGACAAATGATGACTCCTTTACCAGATTCATCAAATTTGCTATACACACATTTGTCAGCCTGGTTAAGAACATAACCATTAGACAAAACCACTTCATCAAATTTTTGATGCCATTGCTTAGGTGCCTGTTTCAGTCCATATAAGGATTTAATCAATTTACACACCTTGTTTTCATTGCTAGGCTTATAAACCTCCTCATTCAATTCACCATTCAAGAAAGTTGTCTTCACATCCATCTGATGAATAATCAGATTGTGAATTGATGCCAAAGCAATCAACAATCTTATGGTACTGATACGTGCCACAGGGTCATAAGTATCAAAGTAGTCTATCCCTGACTTTTGTCTAAAGCCCTGAATGACTAGTCTAGCCATGAACTTTTCAATAGTTCCATCTACCTTCATTTTCCTTTTAAAATCCATTTGCAACCAAGAGGTTTGCAACCTGGTGGTAGATCAACCAACACCCAAGTGTTGTTGCCCATGATGGAGTCAATCTCATCATTTATTGCCTCTTTCCAGAAAGCAACATCCTGGGATTTCATTGCTTCTTCAAATGTTTTGGGATCTTACTCAACAATGAAGCAATAGGAGTATTTGTCAGATACCTCATCTCTTGTACCTTTAATTAAATATAATTGAAACTCAGGTCCAAATGATTTTGGAGTCCTGACTCTTTTGCTCTTTCTGAGCTCAGGTTCAGGTTGTTGAACCATAACCTCATCAGTGGCCTGAGATGATAATTCATCAAGGACCTCTGATACACCAATGTCATTAGTTCCATTTGGAATCATTTGACTTGGTCTAGGGACTGATGAGAATCTATTCTCATCAAATAGTACATCCCTTGATTCAATTATTGAATTAATTGAAACATATTCATTAGGTTCAATAACATAGAACCAATAAGCCTTGGAATGCTCATCATATCCAACAAAGATGCATTCAATACCTCTTTAACCCAAAGTTTTCAATTTTGGATCAGGGAGTCTGACAACAAGCCTACAACCCCATACCCTGAGATAATTCATGTTGGGTTTCTTTTTAGTCCAGAGTTCATAAGGGGTGACTTTGTTCCTTTTGTTGGGAACAATATTTAATAAATAGCAAGTTGTTAGCATAGCTTCACCCCAGAACCCTTGACTAAGTCCTGAGTAGGACAACATGGAATTAACCATCTCCTTCAGTACTCTATTTTTCCTTTCAGAGATACCATTTTTTTGAGGAGTATATGGAACAGTCGTTTCATGGATTATACCAACAGACTGAAAATACAGAGTATCCATGTACTTACCTCCCCTATCAGTCCTGAATCTTTTGATCAGGGACCCAAGTTGCAACTCAACTTCAGTTTTAAATACTTTGAATTTATCTAATGCTTCATCCTTGGTATGTAATAGATACACATAACAAAACCTAGAAGCATCATCAATAAATGTCACAAAGTACTTCTTATTCCCTAAAGAGGGAGTGGCATGCAAGTCACACAGGTCACTGTGTATAAGCTCAAAGAGCTCAGTCTCACGTTTAACACCCTGAAAAGGTTTCTTAGTAATTTTGGTCAACATGCAAGTTTTGCATTTTTTAGCGTCTATGTCATATGCTGGGATTAACCCATCCTTAGACATATCTTGCATCCTTTTAAAATGTACATGGCCAAGTCTAGCATGCCACAAGGTAGAGTCATTCAGTTTAGAGGTTGACATGAAGGCTGAGTTAACAATGTCAGTGACAACATTTAGCCTGAACATTTGATTACACAAATAGCCAAAACCAATAAACACACCATGTTTAGACAAAATAAATTTATCAGATTCAATAACTTGTTTATATCCATGATTATTCAAAACACTACTTGAAACCAAGTTCTTCCTTATATCAAGAACATGAATAACATTAAACAAAGTTACAATCTTTCCATAACTAAAATTAAGATCTACACAACCACGACCATGCACCAAAGCTGTTGACTCATTTCCCATGTGAAGAATAGAACCATCATTCAGTGACTCGTAAGTCTTGAACCATCTTTTATCTTTGCACACATGAACAGTTGCTCCAGAGTCAACCCACCACGCAACATCATCATCCTTCACATAATTAGATTCAGATACATATGTAACATAATAAACCTGAAAAGATTCATTAAACATATTCTGACCTTTCAGTGAGTTGGCAGAACCACCACTCCCAGAACCACTAGTGCCTGAACCATTGGTTTTACTACCAACCTTAACACCTTTGCAATCCTTTTTAATGTGACCAGATTTGCCACATTTCCAACAAGTAGGTGTTGCCTTCTTGCTAGGATCAGCCCTTGTGTTATCCTGATGTTTACGTTTGCCTTTATTGTCATTGTACCTAGTGGAATTGTTATGTTCTACCATATTGACAAAAGATGCACTAGTAGCATTGCTACTCTTTGGCTTGTCATTATCCTGCGCCCTGAGGGATTCCTCAATACGCAAATGACTACCCAACTGAACAAGTGTCAATTCTTCCTTCTTATGTTTCAAGGTATGCTTGAAATCTTTCCAAGAATGAGGGAGTTTGTCAATGATACAAGAGACTGAAATAGCCTCATCCATGTTCATTTTATGTTGTGTAAACCTTCCAAGTTAAGGGTGAGCAAACGGACCGGATGGACCAGACCGACCGACAAAACCGACCGGACCGGACCGGACCGACCACATTCGGTCCGGTCCTCGGTCTAGGCTTTTTGGCTATTTCGGTCCTCGGTCCGGTCCGGACCGACCAAAAAACCGGAAAAACGTGCCAAAATATGCCTAATTGGACCGGACCGACCGAAGACCGGACCGGACCGAGACCGGACCGACCACATTCGGTCCGGTCTTGGTCTCGGTCTATGGTTTTTCCGGTTCTCGGTCCGGTCCGGTTTTTGGACCATGCTCACCCTTATTCCAAGTATTCCAAGAAGTTCATTGTATTGTTCCATGACTCGTCTTGAATCAGTCATTTTGTAATTTGTGAAATTACTTACAAGAAACTTCTTACTTGAAGCATCCTCAGCCATATATTTGGCATCCAAGGAATCCCAAAGTTCTTTGGAAGATTCAACATTCTGATAAATGTCAAAGAGAGAATCAGACATACCATTGAGGACTAAACCTCTGCAAACGTAATCATCATTCTCCCATTTGCTTCGATTCCTTATCTGTTCCACAGTAGCATCATCCCCATGATCCTCAGGAATGGCAGTGCTTAGAACATACACAACATTCATGCTTGACAGCAAGAAGTGCATCTTCTTCTGCCATCTTCTGAAATCAAAACCTTCAAACTTTTCTAATTTGGAAAAGTTAGCAGCCATATGCCTCATAGCAGCAGCCATTGATTATCATAAAATAGTTTACTTTGATTGTTGGTGGTTATGAGCCCAGAACAGGGTGAAGACAATCAATGACCTAACTACGTACTAATGAATGGTTACCGGATATCACTTGGAATCGTGCTATCACTTTCCAAAGTAAACTATTCGACCCTAATGCCTGGGTATCACAAATATCTACTTGGGATAAAACCAAATGTTTGTTATTGAATTAGGCATAAATCAATAACCCTTTGCGTTTAAGTGTTATATATTTTTATGTGTGTCTTTCATGCATCATCTGATTTCCTCTTAAACAGGAGAATACTCATAGCTAGTCAAATGGAATTATGAGAATTAATCGGCCCATTAATCTTCACATAATTGCCCCCATTATAGCCAAAAATAGTGGTTACATGACCAATTAAACGTGGTCATAAGTGTATATATAACTGTCATTTGAATAGGTCAAATCAGTTACATTCTCATCAGCAGAATCTGCTTAGCACTAGCAGCAGAATCACTGCTCAGTAGCAGAGTCATACTGCTAGCAGCAGAACCACTATCAGCAGAATCCTAATGCTAGCAGTAGGATCCACTATCAGCAGAAACCAATACTAGCAGCAGAATCCTGCACAACCACTATTGACTCAGGGTAATCAGGAACTTGATGGGTGTACACTCCGTACCTCCAAACCCATTCCCAAGTATGATTTGATATCTCAAGTGCACTAAATTTTCCAACAATAACTGGTCGGTGTAGGGTGCGGGTTGGTCGGATCTTGGTGTGGGTGTGGATAGTAATGACGGTGGTAGATTGTGATGGGTTGGTGTCGGGCTGGTCGGATCATGGTGGTGGTTGCGGACGGTGATGACATTAGTGGGTGGTGGTAGACGACGATGGGTGTTGGCGGATAGGAGGTGTGGGTGTGGCCGTCTGATGTGATGGAGGTGGTGATGGGGGTGACACTTGGCAGTGGTGGTTGGTGTGAGGGATTGGGTTAGATTTCTGAAAATCATGATGATTGTGGTGGTTGTGGTTTGATGTGGTAAAAAAGGGATATGGATATGAAGATGAAAAAGATGAAGATGTGTTTATGTGTTTATGCCTGTGTTTTTGTATTTGTGTTTATTTAACAAAAAGCTTGAAATGACCGGTAACCGGATGAGGGGGTGGAAAAATACTCACTTACGGACAAAATACTCGACTTTGACCCACAAACAAGGAAAAAATTAAGTACGCTACTCAGAAGAGCTTTTTTTTACAAGTATGATGCTTTATTTTGGTATTAGGCCATTATTCAAATGAGCGTGTGTGGTAATGAAACAAAAGAAAGATACGTGACATTCAGCATGATTTGTATGATGCAAAAAAACTTTTCCTCGATGGGGAACTGATCTCCGAAACCCGATTTGACTGAAGAATCTCTGAGTTGATTGGAGACAGGAATCCCCGAATCATGAAACGTGGATGGGGATGACGTAAATCACCGAACCCCGACCCGATCCTTTTAATGTATAAGTGTATAAAATTTATATGTATATCCATGTTAGATTTACTAGTATATGTATATGTTTATATGTATTGACAAGTAAATATTATGCATATATGATATTTATGTATTAAAATATTTTTAAAAGTATAAAATATAAACACTAACTATATATCACCAACCAACGTTTTGTTCGAATGCACAAAATATAATGCTCAATATTTTTATTTTATATTTGATGTTTCAATAGTTGCAATGCTTTAAAGTTAAATTGACATTGTAAGTAATCTAACCATGTACGATGCATGTTTGTTGAGACGTTTCACGGGTCAAATTCTTTATATTTTTGAGCAGTTTGTGATTTTTATGTTTACTCTATAAAGGTGGAAAATCCCCGATCCCCGCTGGGGACGAGGATGGGGATGTAAAGCAATTAGCCGATTGGGATGAGGGTGGAAATGGGGATGAGGAGTGGGAAACGGGGATGGGATGAGAAATACGATCTCCGACGTTCCTCGCTCCGTCGCCGTCCCTAGACGACTAATCTAGTAAAATTAATGCAATTACTATTATATATAGAGATAGTCAGAGAACCCATACACACTTTGCTGAAGTCAGTGAGAAACAGTGGTCAAAAAATGAAAATAGAAGAGGAACTGAATAATCAGCATGCACACCTCCCAACAAGAAAGAAAGGCCGCTTGATCACAATTTTCGTCAATGGAATGTAATATTAGTAGTAAGTTTCACATTTTTACTGCATATTGCTCAGATATTGAATTTTGCTAGATAAATTAATGGTATTTTGTTTGCAGCAAACGCGGCTTTTGAAAGGGTGGCAAGCTATAGTTTGGTGCCAAATATGACATATGATGAGTGATTACATGATCGTTGTAGCTAAAGGCACAAACATTATCTTCCTCTGGCATGCAGCAACCAACATTGGGAAATTATCTCTAATTCATATTTGGGTCGCTTCCTAATCATTGGCTTGGGTTCCATATTTTCCCTTTTGGTAAGCGCGTTTTTTTTTTTTTTTTTTTTTTTTTTTTTTTTTTTTTTTTTTTTTCTTATAAATTTACAGCAGTTTTTATATTTATTTGAATCACTCACATTATTAACAACTCTGAGGAGCATATGTACTATCATATTTTATGGTTTCGTGTAAATGTTGTGCTCCAACTAGGCACCAAATTACAACACCAAATTTGTTGTGTAATTGTTCGTTCTAAACAAAACATAGTAACGTTGTTGCTCTTCTTCTTTGTCGTGCGTTGCGGCGGCGGGTACCTTATAATCTAAATTTTGACGAACAATATTTTTTGATTACATGTTTTTCGTGATAATAATTTTACGCATGACGAGAATTTTGGGAATAACTTTATCGCACAATATTTCATATTGAAATGTCAAGTACCTATGAATCACGATGCAATGACGATACGAAAACGGTAGTCACTAGTATTACATTGTTGTGATGATTGGCGGTGAAAAATACTTGCTAATGAGTATAAGTTATGTAATATTCGTCAAAATATTATATATCGTGTAAATATAGAGGAATATAAATTAGTTTTTGCAATATATGATTAATAATATATATGACATTGCCTATATAAATTATGGTATTAAAAAATTATACATTTTCATGCTTTATACATCACATGAAAATTTTCGTACTCTGACATGTACAATTCTTTTTAATCAAGTTTATTAGCAAAATGATTAGAATTTCACTAAAATTGTACTAAATACATACATAGATGATAAATGTTTTTTGAATATGCAATTTTCAAAAATTTTAAAAGTTCATAACTAAACAAAAATTTGGCATTAAACTTACATCATTGAATGTGTAAATAATTATGTGTAGAAGAGTTATTGTTCAATGTATTATTTATAGCATTAACCATATGTACATATTGCATATTAATTTATATTCTTTAAAACGTAACTGTTTATCTTATCTTAACTACATATAATAGAGGAATCCCTTTTCTTTCATTAAATGTCAATAAGACATCTAAACTTAAATTAAGCAATACAAATAATAAAGAATATTGTACAAACAATTCAAATACAAAAACGACAATTTTAAGAAATACAAATAATAATAAAGTATATTTATTGGAAACACAAGGGCCTTTTAGGTTTATATTTGATGAAGAGGTTATAACGGAAATTTAGGAAGAGAAAAATAATTATTGTAAGTTAACAATGTTATTGAATTGCTTAACTTTGCTTGAATAAAATAATGACCCTAACACTTATTTATACTAGTCCACGGAAGATTTTAGAACCGAGATATTTTCATGGATGATTACTTACATCATCATCCTAATCTGAATACTTTCATCTACATAATGTTAACCAAATATTTCTAACAACATTATTGATATTTCACCTAGATATTTTCTATGATCATTTTTCGCCATGGTCTCGGGATTTTATGAATAGTGCAATCTTTATTGGACTAAATCAAGTTTACCGCCTTTAAACTTGATTTACCGACTCCAAGCATCATCCTTAGTCTTGAGAAATCTCGCTCGTTAAGCGGCTTGGTGAAGATATTTTCAACTTGGTCTTCGGACCTCGTACGTATCAATCGGATATCCTTTCTTGCAATGTACTCTCGAATAAAGTGATAACGAGTGTTACATGCTTACTTCGATCATGGTGGATTGGATTTTTCGCTAAGTCGATTGTTGAATTGTTATCCACGTGGATCTCTGTCTCTTTTTCTAGTGCCATGTCTATCTCCTTTAGCATACTTTTAAGCCATATCGCATGATATAACACGATATTGTAGCTATGTACGCCGCTTCACAACTGGACAAGGTAACAATAGGTTTGCTTCTTTAAACACCATGTAAAGACATTGTTACCCATGAAGAATAAGAATCATGTTGTATTTCTTACACTGTCTTTGTTTCCAGCCCAATCAGTGTCGCTATATCCACCAGCTTGAAGTCTTCACTTGTTGAATAAAACATATCATAGTCTATGGTACCTTTGATATACTGAATGATCCTCTTCAATCTCTAAATGTTTTTTTGTACGCTCTTCATGAAACGACTAATTAATCCAACCACAAAGAGTATATTGAGTCTTGTACATGTCAAATAGCGAGAATTTCCAACGAGACTCTTGAATAGAATTGAGTCTACCGCTTCTTCTCCACAATGTTTAGAAGGCTTTGCCTTATGTTCTATGGGGGTGCCAACGGGCTTGCACTTATAGAAGCTAAACCTCTTTAATATCTCCTTTGCATATCCTTCCTAACATATAAAGATTCCTTCATTCATTTTACAAGAAGACGAGCAATATGCTTCCATTTTCAAATTTCACATAAAGTGCATATTCACTTAGACATTTTGTAAAACTATGTCTTTGGAAATACTTGTCAATTCTCGTATTCCAAGTATGCGGTGCCTGCTTTAGATCATATAAGGGCTTTTTCAATATTAACAATTTACCTTCTTGCCATTTGGCAACATATACCTTCGGTTGCTCTACATCCACTTATTTGAGAAGTCCATTTAGAAAAAGCCGACTTCACATCCATTTGGTGGATTTTCATCTATATTGAGCAGCATTAGAAATAATCATTCTTATAGTTTATAAGCGAGCAACAAGAGCAAATACCTCTTCGTTGTGAATACCATGCTTTTGCTTGTAACCTTTTGCCACAAGTCTTTCTTTGTATTTCTGCACTTCGCCTTTGGCATTTATCTTGGCCTTGTACACCCATTTACCTCTAGTAGCCGTTCGGCTATTTGGAAGGATCGTCAACTACCAAATATCATTATTCTCTATTGACTTTATTTCTTCATCTATCGCTTGTCTCCATTGATTGCTTTTCATAGCGTCTTAAAAAATTACAGGTTCACAATCAGCGCATAAACTAAGAAGGGGTATTTTGCACGCAGTTTGAGCAAATGATGATATCTTCCTACTAATAATAAGAATAATAACATCACCCAAAACCACAATAACACCATTTGTATTTTTCAACATTTACAAATCTTATTAGAAATGAATTAAAGATTTACGATAGAATAGCTCACGGTAAACTATTCTGGTTAGAGGGGATCCTATCGATTGTAATGCTAAATATTACTTTATGTGTTTGTTTACGATCTCTACTTAACTCGGTTACAAAGTTTCATTTAAATAGGAAGGGAAATATTGTGTATGAACATGGGTATAGTAGTTTGCCAAATGGGTGTAGATAGCACGTGCCTAGGAAACTAGGTAAAGCGTGCTTTTGGTTTTCCAATGCTCACAACCTTTTGTTCCAAAAATCTTGCTTTATCGTCCTTTGATAAGACCGTTCACTTATCTTCCCAAGAAGTTTCCTGCCCATTAATCAGATTTCAGAGATAAGTCTTTAGTGTCAAAGAGACATTTATCATATCTCAGTTGTAGCACCTTGTAAAAATCCCCAGTTATTAATAAACGTTAAGTAAGGATTAATTATGTATTACTATTCACACACCCATTTTCAGGCAAAAATTTAAACTTTTGCTTACACTGTACAACAATGAATCAAAACATGTTATGTGATTCCCATTTTCTCTGGAACGAGCTCACACGCGTACCAAGATATTCTAAAACACGTACAAACCAAACCATGGTATTGTTTTGATCACCAAAACAACACAACACACTTACAACCCCCCATGGTTCCCCATTTTTCCAAATGAGGCTGGATATCAAAATTTGGCAATTATAATTACACATTGGGCCTTGATCACACCTAGCCTAATCCCTAAACCTAATTTATAACTAAACGGACCCTTAATAAAATTTTGTTGGGCTTACTATTCCTAAGAGCATCACACAAGCCCATGAGTCAAACCCATTTACACCCTAAACGTTTAACAAACTCTCGACTAACACACCATCACATTGACTCGTTATTTTAATAATTCGACACACAACCTACATAACATATCACACCACTTGATTTACCACATTATAGAGAATCAAAAACAACTAATACATTTGAATTATACGTATATATGAACAGTAAACTAGAGGCAAAGCTAATCGAGTTCATGCATATCACAAACATACCAAACTTTGTCAAAAGTTTTCAAAACGATTTACAACTAATTCTTTTGTGCCATAAACGACCTCAAATGACTTCCTAAGTGTGTCACACATCTCACATACCTTTCTAAACCTAAAACGTGCCCTCATGAATTATCTTGGTCTCAATATCACATTAAACGTACCCAAATAAATCACTAAACCATCAAACGTATGCATGAACTATCATAGAACATTTAGAAACCCACATTTACTCCTAAGGACCTAAAGGAACTAAGCCATACTCATTTGTAACTCCCCGATACACTAGAACACACAATTCGACCACCTTTTATTATTTTTGGTCACGTTAAGAGTTACTTGGGCCTTTGAAGACTTCCAAGCTCAAACAAACACCTAAAGTAACATCAAGGATCACCTCATGCAAGTACAAAACCCTCACAACTCCCCTAGACCCTAACTCGATCACCATATTTAAATTTGGTCACGTTAGAAGTTGTTTTAGACCCTTTGACATTTCCAAACCGAATGAGCCTTTTTAATTTCTCATAAACACAAACCCTGGATCACATTTGCTAACCAAGACCCCAAATACAACACATAACACATTGCTTGGTTTCCTTAGCCCTTATGTACACGAAATAAAATGGGTTTCTAGAACCCTTGTGCCTCGTCACCCACCTAGACCGAAACCAAACTGACACTTGTAAGTCAAGTTTCAATGCTTCTCAAGTACCCTACACCCTAGAACCTAGCCCTCCCCGTCATCCGTTATCCCTTCCATATTCCTTTTGTCTCTCAAGTTTTCATTATCTCATGTTAAAACCAACCCATGCACACCATACTTCACGTATCACTCAAAAACACACATACTAGTCCTTTGGTTCCATTGATACTGTCGAGAATAAACAAGCAAACCACAGGTGATCCCAAGAGTACCCAAGTCATCCCAAGGTCCCTTTCAAGCCTTTGTTGTGCCAAAAAATGAGATACAAGATCCTTGTGCCTTCTCCTAGTCTCAACAGTATTATACGACCCACCTTTTTATGTGTTGTAAGTCACTCTCAAACACTTAGCAATTTTTTGGATACATGAATTGTTTTAGTACACGTACGAATCACAAAAGCTTTCCCATTTTATTCCAATCTCTCGTTAAGCTACAACCTAACAAACACACTAACTAAATTCTCAATATGGCTAAAAATGAGTTTATATATTTGTTACACATTCACAAAAACATATAAATACTTTATATCACACGTTTCTTAAGTCCCTTGGACCAACTCACGTTTCTTAAGTATATCTATCTCAACAAAATGATTTTGTCACTTTAAAATGGTCATGAAAAATCTATCTCTAACGTACGCAAATCCAAATAAATGGTATAACTTAATTCACTATACACCAACGAAAGAGAAGGTACCAATATATCACTCACACAAGCTCATTTCCTACATTTCAAAAGCTTAAAGCTTACTTCACTCACGACAATCACGAAACCACTCATTAGGCCTAAAGTCCAATGACTCCAAATAAGCAGTTTGCTATTAAGCCACCTATAAGATGTTTTATAAATTAAATAAGGTCCATATAAAGCCCATTAAGCAGTCCACAACACCCCAAGTCCACTGGACCCACACAAGTATCATTGGGCCTTAACAAATTTGTTAAGGCCCATTAAGCACAAAAATGAGTTTTTTTATTCAAAATTAGCTGCCAAATAAGCTCACACAAGCTTAACTAAGCTTCTAGAAGTGTAATAAGCTAAAAGAAATGAAAACATAAGCTAAACGTGTATTTTGGACTAAAAATGCAAATTATGTTAACTATCATTTTGAAATATAAAGGTTGAAACTGTCAATTCTGTAATCTGGATATTATAAATGTTTTTTAGTTAAATATGTCATATTGAAAGAATTTGGACTTGAAATGTAAACTTTTATTAAAAAAGGACTATTTTTGCAAAACTATGTAACTTCAAGGACTAAAATTGCCAATTCTATAAACTTTGTGTTAAAACAGTATATGCAGTAAACTAAGGGTATTTATTGATTAAATGGATATTATAAGTACTAAAATATCACATTTTGTTAACTAAGGACTAAAAGTGTAATTTTGTAAAGTCAAAGGACTAAATGTATAAATATTCATAAAAGGGGTATCAAAACTGTCAAAATTGTAATTCAAGGTTTGAAATGGAATATTTAAGAATCAAGGGTAATAAAATGTCATTTTTGAAACATGTAAGTCAAAAATATAATTATATCAAAGTTAAAGGACTAAAGTTGTAATTTCCATAAACTTGCATCAAAATTGTTATTTTTATAAGTAAAAGGTCAAAAGTGAATATTTGGAAACTATGTTAACTTGTCATATTTTGATACTTTGAACCATAAATGTGATTTTATTAAAGTTAAAGAACCAAAAGTGTAATTTTAACAACTTGTATCAAAAATTGTCATTTTTTGATAACTAAAGAGTAAAAAGGTGAATATTTGGAAATTATTGATGATAAAAGGTTATATTTGAAACTTTGATCCATAAATGTAATTTTGTCAAAGTAAAGGGACTAAAAGTGTAATATCAACTGTAAGGTTTAAAATATAAATTTTCTATAATTTAAACGGTTATTTAGTAACTTTAATGAAACACTTAGGCTTTAAAGCCATAAACTAACCACATCACCCAACTATAAGTTAAGCATATTTGTGGATAAGTTAAGCATAACTTATCATCCACTAACACATAAAAGCAAGAATATATATACATAATATTGTTTTTGAACTTTAAGCATTCCCAACACTCGAACCATATTTATCACAATAAAAACCACTTCCCGATCACCAATTTTTAAAATCCTTACTCATATTGAGTCTAGAATAAAATCACCAAAATCTGAGATTTCTCATATTATCCAAGTTGCGAGTTAGAGCCGTTCTCGAGTTGCACTTGATACCATTTACTTGCCTACACCCCCCCCCCCCCAACTAAGGTGAGTTCATAGTCCCATTTTTTATATGTTTTACAAACTCGTGGGGAGATACATGCTACAAATAGAACACAAGTATTTTTATGTATACTATTCCTGAATGTTATTGCATAAGACACACTGTTGCCCCTATAAAAGCCCCTCATATCATGAACCTTAATCACTTATGAGTAAACGCGAATATTGTGAATAGATCTATTGGAGGTTGATAGCCCATTTGTGCTAGCCGAGAGATTTCCTTAGTGATAGTCGGCAGGTAGCCAAATGCACATTATTTGAGTTATACTAGGAGAATGGCAAACTCCTACCCCGAGGGCCCCTATATTATATCACACCCGTTAATGTTGAGTTCATGAGACTTATGGAAATATACACACCTGATTTATTACCGAAATACTTATCTTGTGTTCAAATGACTATTAAACACAAACACTATGGACTCACTCAACAATTTTGTTGACTTTTTAGCATGTTTATCTCAAGTAATTGAAGTAGCATTCAAGGCATGGAGTGGACATTAGACCAATAGTCTGTGGTGTAAAATAAATTCAAACTGTCATTTCAAACACTTATGTCATTTATGATTTGCTAAACAATGAATACTCTTTCGCATTTGAATTGAATAATAATGACTTTCAAATGTCTCTTTTGAGTCGTTTTCTATGATTATGACTGTGATCCTCTACGTAACACCCAAATTACTCTTCCGCTGTTATAATAAAATTTTGGGTGTGTTACATCATTGCCTTGGTGTTGTTTGTAGCTCCTTATACTTTACTCCTTACTACTACATCAGTTTGTAAAGTGTTTCTTCAGTTAGTCTTCGACTTCCTTGAAGCTTGGTTGCAGGTTGAGCTTTATATAACTCTCACTGATTTCTAATATCAGTGAGTCACATCCACTGATGATCATTAGTGAGTTATATTCACTGATAACCATCAAGGTGTTCTACTCTCTGATAACCATCAGGGAGTAGCATTTTCTGATAACCATTAGTGAGTAAGATCTCTGATTTCCATTAGGGATGTTCTACTCTCTGATCCTTATCAATGAGTGTTGTTCTCTCTGATCTTTACCAGAGATCTAATAAATTAGGTTATTTTATGTTTAAATACTTGTCAAAATCAATTGGGTCAAATTCCGACCCAACAATCTCCCCCTATTTAAATATATAAATAGCCTAATTTTAATCAGTAGTAAATGAACATAATGGCTTCTTCTACATATTGAATTACAACAAGGAATAAAATAATAAGCAGTTACAGTTTGATTCCTTATTGTTGCTGAAAAAGATATAGACTCTTAGATCTTGAACTATCCGTGTCATAGGTCAGAGTCACTATTGGTTCAACTTTTTAGTATTGTAATTAGCTATCTTAAATACTAGTAAGAGACTGATGGGTCAGCTATGCTACCTCACAGTCTCCTGTTTAAATATAGAGATAGCTAAAGATTAAACAAAAATCAGTTGTAAGTGAGCATAATGGTACAACAAAGGAGAAGAAAGGGAAAAATCAATGAAGATTGTTCCTTTGTTGTAGCTGTCTTTAGTGAAGTTTCTTGAGGATTAGGAACTGCATGAATTAGTGAACACTCCATGATGCACCTTTTCAGCACGACTGAAGACAAACCATTCATCCCCTAATGCTCCCCCTCAACAACGGCCTCCGATGCCTCATTAATAGCCCCTTGTGCTCCTTTAACCCAATCTTGGTTGCTATTGCTAGTAACTATTTTTCCATCTAGCATAACCACTCTTCATAGTTTGTGAGATAAACACACTCACACTTTCACAAGCACCTTTGAAACAAGAATATCATGATGAAAACGACGTAATGTCCTAATGAACTTTGTTTCTGAACGAAGGGACTTGCAATAAAGTAGTACTGAGAAGAGGGTGGTTAAAAGAGCTGGAGACGAGGCAGATGAAGCTTTACTTTGCACAAGATCATCTTCATAGAACCTGATTTTGTATAAATGAAGCAGGATTGTTGTTGGGAAGGGTATATTTTGGTGGGGTTGGAAGAGGATGGTTCTGGATTTATGTTATTAGCCATCATTCAAGAACAGCTATGGATTATTAGCAGTCACTCAAGAAGGATTTGGATTAAGAGAAACGCACGCAATCTGATATTACTTGTTGGTCCACACAGTTTGAGCAAATGACAACATCTTCCTACTAATAATAAGAATAATAACAACGTCACCCAAAACCACAATAACACAATTTGTACTTTTCAATGTTTATAAATCTTATTAGAAATGAATCAAATATTTAAAATAGAATAGCTCACGGTAAACTATTCCAGTTGATGACAAATGAAATACTCCTATTTGAACAACTAGTGGCAGCTAGCTTTTCTTAGTTCGTTCCTAGGAGAGGAGATCCTATCAACTGTAATGCTAAGTATTACTTTATGTATTTGTTTAGGATCTCTACTTAACTCAGTTACAAAGTTTCGTTTAAATAGGCCGGAAGGAAATATTTTGGATGCACATGGGTATAGTAGTTTGCCAACTGGGCGTAGATAGCACATGCCTAGGAAACTAGGTAAAGCGTGCTTTTGGTTTTCCAATGCTGAAAACCTTTTGTACCCAAAATCTTGCTTTATCATCCTTTGATAAGACCATTCACTTATCTTCCCAAGAAATTTCCTGCCCACTCATCAAAGACTAAGTTTCTATTTAGAGATAAGTCTTCAGGGTCAAAGAGATATTTGCCAAACCTCAGTGCCTCTGGTGTTGTTTGTAACTTCTTATACTTTACTCCCTGACACCGCATCAGTCAGTAAAGTATTTCTTTAGTTAGTCTTCAACTTCCCTGAAGCTTGGCTGCTGTATCAGTAAGTCACATCCACTAATGATCATTAGTGAGTTACATTCACCGATAACCATCAGGGTGTTCTACTCTCTAATAACCATCAGGGAGTAGCACTTTCTGATACCATTAGAGAGTAAGACCTTTGATTTCTATCCGGGGGTGTTTTACTCTCTGATCCTTATCAGTGAGTGTTGTTCTCTCTAATCTTTATCAGAGATCTAATAAATTAGACGATTTTATGTTTAAATACTTTTCAGAGATAATTGGGTCGAAAATTAGACCCAACAAGTTATATTGTAGAGCTCCAACAAACTTCTTGTCTTTGGTTCTCCTTCACTTGAAATTGAAGGTGAATCTTGGGTTAGAGTTAGACTCTGAGGTTTTTGTACTTCTTCACTTGATTCACTTGTCTCTTATTTGTTACTCATAGATAGGAAGTTATACCTTTCATTTTCCCTAATGCTCAAATCCTATGCTTCTTCTTCATTGAACTCCAAGTCTCTACTCACTACCACCTTCCTTATGATTGGATTATAGAGCTTCTAACCTTTCAACTACTTGTCATAACCAACGAACACATTCTTCTGACTTCTATCATCAAGCTTGGATAGTCTTTGGCTCGGAACATGGACATACCTTATGCATCTGAATACCCTTAAATGAGATACAAAAGACTCCATCTCATTCCATGCTTCTTGTGGAGTCTTGGTGTCTAAACTCTTTGGTTCAATAAATAAACCGCACAATCAACCACTTCAGCTCAAAAATCCTTTGCATCTTCTTACTTTTCAACATGCATTGGACCATATTGAGAATGGTTCTATTCTTTCTCTCCATCACTCCATTTTTTATAGGGGATAACGAGTGGTTAGAAATATTCGGATCCCATTATCCTCACAAAATTATTAAATTCTTTTGATAGAAATTTTCTACCTCTATCTGATCTCATGGAATTAATTTTTAACCCTTTCTCATTTTCAACCATGGCTTTAAACATCATAAAGCTTCAAAAGCTTGGGATTTTTCTTTTAGAAAATATACCCAAGTCTTTCTTGAAAAGTCATCAATAAAGAGCATAAAGTAAAGATTTTTACGATAAAAAGGTGGAGTAATGGTACTACACAAACCCATGTGAATTAGTTGTAGAGGCTCCTTAGCTCTTGATGTCGCTTCTTTTGAGTACCAACTCCTAGCATGTTTTCCTAGAAGGAATCCTTCACACACTTGATAGAGATGATCAATTTAATCTAACACTTTTACCATTTCTTTAGAAGATAAGAACTTTAAGTCACAAAAGTTTAAATGTTCGTACCTTATGTGCCAAAGCCATGAATGATCTTTCAAGCAACTCTTTAAGCACTTAGGGGGTGTTTACTTTTTGCTTAATGGTCCTTTTGGTAACATTTTTCCTTCATGTTCAGGATTATCTTTTGTTTCTTTATTGCTTATTATAAAGTGATATTCTGATTGTGAATGGGTGTAAAAACCCACCCCTTTCCTATCTAGGACACATAAAGACCTATCCTACCCTTCATTTTTTATCTTCCCTTTTAACATCATCATCAACATTCAACTTTCACTCTTCAATCCTTACTCACCAGTCACCACCAACCTTCCCACCGACCTCAATCACCACTGGCGCTGCTCACCTTCCCTTTCTCGTCGGTGGCTTTGTTGTGAGATGCACTAACCGATTTATGATCTCACATCACATCACCAGAAACCACAAACAACCAACCAACCTATCTAACAAAAATGAAGTCTGAAACTCAATTAATCAATTTCATATCCCCAATTTAATACAATAAATAGATGCAGCAACCACTATCATCACCATTTGCTTTAATTCCACTTGCTTTAAATCACAATTCTAATAATTTATCTCCTGAAGGTTTCCATCTTTCTAGGTTTTTATTTCTTCCTTACCTTATTTTATCTCCAAGGCTACAGTGACGGTGATAGTGGTGGTGGTAGTGTGGTTGTTAGAAAGCTTCAACTTTCATTAATGGTGGAATCATAAGTATGAAGAAGACGGTTACCAAATAGAGATTTTTTCTTTCTAATATGTTTTGGTCATAAGAAAACAAGGTTAGATTTGTGATTAACTAATAAGTTTTCATGGGTTAGTTTATATTAATAATAATTAGATTTACCCTTGGGGTTTTCATGAATTTTGTGGTCAGATTTGTGTTCATATACAAATTAAACATTGCCATTCAAGACAATTGATTACTGATAATTATTGTATATACAAGTTATAATTTGATTTTAGTTCAAATAAAGGTTAAGATAGTAATCTACTTGATTGGTGTTTGTTTTAAGCAAGAAAAAGAAACACAGTTTGTTCACATATGATCAACTACAAACAGGACATTGTTTTCTAAACAGGAGACCTTTTCCAAACAGGTTAAAAAAAGAAACAGCCTCTTAGTTTCATCATGTTAAATGTTTAGAAGGAACATTCGGTTTTTAATCATAGGCACTTTTGCTATGAGCCTTCCTTTGTGATTTCTTCTTGTAGCACCACGATCTTTGAAATGAATATTGCACGTTTTCTATAAAAGTTATCCCACACTTAAAATGTTACTTTTAATGTTGGGCACTGATGTGTTTCGAAAGCTTTAAATTTATAAGACTGATTTTACCGAATCCTTGTTACTCAAAACAGACGGGTAAAAGTATAACCCTCGTTTATAGTAAAGAGTTTTGGTAAGACCAGGTTGTTCCACATGGACTGAGGTTTGCTCTTATGTATCAATTAACTTAATCAAGATGATTTAGAAAACTTATGCAAATGTTTTGAAATTCAAATATGAGAAAGATATGATTACTTGGATAGTTCTTATAACTCAGTGATGGCATATGATAATAATCTCAGTGGCTTAAGTAAGTTCAACAAATGAGTAGTTGTTGTGAAAACGTAAAGGGGGTGAATACATTATCGTTTTAAAATCATAAAACTTGTTGTATCAAATATAGTATAAACCATTGTGTTTGCAATAAATCAAGTTTCGCCATTATTAGTCCGGTTTGTTTTACTTTTCTAAAAACATCCATATGACAAATTATCACTCAAGCTTGTTGTAATATGAAGAATGCCAATTATAGTCTTATGACTAATATAAAGCATATGGCATAATAAGTTGTCACACAAGCATAAACATCAAATCACAACACAAACAATAATATAGTGCAAGTGTAAAAGTAAAGAAAGTGCAAACCGAACATGAGGATTTATAATGGTTCGGTCACGGATCTCCTCTCCGCCCTACTCCACTCCCCGAGTACCCAACTCGAGAGTTACTTCACTAGATCAACAAGCTCCTTTCTTGGCGGAGAAAACCTTACAATCTTCGCTTACACTTTTTCCGGTACAAAGCTAAATACCGGGTTCTTTTACAAGGGTACAACCACTCCCGCTAGTTCTTTTACAAGGGTACAACAACTCTCGCTAGTTCTTTTACAAGAATACAACAACTCCCACTATGTTTTGTGGCCCAACATAGAAACCTTGTGTTTTATGACACAAACACATAAACCATCTAATCTATAATAATGAGTACAATGATAATCCAAGACATAAATGTCTAATGGATATGCATGACTAATCTAAAAGAACTTCCATTGATAGAAAGCCTTCAATGGATGAAGATCACAAGTTCTCTAAGCTTTTTGTGATGAATCTTCATGTATGTATACTTGTGGTGGATGATGATGGCAAGATCTCCAAGCTTTTTTGCTGGATCAAGATATATGATATACTTACAACAAAGATGAATGTTAGAAGCATTATGATCATGATAATGAGAGTGATTAATTATGTTTACATGGTTTTCTATTGATCTAAGATGTATGCTAAGTGTAGAGAGAATGTGTGTTTTTCATCCATCAAGTTATTAGAAAAAAACATGGACTTGTATATGTAGGTAAATTACCAAAGACATAAACCATGTGCAAAAACCATGAGCTACTTTACAAAACTAACAAAGATCTTACACAATCTTTCCAAAGCCAACTACAAAATTTCTTACAAAATCTATGACATATTTTACAAGATTTATGACATATCTTACAAGATCTATGACATATCTTACAAGAATATTTGGAAAGATATACATTCTAGAATATGATGATCCATGTGATGATGTAATTATATACTTTCTATTTTAATACAAATGTATATGAAAGTAAACTTGTAAAGTTATTAGAAAATGTATTAACTTGCTATATGATATTTAGTAAGTTACTAAAAATGTTTGATGTACTTATGTTGTTATAAGACATATTTTTATAGATTGTAAACTTACTAAAATGTATTAACTTGATATATGATATTTAGTAAGTTACTAAAAATGTTTGATGTACTTATGTTGTTATAAGACACATTTTTATAAATTGCAAACTTACTAATATTACCTAAACACCTAATGTGGCACTTATTCTATTTTATACCTAAAGTGCACTTTGACACCTAAAATACTTAAAGGCTCTAAAAGTATTTTAAACATTCTAAACGGTTGGTCAAGGGGTTTGATCATAGTGTCACATAACAAACATGTACGAACCTGTGTTGTAGTATACAAGGACTCGAGATGTCGAGAGGTGTTGAATGTATGTTGAGACAAAATATGATTGCAAGTAACTTGTACATTTTACATTATGTTTCAAGTTATACGTTTGTCATCAATCAAAACAAACGAGACTGTATAGATTAAATACCATAATATTTGCACTAACAGTTGTTTTCGTCAAAATAACATTTCATCAGTTAACAGATATGATTCAAGACTTATGTCTGCTAGTCCTTAAACGAGTGGTTAACAAGTATAAGTACTAGTTGCAATGTTTCAAACTCTATTGTTTATTTCAATACAAAAGCGATTTCTCCTTCAATTGATCAACATATATAGACATATGTTGAAAACCATAAAATACTAGTTGAATCTTTCGACCCTTTTCAATTAGTAATTATAATCAAAGAGATAAACAATGGTGATAAGTTTAGAACACAGCAAAATCGTAACATAAATAGGAAATCAACAAGAGATCATAACCATAACCAAACACTTTATTATAATAACATATCCAAGCAACAATAATGAGTTTAGCCTAACATGGTTTTAATAATCATGCTTACAGTGGTAATATCGTACGAAATGATCAACATACTTTCTGAATTAATGTAATGAAGAAGCTACCGTCACTAGCGATCACCACAATTAATATCGAGATAGTATTACACCACTTTTAGAACTTTGACTTTATTTCTATCACCCCAATGATTGGAACATGAGATGGATTATTATCAGAGCTTTGTTGGTTGTTGAGAAGAGTGTTGGTGTATGAAAATGAGGCAAAATGAGGCTCTATTTATAGGCGAAGGATGACTGGCCAGGCACTGGAATACACCGCACTTGAAGAAAAGGTCGACGGACTTCACACTGAATATCAGCGATCTGGGAGATAAACAACGGCGACCTTCAGATGATTTCTTGGAGCCAAAGGGTCATTAATAGAGCTTGAAGGTCGGTGGACTTTAGATATAAGATCGCCGCACTTTACTTGATTTGACTTAGATTGTGTAGTACTATATTCGTCCCCGTAACCGACGCACTTTAGATATAAGCTCGGCGCTCTTTTCTCTTGAAATAGGCTTTATCATAAGATTATCTTGAATTTGTATATTTTGCCTTGGTTCTTGAAGATCTTTGTCTAGAGGACCTGAAATGTATTTCCATGCAATTAAGTATCGAAAGTCCTTATAAATCATATAAAAACTAACAAATAACGCTATATAAAATATGTATAATTCGAGCGTCATCAGGCACACTGTATACATCCGAAATATATTGGTGACTACCAACTTTAGTTCGGATTAGTATTTTACCTTTTTCTTTCACTGGTGCCTTTTATTCGTCTACAAAGGTGACGGCCTTTACTTATCTCCGTCTTCACGAACAAGTCTTCTTCACTCGTCATATGTTTACTTGCAGTGGAATCTATATTCTATGGATCTATCATCTCTTCTTGTTTGTCATGTCTTGCCATTAGCAAAGTAAGCTCATCTATTTTTTACCTCCACAAGATTAGCTTTTTCGTCCACCTGTTTTGCGCTAGTACACTCATTGGCATAATGACCATATTTGCAATAATTGTAACATTGTTTTAGGGCTTACCTCTTCTTTAAGATTGAAAGCCTCTCCTACGACCTCTTATATATGCAGACCATTGGTTCTCATCTTATTTTTTGACATCTTCTCTTCTTCCTCCACGTCCTAGCCCTTGGAAAGTACCACGACCTCGAAAAGTACCACACTCTCGACCTTGCTCTTTTTCATGTAGAAAGTTCTTTTCTCTTTCTCTGAAAGAGATCTTTGAGTATAAAACTTGCTCCAAGGGTTATTTTCACCTTCTTTTCTTCAACTTCTTCATGGGTTTGTAAAGATCCCATAAGTTGATCAATGGTCATAGAGTCGATGTCTTTTGACTCCTCTATGGCCGCGACAATGTAATCAAAGCTTTGTGGCAAAGAGCGAAGAATCTTTTCTATCACCTTTGTGTGACTCAAGCTTTTACTATTTCTCTTCATTTCATTTGAAATGGTCCATACATGAGTGAAATAATCCGAAATGGTTTCGGATTCCTCCACTTGGAGTTTTTTGAACTCTCCTCTAAGAGTTTGAAGGCGTACATTTTTCTCCTTATCAATTCCATTAAAAGAATTTTGAAGGATTTCCCACGCTTCCTTTGAATCAATTGCATTTGCAACTTTCTTAAACATTGTATCATCAAGGGATTGATAGATAAGTGTAAGAGCCCTTTGATCAATTTCCTTGCTTTTAGCATTCCCCTTTTGGGCGGCACTCTGTTCCCAAGTTTTTGAAATGACAGAAAAGAAGAGAATGGTTAAAAATGGGCAGAAAAGAAGAGGAGATGAATGAAATTAAGTTTTTATATTATGTTCCCGAGTTAGGGAGAGAAAAGAAAAAAGAAAAAAGAGATAACATATGATTTTACAATTATACCCTTGATTATATATAAAAGTTATGTTTTATATTAGATCATTTAAGTAATTTTATTTATTTAAAACTTCCTAATATAACTTCTCTTCGAATCATCCCACTTTTAGGAAGAAAGTTTTGGAGAGAAGTTTAACCAAAATTACTCTCATTTTCTATTCTCTTCTCTCTTAAAAAAACTTAGGAACACTAATTTATTTTAATTTCTTCCCATTTCTTTTATCTTCTTTCAAAAATAAAACTCGGGAACGCATTAAGGAACTTTCATCATCAACTTTTCGACTATCTCCCGCACATCATGTGAGCCAAGTAACGCCTTCATCCGAATGCATCAACTACCATAGTTTTTTTTAGTAAGACGAGAAAATTGGAACGAGTTCATTACACTTGACATCTTGATCTTCTAGCTTTGGTACGAATTTGTTGAAAACACGAGCGCTATTTAAGCTTATATTTGATGAAGATGTTATAAGAAAATTTAGGAAGAGAGAAAAACTTATGAAACATTTACTTATTGAATTGCTTAACTTTGTTTGATTGCAAATGCATGTTCGTAACAATTATTTGTACTAGTTTACGGAAGATTCTAGAATCTAGATATTTTGCATTGATAATTACTTACATCATATGCTAATCTAGATACTTTCATCTAGATAATCTTAACCAGATATTTATGACATTATTTTAGATATTTCAAGTAGATATTTTTCATGATTTTTCTTCGGCACTCTAGAAGCTTCTTCGTCATAGATTCGGGTTTTTATAGATAGTCTAATCTTGACTAAATCAAATCAAGTTTACGGTCCAACAATATCAGCCGAACCATCATTATTTTTTGATATTAGGATTGTCATTTCTGCGTTTTTATGGGCCTTAAGTTTGCAAAAATCCCTAAATGTTCCACGTAATAAAGGCTATGTTATCAACAAGTTCTTAGTTAATAATTAAGTGACCAACAACTAATATCAGACTGTAACTTATTTTCTTTGTTTGCTTAGATATGCTAGTGTCATTGGTAAATCTTAAGGCCCAAAAAATCTGAAGGTCGTGTGCGGTTTAATTGCTCATAGACACCCTCTAGCTAGGACAGGATACTAGTGACATGTGGATATGTGATTCACATTATAAACCATGCAAGTTACTAAAAAAATACAAAAAATCTCTAAATTATGGGGAAAATCAATATAGGAACCTCAAATCATGAAAGGCGTGGCAGCTGAGGCAAAATGTGCATGATTTTTCGACACTCGTATGCTGATCATGGCCCCGTAACATCTCCCACATTAAAAGTGACAAGAGCCCTCCTACGCATTTTCCACGACAACATTCTACGTATATGACTTGCTAACGTATGATTTTTTCTAGGTTCCTGAATAAAGCCTGCATGATTCAGAATCCAAAAGACATAACACCAGAAGGTGATACTTCAAACCCATGGCATCTATGCACAGTTGAGCAAGTTGAGGAACTAAATTAAAATCACTAATCCGAGTTCTACCCATATGGTCATCTGGTCTCATAATGTCCATAAACACAAGCCAATCGACATTTCCAGTTCTCTAAGCAAAGACCATGGATCGACATCTAGGCTCATCAACTTTCCAAATTCCCGCAGCCTCTTTTTCCTTCTACGTACTCACTCTCAATCATATCAAAAATTCTATAAAAACAAATCCATCTTCAAGTTAAATTAAGAATGGGTATCGGTATCTTCATTTCCACAATAGCCGTTATAGTTTCTGCTATTGTTGAGCATTGTAGAAGAAAAAAAGCAATTGAACAAGGGCTCGTGATCAGTGGCGGACGCAGATATTGATCATAAGGTATGCACTTTCAGGAAAAATTGAAGAGGGTATGCACTTAGTGTTAAATTATCAAAAATCCATAAAGAAAAAACAAAATTTACCCTACGGATGCTTTTCAGAGGGTATGCACGTGCATACCCTCTACCTTATATATCCGCCATTGCTCGTGATAAACATGTCAGCAATGTGGCTTATTCCACAATACAGTTTACATGGATTAGGTGAGGGTTTTAGTATGATCGGGTAAAGTGAGTTTTATTACTCTGAATTCCCTAAAAGCATGTCAAGCATTGTAGCTTTACTTTTCATGCTCGGGATGGCTGTGGCTTGTTGGCGAGTGTAATACTAACCATGGTTGAGAAGTTATCAAGGGAAGCATGAATGAGGGGTGGATCACCACGAATATAAATTACAAGGGACGTGATGATTATTACTATTGGCTTCTAGTGGTTGTGAGTTTCATGAACTTGTTTGATTATGTTGTTCAGGGCTTACGGTCCTTGTGTAAAAGACAAGGTGAAAGACGAGGGCAGTGATGACACTAATGAAAATTTATGAAGAGCAAGTTCTTTAGTGTGCACGTAATGATCAAGGAAAAAAAAAGATAAGTTCTTGACTTACAAAACTGAATCTGTTTGTTTTGTTGAATTAAGTACAGAATTTCGTTTATTTGAAGTGAAGACAAGATTAATGAGAACCAAACTCTCAACGTACTAAATCAATGAGCACCTCTAATACTAATACTAATACACACTGAATATAATAAACCAGCATATAACTGAAACAAGTTTAAAGTTTGTGCATATCTTCTTTAATGTGATGACTAGTACAACAAAATCCTACATTGTAGATTAAGAAAACCATCTATAAATAACCATCTTGGTGGATCAGGAGCTTCAACCTCCCCTCATGAACTTGTTTCGAGCTTTTGGAATGCTGAAATCAGCTGGATTTCTATTAACGGAGCATACGAGAGTCTCACGGTTTTGTGCAACCCGTGCTATTCTGGCAGCCTTCTTCATGCAGAACTTTTTTTGAGCTTGAAAACCACTATCAGTTGTATCTTTCAAGTGCTCGTTCAATTGAACTGAACAAAAAACTTCTTCTAGCTTTTCGTCCTTAAACTTATTTTGTTTTTCAGCATAAAGTACTGGATTTTTTGTTGCGGTTTTAAATGGTGTTGAATGATCTCGGATCTTTTTCTTGACACAAGCACAAGCCGTATTTATCTTAAGCTCACGTAGGATTTGTTCACTGGCTGAAGGATTCTCTTCATTAAAATGACGAGCCAATAGCATCACAGCCGCCATTTCAGAATCTTCATTTCCTGTTTCTTTAGCTTCAATATTATTAACTTCGGTGATTTTGTTAATTTCCTGACTGCTGGGTAGCCGAATATTCTGAAAAAATACGTTGACCATTCAATAAGCGACATCAAAAGTAAAATAAAATTATAAATCAAAGAGAATACCTTCATACACTTTGCCATCGCTTGTGTATCTATACCATCAGTTCCAATCATTTTCTTCGAGTAATTTCCGGGACCAGCACTTAGTTTATTTTCAACTGAGTCTTTACTTTCATGCTTTGACTTTTTAACCTTGTTAACTCTTGGTCCCACAGCTTTAGTTAACTTCCTCTTCTTGTTTAATGTCGAATCATTAACTTTAACACCCTTTAGTTGGTGTTTCTTAAAAAACCTGTCCAAAGTGAGGTTATCATCTGACTCATCTTCAATTTCTGCAGTGAACCTACTATTAACGTTTTCAGGATTTATAGCGTCACGGCATCCACGTAATTCACTTGCAGGATCCTTTACCACATCAGATACCAAACGGTACTTCCTAGGTTTCCTTCGTGGCAGGTCTACATCTGACTCTTCGTTATCAACATCCACATTAGTCCCAATTATAGAACTTTCAGTGACACTGGTTTTGTGTTGGCATTGACCATTATTCACCTTGCTAGAAATCAACCCCAAGGACCCATCGCTTATACCTTTTCCCGTAATCTTATTGTCTCCTAAGGATTCACTCATATCTGTAATACAAAAAAAATATTCAAACTTAAACGAATCCAAAGCATAAGAAAACACAAAAGTCATACCAGTTGTAGGTTCAGGTTGATCCTCATATTCATCAGAGATTTCTACTTTGGTTGCTGTCAAAAGACCAAAAATGAGTACTGCATATCAGCATTGACTAACATAGAAGTTTCACAGTGAATTATAATTCATCACTTACAGTTAGGAGCTACTGTATGTTCTGGTGTATCATCTGAGCCATTAATATCAGCGGGATTGTTTAGATCAGACAGAACTGTCGACTTTGTAGACTGGTATGAAGCAAAACCTTCGAAGTTGTCAGGATCACCCAATGATCCAAAAGGCCAACATTTTTTCGGATCTTTCTTGCGCATTTCAGCAACATACTCACTGCTTTTAGAAACAAAATAGTGATTAATGGAAATTCATATGAATGCAAGATTGAATGATGGTATAGTTACCTCAAATTCACACATACCGAATAGAAAAATTGATGAATTCACTTGTTTCAGTACTTTCTTCTTTGTTTAGATCAATGTCCATTGAGAGCAAGTAGATTAACAGCTCACATCGATGTGCTGATCTGCCAAACATCATATCAGTTTCTATGAACTTGAACAAATCTTGCACAAGTTATCAGTCCAAATTGACTATCATTTTTTAGCAATTATTGGAAATTCTTATAAGTATATAAAAAAGCTAAAGACGTCTCAGCAAGATCAGATAAGAATCGAGGAGCATCTTCTAACACATTGTAAAGAATACGTTTGTACTAATGTACTTAGTATTGATCAACTTTAAAAATTGATAAAGATAACTAGTAATCGCAAATCATAATATCTGAAAGTACACAATGAACATAAACAAGCAATCATGCACACAACACACGGGCATGCAATGATACCGCATTTCCAGATAGGGGTAAACATGGTCAACTAGGTAGGTATTGTTGTATCGCTACTTAAAAAAATATTGTACAGCTAGTGCATCCCTTATATTTTAGTCAATATCATGATCAACAAGACATGTTTCACATTTTGTAAGTCTGAAAGAAGCAACTAGGTTTAATTAGTAGATCTAATGGTGCCTACGATCATCTGTGATTAGAAAAATGCGCTAGTATTCCTTCCAGGCAAAAGCTTCTCTTAATAAATTCAAAGAGGCATAAAGAACGCTAGACTCATTGATAACACGCTACCTAATAAACATTAAAGTTCATTCACACCTTCTCTAATGTACGTAACAAACAACATAGCTATGGAATGAATGATAACCACGAATTAAAACCGTATCACATTATCAAAGCACATGAAATTATACAAAGTTATAGGCCACTTTTACAAGTTTCCTGAATGTTACCCTACATAAAATCACACTGTCACACAATATGTTAGCTCAAAAACAAACTTCACTACCCCATCTACCAAATAAAAGGACTTACCAAAAGTAACTATAGATCAAAACTAATTGCAAGAGCACAAATTGAGATTCAAAATCAATTCAACAACTTTCTATTCACAAAACTAGAACCACATAATCATATCATATGCATATATATAACCTAATTAATACTTATAAAGACAATCTTACTAAAATTAGCAAGGCCAGGAACTTTAGCATAGTATTTGAGTTATGGAACTTAACCCTAATTAAAGGTGAAAACTTATAAAAAAACAATTAACTAATACAGATAAGCACATAACAATAAATAGATTCATGATAAAATTGATATAAGGCCAAATATAAAGCACACCATAACCATATATAGCAAGAAACAATACAGAAACTCAGTAAAAAGTGAATCTTGATGTATATAACAAGGAAAGAAAACTTGCCTCATATATTAGACAGTTGATAAAGTTCTTGATGGGTTTTGTAAAGAATGAAACTAGATTAAAAACCCATAAAGGATCTTGAAATCTGATGAAGTTTAGCTGAAAAAAGATGGAAGTATTGTGGGATGTGTTTGGAAATTGTGGTGAATATTTTAGTGAGAGAAAACCCTTGAGATGGTTTAGGTTTAGAGAGAGAAGTACAAGAGTGGAGTGTGTATTTAAAAAAGTTCTTTTAAAAAAGGAGAGAGAGTATATAAATGTTGTATGTATTGTGAATGAGAAATGTTTGGATAATTAAGCAAGTTGTTAAACATGTTATGTTAAAGAGAAATGTATAAAAAAATTGCTAAACATAAGATGTGGAATAAAGTACAAGATTGAGATGTATTGTATGTTTTTTCTTTTTACTTTGAGAAAAAAAATGTTGAAGAAAATCTAAGTGTTAAAGATTGGCTAGTTTCACTAAGACCCCCATGGTTTCTTGTTTTGACTGACATTTAAGTGATATATATACGAGGTCTTTCTGGTGTTTTGTAATAGATTTTTTATGGGCAAGTTAACTATAAAACGTCGAATTGAATGACTTTAACTAACTCAGATTCATGTCCTCGCACGGCAGGTACTACAACAACTGAGACTCGTCATGTTTTAATTATAGCATCTTGAATTTTACGAAGTTAGTTGCACTTCATAAGATTTACAACATTATTTGTATAAAACTATAAATAGCTTTTAGATTGGTTTTCATATTAAAAGAGCGTGGACATAAATCTAAAAATGAATTCGCATGCTTACCAAAATCTGTTATACTTGATTTTTATGTAGTTCTGAGACTATACGATACTCTTATCAAATAATATATGTACATCTTATAATCAGTGGCGAAGCTAGAAAATTTTCAGTGGGGGTTGGGATTTATTTTTTCTTCCTAACGCTATTTTTCGGGTAATATGTTCGGGTCGGTGATTCGATTCGGGTCGGGTCAAAAATTAAATACTATTATTATAAAAAAAAAAAAAAAGTTTCAATCACTAAAAAACTAAACATTTGTCCAACACAACTAAACATTAAAAATGAGACTAACCAAACGGCTGGTATCTAGTTCAATTCATTGAAGAAATTAGAGTTCAGCCTTTCGACTTTTAAGATCCTTGAATTCTTCAATTATGGACTCCGCATCAAACTTGTTAGCAATTTCTTTTTCTATGTAAAGCACCATACTGTTTGCTAGATTTTGATCTGACATCTTATTACGTAGGCGATTCTTGAATCTCTTCATTGCCGAAAATCCCCTTTCTGTTGTTGCAGTCGAAACCGGAAGTGTCAAGAGTAGCCGACACACTCTTTCAACCAAATCGTACATGCTATTATAACCGGTTCGCTTGTTGAACCTTTTTGACGTTTACTCTCTTGAATTTCATCATCAATTCCTTCTACTTGTTGTTCTTCATTCTTTCTTCACCATAGTCACAATCTATAAATTTGTTCTACATCTACATAAATTGCAAAGAACTTCTACTAAATCCCTAATTTCTACTAAATCCTTAATTTCTACTAAATCCCTAAATAAAAGACAAGTAGATAATAGATTTAAAGACAACAAATCTGACCAGAAGGGCCGCTGAGCTGCGCCTATGCTTATAATAAGTTTTTGTCATACACCTTTCACATGTTTTCTACTTATCTTAATGCATACAATGTACGTGCTTGCTTGTAGTACATAAACTTCTTATATATAATTAAAAAAATTACATTATTTCATAACTATTTGGTTAAAATAATCTTATGTAGAAAGTAATTAGGCAAATCAGATTGCTCTATTTTAACACGTGATATGACAAAATCGAGCATTTTTATTGGACAATTAAAAAAAAAAAAAAAAAAAAAAAAAGTCAAGCTTTAATATTTAATGGAGAAAAAATATAAAAATATAAGTATCAAATTTGTGAAAACAAATTTTTTAAAAAATAAAAAAATAAAAACAAAAAACAAAAAAAAAAAAAAAAAACAAAACAGGGTAATAAAACATTAGTGGTTAAAATTTAAATAATTTATATATAAAATTAAAATAAGTTTTCATGTTTTTTAATAATTTTAGAAAATAAACAAATACCCTTTAAATTTTATATTTTAAAAATACAATGTATATGTTGTTTTAAAAAAATAACATGTATATGCACGAAATTATAAATATCAAAATGAAAACATGAGTTGTTGGGTCTCTTTACGCACACGCGTTCATGCAAACCATGAATGATATGAACAACAATTTTAGCAAGTGAGAAAAAATGATGAACATCAAGATATATGAGGTTGGGTTTGCTTGAGAACGACATAGAAATGCTAATAACACCATTGGATTTTTTTCAACTTTTCTAAATCATATTTATCAATGAATTAAAGATTTACAAAGAATAGCCTATGGAAAACTACCCCCAAGTTGACAGATTAAACTCTCCAAAATCAAACAACAAAAGATGCTAGCTGCTTTGCTGTTTCTAGGAGAAGAGGATTCTAACTATAATACTTTGTATTATTTTCTTTGTAGGAATCTATACTTAACTTGGTTCCAACTATGTGTTTATATAGGAGGGGAAACAGTGGTTGCATTTGGATTACATAGTAAGCTCTCCAATTGTTATAGATAGGCACATGCCTAGTAGACTAGTCTGAAGTGTACTTTTGGCTTTCCTGGTTTGACAACTTATAGTTCCAATGCCTGTTTCACGTATATCAATAAGTACTTGAACTTATCTTCCTAAAGAAACTTCTTGCCCATGCATTCAGAGGTTGTGGTTGAAATCCAGAATCAAGTCTTCAGAGTTAAAGAGACATTTTTCAGATCTCAGTGACCCTGGTGTTGCCTTTAGCTCCTTTTAAATCACTCCCTGACACCGCATCAGTTTCTGAGATGTTTTCTTTAGTTGGTCTTCGACTTCCCTGAAGCCACACGAGCGTTTGAGCTTTATACAACACTCACTGATTTCTTTATCAGTGTGTCATTTTTTGAATAATAATAATTAGAGATACATGTTCTCTAATAACTCTCACGGAGTATATCATTTCTAATAACTATCAAGTTCACTTTGATAGATATGAAATGACATTCTCTCTGATCATTATCATAGGCTTGATGCTCACTGACATTCAGAAAGTGAATTAGGCTATTTTATGTTTAAATAGTTGTCAGAGACAATTGGGTCATTTTTTCAGACCCAATAATCTCCTCCTATTTAAATATACAAATAGACTAATTATCAGTAGTAAGTGAGCATAACGGTTTCTTCTTACTTACTGATTTTACATCAGAAAATATAAATATATTACAATTTATTTGGATATCTCTGATGTTACAGCAAGGAAAAATAACAATTTAGTTATTTTCTAAGTCCTCATTGTTGCTGAATATCTTACAGACCCTTATATTTTGATCTTTCTTTGTCGAAGATCGCGGGTCAATTGTGGTTCAACACTTTAATAGTATTAGGCTATTCTAAGTAAATCAGAGACTGTAGGGTCAACATTTCCTATCTATCAGTCTCCTAACGTTTAAGTATGAGAATAGGCTAAAATGAATATTTGTAAGTGAGCAGGTTTGTTTCATCATACAACTATATTACAACAAAGAATAAGAATAAAGACAATGTGGCTCGATTCTTTGTTGTTGGTGTTTTCAAGAGAAGTTTCTTATATGTCAAGGACTATCTTGGTTAACTGACAATTCCAGATGAGCTTGTTGAACATTCCCTGAAGATATCTCCTCGGATGCTCCCTTCTTCAATTTACTTCTGGTGCTACAATTCTGCATTAATGCTTCATGCTTCTTTATCTTCCTTGGTTGCTCATGAGAGTAACCATAACACACTTATGGCTTGTGTGTCTTAGAACACATACTATCACAATTTTGGACCGTTCAGAAGTTTTCAAGATGAAAAAATTTACTTAGGACAAATTGTCCGAGTAAACTTGCTTTCTAAACAGTGAAATTTGGAAGGAAATTATACTTTGTAGTGTGGTTGAATGAGCTAGAAAAGAAGCATTTGGAGCTTTTTGCTATACGAGTGAGTATAGAGATACTCAATCATATAGACAACAAGCAAGATGAAGATCTGGAGAGAACAAGTTTAGTGGGGTCTTTGTTTTAGGATCAGGTTTGAATGGTATATGCCAATATTCAAACCCGTTTGATGTTATTAGCGATCAATCAAGAACGGATCTGGATTAAGAAAAACCCACCTGCTCTAATAGCACTTGTTGGGTCCGCTTGTGCACACGCATTCATGCAAACCATGGATGATATGAACAACAGTTTTAGCAAGTGAGAAAAACTGATGAACATCAACATATATGAAGTTGGGTTTGCTTGAGAACGACACGGACATGCTAATAACACCATTGAAATTTTTTCAACATTTCTAAATCTTATTATCAATGAATCAAAGATTTACAAGGAATAGCCTACGTAAAACTACCCTAGCGTTGACAGATTAAACTCTCCAAAATCAATCAACAAAAGACTGCTAGCTGCTTTGTTGTATCTAGGAGAGGAAGATTCTAACCATTATACTTTATATTATTTTCTTTGTGGGAATCTCTACTTAACTTGGTTCCAACTGAGTGTCTATATAAGAGGGAAATCAGTGGTTACATTTGGATTGCATAGTAAGTTTTCCACTTGCAGATAGCCACTTGTCTAATAGGCTAGTCTGAAGCGTACTTTCGGCTTTCCTGATTTGACAACTCATAATTCTAATGTTTGTTTCATGTATACTGATAAGTACTTGAACTTATCTTCCTAAAGAAGTTTCCCGCCCATGCATACAGAGGTTGTGGTTGAAATCCAGAATCAAGTCTTCAAAGTCAAAGAGACATTTGTCAGATTTCAGTGACCCTGGTGTTGCCTTTAACTCCTTTTAAATCACTCCCTGACACCACATCAGTTTGTGAGATGTTTCCTTAAGTTGGTATTCGACTTCCCTGAAGCCATACAGGCATGTGAGCTTTATACAACACTTAATGATTTCTTTGTCAGTGAGTCATCTTCTGAATAATAATCAGAGAGACATGTTCTCTGATAACTCTTAGGGAGTATATCACTTCTGATAACTATCAGGTTCACTTTGATAGTTATGAAGTGACATTCTCTTTAATCGTTATCAGAGGCTTGATGCTCACCGACCTTCAGAAGGTGAATTAGGATATTTTATGTTTAAATACTTGTCAGAGACAATTGGGTCATTTTTTTAAGGCCAAACATGAGTTATTGTGCATTATAAATACACGAGGTTGTATGCATACGAACAACTCATGTTATTCCTCTTTATGAGTTTAAATAAGGATATCTGAAGAAAAAAAAATGCTATATGCATTTAATAAGGACTTGTTTTATTCCTTTTTATAAGTTTAACCCATGTGTTCATGGGTTTGAAAATTAAATACAGCTAAATTATTATTAACGGGAATATAAATATCAAATGTAAACCTTGGTTACTGGGATACGAAAATAAATATACGCGATTATACTTATAACGACTTATTTAATTCCTGTTTAGAGTTTATATAAGAATAAAATCATTTCTAAAAACTTTATATTTGAACTTTATCAGTGGTCATCATGTGCTATTATACTCGCATATTGTATACAACATGATATCAATAGCTAAATTTAAATAACAACAACATCAAGCTCAACACCCATGTCAGTTAAATAAAGTTAAATTTTTCATCTAACAAAAAACTTCACAAAACATTACTCGATATTAATACATAATAAAATGTAAAAACTCGTCCATAATTATTAGTTGTACTTATATCACAATTACAAATAGGCCTAAGCATCGGTCCCGGACTGACCAAGACCAAGATCAAATTAGCCCAAAAGCCGAGACTGAGGACCGGACCGAATGTGGTCGGTCCGGTCCCGTCTCATTCGATCTGTCGGTCAGTCCGGTGCAACAAGGCAAAATAGTCGGTTTGTGGTCCGGTCCAGACCAGACCAGACCGAACCGGCCAAGACCGATACCGAATTAGCCCAAAAGCCGAGACTGAGGACCGGATCGAATGTGGTCGGTCCGGTCCGGTCTCGGTCGATCCAGTCCGTTTGGGTGGTTTGGTCAACCCTAATTACAAAACATTAAACACGAAAAAATTGTTACGGAGTATATGTCAGAATAAGAATTTACGACCGGACACTAGCGATTCAAATTTAACTTTTGCATATAATTACATCATGGTAGTATGCCTTTATTTGATGATCGAACATTTAAATTTAGTTATTGATAATATATATTTTGGACGTATTAGTTCTACACTACAATCGGTTTAGGAACATTGTTTGCTTCTTGAAGGTAGTTAGATTCACGCCGTGAATCTGCTAAGAACAAACACCGTTAGTCTTACTGGCAGGGGATCCCACGATTAACTGCAAGTGTGAGAATAAGTATATGTTTGAGAGGATTAAAGAGTTGAGAGAGTATATTTCAAACGCCTGAGTGTAAAAAACTTGAGTCAAAATGGTCTAATGCTTGATATTTGTTAAAAAGGATTTTTGTCGTTTTTCTTGGATCATGGGCTCGGATCCCGCTATTTTTCACGAATAATAGCGTGACTGCCTCGAACTTGGTACCTTAACCTTTGATATGAGAGCTATCTTGTTTCCACGTGTGCCTTTCAGCCGCCTTTGGGAGTCGTGTTGCCGCTGGCCGAGTCATTTTGTCCATATATGAAAAGATTTTGTCCACACTCATTTCTTAAAATATATTCATTTCTTCTCAGGTTAAGTCACGTAATTCGTTACTTGGAGCTTACTCATCTTTATGGAGACATTATCAAGGAGTGCTTGGTCCGGGTTTATGCATTTGCCCCGACTGTCGGTCTCTCCTTCCAGATTCAACTCCACTTTACTCTTCACCCTGCCCCGCCTCTTCAAATGCCCCGTCCCGGTTGGGACTTGCATTCGGTAGCTAGGCGTGGTATTTTTTGCTTCTATATGGCGGATTCCACCCTATACGTTATCAATGATGTTTCAACCAATCAATTTTGAACCCAATTATAACGTTTAAAATTAGTTCTTCAATGACGGGATCTATGCTCTCTATAGATTAACTGTAAGTATACGCAGTACTCCCTCCGTCCCATATTTTTGCCCACATTTTATTTTTGGGTTGTCCCAAGTTAATTGTCCACTTTTAAAAATAGATACGGAATATAGATTAAGTTTACTATATTAACATTACTTGAGGTTATTATTACAAGCTTTAAAGAAGTTTTAAATTAATTGTTAAAGGTAAACCTGTTTTTTGTTCAAAAAAAAATAAGAAATAGAAAGTTGTAATGATGATGTTTTTCTTAAATTGTGTATTTTTTGTATGTGGGCAATTATTTTGAGACGGAAGGAGTAAATAATATGTAATTTAAAACCATAAGTGGAAATGTGAATAGGCCGCGTGACACTAAGAAATTGGTCTTCTAACTTCTTAGCATAGATGATGGCTAGAAATTTTGAATCCAAAATTTGCTTGGATATGTCGTGAAAATACATCAAACCTTATCGTTAACATATCAAAATCGATTTCTTGAGTACTACCATCTTGTTGAAACTCTTCTAGTTAACTTGATTTAGTTTCTTGATGTGTCATGTGTGTGGTGATACAGATATATAGATGTCTTTTGATTGAAGCATGTTGTCCAACAAACTAAAATACTAACATAAGTATTTGTGTCTTTTTATCAAGTAGGGAAAACTTAGAGGATCTAAGTTGATACAACTCAAACGTTTGCTGGTTTTGTGTCGTCATAGATCCACCAACGAGCAAATTAAAAGTGGGTTCTAAATCTAATCCTTAATTTCTGCCAAACATTTGACCTTAAAACCTAATGTTATCTTTTCATTTATCATTAGGGATTACCACCTTTTAATCTCATTACCGGCCAGTATTATGCATCTTTCTGCACTTTCCACTTATGGAAATAACGTATGATATTACCATTTCATGTCATGATGGCGTAAAGAACAAAGACGTAACGTTATTAATAGTGGCCTAGTGGGTTATTTAGTCATACACGAACGTACACTTTTTGTTCAATTTTATGAATCTATCTTACAGATCATCATCAACGTATTAATGTGAATATTATGAAACTTAACTATATATCGCGCCAGTATCAGATCTAAACCTATAAGCATCTGCATGTTATAGATGGTGAATCTGTTAAAACCATAGGTTACTTCAAATATGTTTTTATAAAAACTTAAAAGGTTACTGTATTTTAGGTGGCTTTTCTTGCATTGTCGAAGAATAAGAACTTGAACAAAATGTTTCTTGTTTTTAACCACAAGGATCTTACAACATATCATTTTCTAGTTGTATCGATGCGTTACAAACAAAACTAAGTACACTAGTAATTGTAACATTAGCAAATTGCCATTATGTATGTACCGAGAAGAGGCTTTATGTGTACTGCATATTGTTGTTCGTGTATTACTCATAAATTACGAAGGTTAAGTTAATGAGCAAAATCATAAATAGTACTGGAGTACTGGACTAGTTAAGAAGTAATAAGTTGAAATAACTGTTGTGTTTATTGAAGAATGAAATGGTACAGATAAGTTAGTTATATATAGCAAAGCATTGTATTGAACTAGAATTTGAAAAGGAGAGAAATAAAAACATACCCACTGGGGGTACACCATGAATGCAAGTCTTGGACCACCATATATGCTACCTAACCAATTTACAGACACAAGTATCTCTACACAGATATATGTCTATCCATATATCTTGCTAAAACATTTTTATTAGATAAGGGAGAGTAATTACCATAAAGTTGGATATTAACATATAACTGAAGATTACTTATGTCTAACATATGTGTATGCATATGTTCATGTGTAAGTATATGTAATTTGTGTATATATTATTACTTTGAGTATAGTTAGTGATATATATATTGGTTTAAGATGACGGAATTACTGTATAAGTTTTTCATCATCAATTGGCTGAATGATATATGCTTAATATGTCACGAGCACATTTTATCGCTGCTTATCTTTTGCCTTTGGAATTGTCATGTGTTCACACGTACCTCGATCTAATAGTATGTCTATGATTTAGGCCTACAAATCATTTTCATTGTAACGATGTTTTGGAATTACAAAGGAACTAGTAACCACCATAAAATGTACGTGTTTGGAATTTTCAGCCAGCTATAAAAATAATTCGTTATCGCTCACCAATGTTCTTGGAAGAATATAAGGTTTGATCCCAACATAGAAGTATTCAAATGTTCAGTCCCCAAGTAAAATGTTCAAATGTAAGCCATCTTCGATTAGTATTTTAACATTTGGTGACCTACAAAATGTATATATTCTGTTACATATATAATACAGTAGGATATTTTGTTTGCATTAACAACAAAAAGATACCAGCTTTGTTAATTGTCGTGAATCTGAAAACCGATTTAATCTCAATAACCCACAGTTTGATATACCAAATGAAAATTTTAAACCGGATTTCATAAAACGAAACAAATTATGCGCCTGAATCCAAAAAAAAAATTAAAAAAAAAAAAAAAAAAAAAAAAAAAAAAAAAAGGACCAAAAAACCGAACTTGTTAATAGTTTACTGAGCTAGTTTCCTAAATCCGCCACTGATAGGCAAAATATGTCAAGTTACTAGTTGATTTGAAATGATATTAAACACAAGTTTTACAGCTTATGTAATGGTGTATAGCATTACTATAGTATCCTGTTGAGGGTGGTTGCTCTCTTGTGCTCCAATACCGTCTGCCACTACATGCCTATGCTTTGCTTCACTACTTTATTTGTTCCAAAAAGTACTTGATGTATTATTTCTCACACCATGTAATTTCAAATTCATTCCAAGTTGCGAAAAAAAACCCTGACCCCGCCCTTTTTGGGTGCCGACTGACCATTCCACAAGAACCTAGCCCATGCAATGAGCACGTGTTAAATGACCTTTAGTCAAGAGTTAAGATTGAACCCATGGCTTATTTTCTTACCGTTGCTCTTTAAGGCAATGAAAAGCTCATTTCGAGCCTGATATATTCAACCCATATTTCAGTTTATTCATTGAACAAAAAAAACATGTTCTCAAATTCTTGGCATAGTACAACTAAAATGGTAATCTTAAGGAGACAAAAGGATATGTGCTCGAATGAAAAACCAGAAGAAAAATATATTAATCATCTTCTATTATTCCGCATATTTAATCAAATGAAGTTACAAAATAGATAGGAAGCCATGAAAAGGCTCTCAAACTCATATCACAAATCATTAGTATCATGGATAGACAAGATCTTCACCACGGGAAAAAGAAGGGTAAAATAGTATTTCTCCAGTAAAAGTATATAGTATTTCGGCTACAAGATTTAGGTGGCACCAACAGATGAACCAGCAACCTGAATCTACAGAAGACACAAATATCGGGCAAATCAGAAAGATATACAAAATTAATTCACACTTTTTGCTAGTGATGTTCAATTTCAATGCTTAGTTTTCAAAACAGATACCTTATTTACAAGAATGTTTACTTGTTCTCTATACATCTCCTTCAAGTCCACGATATCAGCCCGAAGTTCTTCAAGCTACACAAAACAAAAATTTCACAATATGGGTCATGTATGGGTAATGGGTCAGATTGCGTTTGATCTCAAATGGGTCACATGTACCTCCTCATCCCGTTCACCCATCAACTCCAATGCAGCAGAGTGCCTTTGTCTTAATGAGTCCAGCTCTGCCTTCAGGCCAGGCAGCTGCGACACTTCTGACCGTAATTTTTCACACTGCACAAAATTCATACTCAGCAATGAGATTTTATTTGTGCCACCTGTCATAAAGTTTTGTTTAACAGCTGATCAGGAAATGTACCTCTGCAGTCATTTTAACCAACTCTTCAGCAAGAGAGTCTCGAATGGATTCCATGGACGCCTAGAATTAAATAAAGAATGTTATCATTGAAAAAAATGGATATTGTTTGTTTTGCTAAAAAGGTTATTAGCTTTATTAAAAAAAATAATACTCCGTAATAAATAAAAATAAATAAATAAATAAAGGACGTGTGTACCAGTCTAGACATATAAGAAGCAAGTTCACCCTCCTTTTGTCGAAGAGCAGCTTCATATGCATTTGGTGTTTTACTTTTTAGATGGTACGAACTCAAAGCAGGTTCTCCGGGATTTTGCCTTTCTGACAAAGTATCTGACGAGTCCAAAGATGCCTGAAGGTAAAAACTTTCTTCCATACTACTCACACTGCTAGCATTCGAGAGTCTACGAGCCAAACCTGCACAAGTGCACATGAAAGTCAGTGATAAACAAAATACACACAAGATAGATGAGAAAAATATGTAAAAATTAAGTATTAGTAGAAACTTTACCATTCTCAAATGAGGACTTTGTTTTAGCTATTGAATTCTGCTCAGGAACAGCAGAAGACTCGAGGTGAGCTGCTTTTTCTAATTCCAAACGTGCAGCTTTTTCACGTTCTAAATCCTGTAATTATCATGAACATAATTATATTGCTTTAACTATATAATAAAAATATTGATAAAAACAGAAACAATACCTGCTGCAGCAGTTCACGGTGAGTCAATGCCTCGTGAAGCTCTTGCTTATGTTTCTGTTTGAGCTCCTGTATCTCTTCTTGAAGCTGATTCACCCGACCTTCATGAGTATCAGCCTCCTCTTTTAGTGCCAAAAAATCCTGCCTACTTTCTGATGCTCTTTGTCTTTCCTTTTCAAGGGACTTCGATAGTTGTGTTTGCTCGGTCCTCAGACACGATATCTGAGCTTCAAGAACGTTTACGCGGGATAATGTTTGTGATAATCGTTCATTAACAGCCCGCTCTCTTTCCTCAGCTCCTGCAGCTTTTGCCTCTGCTTCCTGTGAAACTAAATATCAGCAAAAAAGGGACCACAAAAGGACGAACAGTGACATCAAGATATAAGCTTTTATATGTAAGAGCGGACCTGAAGCCGTGAGTTTAGTGATCTCTCCACAGCATTCCAAGCTTCTGCCTTTCTAGCAGTTGTTTCCTTTTAAAAAAAAGGGGGAGTTTAGTAAACCACACAAGCAAGTGCAAAATAATGTCTAAAAGGAAACATACCTGAATAGCCTCGATCTGCCTAAGAAGAGGCCTAGTAGATTCAGGAACTTGTGTAACCAATTCTTCGCACCGACGCTCACTTGCCTGAAGACCAATGAATATCAGAAGATGTCGAACAAAGGAGTCAAAAAAAAAAAAAAAAAAATTATAGAAGTACACACTTGGTATCGTTTTTGAAGGTCCTCAATGTCTCTCCTTAGCATATCTTCTCTAAAAACTGCCTGCAGTGCCCCAAAAAAATAAACTTAGCAAATTCGCAAAGGTAAAAAAGGATTTATATATTTTTTATTTGTTACATATTATTAATGTACAGTGACTGATAAAAAGAAAAATGAAAAAGTACATTGGTATTTTATGCAAATTACCAAAAATATGAAAAATGAATCCTGTTTAGAAATGCAAACCTGTTGCTCCTTTCTGCTAAGAGTTTGCCTTAATTCTTCTAAAGTTTGGATGAGCATAACTTCACGTTCCGTTGCTTCCTTGAGGCGACCCTCCAGTTCAATTCTGGCTTCATCATTTGCCCGTGACTCTGCTAATGCTTCAGCTTCTTTGGCTGCAGTTAATGCGTTTGTATAGAATTCTTTCTGTGCTGCAAGTTCAGCCTGGTTTTTCTCAATCGTTTCTTGAAGCAGCTTCTCTGTAGCCGCCTTATCTGTCTTTAAACTCTCTGCCTTGCTCTCTTCAACCTGACAATTTGTTCGAATGATAAATACAAGAAACACCAAACCAGTAAAACAAACCCCATATACTTGTGGGATGTTTATTCATTTTGTCACACTTTTACCTGTAGCTTTGTTTCCAGTCCCTTTTTCTCTTCTTCAAACTCTCTGATCTAACATTCACCAATACAAAACAAAAAAGGAAACATTAAGCATAAGACCATATAAAGTAAGCGCTTTGGGTTCTAAAGGAAAGCCGGCAGGTTAATTAAATTTCAACCTGTGCACGTAGTTTCCTAATTTTTGATTCTTGAGCAGCTTGTTTCTTTGAGAGCTCCTCGCCTAAATGAATAAAAAGTTAAAATTTGCTAAAGTATTTATGTAACCGTAGTCCATAACTTGTATTCAATCATTACCTTCTGCCATAACTTGGGTGATGATTTCATCTTTTTCTTTCAGAAGAGCGGCGGCGTCACTCTTTTTATTTTGCTCTCTGCGTAGGGTATCTCTTTCCCTCGTGAGAGCGTAAACCTGGATTAAAGTAGTTGCAAGTTTAGTCATGGATATAGTATACGTAACCTTTAAACAAATTTCAGAATATACAAGCAGTTTACTTTTCTTTCAAGAGTTGAGACTTTTTGATGATACTCTTCTCGTATGGACTCGACTTCAGCTTCGTTTGATTTTCTCTGTTGCATAATGAGTAAGAATCAGATATCGAAAACTTCTTAATGTAATTATGCATAATTACATGCATATATACAAATAGATTGATAATTTCTTTTCAATAACCATTTAGTTGAAATCCAAAAGTTTACTTTGACAAGTATGAACTTGTACCTACCATTTGATCCTCAAGCAAAGACTTCAGCTGCTCATTCTCGTTCATCAGCTTTGCAATTTCATCTGCTTTTGCCTGGTAAGACAGTTTAACTTTAAATTTGGATACCAATAAGAAAGAATATATTTTAAGTCAACTGGAAGATCAATCAAACAAACTTAGATCCCAATACTAGCAATTAGTTGATCACAGTGGTTTATAAGATACAGAAAAATAGCTAACGGATAATCTATTACATATTTTTCAGATTGAGGCCACCCACTACGGAAACTACTTTATAGGCCACAAGGTATATAGCCAGTTTCATTTATACCAATTTTTCTGATAAAAAATATGCTAGATACATTTTCTGAATTTTTTACTAGTCGATAATTTTGTACTTTATAATTATCAAGGGTATTTTGTTTTTTCGAAACTTTAAGGTTAACTTCATCATTCAGCCTGTTTTAGCTGGATGTGGTATAGAAAAACAAGATACAGATGTGAGTGGCCGAAATAGTAGTGTGATCTTAGGTAAAAAAGTTTAATAGTTGGGTGCCCTCCTTATATCCCAACAATTAACAACGACGGAAGTTTTATACTAGATCAGACCTGAGTCCCCTAAAGTGGAAACTATCAGTAACCATGTTTCTAAGTTTGGCCTAGTATATTAGTACATCAAAAGATAGAAAAATATCAAGAGCTAATGTTTACGTACCTGAGCTTGTCTAGCAGCTCCTAGAAGTGCAGTTTCCATTGATTTCATCTCCTTCTTCACCTTCTCTAGCTCAACCACTGAATCTGAACTTTCTGACACACTTTTTCCTGGACTCGACCGTTCTTTTACGTCAGCTTGATGTTCACTTGAATTTGTGTTACCTTCATTTGAAACCATCTGAGAAACATCATCTAAAACTTGTATACTCGGTTTTGCTTCTTCACCAGTCACCTCCGGTGGCACATCTACTCCCTCAACTGCGGAAAGTTTCTGCATAGTCTCTTCTTCTTGTCTCTTTGGTTCATCTGCAATATCAGTCTTTTGCAAATCAAGAGGGGGTTCTACCTCATCTGGCCCATGTGCAGTACGTGCAACTTGATCTTCAGAACTTAATATTGACTCGCGTTCTGTTGCCTTATGGTCAGGAACCTCAGAAACCTCTAATTGCTCAGCATGATCAGCAGTTGGTTCTGCATGCAAACCAGTCTCCGCTTCACTTTGTACCATAGAAGTGATAATCACCTCTTCAGATTTATCATTATCTGTTACAATAGGCTTTTCAGCAATACTTTCTTCTACTTCAGGAAGCGCAAGTTTTGTCTCCAAAGGACCATCAGCAATCTCATTTGCTTGTTCATTAATAATAGTACTTGTTTCAACCGACTTATCATCTGCTACCACTGAAGCTAAATTATCTACTTCAGGTTTTAAAGTTTCAACATTTGACTCTTCAGGGTCACCGGTAGCATTAGCATCGTTGTCAGCTTCAACCACTTTATTTTCCCGAGAAGATTCAGCCTTTTCAGACTTGGCATCGTCATTCTCATCATCATCATCGTCCTCATTTTTCTGACCTATAAAGGACATTAAATCCGTAGACCATAGCCCTGAAGCTGCTAGTAAACGACCAATTAATACACATACTCAAATGTAACATCATCAAAGAAAAGGATGCAAATTCAACCCCTCTTGGGGAAAAAAAGCAATTCTTTATTATAGATCACAAACCTTTTGACTCAAAACCAATATGGACTAAACGATTCTTGACATTTGGGCATTGTGTTCAGAAAGAAATTATGTGGTACCAAATAATCAGAATTGGATAAACTTTTTAAACCGAATGTATAGCGTGAAAATACAAATTATGTAAGCATTAGGTTTTAGAACAAATTATGTGACATCAAATCATCAAGATTAGATAATCCGTTGTAACGAAATGGGCATGCCTCTTCTATTTAAAGTTATGATAACAAGAATAATCTGCTATTTGGCTGTTTCGTACCTGCTTTACTTGTACAATGATCCCTAGATAGTCACATTTCCTACTAAACAAGCTACAAGTGGCAAACAGGGCTCACGGTTTTCCAAAAAGTGTGGTTGTAGCATTTCCTTAAGATTAGTCTAGGGGACGGGATGTAAATGCAGTCAATGAGGGATTTCCCTAATCGATTTCTACGATGTCAGATTATCAGGCAATCACTTTGAAATAGCAATGCCAACAAACCACAATGTTCAATATCATCATGCATTATTTATACGAAGCGAGTCAAATGTGTGTTGACATTACAACGAAACGAGTCAAGCAAGTAAAAGTAGTAAGATCTAGCTAAAATACACCTATGAAAAGCAACTAATTACCATATTTTGATTAGTTACGAAAACACTCCTAGGCCCTAAGGGGATGTAACGATAACGAGCCGATAACACTCTTAGGGGGTGTTTGGATTAGCTTCTTTTGTGGGCTTATAAGCTTCTTGAAATTCGGAAAAGCCAATAAGCTCACTTTTTTCAGCGTGTGAGCTTCACCTTATGGCTTATGCCCATAAGTTGAAGTTAATTAGCTCATAAGCTGAAAAAAGTGAGCTTATCGGCTTTTCAAAATTTCAATAAAGCTGATCAGCCAACAAAAGAAGCTAATCCAAACACCCCCTAAGAGTGTTATCGGCTCGTTCAAATCAAAATACTATGCAGCACTTAAAATGAGTAAACTTGTTGTAACAATATCGGGCGAAACAATGTAGCTAAAAAACGAAACAAGTTAAAGCAAAAAAAAAAGAAAAAAAAAAAACCTTGAGAAGTAATAGAAGAAGAGGCGGCACCGTCAGGGTTACTATTAGTGTCTCCTTCAATACCAAGAGCATTGTCGAAATTCTTTTCGATAGATTTAACACCCTCGCTAATCTTACTAACAGCCTCAGAGAAATCCGGAAAGTTCCCTAGCGAAACCTTCCCACTAAACCAAGCCATTTATTTTATAAACTTATAAAAAACACGATCAGTATCACATAGATCTAAAGGTTTATTTTATAAATCTGAGTTGATTTGTGACAAGATCAGATTTTAGTTCGGGAAAAAAAAGGAGATGAATATATGTAAAACCACGGTGACGAGATCGCACACTGTAAAAATTGAAAATTGATTAAAAGGTTTTTAATTAGTAAAAATATTGGGAAATTTTAATAATAAGATGATGTAAAGATCTGTTTGATCTCAGTGTCTGTATGAATGGAAATTTGATGGTGATAGAAGGGCGATTGGAAGAGCAGAAAAAATATACTAGTTGGTCATTATCAGTCAGCATATAAATATGACCTCAAGAAAACTAGTGTTTGTTAAGAAAGAAGGTAGAGGAATAAACAAAATGGGGATGTAGCTCAAATGGTAGAGCGCTCGCTTTGCATGCGAGAGGCACGGGGTTCGATCCCCCGCATCTCCACTTCTTTTTTTCTTCCTATAATTATTTATTTACTTTTTTTGTTTTTTTCATTTTTTTAAAACATAATATAGCTAGGTTTGGTCATTTGGAAATCTGCCTATGAGAAACAGCATATTTAGCAAGAGTCTAGAAACACATTTAGACCTCGCTTCGCTTAAAGTACAAACGCATGTCAATTGCACTCGGTTACAACCAGCTCAAGCTATGGTGACGTCAGATTTGTTGTTAAGTATTTCATTATTTTCATGTCGGCAGATATCGAAAATAACATCGAACTACATTTTACTTGTACTAGTAACATTAAAAACTGGCCCTATTAAAATACACTTTTTAATTAACTTATGTAGAGAATTGTCATCATCAACTCTATAAATACCGTAATAAATTGTCGAAAATTTATTTCGAACTCCTATGAGCAATTGTTAATCCGTTGTCTTATCATGAAGTATGGTGCTTTTCGGTCATTCAAAAGCATTAAAAGTGCTTTAAGTCTTTTTATTCACCGTAATTGAAATTATTCTTTACCTAGTGTTTGGTATATTGTAATGAAAAAGATCATTATAGTGTAACTAGTAATGTGATGATATGGTACCCGTGCGATGCATCGGCGGATACTCTGTGACTATATTTTCTGGTAATGTGATGATATGCGGTCATATTTTTTTAACGATTAATTTACAAATAACAATAATTTTAGGGTTGGATCAGTTGGAAAATCTCTTGCATCTTAACCTAGAGGTCAATGGTTCGATCCTCACTCCCTACAAAAGGCCAGAGGTCCTTTCATATCTTAGATATAACTGGAAGTAGCCTCTCTACCTTAGGTAGGGGTAGGCATAGTAAGGCGACCGACTTTTATTTTTATTTCAAAAAAATCCATCTTTTTTACACTATATATATCTCATACATTTTCATTTTTAATATACACTATTTACATGAACCAAATATCAAAATTAGCTCAAAATCAACTATACCTTAAAATAATATACGACTCAATTAGTAATTAGTTTAAAACTATTTTCAGCCTAAACAAACTTTAATCATCAATATCTATTAAGGCCCATGATTAAACTACCAAACAATTTGTGATATCATTTGGTCAGCCCAATTAACAACCAAAGTGTTATATAACCCAAATGTTAGAACTTATAAATACGTTTACAAAAAAAATTACCTCATTCCTGCCCTAATTTCCCTCACAAAAATATGCAGCCATGATTTGCAGCCACACAAACATCACGTACTCTTCCGTTCTTTCTTATCTTGATAACCGAACATAACCAACAATCTATTTTTGTAAGAAAATCAGACCCTTTTCTTGAATATCAAACGAAAACTCTCTCTAAGGTTTTATATTGTTTTGACCATGATGGTGGTTTTGAGATGGGGTTAGAACTGAGGTAGATGTAGATGTTGGGTTTTATTGTATTCTTTCTGTTCGTGGACCATATATGGAATAAGTTTGATTTTTGTTTTGGTTGGATTGATGATTGTTCTTTTCTTTTTTCGTTTTATCTTCGTTTTTGTTTTGATATGTAACGGTACATTTTTTTCTTCTTTTGTGGAATGCATTAATTGGTCGAGGGGTGACTGGTTTGTGAATTTTGGAGTCGTTCGACCTTCATCGATCTTGTGGTTGCAGTGGCGGCGACTCGGTCAGCGCAGGGGCGACTGGTCCTGTCGACCGACTACTGTGCCCAGCCTAATGGCTTTATTTTTAAGTACTTGGCTTAGTAGCTTGATTAGCTTGTACATTATGGTTAAATGATTGTATATTTTGGTGAATGAGTGAATTAATTAGTGTATTATCTATATGTGTTGAATAGATTGTTGATCTTAAAATCATTGTGCTTTACATACTTGTGATTTGTGTTTTATGACTTATATTTACTTAAAAGTTATTGTACATTGTGCTTAAATGGTTGTAATTTTTTGTAAATGAGTGTTTTTAATAGCATTAATGTTGTTTGGTAGAATTTTGGTCTTAAAATGACACCGCGTTATTTTTTGTTGTACAATATGCTTACTTTGTTGTAATTCTAAAAATTATGTGCTTTAAAGTGTTGTAAACCATGCATTATTTCGTGTAAATCTGAAAATTTTGGTGAGAGAGTGTTTCGTGCATTATATTTTTGGCAATAACTAAGTACATGAAATGACTCATTACATCAAGGTCATGTTTGGCAATAAATGTTAAGGAAGCGCTTAGGAGAGACAAGCGGTAAGCAGTAATCATTTAAATGAAAAGCTTGTTTGGGAGCATCTCTAATAGCGATTGAAACTATCCTAACCGCTCTCCAAAATGAAATGCTTCATGAACAAGCGTTCCACTACTGCTCCCAATATTTGTTAAGAAATTTACATATTTACCCTCAAATTATAATACATACAAATGAATGGTTATAGATAGTCGTACATACTACTTTTAAAACAATAATATATAACAATTATTTAACTTCTTAATAAATGGTTAAAATAAAATTTATGAGTTGATTTCATATCAAAGGACAAGATATCATAAATCACAACATGCACAATATGAAACACATCTCGCATATAACTTATAGCTAGCGTATAACGATGTTTATGTACTATTAAACATGTAAAAGTAATGAGTACCTTAAAAGTAATATCTTTAGGGCCCGTTTGGTTTGTAGATGGGTTTAGATTATGATTTAGGGCCCGTTTGGTATAGGGTATTTTGGTGGGTTGGACTCAAAGATAGTTAAATCCTTTGTTAGGTGTAGATTGGGGATGAGTTCAAACCCTCCAACTCTACCATGTACAAAACTCACCCCACCCCTTTACTTTTCTACACTTTTCATCATTTTGTGGGTCCATCCTACACTCTTCTCTCTTTCTCTCTCTCTTTATTTCTTTTTTCTTTTTATTATAAAATTATATTTTTAATTAAAAATTTTCTCTCTCCTTATTTAATTTAAACATATATTAAATCTAAATTCAAATCCAAATCCAAATTTTAATCCTAATCCAAATCCAAATCCTAAACCCATCTACAAACCAAACGGGCCCTTAGGGGGTTGGCAATAGGTGCGGGGAGGCACGGCACGGGGGGCTTCCCCTGCGGGAACACCGCCGCCGGTGACCTCCTACCGCACCGTAGGGAAGAATTGCGTGGAAGTTTACCGCATGGAGAGGGAAGAAAAAATAGACGTTGGAGATGATCACGTTGTCACATAAAATGATAAAAAGGAATCGCATGACATTTTTGTTGAACTGGGTTTTGATCTCTTGATACTCGACTTTAACATGGCTTTAATCTAACAAAATATGAGATGAATAACTTTTAAAAATCTGGAAAATGGAACCTAACTGATCTGGACCAGCATGCATGTTATTCGACTTTAACATGGCTTTAATCTAACCAAATGTGAGTTGTGTACAAGAATTGGAACGTGGGTGTGTATCTATTAATTAAGGCATGTAAATGGTGAAAAGAAAATGAGGCATGAAAACTAGAATAATACTAGGCGTGTTCATGGGTAAAGAAAGATATATAAAAGAGACGTGTGAGTTTGAGTATGTAAACGTGTATTTTACGTGTCAAAACCAATTTGTTGTGTCATGTATGTGTGTGTATATATATATATATATATGTAAATTTTAATAGAATTTAAAAAAGAAAAAAAAAAAGAAAAAAAAAAGTGAGTGATGTGATGCCAACAAAAAGTGAGTGAGCGAAGGGAAAAGTGGGAGGGTGATGTGGCATAAGGGGATTGGTTGTTTGTAAGTGAAGGGTGATGGAGTGAATGATGCATTGCCAAGCCCCTTAGATTTGAATGTAAAGTTGTAAATTAGGATTTAGATTTGATGTAGGAGAGAGAAAATAATATTTAATAACATTAATTATTGTATATAATAATTTTGTAATAAAAATATTATTATTAAAAATAAACATACAGATAAATGAGAGTAGAGTTGTAAGTGAGGCTCACAAAAAACATAAATATTTATCAAACCTAACCATTCCCCTCTACTTTTGAAAAGTATGGGACCATTGTGGTTGAATCTCACTTTTAAACCTTATAAACTCAACCAAACATTTGATTTGCATTTATTAAATCCAAAACTCAAGCAAATCCCACATACCAAACGGGCCCTTATTATTTGTTGAATCAATTTTTTGTTTTTAATATATATGTGCCTTTTTTCGTAATTTTACACTTTATAATTACAACTACTGTTGTGTTATCAAACATGTTTTTTTAAACAAACATTTACTGCTTACTGCTACTGCTTACTGCTACGTGTCGTCAAACATACCCCAAATATCATAATTTTGATTAATTAGAGACCCCTTCATTTTTTTTTTATTCCATCTTATAATGAAATCAAAATTACATAAAAACCTATTTTTTAAATACTCATTATACTATGAAAGATATATAATAAATATGGTATTTTAGTTTTTTCTATCGATTACATTACATACCAACCAGACAATTAATAATAGCAATGAGTTATTTCATTACATCATTTATTCTATTACGTTATCTATTTCATTTCATGAGTTATATTGGATAGCAATTTTGGCACTTTTAAGTGTATATCTTCTAGGCTAAGAAAATTGTGATTATTCATTTAAAAATTTATTTCATATGGTGTTTCGTACATTATTTTGATATCTATGTTTTTATTATAACAAGGCGGCGGGCTTTTTTTTTTTTTTTTTTTTTTTTTTTTTTTTAGATTTCAAATTTGGTATATATTTTTGGGTATTGTAACGGTTTTTGATGATGGTTTAAAAATCGGATTTTTAGTTAACCTCATCGAGTCATCAGGTACCGGTTCGATTGCCGGATCAACATGGTTTTTCATTTAATTTTTTTTAGCTGGTCAAGTAATGTTTGAACTGATATTGTGTTTTTTATGCGGTTTTTTTATAGAACAATTTTTGCGTTTATAAATGTTGTATATTAGAGTTCCACGAAATAGACAACTGCTACAATTTGAGATAAGTTATATTGTCGTGTATATATTTGTTTAATATTAGACACATGTATATGTATGTTTTATTTGAATATCTAAACTTAACGCAGACAGAAGGGATAAGACGTTGAGCTACTTACTTGGGCCACAGACGGGCTAAAATAATGGATAGTTTATGGAAAGATTCTTCGAATATTCTTTCGGAGATTGATTTATATATAGAATATTACTAATTGAGATTAAGTTTGAGCTTGAGCTCATTAAATCAAAGTTCATAGTAGTTTTCTAAACTGGCATTTATGCATCATATCTAATCAGACAGCTAAACGCGTTTGAGCAATAGCAAGTCTTGGAATGGGTGACTTGCTTGAAAGTCATCATTTTGCACTATGTTTTAAGAAACCACCATCAAAGTGGTATAATAGTTAAGCGTATTTATGTGGTCACGTGAAGTCTTAAAATGCACGGTGTTGTATGTTATCGAGCTCGTTATGGTGCATCTTTGGCACTAATGGCGTTGCCAACTGCACTGGGTTTTTTTGCGTCACCATAGGCGCCTCGGCATCCTGATAACGACAATGTTGTGTGTGTGCACGCATGCGTTTTCTAAAGTGGTGGTTTTTTGGTTGCGTGTTATAGAAATTGTAGGGTAAAAGATGACATATTGTCCTAGGCGGTCGATTAATCGGCACCTAGACACCAGGTAGTGGGGCCCAAATTAGCCTAGTCAGCTTATTAGTCGGATTGGTAAAAAATGATCAACATACTGATTAATAGGATAAAAATTGACCAAATCGGTCAATATGGCTCAACTTTTTTCAAAAATTAAAATATAGTTTTTTTTTTCTTAATATACCTTGCATTTTTCACAAAATCAGCCGACACAATCGTTCAAACATGCATAGAGTGGTGATTTTAACACAAAATGTGAAGGTATACTCGTTATTATTATTTATTTATTTAACAAAGGTAAAATAGAATAAAAAATGAAGGTTATTTACGAGAAGATAGCACAAAAGAAGGAACCTGCTAGGACATGCTATGTTTGGCTAGGGCTTTTATGGGGCTTATGCTTTTAAAATAAGCCGGCTAATTAAATAAGTCTCGTTTGTCATGGAGCTTATGAAAAAGCTTATAAAATAATTCGGCTATACACTTTAGCCCTATAAAAGAGGCTAAAAACTTTAGCCCGAGGCTTTTGAAGAATAAATTATTTATTTACTTACAAAAATATCTAATATATACAAAAACTCATTTAAATATGTATTTTTAGTAATTTTGCAAGAATAAGCCCCAGCTCTAGCTCATTTGCCAAACAATTTTATAAAAATACAAATTTTAATTTCGGCTAGCTCCAGCCCCAACCCAAGCCCCAGCCCCAGCCCCAGCCCCAACCCCAACCCATTTCGCCAAACATACCCTAAGTAATCCAACTTTTGCCTAGGAAACAAAACATCAAAATAGATTATTTTAACTGCAAATTTTTTACTCTAACTTTTTACCGTAGGATGTTTGCATATACGGCAAGTATAATCAACGGCCACAAAACCACCTCACCCCACGTGTCACAATCCCACACTCACACCCACCATACCACCCCAAAACCCACACACACCAAATCCCAAAACACAAAAAAACCCAATCCTAAATAACCATTATCATCATCCTCATTCTCTTATCCAACAGAGACACAAAAACACAATGTCTCTCCTCACCAATTTCAAATCCCTCACACTCTCAACCCCCTTCCTCCACGCCCCCATCAAACACTCCAATGCCCCCAATGCCCCCACTCGCCCCAACTACCTCCCCCCAATTCGCGCCATGAGGTCACTCCAAGGGCGCGTAATCAACACCATAAACGACAAAACAGTGAACGTGGAAGTGACACGTTTAGCACCACATCCAAAGTACAAAAGAAGGGTTAGGAAGAAGAAGAAGTTCCAAGCACATGACCCTGAGAACCAGTTTCAAGTTGGGGATATTGTTCAGTTGGAGAAATGTAAGCCTATTAGTAAGAAGAAGACTTTTTTGGCTATCCCTGTGCCGAAACGAAATGTTTCGAAAAAGGAACAGGAGATTGGGATTCCTTTGGAATCGGAATCTAGTCCTGACCAGGCTTAGGTTATGTTTTTAAGGTTTGTTGTAATGTTTTTTTGTTTTGTTGAATGTTGTTGTTATGGATGTAATTTGAGTACTTGGGAATCAAGTTGTTTTGTTTAATTGTCATGTGTTTGATGAAATGCAATATAGAGATGAACTTATATATGCCGGAATGTTTCAAAATAAGCCATAAATCGGCTATATAAGCTGAAACAAACACCCCCTTATAAATTCCTTATGATTATTAGCTTTTAGCGTTGGTGTTTAGATTTAGAATATAATGCTTGCTTACGCATGAATGTTTAGCTCTTGCATTCTGTTTGAATGATCCTATTCTATACGCTTGATAAAAGAGTTTAGTTTTTATATAATTTTACGTTTTAGGATTATAGCTACACAACTATGAACTATGTATCAAAAGTTTCTATAAAGTAAATTGCTATTGCTAGGTTTCTCAAACATGGATAAGTTGTGAGATACTGGATGAGCTGTTTGGATAAGTTCATCCAAACACCATAGTGACTTAATCAAGTTAAATACTCGGCAATAGTTATGTAATCTTGCATTAGTATCTGATTTTGTTTTGGTTGCATCTTCGAATGTGATTATGTATTTATGTTACAAATCAAGATCAGTGATTCTGCAATGTATGCCAACATCTTCTAAGGATATAGCAACGCACGTGTAGCTAATTACCAATGTAATTGGTTCAAAGTTCGTTCACTGTTCTCATTCAATCATAAATATGAAATAAAATGCATTACGACAATCAGTGTTTGTTCATGTTGCATCTGATGTGTAACAAAAGAATTATTCAAACCTTTAAAGGAAGTGCACTAGGATCACCATTTTTGCCTTTTTTCGCTACTTGTTTTTATGGTAATCCTTCCTCATTTCCTCAAGCGTTGGTCATAAAATGCAACTCAAATCAAAAGATATGCTGGTGCTTATCATGGACTGCTAACTCTAATTAAAACAAAATGCTAACCAAAGATAACCGTGATTCGTTGGAGACATAAACGGGTGGCAGTGTGGCACTTTTCATATTGGATCAGCAAGATTGGTTGGATTAGCCCACTCTTATGTAGGTAGGTTATGTATTTACTTATTTACCTTTGTTCAATTGCTCTACATAAGGGAAATTGAAATTTAGTTACTTTTTTTTTTTTTTTTTTTTTTTTTTTTTTTTTTTTTTTTTTTGGCTACTTGAACCATAAGCCGCACTATATTATACTTGGCTAACCTCCTTACAAGAGAGGATGGACATGTCAAGCTTTGAGGGTCAATGAGTGAAAACTGATAAGTTCTGTCAACCATCATTTTCGAGTGAGTATTACACCAAGAATTGACAAGCGTTTAGTTTTACGAGTTGTCCATGACTTTGGTGACCTTGATCATGAAACATGTAATAGCAAGTAAATTATGTTTTAAGTTATCTTTTAAAAGGTCATCATGAGCTTCTATAGGATCACAAATGATTGAAAAAGGCCTTCTATAATGGCAATTGATAAGGTTTTTTAAGTGGTATGTTTTGTATTGATCATGTGGATTTTGTTAAACTTCATCACCAAACTTGTCGTGGTCTTATAAGCCCGTTAGCAGGCGGCTGGCGGGGTTAAGGGGCAATGTCCGGGCCTAAACGGTATGCACCGTAGTGAGTTGGCAACATGTTTTCCCACACACCCCACACACCAACACTTTGTGTTTGCTTTGATTGTGTGCCAAAACTCTACAGATTTCATGTAACCCAAGGAAATAATAGGGGGTCGAAATACAACTTTCGGAACTGTATCGCTAACGCAATGCAAACTTTTGTCTAAGTCTAATTGATTAATACTAATCTCATAAACAAAATTTAACCAAAAATCTGAATATCGGTTATAAACAGTTGTGTAATTGCAGTTTTAACATCATTAACAAAATATGAAGTACAATAATAACCACTTAATTTTCACTCTGATTCATTTGAATACAACTTAAACATGAGTAAAATTTAAACTACCAAAAAACTATGTTAAATTAACAGAAGTCACAAAAAGATAACAGAGAAGATAGGCTTATCCACATGCAACCAATCTACAAACTCCTAATTGGGTGAACACCATATCTTTCCTACAAAATCAATATCCTACATGGCATCCTAACATCCATGCAACTAACTCAACATGACCCCACCACACCATCACTTGTGTCTTCCTTATACTTTGATCCATCAAACTTATTCACAACAACAATAACAATCACATTTACTAGAACTACAACTAGTTAAGCTTCTGTCTTTGTTTGGAGCAATGGCATCTCTTGCAACTTTTGCACCAACCACCACCTCCATTAAGGGACTTGCTGGCAGTTCAATCTCAGGAACCAAGCTTAACCTCAAGCCTGCTCGCCTTGGTGTCAAGTCCAACTCTTACAGGTACTAATACACCTAAGAAGGTGTTTGAGATTTCTTATTTTTGACTGTTTTTTTGCTTGTTGCATACTTTTGATATAAATAAGCCCTTTTGAATGTTTGTACAGAATATGTGCTTCTGTTTATTTGCTTGTAATGGTGAATTAAGCTGTTTTTAAGATGTAGAAGTGGCATTTCTAAGTGTTTAGATGAAGAAAAGTGCTTAAGTAGTGAAATAAACTGTTTTTAGTAACTAGTTGGAGACTGCTTACTTGCTTCTTGGATCAAATATTACATGTTTACCCCTTTGATAAACTAAGTTGTTTAGCCGAAAAACGTGCTCATCTAGTTATGTTTATTTGCTTACAACCATGTAATAAGTTGTTTTCACTAAGCAGTTTGAGATCGATTATTAGCATGTTTCAAACCATGGCCTAAATTTGCAAGTTAACCCTTGCTATGAAATAAGTTGTATAAGCTGTTTATATAAGCACTTTGAAAAACCCCTTAATTTGTTCTTAAATTTGAATTAGAAATGCCTTTTTTTTTTTTTTAAATTGTGTGTGTTCTGAATGATGTTTGAATGTATAGAGCTGGAGCTGTGGTGGCTAAATACGGTGACAAAAGTGTGTACTTCGATTTGGAAGATTTGGGCAACACCACTGGTCAATGGGATGTCTATGGTTCGGATGCTCCTTCACCTTACAACTCCCTCCAGGTATTGAACTTACTGCCTAAATGAATTCAAATATATAATGATGTCCCATTATGCAAATAGAGTAATGTTATGAGAAAAAAAAATTATCACTACTAGTTGCGGACGATTATGGGAGTGTTTGGCATTGCCTTTTGATTTATTGTGTCTTCAAGTCAGTTTCTAGTGTTGGCGCAATATAACTGGTTCTGATTTTTTATGGGCCAAGTAATCAATTTTCATTAGGAGTTGCTGCGGCAACAAAACTGAGTCTGAATATGTGACTATTTAGGGTCAATGGTCATTTTGCGTAATCAAATAGTTTGAAAAACACCTAATGACTCAAAAGTCTCAAACAACTGATATTTGATCATCACATCAATTAAACAGAAAAGCACACCTAAACAATTTCTCCTGCAACTTGTTTTGTTACAACCGATTATCTTATATGATTGTGATTATGTCTTATCACACAATCACTTTTAAAACGCAATGCCCAACATCTGAAAACTGAATCTTGAAAGTTTGCTAAAAATAGGAAATTATCAGTCGAAAAACTGTTGCACTTTTGAGTAGACTTTCCACAATTGACAAAGATTCTATAACCATTCTTTACTTGTTGCGTACTTGTATTGTACACTATCGATACGTGTAGTTATAATTGTACATTGTTGAATATCACTTTTTTATTAATGTACATCTTGATAAATTCGACTGCAGAGCAAGTTCTTCGAGACATTCGCTGCACCTTTCACCAAGAGAGGATTGCTACTCAAGTTCTTGATATTGGGAGGTGGTTCCACCCTTGCTTACTTCAGCTCGACCGCAACAGGTGACGTGTTGCCGATCGTTAAGGGCCCACAACAGAAACCAAAGCTTGGTCCACGTGGCAAAATCTAATCTGATCGACAACAACAACAAAATTTTTAGTATGTGTTAAATGTATCATTGCTACACCTTGTAAAGTATGTTTGGCTCTTAAATCCTACTTCAAGACCTTTATTTTTCATATATGAGTGCTACTTCTTTTAATATTTACCTGATGTTGATAACCGCACTGAATCTCTAATTGAGTTCATCTTTAAACTCCGTGAAGATGAAGATGGACTTTGCGTAAGAGCATCTGCATGTTGTATGTCTTCTATACGCGACAACACTTTGTGTGCCAAGCTTTCTAATATTCTTGAATAGCTCTCGAGAACAGCATGTCCCACATCCTGAAAAATCAAGAACAACAACAAAAGCATGAAACTTTTAGTAATCTTTAGACTAATTCGATGATACTCAAAACATTAAAATATTTATAAATAATTGAAAATCTTACTCGGTTGTGTTCAATTTTGCTGATTTCTAGTATGGTTTGAGGAATGCCAGGGTACCGTTGTTTAAGTATTAGTAACATGGTCTCTGCTCTATCTCCAAATTGTTCTCTCTTTTCCAAACTCACACCCGAACTCCAACTAGATTTTCCATCTTTGGCCGACATCTTAGCTGTCATCTTCCTTTTCCATATTACCACAGATGCCTCGATTCTGTTTTTGAGGTCAACAATTTTATGATCTGTAGTCAAATCCATAGTTGAAAGAAAATGATCCGGATCAAAATGCTCATCGGTTATACTCTTATAGATAAAGTCTCCTAGGCTTGCCCTTCCATTCTGCCACAATCAACCAAGAAACATATTTCATCGAGGTTCAGTTTTTTTCCATCAATATTCGTAAGAGTCTTTCATATTTTGATATAATTGCTAGAGAGGGAATTTTGACCCATTTACTCTTGAAGGGTTAGATTTTATGTCGAGTTTAAACTGGTCAAATGGGTCAAATGATGGCAATTCCGACCCATTTACTTATAAATTATTTATTGGGCAGATCTTGTTTGTAATTTGATGGGTCGAATGATATGAATGGTCAAATTGATTATAAGTTAACTAAATAGGTTGAACGGGTCAACCCGCCCCGTTTTATCATGTACATAGAATGACCCATTTTGACCCACCCATCTAGCTACCTTTATAAAATACCTTAGGAAGGGTCTCGGTATAGCTTTCAGGGACTTCCATCTCCATTAGAATTTGGGCGTTAATGGCGAGGGCTGCCTTAAGCACTTGATGAACCGAGTCTTTTTGAAACTGCAGCCATTTCCTTGCAGCGTCAGATAAACCATCCAGGGGAACCTTTGGTGTCGGTAACCACCATTTATCCTCTTCCCTCTTTTTCATGCTTTTTGCTTCTTTATCATTTTTAGATGCATAAGTAAACTCATGATCTCCTTTAAAGTTGTCTAGGCATTCCTGTTCACCCACACATTACATTTCAACACACATAAAAAGGTAACCATATCATGGATAAATGAGCTTATAATAACGTGTGTATCTTACAATGAGCATTGCATCAAGTTTCCTTAACGCAGGAATATTCATATGCAAGTCAATCCGTTGCCTTGTGACCATAACCTGTTCATATTGTACAAGTTAGCACTTCTTAATATATCGCACAAACATTCATTTGACCAAAATTACAGATAAAATCCCTATGTCCCTTTAATGTTAATGAACAAAGCATATGGATAGTAAAAATAGAAAGGGTACCTCCATGTCTACACCATTAGTATTTTGTTTCGTGGGCACAAATTCAACAATGTAATCGGTCACAGATAATAACCAATCCATTTCTCTCCGCCACCTTGCTTGTCTTTCAGGTGGCATTGGTTCTAATCTTGACTGTTCCCCAAAAACAGAAGCTGTATTCATTATATCAAGAATCAAACATAGTTCGTATGCATGAAAAAAAAAAAAAAAAAAGTTACATTTCATAAAATGGGAAGTACTATTATACCTGCTAGATTTGTAATGGCATTGGACAAAGCCATAGCTGACGAAACACCCTTTCCTCCCCCTGACATGTCCTCGCCTAAAAGCAATTTCCCAAACTTTTCCTTCATCATTTCCATTTCTGAAATTCGATATCAATTCACACTAATAATATCAATCAAAGCAATATACAAAAACAAAAATATTCGTCAAAAAATGGCATACCTGAGGATTTGTTGTCAATGGTTGTGGTGCATTCGTCACCTGATGATCCAGGGCTCTCATTTTGTTCTTCCTCGGCTGCTCGAACCATTTTGAATTCGAGCAGCGAGGTTTATATGATCAAATGGAAACAAAAGAAGTTACGAAATTGAACTTTTTTTTTCCGTGTATCGTGCAGAATTGAATGAAAAAAGAGGGAGAGGGATCCAACTCAAATGGTTTATCTTTGTTTTTATGGAATGGATATCTGCAGACAAAGATTTGAGGATTGTGGATATATGAAAATGGAGATAATTGTTAGCAACAGGATACAAAGATTGTGGTTTGCATGGAAAAAGGAAATTAAATTCTTAGTACGTAAACACATAGTACCTCAATATCACGTTTTTTTTTTTTTTTTTTTTTTTTTTTTTTTTTTTTTTTTTTTTTTTAACTTTGGTTTCCGACATTTTGACCTACTAATATACGGGGTTTGAACCTTACACCACACAAATTTAAACCGAGTAAACCCCTCGTTTTTCAGGAGGTTGGTGTGGCCACATCAAAGTTGTTGTTTGCATATGGCAAATTGAACTTGACGCGTCACATATTATAGTGATTTTAATCACAAGCCTTTTGCCACTAAGTCACCTTCAAATATGTTTTTGTTTGATTTTTGCCCTTGTGTATTTTCTTACACTTAGAAATTAAACTTAAGCATATAAGAAAAATTAGTACTAAAAAATACTCCCTCCGTCCCAAAATATTTGTCCTCATTTGACTTTTCAAAGTCTTAGTTTCTCAACTTTAATCTCAAATATTTTTGTATATGTTTTATAATACTTGATGAAAATTATATGAATTGATTGGTTTTTAAATGTTTTTTCATTGGTATAATTTTCATCAAGTATTATATAACACATACAAAAAGATTAAAGTTCAAAGTTGAGAAATTAAGACTTTAAAAAGTCAAATGAGGACGATAATTTTGGGACGGAGGGAGTAAGCATATAAAACGAAAGATATCAAAAACTTCTTGGAAAGCTTATATACCTGACTCATACCAAACCTGATATTGCTTATTTTGTTCATTGTCTTGCTCAATATATGCATTCACCTTTAAAGTCTCATTTGGCTTATGCTCTTAATGTTTTAAGATATTTGAAAGGTGCTCCAAATAAAGGTATAAGGTATAGTTATACCGCTAATGATAATTTGTTAGAAGGATACAGTGATGCTGACTAGGCTAAATGTTTAAAAACCAAAAAATCTGTCAGTGGTTACTATATCTTTTTCAATAAGTGTCTTATTTCATGAAAAAGTAAAAAACAAAACATTCTTTCTGAATCCTCAACAGAAGCAGAATAAAGATATATGTCTTCTGCTGCTGCCTGTGAGATCATATGGATTCAAAAATTATTAGCAGACTTGAATATAAATCTTACTCTTCGTGTAAATCTTTTTTGTGATAATAAGTCTGCATTACAGATCACTCTGAATCCAGTTTTCCATGAAAGGTCTAAACACTTTGAAATTGATGTACATTTTATCAGAGAGAAAATTGCAAAAGGAATTCTGAGTATTTGTTTGACAAACTGAAAATGTTTGATATCTTTGGTAAACAGATTAAGGGGGAATATTCAAATAAGTAGTGTTCATCTTTAATCTGTTTGTAATTTCTCATGTTCTTATTATTTTTTCTAGCATTTATTTTATTTTGTAGGAAACAAAGTTGAGGGTTTAAATCTGGACAAATGGAAGTTGATTTATGCTTGTGAAGGAAGCCATTTATAATGTGATAAGTTGATAGAAGACCAAGGACTAAAGTGGATATATTTTGGCTAATGAAGGAAGACTCTCTCCTAGGGTTTCATAACTTTGATCATATACGCTTTCTCTATCAAAAGCTTGTGTCTACTCTTTCTCAGTCTTGAACATCTTGATCTGTTTTCTCTTATTGTAATCGTTTGGTTAATATCTCTTTGATAATAATGTGATCTTGTATTCTTTTGGATATTGTTAAGTTGGTAATCTGTGCCAACTATTGTACTTTACGTTTGAATAAAGATTGTGGTTTAAGGTTTTAGTTATATCTTTGATACCATCGCACAACATTATACAAAGTCACAAACCGTGTTTTTACGGTGCCACAGGCGCACAACCCAAACAACATGTAACATACATGACAATTGGTTCTAGCTCACCAACTGCCATCAAGTTATTAGACGAAACTTGATCTCATTTAGACATAAGAAAACCAACAATTTCCTCTGTGTTTTCATTTAATTTTTGTGCTCGAATTAAAGTGTTTTCTTATCTTATCACGTTACAAATTTTGTATAACTCAATGTATTTGGAAAATGTTAAGTAATAGTACATGATTCAATAAATTATTCAAATGGCCAAATACCATTTAGTACCCCAAAAGCCAACATAACACATGAAATTTTAGGAAGAACGGTGACTTTAAAGTTTGAGGTTTTTTTTTTTTTTTTTTTTTTTTTTTTTTTTTTTTTTTTTTTTTTTTTTTTTTTTTGTGGTTGGAAAAAATTAATACACAGTTCTAGTAATTTGAAAACTAATTACAGTATCCAATGTTTTTTTCCGCACATTAAGAAAAAAAATAAATAAATAAAAAATAGTGAGATCGCAACTTATGTTTATTGGTGACCTAAAGTCACAACCGGTCACAAGAGATTGCCAATTTGTGGTCACTTGGTGACCTAAAGTCACAACCGATTGCCACATGTCAATTTGTGATTGGTTGAAAGGGGAGAATCGGTCGTGACCCCAACCCACAACTCACACCAAAGGTCACCAATAAACATAGTCTTACAACACATCGCTAGTCGACCACCGACCAATCATGTCTCCTCTTTTGGCTGTCAAGTTTAAAAAAATCTTGAATTTGATAATTGTAACTTTTTATTTGTTTAACACTTTAAGAATGTAGGTTTTTAACTGGTATTGAGGTTATCCAGTCGACATCATATTCTTGAATCGATTTATATAACTAGCAGGTCCCCGCGCGATGCAGCTGCAGGCACCCTGTAATTTAATTTTTTTGGCTAATAATTTAATTTATTTGTACGTTTTTTGGTAATATCTTTACTGATTAGTTTTCTATGGCAAAAGTTTGATGAAATTTTGCTTAGTTTGTATTATTTTATTTATTATTTATTTTACTTTTTTTGTTTAGTAGTTTGCTTGGTTTGTACAATATGTGAACCTATTTTAGTTTATTATATTCCTTTTGACAATAAATTTACAAATATCAAAAATTTCGTTTAGCTCGTGTCCTTTCGGGCTCGAGCGCGTTGGCTCGTGTCCGTTCGGGCTCGAGCCCGTTTGGCTCATTGCCCGTTCGGGTTTGAATATTTGTATAATATGCTTTATTATTTGTATTAGTGACATTTAATGCAGGAATTGTGTTTAAGTTGGTTGTACAATATGCTTGATAATTTGTATTTCTTATGTAAGGGGTGTTTTAATAAGTGTATTAATTGTATTTATTGACCAGTTAATTAATTGTATTTAATGTACATAATGATTTATTTGTTGTATTACTATTTAATGTTAGTATTAATTGTATGTTAAAATTAAATATGATGGAAATTTCTATAAGTAGCATTGGTTGTTATACTTATAGCTTTAAAAATTGTATTGCTTAATTTTAAGTATTTCTATTAATAGTAGGTCTTTCTCCATTATAAGATAGTTAGATAATGAATTGATTTTTATGTTGAAGAAATGTGCTTATGCATTATGGACATGTAATATTTTTGAAATCTTTTCACTCAAATGTTCCGACAAATTCCTGAAGTGGTTATTCATATTGGCATGTAATGTAATAGGAGTAGTATTAGTAGATTAATAATTAATTGTGTGACAACATTAGAGCACAAGGTGCAGCAACAAGCTTGTGCCTCCCCATTCGGGCCCCACCATGCCACATCACCAAAACACCTCAACTTCAACTAACCACAACAAACCCCCCTCACCAAACAACAAACCTCCACTTCCCCATTAGGGTCCCACCTCTTACACACTTATTTTTTTATTCATTTCATTAAATAAATTAAATTAATTTCACAAATACTTAAAAATAAAAAAACATACTACTTTTATTTCATAAAATAAAAAGTTACAATACGGAAGAAAAAAAATACGATACGAGGAAAAAAAAACACGCATACAATATGGAAAAATCCAAACGTTACTATTATCATTTATTCCTAAAACTTAACAAAACCAAACCTTTAAATAACTAATCCAAACCAACCCCCGATCAACATAAGCCCACCCAAATACTACCCAAGCCCAAAAGACCACCCCAGGCCCAACCTCCCACAAATATCACTCCCCCGTTTTAATATTAAACGGTCAAACAACCCCTTTTGACCACCTTCTTCACTCCCACTTGGCTGCAAAAACATTGTGTACTCCCACTTGGCTGCAAAAAGAAAACCTGGTGAATCCATAGTTAACCAAAGAAAAAAACACCTTTTTCTCACAAATAAACCAAACAAATCCAAACGTTAACCTGCAAAGTGTCAGAAAACTTGCTTCGCCGTGGCCACGACGAGTTAGCCAACGGCGAGCAACGGCGAGGCCCCTCCGGTGTGGCGGCGAGCAACGGCTCGCCGTTGGAGGTGCCACATCGGACGGCGAACCTCACTTCGTCGTCTGCACCTTGTGCTCTTAGGGTTATTCAAGTTGTCATGTAATCTTTGTTTTTGTAACTCTATTGTTGTTATTATGAAGTGGGTAGGCATACAAAAGAACACGTTTTTAAATAAAATAAAATTAATTTGTGAAAGCGGAATGAATGCAGGAAAAAGAAACGTACTATAATTTCAAGCCCAGATCGTTATATATACTATAATTTCAAAAGAAGAAAAAAAAAAAAACTTTTGTTGTAAATTAATTTTCAGGTAGTGTTTTTGAATTTGAAATTATTGACCACTGCACATATTTTCTTTCTTTTTTTTCTCTAATGTTCAAAGAAAGAAAAACATAAAGAAAAAAGAAAAAAACATTCGATGCTATATTTATTTTTCAAACTACTACGATCGTGTATTAAAATTTTCTAACCACAAGGGTCAAATAAAAAAACTCTCAAACGTTGAATGGACTACTAGAATTAGTGCAACCTTAGACTGAACGAAGCGGAGACAATTCCTCCGTGAGTGAGTGACTCACGATCGTGAGTTTCGAAACACATGCCAAACTCGCAAGTGACTTAAGCCAAATATTGCGTCCGTATCACCATATTGAAAGAAGTGAAAAAGTTGGATTTATAATTAAGTATTTTGTTTATGAGTGTATGGGAGTTATTTAGTAAGATATATTTTTATAAAAGTGAGTGAAAGTAATCAAAACGGATATATGATGAGTGAAAAAAAAATAATAAAAAAATAAAAATGACGGTGAGTGACTCACCACCATCACTTTTAGCCTTAAAAGTTAAAACCTCGTAAATACTCACATTTATTATACGATGAAAATCATTCACCCATCAAAGAAAAAAGCATTCGAGATTTGTGAAAAAAAAAAAAAAATGGGGACCAGCTACTGTTCTTTAGATTAATCAAAGAAAACATCTACTCGAGCATTTGAGATTTGTCAAAAAAGAATGGGGACCAGCACGGCACTGTACAAATTTGAGCGGATCTTTTTCCTTCATGCATAAAAGAAAACGTTGGGGACCTAAAGGTCGGGAGTGACGGTTGAACAAATCATTTTCATTAACATTAAGCTACAAATAAAAAATCAAGAAACACTTGAGTGGCTCGTTACACCAAAAAAGTTTTAAAGGTAACTTAAAGCTAGTTATAATAGAATCCTAGTAATTTGCCAACCCATTACTCATATATATTTTTTATCTTCATTGATCATGAAACCCATCGGTGTACTAATGATGTTCCCAATCAATTCTTACCTCGAACAACAACTCGACATGCATTTCAATCTCTTCCGCCTATGGAAATATCCTAACAAAAACTACGTCTTCAATAAGAACTCGAGTTACATTCAAGCCATTGTTAGTAGCTCAAATGTAAGTGTTCATCGACAATTGATCGATTCATTGCCACATCTAGAGATTGTGTCGAATTTTGGTGTTGGAATAGATAAGATGGATTTAGCGTATTGTAAGGAGAAAGGGATTAAGGTTACTAGTACGCGGTTAGACATGTCAGATGATGATGTGGCTGACACAACCCTTGGATTGATATTGGCGACAATGAGAAGGATTTGTGAGTGTGATCGGTTTGTTAGAAGCGGATTATGGAAGAATGGTGACTTCAAACTGACTACTAAGGTTCGATTTCTTCATGTTCCATTCATTCGTAATACGTCATATATATTGCTATATTGTCTCATTAATTGTTCAAACTTATATTGCTATCTAAATTTTAAATCGTCGTTCATGCATGCATGCATGAAGCTGTTTAATTATGGTCGATCAATCAATTCGACTCGTTCGAGAGTAAGATTCCAAAACATATCGATTAGGTTGTAAAAGCTAGGTATCAGTACAGTCAGTAGTGAATAGTCTTGCATGCGTAAGATCGATCTTGATCTAGATCCGTAGCTGCTTAATTTATTGACCCAATATATAATAATCCAACAGATAATTCATTTAAATATGTCAAGATTTGTAGCAATATCTTCATAGATCAACCAACTTAAATGCATCACATAATGAACATAATTTATATATTCGATTTTCTTCATTTTTTATTCTAAGAAGATACTTTCCCAATATATTATATGCAAAGATATTTGGTGATTGTATAGTCATGAAATATTTTGTGTGGCTGAGATTTTACTAATAATGAAAAGATTTTAATTTAAGCTCGATGACAGGTTAGGATTGTAGTGTCACTACAACAAATGGGTTAATTTTACACACTGATTAGAGCAAATCTCCACGTTTTCAAGTGTGGCAAAACTATAAGTACACGCATGAAAGTAGCGTGTCAAAACTTGGCGTCACAAAATGGTCTACACAATTGAGCGTGGAGAAAGTAGTTAATAGTGACACCTAAGAGGGTGGGGAATTGGATCAATTAGTCCACGCTTAACATGGTGGAAAAATTTCAAATTTGCACACCCTAAAAAGCGTGGCAAATGTTGAATCTACACGCTTTTAAATGTCACAAAATCACAAAATGGTGGAAAAGTTTCAAATGTGCACACTAAAAAGCGTGGCAAAACTTTTGAAAGTACACACTGTTAAATGTCACTATTTTGATAATTTTACATTAAAAAAAAAAAAAAAAAAAAAAAAAAAAAAAAAAAAAAAAATCTGCACAAATTCAAAAAAAATACAATTCTGCATATTCTGCTTCAATTCCGAATTTCTGCATATCAAATCTACATATCAATTCTGCATATTCTACACATACAAAAGATTTCATGATATAAAAGATTTCAAATCTGTAGCAAGCTTCGTCAATCTTTCGTCTTCAAAAAAATCTGCTAGCTTCGATCTTACGTCTTCAAGTATCCATTGCAAGCTTTGATGTTTTTTCTTCAAGAACCTCCTAAATAATGAAAAAGAAAAAATTATTGAGGTACAATGAATCATCTAGTCATTTTGTTTGAGGTACAACTCCACTAATTATGTGATAGGGATATGCCAAGTTCTATATGAAACTATATGAAGCAATTCAGAGCTGAATATTGTCTTCTAGTCAATCAACCCGCATTAATTCGCATAACTAAGAAATCTACTCGGGATTCATGTAGATCATGATCATAATATTATGCAATAAACATACAAGTTCTGTATGAAACTATAAAGATAAAACTGTCGAATGATAGTATAATATTCACATGTTAGTATGCATAACTAAGAACTCTGCTCAGAACACGAATCAATCAGTGCCCATGAGACTCAATCGACTTTGGATCCTTAAATCCCAAAGTAAGTAATGATTCAGCTTAAACTATTCTAAGAAGGATCAGAAATGGAGATGAGAATACCAGTACTTAAGAAGATAAAGCAGATTAGCAAAAGAAATAAAAAGAAACAAGTTGAGTAAGCAGATATTAGTAACAAATTAGCAATCAAATGAACTCCAAATCGCAAAGTAAACCAACTTAGAGTAAAACTAGACTACTAACTCCTTGTAAATCTGAAATCAAGTCCTAACAACTACTCTAGCTATCTAAAATTATGAATCAAAAAGGGTATTTGGGCTGTTTAGAGGACTGTTATGCAGCAGTTGCAGTAATGGGTACAAGAAGTGGGATAAATATGAGTGATTTGACTTGCAAAGTTAACTACCATGAATCACTCACATTACCTATCCTATTTGGGACTAAAGTGAGGCAGATGAAACATCTAATAACCCATAAACTAAAATCCTAATCTACCTATCTCTAAAACAGTTACAAAAATGGCCTTGTGCCAAACACCCCTTTACAGGGGTGTTATTGGATTTTCTAAAGTGAAAACATAATTTAGTGGTAAAACTTTGATAGAGACTTAAATTTTAAGCTAAATCTAAGCTAAAGAAGCATGAATGAACCATAAACAAGCATTGTAGTAAGCAAATAAGCATATTTTTTGTATTTTTGTAAGCATGGCATACGACATACAAGGTAAATAGTGTTTACTTAGACACATAGACCTGACTGGTAATTGACTAAACAATGGTTGGAACAGCTAACTTGGTCAGCAATTGCAAAAAATTACAATCAAACAAACAATAATGTTTAATTAAGACAGATTGCCACAAGAATATTTGACACTTATTTGACACAATATATAATACTCTATCTTTTTAAAGTGCTAACTATAATTGACATGTATTCTAAGTATACAGCTAACAGTAGACCAAATATATCACCACGCCTATTTTTCTTCTAAGTTGAGTACGAAAATCGTATTCTGTACAGGCATACACTGTAATCACGACAAACAGACTTCAGAAATTGGTATACATATTCACCTAGTTAAGTTACAATTCTTCATAGGTTAGTTGACTCAAATAGTCCTTTAAGTGGTCTGCATTATCGAATAACTGTCTCAAGCTTAGAGCTAATAGCCAGAACTGAAATCTGAAAACTCAACAAAACACCTAACCATTTCTGTTTTCTTTCTTCACTAAGTTCTCATCGAAATGTGGCCATAGGAGTATTATTGGTTCTCATCTAATTCATAACTTTCAAACCAGATTCTACATGTTTAAGTTCTTCCATGTGCTATATGCTCATTTGCCTAACACTAACAAAAGTTATTACACATAAGTTATGCACAACCTATGTTGTATACTTGCTGATATTTACAACATTTACTTAACTATCCAATGATCTCCCATACACACTAGTATATACTACATATATATAGTAGTAGATGTATTTTCCGTAATTGTCGACAGCCTTGCAGCCACTATATATGTTGACACAATTAGTGGCATAAACTGAGTTTACATCCTACACTTATGATTAAACATCAAACTATGAGGATTTGGAACCTCCTGTACAGTATTTACTTATGCCTCAAACTAAATATAGACTATTTTCACATGCATAGCTTAGTTTTCTGAGTATTAGAATAACCACATATTAGTCATATTACTACTTCCTCTTTTAACAATTAACTGATAAGGCTCACATATCAATTAATCCTACATATGTGCACTAGTAAGTTTTTCCATCTACTGACCTTACAACAGCAAAAAATATGCAGGGAGTATTATAGTTAAACACTTGGACCAAACTATTAGACGACGATTCCCTAGAGGAGGATTCACTTGGTAATGTTTTTCCATCTACTGACACATTTACCAACATCAAGTCACCTGAAACATACCAGGATATGCGGCCAAATAAACCATCTCAATCAACATAACTAACGGTATTGTGAATATCATCCCATCTAAGAGCAGTACTTATGTTAGCCCTAATGAATAAGCAAGCCTTCTCAGAAAAAATAAGCTTAAAAATCTAAGTCTAAGAGAAAGTATCAACTCTCTAAAGATGTAAATGGAAATCTCTATTATATCTCGAAAAGCTTCTGTCTACATTTCTCTGTGTTATCTCACAACAAACACTGAATTATGTTTAGCAAGGGTGATTATTTATTCAGATAGCAAGGTAACCAAATGCAAACATCTTAGTTCCTAAACCAGGATATCCAATTTATGAGCTTTGTGCAGCTAAACCAAATGCAAACGCTTACTGAAGCAATCATCAGATCTTTATTCACAGAAAAAACCTATTTTTTCAGCAATTTTGTCTTTAAATTATTCACAAAATGCTTCCTACTAAAGGTACACCTACGAGTCTATGACAAGATGCAAAGATGTGCAGTTGTGGTGAATTATTACTAGTCCTAATTCTAAGATATGAGCAACAGATTCACAAAAAATGAGTTACTTAAACTATGTTTATTACCTACTAACAACTATAACACAGAAATACTCACTAATCACGAGATAAGCAGATATCAAGCTACAATAAGCAATATTAAGCTAATACTATACTATTCAAAACTTAAAATAACAATTAGCATTTATCAAAAAACAGTCATAGCAATTTCTAAGCGCATATTACACACACATCATTATAACTCGCATTCAACAACATACTTCAAATTCAACAACAGACTTCAATTTCACATTATTATAACTCGCTGAAACGACTCCACAAGCTTGATTCAAATAATCAATTTCTAAGCGCATATTCAGATATTATACTTAAATAAACGCGTCTAAATTGTTTATACCTTAGCTGCTGCAACTGATTAACAAGCTCAAACCCTAGCTAATGCTGCAACAACTCAAATCCTAGCTTCCGATTAACAAGCTCTGCTGCAACAACTCAAACCCTAGCTTCCGATTAACAAGCTCTGCTGCAACACCTCAAACCCTAGCTTCCGATTAACAAGCTCTGCTGCAACACCTCAAATCCTAGCTTCCGATTAACAAGCTCTGCTGCAACACCTAGCTTCCGATTAACAAGCTCTGCAACTGATTAACGGAATTTAACAACTCTATTAACGGAATTTAACAACTGATTAACTGATTTGGGGATTTTGAAAAAGTGATAAAGTGATTTGGGGATTTTTATAAAATCGGAATTAACTGAATTGTTATAAAGCGATGGAATAGTTATTAAGTGATGGAATAGTGATTTGGATTTGGGGATTTTTATAAAAAGTGTATAAGAGGCTTTCTAAGGTGGATTTTTAATAGATGGGTATGAAGAAAAAAAAGCCACGCTTTCTAAGGTGGATTTTTTTCCCCTCAATTTTAGTATATCAATTTTGTCCACGCTATTTTATGTCACATTTTAAATTACACGTTTAAAAGCGTCAATAAATTTGACACGGTTATTTCCGTGTAAAAGAGCATAAAAAAAAGTCCACCCTTCACGAACCGTGGCAAAATAAACGTGACCATTTTCACTTTTTGTAGTAGTGTGTAGATGGTACACTAATGTGAGTTTAGCTGATTTGACCCATATATACCGGCCTGATGCTCGATGGCAGTGGTCAGGTGGCAATGCCCTTGCATCGGTATGAGATAAAACATTTGAGGCATTTTTTAAAAGCTTAAGTGATCGATTCTACCCATTGGGTACCGGTTCAGGCAAGGGGCAAGGGATCCGACTGTAGTGTCAGTTCAGCCAAGAGTTCCGGCCATTTGCTAGGAACATCACCCCTCTGAAACGCCAAAGGTCGCCATCCTTGCTCCACCCATGCTACTGGTGCTTGTTCGGAATAGGTATGGTGGCCATTCAAACAGCCACGATGGTGCCTATATAAAGGAGGATAGCCTGCAGTTTCTCATCATCCAAAATCCGAATATAAACATACAAAACCCTCTCTTTCAAGTAAACCCGGTTGCTACAAATAATATTGCTATAGAAATATTATTTGTAGTGTATAGAAATTCTCGATAACTCGGTAGTTCATCCGGATTATCACCTCTTCGTGTAGTGTTGATAATTACTACATACTATTGGGAGGCAATTTGTTGGTAAACCGGAACACGATTGTTTGAAAAAAAAAACGATAGGAGCGAAGTTGCTTTAAGAGCAAAGGGTAAGTTGACGGCGAGTTAAAATTTAACTTACTGCCACGTCAGCGTCACATCAGCTTTAACCTTTTCACCTTAACTCTTCACTTTCAACCACGGTAGCATAACTCACCTATAACTCACCTTTACTCAACCATAACACCAATTTACAAATTAACCCCTTAACTATTTCATTCGTTCAACAACCCAAATACTTCATTAATAACCTTAAAAATTACAATACAAAATAAAAAACCTTTCGAATTAAAAAACTACCACATAAAAAAAAAAAAAAGACTGCTACAAAAACATGTGGTGTAAAATGTAAACACCACAATACCACAGGGACCAAACTGCAAAATGAAAACATGTATCTTCTTCCCCACAAAAACACACTTGTACACACACGTTGAAAACACACACAAACACAAACACATCACAAACATATAACACACAAGAATCAGGGGCAAAAACGAGTTTTTTTTTTTTTTTTTTTTTTTTTTTTGTTTTTTATAATCTTAACGCAGTGTTAAACATTCAACATGGTGCGTTAACGTGCGTTTGACTTCGACACCCGGTAACGTTTAACGTGGTTTGATCCGGTACGTTATAACTTAACGTGGGGGGTCACATTATTTTACCCACTGCTCTAAGAACAAAAAGAACTCGCCTTGAAATAACAACCACTAATGATACACTTCGTTTTACAAAACCATTTTTCTAAACCTCATAATTAACAATATCTTTCTTCTCAGACACTTGATCATCAATCACTAAACGCATTTGCATATATGCAATGCAAAACTTTTCAAATTTTCATTGCTTTGGACGGCACTGACCAAGTGACCGTTGCCTTAGAATTCATAAATATCAAAATTTTTATTTCATCAAAATAGAATTTACATAGTGGTTTAAAGCAAACGGGCAACAAGCTGCGCGACTATCCCTTTTTTGAATTGCAAAGCTAACTCTTTTGACAACTACATTTGTGGATCTATGTGTCATAACATTACTGTTCATAACTCGTTGGACTCTGTTGAGTAGTTCCACCACCTCAGGTGCAAGGAAACCAAATGTATCAAACACGAAAGGAATAAACATATGTTGATTTTCAATGCATGCTTTCTCGTGTTTTGTCACCTTGCACGAGGCGGATTTCAAAGCGGCATGTCCTACTGTAAAACCCTGACTGCTCAACCCCACGAGAGGAGAAACCCCGGTCAGATCCAAACAAGCATGTTTCCCTCCAACCCTTCCAAAAATCAAAATGTCAGCCGGTCTCAATGTAGATCTTCCATCCGACGGGTCCGTCAAAAAGTTCACAGGCGCTTCTTTCTTGGCGGAAATCCCGGCACGCCTACATACATCAAAAAAGACGTCTCTAACAAAATCATGTATGTACTTGAAGCCCGGGAGCTCTTTACAATGAACCGCATGTTCCCCAAAGGAATCCAAACATGTCTTGCGACAAACAGGGTATATCTCATCAACCGGAAATAATGGAATCATAAGGCGATACTTAAGGATAATACGATATCCCACCGATGACATATGCTGACCTAGCCCGTATATGGGGATAGCTAATAAAAAATCTTGAGCATGTGGTGCGCGTAGACACTCAAAAACAGCTTTCTGTCTCACAGTCATGTCAAAATGAACTTCCATATCCTTGACCATTTCACTAAAAAAGGCACTCGCCAGTGTTTGTTGGGCTTTAGAGGGAACGGTGTGCTTATTAGTGAACCCATTAAAATCAAAGCTTGAAATCGTATCACGAAGACAATTCAGAGCAGAAACATAATCAACATCCATACCACATATGCCACTATCACGTAAGATGTGGTCTTGTAGCACCCAAGATTGTCATGTAAACATCGTCATTTATTCTTGTGCTTTTCATTGCATGTATTCTTGTGCGTCCACGAAAATATGAGATGACTTTTTCTAAGGAAAAAAGCTGAGATGATCACTCTGGCTTTACTATGTTCTCACGGCAAAACAGTTTAGATTTTAGACGAACGCAAACCTATGATCTTATTCGATATCATCTAAGATATGAAAAATGATAGATCCTTTTTCTAAACACTCCTTGGGCCACCCTCCAAGTTATATACTGTAATTTACAATCGCTGAGCGCTAATGATTTATCCTTGCTATGGAGTCCGAGATTTTACTTGCCAAGTAATGAAATATGACTCGATCTGGTGTTCCCTCATATCCAAAAAGAAGGGAATTAATATGTACACATAGCAATTTAATTGTTTATAGACTTTTATGCCCACCTCCTTATATTCAGTCCAAAATTTTACCTTCTCTAAACTTGCGGCAAGCTCTTCTTTTTTATTTTTTGCATGCCCGTACTAGCTTATTTCTCGATCACCTCCGTGTTCCATTGACATGCTAATGACCTCCCGATTTAATCGACGTCTTCAACTATATTGTAATGGCATTGGACAAAGCCATAGCTGACGAAACACCCTTTCCTCCACCCGACATGTCCTCGCTTAAAAGCAATTTCCCAAACTTTTCCTTCATCATTTCATTTTCTGAAATTCGATATCAATTCATGCCAATAATATCAATCAAAGCACTAAACAAAAATAAAAAATATTCATCAAAAAATGGCATACCTGAGGATTTGTTGTCATTGTTTGTGGTGCATTCGTCACCTGAAGATCCAGGGCTCTCGCTTTCTTCCTCCTCAGCTGCTCGAACCATTTTGAATTCGAGCAGCGAGGTTTATAGGATCAAATGGAAATTAACAAAACAAGTTAAGAGATTGAACTTTTATTTTCGTATATCGTGCAGAATTGAGTGAAAAAAGAGGAAGAGGGTTCCAACTCAAATGGTTTATCTTTGTTTTTATGGAATGGATATCTGCAGACAAAGATTTGAGGATACTGGATATATGAAAATGGAGATAATTGTTAGCAACAGGATACAAAGATTGTGGTTTGCATGGAAAAAGGAAATTAAATTCTAAGTACGTAAACATTATATCTCAATATCACATTTTTTAAATTTTATTTTAATTAACCATGTTTTCCGATATTTTGACCGACTAATATACGGGGTTTGAACCCTACACCACACAGATTCAAACCAAGTAAAGCTCTTACTTTAGAGGAGATTGGTGTTGACACATCAGAGTTGTTGTTTGCACCTGATACTAATTGGTATGATGATGTTAATCACAAGCCTTTTGCCACTAAGTCAACCATAAATGATGTTTTGTTTGATTTTTGGCCTTGTGTATTTTCTAACACTTAGAAATTAAACTTAAGCGTATAAGAAAAATCTTTTATATAATAAAACAAAACCCTTATTGAGAATTTTTCATTTTCAAAAAATGCATTCATACCTTATTTAGTAATAATTTTATTTTAAAAAAGAGTTATTTTCTTATTAGGTAATATTTTATATTTATCAATAACACAAGTAGAAGATAAATAAAAAAAATATAGATAAGATGCAATTAATAATAGGATTAAAATTTTTAAATAATTATCTTTAATAATAAAAAAAACTATAATTAAACATCATAAATCAAATAAAACAAAGATTAAATTATTTGTTTTTTAATAAATAAAAATACATGATTCAAAATTTTTTAAAAACAAGCGCGTGCGCGGGCATTATAACTAGTTAGTACTAAAAAATTAACATATATGTTCCCTTTTTAAGTTAAATTTTCTATAAAACGAAAAGTTATATATATGCATATGTTTATTCTCTTCGTGATTTTTTATTTTATTTTTAATCAAACTCATCTAAATAAATGGCGTAACTTTTAGAAACAAAAACAATCACTTTCTTCGTGTCTCTGAACTAATGCTCGGTTCTCAAGTTTTATAATAAAAAACATAAATAAATAATAAACATTTTTCGCCAAATTTTAAAAGAAATATTTTACTTTAAAATCGATCAAATCACTTTTTTTTCAGTTATTTCTTTTTCTTTTTCTCCTTAAGTAATTTATTTCACTTCATTTTCTTTACTTTCTTTCTGTAACTGATATTCGAGAAAATAGTGTAAAGAAATCAACTTACAATGACAAGTAATTTATTTATATAACAACAATTATCAACTTGGTTTTGTACTGTTCATAAACAGTACTACCAAATTTGGTAGTAATAAGCCCACAAATGTGTTAAAATAACAAATCACACTATAACTCTAAATCTTTTATATTCTAACTCCTTTAAAATCACTTCTTTTTCTGGGTAACAAGGATGAACAATATATTAATATCAAAACGATACACAAATCGAGGAAGGATTTAGACATGTCCAAACCTTAAAAAAAAAATAATAATAAAATAAAATAAATAATAATAATAATAATAATAATAAACTATAGCTAGAGGAGTGGGGCCTAGTTAGTATCTCGGCTCTCCACTAATCTCTTGTAAATCCTTTGATTTTATAATAAAGTGATGTTTATATAATAATAATAATAATAATAATAATAACAATAATAATAATAATAATAATAATAATATAGGGGGCATTTACATCTATATCCTTGCTAAAGTTCAAAATTACATCAATGTCCTTCTTACTTTTGTAATTACGTTAATATCATTCTCAAACTTTTGTAATTACATCATTATCCTTTTCAAACATTTAAATTCTTGTATATATATTCCAAAATCAAAATGTTTTTTCATCACTAGAGGCTAAAAAATATATATGAACAAATAAATAAATATGAATAATATGTTCTTTCATATATATACCCAAACTTTTGTAATTACGTCATTATGTTCTTTCATCAATCGAAGCCACAAAATATATATGAACAATATAATTATGATGAATATGAGAGATAAATACGAGATAAATAAATTATTTTGAATTTAAAATCATTATAGTTATAATTTATTTGATTTTTGTATATATATGAGAGTATGAAAGTTTGAGAAAGATATTGATGTAATTACAAAAATTTGAGAAGGATATTGATGTAATTATATAAGTGGGAAGGATATTAATGTAAATGAGAAGGATATTTACGTAATATTTAACTTTAAGAAGGATATAGATGTAATTCTCTCTTAATAGTAATAATACAAGGCTGCAAACAACCAAATACCTTGCTGTAAAATGCTAACTATTCACCATAACTTAATGACTACATTTCCTTTACAGTCTAGGTCAACACCACCTAATCAAATGAATTTTGAAGTTCTGTGAGGATCTAAACTGAAAGACATCATCATGTAAGTTATAGCATCCCTGTAAAACCAATTAACCTCTCGATAAAGCCATTAGTGTACTATTGACGTCCCCAACTAGTCCTTACCTCGAACAAGAACTCTGAAAGCGATTTGATGTCATCTACTTGTGGAACTTTCCTAACAAAAACGTCATGCTTAAGCCTTAAAGAACACTCAAATTCCATACGAGCAACCGTAGGAAAGCATGTCACAATTAGTGCCAATCATGAATTTATCGACTCTTTACCAGCTCTGGAGATCATATCGAGTTTCACTGCACATGGATTAGATAAGGTTGATTTGGAGTATTGCAAGGAAAACAACATTAGAGTAACTAATACACCTTATGTCGGATTAGATAAGGTTGATTTGGAGTATTGCAAGGAAAAAAACATTAGAGTTACTAATACACCTTATGTCTCAACTGACGATGTGGCCGAGATTTAGCTATTGGTTTGATGTTGGCTATGTTGAGAGGCATTTGTGAGTGTGATCGATACGTTAAGGGTGGTTTATGGAGAAAAGGTGGCTACAAATTTACTACTAAGGTTAGTGGTTTTCCTATGTTTGAATCTTGCAGGATTATGAATTTAGCAAGCTTGTTTTTGCTATTTGGTTTTGTAATTATATTCTTCAGCTTATTAGCTATAGCATAATGACTTTCAGAATTTAAATTTGTCTAACTATATAGTAAGTGATCAAGAGATTTAGTGTATGAATGGTGGTCGTATGAATGTGAAAGAGATACAGAAAAGCTAAGGTTAAACGTAAAAAACAACAAAAACAACAATTAGAGCAACAAGTTTGATAGTTCATTTTGTTAAATGAGATATCATTTTGTTGCAATGTTGTATAAGGGCATCTTTAATGAAGGATTATGGATAAAATCCATTGTGACATGGAGTTCATCAACATAAACCTTTCATTCAATACCAGTTTAAAAGAAGATAGAAAATGAGGAGTACTTGAATCTTAAACATGGAGTACATTACATCCATTTCTAACTTTTTTTTTTTTTTTTTTTTTTTTTTTTTTTTTTTTTTTTTTTTTTTGATATACTAATAAGTGGATTTCATTTACAGACTTGTGAAAGTTTATATGAGCAAATTATTGATTAGGTTTATAAATAGTGTTTATGACATGAAAATGCAATCAATTCAATAAACTTAGTAGCATTAGAAATGCTCATCAGATAATAGTCTAAAATTTTCAGTCTAGAAACTATAACATATATTATAAGAGCACAAGGTGCAGATGGATTTTGCTACCTCGCCGTCCGAGTTGGCATAGGCAACGGCGAGCCATTGCTCGCCGATGGTCACCTCCCCGTGGCCACGGCGAAGGTGAAAAGCTGAGAAGTGGCAGGCTTTTTTCATTTCTTTCTTTTATTTCTTTCTTTCATATCTGATAATAAATTTGTGTTTTTTTAAATAAATGTGTGTGTGTGAAGAAGAAGAAGAAACGAAGCAGAACAAGTAGAAAAGGGTGCATATAATGGAAGGGTCTGGCCAATATTTGCTTCAATTATTGTCTAAGTCTTTGTTTATGGTCAATGCTTAAATTATTTTCTTTCTTTTATGGCCAATGCTTAAATTATTTTCTTTCTTTTATTTTTTTTCATATTGTATGCGTGTTTTTTTTTTCTCGTGTCGTATTTCTTTTTTCCGTATTGTAACTTTTTATTTTATGAAATAAAATTAGTATGTTTTTTTTATTTTTTAGTATTTGTGAAATGAATTTAATTGATTTAAAGAAATGAATAAAAAAATAAGTGTGTAAGAGGTGGGGCCCGAATGGGGAAATTGAGGTTTGTTGTTTGGTGATGGAGGGTTTGTTGTGGTTAGTTGAAGTTGAGGTGTTTTGGTGATATGGTATGATGGGACCCGAATGGGGAGGCAATGCCTCAACTTTGCACCTTGTGCTCTAAATAAGCAAAAACAAGACTAATATATGTTTTCCTTCCTATTTTTTTCTTTTTCTTTTTGTCATGTTGCAGTTTGAATTTATTAATAGTGATTTAGTGCCTGATATATACTAATTCTCTATATATATTATAAGGCGAGGGTATATTCGCTTACCTTTTTTTTTTTAAATACTTTGTTGCTGGATTTTTGCCGTAGCCCATTAGGGTATTCATACTTGCGGTTAAGGCCCAATCTATTTTTGTCGGTCAAATATTTCTTTTTACACAACTTACTAGTTATCGTGCGCGGGTTTTTTAAAATTTTTTTGAATCATATATTTTTATTTATTAAAAAACAAATAATTTAATCTTTGTTTTGTTTGATTTATGATGTTTAATTATAGTTTTTTTATTATTAAAGATAAAAAATTTAATCATATTATTAATTGCATCTTATCTATATTTTTTGTATTTATCTTCTTCTTGTTAATTGCATCTTATCTATATTTTTTGTACTTATCTTCTACTTGTTAATTGCATCTTATCTATATTTTTTGTACTTATCTTCTACTTGTGTTATGGATAAATATAAAATGTTACCTAATAAGAAAAAATATATTTTTTTAAATACAATTATTACTAAATAAGGTATAAACGCATTTTTTAAAATGAAAAATTCCCAATAGTGGTTTTGTTTTGTTATATAAAAGACTATAACGATGCATAAAAACTTATTGTATTAGCCAAATACACAAAAAGCAATACAGATGCATAACTATTAAAAAAAATCCGTCTGAACAATTTTAGTAAAAAATTCTCGGACCTAACGCGCCGGACACCTAACCCGCTTGTTTTATATAGTATCAGCATAACTTTTAGAGTCGAGTTATTTAAAAAACCAAACTTTCCTCACATACTAAGGGACTTATCCCCACCATCCATCTAAAAAGAAATCAATAGTTGAGATTAAAAGCATTTTAATATTTAACTCATTTTTTATAATTTAAATATCTCTTAAACCGTTAATCGTTAAGCGAAAATAATTACACAATCGCGACGAGCATTTAATTATCTTTCTATAGATAGGATATTTGATGTATTTTCGACAAATTTTTTTTCTTCGTTTTTTTTGTGGCCGAAAAATCATATATGATATATCATATATGATATGTAATATCATATATGATATGATATGTAATATCATATATGATTTTTTCGGTCACGAAAAAAAACATGAAAAAAGCGGAAAAAAAAATTGTCGAAAATCAATGTTATAAATGGCGTGAGGCGTGGTGTGGCGGCAAGGCCACGTCTCAAGCCTTACGCGCCATGGCGTTTTTTGCGGCGTGACTAGGGCGGCGAAAAAAAATTTATATATTTATCATTTATGTTATAATATCATATTTTATATGCATATCGAGTTTACAAAAGGTGAGTTTACAAAAGGCGAGCTTACAAAAAGTGATATGCATAAGAAATAAAGTGAAAATTTGAACTATGTTTAGAAATTACTAGGCCCAAAATTTAAGCCCACATCATCTCCTTCTAAAAATGGCGTCACGCCATACGATAATGCGCGCCTTGGCACGCCTTTTCACGCCTTATTCCACGCATTTTCACACGACGCCTAGACTTCACGCCTTGGTCCATTTCGTGGTGCCGAGGCCACGCCTCGCGCCTTGGCGACTCCTTGGCGGCGCCTTGGCGCGCCTTTTAGAACACTGTCGAAAATATATCAAATAGCCTATCTACAGATACATAATTAAATGTTCGTCGTAACGGTATATTTTTTTTCGTTTAACGATTAACGGTTTGAAAGATATTAATATTTGAAAAAAAATAATGAAAGTAGGTTTTTTAAATTATTGAAATTAATCTCATCAATTAGATCAAATAAAGACGGAAGGAGGATGGATGGTGAAGATTAGTCCTTGTAAAAAAAAAAGTTTGTTCCTAATGATCTTGTTGCAAATAGTAATAACATTGAAGATGTTGTAACCGTAGTAAAAATAGAAAGATAAGACGTTGATTTAATCATGAAAAACATAACGCCACGTAGGTAGGGGCCAGTCAATCAGTCATGTCACCTCCCAACACATATATTAACATTTTCAAACCAGCCACCGTTATTGAACTCATTTACTTTAGTACCTAACCATGAAGGCCATATGTGTCCTCTTAACCTCCCCAACAAACCCTCACCTCGAGCAACAGCTCGAAAATCGCTTCAACCTCTTTCGCCTATGGACTGTCCCAAACAAAAACACCTTCTTTAAGGAAAAAGCCGCTTTGATACGAGCCGTTGCTGGAAACCCGACTGTCCCTACTGACAAAGAGTTCATAGACTTGTTACCAAAGCTCGAGATCGTGTCGAGTTTTAGTGTGGGAGTAGATAGTATAGACTTGGAATATTGTAAGGAGAAGGGTATTAAGGTTACTAATACACCTGATGTCTTGACTAATGATGTGGCTGATTTAGCTATTGGTTTGATATTGGCTACCTTAAGAGGGATTTGCGAGTGTGATCGGTTTGTAAGAAATGGGTCGTGGAGGAAAGGTGACTTCAAGATGTCTACTAAGGTTCGGTTTCTTTATCCATTTGAGTTTATAGAATTCTTTAGTTGTCAATGATTGGTAGTCGAAAAAGAGAATGAAAATGTTTGTAATCCTTTTTAGGACCTATTGGGTGTTTGTTTAAGCTTATATGTGGTTACGAGATTATTTATTTTTCGGCTTATATTTCATAAGCTTTAATTTTACGGCTTATTTATTACGATATGATAAACTTATATAAACCCGTAAGTTTCAAAAGAACAAAAAAATTAAAGCTTATGAAATATAAGCCGAAATCAAATAAGCTCATAAATCCACATATAAGCTTAAACAAACACCCCTTAAATGATTGAATTGTAATTTAGATTAAATCACGTAAAATATCGGTTTCCAATGAAGTTATAACTGAATTCACTTTAATTACATGTTGTGAGAGAATTCCAAATACACAACAATCCGGATAGAGAATATTGAAATATTATAATTCATAATTTAAATAAGTAGTAGACATAAGTTACTATGTTTGTTACTATTATTACTGTTATACAACACAATTATTATAAATTGCTATTATATTATTAGTTTTTGTTTTACATAAATAAATTTCTTGATCCTGATACATCTTTTCAAAACCTCGGGTGAATGGAATATTTTGACTTGTGCAATTCATGCATGATCACATTTCTTAAGTCACCAAAAAGTGGTAACCAACTTCTGTTCTTTATGCAACGAGTTCGATCAGGTCGTATTTCAAACGCCTTGTCCATACCTCTTAACTTTTCAGCCTGAATGTTTTCTTCTTTCACTGCTTCAATATGTGCATTGAGAATTTGGGATGGCAATTCCAAGGGGTCATGACTAAAGCTCTGACTCGAAGAGGCTTAATTCGTTCTTTCCAACTTAAAGCATTTGCTACAACATTTGCTTTTCCAGGGTGATAACGAATTTCACAATCGTAATCACTTAGCAATTCTAACCATATGTGTTGCCTCATGTTCAAATCTTTCTGATTAAGAATGTGTTGGAGACTCTTATAATCAGTGAACACGATACATTTCGTGTCGTACAGGTAATGTCTCCAAATCTTAAGAGGAAACACTACTGCTCCTACTTCGAGATCATGAGTTATGTATTTCCCTTTGTGAGGCTTGAGTTTTCGGGAAGCATAAGCAATAACCTTTTCCCTTTGCATTAATACGGCACCCAAATCTTGGCGTGATGCGTCGCAATAAACAACGAAATCGTCATTTCCTTCGGGTAGTGCTAGAATTGGAGCTTCGCAAAGCTTTTTCCTTAACAGCTGGAATTTTTTCTCTTGATCTTCTCCCCAGATGTATTTCTTGTTCTTTTTAGTTTAACTCGGTTAAAGATTTGGTAATCTTCAAGAATCTTTCTATGAATATCCGATAATAGTCAGCCAGTCCTAAGAATTGACGTACCTCAGTGGGTGTTGTAGGAGTCGCCCAATTCTTGACTGCTTCTATTTTAGAAGGATCTACGTGAATGCCGTGGCGATCAATCACATGCCCAAGAAACTACACAGTGTGAATCCAGAAATCACACTTGGAGAATTTTGCATACAGTTGCTATTTCTTGAGTAATTCCAAAATAGTTCTCAAATGCTTTTCATGTTCTTCTTTGTTTTGAGAGTAGATGAGAATATCATCAATAAACACAATCACAAATTTATCTAGATAAGGTTTGCACAAAAAGGTTCATATGATCCATAAAGTCTTTGTAGGTGCATTTGTGAGCTACAGCTGTCTCGCTTTCCTCAATCGGCCTACTGGTGCTGCTAGAACGAGCTATTTCTGCTGCTTGATTTTCTAATGCTATAGAAACACTGTCAGCAACCAATTTTCGGATAGCAGCCTGAGTCATGGCTGATTTTGGTGTCGCAGTTGTTGTCCTTATACGAGGCAAATTTCTATTAATACCACAAGAAAACACATGTTTAGAATTCACATAATGACCATGTTATGTTAGAATAACACAAATAACAAGGTGAATGCTTAGAAATCATAACAATACTGCCATAATATAAAATCACAACAAACTGAGTCTATAAGAATCAAAAGATCACGACATGTCTGAATACTATCATCATGTATATAAAATAATCAACTCTAGCCGACATCAACCGATATCATATCACAGCAAGATATAACAAAATCACAACCATATATAAATAACTAGCTAGTTTGTTATACAACAAAATAGATACAAGCGTCATATTTATGCCACACGCGTCATATTTATGCCATACATCCTGTGGCTGGGATATAGTACAAAAGCTGGTAGATATACAACAAACTAGATACAAGCGTCATATCTATGCCACAGACCCCATGGCTGGGATATAGTACAAAAGCTGGTAAATATACAACAAACTAGATACAAGCGTCATATACACACCCCCGTTGCTGGGATATAGTATAAAAGCTGATAGATAAGGATCTAGTCTAATGGTTGCCAGATGCTCCTCCGAGATAACTCTCAAGCTCTGTAATCTTGCTGAGAAGGATCTGTATGTACTCTCGGTATCGGACCTGAATATCTTCTACAACTGTCTCTAATGTGGCAATCCTAGATTGAGCTATCAACATATCATCGTTCTGCTTCATCATCTCCTGTATTAACTTCAGTTCATTGTCATATAGCAAAGGTATCACCCGTCTCAGTTGTCCGTGACGTTCCTCCAAATTGTTTACCTTCTCACGGGTCTCCTATAGCCCGGTGTTTAAGGTGTCTTAACTTCTGTTGCATGTTCGCTTGGCTAGTAACTAGGGTCTCAACTGTATACTTAACTGATTCGATGTGCTCGAGGGGTAGCTCGTCGAGATGCCTAAGGCAGTGTCGATCTGTTCCTCATGTCGCTCCAAAGGTGCATGTTTATGCTGATTACTTAGTTGCATTGTGAAATACTTATAATTACCAGGTTGTTACAGAGTTATGTCTTCCTCTACCCCCTTATTATTATCTTATCGGATTCTAAGCCCGAGGATACTCTTCCCTCCACGGATCCACCAGTTCACTCCCCAGCACCTAGGTGCACTACGGAGTCAGATCCTTCAGAGGAGCCATCTGAGGACATCCCGACAGTACCTGACGTCGCTCCATTTCCTGATGACCCGTATATGCAAGTTTGGAGGAGGTATCATACCATTGCAGATGTAGAGCCATCTGAGCCAGACTTTTCTTCATCTACTGAGTCACCGCCAACACCACCAACACCAGTTAGACGTAGGAAATCAAATTGGTTTTCCTAGTTAGATCTTTATCGATGAGAAAATAGGACACGTAGGAAATTTAGGTTTTCAGCCTTACGAACCTGAACCATTCATGGAAGCATACAACTACCATCCTAATGGTCCAATCAGAAAGAACACACCACGGAAAAGAGTATTTCAAGTCCGACCATGTACTCCCGCAGTACCTCTACCAACACCATTAGCTCTACCATCACCACATGATATTCCACCAGTCCGCTCTAGGAGAACCTGTGAGTCAGCACATAAAATGACACTTTCCATGCCTTCATCACCAGCATCACCATCACCACACCCACATCCATACATGTTGCCTACGTATGTACCACCATCAGTTCCAGCATCTTCACCACCACCTCCACCATCACCTCATCCCCGAGATGTTATTCATGAGGAAGTGATGCCACCTCGGAAGAGAACTTGCTTTTATTCACCACCATCATCTACTGATTTCACTCCCCCATCCCGAACATTTGAGCTCGGAGAAAGTGCAAGGGCAGCCATTGCCCCGACACTGCTCTTTCCAACTACCATCCTCTCCTGATTTGACTCCTCAATCACAGGTGTTCAAGACAGGAGAAAGTTCACGCGCAGCGATGGACCGACAGCCTACCATTCCGACCCTCATGGCACATTTGGAACGACATGAGGAACATATCGACACTGCCTTAGGTCACCTTGATGAGCTACCCCTCTAGTGCATCGAATCAGTCGAGTATATTGTTGAGAACCTAGTTACTAGCCAAGCAACCATGCAACAGAAGTTAGACACCTTAGACATCGGGCTACAAGTTACCCATGAGAAGGTAAACAATTTGGAGGAACGCCACGGACAGCTGAGACAGGAGATACATTTGCTATATGACAATGAACTGAAGTTAATACAGGAGATGATGAAGCGGAACGATGATTTGTTGATAGCTCAATCTAGAATTGCGGTATTAGAGACAGTTGTGGAAGATATTCTGGTCCGATACCGAGAGTACATACAGATCATTCTCAGCAAGATTACAGAGCTAGAGAGTCATCTCGGAGGAGCATCCGGCAGCCATTAGACTAGATCCTTATCTATCAGCATTTGTACTATATCCCAGCCACGGGGTATGTATATGACGCTTGTATCTAGTTTGTTGTATATCTACCAGCTTTTGTACTATATCCCAGTCATGGGGTGTGTGGCATAGATATGACGCTTGTATATAGTTTGTTGTATATTTATTAGCTTTTGTACTATATCCCAGCCACAGGATGTGTGGCATAAATATGACGCTTGTATCTATTTTGTTGTATAACAAACTAGCTAGTTATTTATGACTATATGTGGTTGTGATTTTGTTATATATTGATGTATGATATCGGTTGATGTGGGCCAGAGTTGATCATTTTATATACATGATGATAGTATTCGGACATGTGATAATCTTATGATTCTTATATACTTAGTTTGTTGTGATTTTATATTATGGCAGTATTGTTATGATTTCTGCGCATTTATTTTGTTATTTGTATTATTCTAACATAACATGGTCATTATGCGAATTCTAAAGATGTGTTTTCTTGTGGTATTAATAGAAATATGCCTCGTAGAAGGACAACAACTGCGACACCAGAAGCAGCCATGACTCATGAATCAGGCTGCTATCCGGAAATTGGTTGCTGACAGTATTGTTGTAGCATTAGAAAATCAAGCAGCAGCAATAGCTCGTTCTGGCAGCACCAGTAGGCCGACCGGAGAAAGCGAGACAGCTTAGCTCGCAAATGCACCTACAAAGACTTTATGGATCTCATGAACCGTGTGTGCAAACCTTATCCGGATAAATTTGTGATTGTATATATTAATGATATTCTCATCAACTCTCGAAACAAAGAAGAACATGAAAAGCATTTGAGAACTATTTTGGAAATGCTCAAGAAAGAGCAACTGTATGCAAAATTCTCCAAGTATGAGACGTATCAAGACCTATAATTCAAAAATGTCGACTACTCTACATTCATGGAAATAACGTGACGTAAGATTATTGAAACCGCGAATATGGTTTCCGGGTGTGTTCGGTTCAAGTGAGATGTTGGGAATGTGGTTGTGAGTGAGTTTATGATCAAAATCAAATTCATGAGACATATCAAGACCTATAATTCAAAAATGATTTTATTATGATGAGATCAAGGTAAAGAAAACATGTACCTAGGGTGTGCCTATATGCACACAATGTGGAGATCTGGTAAACTTGACTCAAAAATAAAAAAAATGTTGAGTTTGCCCAAACACTCCTAAATTCATTTTTGCTTAATCAAATATTTCGAAGTTATGTATTTCGACTAGCATTCAAAAGTTCATTATTTATGCATGAGAAAACGTTCTAGAATGTATTAACAATGCAAGAAAACATATTAATGATATTCCTAGTCGTGGGAAATTTTTCATAAGATGAAATTTGGGGTATTATGCAATTACTATTTGAAAAATGCAAATTGTTACTAATTATGCAAGATCTACAAACTAAAGAACTTCAATTAGTTATGTATTGCCTAATTCTAGTTCTAAATTTTTCAAATATGCAATAAGAAATAGAAATCCCCAATGTCAATTTGTTGTTAAATAGAACCCAAGACTCAAGATTAGAAGAGATTGAAAAAGATTAATTACAGTTGATGGTTGGAATTAGAAAGTGTCGGAAAGTCTTGCACAAATTTGATCTTCAGAAGTGAAGATGTTGATTTTGATGGGTTTAGGTTTTGAATGTGTTTTTGCTGAGAGTGAATGGTTGGGTGGAAAGAAGCTGTGAAAACCTAGAAGGGGGGTTGAATAATTTTACCAGTTTTTCGTTTAATTATCTTTTGAAACTTTCCGTTTAATCAAAGATATGAACACAAAGACAATATATAACATGTAAGTATAAAGAAAGAAACAATCAAACCACAACACGGGTATTTATCGTGGTTCGGCTACAAGGACTCTTTTTCCTTGCCCTACGTCCACGCTCCGAGTATCCAACTCGAGAGTTTCTTTCACTAGTCAACAAGCTCCTTTCACCGGCGGAGAAAACCTTACACGTCGCTTACACGATTACCGACACTAAGCTAGATGTCGAGTTCTTTTACAAGGGTACAACCACTACCGTTAGTTCTTTTACAAGGGTACAACAACTCCCATCACACTATGTATTTTAAGGCCTAAAATACTAACCGATCACAACTAAAACACACAATCAAATGAAGTGTAAACTACACAAAGTCTACACGATGCTAAGCTAACAAGTCTTGCAACGTTGTGTTGAATACTTGTAACTTTATATGAACTTGTGAACTTCTTTGCTACAAAAGAAACTTCACATCAAAATGAAATGTTAAGGGGTTAGATGAATGACATGAATATATGTGTGTGAAATGTAATGAGAAGTGATAAAAGCCAAAATTCAAACAAATGGCTTGGTATTTATAGCAAAACCATCAGCAGGTCTGGCGGATACGGCGGAACTCTTAGATGGGTTCCGCCTGTGTACCTCCAGGGTTCCGCCAGGCTGACAGAAGGTTTTGCAATAAATCCTTCCAAACTAACCAAGGTCACATCAACTTATTTCTAGTCAAAGTAGAATGCTTCCAAAAATGTGTAAGAACTTATGGTAAGTCAAACACACAAACTTACCATAAATGCATGATGTGATGTTAACATTTTTCTATTTTAAGAAATATAAAAAGTGTTGTGTTTTATATGAAATGTAAATGTATCAAATGTCTAATTATGCTAGTCTTTAAACTAAAATTATGTTTTACTAGAAACTAAAGTTTACATTTTGTCGTTAACAAAACTTAGCAAAGATCGTAAAATATAAATAACGTTTTTAGGCGATATTTGTATTAACAGAAGCTATGAGGGAAATTAGGGTTATACCTATTTTTACAGACAGACGGTACCACGATACCTTCAAATAATTAAGGGTACCGTTGGTAATTAAAGGTACCGTTTAAGGATTATTGACATTTTTTTTAAAGAAAAATGTACACATGTTGCAACCTTTTCTGTGGAGAATTTATTTCCTATAAATTTTGAGTTATATGGAATGTGTTCTATCATTCTTAGTCCTAAATGAAAATAGTTGAAGGGTTCACGTTTGAGGGGTTTAGTGAGTAAATCGGCTATGGACTGTCCCAAACAAAGACACCTTCTTTAAGGAAAACGCTGCTTTGATACGAGCAGTTGCTGGAAACCCGACTCTTCCTACTAACAAAAAGTTCATAGACTTGCTACCAAAGCTCAAGATCGTGTCGAGTTTTAGTGTAGGAGTAGAGAGTGTGGATTTGAAGTATTGTAAGGAGAAGGGTATTAATGTTACTAATGCATGAAATAAATTCTAAGTTATATGGAATGTGTTCTATAATTCTTAGTCCTAAACGAAGATAGTTGAAGGGTTTAGTGAGTATATCAGCTATAGACTGTCCCAAACAAATACACCTTGTTGAAGGAAAACGCCAATTTGATACGAGCCGTTGCTGGAAACCTGACTGTCCCTACTGACAAAGAGTTCATAGACTTGTTACCAAAGCTCAAGATCGTGTCGAGTCTTAGTGTAGGAGTAGATAGTGTGGATTTGAAGTATTGTAAGGAGAAAGGGTATTAAGGTTACTAATGCACCTGATGTTTTGACTAATGATGTGGTTGATTTAGCTATTGGTTTGATATTGGCTACTTTAAGAGAGATTAATGAGTGTGATCAATATGTGAGAGGTGGGTTGTGGAGGCATGATGACTTCAAAATGTCTAAAAAGGTTTGATTTCTTTTATGTGCTCGAGTTTTGTAGAATTCTTTACTTGTCAATGATTGCTAGCTAATTGAGAAAGCTAATATTGAAAAGAAATCAAATTGATAATGTTACCGAAAAATGATATATGATTACCAACTTTGTTTAAGAAAAACTAAAATGTGCATAAAATATGAATAGTTGCTACTTGTTTTAACTATTAAGAGTCGTCATACAATGGGGCTGGGCTGAGGCTGGAATTAAGGCTTATATTATAAGCTGAAAGCTGGAACTTATATTTTTATAAATTTGTTTAACGAATTAATTGAAGCTGAAACTTATTAATTTAAAATCACATTAAAATACATCAAATTTGCTTGATAATTTCTTATATTTTGAAGGGTATTTAAATAATTCAACTAACTATAAGCCCTTTTAATGGCTTGGGCTAATGGAGGCTTATGAATTATAAAAGCTTCAATAAGCGTGTGCGACAAACAAAATTTATTTTATAACTTATTTTAAAAATTCAAGCCTCTATAAGCCCTGCCGCGAAACACAGCCAATATCAACTCGATTGTAAAAGCAAATGAAGATTACACGTCATATTTAGCGTAGCTTTAGGTATTTCATGAATCAATTTGGATTTATATATAGTTGGAAGGAAAACGAGCAACAACCTCTGCCGTTAGCCTTTTTTAAATGCAAAATTAATTCTCTTAAAAACAACATTTGTGGATCTAAGTATTATAACATTACTATGCATAACACGTTGAACGCTGGTGAGAAGCTCTACTGTCTCACGTGCAAGAAAACTAAAAGTATCAAACATGAAAGGAATAAAAACATGTTGATTTTCAATGTGTGCTTTCTCGTGTTTTACCACTTTGTACGAGGCGGTTTTAAAGCAGCATGTCCCACTGTAAAATCCCTGCTACTCAAACCCACAAAAGGAGAGACCCCTGTTAGATCCACACACACATGTTTTTCTTTAACCCATCCAAAAATCAAAATGCCTGCCATTCTGATTGTGGATCTTCTATCCAATGGGTCAGTTAAAAAGTTCACAGGTGCTTCTTGTTTGGCAAAGATCCCGACATGCCTACATAAGTTAAAAAGGACGCCCTTGACCGTATCGTGTATGTAATTGAAGCCTGACAGCTCTTGCAATGAACCGCATTTTAAATAAAAACTCGTTTAAACAAAATTAGGGGGTGCTTGGTAAGGGGGTTAAGGGGGTGGGGAATGGGTAAGGAATTCAAAAGGGCCCACCTCACTCAAATTAGGTGCTTGGTTAGGGGTGTGCAAAGGTATTGATTACCCCGTAGTGGGTAATCAACATTATAGAGTAAATTGAGGGGTAAGATGTTGATTACCCACCTCACTCAATCCTTTGCATTCTCTTTCCCTTTCCATTTACATTTACCTTTCTCCACTTTGAACCAAACGGACCCTAAAAACTAAAAGTTAATTAAACACCCGTCGTTAAACAAGATGGATACCTACTCTTATCAAATGCGTATTTATACGCCAATAATGAAAAGCCGGTAAATAAATAAAAGCATAGTTTCCTCCTTCCAAAAATACTCGTATAAAATAATAATTTTTTCTATTTCAAATTACTAATTTAAAAATACTCAAACTTTAAGAAATACTCATCGATCCTACCAATCAAATATTTTCAATTCGATAAAATATGAAGTAGCTAGTTATCTTGTGACAACTCAAAATATATTAACTTATTTTACGACACAAAAGTCCAAAATAAAGTTTCACATTAAAGAAATTAATAATACCATGTATTAAGATTCGCCTATTTAAGATACTTGCAAAAGGAAACCGGCCACCTTTGGACTCATTTTTCCTACACCAGTTGACCAACTCGATCTATCATGGAAGCTATTGATGTAGTCTTAACCTCTCCGTTCGATCCATACCTCGAACAGCAGCTCGATAACCGTTTCAACCTCTTTCGCTTGTGGAACTTTCCTCACAAAGACGACTTCTTTAAGGAACATTCCAATTCCATACGAGCCGTTGTATGTAACCCGACAACCCCTACTGACCGAGAATTCATTGACGCATTGCCTTTTATAGAGATTGTGTCGAGTTTTAGTGTCGGGATGGACAAGATTGATTTGGAGTATTGTAAGGAGAAAGGTATTAGAGTTACTAATACACCTGATGTTTTGACTAATGACGTGGCGGATTTAGCTGTTGGTTTGATATTAACTACCTTGCGAGGGATTTGTGAGTGTGATCGGTTTGTTAGAAGCGGATTATGGAAGAAAGGTGACTTCAAGATGTCTGCTAAGGTTTGATTTCTATAGATCTCTTTGTTATTAGTGATTCCTAGTTGAGAAAGAAAATGAAGAGAATATATATAAATAAACCGCGAGCTAGTAAGAAACCGTAAATCTGAAGAACAGTTAGTTACATACTAGAAATACAATTCAAAACAAGCCAACATAGGAGCACAAAACCAATCTAAGGAGGTTGCATTGAAGTACTTTATTCTATTTTGTATGCATATATAAGAGGATAATTGAATCCTGCAGAGAGTTTTGTGGGAGCATTCGGCTTTACTCATGAGCTATTCATGCTAGCACCATCAATGCTTGACTCGAGCTAGATTTAAACCAGTTCAAGTTGATGTTGAGCTTAGCCTAAACATCCCAGCATAAGCTTCAAACATAGAGTTGAGTTAAATAGGCTTGTGAGAGTTCACAAAGCCTAAAAATAGATATATTTGCAAATTACTATGCACATGTATGTCAAACGGGACTTGAATCCGACTCGGTGGGAAAAGCACACACTTTATCTTACACCTTGGCACTACTAGACTAAAGATATAGAAATTGGTGAGGAAATGCCAAATAATGTTTTTAAAAATAGAAGACATGAGTTCACGAAATAGTACTGCTTTGAAAATGTGGTTTTGTTGCCTCATGTTGGAATTAGTATTGTTGCCTTAGATTAGGTTTATTGGTGTGGGTTGGCAACCCAATGAAGTATAAAAAGGACAAAAATAATAATATTATATTAATAAGAAACAAACTATTAAATTAATCTGGTCGTTGGGTGATTCTCAAGTTGGGAACCCAATCTTTCACTTGTCAACAAAAGATTGGTTGTAGTCTTCCACATGGTAGAAAATTATAGATTGGTTGAGTTGTTGATTAATGGTAAAAAATTATAAATTGGTTGTATGTATTGGTTGTGTAGGTGGAGGAAAGAGAAAATAATATTTTATTAAGAGATTGGGTTGTGATGGGTTATTGATAAAGATAGTCTTAGTAAAATCCCGATATAGATCGGGACAGGTTGCCGCCCCACCCCGAACCCATTTATAGCCATTAAAATGTTAAGTAACTTTTACAACACGAATGTAGTTATTTGATTATTTCAGGTTATACAATTAATCAGACCCCTAGCTATAACCCAAAACACATCCATCCTACACCACTCAACCTCGTCACACTCACCACCAGTCAACGACCAACCAAACAACAACAACAACAACAACGTAACCTTAATCAAACAATTAAACTTGGATCATTGGTTTCCTAACGACATTTGCAATGTCCTGATAGCGAAGAACAACTCATACTTCATCTAATAAGCAAGCTCGAGTTTCAACTTCAAAGATCGAGTTTGCTTAAGTTTGTAAGATCAAACAAATTACTTTTACATAGATAATCTATGTAGACATAAATAACTACTCCGTATATAAATACACCGTGGTTAACTAGTCCCTCCGTAAAATTTAAAATACACAAAGTTTTAATAATACCTAATAACTATACTCTTCACAATAAAATATCATCTTTACCCACTTAAGTATCATTTGATTGAAATATGAAGTGGACACTTATTTTAGAGCAACCCGAAATAAGAATGTGAACACTTATTATCAGACGGATGGACTAATAAAGTTTTGACAATATAACTACATTCTATGCCACTAAAACATCATATTCATCAACTAAAATCTATTTTCATTGATTTAAAGATAAAGTAAACACTTATTTTGCGACAACCCGAAATAGCAAAAGTTTCGATTAAAGCCCGCCTATCTAGAGTATAAAAAAATCGTATTTAACAATAATCCTTAATATATATTTTATTTTTATTTTAAATATAAACATTTTCAAATGTTTATTGATAATCAAACAGTAAACATCAAAAACCAAAGGCAAGTCCATGTGGTTTATCTAACATTACAAAAATAGTCTGAGAAAAATTTCAAGAAAGGTCCCTACCATTTACTATAGATTACAGAAACTGTCTTTGAGTTATTTGAGTTAAATCTAACGATAGTTTGTGTAACAAAAAGTTGTTACAAATGTCCCTCTGGTTTACGTGTGTTGCAAAACAAGACCTTGAATTTGCAAAAATCATCCCTCCCATTACTTGCGATTACAGAATTAGTTGTAGGTTATAAATCTAGAGACTGTTTGTGAAATGACCACTTGCGATTACGAACATAGTCCCTAGGTTGAATTTGGGGACTCGTTGTGTAACGAAAAATTACATAAATAGTCCATGTAGTTACTGATGGATTTCAGAAATGATCTTTGAGTTATATATATCTAAGGATTGTTTGTGTAACGAGCCAAAAATCACGTAAAACCCTGCACCCAGCAACGGAGTTGCGGATAATTTTTATCATCATTTGAATTATTAGAAACAATGTAATATAGACATCAATGATAAACGAGACAAGCTCGAGCGTCAAGAAAGTCAAAAATTGAATGCTTATTCCTCCGAGGGAGGAGCTTTTTTCTCGAGCCAGGATTAACAAAGAACTTTGTGAGATACTCTTTACTAGAGCCAGGATTAACGAAGAACTTTGTGAGAGAGGTTTTGTATTTGATATCAACTCTCTTTGTTTGACCAAAAAAAAAAACAATTTAACATTATCTCAAATACAATCATTTGAAGAAAAGTCGTATCAAGTTAAAAAGGGTCTTCAAATTAAAGTTGCTCGTTAAACTAACCTTTAGCAAAATCTAGTAAGAATACATGTGGCATTAAACATCTACTTAAACACACGTATCTTACATTATGTATTTTTTGCAACGCACGATTGTCATTTCACATTATACAATTAACTTTAAAAAAAAAATGCTAAATTGCTTGATGTTTTACAAATTCTCCTAATTTCACGATCATTAAGAAGTGTTAAACTCAATAGACTAAAGAATGTTGAAATAGAAATAATTTATGACACATGTGAAAACTTATATGGAGCAAGAGGATAATGAGATTGATATTGTTCAAAGTGTTTAAGTGGCAACAAACTTTTTTCAAAGTTTTGTTTTTGTAGTTGAACTATAAAAAATATTATTAAATACAAGGAATATTCATAAAGTATTCATACATTTTGATGTCTTGTCATCTTAAAAATAGTGACACGTGTCAATTTTTTTTATTTTTTTTTAATATGACAACACATTAAAATATGCATATCAAAACATATTTAAAAATTTTGTTGCATTTAATTATATTTTTTTACTGTACACATACCAAAAAAACTTTAAAAAAATAATTAAAAAAAAAATTGTTGCTATTTCTTAACTTTTTTTTTTTAACTTATTCTTAACCTTGTTCAAACGTATATTATTGCTCTTAACTCAAAATAGGTTGTTTTTTAACAAACTCATACGGAGTAATAGTTTACTTAAAAAAGAAAAAACGTGGGATCACAGCTAGACCATATACACCACTAGTTATAAAAAAGTTAAAAAACCCAAACAACCTCAAAACTTTTATCTCACACACACCACTGAACAACCTTAATCAACAAAACATGGAAGCCATCGGTGTACTAATGACATTCCCAATGTCCACATACCTGGAACAACACCTCGACACTCGCTACAACCTCTTCCGTCTCTGGACCATCCAAGACAGACCCACTTTCCTTAAACAACACGCGTCTTCCATCAAAGCCATTGTCGGGAACGTCAACGCTGGTGCCGACAAGGAACTCATTGACTCGTTGCCATGTCTGGAGATTGTGTCTAGTTTTAGTGTGGGGTTGGATAAAGTTGACTTGGGGTATTGTAAGGAGAAGGGGATTAGGGTGACTAATACGCCTGATGTTTTGACTGATGACGTGGCTGATTTGGCTATTGGGTTGATGTTGGCGACGTTGAGAGGGATTTGTGAGTGTGATCGGTATGTGAGAGGGGGGTTGTGGAAGAAAGGTGACTTTAAATTGACTACTAAGGTGAGGTTTTTTCGGCCCGTAAAAATGTTTAGTAGACATAAGTTCTGATCATTTGTATATGTTGTTGATGATATTAAGGGGGCGTTTTGTTTTTTGTTTAGTAGGTGTTTGTTTAAGCTTAATATGTGGGCTTACGAGCTTTTTTGATTTCGGTCTATATTTTCATAAGCCCAATTTTCCGGCTTATTTTGAGCTTATTTAAGTTTAATATTGTGTGATAAACTTATATAAGCCCTTAAGTCTCAAAATAAGCGGGAAAATTGGTTTTCTGAGCTTATTGGCTTAAACAAACACCCCCTTAGCTTGTTTTCTAAGCTTATTGGCTTTTTGAAATTTGTAGATTTCAATAACCCATAACTCCATAAGCCCTGAAGTTAAGCTAAACCAAACACCCCTGTAGTATTAGTCGCGGAATGATTAAGTTGAGTAGATGTGAAGGGACTTGAGTAATCTTGGAGGGTTACACATTGTAGGGTTTATATTGAGTTGCAATAGACACAACGTTGGCTTTGTCTCCAAATAGTAGGTATATCTCTAAGGTTGCCTATCGACTTATTGAGAATTGGGAAAACAGATTAAGCCCACCTTTAACAGCTTATGAGCTTATCATTTCAGGCTTATGGCTTATTTAAGCCGTAAATCAAGTTGATAAGCTGTTAAAACGAGCTTATTTATTTTGGCTAGGCTATTGAGGTGTCTTGAGATTGGTTTGTCAATCTCTTGTAGTATTGGTTGGAAGCACATTTATGGTGCGTTTGTTTGTATAGTCAATATGGTGCTTAGCCATATTGCCTGAACTTATATTTGGTTGATCAATATATTTTACCGGGGTAAAAAATCCCTTTACCCAAAAAAAAAAAAAAAAAAAAAAAAAAAAAACGAGCTTATCAGCATTTCTAAATTTCAATAATCCCGTAAGGCCAGAAAGTAAGCTAAACCGAACACCGGTTAAGTATTAGACACAAGAAGATAAAATTGAGTAGGCAAATAGATGGTAAGGGACTTGAGCAATCATGAAGTATTGCATATTTTTATGGTCCATTTAGAGTCAACCCGTAGACATAGGGTTGACTCTGTCCAGTCAGTATATTTCTTAAGTTATGCATACTAGATGTCTCTTGAATTAACCAAGTTGCCTTACTTCTGTGGCTAAGACTGAAAACATTAATCATGGTTATTGGGAGAAACAAGAATAGGCTTGTTATTCAAATTGAATGAAGCTATTGGATTTTTCACTTTAGAATGTATACGAGCATATGAATGTGAATGTGAATGTGTGGGTGTGGGTGATTATGTGGCTCTAAGGTAGTTAAGAAAATTTTAAGCTTGTATCTGAATGCATAATTTCCGTATCTGATTGAGAGATAAATACTCCTAATGGCTCTCGTCATAGACACTTGGCAAGAAAACTACGTGATGAGTTTTGTAGGTTATTCCCGAGTATCTATTAAGAAAATGATTGGGAAGATAATTAGGAGGATCTAGCACCTCTTGAATCTTGATTGACCAACTCACCTTTTCTCTCCCATCATAGATATATGTGGCTCAGATTAGATATTCTAGCCGACCCATAAAAAAGAATACAGCTGCATAACCGATAACATTCTTTACTGCTTAAATTTTTTTTCAAGTAAACTTTTTATCACTGGTGGACAGCTTCGTGCCACTAATTAGATGACTTCTCAACTTAACTATTTGTCATACTAAACACATCACGAAGTCTTTATCAACAATGTATGCTGGTTGAAGCTCATGATGAGTTGTAGTGTGAATCAGTCCTCATCTGCATGTATGCTTTAGTTCACATTGTTTCCTTTACATGTTCATAACATTTTATATGTTTGCTGCCCATTTTATATTCAGTGCCTCTTGTATACTGGTAAACTACATACACAGCTTCAAGTACCTAAGGTTTCACCATAATATCGCTGCACCTTTTTCTTTCCTTTTGATACACATAGTTTAACTAGAATATTGCTTTCTCCGTTATCAACATTTCTCTTCTGTGAAGATAATCATGACTGTCATGATAACACTCGTTGAAGTTTTGTTCATTTGTACTGGTGTATTAAGCTTTAATATTTGAAAAGCTGAGAAGTGATTACAATAAATATTATACCTGCAAAAGATTAACCTTACCTAGAAGGACTTATCATTTCTCAGAACTGCAACTTATCTGGACTACTGTTTCTAATCTTTTGTCTGTAACCTTTACAGTTCAGTGGCAAAAAGGTCGGAATCATAGGTCTGGGAAGGATCGGCGCAGCTATTGCTACGAGAGCTGAAGCATTCAACTGTCCCATCAGTTACTATTCCAGATCACAGAAACCAGAATCAAAATACAAGTACCTTCCCAGTGTTGTTGAATTAGCTTCTGATTGTGATATCCTGGTTGTGGCATGTCCACTAACAGAAGAGACCCGTCACATCATCAACCGTGAAGTCCTCGATGCACTAGGTCCCAAGGGCTTTCTCATCAACATCGGGAGGGGGCCACACGTAGATGAACCCGAATTGGTATCTGCTCTTGTCGAACGCCGGATCGCTGGTGCAGGTCTTGATGTGTTTGAGAATGAACCACATGTGCCTGAGGAGCTGTTTGGTCTTGATAATGTAGTCTTGTTGCCTCATGTTGGGAGCGGTACCGTGGAGACCCGAAATGCGATGGCTGATCTTGTCATTGGGAACTTAGAGGCTCACTTTAACAAGAAGCCACTGTTAACTCCAGTGGTTTAAGTATGATTATGATGTCAATTACATTTAAAAGATGTAAATCATTTGGTGATGTGTGGACTTGTTTTTGAAGTCTGCTTATTTTTAGCAGCTTCGAATTTGTCCTCATACACGTCTATTTATGGATTCTGGAATAAAGATGCAAAGTGAAAGTAGCAAATTTCATGTAATTGACCATGGTTTGTTTCGATTTTTAGCAGCTTCGAATTGGGTTGGTCAACCATGGTCTGTTTTGCATCTAACTTAATACAAAAATGTTCGAATTGGGTTGGTCAACCATGGTTTGTTTCGATTTTGTTTGCGATGATTTGAACATAGCATATATCAAGCAAATAATTAGCTAGTGAAACATGCAAAAAGAACTTCCGAGTTTTATGTTGATGTTTTTCACTCCAATTCTCAAAAGCTGTTCTAAAAATATCACTAAATGGTAACCAGCTTTTAATAATTGTTTCATCTAATACTGTAGAAAATTTGACAGCAACAGAAAATTTTCAAACTTAACTAAACTAAAGTTACTCGTTTGAAGAATAATTTAAAATTAGTTGATAAAAAACTACTGTTTTTTTCTGACAAAACAGCATAATTTATTAAAGAACACGAATTTTGATGAAAGCACAGTTAACAAATCTGAGTATCAGTTAGTAAAACCACCAAACCTTGATCATGGAAGCCATCAGTGTACTAATAACATACCCGATGAACTCTTACCTAGAACAACAACTCGATAAACGATTCAAACTCTTCCGCCTGTGGGAATTCTCAGACAAAAACGACTTCTTCAATGAGTACGGTCATTTTATCCGAGCTGCAGCTGTGAACACAGTTATTGGTGCTGACAGGGAATTGATTGACTCATTGCCGGCTCTTGAAATTGTATCAAGTTGCAGTGTAGGTTTAGACAAAGTGGATTTGGAGTATTGTAGGGACAAATGGATTAAGGTTACTAATACACCTGATGTGTTGACTGACGATGTTGCAGATGTGGCGATTGGATTGATATTAGCGACGTTGAGAAGGATTTGTGAATGTGATCAGTATGTTAGAAGTGGACTATGGAAGAAAGGTGACTTCAAGTTGACTACTAATTAGGTTTGGTGTTACATATAAACTTACACATATATGATAAATAGAGACACACACGGACCCCCAATACTGTTGCTACGTTTGTCATTAATGTGATTTTGATTAGTAGCTTATTTAGACATGTTGTCTTATTTCCGCGTTTTTCATGAAGATTATTTGAAAAATCCCTCGAAGTTTTTTACAAATAAACATACCATTAGTTCTGTTAGATTTAATGAAATTTGTCACTGGGACTATATTGTTTTCATATCTTGTTTTGCTATATATTTGCAGTTTAGTGGCAAAAAAGTAGGAATCATAGGCCTGGGCAGGATCGGCACAGCAATTGCTAAGAGAGCTGAAGCATTCAACTGTCCCATTAGTTACTATTCTAGATCAGAGAAACCAGAATCGAAATACAAATACTTTCCCAGCGTCACAGAATTGGCTTCAAATTGTGAGATCCTGGTTGTGGCATGTTCACTAACAGAAGAAACGCATCACATTATTAGCCGTGAAGTCATTGACGCATTAGGTCCCAAGGGCACTCTCATTAACATCGGAAGGGGGGCACACATAGATGAACCTGAACTGATATGCGCTCTTGTTGAAGGCCGGATAGCTGGTGCAGGTCTTGATGTCTTTGAGCATGAACCAGATGTGCCCCAAGAGCTGTTTGGTCTTGATAATGTAGTCCTCTTATCACATGTCGCAAGAGGCACCACGGAGACACGAAATGCAATGGCTGATCTTGTCGTTGCGAACCTAGAGGCTCACTTTTCAAAGAAGCCACTGTTAACTCCGGTGGTTTAGACAGGATAACGACACTTGGTCACTGGCATCTGAAAGATATGAAGCGCTGTGCGTGTTTTAAGATATGTTTTCTTCAATACCTTTTCTATTTCATGGATTATGCAAGGAAAAACAAAAAACATGCAAGCATAATGTAGCATTATATGTCTGTCAAGTCTTTTAAGCTTAATCCAACTCAAATTCTGTTATACGGCTCCACATTATTGAACATATGTCCATAGACGCACCTTGAACACGAGCATTTACACACACTTTCGTCTGGTCTGATTGTATAACCTCGGAGTCCAGAGCAAGTTAAATTTTCAACCATCATATTTATTGTCCTCTTCAAATATTACATGTAAAAACAGAAACAAGAAAAATGCAGTTACAGACTTCAATGGCATTTCAAATTTTATAGTTATTTTGAACCGGACGAAGCATGAGTAACACAGCATTACAAATTTACTGAATTAATTAAATAAGTCTAAAACAAACAAACTTACATAGTTTTGCAAAGAAAACTCTAAGTTCAGTAAACCCGTTAGTTTATAAACAAGGGCAAACACCACCTTACCTTTACCCTAAATTAATATTCAAAATAGAACATCAAACATGAAACTTTATAATAAAACATGAATAAGCTACAGCACTTATATATTAATCTAACGATACAGTAATAAATGATGGACCACAGTCACTTGGTGGTCTAATACAGCTCATAATTTCTTCGTCTTGGTTCATAACTTCATTTAACCTGTCACTCACCTAAGAGATACAAGTATTCCAGGTCTTGTTGTGTTTAGGTTTTTTTTTTTCCTGTATTCTTGTATCCTGTTTTTGTTTCTGACCCGTTTTAACCCATGGCCCAACCGCCTTTTCTAATGTTTCCATAAAACTTTTAATTGTCTTTCATCGTCACATTCTAAAACGGTAAATAAATTTTGACTTAACCGACATTAATTACAGCTTTTATATAAACAAACTAAATCGATCATACGATTCGCATTATTCACATTCAATTCTTGATAATCATAAACCTCCTTTAAACCCTGATCATCATCAGTCATCACCCTTCATAATCATGATGATGATGAACTCATCTTCAGTATTTGATTCAATGGCTCATGTAAACTACCCATCTGAATACAACCCACAAACCATCATGAATTACTATTCATGTGGTGTTCAAACAGGAAGATGCACCAATCCACACGTTAAAAGCTTGATCTTGAAAGCCAAGAATCATCTTGCGGCTATTGGGTGGACGTTCTTTTACGTGTTTAAGAAAACGGGTACTCGAGAACTAAGGTATAAAGCTCCTAATGGCAGAGTTTACGTGTCGTTGAGAACTGCATGCGAATGTGCTATCAAGAATCAAGATCTGTCCAAGAAACGTAATCTTAACAGTTTTGATCAGATGTGTGGTTCCAAGATTGATGGATTCAAGAAATCCAAGAAAAAGTCCGAGTCTTTTTCGAGTTTTGATCATGTGGGTAGTCCCAAGATTCAAGTATGCAAAGAACCCGTGAAGGAATCGGAGTCTTTTTCGTGTGTTGATCGACCTCAGAAAAAGATATGCACTGAAGATGTGGAAAGTTTATGTCTTGATCAGAAAAGTGGTAAAGATTCGAGTGTTGTTGAATCTGAAGTTAAGAACGAGAGGTTTTCGTGTAATAGACCGATGAAACAGATTCAAGATGTTAAAAGATTAATGGTTACGGGAAAGAAGGTGGCACGAAAGGCTAAGGTTTCTAGTACTAAAAAGCGGGGTGTTCTTGGGTCGTTGATTGAGAATAATATTGTGGAAAGGGGTTCAAGAGTGTCGTATTTAAGTAGAAAAGATGGTAGAGTTATGGCAAGAGGGCGGTTTTATGAAGATGGGATTAAATGTGACTGTTGTGATGAGATGTTTTTGTTGACAAGATTTGAAGCTCATGCTGGAAGTACGAATCATAGACCAGCTGCTAATTTATTTTTTGATGATAAGAGGTCGATTTTAGATTGCCAGACTCAGTTACAGCTTGAAAGTGTTTTACCAACAGATGAGAAATCGACAAAATCAGTGGTTACAGATGTTGAATCCACAAAATCATCAGATTGTGTAACGAGTACTAATGATGAATATTGCTCGTTTTGTAACGATGGAGGCAAGTTATTGTTATGTGATTCGTGCACATCTTCCTTTCATTCGAATTGTATTGGATTGAATTGTGTTCCTGATTCAGAGTTATGGTTTTGCCCTGCTTGTGCGTGTCAGATTTGCCATCAGGGTCAGCCTAGTAATTTAACAAAGGAAGGAGACGGCAAAGATCGTGATTTAATGAAGTGTGCACAATGTGAGCATCACTTTCACATTAGTTGTATTAATAAGTTAGGGTTTGAAGTGTGTGTTGATGATGCCAAATGGTTCTGTACGGATAATTGTGAAAGAATATATTTGGGCCTCATGGAGATTCGAGGGAAAGTGATTCCGCTAAAGAGGGGTAATCTGAGTTGGAGTTTGCTTAAGTATGATGAGAATGATACTGACGTGTCCGAATTGATAAAAAGTTACAGTAAGTTAATGAAGGCGTTAGATGTGATGCACGAGTGTTTTATACCTGTGAAACATCCTTTGTCAGATAAAGACATGATTGAAGATGTGATCTTTAGTAGAGCTACAAAAAGGTCAAATTTTGAAGGGTTTTACACCGCTGTTTTAGAGAAAAATGATGAGATCATAACAGTTGTTACACTGCGGATTCACGGATATAAAGTGGCAGAAATTCCTTTTGTTGCCACAAAATTCAGTTACAGGGGATTAGGGATGTGTCGGATTTTGATGGATGAGGTCGAAAGAATGATAAGAGGATTGGGGGTTGAGAGGATTGTGTTGCCTGCGTCTCCAGAGAAGGTTAGTACTTGGACTCAGTCGTTTGGGTTCAGTGAGATGACAGATATTGAAAGACTGGATCTTGTCAAATGCAAGTTGCTCGAATTTCTGGGTACCAAAAAATGTCTGAAAAAATTAAAGAAAATGTGAACATATTTGAATCATTTAGTTTTGTAAAAGTTATTGTTGATATCTAAGACCTGAATGATTGACATTACACGATCATTCAATGTTATCTATCGGAAATTGTTATAATGAAAAAGCATTTTGTTTAAATTTTGTTTCTGTGTTGCAGATTTTACTTTCATGTTTGATTTGAGATCTAATTTAAAGTATAATTCCATATTCAGTTATTCATAGGCAACGATTTGGATGCTTTTGTACAAGAAAAAATTTCACAATAATGAAAATTTCATGTTTTGAGATCTAATCAATTTCCTTTTACAAGTACTACTGATCAAAGAATAAATTTGCACCAAATATCATTTGCAGAAAACAATAATGAGAATTTCTTCATTTTAAACTCAAACCTTGAAGGTCTTGAATTGAAACTAAATAGTGTCGTTGCAACTCAACATCTAAAATACCATAGCTTGTACTAAAACGAGATATTCAACTATAGTTTAAATAAAGAATCAAAACAGACAAGCACAAGGTCAAATATACTCATGCGGTCATGCCTACTGTAGTTCATCTAGTATGAAATATTTGAAGCGCTGCCTAAACAGAAGCCTCTTTCTTTCCGAAGGTGTGAATTGGCGAATGTTATTTGGGGTAGATTTCCCATGGTGGGTCTCGACCTATTTCACCCAATTATATCTCCCTGGTGTGCGAATGCTTAAAAAATGGGTAGCTGTGGAATACAAGGACCTTGAAAATTTTCATGCCATTTTAGTCACCCCCACCCCTACCAAGGTCATTGATGAAATACTAGCTTCTTAGAGGTGTCAAAACTGGTGGGTCGAATAGGGTTGGGGTAACGGGTTAGAATGGTCAGGGTCAGAATGGGTTCAGGTCAGACCCACCATGAGAAATTTTCACCCCATGAAGAGCATATTTATGCAGACTGACTTCAAAGATAAATATTTGATGCTTGTTTAGTTAGCCTTGTATTTTGATGGTATTTAGCTCGCCTAATAGATTTTTGATGTCATTTAGTTAGCCATATAATTTTCTGATGTTTATTTTCGCTGTCATCCTTGCATCTCTCGAGTCTTAATTAGGTCTTGCAGAATAGCACATACATATGTCAAAAAGGAAATGTCAAAGAAAAGCATGCATTCATAACACAACTAATAGGGTACTAAAAACTAAATCCAGACCGTGAAACTGCTCTTTTGGTAATATGATCCGTAATCCGACTTGTTTCAGGTGTGAGATGGTTCGTCCAGCTCCAACTTTCCCTTCCCTCCTACCAAGATCAATAATGAAATACAAGCTTCTTAAAGGTGTCAAAACGGGCGGTTCAGATCAGGTTGGGCCATGGGTTAAAACGGGTCAGAATGGGTTCAAATCAGACCAATCATGGGAAATTCGCTTTTAGAAAAGGCATCGATATTTTTTTAAAGAACAAACAAACAACAGGATACAAGAATGCAAACAGGAAAAAAAATACAAGACAAACCACTCCCAAACACCCAAGCGTATGCTAAAAGACCTTATAAAGGAGATGGCGAGTTACAAAGAAAAGACTCCTCAACTGTAGATCAAACAAATCTCCAAATTCTTGTGACCTTGGGGAAAGTCACAAGTGATCCAAAAAACTCAAGTAGGATTGATAAACAGTGGGTTCTTATTTACACGTGGGAGGTACATGGTAGAAGAATTGCATATTAACAAGAGGGGGCATGACAAAAGAGTTCACGCTAAGCGGTGTCAATCAAGGAAGTTAATGAGCTAAAAATACATTATCCACAACCAGGGGCGGATCTAGAAGTTAATGTAGCATTATGTCTGTCAAATCTTTTCAGTTTAATCCAACTCAATTCTGTTTTACGTCTCCACATTATTGAACATATGTCCGTAGACGCACCTTGAACACGAGACTTTACACACACTTTCGTCTGGTCTGATTGTATAACCTCGGAGTCCAGAGCAAGTTAAATTTTCAACCATCATATTTATTGTCCTCTTCAAATATTACATGTAAAAACAGAAACAAGAAAAATGCAGTTCAACATCTCAACTACCAAACTTGTATGTTGCTGCATTATAGTCACCATCTCTAGTTTACTTGAACAAGTAGAGTTACAGACTTCAATGGCATTTCTAATTTTATACTGTAGTTATCCTTGAAACGGACGAACAAGTACTCAATCATGACACTGACATACAGCCAAATCTAATCAAGTGGAGCAGATCGACCTTTTCCTTCATGTATTTTTTCAAACAAGCATGAGTAACACAGCATTACAAATTTACTGAATTAATCTTCTTTTTTATTAAATAAGTCTAAAACAAACAAACTTACATAGTTTTGCAAAGAAAACTCTAAGTCCAGTAAACCCGTTAGTTTATAAACAAACACCACCTTACCTAACTCCAAATTAACCTACAAAATAAAGCATCAGACATGAAACTTTAGAATAAAACATGAATTAGCTACAGAACATTTATATATTATTCGCTGTAGAGCGAATGATACAGTAACACATGATGAACAACACAGTCACTTGGTGGTCTAATATAGCTAATAATTTCTTCATGGTTCATTTAACCCGTCAAAAATATAATATTGTTTAAACTTAGCCACTCAAATTCTAAAAACTATCATAATTAAATCACCGGAGTTAGTAGCGGCTTCTTGGAAAAATGAGCCTCTAGGTTTGCAACTACAAGATCAGCCATAGTAAGTCAAATCTTTATTGAAAAATCAATTGTGTCCAATAGCAATAGCAAGTTGATCACAGTGTCCCGCAAGCAACGAGGATGATGCCCATGTTTAAAACTAAGACCTCACTAGTGAATCATCGCCTCGGTCCAGGTGGGAGATGCCATGGCGAGACAGCTGAAGTAAAACTTTATAACACATGTTAAGGAAGAAGAGTCTTGTGAAAGCCTGCAAGAAATCTATGATATTCGTTCTGCTTTTCTAATATGTCTATAAGGGCGCAACCGTGAACTGATTCCATTTGTCAAGTCAAGTTAAGACTCTAGACATAGTACTTCATCCTTTAGTTCTATACAGGGGCGAACTTACGAAAGGAGGTTCCTCCCCCCCATCTTGATTGAATTGTATCGCATGTACACAAAATATAGAAACTTGAAGTAATGATTTTGGCTTCTTTAGAATATACAAATACAAAGCGAATATTTTCAATGACAAAAGATGACTCACAAACCAACTTTAACAACTTTCTCTAAAATGTCGATTATGGAATACAGTGGAGACTTGGTTTTTGATTTATATTCCACATTAGTAGATGGCACAAACAAAACAATTCCGACTACATATTGTTGAAGTCAGGTCGAACACGTTAACTTATAGTTAAAATGCAATTGAAAAAGTGGATATGTAATTTTGGTGTTGCTGACATACTCAAATAATCAGATATTTACAACATTTGAATCGTTATAACGAGAAAAATTGGGTTCATTGTATCACTACTATCTTTGCTATCATATGTTCAAACAAGTCTTGGTAGGCCAACCAAGCTCGTTTTATTCGTCCCAAAGGTTTACAGTTTTGATCCAAACTCGTATTATTGACCCATTACCCAAACCACCCCGGCTGCCACTACTGTACATGAGCATCATGGAGGTTATTTTTAGTGAGTACTATGTGATATGCATAGCCAAGCTTCTTCTTTACGGCTCATTATGAAGGGTACCCTTCATAATATCTATTAGGTACCTCACTAAAAGTGTTCAATCTCTTGCCACTAAAACCAGCAAAAAAGTTAAAGGAACATAGTGCGTTAAATGTTGGTGTCTTTGTGATTGAGCATGTAACACGATAGATGCTTAAGTGAACATCATAAAATCTTTATCTACCGATAAAAAAATCTAGTCAATGGACCATAGGTTTGCGTCACCTTAATAAATCTATACAGATTTCATAATCGTACCATGTTTCTGCTAATCCAATAGTCCCATTCCCATATGTGTCATGTCTGCAACATAAACATAGGCCATAATTCATCCATGGTACAAGTTTTATCTTTATGCAAGTTTTAGTGTAAAAAATATCCAATTTACCCTTTGTAACAACTTAAGTATCATTCAAGGCCATTTTGGACATGTCACATTAGGCAAAGACATTATCAAACACCGCGATTTTCAAACTGATGGAGTAAGTTGTATATCAAGGAGGCAAACATTATTTTATCATCACAGAAACAGGAAATAAAAGCAGAAAGAAGGCTTAAACCGTTTGTGTATAAAAAATTCCCTATGCTGGATAACCAAGGTGCCACATCCCATATATGAATTGAATTTCTTTTGTTCAAATGGATTGCTCTTTTATTAAAACTGTTTTGTTTAACGAGGTCTTATTTTGGTGACAAATTACTTCTGCAGCAAATTCGAAGATAAGTCTAAAGAATTTTACTAGTTTAGAAAACAAAGTTCAAAACATCACAAAACTGCCCTGAACTCATTTGGCAAAAACAAAAGTTGCCAGATAAGCCAAAGCAGATAGTATGAACTTAGAACTAGAGATTGGAGGGGTGCGCCAGGCCAAGGTAATAGTGCAACACCAAGGCGACACGTGAAGAACCCCAGCAGCAAGCTACTGTGGTGGATTCTTCCCCCATAAAAAATAAGATTAATATCGAGTGAGCCGATGGCTCACATATCAGATATTAAACTGATAAGAACAGATACTACACTTGATCTTAGCCAAAAGGCCGAGAAAGGTATGCTTAGCCCATTCACAGGCCTTTGTTTTTATAGTCAACTCCCACTTGTCTGTTTACTTCACCCAGTCGATGTGGGATACAGAATGAGTTTTCAAAAGCTTATCTGCTTGAACTTTCTTCACTCTTTGGACAAGGGATTTTCAACAATATTATGTTATGAAACTGATTATGTTAAACTTCTTTTGCTCAAAGGCAAATGTGACTAGAATTATATTGGTTTACGGTTTGAAACAACCATGGCCAGAATGTATACACGCTGCTCCGCTTTACCCACCTCAAACTTATTAAAAATGACCACATATTTTTTTGAAAACAGAATTGATGATAAAATGAAAGTTAAAGGATGATAGAAGTTATAAATGCTGCTAAAATTGTGATGTCAAATGAGAAAAAAGAAAAAAAGAAGAAGAGGAGTTGGATTGGTTTGGTCGAGAATGTTCAGCAGGCTCTACGATAAAGTGTCAAAGTCAGAAGAGGACTGCATAGCAGGTTACCAACAAACTATCAGTCTCATTCACCAAGGTACTAAGGTAGTAAATCAACTGATGTCGTTTTTGGTAACCAAAACAATCATTCATTTGAAGACCTTATAAAGGAGATGGCGAGTTACAAAGAAACGACTCCTCAACTGTAGATCAAACAAATCCCCGAATTCTTGTGACCTTGGGGAAAGTCACAAGTGATCCAAAAAACTCAAGTAGGATTGATAAACAGTTGGGTCCTTATTTACACGTGGGAGGTACATGGTAGAAGAATTACATATTAACAAGAGGGGGCATGATAGTACTCAACAAAGGAGTTCACGCTAAGCGGTGTCAATCAAGGAAGTTGATGAGCTAATAATACATCATCCACAACCAGTGGCGGATCTAGAAGTCAATGTAGCATTATGTAAGTCAAATCTTTTCAGCTTAATCCAACTCAATTCTGTTTTACGGTTCTACATTATTGAACAAGTGATTGGGCTTGTAAGTACCCAACAACATTTCATACTACTGTTCCTCGTCTTAATATGTCTTCGCAAGATACATTGTGGTGGAGGGACAATCAAGGTGTTTTCAAAGCTTTTTCAGTTGGCACTATTTGGGAAGATATTCGTCCAAGAGGAATAGAAGCTGTTTGGATGAATGTTGTATGGTATCCTCATTGCATTTCAAGACACGCGTTTCATTTGTGGCTCGTTATGCAACGTAAACTCAAGACACAAGATCTTTTGAAACAATGGGATGTTGGTGATAATACCAACTTAAACCTGTTTCAATGCCCATTATGTGAGTTGGAACATGAATCACACAAGCATTTATTCTTTTAGTGTTTATTTGCAAGGGAGGTATGGTCGTCTGTCTTATCTAGATGTGAACTATGCATTCCCACGACATTGGAAGGTATTACTTATTGGCTCATCCCTATTTCTAGAAAGCATTCGGTTACAGGTATTCTTGGCAAGCTCGTTTTTGCAGCCTCTTCTTATTTTATTTGGCAAGAGCGAAATGCTAGACTTTTTAAGAAGGTAAAGAGATCTAAAGACCAAGTTGTTGAGATCATCCTTTCTACTATTCGGCTTAAGCTTATTACTTTTCGTTTCAAGAAGACATGTCGGGTGGATAGGCTTATTGAATTATGGAACCTGCCTCTTCACAATGTAAAAGGCTAGAGTTGATTCAAAGCTGCCTAGTCATTTGTATTGTCTTGTTATATTTTTATGACGTCTAGGTAGGTTTTTGCTTTTTTCAAGATTGGCTTGTCTTTCTTGTTTGGTTTATAGGTAGGAAGCACAAATGGTGCGTAGCCAATTTGGTGTCTTGCCATATTGCCTGAACCCATTGTTTTTTTGGTTAATATATTTACCAGGGTAGAAACCCTTTTACCCAAAAAAAACATATGTTCCGTAGACGCATCTTGAACACGAGCCTTTACACACACTTTCGTCTGGTCTGATTGTATAACGGTATAACCTCGGAGTCTAGAGCAAGTTAAATTTTCAACCATCATATTTATTGTCCTCTTCAAATATTACATGTAAAAACAGGCACAAAAAAATGCAGTTCAACATCTCAACTACCAAACTTGTATGTTGCTGCATTATAGTAGTCACCATCTCTAGTTTACTTGAACCAGTAGAGTTACAGACTTCAATGGCATTTCAAATTTTATAGTTATTTTGAAACGGACCAATAAGTACTCAATCATGACACTGACTGTTGATACAAAAGTTGGGCGTACCTTGGTTGTTGGACTTTGCTCTTATATCAATTGAATCCTTAGCACTTGTTACCTGCGTACTAAGAAAAGAGAATAACACCGTTAGGCTTATCGAGGGATTGTCTCCCCCGATTAGACTCCGGCGTGAGAGTAAGTAATCGAATTTAGGTTTTGGTTGAAGAGTTTAGGGATTATGTAAATCGTACCTTTGAATGAGAATGTATCATTCTATATATAGGACGCAGAAACCGTGTAGGTTTCTTGCTCCTCACTCTTCGCACGCGTGGTGCTTATCCGAGGTAAGGATATCTATTCCTTGAATAGATAATCCTTATCGGGTATATGGTGAGTTAGATTGGGCCTTTGGGCTTCATGAGCCCAAGTATTGATACCGCGGCCCATACCATTTGTCATGGTAGCCCATTCGTGATGGGTTTAAGTATAAGTAATGTCTATCATTTGGGCTTTTGGCCCAAATATAGGCTATACGTCATCATGTCCCCCCAGTCTAGTATGCGCGGCACGTAGTCGCGGGTACTAGACTTAATGTAAGCAGCGGTAAGCGTGGCGGGAGAATGAAAATTGTTACCGCCTTTTTGGAGGTGCCATGCACCTAACATTTTTGAAATAGTTACCTCGGTAATCGGGGGTGGTGTCCACGTTTCACTTGGGATTCGGGAAAAAGTGCATGTACCTTTTCGCATTCTAGCCACACATTTCATTGTGAGTGGGTTCCACGTGGACAAGGATTAGGGTTTTACTACCCCTATATAAAGGTCACCGCCCCCCATATTTTTACACACACAGTAAAAACACACAAAGCAACTATTCATCTCCTTCTTCATTTCTATAGCGTCTTTTGCAGAAAAACTTTTTATCCCTCTTAGGTAACTTTTGCGTCCGCTTAGGTTAAGATGAAAATTGTCGCCCAATTAGATGACTTTCGCTCTGCGATGTCCGTCGAGGATGTCATGCACTTCTCTTCCGACTATTTCGTGCCTTTGGATGTACATCCGGAGGCGCCTGATGTCGATGCGTGTATATCTGACTTCCCCGAAGGGAAGATAGGTTTGTATACGAAATTTTTTGAGTACGCTAATTATCGCGTACCTATTTCTTTATTCCTGAGCGACTTGCTCAATCATTATCGCCTTCACATCTCGCAGCTGCACTGTATAGGTGCGGCGAAGGTGTCGAATTTTGAAATAAACTGCCGTTTATTGGCGATAGAACCCACAGTGGACTTGTTCCGCTCCTTTTACCACTCAACGTGGTCAAACGGTTGGGTCTCCTTTGCGAAACGCCTGGGGGCGTTGCAGTGCTATACGAAGAAGGTGGATGCCCTCAAGCATTGGAGAGAATATTTCTTTTGGGTAGACGACGTAGTCTTTCCCTTCGACTTTGAGTTTTATACTCAGACGTCCTTACCAAGGGATGGGCGCCCCGCACCCGGTTCCTATAGGATTGCTGACGCGCAGACGTTAGATGCCAATCGATTGGCCATTAACCCTTATCCGGAGGAGTTTTTGATTCATGTAGGATTGAGTCGCGCGTACTTTGGCGCAGCAGATGAGGTTCCCACTTTCCTAAGTGAGGATGGCCGGGGTGGGTGTTCATCCTTTGTAATTTGGTTGTAAGTATTTCTTTCATTTATCTCCGCGCATTTGCCAACTGATATGTTGTTTGTTTGTTTTGTGTATGCAGAGATGGACTTGTTCGCGGTTGTGAAGCTTGACAAGCCAAAGCAGGTTACGATAGGAGTTCGTCCGTTGAAGGATGGGGAGACGCCCCTACTTGATGCGACTGCGGGGCACTTGACTACTTTGCCCGCAACTACCTCTGAGGGTACGCCTCCACTCGTGGTGGAGCCTGTGCAGACTGTGGCTCCCGAGGTGGTGGCGGAGCCAACTGAGAGGGTGGTGGCGGAGCCAACTGAGAGGGTGGTGCCCGCATTGGAGGTGGCGCATGAAGAGGCGCAGTCATCAGATAGTATTCAGATTCTTAATCCTGAAGAGGTGTTGAGAGAGGAGGTTGCGCAGAGCTCGAAGCGCAAGGCTGGGGCTGGTGGTAGTGAGAAGAGGAAGAGGCGCCGCCACGTTATTGGGGATGCGGAATCGAACGCAGAGGATACTTCGACCTCTGGCGCTCGGGCGAAGGCGGCTGAAGCTTCCCCCTTTTTGTAAGTGTAACGCATTCGTCTTATCTTTTTCCATTTATATGGTTATTACTAATTGTAATCCCCCCCTTTTTTGTTTTTCGCAGTGATGATGGTGCCAAGGATGATGAAATATCCTCTCCGCAGAATGAAAACAAGGAGGAGGATACCTTGGCTACTGATGGTGGTGAGGCGCAGCAACTTCTTAATGAGTTGGCTGCGACTACTGCCCGTCAGGCTGAGCTGGTGGCGCAGCTGAAGGGAAAGCGCGCTGGGGAGAGTCGTGCTCTGGCCCAGAGGGAGGAGGAGTTAGAGAAACTCCGTGCGCAACTGGCGGGCGTGCAGGCTGAGCTCGAGGAGTCAAGGGCGTATGGAGAGAAGATCGCCCAGGACAAGATGAGCATCCTGGCTGATTTGCTGTATGCGAGGAGGAAGTTGGAGCTGATAAAGGCCAAGGCGTCGTGGTCTGTGTCCTTCCTTGAGGAGCAAAAATCTGAGTACTATGCTAAGCTCCAAGAGTTCAAGGAAAACATGGAGAAGACGCTTGTGGCGTATGAGGAGAAGTTGCGCGCCCTTAGCATTGAGTACGACGAGGAGCTGTACCCTCATCTCATGTCTGTGATAGCTGAGCGCAGGTATTCTTACACCCTTGTTTATTTATAACTTCTTTCTTCACTCCATTGTTGTCTTATTTTGTTACTACTTTGTGAATGCAGGTGGTTGATCAGCCATGGGCTGCGTCTGGCCGCTCTAAGTACTTTAGAGTCGGCGGAAGTAGTGGAGGCTTTTGGGAAAGTCGTCCACTGTGCGATGGCGCGTGGCCGTTCGCAGGCTATGGAGGAGCTCCGAGAGGCCAAATTGTTTGAGAAGGATCTGGCGGAGCTGCCTGGTTATAGCGCAACAGCCTATGATGAGCTGGTGCAGGCGATGGCGGGGCTGAAGGTCCTTGAGCTGCCCCATATTGGGAAATTGGAGCGTGATCAAGATGACCCTATTAATGTGCTCATGGCGGGTCTGACGTTGCAGCGTCATCTTGAGGGAAACGCTGAGGAGGAGTTAGACTATTACCTAAAGCCTGACCTTTCGCAGCTACAGGTGCCTGTTTTTGCGCAGCCCCGCGACATTCTCAAGCCCTTTGCTTTGGAGAAGGAGATCCCTTTGAAGGAGGTGCTGGAACGTCATGAGCAAAGGGTTGCTGTGAAGAAGGGCATCAAGGGCAAGGCCGTGATGTGCGGCGTTGGTGCTGCGCATCTTCCTCGTTCTGATGGCGTGCCTGTCAGTGTCCCCACTGTTTCACTTAAGGATGCCATAACCTTGAGGAAACTGACTGAGGCGGGGAGTTCCGCTGCGCCAGAAGAGAGTCATGAGCACCGCCATAGTATATAGGTGTTTTGTAAATGTATGTGTTTTCCTTGTAATTTTAATAAATATGGAATGAGATACATTTTTATAAGTTCGTAACTTAAATATGTTTGCATTATCTGCTATTGATTTTTTCACTAAGCCTTTTAAGTGCGTAGCTTAAAAATACTTGCATTGTTTGCGAAGTGTTATGTGACCAAGTATCTTGGCTCGTTATGTTGCTAAGCTGGTACGGTGTACTTGGTATATGCGCGTCCGTCGTGGGATGCGCATGCGAATCTTACCTCAACGTCTCGAGAGTAAGGCGCTTAGCAAGGATTCGTGATCCAACGTTGATGGGTTTGCAACCCTCTTACTCAACAAGTCAATTAGTAGGTTAACTTATCCTTTATGCCGTCGTGGGTCTTTAAGTGGTGCATGCACGCCATGTAGGCAAAAATATAAGATAGACAATATTGACATATATGCAATAAAGTAAAGGTACGCTATGGAGTTAGCTAGAAACCATAACATTTTATTAATACTTGCAAGTTTTTGAAAAGATAGAAAATAAAATTCCTACAAAATAAAATAAAAACAAACACTTATTGGGCACCTCGTAGGGTGTTTGTGTGTTTGTGTGAGGGCCGTAGCCTAAAAGTAACATCTTTTGAGATTGCAGATGTTCCAGGTGCGCGCCAGGTCTTGACCTTCCATATCGCGCAACCTGTATGCGCCGTTGCCGAGCGCGTCTGTGACCTCGTAGGGTCCTTCCCATTTGGGTCCAAGTTTTCCTGTGTCTTCTGCATGGCTTGCGTCATTAGCGCGATAAACAAAGTCCCCTGGTCTAAATGAAGTGTTCTTGACTTTTGCATCATAATACTTCTTCATTTTTGCCTTGGCCTTTGCTTCTCGTATAGCTGCGCGTTCGCGTCTCTCCTCCAGTATATCTAAGTCTATGCGCCGCTCCTCGTCATTTGTCATGACGTTAACTTCTGCTGTGCGTATAGTAGGCATTCCTATCTCAGCCGGTATGACGGCTTCTGTTCCATAGACTAAGGAAAATGGCGTGTCGCCAGTACTGGTTTTGATCGTTGTGCGATGCGCCCACAAGACATGCGAGAGTTCATCTACCCATCTTCCTTTGTGTTTGTCTAGGCGCGCTTTTATTCCTTCGCCCAGACTGCGATTGGCGCGCTCAACTAGGCCATTGGTTTGTGGGTGTTTGACTGAAGCAAAGTGTTGTGTTATGTTCAAATTGGTGCACCAGTCTTTGAATGGGTTGTCACAGAATTGTTTTCCGTTGTCTGATACGATCTCACCTGGTAGGCCGAAGCGACAGACAATATTGTCCCAGACAAAGCGTTTGACTTGGTTTCCCGTAATGTTCACCACAGCTTTTGCTTCGATCCACTTTGTAAAATAATCAATGGCGACGATGAGGAATTTAACTCCTCCCGCTGCGACGGGAAAAGGTCCTGCGATGTCGATACCCCATTTGTAAAATGGCCATGGTGAGGTGATCGGTGTTAGCTCGTGCTGTGGTCGGCGCGGAATAGGTCTATGTACTTGGCAGTTGCTGCATTTTCTTATTAGGTCGCGTGCGTCGCGGTGCATTGTTGGCCAATAGTATCCTGCCCTTAAAGCGCTTGCCACCACAGATCGTGGTCCTGAGTGCATGACCCAGCGTGAATTTCGCGGAGTACATAGTCTGCTTGAAGGGGTCCAACACATCTGAGCCATGGTTGTAAGAAAGATCGCCGATAGAGTACGTTGTCGCGGAATTCGAATCGTTGCGCGGTGCGTCGTATTCTTCGAGCGTCTTTATTGTCTTGGGGTAGGGTTCCTTTGGTGATAAATTCGATGATAGGTGTCATCCACGTAGGATCATCTTCTTCTATCACCGTCGATATCTCCATGTCAAGGATTGACTTGTTCTTTAAGGTTTCCACCAATACCTGTTTTGAAAGGTGTGCGAAGCTTGTGGATGCGATCTTGCTGAGTGCGTCTGCCTTTCTGTTTTCCCCTCTAGGTACTTGCGTTATTGTGAACCTATCGAAGTTTTTGATCAAAGACTTTGTCTTTTCCAGGTATTGGATCATATGGTTATCCTTGGCCTCGTATTCCCCTAACACGTGGTTAGCGACTAGCCGAGCATCTACGTTTGCCTCTAGGTTGCGTACACCCATTTGAATTGCGATGCGTAGTCCGGCCAGTAGGGCTTCATATTCTGCCTCATTGTTTGTGGCCGTGAACTCGAAGCGTAGCGCATAGGTGAATTCCATACCTTCTGGATTTGTAAGGATGAGTCCTGCGCCTGATCCATCTGCGCATGAGGATCCATCAGTGAACAGTGTCCATGGTTCTTGTAGATCCGTTTTTGCTGCAGATGTTGGGCTGTCGCCCTCTGGCTTCTCCACGATGAAATCAGCTAAGACTTGCCCTTTGATAGCAGTGCGCGGCCTGTATGAGATGTTGTACTCACTTAACATTACACTCCATTTTTGTAAGCGCCCTGATGCGTCTGGTTTAGAGATAACTTGTTTGATTGGCTGATCAGTGATTACCGCAATTGGATGCGCTTGGAAGTATCTACGCAGTCTTTTGGCGGCGAACACCAAAGCCAAGACCAATTTTTCCATGGCGCTGTAGTTAACCTCTGTTTTCTTTAAGGCTTTGCTTACGAAGTATATGGGTGTCTGGACGGAGTCTCTATCTGTTAGTAGTACTGCGCTAACTGCTCCGTGGGTTGCTGATAAGTACATGATGAGTTCTTCCCCCTGTCGCGGTGCGACTAGTTTGGGAAGAGATGCCAGATGATGTTTGAGTTGTTGGAAAGCTTCCTCCGCTTCATTAGTCCAGCGAAAGTCTCCCTTTTTTGTACACTTCGTGAGTGTTTTAAAGAGAGGAAGGGACTTGTCCGCTGATTTAGATAGGAAGCGATTTAGCCCTGCCAGCTTTCCATTTAGTGATTGGACTTCTTTGAGTGTGCGCGGGGAGGGGAGATCAATAACAGCCTTCGTCTTCTCTGGGCATGGTTTGATTCCATCGGGTTCTATTAAGTATCCGAGGAACATGCCTTCCGTTGCGCCAAAGGTGCACTTTTTTGGATTCAGTTTCATGTTTATCCGCCCCAACGTTCGGAATGTTTCCTCGATGTCGCGCACTAACTCGTCCTCTGTATGGCTTTTTATAACAAGGTCGTCAACGTAGACTTCCAAGTTGCGGCCCACTTGTTTTTCGAAAGCTGTATCCACTAGTCGTTGGTATGTCGCGCCTGCGTTCTTCAGGCCAAAAGGCATTTTTGTGTAGCAGTATACCCCTTGACTGGTGTGGAAAGCTGTTTTTTCTTCGTCGTCCACTGCCATTTGGATCTGATGGTACCCTTTATATGCGTCTAGGAAGCACTTGAAGGGGTATCCACATAAGGATTCGACTTTCCAATCTATTACTGGCAATGGATAGCAGTCCTGCGGGCATGCTTTATTGAGGTCCGTGAAGTCCACGCACATCCTCCAGCTACCATCGCTCTTCTTTACCATGACTGGGTTAGAGAGCCAGTCGTGGTAATACACTTCTCGCATGATGCCCGCATCTACTAACTTGTGTACTTCTTCCAAGATAGCTTTTGCACGATCTGGAGCCTGGCCGCGCTTCTTTTGTCGTATTGGAGGGTATCCTTGTCGGATTTGTAGTTTGTGCTCTGTGATAGAGCGAGGCACTCCTGTCATATGCTTTGGTTCCCATGCAAAGATGTCTAGGTTCTTTTGCAAGAGTGCGCATACGGCTGTTTTACCTTTGTCAGATAAAGATCCTCCAATTGAAACTTGTTGTTCCGGATAGTCTGGATGAATAGCGACCTTTAAGTTTGGCAATTTTTCTGTGCGCTGTTCTGGAATAGTCTCTGCTTCAGTTGTCGCCGCGATACATTCTCTTGGTGGTATCGTTGTGTTGTAGAGGGTAACCACTCCTCCTTCCACTGGGAATTTAAGCATTCCGTGAGCTGTGGATGGTACTGCGCGCATGGATGATATTCCTGGTCTTCCTATTATGCCATTGTATGGTGAAGGAGACTTGATTACCATAAAATTTATCCATGCCGCAGTTGAGTGTTGTTCATCTCCAACGACCACCAATAAGCGTAACTGCCCCATGGGCCAGATCTTTTCTCCCGTAAATCCTGTTAGTGACATTGTAGCTGGTGTCAACTGACTTTGGATTTCAGGTCACAGCCTCTTGAAACAGTGATCATACATGATGTCTGCGGATGCTCCTCCATCAATGTACATGCGGTGGATGTCGTGTCCTCCTGTATGTATTTCAATGGTCAGAGGTTCCACGACTGCGTTGTCCGCAGCTATTGTAGGGAAGGATATCTCTTTTTCTGGAGAAAATTTCTGGCTGACTCTCTGCTTTATCTTGCGCTGCCATGACTGTATCATGTATATAGTTTCAGCCTTCTCCTTTGGGGGTTCTTTCTTGCCACCATTTTTAGATCTATCTTTCCCTTCTTTGATGTTCTTTACGAGGTGGTCCATCCTTCCTTCTCTGACTAGTTTCTCGATCAGTTGTTTTAGTTGGACGCACTCGTTAGTTGTATGGCCTTTTTGGCCATGATACTCGCAGTATCCACCGCCTAGGCGCTTTTCTTCTGCCGTACGCATTGGCGGTGGCCTTGGGAAGTTCGCACCCTCTGTTGCAAATATCTCCCTTGGAGTTTTTGTTAGAGGAGTGTATTTGTCGTGATCTCTTCCACCGCGGTAATTCCTGCTGCGGTTGTTTTGATCATTGGATTGTTTCCGCGGCTGTTCTTGTTGCCGATAATTTGAATATCCTTTCTTGCTATCCGCAGCAGCTGCTTCTCCTTGTATAAAGGATCTGGTGCGTTTAGTTAGTTCATCGAAAGACTGGGGAACTCTATCATTGAGCTTCCGGATGAGTTCTGGATTATTGATTCCATTCATGAACCCTGAAATTTTTAGTATTTCGGGACATGCTTTGACTTGTATGCACTCATCCTTGAAGCGCTCCATGAAGGCGCTGGTTGATTCCCCTTGGCGTTGCTTCACCCTTGCCAATTCCACAGGGTTTTTAGCGCACTTCTTTCGCTGGGTGAAGTTGTGGCGGAATGCTTTTCGCAATTCCTCAAAGCCGCCAATACTCCTACGTGGGAGTTTGCTGAACCATGTGCGCGCGTTCCCTACTAATGTGGAATTAAACATGTGACACCACACAGGCTGTGGCCAATTTTCGATAGTTGCGGCTGACTCGAAAATTTTGAGGTGGTCGTCAGGGTCACCTGTTCCATCATATGTCTTCACATTAGTGGGCATGCGTCTGCGCCTGTCGTCTGAGTAATCACTTATGCGACGTGTGAACGCATCAATTTTATGGCGTCGCCATGGGAGAGACATATCCTCGTTCTCTTCCTCGCGACGTCGTCCTTTTGATTTCCAGTGACCTGTTTCTTTATCCCCGTTGTCCGAGGAGTCGCTGGAGGAAGGATAATCTCTTCGTCGGCGTTTGCGCCTGCTCCCTTCAGAAGAGGAGCCTGAGGGATCTCTGCTTGGGGATCGTCTTCTACCCAATCTATCTTGGACCCGCCTACTTCTGGGGTTGGAGGATCCTTGGCTCGGCGAATGCTGAGGGCCTAATCGATCGTGTATTCCCCGACTACCAAGTCTGGAATGAACATTGGTGCGTCTACCACTGTCTCCAGAATTTTGTGAGCCAGACACCGTACCCAACCTGTCGTGGACATTGGTGCGCTCTGTACGTCTTCCTCGTGGGTGACGCAGTGGTGATGGTTCACGTTCTGGACCAAAGTTGAGTCGGGTTTGCAGATCCGTACCTGCCCTTCTTGCCGCCTCTTCCTGCATGAGGGCGGTTAGGGTTTCATAATTTTGGGATACAAAATTTCCCAAAGTTAGGTCAGGTATGTCCTCAGTCGTTGCAAGGATCTCTGCCTCAGTATGGGACGCCCTGTTTCGTTCAGGCGCGCCTGGCGGTATAGTGTTGTTCACTACGGGTGTAGCCTGATGAGGAGTGGTGAAGAGAGTGCGCTGGAGTTCCTCAGCGTTTGGGACCACTGACGAGATCATAGGTAATTCCATTGTTGGAATAGGCTGGGTTGTTCCCGCCCCTTGGTGATCAGGTGCGCTGGTTGTCCCAGCGGCCTGCTTAGAGGTCGAATCTTGTCGATTCTTCTTCTGATGATCACGTTTTTCTGACTGCGGAGTCCGCTGGCTCGAATTCTTGTGTTTCGTCATTCTAGTTCGTTGTAGGGTCCCACGGATGGCGCCACTTGTTGATACAAAAGTTGGGCGTACCTTGGTTGTTGGACTTTGCTCTTATATCAATTGAATCCTTAGCACTTGTTACCTGCGTACTAAGAAAAGAGAATAACACCGTTAGGCTTATCGAGGGATTGTCTCCCCCGATTAGACTCCGGCGTGAGAGTAAGTAATCGAATTTAGGTTTTGGTTGAAGAGTTTAGGGATTATGTAAATCGTACCTTTGAATGAGAATGTATCATTCTATATATAGGACGCAGAAACCGTGTAGGTTTCTTGCTCCTCACTCTTCGCACGCGTGGTGCTTATCCGAGGTAAGGATATCTATTCCTTGAATAGATAATCCTTATCGGGTATATGGTGAGTTAGATTGGGCCTTTGGGCTTCATGAGCCCAAGTATTGATACCGTGGCCCATACCATTTGTCATGGTAGCCCATTCGTGATGGGTTTAAGTATAAGTAATGTCTATCATTTGGACTTTTGGCCCAAATATAGGCTATACGTCATCACTGACATACCGCCAAATCTAATTAAGTTGCGCAGGTCGACCTTTTCCTTCATGTATTTTTTCAAACAAGCATGAGTAACACAGCATTACAAATTTACTGAATTAATCTTCTTTTTGATTAAATAAGTCTAAAATAAACAAACTTACATAGTTTTGCAAAGAAAACTCTAAGTCCAGTAAACCCGTTAGTTTATAAACAAACACCACCTTACCTTAACTCCAAATTAACCTACTACGAAATAAAGCATCAGACATGAAACTTTAGAATAAAACATGAATTAGCTACAGAACACTTATATATTATTCGCTGTAGAGTGAATGATACAGTAATAAATGATGAACAACGCAGTCACTCGGTGCTCTAATATAGCTCATAATCTCAAATTCTCAAAACTATCATAATTAAATCACCGGAGTTAGTAGCGGCTTCTTGGAAAAATCTAGGTTTGCAACTACAAGATCAGCCATAGTAAGTCAAATCTTTATTGAAAAATCAATTGTGTCCAATAGTAATAGCAAGTTGATCACAGTGTCCCACAAGCAACGAAGATGATGCCCATGTTTAAAACTAAGACCTCACTAGTGAATCATCGCCTCGGTCCAGGTGGGAGATGCCATGGCGAGACAGCTGAAGTAGAACTTTATAACACGTGTTAAGGAAGAAGAGTCTTGTGAAAACCTGCAAGAAATCTATGATATTCGTTCTGCTTTTCTAATATGTCTATAAGGGCGCAACCGTGAACTGATTCCATTTGTCAAGTCAAGTTAAGACTCTAGACATAGTACTTCATCCTTTAGTTCTATACAGGGGTGAACTTACGAAAGGAGGTTCCTCCCCCCCTCCCCCCATCTTGATTGAATTGTATCGCATGTACACAAAATGTAGAAACTTGAAGTAATGATTTTGGCTTCTTTAGAATATACAAATACAAAGCGAAAATTTTCAATGACAAAAGATGACTCACAAACCAACTTTAACAAATTTCTCTAAAATGTCGATTATGGAATACAGTGGAGACTTGATGTATATTCCACATTAGTAGATGGCACAAACAAAACAATTCCGACTACATATTGTTGAAGTCAGGTCGAACACGTTAACTTATAGTTAAAATGCAATTGAAAAAGTGGATATGTAATTTTGGTGTTGCTGACATACTCAAATAATCAGATATTTACAACATTTGAATCATTATAACGAGAAAAATTGGGTTCATTGTATCACTACTATCTTTGCTATCATATGTTTATACTAACTGTTTTGTTCTAGTTTAGAAAACAAGGTTCAAAATATCACAGCTGCCCATGGACCCATTTGGCAAAAACAAAAGTTGCCAGATACATCAAAGCAGCTAGTATATACTTAGAACTAGTGATTGGAGGGGTGCCGCCAAGCCAAGGCGAAAGTGCAACGCCAAGGCAACACATGAAGAACCCCAGCAGCAAGCTACTGTGGTGGGCTCTTCCCCCATAAAAAATAAGATTAATATCGAGTGAGCCGATGGCTCACATATCAGATATTAAACTGATAAGAACAGATACTACACTTGATCTTAGCCAAAAGGCCGAGAAAGGTATGCTTAGCCAATACACAAGCCTTTGTTTTTATAGTCAACTCCCACTTGTCTGTTTACTTCACCCAGTCGATGTGGGATACAGAATGAGTTTTCAAAAGCTTATCTGCTTGAACTTTCTTCATTCTTTGGACATGGGATTTTCAACAATATTATGTTATGAAACTGATTATGTTAAACTTCTTTTGCTCAAAGGCAAACGTGATAAGAATTATATTGGTTGGTTTGAAACAAGCATGGCCAGAATGTATACATGCTGCTCCCCTTTACCCACCTCAAACTTATTAAAAATGACCACATGTTTTTTTGAAAACAGAATTGATGATAAAATGAAAGTTAAAGGATGATAGAAGCTATAAATGCTGCTAAAATTGTGATGCCAAATGAGAAAACAGAAAAAAAAGAAAAAGAGGAGTCGGATTGGTTTGGTCGAGAATGTTCAGCAGGCTCTACGATAAAGTGTCAAAGTCAGAAGAGGACAGCATAGCAAGTTACCAACAAACTATCCAAGTCTCACAGATTCACCAAAGTACTAAGGTGGTAAATCAACTGATGTCGTTTTTGGTAACCAAAACAATCATTCATTTGAAGACCTTATGGTGAGTTACAAAGAAAAGACTCCTCAAATGTAGATCAAACAAATCCCCGAATTCTTGTGACCTTGGGGAAAGTCACAAGTGATCCAAAAAACTCAAGTAGGATTGATAAACAGTTGGGTCCTTATTTACACGTGGGAGGTACATGGTAGAAGAATTACATATTAACAAGAGGGGGCACGATAGTACTCAACAAAGGAGTCCATGCTAAGCGGTGTAAATCAAGGAAGTTAGTGAGCTAATAATACATCATCCACAACCAGTGGGGGATCTAAAAAGTTAATGTAGCATTATGTCTGTCAAATCTTTTCAGCTTAATCCAACTCAATTCTGTTTTACGATTCTACATTATTGAACATATGTCCGTAGACGCATCTTGAACACGAGCCTTTACACACACTTTCGTCTGGTCTGATTGTATAACCTCGGAGTCCAGAGCAAGTTAAATTTTCAACCATCATATTTATTGTCATCTTCAAATATTACATGTAAAAACAGGCACAAAAAAAATGCAGTTCAACATCTCAACTACCAAACTTGTATGATTTCCACACTCTAAAAATTTAGGGAAATGATTTGCATACTCTAAAAATTTATTGGGACACTCCACTGTGTGCAACAGATAGTTGTACATTAAATATAGCATGCTTTAATTACTTGTACAATGAAGTGTCCCAATAAGATTTGGAAGTGTGCCAATCACTTCCCATATTTTTATATGTTTTTCTTCATCAATTAAATTCTCTACCAAATTTATTAAAGTTTGATCAGAATCAATTCAATTTTGACTTTTTATTAACCAATCACGTCGTTTGATTTTGCCTACGTGGCAAAATCGAGCTCTCCTATTGGTCTAATTTTTTTTTCCAATAAGAAGGGTTTTGCAAAATCTATCTAAAATGATATAATTCTTTTATTATATAAAAGATTTTATTTTTATTTGAATCGGAGACAATTTAAATATGCATTGAATATACAAGTGGCAAATTCTACCCATATGTAAAAAGTTAGGCTGCTATGAGCCATTTTTCAAAAGTTGGAGGCTTGTTTGGCAACATGGACATTCTCAATCGGTCTAATTGGGGCGAAACTAATAGTAGGCTTTATGAATAACTTAGACTCCATCTAGTTTACTTGTGCGGCAAAATCACTATTTATGTTTTTATTTGTTTTAGTTTTTCCTTTTGTTTAATCAATGTTTTTAAACTTTGTAAAGCGTATATACATAGACATACAACTTTTTTTGCTCGTTTTAAACTTTTGAACCTTTTTTTTTTTTTTTTTTTTTTTTTTTTTTTTTTTTTTTTTTGACGTAGATTTAGCTATAAATTTTAGTTTATTAAATATGGTTAATAAATGAACATGAGAGGATCTTTTTCCTAATAAATAATAACATGGATCGCTTTTTTAAAAGACGCTTAATTTTTAAGGTTGTCCGTCTTATTCAGTGCTCGTTTGACATATGCCCGTTAGGACCCGAGCCCGTTAGACCCGTGCCTGTAAAGACCCGAGCCCGTCCTGTCATTTCTCCTCCACAATTGCCTCACTGAGATTCCATATATTATGCTTCTACCGTGAATCATTGAATTCACCAAGGTATACCCATTGTTTGAAGTTGCAAAAATACAGAATGAATTTGCTTACGAGAAGTTCTTAATAGGTAAATTTGTCAAACTGTCATCTCTCCGAACTCGTATGTTCAATGTTTTCAGAAGTTTTCGTAATAGTCCATCCGTAGCTGGTTGCGAAGCTCGTTTAAAATTCCATAAAGTTTGCTGGAAAGTTTGGCCTTTTCTACAATTTGCGACCATTGGAAATTCACTAAAAATGGAATTTTCAAAATCCAAATTGTAGATTAGACCAAACTTTGCGGTATAAGTGTTTTATGCGAGTTGTGAATAAACAAGGATGTGCTATGTTGCGCGTCCCAGCGGGTTTTATTTACAAATTTTGAAGCGAGATATTTTCTGCGTATAGTTGTGCGTAACACTACGTAATACAAAAATTGATTAGTAACTGAGTCAATTCTAGTTATAAAAGACTATGTGAGTATGTAAGCCCATGTAAGTATGTGTAGCAAGTGTGACTAGTCAACACCAAAAAGTCGTTTGAAACTGTTGGAAAATTTAGTGCACTTGAGGGATCAATTCACACCTGGTAATGGGTTTGGAGGTATGGAGTATACACCCATTTGGTCACTGAATCCCCTGACTCAATAGTGGTTATGTTGTGAATCTGCTGCTAGTTGATTCAGCTACTAGTGTGTTTCCACTGATGTGTTAACGTTACCACTGCAAGGGTTATTGTTTCCACTGCAAGGGTTGTTGTTACCACTGCAAGGGTTGTTGTTACCACTGCTAGTGTTAACATTACCACTGCTAGTGATAATGTTTCCACTGATAACCACTGATCCTTTAATTATGGAAATTATTATGATATAATTAATGGGCCGTTAATTATACATAATTCCATGGGCTAGGGTTTGAGTAAACTCTATTATAAATAGAGGTCATAACTGATTTGCATGGAAGAGAAGGATATAAACCCTAAAAACTAAATACGCATCTGGTTCTTGATTTGTGCCTAAAACAAGAACTTCACTTGGTCTTATCCCATAGAGATATTCGTGTAACCCAGGCATAGGGTCGAATAGTTTCTATTGGAAAGTGATACCACGATTTCAAGTGAATATCCGGTACCTTCATTGATTATCTTAACCCTAATCTGGAACTGTTTTGCAGCTATACAACCAACAATCAATAGAAACTATTAGTGATAATCAATGGCTGCTGCTATGAGACAAATGGCTGCTAACTTTTCCAAGTTGGAAAAGTTTGAAGGTGTTGATTTCAGAAGATGGCAAAAGAAGATGCACTTCTTGTTGTCAAGTATGAATGTGGTGTATGTTCTCACGACTGAGATTCCAGAAGATCATGGAGATGATGCTACTATGGATCAGATGAGGGCAAGGAGCAAGTGGGAGAATGATGACTACATATGCAGAGGTTTAATTCTCAATGGTATGTCTGATTCTCTTTTTGATATTTATCAGAATGTTGAAACTTCTCAAGAATTATGGGATTCCTTGGAAGCCAAATATATGGCTGAGGATGCATCAAGTAAGAAGTTCCTTGTAAGTAATTTTAACAATTACAAAATGGTTGATTCTAGACCTGTCATGGAACAATACAATGAACTTCTTAGTATACTTGGTCGATTCACACAACACAAGATGAACATGGATGAGGCTATTTCAGTCTCTTGTATCATCGATAAACTACCTCCTTCTTGGAAAGAATTCAAACATATGCTTAAGCATAAGAAGGAGGAGTTAACTCTTGTTGAGTTGGGCAGTCACTTGCGCATTGAGGATTCACTCAAAGCTCAAGACATTGACAAGCCAAAGAGTAGCACTGCTACTGGTCCATCAGTTGTCAATATGGTAGAGCATAACAACTCCACCAAGTACAATGACAACAAGGGCAAGCGTAAGCATCAAGATAACACCAAATCTGATCTTAACAAGAAACCTAAGGTGACTTGTTGGAAGTGTGGGAAACCTGGACACTTCAGGAAAGATTGCAAGGGTGGTAAAGTTGGAAACAAATCCAATGGATCAGGCACAAGTGGAGGGAATGGTAACACCAATTCTCTGAAAGGTCAGAATGTGTTTAATAAGTCTTTTAAGATTTATTATGTTACATATATATCTGATATTTACTTTGTGCAGGATGATGATGTTGCTTGGTGGGTTGACTCTGGAGCTACAATTCATGTGTGTAAAGATAGAAGCTGGTTCAAGACCTACAAGTCAATGAATGATGGTTCTATTCTTCACATGGGAAATGAGTCAACTGCCCTGGTGCATGGAAAAGGATGTGTTGAGTTGAAGTTTAGTTCTGGAAAGATTGTTTCTTTATTTAATGTTTTACATGTTCCTGATATTAGAAAGAATTTGGTTTCTAGTAGTGTTTTAAATAATTGTGGTTATAAACAGGTTATTGAATCTGATAAGTTTGTTTTATCTAAAAATGGTGTGTTTATTGGTTTTGGTTATTTATGTAATCAAATGTTCAGACTTAATATTGTTCATGATAATATTGATTCTGCTTTTATATCTACATCTAAACTTAATGATTCAAACCTATGGCATGCAAGACTTGGCCATGTACATTTTAAAAGAATGCAAGATATGTCTAAGGATGGGTTAATTCCAGCCTTTGATGTGAACACTGAAAAGTGTAAAACTTGTATGTTGAACAAAATAACTAAGAAACCTTTTCAAGGAGTAAAACGTGAAACTAAAGTTTTGGAGTTAATTCACAGTGATCTTTGTGATTTACATGCTACTCCCTCTTTGGGGAATAAGAAATACTTTGTGACTTTTATTGATGATGCTTCTAGGTTTTGTCATGTTTATTTATTACATTCTAAAGATGAAGCATTAGATAAATTTAAAGTATTTAAAACTGAAGTTGAATTGCAACAAAGTTCCCTGATCAAAAGATTAAGGACTGATAGGGGAGGTGAGTACATGGATACTCTGTATTTTCAGTCTGTTGGTATAATCCATGAAACGACTGCCCCTTATACTCCTCAGCAAAATGGTATTTCTGAAAGGAAAAACAGGGTGCTGAAGGAGATGGTTAATTCCATGTTGTCCTATTCAGGGCTGAGTCAAGGGTTCTGGGGTGAAGCTATGTTAACAGCTTGCTATTTATTAAATAGAGTTCCCAACAAAAGGAACAAAGTTACCCCTTATGAACTCTGGACTAAAAAGAAACCTAACCTTAATTATCTTAGGATATGGGGTTGTAGGGCTGTTGTAAGACTCCCTGATCCAAAGCAGAAAACTTTGGGTGAAAGAGGCATTGAATGCATCTTTGTTGGATATGCTGAGCATTCCAAGGCATATAGGTTTTATGTTATAGAACCTAATGAGTCTGTTTCAATTAACTCAATAATTGAATCAAGGGATGCACTATTTGATGAGAACAGATTCTCATCTATCCCTAGACCAAGTCAAAGGATTCCAAATGGAACCAATGACAATGGTGTTTCAGAGGTTCCTGCTGATGAGGTTCCTGCTGATGAGGTTCCTGCTAATGAGGTTCCTGCTGAGGTTGTGGAACAACAACCTGAACCTGAGCTTAGAAGGAGCAATAGGGTGAGGACTCCAAAATCATTTGGACCTGAGTTTCAATTATACTTAATTGAAGGTACAAGGAGTGAGGTCTCTGATCAATACTCTTATTGCTTCATTGTGGAGGATGATCCCAAAACATATGAAGAAGCAATGAAGTCCCAGGATGTTGCTTTCTGGAAAGAAGCAATTAATGATGAGATGGACTCCATCATGGGCAATAACACTTATGTGTTGACTGATCTACCACCTGGTTGCAAACCTTTAGGTAGCAAATGGATTTTCAAAAAGAAAATGAAGGTAGATGGAACTGTTGAAAAGTTCAAGGCAAGATTAGTTATTCAAGGCTTTAAACAAAAGTCAGGAATAGACTACTTTGATACTTATGCTCCAGTGGCACGTATCAGTACCATAAGATTGCTAATTGCTTTGGCATCAATTCACAATCTGATTATTCATCAGATGGATGTGAAGACAGCTTTCTTGAATGGTGATTTAGATGAGGAGGTTTACATGAATCAACCTCAGGGCTTCATCATGCCTGGCAATGAAAACAAGGTGTGTAAACTGATTAAGTCTCTTTATGGACTAAAACAGGCACCTAAGCAATGGCATCAAAAGTTTGATGAAGTGGTTTTGTCTAGTGGTTATTTACTTAATCAAGCTGACAAATGTGTATATAGCAAATTTGATGAATCTGGTAAAGGAGTCATCATTTGTCTATATGTTGATGACATGTTGATCTTTGGCACTGACCAAAATCAAGTTGATCTTACAAAAGAATTTTTGTCATCAAAGTTCTCCATGAAGGATATGGGGGAGGCAGATGTTATCCTTGGTATTAGGATTAAACATGAAAGTAACAAAATTTCTATTTCACAGTCTCATTACATTGAGAAGGTGTTAAAGAAATTTAATTACTTTGATTGTACTCCAGTGAGTACTCCTATGGATACAAGTGAGAAGCTAATGCCTAATACTGGCAAAGCTGTATCTCAACTTGAGTATTCTAGGGTGATTGGCTGCTTGATGTATGCCATGACTTGTACAAGACCTGATATTGCTTTTGCTGTGGGTAAACTGAGCAGGTATACTAGTAATCCTAGTGCTCATCATTGGCAAGCAATTCAGAGGGTCTTTAAGTATTTGAAGAGAACTATGGATTATAGTCTCTCATATACTGGTTATCCTTCAGTATTAGAAGGATATACTGATGCAAGTTGGATCAGTAACACTGAAGACAATTCGTCTACAAGTGGCTGGGTATTCCTACTTGGTGGAGGTGCAATTTCTTGGGCATCTAAGAAACAAACTTGCATTACCAGTTCAACCATGGAATCTGAATTTGTGGCTTTAGCTGCTGCTGGCAAAGAAGCTGAATGGTTGAAAAACTTGCTTCTTGAGATTCCATTGTGGTCTAAACCTATAGCACCTATTTCTATCCGTTGTGATAGTGCTGCTACATTGGCAAAGGCTTATAGCCAGATGTACAATGGGAAGTCTAGACACTTAGGTGTTAGGCATAGCATGATTCGTGAGCTTATCATGAATGGGGTGGTATCTATAGTGTTTGTTAAATCTCAACAAAACTTAGCTGATCACTTGACGAAGGGTTTGGCTAGAGACTTGGTTTTGAAGTCTGCTAAAGGGATGGGTTTAAGTCCAACTAGTCACTGAATGCAAGGATACCCAACTCCCTTCTAAGGAAACTTGGAAGCTGAGTTCAATGTGGAAAGCTGATCATTTGGTGGACTGAAGCACATGTATCACAAACATCCCAAGGTTGTGCTTGTTACCTGCTGAAAGGAGGATGAAGTCTTCACTTCTTAATGGTTAATTTTCTTTGAAAAAGTGCTAAGCAGGAGCATGAATTAAAGATGAACCACCTATGTAAATGTTGAAGTTTTGCCGCTTCAGGAAGCTTTGGACTTTTAGCTTTTACAACATTTATGAATTGGATATGGACACATGGCTTGTATAGTGTCAGGAGTATTTTAGTGTTTGAAAACTTGTGTGTATTTATCATCAGGTATTCAAATGGGTTGAAGGGTTCAATTCTTAGAACACCCTGATTCTCGAATATTTGAAAGTATATGTACTAATGTGGAAATTCAATCCTCAGGATATTTTCATTTATGCACTTGTTTTGGTTTGTGTTTGATTTTTTATGCAAAGGTAGTGAACTAAATTTGGGGAGGATTGTTGGAAAATTTAGTGCACTTGAGGGATCAATTCACACCTGGTAATGGGTTTGGAGGTATGGAGTATACACCCATTTGGTCACTGAATCCCCTGACTCAATAGTGGTTATGTTGTGAATCTGCTGCTAGTTGATTCAGCTACTAGTGTGTTTCCACTGATGTGTTAACGTTACCACTGCAAGGGTTATTGTTTCCACTGCAAGGGTTGTTGTTACCACTGCTAGTGTTAACATTACCACTGCTAGTGATAATGTTTCCACTGATAACCACTGATCCTTTAATTATGGAAATTATTATGATATAATTAATGGGCCGTTAATTATACATAATTCCATGGGCTAGGGTTTGAGTAAACTCTATTATAAATAGAGGTCATAACTGATTTGCATGGAAGAGAAGGATATAAACCCTAAAAACTAAATACGCATCTGGTTCTTGATTTGTGCCTAAAACAAGAACTTCACTTGGTCTTATCCCATAGAGATATTCGTGTAACCCAGGCATAGGGTCGAATAGTTTCTATTGGAAAGTGATACCACGATTTCAAGTGAATATCCGGTACCTTCATTGATTATCTTAACCCTAATCTGGAACTGTTTTGCAGCTATACAACCAACAGAAACAAGATCAATGACACACAAAACCTCAGTTTTAGATTCTCCCCGACGGACACTTCCCAAGTATAATGGGTTTTTATATCAACTTGACAATGAGATAGTATCTTTAGAAATTACAAGTAAAATATTTTCATTTATTTACTTATTTTTTATTTTTTATTTTGCTAACATAAAATATTGAATGAAGTTGTCATTTTGATTTAGGAGTATGTGTATGCATGCATAGAGATACGGTAATGATAACATATCCAAACACTATAAAGTTGGGCACCGGATCTCTTCGGACCTGAAGAATGTGTGATCTCAGAAGACCATTGTCAACCGCATAATTAGTGGAAAATGATGAAAGATAAAAAATGTGTGACACTTGTCAAAAGATAAATGGAGTAGGTATATTATTAGGTCTTATTATTAAGCCTAGACATCGATCACTACTCTTTGGTTATTTATGATATAAATAATTAGGAGGCATTATCATATTCTTTCAACAATTAGAAACTCCCATTACCGATAATCCATAACCAGTCGAGACCAATACCTATAACACCCCCTATTTGAAGTGAAAGCACGAGCATGTTTCCTAGTGCATTTCTTTCTGGGCCCTGTATAAATCAACTAAAAGTTTAAGATCACTAAAAAAATTTGACTAACAATGCTCAAACATCTTTTATTTTAGTAATGTAATAAATCATGTGTAAATCATTTACCATGTATGATTGAGGAGCTGATGTCATGATACATATTGTAGGATAACCGGTTGTGACTCCAAGAAAAAAGACGAGCACAATCATCCATCCTTGATCACCATATTTTGACGTGAAATAGAACAAAGGAATGAATAAAAACCGAGATAAAACCAAGATCGTGATACCTTTTCTTGATTCCAATTTCAGAACCTTGATTAATGGAACATATCTAATTGCCAAGTTGGATACATTATATATTGTCACAAGGACAAGTGGATACCTGAAAATATGTAACATCATAGCTGAAGCACAATATCTAGGCGAGTTCGTAGTAGCGTAAATCTTCTAATCATAAAGGTTGATTTGTTTTTACCATGTTCCTAGCTGGCGGGATCCTGTGTTTTCATATAAAAACCCCGGAAAAATTGATAGCGTCACAACATAGATCAAGAACAAATCCATTGCATAATCGTAATTTTCAAAGAAAAGTTGTTTCTTGCTCATTCTCTTTGAATATCTGGCCTCATCATGAGCCTGTAGAGACATTAGTAACTTTATTTTCATATATTTTATCTATTAAGTGTTAAACAAGTTTAAACTTATAGAAAGAAAACAAGATTTTTACATGTCGATCAAATTCTACTTCAGCTCCAACAGTGGACAAGTTGGAAGCAACTATTTCAGAAGCTTCTTGAGCAGCTTTTGCTCGATAATATTTCACAACTGGTAAGTTTGGGAAGACAAATGCATAAAGAAATATGCATTGAAACTCGAAAAAAATAGAAATAGCAAGGAATACCACTGCAATGAGAAAGACATAAAGAGTGGATAAGATGCCTCTCAATCTGGTTAATGGCTAGAGTCTCATCATGGACATATATAATGCACTTTCAGAGTATATATATGTGTGTGATGACTTTGTCGATAATAAGAAAGAAAAAGAATAGTATATTTACATGCCCCTTTGCGTAGTCCATTTTCAACGTTCTTAAACGCAGCTTTGGTGATTAGCCTTAGAACAGAGGTGAGAGCTCCAGATGCAGCCATACCAGCAACATAAGACTTTAGATAACAAAACAAAGAAAAATGGTTAGATGTTGTTTCTATAACTAATTGAAAAGAAGAAAGTACAAAATCATTAACTTGGACAAATTCGGGGCACATGCAGGTCAAGTTTCCGACCATTCCTCCTTGTACATGAGCATCAGCGATGCTAGAGACCATGACTAGAAGGCATATTCCGACATATTTTCCCATTCCACCCTTTCCTGAAGTTGCTAAATCCAACTACACAATTACATGTGCAATATAACTCAAACCTTAGCTTAATAACGTGTTTTATGTGATGAAGTTATACGACACTAAAACCAACCACGAGGAGGCCAATATTACTCGCCGAAAAAAGGATATATCCAATGAGGTGACGTTTACTAGTATCGCCTCTTGTATCCTTGCACAAGAAAATTGTCAGGATTGCTATGGATAATGGTGTATAAATGATAGTGAGTACCCTTTCAGGATGATATTCCTGTGTATAATAAAGGTAAACTATCAAAACATATTGTGTGTATGTAATATATAGTGTGTGAATTTGTTGTAAAAAGATACTTACCGGGAACACTTCATAGAAATAGTCACCTAGCGTTGAAATAATATTCCACGATAATAAAGTACCAAGTCCAAAAATCCAACACATCGCTACTGCACTCCATTTTCCCTGAAAAAGAATACAAAACATTATACAGAGAAGGATATATGTTCTATACTAGTCAATATTAAAAATAAAAGTATACTTACCTTAAGCTTTAATGGAGTCTCATCTCTTGAATATACTACAGTCATGGTTGTTTTCTCCCCAAATACTCAATTATGTTAGGAAGATCGTGACTTCTTAAACAAAGGTCATTAGTTTAAAAAAACATATTACTATTAATTAAATACAAGTCTTTAAAATATAATATTTTATTTAAGATGGTGAAAAGAAAAGTTTTATATGTAAAGAACCAATGATACAATCTACATTATATATCCCTTGCTAAACACCAAAGATGTCTATCATCGATCTATTGTTACTTAGCTAATAAAATATTATAATATTTGAAAAACAACAAAGATAAAAAGTTTGCCGAATCAAGACCAAAATTGAGGGGTGCACATTTCTTTCCGCGTAAAAAAAGGATGGCTTTGGAACAGTTGATTTTAAATATATAAACGAGCTTACTTTTGAGTTAACTACATTTTTGGTCCTTGTTGTTTACCGGCTGTAAAAATTTTGGTCCACTAACTTAAAAAGTAACGCATCTATGACATCACAGAGCAAGTTAAAGTTTCAACCATCATATTTATTGTCCTCTTCAAATATTACATGTAAAAACAGAAACAAGAAAAATGCAGTTCAACATCTCAACTACCAAACTTGTATGTTGCTTTGAACAAGTAGAGTTACAGACTTCAATGGCATTTCAAATTTTATAGTTTATTTTGAAACGGACCAATAAGTACTCAATCATGACACTGACATACAGCCAAATCTAATCAAGTGGCGCAGGTCGACCTTTTCCTTCATGTATTTTTTCAAACTAGCATGAGTAACACAACATTACAGATTTACTGAATTAATCTTCTTTTTAATTAAATAAGTCTAAAACCAACAAACTTACATAGTTTTGCAAAGAAAACTTGAAGTCCAGTAAACCCCGTTAGTTTATAAACAAACACCACCTTACCTCAACTCCAAATTAAAGCATCAAACATGGAACTTTAGAATATAACTTGAATTAGCTACAGAACACTCATATAATTCACTGTAGAGTGAATAAAACAGGGACCAGTCACTTGGTGGTCTTATATAGCTCATAATTTCGTCTTGGTTCAAAAGTTCATTTAACCTGTCAAAATTTTATATTGTTTAAACTTAGCCATTCAAATTCTAAAAGCTATCATAATTAAACCACCGGAGTTAGTAGTGGCTTCTTGGAAAAATGAGCCTCTAGGTTCGCAACCACAAGATCAGCCATTGCGTCTTCTGTCTCCACAGTGCTAGTCCCAACATGAGGCAACAAAACCACATTGTCAAGACCAAACAGCTCCTCAGGCACCTCAGGTTCATTCTCAAACACATCAAGACCCGCACCAGCTATCCGCCCTTCAACAAGAGCAGACACCAATTCAGGTTCATCTACAAGAGCACCCCTCCCAATGTTGATAAGAACCCCCTTGGGACCTAATGCATCAATCACTTCACGATTAACTATGTGTCGGGTTTCTTCTGTTAGAGGGCATGCCACAACCAGAATTTCACAATTTGAAGCCAATTCGACGACACTGGGAAAGTACTTGTATTTCAGTTCTGGTTTCTGTGTTCTGGAATAGTAACTAACTGGACAGTTAAACGCTTCCGCTCTCTTAGCAATCGCTGTCCCGATTCTTCCTAAACCCAGGATTCCAACTTTTTTACCAGTAAACTGCAACAATTACAGAAAAAAAGATGAAAAAAAGAAGCACTAGTCCAAATTGGATAAATCATAAGATGATTAGATACCTACTGTCCTATTGTCATATAATCAAATAACTTCGGTGATGGTCGGTTTTAACAGGTATACTCAATAATATCTCTATTAGTTCTGTACTTTCACTTGGTAAAAAAACATTCTGCTTTTCGTATTCAGTAAATCACTTTTTTTTAGAAGGCACCACACTTGAAATCCGACCCCCGAGTTAAACTATCCAAACGGGCAAGCCCCGGACCCGAACCTCTAGGAGAGACCCGCGAAGGGAAACCCCTAGAACTCACGGCTTCTCACTAAGAGGAAAATCCGGATGAGCACAAATAGATTCCGGCGCTATTGATTATCAAAATGTCAATTTAGTAGAGTACACATACAGGAAATAGTGAAAGTAAAGAACTAATACAATCAGTTAACTTGTAGTTCCGCTAACTAGTTCGCCAATTAGCAAAAGTCAACATTATTGAGAATAGTTACTAAAACAGACTATGATTAGCAAAAGTGGACAGTACTAAGTTATTAAGTATAATTGCTAAAACGGCACTAAAACGAACCTTAGTAGTCAGTTTGAAGTCACCTTTCTTCCACGACCCCCCTCGAACATAACGATCACACTCGCAAATCCCTCTTAAAGTAGCCAACATCAGCCCAATAGCCAAATCAGCCACATCATCAGTCAAGACATCAGGCGTATTAGTAACCTTAACACCCTTCTCCCTACAATGCCCCAAATCAACTTTATCCAACCCCACACTGAAACTCGACACAATTTCCAAACCCGGTAACGAGTCGATGAGTTCCTTGTCTGCACCAATGGTTGTGTTTGCGACAACGGCTCGAATGGAAGTGGAGTGTTGTTTGAAGAAGGTGGGTTTTTCTGGGATGGTCCAGAGGCGAAAGAGGTTGTAACGGGTGTCGAGCTGTTGTTCGAGGTATGAGGACATTGGGTATGTTAGAAGTACATTGATGTCTTTCATGATTGACTGATTAAGGTTGTTGGTTTGATGGCTGGTAATTAGTAGTAACTGATGTCCGAGGTTTATGGTTGTGCAGTGTTTTTGAGTTTTGATTACACGTGACATGTAGTAAGGGTGCGTTTGGTATCCAATCGGAATAGGTATCATAGTTATAGTTATAGATTCATTACACACTGATTTGGTTTATATGAAATTCATTTCCGTGGCCTTTTTTTCTACTACAAAACTCAAATATCTACACACTTTTTCATACTATATTTTGTCATCTAAATATAAACAATCGTAATAATACACATTTTCAAATCTATTCTCATTCTACCCCATACCAAATCCGATACCCATTGTCATTCCTAGCAACAAACCAAACGGGCCCTAAACAAATTTAGATAGATTTTAGACCAATCATAATGGACCTTTGACCCACAGGTTGGTCAAGGCCTCAAACCCCCTTTGTGTGTGAGTTTTATTTATTAAATTGTTTAAGTGACGTGTGTCTTTTGTGATGATCACGAGAGAAAACTAAGTTGTCTTTTGTAATGATCACGAGAGAAAGCTAAGTTGACATTAAGGTGCCGGGTGACCTCGGTCGCATACAACCACCGTTACTACCAGCCTTACGACCCATCTTTTATCGAATGTGAGATTATTTTTGCATACGATATGACATTTTTAAGTAATTCATAATCAAATTAACTTTGCTACAACTGCCTTTATTATGATTGTTTGATGCATGAATCGTGAATTTAATCAGATCTTGAATATCAATTTTGTTTTGCCCTATATTCACATCTGAGAGTTCATACTTCATAACCCTTACCTTATTTGTAAAGATAATGTATTTGACGATCGAGTATATAAGTTTTTTCACTGATAGCATAAACAAGCCAATCCTTGATTATATGCAGGGCCGTCTCTTTAGGTGAGTGCGGGCGGTGCCATTGCAGGACCACCGCTTGACGAGGGCCACAAAATTTCATGCTCTTCTATTATATATATAGACAAGGCTTAGTCGTGAACCCGATAATTTTGTATACATACATCACTCATAAACGTCCTGGAAAAGATTCGGAGCTCTAATACCTCTATCCAACTTTAAATTGGACTTGAATGTTGATCATATATGCTCCAACCACGCAGTAACGTATACGTCCAGCCAACAGTTTTGTTATCTTTTACAGGAGTTGAACTGTAAAGATCGGAAAGAGCACTTAGTTGTGCTACTCACCGTATTAGCCACCATACTCCTTAAATCTTAGCACTGAACGCACCGACTCTGATGTTGTGTAAACTTGAACTAAAAAAACATACTAAATATAACACATCTCAAGATGTGTGGTTATACATCACGTACAAATCCATATCAGATCTCAAAAGATCTATTACAGAAATCGTAAAGGGGCATTACAACTACAAGCATAAGTAAACATTTTCTAATCATATGCAAACTTCGGTCAACACCGGCACTTTCCCATCTTCTTCATCATCGTCTGATTCCGAATTAGTTTCAGATTTCCTACCTTTAAATTCTCCGTCAACTTCTTTATCTCCGATCTTTAATCCTTGCAATCCATCTACACATGATTTATCCGCCTCATCTGGGACATCCGGTTCCACCACCTTATCTGTCATACCCTCCCTTCCTCCAACAACCACCTCGTCTCCAAACACCGGTAATTCACCGCCTTTCTTTGGTGCACAAGCGCCTGGAGGATCAGCCTCCGCCGTGATGCCCACAAGCTTATCGCCTGAAGATCCATTTCCAGGCCACGGGTCGTTGACGCATTCTCCTTCTGATTCGTCGTCTGAGGTGTGGAAAATACGTGAGCGGACTGCAGTGGCAGCCTTGAGGAAGGCTTCCTGAATGGAGTCTGGTGGCAGTGCACACTCTTCGAGACCTGCATCTTCTAGACGTGGTGGCTGGATTTGATCCAACAAGCTACCAAATTTCGCTTGCCCTGTAGCTTCCATTTGTGAATTCTTGAAATTAAACCTAGCACATGACAACACGGCAAGAATAAGTGCTTGAAAGCAGCGTTGAATGAAAAATAACTGTGTAATATGTATCTGGAATCGACAGTTCGAGGTCACTATTTTAAGCCACTGGATCATTCAGAAGACTGATGATAACAATAGAACACCACATCTTGTACTACATCATTAGTGACTGCAAGTATGACTAAATGAGGTCAACCGAAAATATAAATAGGACTACAGGTCACTATGCTTTAATTATTGCATGCTTGCATCCAATCCAGTTACTCTTGAGATTTTATCTGACCCTAAGCTGCCACAGGAGCCCTTAACATGTCACATATCTAAAATTTGTACCAGCTTACAGATTATCTATGCTTCCTTACTGTGCTAACATCCATAATATGATCAAATTTTCAAACAAGCAAACCCCTCAATTCATATTCCTTAAACCAAACGACCACATTCTTTTCAGGAATGTAGAATGGAGCTACATTGTATTCTTTTTAGGAACATAGAGTGGAGCTACATTTTATTGGAAGCATTCTATCCAAATGATATATGTATTCTCAGACAAAAATGGTCACTTCAAGAGGGCGAACAAGCTACTTATTATCTGAAGTTGCGATAGTCAGTTTCGAGTGTTTGGGCGAACTGATTATGATCTAATTTTATAAGTTTTTATGGTCAACATGACATACTGGCATAATTAGTTAACAAACTGCTATACGAGAACTGATGAAGTGATGATAAATGTAAAATGACTCGAATTTAAAGGGATTTTGTTTATTTATAGTCGCAATAAGTACTTCGACTATGCGCATCCAAACACCCCTTTTGCTTATGCAACAAATGTGGTTTGGATATTTATGTGCTGAAACGTTTTGATATCAGAGTGATTGGCAAATTCTTATCATTAAAGGATTTACATGTACAATGAAATAATCAACTAGTGGGGTGTTTGGACTTGCTAATTCAGACAACTTATACTTATCGGAAAAACCATGTACTCCGAAATGGCTTGTTCGGAACAGCTCATGGTGTGTTTGTATAAGCTTATAAAAACAACTTACTAGCTTATTGCACCCTTAAAACTAGGGGTGTCAATTTCTGACCTACCACGAAACACGACCTGAAACCGACACGAAAATTAACAGGTTCAGGTTGAGGCTAAATAGATTTTGGGTTGGGTTTGGGTCGACCCATCTAACCCGTTTATTAAACGGGTTAGGTTCAAGTTGGGAATAAAGTAAGCGGGTTGACCTGCCAACCTGTTTAAGATTTTTTTTTTTTTTTAAATTAAAAATTATTTATATTTTATTATACGGGATATATAGGTTAAACGGGTCAACCCGCAAACCCGTTTAACCTGCTTAACACGTGTAATGTGCCAACCTTTGTATATAAAATGGTTAAATGGGTCAAACCGAAACCAGTTTACCTATTCAACCCGTATAACCTATTTCACCCGCCAACCTAAGTATATATACGGGTTAAATTGGTCAGGTTCAGTTTATGGGTAAACACGTTAGGGTTGACATAGCTGACCATAGACGGAACTTGGGTTAATTTTTTGGGAGGGCCGAGTGCCATATCAGTTAATTTGAGAGGATCAAAGTTAAATTTCCTTTAAACAAATATAAGTAAAACCTCAAAGTTTTGGAAGGGCCGTGGCCCTCCCCGGTCTCCACTAAGGTCCGTCCTTGTAGCTGACACACTAACCTACTAACCTGTCAACCCGAATCCGACCCGAATTGCCACCCCTGCTTAAAACACAATACACTAATTTGAGTTCCCAAAGAGCATATTTGGCCGTAATTAGCTGTTTATTAAGAAGCCAATGTTAAGGTGCTTATCCAAAAGAAATTATCTAACAAGTAAGCTAGTAATTATAACTTTATAAGCTGTTTTACATAGGCTTACCCAAACACCCAAAAACACCCCTTTTTGGGGGGTGCTTGTTTAAGCTTATTTCCGGGTTTACAGGCTTATGTGAATTTAGCTTATATTTCATATAAGCCCACTTTTTCCAGCTTATCATATTTAATAAGCTTATATAAGCCTATATAAGTTTCAAAATAAGCCGTTAAAATTAAGCTTGTGAAATATAAGCCGAAAACACATAAGCTCGTAAGCCCAAAACTATCTCCCCAAGTGTTTTCTTCTAAATAAATTCGAAAATGGCAATCCCAAACACCCCCTATATGAAAAGCCAGAAATTGTAAACCTAATCATAGTTTAAATAATAAGACATAAAAGGCAAAGAAGATCAATCTTACTTAACGATGTGGAAGGTTAATTGGGAGGAAATGATTACAAATCAAGGATGAAAGGATGGGTAAATCTGGAAAATAAAGTCAATATTTTTTTTACTTTTCTAGAAGAGTGTCGTCCACCTGGTGGAGTAACGTGGATGCTATAATGCACGTGTTTATTCATCCATTTTTTATTAAGGGCCGTTTGGTTGGGGCGTGGGATTTGGATTCGAGTATAGAAGATGATAAATGATGTTTGGTTGTTTAAGTAATACTTTGAAACCTGTGAGGTCATAACTTTTTCATTCCACTCAAATATGATGCATTTTATGTAAAATCCGTAGGACCCATGTACCCTCTCTCACAACACTTTTTTATTATTATTATTATTATTAGTATTATTAAAATATTATATTTAAATACAATTTAATTATTATATCAATTAAAATATATTTCTCTTTCTTAATTTTCATTCCTCACAAATCCAAATCCAAATCTAAATATAAATCTGAATCCGAATCCAAACCCATTTATAAACCAAACGGGCCCTAAGTAGTTTCTATACGTCATAGCAGTGGGTATCGTCGTTGGCAAAAAGTGCAGCGACGCCACCAAAATTCCTATGGCACAAGACCCTCAACGGCACAAAAAAAAAAAAACCCCTCATATAAATGTGGTGTCATAGCAAATGTAGTATCATTGGGTTCACACGTATCCCACTAAATACACAAATTCAACACAAAAAGAAAGTAATAATAATAATAATAATAATAATAATAATAATAATAATAATAGTAATTGATTTGGCTCTGACAGCCAAGAGGCTTTGGCACGACTTATTGTACAGTGAGTCATTCTCCTCCTTGGGTTGTGGTGTTTGGCGCAAGGAATGGCACCATTGTACCCCAGCTCTCAGTGAAAATAAAAAGTCAGAGTATTCTCCAATCAAATACGCCAATTTTGTTTGGGGAGAGGATCTTCTAAAGTTGTACTAGTATAAGACAACTTTAAGTGAAGTTGTGAAATTGTGGCTCAAATCAAAAGAAGTTTTTTTTATTTGAGTCATTGGATCAAATTTAATCGCTCATAATCTCACAAATTTACTAAAGTTGTGTTTACAACTTTAGAGGATCCTCCTCCATTTTGTTGTGAAATCAATAAAGATAAGTAGATGATACAAACATTTTAGAGTTAATTGCATAAATAATCACTCTGGTTTGTTGGATTTTTGCATAATTGGTCATTGAAACTTTTTTTCGTTCAGTTCGGTCATTGAGGTTTGATATTGTTACGGATCCACACCAATTTTGTTATTTTTGTTAAAATCCCTCGTTATATATAGACACATGAAAATCACGTGAGATTATTTTAGTCATTTCACTTTTCCTTTTTTTCCCCCACTTGCCTATTTATTTATCTTATTAACTCTCATAGTCAAAATCTCTAAATCAATAAACACACACAGGACACACCCATCTTGTGAACCTCATGGCTGAATGCAACAATTATCATTCCTCATTAATTGTGCGCACATCGTGGACTGCAATGAATCCAAGAAAGAGATTTTATTTGTGTGCTAACATAGTAAGTTGTGTTTTTGTTATTTTGTAAGTTTGGTTTTGTTTATTTTGACCTAAAGATACATGTAGGTAAGTTGTAGGTTCGTCTCTTGTTATGATCCACTAATGTGTCGAAGAGCTGTTCAGATCAAATCTTGGATTAACCAAAAGAAAGAGGCATGAGATATACACATCCAATACATGTACCTTTCTGCCTTAGCAACCAAATCCTTTCTACTTGTCTCCATACATAATGTTTCGGAAACTCATGGTAAAGCATCTTTTGAGCATTTTCATCTATCTTGTTTCGTTCCATTCATGCGATGAACTTTGTTTCGTTTACAGACGCCTTTTCCAAGGCGTTATCGGCACTTTCAGTTGCATCGAATATAACCGAATGTTCCCTGTAATGCATGTCAAATCCGTAAATCCTCCATGTTGCTTCGCATGCCGAAAGATATCTACAATCGTAGTAATCTTTAATTTCATCGACCTATTCATCCTCTAGAGCAGCCGTAACCCTATCCGGTCCCTTATTTATATACTTGAATAAGTATTTTATGGAACCAACCTGGTTACACCATTCGACGTTTATATATGATTGGTAACGACATAGCAAACCGGGGTTGTAGGGTACCACATATCCATTATGTAATTATGATCCACTCATTTTATTAATAGATCCGTCATTTCTTCTTATAAATTGCATAACCACTTTCATCAATGAAAGTCTTATCGTTAAACTGCTTTGGGAAGTTTTTGGTGCATTTGTTCTTTACCGTACAAGGACAGTTTGGCCATTGAAGACCACACGGACCATGCATCATGTGATCGGTGACAATTTGATACCGTTTTGGATCTTCGTTCTTGTCTGGTATCTCAGATGAAATAAACCGATCAATGATGCGTGGGAATTGCACCAGGCTTTACCTCTCGAGGGATCTCGAGAAGCTTACAACCCCCACCAGGCAGTGTACCTGATCGTTGTAGTATAGTATAGTGACAAGTACCGGGGGATTGATCGTTCAGCTTAGGAATAGTGTCGCTAGGATTAGAAAACCTAATTAATAGTTCTAAAGGTGAGAGATGATTATTTTTGTATTTTTATATTTTTATAAAAGCAAGTAAAATCTCGGGTTTTGGAAGAGTGGGCGGAATTAGTTGCTATTCAACTAACCCAAAACTAAGATGCAATCAAAATAAAATACTAAAAATGAAAATAAACTAATTATACTAAGGTTGTGAGCAGTAATTGGAGAAATTGTGTTTACTTAGACTTCACTACTCCCTAGATATCTTTTACACGTTAATTACTTGTTAAACTTGTATGGATGACGGATTGTATTCCTTAATACCATGCGTGGGGTGGCATACATAACTCCCCAACTCTATGAGCTCTTATCTCCTCCTACACCATGACCCAGCACAACTATAGGGATTGTAAACAGTGGCTCATGCATTAAATACAACCAATAAAGACCTAGTACGCCTCGGTTCATGTTTCTTAAGACGTTCAAGCATGTTACCATTTGGAGATCTGCCAGTTTTCTTAAACCTAACATATAATATCATTCATCCAAAACAAGAATAGACAAGTAATCAACACATAATCAACATCTAGGTTTCATTAGATCTAAGCAAACACAAAAGAGATCTAGCCTAGCATAGTAGAATTGAGACAAGAACAAGATATAAACAACCAACACATAGACATATTGATTGAATTGGAAGAACACTTATCTCAATTACAATGCAAGGTCTCAAGGGGTTGGAACCCTTGAAAAACCTGTAAAAGATACACCAAAATCGTCTTTAGGGTTTCACCAAAACTTCTCTCTTTAATGAAAAAAACTAGAAAACTATATATAGGAAAAGTAGGCTGACGGCGTCAAGAGTTACTTGTGACGCCGTCACCTCGCCGCCATATACTTCCTCGGACGGCCTTGATCTACTTATGACGGCCTATGTGACGCTGTCACCGACCACGGTATTTTATTCTTGCCACTTTGACGCCGTCATGAAGGTGTTTGACGCCGTCACCACCTTCGGTATTTTAATCTTCATGTCTGACGCCGTCAAGATATTACTCTTGACGCCGTCACCTTGTATCTTCAGCATGGAAATTTGGTACTTTGCCGTTTTCTTCACTTTTATGCTCCAAAAACGTCCAAAATGGCTTCTTTTCCAGAATTCACTTTCCAGACACCTAAAATCACAAAAGGAACGATTTAGGGCAATATTTGATCAAATAAATTCGGATTCGGGCTTAAATGACCCCCTAAAAACGGATCATTTTTCGCCTCATCATATACCCTTACACTTGAGATTTGCTTGTCCTCAAGCAAATGCGCTTTTATTCTACTCGAAAGACAAGTTAGGGGTCATTTAACACTAATATAAAAGTAATTACAACAAATAATCGTTCCACTAAAGACCAATAGACAAGCACGGAGGTCATACACAAGCACCTCACAAATAGTGTTTAGATACTCACATCTCTCGGGTGTAATAAAGTAATATAACATTATGGAAATGGAAGATATCTCTCACTACCTGTCATAGCAAAATAGATTACCATAGGCTTGGGAAAGGATCAAACCTCCACCACATGGCGTAAGCACCTAGGATAAACTATCAAAGAGGTCTTTTAAAGGGTTGTAACGTTAGGTATAGGGATATGAATTACACGGTTTTGTTGGATAAAGGAAATTTTATTGGTGGCGAGTTAACAATCTTGGTCAATTACATGTACAAGATGGCGTTGCTAAGCCAAGATTAGACTCGGCTTAAGCTAATAAATGAAAAATAACAAAAACATAAAATAAACATAGAATAAAAACGGGATGGTAGTCCGTATGTTTTTTTTCTTTTTTCTTTTTCTATTTTTTTTTTCTTTTTCTTAATTTTTTTTATTTTTTTTTTATTTTTATTTTTTATTTTTTAGGGGATGAGAATTCCCCTTACACTTGAATCTTTACATACTTTACATTTAACTAATCTAATGACTCGAATTAAGAAAATCAAAACACTTGGAGCACTTTTAAGATTAACGTACGTATGGGGGTAATAATATTATGTTCTTCCCCATTACTCCATAAATAAGTACTTACCCATGAGTCCCAATCGTCCCAAAACAATATGTACAAGGATATGACTCGACTTAGCAACCATGTAATCAATTAGAAAGTTAACTTAGGGTTTAACAAATAACAATAATGCACTAAAAATGAGCGCATACACGGAAGGCTAAGGCGATTTGGGTGTACATTTAAGTGGGGTGTAACAAATTCTTCCTTTAAGTAAGATGCTTAAAGTTAGAAACGAAAAGATAGGCTCGGAGGGGTGTACTAGGGGTTTCGTGTACTAAAAATGAGTACAACGCTAAGGGTGTGGGAAAAATTAGTTGACTTAACTAGCCAAGTAATATGACTTAAATGGTCAAGTAATTATAATACGGGTTTAACACAAGGGTGATCCTAATGCCTCTTATCATGTAGTAAATCCTACCACATGAATGTAGTCTCACTCGCGGTCTCGGGATGCATCACTAACGCAAGTTCTAGAATCTAAATGCTACCGGTACACTCATAAGCACTAATAGTAAATGCTTTTCCTATCAAATCTAAAGGCGAACCTCACATTTTTGGGTGGAAAATTTTTCTGAATATACGGTTATGTGCTAGTCATACAATCTCCTATCCATGAGACACCTGCTATAGCTAAAGTTTCACTACTAAATGTTGTAAAAAAATTTTAAATTTGGCGCTAAAATTACACTAACAAGTATTTCTCATAGTTTTATTACACATCTACTATCAAACAAAACAAACTCAAGCGAAAGTGCATATGTAAGGTATCATCTTTTTACCCTCCCCTTACACTTAGGATGAACATTGTCCCCAATGTTCAAGTAAAGAATGTAAAAGTTAAGAGGTAAAGAGAATGAAATCAAATACTCCCCTGATTCGCTCGGTATGGATTATAGGTTGGCCAGGTTAAATCTTCCTCCAAGAAAACGAACAATCAAAGCTTCCCTTCCAGAATATAAATCATCTTCTTGTCATAAATAACGTGTAAATCCTGACAACAATAGACAAGGCAACCTCGCGTAAAATCGGCGGCATCCTATATAAGTTACTAAATCCTAGAAAGCAAAGTAAGATATAATGCTTGTGGAATGAAGTTTGCAGATTTCCTGGAGATTATAAAACTTAATAATTCACAAAAACCATAAGACTCCGTTAGAAAAACAAAACCGGTAAAATTTCCAGATTTTAACTCCTGACGCCGTCAAGAGCAATACTCTGACGCCGTCAGAATGGACCTGCAGAAATTCTTATGTTAAGTTTCCGGAAAATTTCTGGAAAAACTTTGTCCTACTTCCTGGAAAATCTTGCAAAACTTCATTATGACTCAATACAAGCATTTGACTCTAACAAGTACGAATATACATGTTCATTAAATATTGTGGAGAATCATGATCGGTTTGTTTCTTAAAAACATATTTGGGGTTTCCCCTCACACTTATCTTTTGCAAAAATACCTTTAGGTTGAAGTTAAGACTAGGCCAAACAACATAATAAAGTATTTCCACATTTTAGTTGAGAAACATGATTAACCAACAATAAAAATAAAACATGCATACGGAAACAAATAACAATCAAACAAATAAAATCACACAAAACATGGGTTGCCTCCCAAGAAGCGCTTTTCTTTATTTATGAGTCTTGTAGCTAGACTCAAAGTCATGGGTTACTACGTGATCTCATCATTGGTTCCCTTCTCTAGGTCGTCTTCCAAACCAGTTTTGTATTCCGGACCTAGTTGCAAGCATTCTTTGTAGAAACCAAGCATCCTATTTCTAACATACTCTACTCCTCTACGTCTATCCTCCTCATTCCTATAATAAGCCGCTTGCTTATGTTCCTTTTCGAAATTAGAGAGAAGGCGGTATTGTTCGATCTTGTAGGGCATTTGATAAGCAACCTCATCATTATCTTTCTTGAATCTAACTATCCCTAAAGTCGGATCATAACTCATCTTAGTGGCCTCAACAAATGGTTTTCCGAATATTATTTGGCTTAGGTCAGCATCAATCACCGGACGAGTGTCCTCAACTATCATAAAATCGATCTCATAAGTGAGATTCCCTATAATCACATGCAATCCCTTCACTCTTCCTGCAAAATTACTTATCAGATTCTTACCAGGCATCATCCTAAAATTGAGTTGCTTCTTCATCACCCAATTGTAATAGGTCCTAGTCATGATGTTCACGGGGGATCTAAGGTCGATGTAAGCTTTCCATATATGCATGTGCCCTATATTACATGGGATGTTAATGTTGGAGGGATCTCCCATTTTGATCAGAGGGTCGCCAAAAATATATGTTTTCTCGGGACTATCGAATAAATCCTTATGGTATTCCCGTTCTTCCTTGGTTGGCAACTTATCAAAGTATTTCTCTATAGGTTCTATCTCCCCCAATTCCTCATCCTTAGTAACCTCAACTTCCCTACTCTCATCCTCACTATTGGCTTCAACTCTAACTTCATCCTTGTCACTCTCTTCTATCTCCCTATCTATCGGCTTAATGGTGACAACATTGACAAAGTGGACATGTTTGGATGATGAGGGGTCCTTAATTTGGATTCCACTATTGGTGTCCCTAGTGTCCTTCCTAGGTGTGGTTAATGTTTGGTTGTTGAGGGCTTTCAACAAGTTGTCGATCTTATTGGTCATCTCCGTTTGTTGTTGGTTGAATTCGGTTTCGAACCTAGCTATGCGGGCTTCTTGAGATGCCATGAATTTCGACATCAATCCTTCAAGATTGTTGGTACTACCATAGTTGTTAGAAGGATTGTTGTTGAAGGTACGGTCGGATGGTGGACCGTTTGATTGGTAACGATTAGGCGGATTGGAAGAATTGGGTTGATTTTGCTTCCACCTAAGGTTTGGGTGATTTTTCCATGAGGGGTTGTATGAAGCACCGTATGTGTTTGGCTCGGGCTTGAAAGTGTACCACTTATCTCCCGCTTCGTCGGTACGCGTGGATGCGTAGTCCGCAAAAGCTGTTCCGGGGAGTTCCACACAATCATGAGTGTCATGGGGACCACTACATAATTCGCATAAAGAAGTGATTTTGTTCACTTGGCTTGAATGTTTCGGAGCTTCGTAAGATTTCATGAGAAACTTGACTTGGTCCTCAAGTTCCATGATCCTACGGTCGGGAGTGCTTGAATTGTTCGAAGGCAAAGATATTGCCTTGACCGTTTTGTTCAAATCACGGGGATCATTCCAACTTTCATTGTCATAGAGAGCAAGATCTTCTATGAGTTCCCATGATTGTTCCGCACTAAGATCACGTAGCTTACCACTGGCCGATTGGTCAATGGTTCGCCTCGTGGAGATGTCGATATGGTCATAGAAGATTTGGACTTGGAGCCAAACATCTATGCCATGATGAGGGACTTTTTGGAGTAAGTCCTTGAAACGAGTCCATGCTTCATAAAGAGATTCATTTTGACGTTGTTGGAACATCAAGATGTCATTCCTAAGCTTAGTAGTTCTCCCCGGTGTGAAAAATTGAGCAAGGAAACGAGTGGTGAGATCATCCCATGTGGTGATGGATCCCGCGGGTAAACGCTCAAGCCATTGACTAGCTTGATCCCGTAGAGAGAATTGGAATAGGCGTAAACGGGTAATCTCTCTAGTTTCAACACCTAGGTCTATGGAATCTACGATTTTGAGGAAGTCCTTAAGGTGTTGGTTTGGATCTTCGGAGCGAAGTCCATGGAATGCACATCCGCTTTGCACCAACCGGATGGTGTCGGATCGCAAGGGGGTCACATTGTCTCCGGTGAGCTCAATGGTGTTTCGGTAGCCTTGGTGGCTAGGTCGGGAATACTCTCCTAAGGTTCGGGGCCTAAGGGGTTCTAATGGTGGGTTTTGTTGTGGTGGGATGATGGGTTCAAAGATGTTACCACCTTCCATGATGTCGGATGGTAAAGAGTTACGAACAAAGGCACGAAGAAATAAGATAGACTAAAGAAGACCTAAAAATAAAAAATAAAAATCTTACTAGAAAGGAATCTAGCAAGTAGACTGATAAAGTCGTTTTGTGGTATATAATTATTCCGAAGAAATACCGGTGAAAGTATTTCCCCAGGTCGTTTTCCCAGCGAAGGTAGAATGGAGTCGTGAATTTTCGAATCGCAAAATCGAGTCGTGAAAAGCGGTGAAGTGAAAAATATGATTTTGGAACTCAAATAATAAAAAGTAATAGTGAAATAACCAGAATGTACAAGCTAAATATGCAACGATGTTAAAAACGCGAAAACGGGAATGCACACGCGTTATTTAAAACGTAACGTTTATTTAAAAATGATCGTACGAACTTGGAAATATTTTCTAAAAATCTAAAACTATTAAAAAAAATTTTAAGAAAAAGAAAAATATTTTTTAGACTTTTTATTTATTTTCTAGAATTAATTTCCTATTTATTGAATTAAAAGTGAATTAAAAATAGAGAAAAATAGAAAAACAAATTGGAAATATGAAAATTAAATTCTAAAAATTCTAAAATATTATAAAAGAAATTATAAAAATATTTTTGTATTTTTCAAGACTTTTCTGTATTTTTATGGATTTTTGTTATTTAAAATTGATTTAAAAATGATTTTAAATTAAAAGAAATTAAGAAAAATAGTAAATGAACTCAGAAAATTATGAAAATTTTACAGAAATTTTAAAATATTCTAATGAGCTTACAGAAAAATTTTGGAATTCAAAGAATAAGCAGAAGTGCTTAAAGAGAACAAATCAGCTTATGGCAAGTGCTTATTAATAAGCACTTGCCACAAATCTTTACCAAAATGATACCACTACTGTATTATGCAATAATGAACTCAAATAAGTCAAGAAATGAACATATGAAACACAGAATCAAAGGATGCAAGCTAATAAGCAATTACACAATAAGCAAAATCTTAAGCACTAGTTCAAACAGAATAAGCTATAAGGAGTAGATCATACACAACTCTCATTCAACTAAAATGAGACTCAGAAACAATCAAATAGCACAGACATAAGCTCAGATAATCAAAAGCAGCCCTCAATCCAAAACAGTTAATAAGCTCAAACCACCACAAAGCAGATGCAATAAGCTGAATCCTAATAAGCTGAAGACTAAAATTATGGGAGCAAATGATAGACTACCATACTGAGATTCTATAAAACAAAAATCTAGTCCTAAAGCTATGATCTTCTACTCCTAATGGTGCCATGAAAGTGAGCTCAGAACTGAAGTGCAGGGGAGATAAGTGCTCAGACATACAACTTTCAAGTACTATTACGATAAGCTAAAAAGTTCAAAACAAAGATAATCTAGCTGATTAAGATACACTAGCTATTAAGGAATTAAAATCAACAAGCATTAACTATTTCCAATCAAATAAGAAGCCTACAAGTGTTCTCTAAAATCAGACAAAAAAACTGAATACTACTAGAGTTGACTTATTGAAATGCAACCTAATTTTGACCAAAACTAAATTCAGCTAATCATAACTATATCTAAATGAGGTAAAAAGCTGTGATTAAGCTAAAGTAAGCTAGTATGATCTAATATGCAACTATTATTACTCTTATACTAACTGTATTCTACTTACTCAACTGCTAGTGAATTAAGAAAACTAATTTTGACTTTTAGAATTTGAACCTACTATTTTATTGAATATTACTTAATATGTACACTACTGCAACCTATTTGTGAAGAGAAACAGTTGTTAAACAACATTATTACTACAATCAAGCTCAATTCCAAACACCCCCTTAACTATTGTGTTACACTACATTACATCAATAAAAGCTTAGACTAACTAATCTAATGATCAATCTAAGTGAGATAACAATTTAAAAGGCTGAATCAACAATTAAATGCAACTACTAACAGCTAAACATTTCAAATGCATATACCACCTAAATGACGCAGTTAACAAAATGATAACATGAACCAATGCAAAGTCTAATTCTAAACAACTCCAATTATCAATTAAGCAGATGATTCTAACAAATTAACAAAACAAGTATCAGATTTATGATTCTAGATGAACAAAGAATGGAACAAAACTAACCATAATATTCTCATCAGCACAAACAGATGAGATTCACTATGCATGCCTGTCTTTGTGACAGGCTGAGTGCTTCCAAATCCCACTCAACTTGTCCAATTCACCTCTGAATTACCAATCTTACTCTAATACACCTTCTGAATCCAATCAATTAAAAACAGTTGACTAATTGTTGACTGAGTATCCTATGAACAAATGAAATTGAATTTACAACTTTCTAAATCTAAATAGCTAAAATAAGGTTGCATACACTACAATCAAACTTGATTGAAAACTGATTTCAACAAAACTCTTTCCATCTTTTAGATTTTCTGATCCAAATGTTTGTTTAAATGAAATTAAAGCTAAGAATGTAAACAATCTTCAGTGAAATGTTATAAACTGAGTTAACAGAAAACTTAAAGACATAAGCTGTAACTATAACAAGTGAACTAAAATATGCAGAAATGATTTAAGTAAAAGCTGATTTCATTGAATTTAAAGAAATTACATCTAAACTAATCTAATACAATTCAAAAGAAAATTCGGCAGAGCTTGGCTACTCCAAGACTCCACACCTAAACTAGCTAAATGATTCTCTATTTATAGGAGGTGAGGGTTGGAAGCTCACGGATTGCCATGTTGGCAATCCGTGTGAGGTCGTGTTTCTTTATAGCCATTCTGAGCCCCTTGATCAACTTCAATCATTTCCCACTTCATATCAACCCTTGGATCAATCATTGTGACGCGTCCCTTCAAATAAGAGAATGCCACGTAGCCCGTAAGTGTGCTTGTTTGATGCTGACAATCTTTGACACACTGACACCCTTCTAGAAGGTATTTGATTGTACCAAAATACCCTTAATTGTGGTTATTTTTTAGATTAGGGGATTTAGGGTTCATATTTACTATTCAGTGAATAGTGGTTTCTGGGTGAGTGGGTAAATTGGGGGTGAATAAAGGGCGGGGTTAGTTTTATTTATTTGTTTTGGATATTTGACTTTTGGGTGTGGGTTTTGACCGAAGGTAATTTGGGCTCGGGTCAAAATTCTTTTGGGTGATGGGCTTTGGGTAATTATTTAAGGAAAGCTGGGCTTGGGGTATTGATGGGGTAGCCTTGTAATAATATGGCTTTGGCAGATTTTTAGTATCAACATTACAAGGACCAATGTTGAAATAATTGAAACTTTAAGGACTATATCTGCCAATTCATGAAACTTGATCCAAGGGCTTATCATGTAAATCTTTGATACTTAGAGGACTTGACTTGACTTTTGAGCTCAAAAATTAATCCACACATGAAAAATGCTTCCCGGCACCGGCTTTTGCTACTCTTTCCAAATCCCGTGCTCGTGTTGTCGTTTTTGCTTGATTTTGTCCATTTTCATGATATCCGTACCTGCACAATCATAAATACAAAAACATAAAAATTTGGCATTTATGGTCGGGTTTTTGGTCTTTTTAGTCCGGTTTTGGTCAAATAAAAGTGAGTGAATAAGCACTCACCAAAATCCCCCCGACTAAGGTATTGTCGTGTCCTCACGCAATGTGATCAAATCACGCTTTTGGGATAAATAATTCCAAAACTCTTTTTACTAACTTTGAAAAGTAGCAAGGAGGTTCAAAAGAGATTACAAAATCATTTATTCCCGAAAAACGATCCGTTTTCCAAAATTTTCTTTTATTCCATTATTCACTTTCACTTTCTATTTTTGTATTTTTCTTACTTATACTTGTGACGGTTTGTTGAACTTTCATTATTTATGCAATAATTATTAGGGTCAACGAGTAGAAACACTTCTAATTAAGAAGCGACCATACGGATAAAAATCGTCATCCTTGATTTTTCACGAGTCCCCAAACTAAGCGTACAAACGAGATCACAGCTTATCTACAAATTAGATGCTAACACTATTCATAAAAGTTACTTGTGAAAACTCTTACTCCCATTTCCTAGGTTTTGTATCTCAATATTTTATTTTGTTGAGAAATGAATTTCTTCATATTTTCTCGTTTCAATATTTTTTAGTCCGATAGTCATACCTAAGTTAAAACGATAAGTAGTTTTCCATTTTCTCTTAAGAACCACTGCAATAGAAATTCGGTCCACATCAAGGAATTTGGGGTACATACAATATCAATGATATAAGTTGCGGAGTACGATCACGTGCACCTCATGTGACTGATTACTAATCACGTATCACATGCACCTCACGCGCCAACAACTTATTGATACATACATAGATCTTATTCAATCAATACTACAACTTTCACTTTTTTTTTTCATTTTTCTCATATTTTTTCACTTTTTTCTTTCTTTCTTGACTTTTTTCTTAACATCAATGGAAGCTTATCGGGTAGCTCCAAAACCACATAGATAATCAACTTTTGACTTTTGATTTTTTTTCTTTTTCGCTCTTATTTTTTATGTTCCTTGATATGTACCCAACTTCTAAAGCAAAAATTCTCTTAAGAAAATAAAGAACTAAATATTATTCAAACCGAAATACCACTAATTAACCTAGAACATCTATTATATATTGGTGACGTTTCTGATGGGAGTAAAAAGCCACAAGTACCTCTCATGAGCTCTAAAGAGAACCACTACTCCACGTTTAGCATCTAACTTCTAAATAAACTCTATCATTTCTCGCTCTTCGCAATTTAAGATCTCAAATAATGAAACCCGCGAATACTTAGCCGATAATCAGCCACGCATATATAAAGTCAGATACGGAAACTTGCAATTTCTAGAAGAAGAATTCGCGTTTTCTAGCTCCTTATGTAAAAGACTAGCAAAAGCTTTAAAGCTGCGCATGTATAAAGTCAAGTACGGGAACTTGCTGATTCTTAAGAAAGAATTCGCATTTTATAGCTCCTAGTGTACAAAACTAGCACAAGCTTGTGTGATCATCATTGGTTAAGGGAACAAGCTAGGGCTCAACACGCCCGGTCAAGTCAAAATATTTATTCCTACTCTCGCCAGCAAGAAAGTCAACAAGGTGTCAAAACACTTATTCAAACTTTATTATATTTTTGCACAACTTTTTCAACTTTTTCACATTTTTTTTTGTGCTTTTTCATTGCATTTTCATCAAAATTTTTGAAATTTTTCTCATTTTTCAATTTTTTATTTTTGGTGGAAAAACGGAGTTGCAAGAGTACACGACTTGTGAAACATGCAAGGTCAAAATCGAATCGAAGATTCACCCTCCCCCCGACTAGAACGAAACATTGTCCTCAATGTTTGATGGGTTAAGGTAATCCTAACAAAATTCTAGGCCGTTTATTAATTATGCCAAAGAAAACGTTAGTCGATAAGATTTAACGGATATAGGATTTCCAAATAGCACCGATGAATGAGACTCCAAGTGAAAAGATAACGAGCACGAGAGTCATCATAAATCCTGGACAATCCTAAACAAACATCACAAATAACCACGGAACACAAGAGTAGAAGAGGCAGCCCTCCTCACGTTACGTTAATAAGAAATAAGAAATAAGAAATATAAGAAAATGAATGATAAGCATGGGGTGCCTCCCACGAAGCGCTTGTTTTTGTTCACCGAGTCACATGAGCTTGACTCGATCCCCGAATTAATTCGTCCTTGGGGAGAGCAGAGAAAACGGCCACTTGAAAATAGAGATGCCCGGATCAAATATGGTGTCCTCACTCCCGGTGGAGTGGAAAGAAGAAATGGTGGGATAGGTATAGAATGGTTGAAACACCCGGATAGTATAAACATAGTCGATTTCTGAATCAAGGGTGGGTAAAATATTAAGCTCAGGATGATTATAAGTCTCGTCCACCACTCTAACAACAACTTCATTAACATCGAGCTCAAAATCTTCATCGGGTGGTTTCGCGGGTGGACGAGAAGAAGAAGAATCGAAAGAAATATCATTCTCATCATTCTTAATACCCGGTGGTATCGAGTCATCCGCAGCAAGAAATCGATCGACATCCTCTAAAAGAGGGTCACGTAACGGATTATCGGAAAGAAGTTCGGAGTCGATATCAAAATTAAAACACTCATAATCCGGAAGAGAGATATCAGCATGAATAGTGGGATTGCCACTACTCGTCTCTTCAAATCGAAAAATTTCAAGCTCGGGTAAAGAATCACTATCCATAACGAGGATAGGAAGAGAAGTAAGAGGATCATTCAATGCCTCAATACGAGATAAGAGAAGATTGACATTTAACAATGTCTCACGTAAAGCTTCATCTCGGATTTCCGTGTCATCATCTTCTTCATTATCATCTTCAAAGCTTTCAAGCTCAAGATGTTCTTCATCAACGTAATCGATCTCTCCACATGATATGGAATCATCATTATCAGAATCGGAGAATAACTCATCACGATTATCATCAAACGGTATAACATTCGTATCAACTTGATTATCAAAACGATTATTTTCAACAAGTTCAGAATCATTGATAGAAATCTCCTCGGACTCACTTGGGATTGGGACGAGGTTCTCAACACTAGACTTATTGAATTCGTCCGATTCCGTTGCCGGAATAGTGTTAAGAGGCTCATCCCCCATTGTTAGAGAGTCCTCGGGTTCTACGAGAGAAGAGATAGAATCATTTTGAGGATTTATATTGATCGTAATCGTGCAATCATCATCGTACAAACAACACTCGCTAAACTGGAATTTCCTTTCTTCGGTAGGAGGTTCTTCCATTGATTTCACGTTAGGCTCGGGAGTAGATGTATAACGACTATTCACCATCTCTTTCAACTCATCCATCATGGATTTGATTTCCAAAATTTGATTAGAAAAATTGGAAGATTGTGGGGGTTGGTAAAAACCATTAGAATCGTAATAAGAATTAGGTTCATGATAAGAATTTTCAAACGATCCCCCACAACGTTCAAAATTTGATGTATTTTGAAATGAATCACCATTGTAATACGAATTTTGCTCATAAAAATCATTTTGAGGAAAATTATTGAAGCTCGAGTCGTAATCGTAAGACGTGTGAGCATTCGGAGCATAGCACATACAATCGGTGTATCCACATCCGTCACAAAAACATCGCCCACACGGCATTCCTTCTTCGGACGAGTTTCCACAATTATAGCAAGAAAATGACGGTGGTGGTGGTGTATAGAAATCGGGAATATTAGACGAATTGTTGAACGAATTTTGATCACACGAGTGAGAATTACAATTCAAACAAACGCCATCACGAATATTATCTCCACATTCGTCGCACGTACACCACACACACAACCCTCCGAAAAACGGTTCTCCACAATTAGAACAAAACGTATCCATAAGAATTAAACGTAAGAGGGATTGAGAAGAAGAATCAATTTTTAGAAGATAAGAAGATTATTTTTGTTTTTGATTTTAAAATTTTTATATTTTTATAGAAAATATATACAAGATAGTTAAAAACTTAACGCAACACAATTTTTCAACACGAATATTCAAAACTCACGTCCACCTTCCCCGGCAACGGCGCCATTTTGATAAAGTCGTTTTGTGGTATATAATTATTCCGAAGAAATACCGGTGAAAGTATTTCCCCGGGTCGTTTTCCCAGCGAAGGTAGAATGGAGTCGTGAATTTTCGAATCGCAAAATCGAGTCGTGAAAAGCGGTGAAGTGAAAAATATGATTTTGGAACTCAAATAATAAAAAGTAATAGTGAAATAACCAGAATGTACAAGCTAAATATGTAAGGATTTTTGTCAAAGTCAAGTTACTGCTGAAAGATACTGCTGACGAGTTACTGCGGAAGACTAGATTCTGCTGAAGACTTGATACTGCGGATATTTCAGAGATCCTACGGATGGACATAATCCGTAGATAGAACTTTATAGAATATCTATTTTAGTACAAGATATGTAGAATATCTTTGTTTAATTTATTTTTATTCGTTTCTTGTAAGAAAGTTTAGGGTTTCCACTAGTATATAAGGAACCCTAGGTCATTGTAATAGGTACGGGTCTTAACAAAGTTTTAGTACGATTAGTAAAAGCAATATAGATCCATAGAGGATCAAAGTTTAGTAATAGTGTTTGTTATTATATTCCGCAATAATTACAAGCATACAGAGTTTGTCTACTTAGCATTACTAGTGATTACATTGGTAAGCTAACGATCCATTGGCTCAAGAGATCTATCAAGGTTTAGATCCCTACAAGTGGTATCAGAGCCACGAGATACACTCTGTAACCTCTTCACAAACACATAACTTTTCACTTTGTTACAATGGGTGACAAACCAGGAGGTGATATCGCTATCACTGACGCAGGCTCTCTCTCACAACAATTGCAACAGGTGGCCTTTTCAAACAACAATGCAAAGCTTCCTATGCTAAGGAAGGATGAATACGAAATTTGGGCCATGAAGATGCAGAATTGGATAGCAAGCGTTGATTTTAATCTCTGGAACATAATTCTTACTGGCAGCCGTGAGAAAAAGACAACAGTAGATTCTGAAGGTAACGTTACAATTGCTGAACCTGTAACTGCTGAAGAAATTATGAGAGTTCAACGTGAGAACAAAGCAAGAACAATCTTGCTTCAGGCCATTCCTGATTCTCACATGAGTGATTTTCATAACATGACTTGTCCTAAACAAGTCTGGAATGCTATAAAGGTTAGGTTCGGGGGTAATGAAGATTCAAAGAGAATAAGGAAGAGCAGGTTGAAGCAAGAGTTCCAAGAATTTAAGATTACTGAAGAGGAAGGTATCCACAAGGGATATGACAGGTTTCACACGATTTTAAGTCAACTGAATCAAATCCTTGCAAGGCCTGATAATGAGGAGGTCAATTCTAAGTTCTTAAGAGCCTTGCCTCCTTCATGGTCTCAGGTGACTATATCCTTCAAAACCAAAGGAGGTCTTGATTATCTTACTTTTGATGACTTGTTCAACAAGCTCAGAGCTTTAGAAGGTGATGTCAAGGGAAACCCTCCTTATACAGCCCCTCCTACACAATCTGCATTTGTAAGCTCTACCTCAAACTACATGCCACATACTTACTCGGGTCCAATCACCATTCCAAATCAAGGTCCTCCAGTCACCACATTATCTTTTTCACATGCTAATCCAATTACTTATCCAAAGACAAGCAATGTGATAGAAGATGTTCTACATTCTTTTGTTGCTGAGGTTGATAAACAGCAACAACTGGCTTATGAAGACTTTGAACAAATTGATGAGCTTAACCTAGAAGAATTGGACTTGAAATGGCAGATGGCTATGCTTACACTCAAGGTTCGAAAGTTTGAGCAAAAGGTTGGGAGGAAACTTGATATGAATGGAAGAGATGCTGCTAGGTTTGACAGGAAAAAGGTCAAGTGCTATTCCTGTGGTGAAGCTGGGCATTTTTCAAGAGAGTGCCCAACTAAAAAGGGTGAAGCTAATACAAGATACTCAGCATATAAGAAAAGAGGGGTAGAGGCAAGTGAATCAAAGGCCTTGATAACTGCTGTTGATGCTGGTACTGACTGGAACGAGCATGAAGATGCAACTAGCAATTCTCAAGCCTCATGCATAGCTAGTTGTGATTTCAGCCTCATGGGAATCTCTCCTCAGGTATCTACTTGTGTTTGTGATCATGATTCTAAATATGCTACTCTTAAACAAGCTTATGATGAGATGAAACCTAAATATAATGCTAGTTTTATTGAAGCTGCTACTTACAAAGAAGCTTTAAAAACTTTAGAACAACAAAAGATGTGGTTTCAGCAAAATCAGTTAGCATATGATGAAAAAATTAGAGTTTTGAGCAGTAATTTAGAAAATACTAGCAATGAATTAAAGTTTTCATTAAAAGAAAAAGCTAGGATTGAAAGTGAGAAAGATGCTTTGAAAGAGAAGTTAGATAAAGAAGTAACTAGACATAAAGAATGGTTAATGGCAGGTGATAAATTAGCTAGTTGTTTATATGGTTGTCAAGCTGTTAACTCAGGGATAGGTTTAGGTTTTCAAAAATATGTAGGATTAGAGGCAAGGAAGGATAATGGTAAATCTACACCAGCAGGTTTAGCAAACTATGTTAAAGAAGGTGAAATGAATGCTGTACCAGGTCCTATTAGAGGTGTATTTATGCCAACCAACATTAAAACCTCTGACTTTGATGGTTCTCACCATCTGTTTGGCAAAAAGTCTACTGACTTGCCAAACCTTCCTTGTAAAACTTCTAACTCTGACTCTCCCACATCACTTAGCACCCCTAAGCTCACTAAGTTGGACTTACCTGAAAAAGAGGAACACACTGGCATTAGGATCAAGACCTCCCCTAGCACTATTTCTAGTACTGATTCTAACACATATGTCTCGTGTTCTAACAGGGACAAGGCATCAGAGACCTCTAGTCAAGCCAGCTGTGATTCCAAGACCAAGTCAGTCACACCCAAGTCGTCTAACAAGTCATCTTACAAGTCTGTGGACTCTGAAGATTCTGCTGATGAAGTTTATTCTAAGACAGCACCTTCTGAAGACTTGTTATTTAATTTTGAAAACAATTCCTTTCAGTACTTACAAAACAATTATGTTTCTGGTGTTTCTTTGAATGACTCTGTGTTGAATAAGACATCTTTTGCTTATAATAAATCTTTTAAGAAAAAGAAATGTTTTGTTTGTGGTAGTAAAGAGCATTTGATTAAGGATTGTGATTTTCATGACAAGAAGATGGGTGTTTCTTTTGCCAATATACATACTAGATCAAAAAGGACCAATGTTCATTCTAAACCATCATTAGAATCTCAGGCACATTGTAACTTCAGCAGACAACACTATGATTCTGCTGATAGGTCTTTTCATACTAATAGATGGTTGCATAATAATAGGACTAATATTGGACCTTGGACTAAACATAAATCATTTTTTGGATTGAATAATTGGCATGAATATGTTGACCCAATGTTTTTAAGAAGGGCTTATTGGGATTCTGCTGAAAAACCCTCAGCAGATTGTTTTTGGAATTATAACAGATCTAATAGATACAGGGGTTCCAGGAACAATTGTGGATCTAACTCATCTTCTTGGGTTAATGATTCTCAGGGTAGGCTCAGGTCATTTATGACTTAAGTCTCTCATATTAATGTTGTTGTTGTATATTAACTTTTTTTGTTGTAGGAACATCCTCTTCTTAATAAAGACTTAGGTATTGTTGATAGTGGCTGTTCAAGAAACATGTCTGGTAATGAAGAGAAGCTGCATGACTTTGTGCCAATTAATGGAGGCATAGTGAGATTTGGAAGTGGAGTAGGAAGGATCACAGGCAAAGGAACCATTAAAACTCCAAAGGTGGATTTTGAGAATGTCTACTATGTGAAGGAGCTTCAAGGATTCAATTTGTTCTCAGTTTCACAAATTTGTGACAAAAAACTTCCTGTGCTTTTCACTGAAGATGGTTGTTTCATTCTTTCACCTGATTTCCAAATGCCTGATGACAATCTTGTATTACTCAAGGCTCCTAGAAACCATAATCTTTATACCTTTGACTTGAATGATGTCAAACCTGAAGGTGATCTAACATGCTTGGTGGCTAAAGCATCCTTGGATGAATCTACAAAATGGCATAGAAGGATGGCACATGTTAACTTTAAAGTCATCAATAAACTGGCTAAAGATGGACTTGTTCATGGACTTCCTTCCAAGATCTTTACCAATGAGCATAATTGTGTCGCTTGTAACAAAGGAAAGCAACACAAAGCTTCTTATAAAGCCATTACAACTGTGAGCACTATCTCAGAACCATTGCAGCTGCTTCACATGGATCTCTTTGGTCCTACATCCATCAGGAGTATTGATCATAAGTATTTCTGTTTGGTGATCACTGATGCTTTCAGCAGATTCAGTTGGACATTTTTCTTAGTGACTAAAGATCAAACCTTTCAGGCACTCAAAGAATTTATGGCTCTAGCTGAAAATCAACTTAATAAGAAGATTAAAAGTATTAGGTGTGACAATGGAACAGAGTTCAAAAATGCCAATCTAATTGAACTTTGTGGTTTAAAGGGTATTAAAAGAGATTATAGCACTCCTAGAACTCCACAACAAAATGGAGTTGCTGAAAGAAAGAATAGAACCCTTATAGAGGCTGCAAGATCAATGCTTGCTGACTCTAAACTTCCCACCATGTTTTGGACTGAGGCAGTAGGAACTGCTTGTTATGTTTTGAATAGGGTGTTGATCACTAGACCTCACAACAAGACACCTTATGAACTATTGACAGGGAAGAAGCCTACCATTGAACACTTGAAACCTTTTGGTTGTCAGGTGACCATACTGAATACAAGTGATCACCTGGGCAAATTTGAAGCTAAAGCTGCTGAAGGATATATAGTTGGTTACTCAACTCATAGTAAAGCTTACAGGGTATATAATTTGGCTGCAAAGAAGATAGAAGAGACTCTGAACCTGAAATTTCTGGAGGATAATGTAAATGTTCAGGGAAAGGGTCATGAATGGTATTTTGACCTTGATTATCTGACTGATTATTTGGGTTATGCAAGATACACATCTAACCCATCTGCAGGTATACAAGTATCCTCTTCTAACAATGCAGGTACCTTACAGGATGATTCAGACAGTGATTCAGAAGGTGATGAACCAACAATTGTTGTAACTACTCTACCAATCCAGATAGCAGATCCTCCCACCAAAGAAGCCTCTGATGCCAAATCTGCTGATGATGTGGAAAATTCAACATATGCAGAAGATCTTGCTAGACTCAAAAAGCAAGCACATGCAGCTGCTGAGGAAGCTAAAAGACTTGGTCTTGAATTTGCTCATGATACTGAAGCTCTCTTAAGACAAGCTGCTCTTGAAGCAAGCAGAAAACACTGTTCTACTGATACATCAGCAGATGCAACTAGAGATTCTGCTGATGGAGATTCTGCTGCCCCAGCTGCCATTCCTGTTTCCACATGTTTAGATGAACCTTTTGGCAGGTTTCCCACTCCCTCAGATCTTGCTAATGTTGAGCAAAGTGATGGTATTTTTCAATCAGCTTCTTATGATGAAGACTTTGCTCCTACCTTAACCAATCTTGATACCTCCATTGATGTGAATCCTGTTTCAACTAAAAGGATCAACATCATACATCCACAAGATAATATACTTGGTGATCCAAATGCTATGGTACTCACCAGGAGTGCCATTAAAAATACTAAGTTTGGGCAATGTGCATTTTTGACCTATGTATCCACTCAGAAGAGAGACAACCACACAGATCAGAAGCATTGTTTATTTGCTTGTTTCTTGTCTCAGGTTGAACCCACAAGCATTAAACAGGCTTTGTGTGAACCTAGTTGGGTTGAAGCTATGCAGGAAGAAATGCAACAATTCAAGAATCAAGATGTTTGGATACTAGTTGATCTACCTGCAGGAAAATTTGCAATTGGGACAAAGTGGATCTTAAAATGCAAGAGGGATGCTAGAGGTATTGTGGTCAGAAATAAAGCAAGATTAGTGGCTCAAGGTTTCAGACAAGAAGAAGGTATTGACTATACTGAGGTCTTTGCACCAGTGGCTAGGGTTGAGGCTATTAGACTGTTTTTGGCCTTTGCCTCTTATATGGGATTTAAGGTCTATCAGATGGATGTCAAGAGTGCTTTTCTCTATGGAAAAATAGAAGAGGAGGTGTATGTTACTCAACCACAAGGCTTTGAAGACCCCCATCATCCTAAAAAGGTTTACAAAGTTGTCAAGGCACTTTATGGACTTCATCAAGCACCAAGAGCATGGTATGCTAGATTGTCTACATTTCTTTTGGAGCATGGATATCGAAGAGGTGCTATTGATAAGACTCTCTTTATCAAGAAAAACTCCAGGGACATCATTCTAGTACAAGTTTATGTGGATGACATCATATTTGGATCCACAAAGGAAGCATGGTGCAGGGAATTTGAAGATTTGATGAAAGGTGAGTTTCAAATGAGTGCAATGGGGGAGTTAACATTTTTCTTAGGGCTGCAAGTCAAACAACACCCTGAAGGGATCTTTATTCATCAGGAGAAATATGTTAAAGATATTTTGAAAAAGTTTGACTTTGAACTTTTGAGGACTGCTACCACTCCTTATGAACCACCCAAGCTTAAAAATCCAAATGAGCAAGATGAGGCTGTGAATGTTCATCTCTATAGGTCCATGATTGGCTCACTCATGTATCTCACAGCTTCTAGGCCTGATATTACCTTTGCTATCAGTGCTTGTTCAAGGCATCAAGTCACTCCACTGACTTCACATCTCAATGCAGTGAAGAAAATCTTCAAGTACATAAAGGGCCAACCCAAACTAGGCCTTTGGTACCCAAGGGAATCACCATTTGTGTTGGAAGCCTATAGTGACAGTGACTATGCTGGAGCTAATTTGGATAGGAAATCCACAACAGGAGGTTGTCAATTTCTTGGAAGAAGACTCATCTCTTGGCAGTGCAAGAAACAAACCATTGTGGCTACTTCTACTACTGAAGCAGAATATGTGGCAGCTGCCAATTGCTGTGGTCAGGTACTTTGGATTCAAAATCAGATGTTGGATTATGGGTTTAACTTTATGAACACTAAAATCTACATTGATAATCAGAGTACTATTTCCATTGTTAAAAATCCTGTTTTTCATCAGAGAACCAAACACATTGAAATTAGGCACCACTTTATAAGAGATGCAAATGAGAAGCATCTAATTCAAGTGCTTAAAATCCATACTGATGATAATGTGGCTGATTTGTTAACAAAAGCTTTTGATGGACCTAGGTTTAATCACCTAGTAGTTAACATTGGGATGGTCAACCCTTGAATGCAATGTTTGAGGGGAGGCATAAGCCTCAGGGGAGGCATATGCCTCAGGGGAGGATTATACATGTTGTATTTATGTAGATTATTATGTTTACTAACTTTCTTTTGCAGGTTTTACTAATTTTGTAACATTTCATGGTTGTTCTTTTGTGCTTTTGTGTTTTGTGTGAATGCTGTGGTCAGGTCATGTTCCTGCTGATGATCTATGGTCTACATTCAGTGGAATAGGATGTCAAGACTTAAAAGTAAATTTTATTTATTCATGACAAGCTTGGTACATCATGATTAGTCATCAGAAGAAACACAGATTACATAAACAGTTATAAGACAAACATCCACCATCCTACCACCACATCCCTTAACTAGAATCAACCACCAACACAACCTCAACAAACAGCCTAATCCATTTTTCGTTTCCCTTTACCCAAGTCCTTTGGGTCTGGCATCTTCTTATGGATTCCTCTGGATTGCATGTCCTTGTTCCAGAATTTGGGAGCTGCAAGACCAAGAACCACCTTCAATGGACTTTTTCTTTTGCCTGAGGAATGTGGCTCTTCAGGGACAGAGATCCTTCCCATCTCTGAACAAACTCTTTCCAGTTCACTTGTTAAGAATGCAGTGACAGGGGTGAAGTCAGGGACAATCATTGCTAGAGGAGCTGGTGCTTCTGCAAATTCAGTGGTTTCCTCTAATGAGGTTGGGGATGGACATAAGTCTGAAGGACCTTCAGTCAAATAGTAGTATGATCTTTGTATTTGAGGAATGTCAAATGTAGAGTCTGATGAGTCAGAAGAAATCTCAATGACATTGGGGAATGGATTCATGGTGTATATGTGTGAAATAAGAGGTTATGTTACTTGTGGAATGGTGAGTTGATTATAACTTGAAGACTTCTTTTAAAGAACTGATGTGGGTTTATTGCTAGTTAATGTAAGTTAATGGGAGGTAGTTGAGTCAGCAGCAATTACTAAGTGTGCAAGTTGTCCACTTGACTGGATACTACGGATGAAAGTCAATGGTTTGACCCTCATGCTGATGATACTATTTATCTTATTGTTAAAGTGTGTTCCTGCTGATGGATTAGACAAGTTTAAATTATTCAGGGGAATACTACTCAGAAGAATTCAAACAAGTAATCATAAAACAAACCAAATCTTATTGATTCTTCAGAAGGACAATACAAGATAATGAAAGTGCAAGACATACAACCAAATCCCTATTCTATTTTATTCTTGCCCTTGTCTTCCACAGCCTTCTTTTTGCCTTTGTTGTTGATGTTGAAAAGTCCATGCCACTGAGGACAGGGTAAACCTAATACAACCTTTCTTGTCTTTGGTAATGGGGAGTTCCTTTTTCTCTTCTTTGGACGTGATGATTGAGGCTTATCAGAAGTTGTAGGAATGAACAGTTCATCATTCACATCATTCTCTTCATCAGAAGATGTAAAGAAGATGAGAGACTCATCAGGATTGCGAACTTGATTTGCACTCTCTAATTCATTCCACTTTCTCTCCAACTCTCTCTGATAATTAGGATCATCAATCTCAGAAGGATATGGTGGAAGATCTTCAGATGATGATGAACTTGGTGGAGGCACATCATGTTTTTTCTTCTTAGCCTGTTCCTTTGTTAGACCACGAGGACGTGTTGGCATATTCCATGGTGGTGGAGATGTAAATGAGTCAGAGGTGTCGGATGATTCTGATGTAAGGTTGATGATGAGTTGATTGGAAGCCATGAATTTATTTTTGGTTGCCGATATGATTATTAGGGATTTGATTTGCAGTTGAGAAATTTTGGGGATAATTAGTCTTTATTTATAAGACTCCCGAACCGTGTGTCTTTATTACCATTAATGCGTGGTAGTTTGGAGATTATTAAGGGTGATTAGAAGTTTCAATTAAAAGATCTTTGTTAAAGATATGTGGTTTCCACTGAAGGGTAGATTCTGCGGAATGATGCTGCGGATGGATCAGTTGACCATAGTCAACGTTTGACTATTTTCTGCGGATTGACCAATTGTTTTCAGCCGTTTGATTTGGTTGCTGCGGATGAGTCAGTTAATTGGGATTTGTCTTAATTGATGATTGGTCAAAGATTTTTTTTCCAATTATTCATATCAGTTTCATTCCACGTTTGGTAACTTCCATAATAAATCACAACGTGTATATCCCACTCCCAAATTAACTGATTCCCTCTCCCTATATAATTTTCAAACCATTTCAATATCTCTTAGAACTTCTAACCCTAATTTCTGATTCTCAATCGATGGCTGCACTATACTTCAAACCAGATCATAACAAACATGCCTTTCTTGGTCGTGGAAAGGGTGATGCTGATTACTTGGGCATGATGGACTTTCTTCAAAGGTCCAAGATTAGGTATGCTCTGCTTCAATACCCAAATGTTATTCATGAGTCACTTGTGGTACAATTTTGGAATACAGCACAAACAAGGACTGTTGAAGATGGAACACAAGAGATTGTTGCTGTCATTGATGAGGAAGAATATGTGGTTACTGAGTCGTTGGTCAGAACCAGGTTGCAGTTGGATGATGAAGGCGGAGTGATTGATCTACCTAAGAGTGAGATTCTTAGAGGGCTTCAAGATGCTGGATATAGTGGTGATGGGAAAACATGGTATAAGAATTTGTTTTGTCCAAAATGGAGATTCTTGACACACACATTGCTTCAATGCATGGGTTCTAAGTCTGGAGGATGGGATCAGTTCTCAACAGACATTGCTCTTGAAATTGTATGTCTCTCTAAAGGAAGAACGTTTAACTTTTCTAGGTATATCTTTAATGCTATGCTTGAAAATGTTAAGGATACCAAACTTAAATATCTATTGTATCCTAGGTTTCTTCAAATCATTTTAGACATTGAAACCAATGATCCCACTCACTTGCCTGTTAAGGGTTTATCTAAAAAGATGTTTTCCCAAATGAAAATTAAGTTTAGTGGTGAACATAGACCCTTACTTCCAGATATGTTGCCTGGTGGCAATGCTCCTGATGGAGCAGCTGTTGATGAAGCTGCTAATGTAGCTTCTGATGCCCCAGTGGGCAATCCTCCTGATGGAGATGCAGCTGATGTAGCTGCTGGTGGTCAGGATTCCCCTGATGCTCAAGCACCAGAGGATTCTCCTGATAGAACTGAAGATGCTCCTGCTGCAAATGCTTCAGTTGCTTCTGATGTTCAGCCTCCACTCTCTCCTAGACTACCCACACCTGTACATTCACCAATGGATATCAATTCTCCTGAGCATGAGTTCAATGAGAATTTAGGCTTTGACCAACCTGTAAACTCACCACAATTTACAAGACTTCCTTCACTCAGTCCTTTGAGACCTCATTCTGAGGATCATATAGATGTAGATGTAAATTTAGGTACTTCTTCTTATAGGACCAATGATGCTCCTAATACCACAGATATCCCTGTTGGTGGAGTTGAAGGTCCTGTTACTCTTACTTCTGTATCAGATTTGTTGAACAGGTATGTCTTAAAGGTGGACAAATTGGAGAATGATCTGAAATCTACTAACAAGAATCTTAGCAGTGCTGTGTTGACTTTAGTTGGAAGAGTTAAAAAGTTGGAGGGTAAGCTGAAGCAAAGAAAAAGGCAAGGTGTGGTGTATGACTCTGATGAGGATTCTAATAAAGCATCTGATAATATTGACTTAGAAGGCCTTGAACTTCTTGCTGCTACTACTTTGGGGAGTGTTCAGAAGAATGCTGATATTAGACCTGAACCATCTGTTGCTCCAACTGCTGACGTTGCTCATGCTACTGATGCAAGTGTTCTTCCAGATTCCATTGGCAAGCATTCTCCTGGTGTTGCTCATTATGTTCGAAGGAAACATTCTACTGATAAGAAGTTGGCTGAATCTTTTGTCAAGAAGACATCTGCTGATAAGTCAGGAAAGGAATCATTTTCTACTTCATTGCCAGAAGTGGGCATTCCTGGTTCATCAGTAGATATTCCAGCTGATCTTCAACATGATGCTCCTGATCAGACTTTTGATCATCCTCAGAAGCAAGATAAAGGAAAGTCTATTTTGCTTGATCAAGACATTCATTCTAGAGTCAAATCTAAGAAGGAACTTGCTTATGAGAAAATTAGTGAGAATGTTGCTGCACATATGCAAGCTAAAGAGGATGCTGCAGTTACTAAAGAGGAATTAGATTTGAAAGCATCCGAAGCATTGGCTCAGAAAATTCAAGATGATTTGGACAAGATGGGACCTCAATACACTACAATCTTGCCTGCTGAAAGAAAGAAGGAGCTTGATGAAATTGCTAGGAATCTTACTGCTGAACAGTGGAAGAATTTGGCTGCACAGGCTGCTTCCAAGCCCAATTTGGGTCTATCTGAGATTGGTGTTGATAATCTAGATTTTGCTCAGCTGATGGCTGAAAGAGGAAGATTGCTGAGACAACAGGAGGCAGAGGTTAAAGCTAAATATCAAAAAGAAAGACCTTGGACAAAGAATGAAATCAAAAAATATATGAGAACATTTGTCAAAAATCAGGGCTGTTCCATGTTTGGGTCAGGCTGGAATCAAAAGAAGGGCTGGGGATTTTCAGATCAGCAGTTGACCTATTACTATGACAAGATTATTTCCAATCATCATTCTTCTGGTATAATGGTTCAAGATGTGTTGGAGTTTAGAGGAAGACTTTTGGATGAACCTCCAGCTAAGAAAGCCAAGATTCATGATTCTGCTGCTCAATCTACTGAGTCTATTGGATCTTTTCATGGTGGTCAGGAGAATGTCCATTTTTCTTCAGTCTTACCTCAGAATGTTGATACTCCTGATGCTCCTGTGGATGAGATTCCTACTGGTTCTCATCATGATAATACTGAATCTCATCTTGATACCACTGAAGCTCCACATGTTACCAATGATGCTTCAGCAGATACTCCAATTGATGTACCTGATGATGATGATTCTGCAGATGTTCCTGCTGATATTTCCAATCAAGTACCTAAACAAGAATCTGATGATGGTCCTTCTATTCCTGTTACTGGTACTAGGAGAAAGACTAGAGCTATCAAGAGAAAGGCTCCAAAAGATATTCCTTTGGAAGATAGTACAACTTTTCTTGATTATGCTTCTGATGATGGTCAAGATACTGTTGTATGGGAGAAAATTGTGAAGTGGGAAGTTGTTGACTCTGAGCTTGGTCAAGTGAATGTCATAACTAGACAAGATGGATCTACCAAGACATTCTTATTTCTGAGTCAAATTTTATATCTGGTGGACAAACAAGATCTTCTCTCACTTTATGATTGGGTTACCAAGTATTATCAAACTCATTCTCCTGATAATATTGGGATATATTTAATGGGTGATTTGCAGATTCTATGTGATTCTTATAAAGGTCATTCTGGTATAAGGTTTGAAGCATGGAAAGGTCAAAGTACATGGGTAGTTGACTATTGGAAGTTCTTTCCCCTACCTAATGTTCACATGATTGTTACAACCACTGGAAAGACTTTATATTGCTGGGCTGATGTTCTCTATCCAATCACAAAGGAAGTTATGAATCTCATGCTGGAAGTAAAGCTATCTGTTCCTTTAGATATGACTGCAAATGATCTTCATCTTGCTGAACAATTGGTCAGGTTCATCAGAAGAAGTATTTTGACTAAGAAGGAGTTAGCAACAAAGCATGGTATTCAGATGGATTCATATCTGCAATGAGTTGATCTTGGTATTGTATTTAATTGTATATTGTTTATTTTTAGTTAAAAAAAAAAAAAAAAAAAAAAAAAAAAAAAAAAAAGAAAAAAAAAAAAACTAACATATTTGTATAAGTTTTGTGTATGTTGTATGCAGGTTTGGTGTTGATTATTATCACACTCTTTCTGGTCATCAACTTGCCTGATGTTGACTATTCCATCAAAAAGTTGGCTAGTCCAAAGGGTACAGCTTTGGTAAAGACTCATCAAATCTGTTGATAGCTGTAATGGTTTGCTCAAAATCATAAGGTTTTCAACTCACCTATGCTTTATTGTTGAGTAGTTGAAATGGTTGTCAATTGACCATGGATTTTTCCTTTCTGGATTCCAAATAATTGGCTAGCCCACATGTATATGGCTTGTGGTAAAGGCAGTGGAAAACCATATTTGGTATTCAATTGACCAAGATGATTATTCATCAATAATTGACTAGTCCTGAGCAAACGGCTACAGGTAAAGACATATCAAATCCGTTTATAGCTGATGATTTGCTAAAAATCATGTGGTTATCAGTGTACCTTTGAACACTTGGCTACTCCAGTAGTGATGGCTATTGGTAAAGAGACATCAAATCCATTATTTTCTATGATTCACCTCTCACAGGAGTTAACACACCTGGATGTGATGAGAATAGTCTGTAACTTATATGTTTTGATGTACATTTAGTCTTATGTTGCTGCAAAGAATGGTGCTTTTCAGTTCTTGGTGATCATAGAGATTCTTATTCTGTTGATTCTTTGCTGCTGGTGTTCATCCTCAATCCTTTTATTTGTGCTTTTGGCGATCTATCAAGAAATCTTGAACTTAACACTGTCAAATTCAAGATTAGGGGAGGATTGTAAGGATTTTTGTCAAAGTCAAGTTACTGCTGAAAGATACTGCTGACGAGTTACTGCGGAAGACTAGATTCTGCTGAAGACTTGATACTGCGGATATTTCAGAGATCCTACGGATGGACATAATCCGTAGATAGAACTTTATAGAATATCTATTTTAGTACAAGATATGTAGAATATCTTTGTTTAATTTATTTTTATTCGTTTCTTGTAAGAAAGTTTAGGGTTTCCACTAGTATATAAGGAACCCTAGGTCATTGTAATAGGTACGGGTCTTAACAAAGTTTTAGTACGATTAGTAAAAGCAATATAGATCCATAGAGGATCAAAGTTTAGTAATAGTGTTTGTTATTATATTCCGCAATAATTACAAGCATACAGAGTTTGTCTACTTAGCATTACTAGTGATTACATTGGTAAGCTAACGATCCATTGGCTCAAGAGATCTATCAAGGTTTAGATCCCTACAAAATATGCAACGATGTTAAAAACGCGAAAATGGGAATGCACACGCGTTATTTAAAACGTAACGTTTATTTAAAAATGATCGTACGAACTTGGAAATATTTTCTAAAAATCTAAAACTATTAAAAAAAATTTTAAGAAAAAGAAAAATATTTTTTAGACTTTTTATTTATTTTCTAGAATTAATTTCCTATTTATTGAATTAAAAGTGAATTAAAAATAGAGAAAAATAGAAAAACAAATTGGAAATATGAAAATTAAATTCTAAAAATTCTAAAATATTATAAAAGAAATTATAAAAATATTTTTGTATTTTTCAAGACTTTTCTGTATTTTTATGGATTTTTGTTATTTAAAATTGATTTAAAAATGATTTTAAATTAAAAGAAATTAAGAAAAATAGTAAATGAACTCAGAAAATTATGAAAATTTTACAGAAATTTTAAAATATTCTAATGAGCTTACAGAAAAATTTTGGAATTCAAAGAATAAGCAGAAGTGCTTAAAGAGAACAAATCAGCTTATGGCAAGTGCTTATTAATAAGCACTTGCCACAAATCTTTACCAAAATGATACCACTACTGTATTATGCAATAATGAACTCAAATAAGTCAAGAAATGAACATATGAAACACAGAATCAAAGGATGCAAGCTAATAAGCAATTACACAATAAGCAAAATCTTAAGCACTAGTTCAAACAGAATAAGCTATAAGGAGTAGATCATACACAACTCTCATTCAACTAAAATGAGACTCAGAAACAATCAAATAGCACAGACATAAGCTCAGATAATCAAAAGCAGCCCTCAATCCAAAACAGTTAATAAGCTCAAACCACCACAAAGCAGATGCAATAAGCTGAATCCTAATAAGCTGAAGACTAAAATTATGGGAGCAAATGATAGACTACCATACTGAGATTCTATAAAACAAAAATCTAGTCCTAAAGCTATGATCTTCTACTCCTAATGGTGCCATGAAAGTGAGCTCAGAACTGAAGTGCAGGGGAGATAAGTGCTCAGACATACAACTTTCAAGTACTATTACGATAAGCTAAAAAGTTCAAAACAAAGATAATCTAGCTGATTAAGATACACTAGCTATTAAGGAATTAAAATCAACAAGCATTAACTATTTCCAATCAAATAAGAAGCCTACAAGTGTTCTCTAAAATCAGACAAAAAAACTGAATACTACTAGAGTTGACTTATTGAAATGCAACCTAATTTTGACCAAAACTAAATTCAGCTAATCATAACTATATCTAAATGAGGTAAAAAGCTGTGATTAAGCTAAAGTAAGCTAGTATGATCTAATATGCAACTATTATTACTCTTATACTAACTGTATTCTACTTACTCAACTGCTAGTGAATTAAGAAAACTAATTTTGACTTTTAGAATTTGAACCTACTATTTTATTGAATATTACTTAATATGTACACTACTGCAACCTATTTGTGAAGAGAAACAGTTGTGAAACAACATTATTACTACAATCAAGCTCAATTCCAAACACCCCCTTAACTATTGTGTTACACTACATTACATCAATAAAAGCTTAGACTAACTAATCTAATGATCAATCTAAGTGAGATAACAATTTAAAAGGCTGAATCAACAATTAAATGCAACTACTAACAGCTAAACATTTCAAATGCATATACCACCTAAATGACTCAGTTAACAAAATGATAACATGAACCAATGCAAAGTCTAATTCTAAACAACTCCAATTATCAATTAAGCAGATGATTCTAACAAATTAACAAAACAAGTATCAGATTTATGATTCTAGATGAACAAAGAATGGAACAAAACTAACCATAATATTCTCATCAGCACAAACAGATGAGATTCACTATGCATGCCTGTCTTTGTGACAGGCTGAGTGCTTCCAAATCCCACTCAACTTGTCCAATTCACCTCTGAATTACCAATCTTACTCTAATACACCTTCTGAATCCAATCAATTAAAAACAGTTGACTAATTGTTGACTGAGTATCCTATGAACAAATGAAATTGAATTCACAACTTTCTAAATCTAAATAGCTAAAATAAGGTTGCATACACTACAATCAAACTTGATTGAAAACTGATTTCAACAAAACTCTTTCCATCTTTTAGATTTTCTGATCCAAATGTTTGTTTAAATGAAATTAAAGCTAAGAATGTAAACAATCTTCAGTGAAATGTTATAAACTGAGTTAACAGAAAACTTAAAGACATAAGCTGTAACTATAACAAGTGAACTAAAATATGCAGAAATGATTTAAGTAAAAGCTGATTTCATTGAATTTAAAGAAATTACATCTAAACTAATCTAATACAATTCAAAAGAAAATTCGGCAGAGCTTGGCTACTCCAAGACTCTACACCTAAACTAGCTAAATGATTCTCTATTTATAGGAGGTGAAGGTTGGAAGCTCACGGATTGCCATGTTGGCAATCCGTGTGAGGTTGTGTTTCTTTATAGCCATTCTGAGCCCCAACTTCAATCATTTCCCACTTCATATCAACCCTTGGATCAATCATTGTGACCGTCCCTTCAAATAAGAGAATGCCACGTAGCCCGTAAGTGTGCTTGTTTGATGCTGACAATCTCTGACACACTGACACCCTTCTAGAAGGTATTTGATTGTACCAAAATACCCTTAATTGTGGTTATTTTTGAGATTAGGGGATTTAGGGTTCATATTTACTATTCAGTGAATAGTGGTTTCTGGGTGAGTGGGTAAATTGGGGGTGAATAAAGGGCGGGGTTAGTTTTATTTATTTGTTTTGGATATTTGACTTTTGGGTGTGGGTTTTGACCGAAGGTAATTTGGGCTCGGGTCAAAATTCTTTTGGGTGATGGGCTTTGGGTAATTATTTAAGGAAAGCTGGGCTTGGGGTATTGATGGGGTGGCCTTGTAATAATATGGCTTTGGCAGATTTTTAGTATCAACATTACAAGGACCAATGTTGAAATAATTGAAACTTTAAGGACTATATCTGCCAATTCATGAAACTTGATCCAAGGGCTTATCATGTAAATCTTTGATACTTAGAGGACTTGACTTGACTTTTGAGCTCAAAAATTAATCCACACATGAAAAATGCTTCCCGGCACCGGCTTTTGCTACTCTTTCCAAATCCCGTGCTCGTGTTGTCGTTTTTGCTTGATTTTGTCCATTTTCATGATATCCGTACCTTCACAATCATAAATACAAAAACATACAAATTTGGCATTTATGGTCGGGTTTTTGGTCTTTTTAGTCCGGTTTTGGTCAAATAAAAGTGAGTGAATAAGCACTCACCATAGACATAATAAAAAGAAATCCTAACCTAGACAATAACTATTCCCCGGGCTGCGGCACCAAAAACTTGATGCGTGGGAATTGCACCAGGCTTTAACTCTCGAGGGATCTCGAGAAGCTTACAACCCCCACCAGGCAGTGTACCTGATCGTTGTAGTATAGTATAGTGACAAGTACCGGGGGATTGATCGTTCAGCTTAGGAATAGTGTCGCTAGGATTAGAAAACCTAATTAATAGTTCTAAAGGTGAGAGATGATTATTTTTGTATTTTTATATTTTTATAAAAGCAAGTAAAATCTCGGGTTTTGGAAGAGTGGGCGGAATTAGTTGCTATTCAACTAACCCAAAACTAAGATGCAATCAAAATAAAATACTAAAAATGAAAATAAACTAATTATACTAAGGTTGTGAGCAGTAATTGGAGAAATTGTGTTTACTTAGACTTCACTACTCCCTAGATATCTTTTACACGTTAATTACTTGTTAAACTTGTATGGATGACGGATTGTATTCCTTAATACCATTCGTGGGGTGGCATACATAACTCCCCAACTCTATGAGCTCTTATCTCCTCCTACACCATGACCCAGCACAACTATAGGGATTGTAAACAGTGGCTCATGCATTAAATACAACCAATAAAGACCTAGTACGCCTCGGTTCATGTTTCTTAAGACGTTCAAGCATGTTACCATTTGGAGATCTGCCAGTTTTCTTAAGCCTAACATATAATATCATTCATCCAAAACAAGAATAGACAAGTAATCAACACATAATCAACATCTAGGTTTCATTAGATCTAAGCAAACACAAAAGAGATCTAGCCTAGCATAGTAGAATTGAGACAAGAACAAGATATAAACAACCAACACATAGACATATTGATTGAATTGGAAGAACACTTATCTCAATTACAATGCAAGGTCTCAAGGGGTTGGAACCCTTGAAAAACCTGTAAAAGATACACCAAAATCGTCTTTAGGGTTTCACCAAAACTTCTCTCTTTAATGAAAAAAACTAGAAAACTATATATAGGAAAAGTAGGCTGATGGCGTCAAGAGTTACTTGTGATGCCGTCACCTCGCCGCCATATACTTCCTCGGACGGCCTTGATCTACTTATGACGGCCTATGTGACGCCGTCACCGACCACGGTATTTTATTCTTGCCACTTTGACGCCGTCATGAAGGCGTTTGACGCCGTCACCACCTTCGGTATTTTAATCTTCATGTCTGACGCCGTCAAGATATTACTCTTGACGCCGTCACCTTGTATCTTCAGCATGGAAATTTGGTACTTTGCCGTTTTCTTCACTTTTATGCTCCAAAAACGTCCAAAATGGCTTCTTTTCCAGAATTCACTCTCCAGACACCTAAAATCACAAAAGGAACGATTTAGGGCAATATTTGATCAAATAAATTCGGATTCGGGCTTAAATGACCCCCTAAAAACGGATCATTTTTCGCCTCATCAATCAATGTGTGTTGGGGTCGTCATTTTATGTTGTTCTTCCAAAAAAGCAATATGTGCGCATGTGGAAGTTATCTGTTTTGGAACTCGATGGTGTAAAGTATTGTGTTAATAAAATAATATCAGCCATAGTATACAACGCAAAACATCTTACTAATATAGGTTTAGGAAATTAATTTGTCAAGTAGATACCTTCTTTAAGTTATCCAAAGTAATGCCTGTCTTTGAAATCTTTCCTAAGTATGTCAAGTTTTGTTAAAAAAACTCGTGTTATCGCTTCAGGTCTATCCTCATATTTCAAACCCTTCTCGGCTACAAAACGTGCAATCTCTTGCCAATTTGGGTTGAAGGCAATTGTAATGAACAGGTCTAGGTATCCATGGACCTTGAAAATTGTCATGGCCTCTAAATAATTTTGCATCATATACCTCGGAATTATGGTAAATGATGATGGTAATATTATTTTTTTTCCTCGCATCTTGACTCTAAAATCTTCATCCTCTGCCAATTGAGCCAATTTGGAGTAAGTTTCACTTCGCAAATCTTTTTGCTGGATTCGGATGTATGACATCCTTTCAGACTCAACCATAGTGTACGCTTCTACAATACACTGCGGACAGAGCCTCCTCGCATTTAGTACCATTGAGAAAACATCTTCCCTTTCTCGCAAGCGATATGCAAAATACTTTCTCATTGTTACTCTTGTCTTTTTGTTTGTTAGCGTTTCATCAATAACGTCTTCATGGTATATATCAGTCCGATAACCATCTTTAGCATACGGAAACAACAATGGATACTAGAGTGCGAGATAGGAATGATGCAATTCACTGATTCGTTTGAGACCCCACCCCCCTCCTGCATGTGCAGAATAATGTCCCTTTTATAGTTATAGGGTCAAAATCTCTTACAATTAAAACAGCAACTTCAGAAGCTATCTTTTAAAAACTTAAATACAAATTTTCAATACTTTTCATTCCTTATTTTAAGTTAATGTGTTCAATTACTATTAAAACAGCTTGAAATATATTAAAAATTTATTGTTACTAAAACAGCTTGAATTACCTATTGTAAGTTGATTATATCTGAGTAAGTAAAAATTAAATATGTAATGATAATAGGGTATTAGCATTAGAGTTAATGGGTTGAGAATTTGTAAAGAATCTCAAGTGCTTATTTTCAAATGCTTGTGTTTTGTTATCGATCAAAAGTCGTCATCAATATTCTCATCGTAGTATCATAATCTATAGAGTTGTAAAGTTGTCTACATCATCTCCATCATATACAAATCTCACACTATACATGTCAGAATAAGTCTTCTCCAGCTTCATCATCAATGAAGTCGTTAGAGTTCTGTAAATCACGAAGTAATTCTTCTCTGACTTCATTCATCATAAAGGAATTTGTTAGAATTCTGTAAATCATGAGTAGGTTCCTCAATATCATTGATATTAACCCAAACGCCATCTTCACTTATGCTATTGTTGTTATCCTCTTCGCCTGTATCTTCATCAAAGAGACTTCTGGTGTTTGGTTACTGAAGTGTGTTGTTTCTTTTTTGAACGTATAAACATAATAGGTGCTTTATCATCAGACATCTATGTTGCAAAGTATAAAAACATTACAACAATAATGATGCAAGTTTCTTAATTCATACCATTGTTCCATCCTCTAGAATGTCATGACCACCTATTTTCTACTAATTGTTCTGAATTTTCATCATGTGAAGAAATAAGATCAACAACATTGTTGTTAACAAAACACCCATTTTTACTTAATCTCCTACGTTTATGTGTCATGGGGACATGCTACATAGTTTTCAAAAATGTTAAACTTGTCATCTTAGTTAGATTTTGTAAAACACATACACAACATATTAATCATACCTCTTCATCATCTGATATATCAATGACTGACATATCTTTCAAAAAAGATATGTCAGTCATTGATATATCAGATGATGAAGAGGTATGATTAATAAGTTGTGTATGTATTTTACAAAAAATCTAACTTGCAAAGTATAAAAACATTACAACAATAATGATGCAAGTTTCTTAATTCATACCATTGTTCCATCCTCTAGAATGTCATGACTACCTATTTTCTACTAACTGTTCTGACTTTTCATCATGTGAAGAAATAAGATCAACAACATTGTTGTTAACAAAACACCCATTTTTACTTAATCTCCTACGTTTATGTGTCATGGGGACATGCTACATAGTTTTCAAAAATGTTAAACTTGTCATCTTAGTTAGATTTTGTAAAACACATACACAACATAACATATTAATCATACCTCTTCATCATTTGATATATCAATGACTGATATATCATTTTTCAAAAAAGATATGTCAGTCATTGATATATCAGTTGATGAAGAGGTATGATTAATAAGTTGTGTATGTATTTTACAAAAAATCTAACTAAGATGACAAGTTTACCTTTTTTGAAAACTATGCAGCTTGTCCCCATGACACATAAACGTCGGAGATTAAGTAAAAATGGGCGTTTTGTAAACAACAATGTTGTTGATCTTATTTCTTCAGATGATAAAAAGTCATAACCATTAGTAGATACAAGAGTAGGTAGTTAATAATATGAATTAAGAAACCTGCATCATTATATGTTTTTGTATAATAATATACTATACTACATAATATTGTTGTAATGTTTTAATACTTTGCAACGTAGATGTCTGATGATGGAGCACCTATTATGTATAAACGTTCAAAAAAGAAACAACACACTTCAGTATCCAAACACCAAAAGTATATTCTCTTTGATGAAGATACCATCGAAGAGTTTGATAACAACAATAGTATAAGTGAAGATGGTGTTTGGGTTAATATCAATGATATTGAGGAACCTACTCGTGCTTAACAGAATTCTAACGAATTCATTGATGATGAAGTCGGAGAAGAATACTTACTAGATTCTGACATGTATAGTGTAAGATCTGTATCTCATTGAGATGGTAGACAACTTTATTAATGACAACTCTATAGATTATGAAACTACCAATGATGAGAATACTGATGACGAGTTTTGATGTATACCAAAACACATGCATTTGAAAATAAGCACTTTAGAGTCTTTACAAATTCTCAACCCATTAACTCTAATGTTAATACCCTATTATCATTACATATTTAACTTTTACTTACTCACATATAACCAACTTACAATAGGTAATACCTATTGGGCCAATAACTCATTATCAGTCTACCGATTCCATTGCACGAAATAACTTACAACTCAAAGATATGATGTCCATCAGATTAACGTTATCTAAAAACTTGTACAAATGATATATATGCAATTATTCATTCTGGGAGGGATATATATGCAATTTTGCCTAAAAAATATGCCCTAACCATTTTTTTAACCTTTAGCATACAATATGTTTTAGTAACAATAAAATATAGATTTTCAATACTTTCCATTTCGTATTCTGGGAGGGATATATATGCAATTTTGCCTAAAAAATATGCCCTAACCATTTTTTTAACCTTTAGCATACAACATGTTTTAGTAACAATAAAATTTTATTAGATTTCAAGCTGTTTTAATAGTAATTGAACACATTAACTTAAAATACGAAATGGAAAGTATTGAAAATCTATATTTTAAGTTTTTAAAAGATATCTTAATAAATGTTACACCCCTAAATGAAAGGGATTATGAATTTCAAATGTTTACAGAGATCAAGATGGAAGAAATTCTAACCTACGTACGGCTACTGAAGTTGCTGTTTTAATTGTAGGATATTTTGACTACACAACTATAAAAAGGGACATTATTCTACACATGCAAGAGGGGGGTCTCAAACAAATCAGTGAATTGCATCCTTCATATCTCGCACTCCAGTATCCATTGTTGTTTCCATACGCTAAAGATGGTTATTGGACTGATATATACCATTAAGGTTATTGATGAAACACCAACAAACAAAAAGACAAGAGTAACAATGAGAGAGTATTTTGCATATTGCTTGCAAGAAAGGTAAGATGTTTTCTCAATGGTACCGAATGCAGAGGCTATGTCAGCAGTTTATTGTAGACGCGTACACTATGGTTGAGTCTGAAAAGATGTCATACATCCGAATCCAGCGAAAAGATTTGCGAAGTGAAACTTACTCCAAATTGGCTCAATTGGCGGAAGATGAAGATTCTAGAGTCAAGATGCGAGGAAAAAAAGTAGTATTGCCATCATCATTTACCAGAAGCCCGAGGTATATGATGCAAAATTATTTAGACGCCATGACAATCTGCAAGGTCTATGGATACCTAGACCTGTTCATTACAATTGCCTGCAACCCAAATTGGCCAGAGATTGCACGTTTTGTAACCGAGAAGGGTTTGAAATCTGAGGATAGACCTGACACGATAAGACGATTTTTAAACAAAAACTTGACACCCTTATGAAAGATTTCAAAGACCGACATTACTTTGGACGGCTGTATCTACTTGACAAATTACTTTCCTAAACCTATTATTTAGTAAGATGTTTTGCTTTGTATACTATGGCTGACATTATGTTATTAATACAACGGTTTACACCATCGAGTTCCAAAAGGAGGACTTCCACATGCGCACATATTGATTTTTTTTTTAAGAACAAGATAAAATGACGACCTAAACACACATTGATCTAACGAAACTGTATCAAATTGTCACTGATCACATAATGCATGGTCCGTGTGGTCCTCAATGGCCAAGCAATTGAACAATAAGACTTTCATTAATGAGAGTGGTTATGCAATTTATAAAAGAAGAAACGACGAATCTATTATAAAAAATGAGTGGATGAGAATTACATAATAGATATGTAGTACCCTACAACCCCGGTTTTCTATGACGTTACCAATCACATATAAACGTCGAATGGCGCAACCAGGTTGGTTCCATAAAATATCTATTCAAGTACATAAATAAGGGACCGGATAGGGTTACGGCTGCTCTAGAAGATGAAGAGGTCGATGAAATTAAAGATTACTAAGATTTTAGATATCTTTCAGCATCATGGAGAATTTACGAATTTGACATGCATTACAGGTTTCCACCTATTGAGAGGTTACCATTTCACTTGCACGGGGAACAATCGGATATATTCGATGCAACTGAAAGTGTCGATTAAGCCTTGAAAAAGGCATCGGTAAACAAAACCAAGTTTATCGCATGGATGGAACAAAACAAAACAGATGAAAATGCTCAAAAGCTGCTTTACCATGAGTTTCCCAGAAATGTACATGTATTGAATGTGTACATCATGTTTCACAAACATGAATGTTGAATGGTGCAATCAATCGGGTGTTATCATGTATTTATTAAAATACATAAACAAATTTCAAGATAGAGTTACCATGATGTTCGATAAAGACGGCGGGAAATGAAATAGAGATAAAATCAAAGAGGGTTATGATTGTGGTTACATATTGTTGGATCGATATACTCTGATCAAACTACTTTGTAGCTTGTAAGAGTTTAACAATATTGAGTAAACTCAACACTATTAATATTGAAACACTGTTTGACCTTGTAAAGTATGCGGAATCTACTAACACAAAGCTTAAGAAGAACTTTTATATTAACCAAACTTTGAACCTGCTTTGTTACACAGATTCACTAACAATCCCTAACTATTTAACTTGATCGACTTCTAACTTGTAAAACTTATAAAACTTCTATCGACCAATACCTCTTAAGGCTCTTTATATAGATAACCTTAAGTCGGTTTACAACATCTAATTCTTGAACGACAAGTAATTATCCCTAACTAATTCTAGAATAATCATCTAATATTACACATTAATCCTTATCTAATATTGCATATCAGTCCTTGTTTACTTCGAAGTACTTTTAAGCATTCTTCATATCAGCAGTACTTTGACTTTATTCTTCAGCAGTACTTTGACTTTATTCTTCATGCAGCAGTACTTTGACATCCAGAAGCACTTTGATATTTCATATCCCAACAATCTCCCCCTAACTTGAACTCTACTTGCTTGATTTCAAGTTTCTTTGTTGTTTATAATCTTCAAATCTTTAATCATACATTGAGGTTGTTTCTTTATTCCTTTTCTTCTATCTGTCATCTGTCAAAGTACTCTTCATCAGCATCATATCTTCCACAGCATCTTTTCAGCAACTCAGCAACATTTAGATACAAAGATCATCAAATCTTAAAAGTTTCATACTATTCTCATCACTTCCAGGTGTGTTAACTCTTGTGAGAGGTGAATCATTGAAAATTATGATTTTTAGCAAATCATCAGCTATCAACGGATTTGATATGTCTTTACCATTAGCCGTTTGCTATGGACTAGCCAACTCTTGATCACTTGGATGTATGGTGAGTTGATAACCTAGTTTTTGGTAAACTATCAACCATTAACGGATTTGAGAAGTCTTTACCAGTAGCCGTTTGCTCTAGACTAGTTGATTCTTATGTGGATTAGACATGGTGAATCAATAACCATTTGTTGTGTAGTATAAATACTAACACCATGTGTTTCTTTTCAAATCCTTTTTCCTTTTCTTTTAAACATCAAAAACATTTATTTTTATTTTAAAGAACTTATACTGGTTTATATCAGCAAGCAGTACTTTGATAAAGTACTGTTTGTTTTTGCAGTACTTAGAAAAATACTTTAACTTTACAAAACAAATCATACCAGTATTATGCAATATTACTCTTCAGACTTAACCCATCTGATAAATAGCTTGATAACATTCAAAGCTACCTCAGATTCCTCTTCAAGTTCCATTCCATGATCCAGCATTCTGAGCATTATTTCTCTGATCAATGGATATCTCTTCTCAGCCAACATATGAATCATGGTACCATCTTCCATCTCTAGTGTATGAACTCCTGATGACTCAAAGAATCTCCATCTTGTTATTTCCCAATTCTCTTGATCATTCCAGAGAGGATCAACACTTGTTTCTTCAGTATCCCAGATGGTAAATAAGTCTCCAAGCAGAACTAATCCCACTTCTGAAGCTTCATTCACTGAATAATAAGTCTGCACTTGCACATATAAGTCATAAAGATCTGCTCTTGAAATACAGTGCAACAAATCCCATAACATATAAAATGTTGTGAAGCTTTCATCTTCTCTGTGGATCATAAAATAATTTCCCTCTTTAGATTCAATCACAGAAAATGAGATTATCTTGGACTTCTTTTCAGAATCATCAATCTTTTTGTTCTCAAAGTCAACAACTCTTAAATAATTTCTGAGTTCATCAACTGTATCATCATATACTAACTTCAGCCTTTTTGTCAATTGATCATCTTCAGCTAATTTCTTCCTTTTCAATCTCCTTTGCTCAGCTTGTTCCTTCTTTATATCTTCTAATTTCTTCTTTCTATCAACTTCCATAGGCACAAAGTTTTCTACTTCTCTTCTGATATCTTCTTATACTTTATCCCACAGAGCTTTCACTTCAGGATACCTTTTCAAGTGCAAATTCTTGTATCCCTTCTTTCTCAAGAACTGTATCATCCAATTCCTTTCCTGAGCTATGGTCATTGGCTTCTTTGTAATTGGCCTGCTAACTTCTTCCAAATACTCAGCATCATATTCAGCTTGTTGCTTTCTAGCAAGCTCTAAATCTTCTGCAATCTCTAATTCTCTAATCTGAGCAATAGAAAATTTCTTCTTCTTCTTCTTAGTATCTTTCTGAACCATTATACCTTTCCCTTTATCTTTTGGATCTAGTTTCTCTAATTCAGAAGTACTTTCATCATCCTTTTGTGCAGGCTCAGATATATGTATTCCTCCAGTAGGTCTTCTTAAATTCATCATAACCTGAGCAATTGTTTCATCATCACTAGCAGTATGTACTCTTTCTTCTTCTTGCTGTATAAAAGTAGAAGGACCAGCTTCATCTGCATAATTCATTGTAGAAGGTCCAACTGCAGTGACTTCACTTTCATCAACTTTTCTGGAAGAAGTACCTTGCTCAACAGTACCTTCCAGACTTATGTTTTCTGCAGCAGTACTTTGAACACCAGCACTTTGAATGTTCTATGCATCTTCATCCAGATTAACAATCTCTTGCTCATTCTCTTTTTGCTCATTCTCTTTCTCTTGCTCAATATTCTCATCTTCTTGTGCAATATTCATATCCTCTTCAACATAACTTTCTGATATAAGAGTCTTTGGACTTTCTGGATATTTCCACAAATGAGCATCTTCTGAAACTTTAACTTCAAAATCATCTTTATTCAAATTCTCATCTTGATTCCTCCCCAATTTGGTAAATGATGATTTCCTATGCCTCCTCTTAGGCTTAGACTTTTTCTGTTTAGATTGTTGCTTCTGAGACTGCTTCTTTTCTTTCACAAAAAGCCTAAAATGCTTAATAAGAGGCCAGACAAATTTCTTCAATCTTCTGAACTTCTTCCTTAACTGTTTGATTTCTGCAGCTTGAGTATGAACAGTAGACTTGAGCTTCTCCAATTCTGTAGCCAAATCAGAATAACCCTCAGTACCTGGAATTCCCTCATCTTCTCCAGGTGTTTGAAACCCACCTGTGAAAGTATAATCATTGGGAGTAGGTACTTGTGAATCCTCTAAAGCAGTACCTTGTGGATAAGTACTTTGTGGAGAAGTACCTTGAGCAGAAACAGATTGATCCAAAGAGGCTGTAACTGAGGGAGTTCTTACATCTGAAACATCATGTTGAGGAGAAAAAATAGGTGGTGTGGGAGTATGTACTGAATCAGAATGCTCAGCAGAATCAGATGGAGCATCATGATCAGAATGTGCAGAACCACTATTGTCTTCTTCTTCCCGAACAGCTTGAGCTACCTCTAACATATAAGCATTAAGAGGTGTATTCCTACCCAAAAAATTAACTCCCTTATGTGACATAAAAGTGAAAACTTTAGGTGGCATCCTATTGGTAGGTACATAATCCTGAGGTTTGGGTACACCATCTAATGGATTTTCTAAAAGCAATTGAACAAACCTAGGATACATAAGAAACGGTTTGCCAACCTTAATATGAGTAAGCATACCCTCAAGAATCATGTATGAAAAGTTAAAAGGTTGATTGGTAATAAGACCAACAAAAGCAGAAGCTATGGAATGACTGAATTGATCCCAAGCAGTACTCTTTGGACTCAAACAATGTAGCAAAACATGAATAAGAAATTTCCAATGAGGACTAACCATAGCCTTCTGAAAAGTAAGCTTAGTCAAAGAACCTTCATACCCAATATCTCTGAGTGTATTCCAAACTTCTTGTTTCCCAAATAAAACAGAGCCTCCTTCATCATCAAATAGCAAAACCTCCCTAATTGAAGCTTCTGTAACACGTATTGCTCTCCCAGCAACTGTAGCAGTAATAACATCCTCTCCATCTTCAACATGTGACTGAGCTATATCCCAAAAAGCTTGAATCCAGGGTCCAATAATCTCCGGGTTGACAAGAATGGAGTAACAGATGTTTGAACCAGTGAGAAAATCAATAATTCCATGAAAATCAATGTTCGCTTGGGTTTTTGCAAGGTTTGCAATCATGTTGTGTTTGGTGTTGGTTGGTCGATGAGCCATGATGATTAGGGTTAGAATACAGAGAGTGATGATCGATCAAAAAGTAGGTATGGGTTTATATGGACGAGTAAGGTGAATAAAAGGAAAAGATATGAGGGTTATATACGGATAAAATTACAAAAAATCACGGTGAATTAATGACTTTACCGTTATTTTTGGAAGTAAATATCCCATATCTTTCGAAAGGTTGTTAGCCGCAAATCTGACCGTTGGAACAGTATCTGACACGTCAGCGAACCCTTTTAAGCACACCAAGCAGTACTTTCCATAAAGAATGGAGAAGTACTTTCCAAAGTACTGTCTTACTCAAAATTGCAAGAATTGACCATTTGACCAAAAAATCTTAAAAAGTCAATACGCATTAATGACTAACACCACATTAAATACCAAAACAACCAGGGTAAGTGAACTTCAATACACTTCAATAAATACCCATTAACCTTCACCTTGCTTATAAAAGCAACTTCACCAATAACTTTGAAAACACCAAATCTTCTCAAAACACAAACAAGTAATCAGAATGAGTGACATACCCATTGTTAACATCTCTTCAGACTCAGAAGGTACCACAAACTCATAGATAAGGTACTACTCTGATTCTGAGTTTGAAGATCCAGGATGGAAAGACTATTTTCCTCCTCATGTGCAATGGATGGGACACCAAGAAGCATCATCAACAATGAGTGCAGCCAACTCTACCATAACTGATGCAGGCAGTACTTCCATCAAAAAGCCCAAAAAGAAAGTTGGTTCTGGTTCAACTTTGGCTAAAGAGCTTCCACATGCATTGACTCAGGCCCTAGAAACAGCTATCCAGAACATGAAGTGGCCTGAACCAAGAAAAGAAAGACCTCCCAAACAGGTACTGATGAGGCGAAAAATGATCCGTTTTTAGGGTGTCATTTAAGCTCGAATCCGACTTTATTTGATCAAATATTGCCCTAAATCGTTCCTTTTGTGATTTTAGGTACTTGGAGAGTGAATTCTGGAAAAGAAGCCATTTTGGACGTTTTTGGAGCATAAAAGTGAAGAAAATGGCAAAGTATCAATTTTCCATGCTGGAAACACTAGGTGACGGCGTCAGAGTAAAGGCTTGACGGCGTCAAACATCATGAATAAAATACCGTAGTTGATGACGGCGTCAAAAGTCATCCTAACGGCGTCAAAGTGCCAAGAATAAAATACCGTGGTTGGTGACGGCGTCACACAGGCCGTCATAAGTAGATCAAGGCCGTCCGAGGAAGTATTTGGCGGCGAGGTGACGGCGTCACATGGTTGTCTTGACGCCGTCAGCCCAGTTTTCCTATATATAGTTTTCTAGTTTTTTCATTAAAAAGGGAGAAGTTTTGGAGAAACCCTAAAGACGAATTTGGTGCAACTTTTACAGGTTTTTCAAGGGTTCCAAACCCTTGATACCTTGCATTGTAATTGAGATAAGTGTTCTTCTAATTCAATCAATATGTCTATGTGTTGGTTGTCTATATCTTGTTCTTGTCTTAACTCCATTATGTTAGGCTAGATCTCTTTTGTGTTTGCTTAGATCTAATGAAACCTAGATATTGATTATGTGTTGATTACTTGTTTATTCTTGTTCTTGGATGAATGATTTTATATGTTAGGCTTAAGAAAACTGGCAGATCACCAAATGGTAACATGCTTGAACGTCTTAAGAAACATGAACCGAGGCGTACTAGGTCTTTATTGGTTGTATTTAATGCATGAGCCACTGTTTACAATCCCTATAGTTGTGCTGGGTCATGGTGTAGGAGGAGATAAGAGCTCATAGAATTGGGGAGTTATGTATGCCACCCCATGAATGGTATTAAGGAATACGATCCGTCATTCATGCAATTATAACAAGTAATTAACGTGTAAAAGATATCTAGGGAGTAGTGAAATCTAAGTAAACACATTTTCTCCAATTATTGCTCACAACCTTAGTATAAATTAGTTTATTTTCATTTTTAATATTTTATTTTAATTGCATCTTAGCTTTGGGTTAGTTGAATAGCAACTAATTCTGCCCACTCTTTCAAAACCCGAGATTTTACTTGCTTCCATAAAATATAAAAACACAAAAATAATCATCTCTCACCTTTAGAACTAGTAATTTAGACTTTCTAATCCTAGCGACACTATTCCTAATCTGAACGATCAATCCCCCGTTACTTGTCACTATACTATACTACAACGATCAGGTACACTTCCTGGTGGGGGTTGTAAGCTTCTCGAGATCCCTCGAGAGGTAAAGCCTGTTGCGATTCCCACGCATCAGGTACCTGGCCTGGCCTGCCCAAGAAAACAGACTTCTTTTGATGACAAGAGAAGGACTGCTCAGAAGGGAAAGCAAAGCTATGAGGGCAAGGGTAAAAGGCCAATGGAGTAGGATGTAGAGCTTGGTAGTAGGTGGATGTAGTCTTGAGTTTGTGTTGTGTTTGTGATGTCTGTGTCTTGTACTAGAAAGTAAGAATGTGGTTGTACTTCTGAATCATGAATAAAATTCTTACTTTGGAATGATACATGTAGCCTCCCCTCAAATAATGACTAACTAATAACTACTAATGCCTCCCCTAAAAAATAGCTTACATATTAATCATGCCAATACTCACAACTAAGAAAGTAAATCTTGAAACATCAAAGCCTTTTGTGAGTAGATCTGCTACATTATCATCAGTATGAACTTTAACCACATTGATAAGCCTTTGTTCATAGAAATCTCTTATGAAGTGATGTCTAATCTGAATGTGCTTGGTCTTGGAATGATAGACTGGATTCTTAACAATACAGATGGTACTCTCATTATCAATATTGATAGGAGTATTCTTGAAATTGAATCCATAATCCAAAAGCTGATTCTGCAACCAAAGGACTTGTGCACAACAGCTTGCGGCAGCTACATACTCTGCTTCTGTAGAAGAAGTTGCTGCAATTGTTTGCTTTTTACATTGCCATGACACTAATCTGCTTCCAAGATACTGGCATCCTCCAGTTGTGGACCTTCTGTCATAGTTATCTCCAGCATAATCACTATCTGAGAAGGCATGGAGATGGAAAGGTGAATCCCTATGATACCATAATCCTAACTTAGCTTGTTGCCTAAGATACCTGAAAATCCTCTTGACAGCATTCAAATGAGATACTTTTGGATTAACCTGATGTCTTGCACATAAGCTCACAGCAAAAGTAATATCAGGTCTTGATGCAGTTAAATACATAAGACATCCAATCATAGACCTGTATAATGTGACATCAACATCCTCTCCATCTTCATCTTTTCCCAAAGGTTTGTTAGTATCCACTGGTGTAGATGTAGGCCTAACAGTTGTAAAAGTGAATCTCTTAAGAATATCTGCAACATACTTATCTTGACAAATATAAATCCCACTGCTTCACTGTTGTACTTGAAGGCCTAAGAAAAATGTTAATTCTCCCATGGAACTCATCTGAAATTCTTTCCTTGTAAACTTTGTTTGGATGTGCAGGATCATCAAAACCAGGAGGCTGTTTGACATAAACTTCTTCTGTGATTTTGCCATATAGAAAAGCACTTTTAACATCCATCTGATATACAGGGAATCCCATATAAGATGCAAAAGCCAAAAATAGCCTAATGGCTTCAAGTCTTGCCACAGGAGCAAAAACTTCATCATAGTCTACTCCTTCTTCTTGTCTATATCCTTGAGCCACTAACCTTGCCTTGTTCTTTATCACATTTCCTCTTTCATCTCTTTTTACTCTGAAAACCCATTTAGTTCCAATAAGTTTCTTTCCATCAGGTAGATCACATAATACCCAAACTTCTTGAAGTTTAAACTGTAGAAGTTCTTCTTGCATAGCTTCCACCCAGCTTTCTTTGGATAAAGCTTGTTTGATATTCTTGGGCTCTTCCTGAGATAGAAAACAAGCAAATAAACACACCTTCTGATCCTTGTGATTCACCCTGTTTTGCTTGTAGATAAAACTAAGTAAAGAAGTATGTTGTTGAGACATATTCTTAGCCTTAGTCCTTGTGAGCACCCCTGATGAAGAGGGTCCAATAATATTGGTAGCAGGATGAGTTTTATGAATTCTGAGAGTTGGAGTTGGTGGAACTTCAAGATTATCTTCCAAATTAGTGATATCTGGATCTTCATTAGAATCTGAGAAAATGCCTTCTTGATCCAATTCATCATCAGTATCTTCTAAAGTAATGGTGTTTGGATCAGCAGTATCTTCTAAGTCAGGCATATTAGGATCATGAACAGCATTAGTATTTAGCCAATTTGAAGTATTCAATGGCAGAAAAGTACTTTCAAAAGGATTGACAGTACTTTGGGTTAAAGTACTGGCTGTTTCTTTTGCCTTCTTCTTTTCTGCTTCATAAGCTCTCCTTTGTTCATCATCATACAACTTAGCCATTGTTTCTTGAAAAAGCATCTGTGAGAGTTCTTCTTGAATAGCCTGATCTTCTGCAGATACTGGTATCTGTGGTGGGACAGTACTTTGAGGATCAACAGTACTGTTAGGTTGAGAAGTATCTTTCTTCTCCTCATTGGCATTATCTTGTGGCTCATCTTCAGATCTTAAATTAACATTATGAACAATGTACTGTGCTTCTTCTTCAGTGGGTGTTACTTGATTTTCTTCCCTTACAGGTACATAATTCATTGATGAAGACATTAAATCAAGATCAAACATCCAATCAGGACCTTTACCTTTAGAATTCTCTTGTTCTTCCAAAAAATCAACATGAAGACATTCTTGAACCTTCTTGGTAGCCCTATTGTACACTCTGAATCCTTTGCTATTTGTACAATATCCCAATAAGTATCCCTCATCTGACTTCCCATCAAATTTTCCCAAATTATCAGCAGTATTTAGGATGGTGAGGGGACATCCAAAAGGTTTCATAAACTTGATGCTTGGCTTCTTTCCAATGAGTAACTCATAGGGTGTCTTCATTTGAGGTTTAGTCACTGATACTCTATTCAATATATAGCAAGCAGCACTTACAGCTTCAGCCCAGAATGGAACAGGTAGTTGAGAGTCTGCAAGCATAGTCCTTGCTGCTTCTATAAGAGTTCTATTCTTTCTTTCTGCAACTCCATTTTGTTGAGGAGTTCTAGCAATACTGAATCCTCTTTTAATTCCTTTCTTGGCACAAAATTCATCCATAAGCTGATTCTTGAACTCAGTCCCATTATCACATCTAATGCCTCTAACCTTGAGCCTTAACTGATTTTCTAATGCTATAATTAGGTCATGAATAGCATCAAAAGTTTCATCTTTAAAACATAAGAAAAAGACCCAGCTAAATCTACTGCAGTCATCTGTTATAACCAAACAATACTTCTTCTTGTTCAGACTGACAACTGAAACAGGTCCAAACAAGTCCATGTGTAGCAATTCCAAAGGCTCTCTAATAGTCTTCTCATCAATCTTCTTACAAGAGGCCTTGTGCTGTTTACCCTTCTTACAAGCAAGACATGTGTGATCATTCTTGAATGTCTTAGAAGGTAAACCTCTAACTAAATTTCCTCTGACCAGCTTATTGATATTCTTGAAATTTACATGTCCCAGTCTTCTGTGCCATTGATGTGCTTCCTCCATAGATGCTCTTGCAATCAAACATGTTGCTTTTTCAGCAGAATTTACATTCTTCAAATCTATGCTGTACACATCATTAGTTCTTGGTGCTCTCAGTAACACCAAATTTCTGTCTTCTAATTTGAAATCAGGAGAAAGTATAAAGAATAACATAGGATACTTCTTATCACAAATCTGAGAGACTGACAAAAGATTGAATTTTAGCTCCTTTACATATCTAACATCTTCAAAATCAATGTTTCCTGCCTTGATTGTTCCTTTGCCAGTAATTCTTCCTCCATCAGGATCATTCCCAAATGCAACTTTTCCTCCATAATAAGCTTTAAAATCTGACAAGAGCTCCTTTTCTCCTATCATACTGCCAGAGCAACCACTATCTACAATAAGATGATCTTTAAGCTCCTCCTCTGGGTTGCCCTGCATTTACATGAAAAGGTTAGTTATTTTTAGGAACCCAAGTCATTACTGACTTGTGTTCCCCTTGTGGAGTGACATACTCAAAGTTTTTGAGTATGTAATCACCACTGTCTTTGAAAGCATGATCAAGAATTAAGGTTTTTGATTCCAAAACTGTTGATTTTTCAAGATCACTTGTCCCCTTTTCACCCTTAACTTCTGAAAGTACTGGTTTTTCCCCAGCAGTACTTTCTTTCTTAACCCATTTAGTTGTAACTTTAGGAGTTGGGTTCTGTGTCCTAGCATCTTTACTTGTGTTGTAAGTCTTTCTAGGGTTGTAATGACTGTAACTCCTAGGTCTTACACTTGAGTGTTTGATAGAAACATTAGGGATCTTTTTGTCAGTACTTTGTGAAGGTACTGAGGGTTTGGAGTATGACCTTTTCTGATGAGGGTACCTATAGTCTTTTGAGAAATTACTATGGTTGACCCTATTTGTATAGTTCCAAACTGGTTTGTTATCCCTTGGCTTATTCTCCCTATAACTTGGTTGTGCAGTTCTGGTCTTTGGATATCTACTTAAGTAGTCTGAATGATAATCACAATCTTTAATCAAATGATGAGGACTATAACACACATAGCAGACCTTTGGACCAATATCCCCAAATCCCCTTCCATAAGAGTTTCTAAAATTAGCAGTATTTTGAAAGAATTTTCTTTGAGGTACTGCTGAGTGATCAGCAGTACTTCAAAAAGAGTTTGAAGGTACTGCTTGTTTTGAAAATTTGGACTCTTATACCTTAGGAGCTTCAACAGATCTTTCTAAAGTCTCAGATTTAAGCTTTTTCCTAAACTCCAGATTATCTACACCATAACAATCAACATCTTTTCTAGGTGGTTGAAAGCTACCTGGGGGATGTGGAACTGCATTATAACCTTTTTCTTTCTGAAATACAGGAGGTGTGGGACTAGGGGATTCCTCATCACTAGAAGTGTTTTCATCTAGACTTATGAACTCTTCATCACTAGTGGAGGTATCAACAGTAAGATTAAGTTCCTTGCTCTTAAATGGAATACCTTCATTACTATCATAGCCTAGGCCTGTCTTAATGTTAGATGTTCTTTGCTTTTCAACAAATTGAACATGTGACACACCTGCCTCATTCCATACAGCAAGTTTTTCTAACAACTTATCTCTTTCAGCAGTAACCTTTTCTAGTTCAGACACCTTGCAACCTAGTTTCCATTCATTTAACTTAACTAGGTAATCCTGTTGTTTATAATTTTCAAGCCATGCTACTTCATTGTTTTCATGTGTAAGAATTTTGGCTTCCATTGACTCTAAAGTAAGTTGATAACCTGTTATCTCAACCCTAGCTTTTTGAAATTTAACTCTTTCAGCTACATACTCAGTAAGTAACTTTTGATACATATCATTACACTTAGGGCATACCTCAGAGTTAGTGGTTGAACTTGGTGAAGCAGCTACCATTGCAAGCTGAACAGGTGCTTCTTCAAACTCCATGCTCCAATCAAAACTTCCTAACTCATCTCTTGACTCCAAAGCAACATATCCAGGCTCTTCATCAAATGTTGTGCTCCAATCTTCCAATGCAACCATTGAATAGGTTACAGGTTCTTCATCAAACTCATTGGACCAATCAATCTCTGACAGATTCTCTTGAGCAACCAAAGCTTTTGGTTTTGGTTCAGTTATTGGAATCTCTTTTCTTTCAGGTTTGGGTGGTTCAATCATCTTGTTTGCTTGATACTTTGCAAACTTACATTCTCTTGCAAAGTGACCAGTCCTTTGACAGTTGAAACACTTAATCTTGGACTTGTCAAATGTTATTCCTTGTTTAGCTCTGAAGTTGATGCCTTTACCTGTCTTGTTTACATACTTCTTGATCCTTGCAGTGAGCATAGCAACTTGCCATCTGATATCGATTTCTTCCAAGGCATCATCATCAATTTGCAATACATCTTCTTGATAGGTGACTGGCATAGATGCTTGTTGAGCAAAGAATGAACATAGAACATCATCTGAGGTGGAGGTAACTGATTGTGATGAATTTGTGGTGACCATTATTGTGCATGGAACCTGTGTTTCGGTCACAGTACTTTGAGCAGGGTAAGCAGTACCTTTGTTGGAAGTACTGCTTCTCTTTTCAGAAGAGACAAAAGCAATATTCTGTTGAGAGCTTGATCCTGTAGTACCATTCATCTCATGCTCATACACCTTCAGATTGTTGTAAAAGTCATCAAAGTCCATAGTATCTAGCCCTGATTGTCCTCTGATCATAGTAGCAACTACATGCCATGCTGATGGCAAACTCCTTAGAAACTTTAAATTAGCATCTTCAACTGATGCCTCAGCATCATATAGTTCTAGCATACTCAAAAGATGTTGAAATCTTTCATAAGCAGAATCAAGACCTTCTCTTTCACCAACAGTGAAAGTTTCAAATTGTTGCTTCAGCAAATTCCTATGCATCTTCTTGGAAGCATCATTACCTCCAAACTTCTTCTTTATTGCAGCCCATAGTTGTTTGGCATCTTTGGCATCATGAAACTTTAATAGGTGACCATCAGGAATAGCAGAAAGCAGTATGTTGAGGGCTTTGTCTTGATTTCTTTTGGTAGCAGCAGGTACAGTAATTTTAGGTGGTGTTGGTTGTCCAGGTACCTCTACTGGTTCATCAATTTGCATGTTACCATTGACAATCACATCCCACAAAGCATGGTCTGTGATGGCAATGTACTGCCTCATCTTCATGGCCCATAGGGTGTATTCTCCCTTCTTAACATTAGGGATTCTAACAGCAGTGATTGAGGGAGCAGGTGCAGCATCTGTCGACATCTTGTAGGGTTTGTAGTGAGATAGGTTTAAAGGTTTTAAAGGTTTGTCTTCTTAATCAGAGTTTCCAACACAAGCTCTGATACCACTTGTTGGATCGATATACTCTGATCAAACTACTTTGTAGCTTGTAAGGGTTTAACAATATTAAGTAAACTCAACACTATTAATATTGAAACACTGTTTGACCTTGTAAAGTATGCGGAATCTACTAACACAAAGCTTAAGAAGAACTTTTATATTAACCAAACTTTGAACCTGCTTTGTTACACAGATTCACTAACAATCCCTAACTATTTAACTTGATCGACTTCTAACTTGTCAAACTTATAAAACTTCTATCGACCAATACCTCTTAAGGCTCTTTATATAGATAACCTTAAGTCGGTTTACAACATCTAATTCTTGAACAACAAGTAATTATCCCTAACTAATTCTAGAATAACCATCTAATATTACACATTAATCCTTATCTAATATTGCATATCAGTCCTTGTTTACTTCGAAGTACTTTTAAGCATTCTTCATATCAGCAGTACTTTGACTTTATTCTTCAGCAGTACTTTGACTTTATTCTTCATGCAGCAGTACTTTGACATCCAGAAGCACTTTGATATTTCATATCCCAACAATCTCCCCCTAACTTGAACTCTACTTGCTTGATTTCAAGTTTCTTTGTTGTTTATAATCTTCAAATCTTTAATCATACATTGAGGTTGTTTCTTTATTCCTTTTCTTCTATCTGTCATCTGTCAAAGTACTCTTCATCAGCATCATATCTTCCACAGCATCTTTTCAGCAACTCAGCAACATTTAGATACAAAGATCATCAAATCTTAAAAGTTTCATACTATTCTCATCACTTCCAGGTGTGTTAACTCTTGTGAGAGGTGAATCATTGAAAATTATGATTTTTAGCAAATCATCAGCTATCAACGGATTTGATATGTCTTTACCATTAGCCGTTTGCTATGGACTAGCCAACTCTTGATCACTTGGATGTATGGTGAGTTGATAACCTAGTTTTTGGTAAACTATCAACCATTAACGGATTTGAGAAGTCTTTACCAGTAGCCGTTTGCTCTAGACTAGTTGATTCTTATGTGGATTAGACATGGTGAATCAATAACCATTTGTTGTGTAGTATAAATACTAACACCATGTGTTTCTTTTCAAATCCTTTTTCCTTTTCTTTTAAACATCAAAAACATTTATTTTTATTTTAAAGAACTTATACTGGTTTATATCAGCAAGCAGTACTTTGATAAAGTACTGTTTGTTTTTGCAGTACTTAGAAAAATACTTTAACTTTACAAAACAAATCATACCAGTATTATGCAATATTACTCTTCAGACTTAACCCATCTGATAAATAGCTTGATAACATTCAAAGCTACCTCAGATTCCTCTTCAAGTTCCATTCCATGATCCAGCATTCTGAGCATTATTTCTCTGATCAATGGATATCTCTTCTCAGCCAACATATGAATCATGGTACCATCTTCCATCTCTAGTGTATGAACTCCTGATGACTCAAAGAATCTCCATCTTGTTATTTCCCAATTCTCTTGATCATTCCAGAGAGGATCAACACTTGTTTCTTCAGTATCCCAGATGGTAAATAAGTCTCCAAGCAGAACTAATCCCACTTCTGAAGCTTCATTCACTGAATAATAAGTCTGCACTTGCACATATAAGTCATAAAGATCTGCTCTTGAAATACAGTGCAACAAATCCCATAACATATAAAATGTTGTGAAGCTTTCATCTTCTCTGTGGATCATAAAATAATTTCCCTCTTTAGATTCAATCACAGAAAATGAGATTATCTTGGACTTCTTTTCAGAAGCATCAATCTTTTTGTTCTCAAAGTCAACAACTCTTAAATAATTTCTGAGTTCATCAACTGTATCATCATATACTAACTTCAGCCTTTTTGTCAATTGATCATCTTCAGCTAATTTCTTCCTTTTCAATCTCCTTTGCTCAGCTTGTTCCTTCCTTATATCTTCTAATTTCTTCTTTCTATCAACTTCCATAGGCACAAAGTTTTCTACTTCTCTTCTGATATCTTCTTATACTTTATCCCACAGAGCTTTCACTTCAGGATACCTTTTCAAGTGCAAATTCTTGTATCCCTTCTTTCTCAAGAACTGTATCATCCAATTCCTTTCCTGAGCTATGGTCATTGGCTTCTTTGTAATTGGCCTGCTAACTTCTTCCAAATACTCAGCATCATATTCAGCTTGTTGCTTTCTAGCAAGCTCTAAATCTTCTGAATCTCTAATTCTCTAATCTGAGCAATAGAAAATTTCTTCTTCTTCTTCTTAGTATCTTTCTGAACCATTATACCTTTCCCTTTATCTTTTGGATCTAGTTTCTCTGATTCAGAAGTACTTTCATCATCCTTTTGTGCAGGCTCAGATATATGTATTCCTCCAGTAGGTCTTCTTAAATTCATCATAACCTGAGCAATTGTTTCATCATCACTAGCAGTATGTACTCTTTCTTCTTCTTGCTGTATAAAAGTAGAAGGACCAGCTTCATCTGCATAATTCATTGTAGAAGGTCCAACTGCAGTGACTTCACTTTCATCAACTTTTCTGGAAGAAGTACCTTGCTCAACAGTACCTTGCAGACTAATGTTTTCTGCAGCAGTACTTTGAACACCAGCACTTTGAATGTTCTGTGCATCTTCATCCAGATTAACAATCTCTTGCTCATTCTCTTTTTGCTCATTCTCTTTCTCTTGCTCAATATTCTCATCTTCTTGTGCAATATTCATATCCTCTTCATCATAACTTTCTGATATAAGAGTCTTTGGACTTTCTGGATATTTCCACAAATGAGCATCTTTTGAAACTTTAACTTCAAAATCATCTTTATTCAAATTCTCATCTTGATTCCTCCCCAATTTGGTAAATGATGATTTCCTATGCCTCCTCTTAGACTTAGACTTTTTCTGTTTAGATTGTTGCTTCTGAGACTGCTTCTTTTCTTTCACAAAAAGCCTAAAATGCTTAATAAGAGGCCAGACAAATTTCTTCAATCTTCTGAACTTCTTCCTTAACTGTTTGATTTCTGCAGCTTGAGTATGAACAGTAGACTTGAGCTTCTCCAATTCTGTAGCCAAATCAGAATAACCCTCAGTACCTGGAATTCCCTCATCTTCTCCAGGTGTTTGAAACCCACCTGTGAAAGTATAATCATTGGGAGTAGGTACTTGTGAATCCTCTGAAGCAGTACCTTGTGGATAAGTACTTTGTGGAGAAGTACCTTGAGCAGAAACAGATTGATCCAAAGAAGCTGTAACTGAGGGAGTTCTTACATCTGAAACATCATGTTGAGGAGAAAAAATAGGTGGTGTGGGAGTATGTACTGAATCAGAATGCTCAGCAGAATCAGATGGAGCATCATGATCAGAATGTGCAGAACCACTATTGTCTTCTTCTTCCCGAACAGCTTGAGCTACCTCTAACATATAAGCATTAAGAGGTGTATTCCTACCCGAAAAATTAACTCCCTTATGTGACATAAAAGTGAAAACTTTAGGTGGCATCCTATTGGTAGGTACATAATCCTGAGGTTTGGGTACACCATCTAATGGATTTTCTAAATGCAATTGAACAAACCTAGGATACATTAGAAACGGTTTGCCAACCTTAATATGAGTAAGCATACCCTCAAGAATCATGTATGAAAAGTTAAAAGGTTGATTGGTAATAAGACCAACAAAAGCAGAAGCTATGGAATGACTGAATTTATCCCAAGCAGTACTCTTTGGACTCAAACAATGTAGCAAAACATGAATAAGAAATTTCCAATGAGGACTAACCATAGCCTTCTGAAAAGTAAGCTTAGTCAAAGAACCTTCATACCCAATATCTCTGAGTGTATTCCAAACTTCTTGTTTCCCAAATAAAACAGAGCCTCCTTCATCATCAAATAGCAAAACCTCCCTAATTGAAGCTTCTGTAACACGTATAGCTCTCCCAGCAACTGTAGCAGTAATAACATCCTCTCCATCTTCAACATGTGACTGAGCTATATCCCAAAAAGCTTGAATCCAGGGTCCAATAATCTCCGGGTTGACAAGAATGGAGTAACAGATGTTTGAACCAGTGAGAAAATCAATAATTCCATGAAAATCAATGTTCGCTTGGGTTTTTGCAAGGTTTGCAATCATGTTGTGTTTGGTGTTGGTTGGTCGATGAGCCATGATGATTAGGGTTAGAATACAGAGAGTGATGATCGATCAAAAAGTAGGTATGGGTTTATATGGACGAGTAAGGTGAATAAAAGGAAAAGATATGAGGGTTATATACGGATAAAATTACAAAAAATCACGGTGAATTAATGACTTTACCGTTATTTTTGGAAGTAAATATCCCATATCTTTCGAAAGGTTGTTAGCCGCAAATCTGACCGTTGGAACAGTATCTGACACGTCAGCGAACCCTTTTAAGCACACCAAGCAGTACTTTCCATAAAGAATGGAGAAGTACTTTCCAAAGTACTGTCTTACTCAAAATTGCAAGAATTGACCATTTGACCAAAAAATCTTAAAAAGTCAATACGCATTAATGACTAACACCACATTAAATACCAAAACAACCAGGGTAAGTGAACTTCAATACACTTCAATAAATACCCATTAACCTTCACCTTGCTTATAAAAGCAACTTCACCAATAACTTTGAAAACACCAAATCTTCTCAAAACACAAACAAGTAATCAGAATGAGTGACATACCCATTGTTAACATCTCTTCAGACTCAGAAGGTACCACAAACTCATAGATAAGGTACTACTCTGATTCTGAGTTTGAAGATCCAGGATGGAAAGACTATTTTCCTCCTCATGTGCAATGGATGGGACACCAAGAAGCATCATCAACAATGAGTGCAGCCAACTCTACCATAACTGATGCAGGCAGTACTTCCATCAAAAAGCCCAAAAAGAAAGTTGGTTCTGGTTCAACTTTGGCTAAAGAGCTTCCACATGCATTGACTCAGGCCCTAGAAACAGCTATCCAAAACATGAAGTGGCCTGAACCAAGAAAAGAAAGACCTCCCAAACAGGTACTGATGAGGTGAAAAATGATCCGTTTTTAGGGGGTCAATTAAGCCCGAATCCGACTTTATTTGATCAAATATTGCCCTAAATTGTTCCTTTTGTGATTTTAGGTACTTGGAGTGTGAATTCTGGAAAAGAAGCCATTTTGGACATTTTTGGAGCATACAAGTGAAGAAAACGGCAAAGTATCAATTTTCCATGCTGGAAACACTAGGTGACGGCGTCAAGAGTAAAGGCTTGACGACGTCAAACATCATGAATAAAATACCGTAGTTGATGATGGCGTCAAAAGTCATCCTGACGGCGTCAAAGTGCCAAGAATAAAATACCGTGGTTGGTGACGGCGTCACACAGGCCGTCATAAGTAGATCAAGGCCGTCCGAGGAAGTATTTGGCGGCGAGGTGACGGCGTCACATGGTTGTCTTGACGCCGTCAGCCCAGTTTTCCTATATATAGTTTTCTAGTTTTTTAATTAAAAAGGGAGAAGTTTTGGAGAAACCCTAAAGACGAATTTGGTGCAACTTTTACAGGTTTTTCAAGGGTTCCAAACCCTTGATACCTTGCATTGTAATTGAGATAAGTGTTCTTCTAATTCAATCAATATGTCTATGTGTTGGTTGTCTATATCTTGTTCTTGTCTTAACTCCATTATGTTAGGCTAGATCTCTTTTGTGTTTGCTTAGATCTAATAAAACCTAGATATTAATTATGTGTTGATTACTTGTTTATTCTTGTTCTTGGATGAATGATTTTATATGTTAGGCTTAAGAAAATTGGCAGATCTCCAAATGGTAACATGCTTGAACGTCTTAAGAAACATGAACCGAGGCGTACTAGGTCTTTATTGGTTGTATTTAATGCATGAGCCACTGTTTACAATCCCTATAGTTGTGCTGGGTCATGGTGTAGGAGGAGATAAGAGCTCATAGAATTGGGGAGTTATGTATGCCACACCATGAATGGTATTAAGGAATACGATCTGTCATCCATGCAATTATAACAAGTAATTAACGTGTAAAAGATATCTAGGGAGTAGTGAAACCTAAGTAAACACATTTTCTCCAATTACTGCTCACAACCTTAGTATAAATTAGTTTATTTTCATTTTTAATATTTTATTTTAATTGCATCTTAGCTTTGGGTTAGTTGAATAGCAACTAATTCCGCCCACTCTTTCAAAACCCGAGATTTTACTTGCTTCCATAAAATATAAAAACACAAAAATAATCATCTCTCACCTTTAGAACTCGTAATTTAGACTTTCTAATCCTAGCGACACTATTCCTAAGCTGAACGATCAATCCCCCGGTACTTGTCACTATACTATACTACAACGATCAGGTACACTGCCTGGTGGGGGTTGTAAGCTTCTCGAGATCCCTCGAGAGGTAAAGCCTGTTGCGATTCCCACGCATCAAGTTTTTGGCGCCGCAGCCCGGGGAATAGTTATTGTCTAGGTTAGGATTTCTTTTTATTAGGTCTACTTGCTAGATTCCTTTCTAGTAAGATTTTATTTTTATTTTTAGGTCTTCTTTAGTCTATCTTATTTCTTCGTGTCTTTGTTTGTAACTCTTTACCATCCGACATCATGGAAGGTGGTAACATCTTTGAACCCGTCATCCCACCACAACAAAACCCACCACTAGAACCCCTTAGGCCCCGAATCTTAGGAGAGTACTCCCGACCTAGCCATCAAGGCTACCAAAACACCATTGAGCTCACCGGAGCCAATGTGACCCCCTTGCGATCCGACACCATCCGGTTGGTGCAAAGCGGATGTGCATTCCATGGACTTCGTTCCGAAGATCCAAACCAACATCTTAAGGACTATCTCAAAATCGTAGATTCCATAGACCTAGGTGTTGAAACTAGAGAGACTACCCGTTTACGCCTATTCCAATTCTCTCTACGGGATCAAGCTAATCAATGGCTTGAGCGTTTACCCGCGGGATCCATCACCACATGGGATGATCTCACCACTCGTTTCCTTGCTCAATTTTTCCCACCGGGGAGAACTACTAAGCTTAGGAATGACATCTTGATGTTCCAACAACATCAAAATGAATCTCTTTATGAAGCATGGACTCATTTCAAGGACTTACTCCAAAAAGTCCCTCATCATGGCATAGATCTTTGGCTCCAAGTCCAAATCCTTTATGACCATATCGACATCTCCACGAGGCGAACCATTGACCAATCGGCCGGTGGTAAGCTACGTGATCTTAGTGCGGAACAATCATGGGAACTCATAGAAGATCTTGCTCTCTATGACAACGAAAGTTGGAATGATCCCCGTGACTTGAACAATATGGTCAAGGCAATATCTTTGCCTTAGAACAATTCTAGCACTCCCGACCGTAGGATCATGGAACTTGAGGACCAAGTCAAGTTTCTCATGAAATCCTACGATGCTCCTAAGCCTTCAAGCCAAGTGAACAAAATCACTTCTTCATGCGAATTATGTAGTGGTCCCCATGACACTCGTGATTGTGTGGAACTCCCCGGAACAGCTTTTGCGGACTACGCATCCACGCGTACCGACGAAGCGGGAGATAAGTGGTACACTTTCAAGCCCGAGCCAAACACTTACGGTGATTCATACAACCCCTCATGGAAAAATCACCCAAACCTTAGGTGGAAACAAAATCAACCCAATTCATCCAACCCACCTAATCGTTACCAACCAAACGGTCCACCATCCAACCGTACTTTCAACAACAATCCTTCTAACAACTATGGTAGTACCAACAATCTTGAAGGATTGATGTCAAAGTTCATGGCATCTCAAGAAGCCCGCATAGCTAGGTTTGAAACCGAATTCAACCAACAACAAACGGAGATGACCAACAAGATTGACAACTTGTTGAAAGCCCTCAACAACCAAGCATTAATCACACCTAGGAAGGACACTAGGGACACCAATAGTGGAATCCAAATTAAGGACCCCTCATCATCCAAACATGTCCACTTTGTCAATGTTGTCACCATTAAACCAATAGATAAGGAGATAGAGGAGAGTGACAAGAATGAAGTTAGAGTAGAAGCTGATAGTAAGGATGAGAGTAGGGAAGTTGAGGTTAATAAGGATGAGGAATTAGAGGAGGTGGAGCCTATAGAAGAATACTTTGATAAGTTGTCAACCAAGGAAGAACGGGAATACCATAAGGATTTATTCGATAGTCCCGAGAAAACATATATCTTTGGCGACCCCCTTATCAAAATGGGAGACCCCTCTAACATTAACATTCCATGCAATATTGGGCACATGCATATATGGAAAGCTTACATCGACCTTAGATCACCCGTGAACATCATGACTAGGACTTATTACAATTGGGTGATGAAGAAGCAACTCAATTTTAGGATGATGCCCGGTAAGAATCTGGTAAGTAATTTTGCAGGAAGAGTGAAGGGATTGCATGTGATTATAGGAAATCTTACCTATGAAATCGATTTCATGATAGTAGAAGACACTCGTCCGGTGATAGATGCTTGCCTAAGTCAAATAATATTCGGAAAACCATTTGTTGAGGCCACTAGGATGAGTTATGATCCGACTTTAGGGATAGTTAGATTTAAGGAAGAGAATGATGAGGTTGCTTATCAAATGCCCTACAAGATCGTACAATACCGCCTTCTCTCTAATTTCGAAAAAGAACACAAGCAAGCGGCTTATTATAGGAATGAGGAGGATAGACGTAGGGGAGTAGAGTATGTTAGAAATAGAATGCTTGGTTTCTACAAAGAGTGCTTGCAACTAGGTCCGGAATACAAAACTGGTTTAGAAGACGACCTAGGGAATGGAACCAATGATGGAATCACGTAGTAACCCATGACTTTGAGTCTAGCTACAAGACTCGTAAATAAAGAAAAGCGCTTCTTGGGAGGCAACCCATGTTTGTGTGATTTTATTTGTTTGATTGTTATTTGCTTCCGTATGCATGTTTAGTTTTTATTGTTGGTTGATCATGTTTCTAAAATAAAATGTGGAAATACTTTACTATGTTGTTTGGCCTAGTCTTAACTCCAACCTAAAAGTATTTTTGCAAAAGATAAGTGTAAGGGGAAACCCCAAATATGTTTTTAAGAAACAAACCGATCATGATTCTCCACAATAATAAATGAGCACGTATATTCGTATTTGTTAGAGTCAAATGCTTGTATTGAGTCACAATGAAGTTTTGCAGGATTTTCTAGGAAGTAGGACCAAGTTTTTCCAGAATTTTCCGGAAACTTAACATAAGAATTTCTGCAGGTCCATTCTGACGGCGTCAGGGGTTTACTCTTGACGGCGTCAGGAGTTAAAAATCTGGAAATTTTACCGGTTTAGTTTTTCTAACGGAGTCTTATGGTTTTTGTGAATTATTAAGTTTTATAATCTCCAGAAAATCTGCAAACTTCATTCCACAAGCATTATATCTTACTTTGTTTTCTAGGATTTAGTAACTTATATAGGATGCCGCCGATTTTACGCGAGGTTGTCTTGTCTATTTTGTCAGGATTTACAGGTTATGTTTGACAAGGAGATGATTTATATTCTGGAAGGGAAGCTTTGATTGTTCGTTTTCTTGGAAGAAGATTTAACCTGGCCAACCTAAAATCCATACCGAGCGAATCAGGGGAGTATTTGATTTCATTCTCTTTATTTTTTCACTTTTACATTCTTTACTTGAACATTGGGGACAATGTTCATCTTAAGTGTAAGGGGAGGGTAAAAAGATGATACCTTACATATGCACTTTCGCTTGAGTTTGTTTTGTTTGATGGTAGATGTGTAATAAAACTACGAGAAATACTTGTTAGTGTAATTTTAGCGCCAAATTTAAAATTTTTTACAACATTTAGGAGTGAAACTTTAGCCATAGCAAGCGTCTCATGGATAGGAGATTGTATGACTAGCACAAAACCGTATATTCAGAAAAATTTTCCACCCAAATATGTGAGGTTCGCCTTTAGATTTGATAGGAAAAGCATTTATTATTAGTGCTTATGAGTGTACCGGTAGCATTTAGATTCTAGAACTTGCGTTAGTGATGCATCCCGAGACCGCTAGTGAGACTACATTCGTGTGGTAGGATTTACTACATGATAAGAGGCATTAGGATCACCCTTGTGTTAAACCCGTATTATAATTACTTGACCATTTAAGTCATATTACTTGGCTAGTTAAGTCAACTAATTTTTCCCGCACCCTTAGCGTTGTACTCATTTTTAGTACACGAAACCCCTAGTACACCCCTCTGAGCCTATATTTTCATTTCTAACTTTAAGCATCTTACTTAAAGAAAGAATTTGTTACACCCCACTTAAATGTACAACCAAATCGCCTTAGCCTTCCGTGTATGCGCTCATCTTTAGTGCATTATTGTTATTTGTTTAACCCTAAGTTAACTTTATAATTGATTACATGGTTGCTAAGTCGAGTCATATCCTTGTACATATTGTTTTGGGGACGATTGGGACTCATGGGTAAGTACTTATTTTATGGAGTAATAGGGAAGAACATCACTTATTACCCCCATATGTACGATAATCTTAAAAGTGCTCCAAGTGTTTTGATTTTCTTAATTCGAGTTATTAGATTAGTTGATTGTAAAGTATGTAAAAATTCAAGTGTAAAGGGAATTCTCATCCCCTATGATGTATTATTTTGGATGGTAGGGTAAGAGTTTATGCAAAAAAAAATAAAAAATAAAAAAAATAAATAAATAAAAAAGAAAAAAAAACATACGGACTACCATCCCTTTTTTCATTCTATGTTCATTTTATGTTTTTGTTATTTTTCATTTATTAGCTTAAGTCGAGTCTAGTCTTGGCTTAGCAACTCCATATTGTACATGTAATTGACCAAGATTGTTAACTCGCCACCAGTAAAACTTCCTTTATCCAACAAAACCGTGTAATTCATATCCCTATACCTAACGTTACAACCCTTTAAAAGACCTCTTTGATAGTTTATCCTAGGTGCTTACGCCATGTGGTGGAGGTTTGATCCTTTCCCAAGCCTATGGTAGTGAGAGATATCTTCCGTTTCCATATTGTAATTTACACTTTATTACACCCTAGAGATGTGAGTATCTAAACACTATTTGTGAGGTGCTTGTGTATGACCTCCGTGCTTGTCTATTGGTCTTTAGTGGAACGATTATTTGTTGTAATTACTTTTATATTAGTGTTAAATGACCCCTAACTTGTCTTTTGAGTAGAATAAAAGCGCATTTGTTTGAGGACAAGCAAATCTCAAGTGTAAGGGTATATGATGAGGCGAAAAATGATCCATTTTTAGGGGGTCATTTAAGCCCGAATCCGACTTTATTTGATCAAATATTGCCCTAAATCATTCCTTTTGTGATTTTAGGTACTTGGAGAGTGAATTCTGGAAAAGAAGCCATTTTGGACGTTTTTGGAGCATAAAAGTGAAGAAAACGGCAAAGTATCAATTTTTCATGCTGGAAACACTAGGTGACGGCGTCAAGAGTAAAGGCTTGACGGCGTCAAACATCATGAATAAAATACCGTAGTTGATGACGGCGTCAAAAGTCATCCTGACGGCGTCAAAGTGCCAAGAATAAAATACCGTGGTTGGTGACGGCGTCACACAGGCCGTCATAAGTAGATCAAGGCCGTCCGAGGAAGTATTTGGCGGCGAGGTGACGGCGTCACATGGTTGTCTTGACGCCGTCAGCCCAGTTTTCCTATATATAGTTTTCTAGTTTTTTCATTAAAAAGGGAGAAGTTTTGGAGAAACCCAGTTTTCCTATATTGAGTTTGTGTTGTGTTTGTGATGTCTGTGTCTTGTACTAGAAAGTAAGAATGTGGTTGTACTTCTGAATCATGAATAAAATTCTTACTTTGGAATGATACATGTAGCCTCCCCTCAAATAATGACTAACTAATAACTACTAATGCCTTCCCTAAAAAATAGCTTACATATTAATCATGCCAATACTCACAACTAAGAAAGTAAATCTAGAAACATCAAAGCCTTTTGTGAGTAGATCTGCTACATTATCATCAGTATGAACTTTAACCACATTGATAAGCCTTTGTTCATAGAAATCTCTTATGAAGTGATGTCTAATCTGAATGTGCTTGGTCTTGGAATGATAGACTGGATTCTTAACAATACAGATGGTACTCTCATTATCAATATTGATAGGAGTATTCTTGAAATTGAATCCATAATCCAAAAGCTGATTCTGCAACCAAAGGACTTGTGCACAACAGCTTGCGGCAGCTACATACTCTGCTTCTGTAGAAGAAGTTGCTGCAATTGTTTGCGTTTTACATTGCCATGACACTAATCTGCTTCCAAGATACTGGCATCCTCCAGTTGTGGACCTTCTGTCATAGTTATCTCCAGCATAATCACTATCTGAGAAGGCATGGAGATGGAAAGGTGAATCCCTATGATACCATAATCCTAACTTAGCTTGTTGCCTAAGATACCTGAAAATCCTCTTGACAGCATTCAAATGAGATACTTTTGGATTAACCTGATGTCTTGCACATAAGCTCACAGCAAAAGTAATATCAGGTCTTGATGCAGTTAAATACATAAGACATCCAATCATAGACCTGTATAATGTGACATCAACATCCTCTCCATCTTCATCTTTTCCCAAAGGTTTGTTAGTATCCACTGGTGTAGATGTAGGCCTAACAGTTGTAAAAGTGAATCTCTTAAGAATATCTGCAACATACTTATCTTGACAAATATAAATCCCACTGCTTCACTGTTGTACTTGAAGGCCTAAGAAAAATGTTAATTCTCCCATGGAACTCATCTGAAATTCTTTCCTTGTAAACTTTGTTTGGATGTGCAGGATCATCAAAACCAGGAGGCTGTTTGACATAAACTTCTTCTGTGATTTTGCCATATAGAAAAGCACTTTTAACATCCATCTGATATACAGGGAATCCCATATAAGATGCAAAAGCCAAAAATAGCCTAATGGCTTCAAGTCTTGCCACAGGAGCAAAAACTTCATCATAGTCTACTCCTTCTTCTTGTCTATATCCTTGAGCCACTAACCTTGCCTTGTTCTTTATCACATTTCCTCTTTCATCTCTTTTTACTCTGAAAACCCATTTAGTTCCAATAAGTTTCTTTCCATCAGGTAGATCACATAATACCCAAACTTCTTGAAGTTTAAACTGTAGAAGTTCTTCTTGCATAGCTTCCACCCAGCTTTCTTTGGATAAAGCTTGTTTGATATTCTTGGGCTCTTCCTGAGATAGAAAACAAGCAAATAAACACACCTTCTGATCCTTGTGATTCACCCTGTTTTGCTTGTAGATAAAACTAAGTAAAGAAGTATGTTGTTGAGACATATTCTTAGCCTTAGTCCTTGTGAGCACCCCTGATGAAGAGGGTCCAATAATATTGGTAGCAGGATGAGTTTTATGAATTCTGAGAGTTGGAGTTGGTGGAACTTCAAGATTATCTTCCAAATTAGTGATATCTTGATCTTCATTAGAATCTGAGAAAATGCCTTCTTGATCCAATTCATCATCAGTATCTTCTAAAGTAATGGTGTTTGGATCAGCAGTATCTTCTAAGTCAGGCATATTAGGATCATGAACAGCATCAGTATTTAGCCAATTTGAAGTATTCAATGGCTGAAAAGTACTTTCAAAAGGATTGACAGTACTTTGGGTTAAAGTACTGGCTGTTTCTTTTGCCTTCTTCTTTTCTGCTTCATAAGCTCTCCTTTGTTCATCATCATACAACTTAGCCATCGTTTCTTGAAAAAGCATCCGTGAGAGTTCTTCTTGAATAGCCTGATCTTCTGCAGATACTGGTATCTGTGGTGGGACAGTACTTTGAGGATCAACAGTACTGTTAGGTTGAGAAGTATCTTTCTTCTCCTCATTGGCATTATCTTGTGGCTCATCTTCAGATCTTAAATTAACATTATGAACAATGTACTGTGCTTCTTCTTCAGTGGGTGTTACTTGATTTTCTTCCCTTACAGGTACATAATTCATTGATGAAGACATTAAATCAAGATCAAACATCCAATCAGGACCTTTACCTTTAGAATTCTCTTGTTCTTCCAAAAAATCAACATGAAGACATTCTTGAACCTTCTTGGTAGCCCTATTGTACACTCTGAATCCTTTGCTATTTGTACAATATCCCAATAAGTATCCCTCATCTGACTTCCTATCAAATTTTCCCAAATTATCAGCAGTATTTAAGATGGTGAGGGGACATCCAAAGGGTTTCATAAACTTGATGCTTGGCTTCTTTCCAATGAGTAACTCATAGGGTGTCTTCATTTGAGGTTTAGTCACTGATACTCTATTCAATATATAGCAAGCAGCACTTACAGCTTCAGCCCAGAATGGAACAGGTAGTTGAGAGTCTGCAAGCATAGTCCTTGCTGCTTCTATAAGAGTTCTATTCTTTCTTTCTGCAACTCCATTTTGTTGAGGAGTTCTAGCAATACTGAATCCTCTTTTAATTCCTTTCTTGGCACAAAATTCATCCATAAGCTGATTCTTGAACTCAGTCCCATTATCACATCTAATGCCTCTAACCTTGAGCCTTAACTGATTTTCTAATGCTATAATTAGGTCATGAATAGCATCAAAAGTTTCATCTTTAAAACATAAGAAAAAGACCCAGCTAAATCTACTGCAGTCATCTGTTATAACCAAACAGTACTTCTTCTTGTTCAGACTGACAACTGAAACAGGTCCAAACAAGTCCATGTGTAGCAATTCCAAAGGCTCTCTAATAGTCTTCTCATCAATCTTCTTACAAGAGGCCTTGTGCTGTTTACCCTTCTTACAAGCAAGACATGTGTGATCATTCTTGAATGTCTTAGAAGGTAAACCTCTAACTAAATTTCCTCTGACCAGCTTATTGATATTCTTGAAATTTACATGTCCCAGTCTTCTGTGCCATTGATGTGCTTCCTCCATAGATGCTCTTGCAATCAAACATGTTGCTTTTTCAGCAGAATTTACATTCTTCAAATCTATGCTGTACACATCATTAGTTCTTGGTGCTCTCAGTAACACCAAATTTCTGTCTTCTAATTTGAAATCAGGAGAAAGTATGAGACATTCTGTGTCAAAGAATAACATAGGATACTTCTTATCACAAATCTGAGAGACTGACAAAAGATTGAATTTTAGCTCCTTCACATATCTAACATCTTCAAAATCAATGTTTCCTGCCTTGATTGTTCCTTTGCCAGTAATTCTTCCTCCATCAGGATCATTCCCAAATGCAACTTTTCCTCCATAATAAGCTTTAAAATCTGACAAGAGCTCCTTTTCTCCTATCATACTGCCAGAGCAACCACTATCTACAATAAGATGATCTTTAAGCTCCTCCTCTGGGTTGCCCTGCATTTACATGAAAAGGTTAGTTATTTTTAGGAACCCAAGTCATTACTGACTTGTGTTTCCCTTGTGGAGTGACATACTCAAAGTTTTTGAGTATGTAATCACCACTGTCTTTGAAAGCATGATCAAGAATTAAGGTTTTTGATTCCAAAACTGTTGATTTTTCAAGATCACTTGTCCCCTTTTCACCCTTAACTTCTGAAAGTACTGGTTTTTCCCCAGCAGTACTTTCTTTCTTAACCCATTTAGTTGTAACTTTAGGAGTTGGGTTCTGTGTCCTAGCATCTTTACTTGTGTTGTAAGTCTTTCTAGGGTTGTAATGACTGTAACTCCTAGGTCTTACACTTGAGTGTTTGCTAGAAACATTAGGGATCTTTTTGTCAGTACTTTGTGAAGGTACTGAGGGTTTGGAGTATGACCTTTTCTGATGAGGGTACCTATAGTCTTTTGAGAAATTACTATGGTTGACCCTATTTGTATAGTTCCAAACTGGTTTGTTATCCCTTGGCTTATTCTCCCTATAACTTGGTTGTGCAGTTCTGGTCTTTGGATATCTACTTAAGTAGTCTGAATGATAATCACAATCTTTAATCAAATGATGAGGACTGTAACACACATAGCAGACCTTTGGACCAATATCCCCAAATCCCCTTCCATAAGAGTTTCTAAAATTAGCAGTATTTTGAAAGAATTTTCTTTGAGGTACTGCTGAGTGATCAGCAGTACTTCGAAAAGAGTTTGAAGGTACTGCTTGTTTTGAAAATTTGGACTCTTATACCTTAGGAGCTTCAACGGATCTTTCTAAAGTCTCAGATTTAAGCTTTTTCCTAAACTCCAGATTATCTACACCATAACAATCAACATCTTTTCTAGGTGGTTGAAAGCTACCTGGGGGATGTGGAACTGCATTATAACCTTTTTCTTTCTGAAATACAAGAGGTGTGGGACTAGGGGATTCCTCATCACTAGAAGTGTTTTCATCTAGACTTATGAACTCTTCATCACTAGTGGAGGTATCAACAGTAAGATTAAGTTCCTTGCTCTTAAATGGAATACCTTCATTACTATCATAGCCTAGGCCTGTCTTAATGTTAGATGTTCTTTGCTTTTCAACAAATTGAACATGTGACACACCTGCCTCATTCCATACAGCAAGTTTTTCTAACAACTTATCTCTTTCAGCAGTAACCTTTTCTAGTTCAGACACCTTGCAACCTAGTTTCCATTCATTTAACTTAACTAGGTAATCCTGTTGTTTATAATTTTCAAGCCATGCTACTTCATTGTTTTCATGTGTAAGAATTTTGGCTTCCATTGACTCTAAAGTAAGTTGATAACCTGTTATCTCAGCCCTAGCTTTTTGAAATTTATCTCTTTCAGCTACATACTCAGTAAGTAACTTTTGATACATATCATTACACTTAGGGCATACCTCAGAGTTAGTGGTTGAACTTGGTGAAGCAGCTACCATTGCAAGCTGAACAGGTGCTTCTTCAAACTCCATGCTCCAATCAAAACTTCCTAACTCATCTCTTGACTCCAAAGCAACATATCCAGGCTCTTCATCAAATGCTGTGCTCCAATCTTCCAATGCAACCATTGAATAGGTTACAGGTTCTTCATTAAAATCATTGGACCAATCAATCTCTGACAGATTCTCTTGAGCAACCAAAGCTTTTGGTTTTGGTTCAGTTATTGGAATCTCTTTTCTTTCAGGTTTGGGTGGTTCAATCATCTTGTTTGCTTGATACTTTGCAAACTTACATTCTCTTGCAAAGTGACCAGTCCTTTGACAGTTGAAACACTCAATCTTGGACTTGTCAAATGTTATTCCTTGTTTAGCTCTAAAGTTGATGCCTTTACCTGTCTTGTTTACATACTTCTTGATCCTTGCAGTGAGCATAGCAACTTGCCATCTGATATCGATTTCTTCCAAGGCATCATCATCAATTTGCAATACATCTTCTTGATAGGTGACTGGCATAGATGCTTGTTGAGCAAAGAATGAACATAGAACATCATCTGAGGTGGGGGTAACTGATTGTGATGAATTTGTGGTGACCATTGTTGTGCATGGAACCTGTGTTTCGGTCACAGTACTTTAAGCAGGGTAAGCAGTACCTTTGTTGGAAGTACTGGTTCTCTTTTCAGAAGAGACAAAAGCAATATTCTGTTGAGAGCTTGATCCTATAGTACCATTCATCTCATGCTCATACACCTTCATATTGTTGTAAAGGTCATCAAAGTCCATAGTATCTAGCCCTGATTGTCCTCTGATCATAGTAGCAACTACATGCCATGCTGATGGCAAACTCCTTAGAAACTTTAAATTAGCATCTTCAACTGATGCCTCAGCATCATATAGTTCTAGCATACTCAAAAGATGTTGAAATCTTTCATAAGCAGAATCAAGACCTTCTCTTTCACCAACAGTGAAAGTTTCAAATTGTTGCTTCAGCAAATTCCTATGCATCTTCTTGGAAGCATCATTACCTCCAAACTTCTTCTTTATTGCAGCCCATAGTTGTTTGGCATCTTTGGCATCATGAAACTTTAATAGGTGACCATCAGGAATAGCAGAAAGCAGTATGTTGAGGGCTTTGTCTTGATTTCTTTTGGTAGCAGCAGGTACAGTAATTTTAGGTGGTGTTGGTTGTCCAGGTACCTCTACTGGTTCATCAATTTGCATGTTACCATTGACAATCACATCCCACAAAGCATGGTCTGTGATGGCAATGTACTGCCTCATCTTCATGGCCCATAGGGTGTATTCTCCCTTCTTAACATTAGGGATTCTAACAGCAGTGATTGAGGGAGCAGGTGCAGCATCTGTCGACATCTTGTAGGGTTTGTAGTGAGATAGGTTTAAAGGTTTTAAAGGTTTGTCTTCTTAATCAGAGTTTCCAACACAAGCTCTGATACCACTTGTTGGATCGATATACTCTGATCAAACTACTTTGTAGCTTGTAAGGGTTTAACAATATTAAGTAAACTCAACACTATTAATATTGAAACACTGTTTGACCTTGTAAAGTATGCGGAATCTACTAACACAAAGCTTAAGAAGAACTTTTATATTAACCAAACTTTGAACCTGCTTTGTTACACAGATTCACTAACAATCCCTAACTATTTAACTTGATCGACTTCTAACTTGTAAAACTTATAAAACTTCTATCGACCAATACCTCTTAAGGCTCTTTATATAGATAACCTTAAGTCGGTTTACAACATCTAATTCTTGAACGACAAGTAATTATCGCTAACTAATTCTAGAATAATCATCTAATATTACACATTAATCCTTATCTAATATTGCATATCAGTCCTTGTTTACTTCGAAGTACTTTTAAGCATTCTTCATATCAGCAGTACTTTGACTTTATTCTTCAGCAGTACTTTGACTTTATTCTTCATGCAGCAGTACTTTGACATCCAGAAGCACTTTGATATTTCATATCCCAACAATCCTCCCCTAACTTGAACTCTACTTGCTTGATTTCAAGTTTCTTTGTTGTTTATAATCTTCAAATCTTTAATCATACATTGAGGTTGTTTCCTTATTCCTTTTCTTCTATCTGTCATCTGTCAAAGTACTCTTCATCAGCATCATATCTTCCACAACATCTTTTCAGCAACTCAGCAACATTTAGATACAAAGATCATCAAATCTTAAAAGTTTCATACTATTCTCATCACTTCCAGGTGTGTTAACTCTTGTGAGAGGTGAATCATTGAAAATTATGATTTTTAGCAAATCATCAGCTATCAACGGATTTGATATGTCTTTACCATTAGCCGTTTGATATGGACTAGCCAACTCTTGATCACTTGGATGTATGGTGAGTTGATAACCTAGTTTTTGGTAAACTATCAACCATTAACGGATTTGAGAAGTCTTTACCAGTAGCCGTTTGCTCTGGACTAGTTGATTCTTATGTGGATTAGACATGGTGAATCAATAACCATTTGTTGTGTAGTATAAATACTAACACCATGTGTTTCTTTTCAAATCCTTTTTCCTTTTCTTTTAAACATCAAAAACATTTATTTTTATTTTAAAGAACTTATACTGGTTTATATCAGCAAGCAGTACTTTGATAAAGTACTGTTTGTTTTTGCAGTACTTAGAAAAATACTTTAACTTTACAAAACAAATCATACCAGTATTATGCAATATTACTCTTCAGACTTAACCCATCTGATAAATAGCTTGATAACATTCAAAGCTACCTCAGATTCCTCTTCAAGTTTCATTCCATGATCCAGCATTCTGAGCATTATTTCTCTGATCAATGGATATCTCCTCTCAGCCAACATATGAATCATGGTACCATCTTCCATCTCTAGTGTATGAACTCCTGATGACTCAAAGAATCTCCATCTTATTATTTCCCAATTCTCTTGATCATTCCAGAGAGGATCAACACTTGTTTCTTCAGTATCCCAGATGGTAAATAAGTCTCCAAGCAGAACTAATCCCACTTCTGAAGCTTCATTCACTGAATAATAAGTCTGCACTTGCACATATAAGTCATAAAGATCTGCTCTTGAAATACAGTGCAACAAATCCCATAACATATAAAATGTTGTGAAGCTTTCATCTTCTCTGTGGATCATAAAATAATTTCCCTCTTTAGATTCAATCACAGAAAATGAGATTATCTTGGACTTCTTTTCAGAAGCATCAATCTTTTTGTTCTCAAAGTCAACAACTCTTAAATAATTTCTGAGTTCATCAACTGTATCATCATATACTAACTTCAGCCTTTTTGTCAATTGATCATCTTCAGCTAATTTCTTCCTTTTCAATCTCCTTTGCTCAGCTTGTTCCTTCTTTATATCTTCTAATTTCTTCTTTCTATCAACTTCCATAGGCACAAAGTTTTCTACTTCTCTTCTGATATCTTCTTATACTTTATCCCACAGAGCTTTCACTTCAGGATACCTTTTCAAGTGCAAATTCTTGTATCCCTTCTTTCTCAAGAACTGTATCATCCAATTCCTTTCCTGAGCTATGGTCATTGGCTTCTTTGTAATTGGCCTGCTAACTTCTTCCAAATACTAAGCATCATATTTAGCTTGTTGCTTTCTAGCAAGCTCTAAATCTTCTGCAATCTCTAATTCTCTAATCTGAGCAATAGAAAATTTCTTCTTCTTCTTCTTAGTATCTTTCTGAACCATTATACCTTTCCCTTTATCTTTTGGATCTAGTTTCTCTGATTCAGAAGTACTTTCATCATCCTTTTGTGCAGGCTCAGATATATGTATTCCTCCAGTAGGTCTTCTTAAATTCATCATAACCTGAGCAATTGTTTCATCATCACTAGCAGTATGTACTCTTTCTTCTTCTTGCTGTATAAAAGTAGAAGGACCAGCTTCATCTGCATAATTCATTGTAGAAGGTCCAACTGCAGTGACTTCACTTTCATCAACTTTTCTGGAAGAAGTACCTTGCTCAACAGTACCTTGCAGACTTATGTTTTCTGCAGCAGTACTTTGAACACCAGCACTTTGAATGTTCTGTGCATCTTCATCCAGATTAACAATCTCTTGCTCATTCTCTTTCTCTTGCTCAATATTCTCATCTTCTTGTGCAATATTCATATCCTCTTCAACATAACTTTCTGATATAAGAGTCTTTGGACTTTCTGGATATTTCCACAAATGAGCATCTTCTGAAACTTTAACTTCAAAATCATCTTTATTCAAATTCTCATCTTGATTCCTCCCCAATTTGGTAAATGATGATTTCCTATGCCTCCTCTTAGACTTAGACTTTTTCTGTTTAGATTGTTGCTTCTGAGACTGCTTCTTTTCTTTCACAAAAAGCCTAAAATGCTTAATAAGAGGCCAGACAAATTTCTTCAATCTTCTGAACTTCTTTCTTAACTGCTTGATTTCTGTAGCTTGAGTATGAACAGTAGACTTGAGCTTCTCCAATTCTGTAGCCAAATCAGAATAACCCTCAGTACCTGGAATTCCCTCATCTTCTCCAGGTGTGTTTGAAACCCACCTGTGAAAGTATAATCATTGGGAGTAGGTACTTGTGAATCCTCTGAAGCAGTACCTTGTGGATAAGTACTTTGTGGAGAAGTACCTTGAGCAGAAACAGATTGATCCAAAGAGGCTGTAACTGAGGGAGTTCTTACATCTGAAACATCATGTTGAGGAGAAAAAATAGGTGGTGTGGGAGTATGTACTGAATCAGAATGCTCAGCAGAATCAGATGGAGCATCATGATCAGAATGTGCAGAACCACTATTGTCTTCTTCTTCCCGAACAGCTTGAGCTACCTCTAACATATAAGCATTAAGAGGTGTATTCCTACCCGAAAAATTAACTCCCTTATGTGACATAAAAGTGAAAACTTTAGGTGGCATCCTATTGGTAGGTACATAATCCTGAGGTTTGGGTACACCATCTAATGGATTTTCTAAAAGCAATTGAACAAACCTATGATACATAAGAAACGGTTTGCCAACCTTAATATGAGTAAGCATACCCTCAAGAATCATGTATGAAAAGTTAAAAGGTTGATTGGTAATAAGACCAACAAAAGCAGAAGCTATGGAATGATTGAATTGATCCCAAGCAGTACTCTTTGGACTCAAACAATGTAGTAAAACATGAATAAGAAATTTCCAATGAGGACTAACCATAGCCTTCTGAAAAGTAAGCTTAGTCAAAGAACCTTCATACCCAATATCTCTGAGTGTATTCCAAACTTCTTGTTTCCCAAATAAAACAGAGCCTCCTTCATCATCAAATAGCAAAACCTCCCTAATTGAAGCTTCTGTAACACGTATAGCTCTCCCAGCAACTGTAGCAGTAATAACATCCTCTCCATCTTCAACATGTGACTGAGCTATATCCCAAAAAGCTTGAATCCAGGGTCCAATAATCTCCGGGTTGACAAGAATGGAGTAACAGATGTTTGAACCAGTGTGAAAATCAATAATTCCATGAAAATCAATGTTCGCTTGGGTTTTTGCAAGGTTTGCAATCATGTTGTGTTTGGTGTTGGTTGGTCGATGAGCCATGATGATTAGGGTTAGAATACAGAGAGTGATGATCGATCAAAAAGTAGGTATGGGTTTATATGGATGAGGAAGGTGAATAAAAGGAAAAGATATGAGGGTTATATACGGATAAAATTACAAAAAATCACGGTGAATTAATGACTTTACCGTTATTTTTGGAAGTAAATATCCCATATCTTTCGAAAGGTTGTTAGCCGCAAATCTGACCGTTGGAACAGTATCTGACACGTCAGCGAACCCTTTTAAGCACACCAAGCAGTACTTTCCATAAAGAATGGAGAAGTACTTTCCAAAGTACTGTCTTACTCAAAATTGCAAGAATTGACCATTTGACCAAAAAATCTTAAAAAGTCAATACGCATTAATGACTAACACCACATTAAATACCAAAACAACCAGGGTAAGTGAACTTCAATACACTTCAATAAATACCCATTAACCTTCACCTTGCTTATAAAAGCAACTTCACTAATAACTTTGAAAACACCAAATCTTCTCAAAACACAAACAAGTAATCAGAATGAGTGACATACCCATTGTTAACATCTCTTCAGACTCAGAAGGTACCACAGACTCAGAGATAAGGTACTACTCTGATTCTGAGTTTGAAGATCCAGGATGGACAGACTATTTTCCTCCTCATGTGCAATGGATGGGACACCAAGAAGCATCATCAACAATGAGTGCAGCCAACTCTACCATAACTGATGCAGGCAGTACTTCCATCAAAAAGCCCAAAAAGAAAGTTGGTTCTGGTTCAACTTTGGCTAAAGAGCTTCCACATGCATTGACTCAGGCCCAAGAAACAGCTATCCAGAACATGAAGTGGCCTGAACCAAGAAAAGAAAGACCTCCCAAACAGGTACTGATGAGGCGAAAAATGATCCATTTTTAGGGGGTTATTTAAGCCCGAATCCGACTTTATTTGATCAAATATTGCCCTAAATCGTTCCTTTTGTGATTTTAGGTACTTGGAGAGTGAATTCTGGAAAAGAAGCCATTTTGGACGTTTTTGGAGCATAAAAGTGAAGAAAACGGCAAAGTATCAATTTTCCATGCTGGAAACACTAGGTGACGGCGTCAAGAGTAAAGGCTTGACGACGTCAAACATCATGAATAAAATACCGTAGTTGATGACGGCGTCAAAAGTCATCCTGACGGCGTCAAAGTGCCAAGAATAAAATACCGTGGTTGGTGACGGCGTCACACAGGCCGTCATAAATAGATCAAGGCCGTCCGAGGAAGTATTTGGCGGCGAGGTGACGGCGTCACATGGTTGTCTTGACGCCGTCAGCCCAGTTTTCCTATATATAGTTTTCTAGTTTTTTCATTAAAAAGGGAGAAGTTTTGGAGAAACCCTAAAGACGAATTTGGTGCAACTTTTACATGTTTTTCAAGGGTTCCAAACCCTTGATACCTTGCATTGTAATTGAGATAAGTGTTCTTCTAATTCAATCAATATGTCTATGTGTTGGTTGTCTATATCATGTTCTTGTCTTAACTCCATTATGTTAGGCTAGATCCCTTTTGTGTTTGCTTAGATCTAATGAAACCTAGATATTGATTATGTGTTGATTACTTGTTTATTCTTGTTCTTGGATGAATGATTTTATATGTTAGGCTTAAGAAAATTGGCAGATCTCCAAATGGTAACATGCTTGAACGTCTTAAGAAACATGAACCGAGGCGTACTAGGTCTTTATTGGTTGTATTTAATGCATGAGCCACTGTTTACAATCCCTATAGTTGTGCTGGGTCATGGTGTAGGAGGAGATAAGAGCTCATAGAATTGGGGAGTTATGTATGCCACCCCATGAATGGTATTAAGGAATACGATCTGTCATCCATGCAATTATAACAAGTAATTAACGTGTAAAAGATATCTAGGGAGTAGTGAAACCTAAGTAAACACATTTTCTCCAATTACTGCTCACAACCTTAGTATAAATTAGTTTATTTTCAATTTTAATATTTTATTTTAATTGCATCTTAGCTTTGGGTTAGTTGAATAGCAACTAATTCCGCCCACTCTTTCAAAACCCGAGATTTTACTTGCTTCCATAAAATATAAAAACACAAAAATAATCATCTCTCACCTTTAGAACTAGTAATTTAGACTTTCTAATCCTAGCGACACTATTCCTAAGCTGAACGATCAATCCCCGGTACTTGTCACTATACTATACTACAACGATCAGGTACACTGCATGGTGGGGGTTGTAAGCTTCTCGAGATCCCTCGAGAGGTAAAGCCTGTTGCGATTCCCACGCATCAAGTTTTTGGCGCCGCAGCCCGGGGAATAGTTATTGTCTAGGTTAGGATTTCTTTTTATTAGGTCTACTTGCTAGATTCCTTTCTAGTAAGATTTTATTTTTATTTTTAGGTCTTCTTTAGTCTATCTTATTTCTTCGTGTCTTTGTTCGTAACTCTTTACCATCCGACATCATGGAAGGTGGTAACATCTTTGAACCCGTCATCCCACCACAACAAAACCCACCACTAGAACCCCTTAGGCCCCGAATCTTAGGAGAGTACTCCCGACCTAGCCATCAAGGCTACCAAAACACCATTGAGCTCACCGGAGCCAATGTGACCCCCTTGCGATCCGACACCATCCGGTTGGTGCAAAGCGGATGTGCATTCCATGGACTTCGTTCCGAAGATCCAAACCAACATCTTAAGGACTTTCTCAAAATCGTAGATTCCATAGACCTAGGTGCTGAAACTAGAGAGACTACCCGTTTACGCCTATTCCAATTCTCTCTACGGGATCAAGCTAATCAATGGCTTGAGTGTTTACCCGCGGGATCCATCACCACATGGGATGATCTCACCACTCGTTTCCTTGCTCAATTTTTCCCACCGGGGAGAACTACTAAGTTTAGGAATGACATCTTGATGTTCCAACAACATCAAAATGAATCTCTTTATGAAGCATGGACTCGTTTCAAGGACTTACTCCAAAAAGTCCCTCATCATGGCATAGATCTTTGGCTCCAAGTCCAAATCTTTTATGACCATATGGACATCTCCACGAGGCGAACCATTGACCAATCGGCCGGTGGTAAGCTACGTGATCTTAGTGCGGAACAATCATGGGAACTCATAGAAGATCTTGCTCTCTATGACAACGAAAGTTGGAATGATCCCCGTGACTTGAACAAAATGGTCAAGGCAATATCTTTGCCTTCGAACAATTCTAGCACTCCCGACCGTAGGATCATGGAACTTGAGAACCAAGTCAAGTTTCTCATGAAATCCTACGATGCTCCTAAGCCTTCAAGCCAAGTGAACAAAATCACTTCTTCATGCGAATTATGTAGTGGTCCCCATGACACTCGTGATTGTGTGGAACTCCCCGGAACAGATTTTGCGGACTACGCATCCACGCGTACCGACGAAGCAGGAGATAAGTGGTACACTTTCAAGCCCGAGCCAAACACTTACGGTGATTCATACAACCCCTCATGGAAAAATCACCCAAACCTTAGGTGGAAACAAAATCAACCCAATTCATCCAACCCACCTAATCGTTACCAACCAAACGGTCCACCATCCAACCGTACTTTCAACAACAATCCTTCTAACAACTATGGTAGTACCAACAATCTTGAAGGATTGATGTCAAAGTTCATGGCATCTCAAGAAGCCCGCATAGCTAGGTTTGAAACCGAATTCAACCAACAACAAACGGAGATGACCAACAAGATTGACAACTTGTTGAAAGCCCTCAACAACCAAGCATTAATCACACCTAGGAAGGACACTAGGGACACCAATAGTGGAATCCAAATTAAGGACCCCTCATCATCCAAACATGTCCACTTTGTCAATGTTGTCACCATTAAACCAATAGATAAGGAGATAGAGGAGAGTGACAAGAATGAAGTTAGAGTAGAAGCAGATAGTAAGGATGAGAGTAGGGAAGTTGAGGTTAATAAGGATGAGGAATTAGAGGAGGTGGAACCTATAGAAGAATACTTTGATAAGTTGTCAACCAAGGAAGAACGGGAATACCATAAGGATTTATTCGATAGTCCCGAGAAAACATATATCTTTGGCGACCCCCTTATCAAAATGGGAGACCCCTCTAACATTAACATTCCATGCAATATTGGGCACATGCATATATGGAAAGCTTACATCGACCTTAGATCACCCGTGAACATCATGACTAGGACTTATTACAATTGGGTGATGAAGAAGCAACTCAATTTTAGGATGATGCCCGGTAAGAATCTGGTAAGTAATTTTGCAGGAAGAGTGAAGGGATTGCATGTGATTATAGGAAATCTTACCTATGAAATCGATTTCATGATAGTAGAAGACACTCGTCCGGTGATAGATGCTTGCCTAAGTCAAATAATATTCAGAAAACCATTTGTTGAGGCCACTAGGATGAGTTATGATCCGACTTTAGGGATAGTTAGATTTAAGGAAGAGAATGATGAGGTTGCTTATCAAATGCCCTACAAGATCGAACAACACCGCCTTCTCTCTAATTTTGAAAAAGAACACAAGCAAGCGGCTTATTATAGGAATGAGGAGGATAGACGTAGGGGAGTAGAGTTTGTTAGAAATAGAATGCTTGGTTTCTACAAAGAGTGCTTGCAACTAGGTCCGGAATACAAAACTGGTTTAGAAGACGACCTAGGGAATGGAACCAATGATGGAATCACGTAGTAACCCATGACTTTGAGTCTAGCTACAAGACTCGTAAATAAATAAAAGCGCTTCTTGGGAGGCAACCCATGTTTGTGTGATTTTATTTGTTTGATTGTTATTTGCTTCCGTATGCATGTTTAGTTTTTATTGTTGGTTGATCATGTTTCTAAAATAAAATGTGGAAATACTTTACTATGTTGTTTGGCCTAGTCTTAACTCCAACCTAAAAGTATTTTTGCAAAAGATAAGTGTAAGGGGAAACCCCAAATATGTTTTTAAGAAACAAATCGATCATGATTCTCCACAATAATAAATGAGCACGTATATTCGTATTTGTTAGAGTCAAATGCTTGTATTGAGTCACAATGAAGTTTTGCAGGATTTTCCAGGAAGTAGGACCAAGTTTTTCCAGAAATTTTCCGGAAACTTAACATAAGAATTTCTGCAGGTCCATTCTGACGGCGTCAGGGGTTTACTCTTGACGGCGTCAGGAGTTAAAAATCTGGAAATTTTACCGGTTTAGTTTTTCTAACGGAGTCTTATGGTTTTTGTGAATTATTAAGTTTTATAATCTCCAGGAAATCTGCAAACTTCATTCCACAAGCATTATATCTTACTTTGTTTTCTAGGATTTAGTAACTTATATAGGATGCCGCCGATTTTACGCGAGGTTGTCTTGTCTATTTTGTCAGGATTTACAGGTTATGTTTGACAAGGAGATGATTTATATTCTGGAAGGGAAGCTTTGATTGTTCGTTTTCTTGGAAGAAGATTTAACCTGGCCAACCTAAAATCCATACCGAGCGAATCAGGGGAGTATTTGATTTCATTCTCTTTACTTTTTCACTTTTACATTCTTTACTTGAACATTGGGGACAATGTTCATCTTAAGTGTAAGGGGAGGGTAAAAAGATGATACCTTACATATGCACTTTCGCTTGAGTTTGTTTTGTTTGATGGTAGATGTGTAATAAAACTACGAGAAATACTTGTTAGTGTAATTTTAGCGCCAAATTTAAAATTTTTTACAACATTTAGGAGTGAAACTTTAGCCATAGCAAGCGTCTCATGGATAGGAGATTGTATGACTAGCACAAAACCGTATATTCAGAAAAATTTTCCACCCAAATATGTGAGGTTCGCCTTTAGATTTGATAGGAAAAGCATTTATTATTAGTGCTTATGAGTGTACCGGTAGCATTTAGATTCTAGAACTTGCGTTAGTGATGCATCCCGAGACCGCTAGTGAGACTACATTCGTGTGGTAGGATTTACTACATGATAAGAGGCATTAGGATCACCCTTGTGTTAAACCCGTATTATAATTACTTGACCATTTAAGTCATATTACTTGGCTAGTTAAGTCAACTAATTTTTCCCACACCCTTAGCGTTGTACTCATTTTTAGTACACGAAACCCCTAGTACACCCCTCCGAGCCTATCTTTTCATTTCTAACTTTAAGCATCTTACTTAAAGGAAGAATTTGTTACACCCCACTTAAATGTACAACCAAATCGCCTTAGCCTTCCGTGTATGCGCTCATCTTTAGTGCATTATTGTTATTTGTTTAACCCTAAGTTAACTTTATAATTGATTACATGGTTGCTAAGTCGAGTCATATCCTTGTACATATTGTTTTGGGGACGATTGGGACTCATGGGTAAGTACTTATTTTATGGAGTAATGGGGAAGAACATCACTTATTACCCCCATATGTACGATAATCTTAAAAGTGCTCCAAGTGTTTTGATTTTCTTAATTCGAGTCATTAGATTAGTTGATTGTAAAGTATGTAAAAATTCAAGTGTAAAGGGAATTCTCATCCCCTATGATGTATTATTTTGGATGGTAGGGTAAGAGTGTATGCAAAAAAAATATAAAATAGAAAATAAAAATAAAAATAAAATAGAAAAAGGAAAAAGAAAAAAAAAACATACGGACTACCATCCCGTTTTTCATTCTATGTTCATTTTATGTTTTTGTTATTTTTCATTTATTAGCTTAAGTCGAGTCTAGTCTTGGCTTAGCAACTCCATATTGTACATGTAATTGACCAAGATTGTTAACTCGCCACCAGTAAAACTTCCTTTATCCAACAAAACCGTGTAATTCATATCCCTATACCTAACGTTACAACCCTTTAAAAGACCTCTTTGATAGTTTATCCTAGGTGCTTACGCCATGTGGTGGAGGTTTGATCCTTTCCCAAGCCTATGGTAATCTATTTTGCTATGACAGGTAGTGAGAGATATCTTCCGTTTCCATATTGTAATTTACACTTTATTACACCCGAGAGATGTGAGTATCTAAACACTATTTGTGAGGTGCTTGTGTATGACCTCCGTGCTTGTCTATGGGTCTTTAGTGGAACGATTATTTGTTGTAATTACTTTTATATTAGTGTTAAATGACCCCTAACTTGTCTTTTGAGTAGAATAAAAGCGCATTTGCTTGAGGACAAGCAAATCTCAAGTGTAAGGGTATATGATGAGGCGAAAAATGATCCGTTTTTAGGGGGTCATTTAAGCCCGAATCCGACTTTATTTGATCAAATATTGCCCTAAATCGCTCCTTTTGTGATTTTAGGTACTTGGAGAGTGAATTCTGGAAAAGAAGCCATTTTGGACGTTTTTGGAGCATAAAAGTGAAGAAAACGGCAAAGTATCAATTTTTCATGCTGGAAACACTAGGTGACGGCGTCAAGAGTAAAGGCTTGACGGCGTCAAACATCATGAATAAAATACCGTAGTTGATGACGGCGTCAAAAGTCATCCTAACGGCGTCAAAGTGCCAAGAATAAAATACCGTGGTTGGTGACGGCGTCACACAGGCCGTCATAAGTAGATCAAGGCCGTCCGAGGAAGTATTTGGCGGCGAGGTGACGGCGTCACATGGTTGTCTTGACGCCGTCAGCCCAGTTTTCCTATATATAGTTTTCTAGTTTTTTCATTAAAAAGGGAGAAGTTTTGGAGAAACCCTAAAGACGAATTTGGTGCAACTTTTACAGGTTTTTCAAGGGTTCCAAACCCTTGATACCTTGCATTGTAATTGAGATAAGTGTTCTTCTAATTCAATCAATATGTCTATGTGTTGGTTGTCTATATCTTGTTCTTGTCTTAACTCCATTATGCTAGGCTAGATCTCTTTTGTGTTTGCTTAGATCTAATGAAACCTAGATATTGATTATGTGTTGATTACTTGTTTATTCTTGTTCTTGGATGAATGATTTTATATGTTAGGCTTAAGAAAACTGGCAGATCTCCAAATGGTAACATGCTTGAACGTCTTAAGAAACATGAACCGAGGCGTACTAGGTCTTTATTGGTTGTATTTAATGCATGAGCCACTGTTTACAATCCCTATAGTTGTGCTGGGTCATGGTGTAGGAGGAGATAAGAGCTCATAGAATTGGGGAGTTATGTATGCCACCCCATGAATGGTATTAAGGAATACGATCCGTCATCCATGCAATTATAACAAGTAATTAACGTGTAAAAGATATCTAGGGAGTAGTGAAATCTAAGTAAACACATTTTCTCAAATTACTGCTCACAACCTTAGTATAAATTAGTTTATTTTCATTTTTAATATTTTATTTTAATTGCATCTTAGCTTTGGGTTAGTTGAATAGCAACTAATTCCGCCCACTCTTTCAAAACCCGAGATTTTACTTGCTTCCATAAAATATAAAAACACAAAAATAATCATCTCTCACCTTTAGAACTAGTAATTTAGACTTTCTAATCCTAGCGACACTATTCCTAAGCTGAACGATCAATCCCCCGGTACTTGTCACTATAATATACTACAACGATCAGGTACACTGCCTGGTGGTGGTTGTAAGCTTCTCGAGATCCCTCGAGAGGTAAAGCCTGTTGCGATTCCCACGCATCAGGTACCTGGCCTGGCCTGCCCAAGAAAACAGACTTCTTTTGATGACAAGAGAAGGACTGCTCAGAAGGGAAAGCAAAGCTATGAGGGAAAGGGTAAAAGGCCAATGGAGTAGGATGTAGAGCTTGGTAGTAGGTGGATGTAGTCTTGAGTTTGTGTTGTGTTTGTTGTGTTTGTGATGTCTGTGTCTTGTACTAGAAAGTAAGAATGTGGTTGTACTTCTGAATCATGAATAAAATTCTTACTTTGGAATGATACATGTAGCCTCCCCTCAAATAATAACTAACTAATAACTACTAATGCCTCCCCTAAAAAATAGCTTACATATTAATCATGCCAATACTCACAACTAAGAAAGTAAATCTTGAAACATCAAAGCCTTTTGTGAGTAGATCTGCTACATTATCATCAGTATGAACTTTAACCACATTGATAAGCCTTTGTTCATAGAAATCTCTTATGAAGTGATGTCTAATCTGAATGTGCTTGGTCTTGGAATGATAGACTGGATTCTTAACAATACAGATGGTACTCTCATTATCAATATTGATAGGAGTATTCTTGAAATTGAATCCATAATCCAAAAGCTGATTCTGCAACCAAAGTACTTGTGCACAACAGCTTGCGGCAGCTACATACTCTGCTTCTGTAGAAGAAGTTGCTGCAATTGTTTGCTTTTTACATTGCCATGACACTAATCTGCTTCCAAGATACTGGCATCCTCCAGTTGTGGACCTTCTGTCATAGTTATCTCCAGCATAATCACTATCTGAGAAGGCATGGAGATGGAAAGGTGAATCCCTATGATACCATAATCCTAACTTAGCTTGTTGCCTAAGATACCTGAAAATCCTCTTGACAGCATTCAAATGAGATACTTTTGGATTAACCTGATGTCTTGCACATAAGCTCACAGCAAAAGTAATATCAGGTCTTGATGCAGTTAAATACATAAGACATCCAATCATAGACCTGTATAATGTGACATCAACATCCTCTCCATCTTCATCTTTTCCCAAAGGTTTGTTAGTATCCACTGGTGTAGATGTAGGCCTAACAGTTGTAAAAGTTAATCTCTTAAGAATATTTGCAACATACATATCTTGACAAATATAAATCCCACTGCTTGACTGTTGTACTTGAAGGCCTAAGAAAAATGTTAATTCTCCCATGGAACTCATCTGAAATTCTTTCTGCATAAGATCTTCAAATTCCTTCACCATAGATTGCTTGGTAGCACCAAAAATAATATCATCTACATATACTTGAACAAGCATAATATCCTTCTTATCTCTCTTAATAAACAAAGTTTTGTCAATGACTCCTCTTCTGTAACCATGTTGCAGTAGAAAGTTGGAAAGCCTTTCATACCAAGACCTTGGAGCTTGATGAAGACCATAAAGAGCTTTTATTACCTTGTAAACTTTGTTTGGATGTGCAGGATCATCAAAACCAGGAGGCTGTTTGACATAAACTTCTTCTGTGATTTTGCCATATAGAAAAGCACTTTTAACATCCATCTGATATACAGGGAATCCCATATAAGATGCAAAAGCCAAAAATAGCCTAATGGCTTCAAGTCTTGCCACAGGAGCAAAAACTTCATCATAGTCTACTCCTTCTTCTTGTCTATATCCTTGAGCCACTAACCTTGCCTTGTTCTTTATCACATTTCCTCTTTCATCTCTTTTTACTCTGAAAACCCATTTAGTTCCAATAAGTTTCTTTCCATCAGGTAGATCACATAATACCCAAACTTCTTGAAGTTTAAACTGTAGAAGTTCTTCTTGCATAGCTTCCACCCAGCTTTCTTTGGATAAAGCTTGTTTGATATTCTTGGGCTCTTCCTGAGATAGAAAACAAGCAAATAAACACACCTTCTGATCCTTGTGATTTACCCTGTTTTGCTTGTAGATAAAACTAAGTAAAGAAGTATGTTGTTGAGACATATTCTTAGCCTTAGTCCTTGTGAGCACCCCTGATGAAGAGGGTCCAATAATATTGGTAGCAGGATGAGTTTTATGAATTCTGAGAGTTGGAGTTGGTGGAACTTCAAGATTATCTTCCAAATTAGTGATATCTTGATCTTCATTAGAATCTGAGAAAATGCCTTCTTGATCCAATTCATCATCAGTATCTTCTAAAGTAATGGTGTTTGGATCAGCAGTATCTTCTAAGTCAGGCATATTAGGATCATGAACAGCATCAGTATTTAGCCAATTTGAAGTATTCAATGGCTGAAAAGTACTTTCAAAAGGATTGACAGTACTTTGGGTTAAAGTACTGGCTGTTTCTTTTGCCTTCTTCTTTTCTGCTTCATAAGCTCTCCTTTGTTCATCATCATACAACTTAGCCATTGTTTCTTGAAAAAGCATCCGTGAGAGTTCTTCTTGAATAGCCTGATCTTCTGCAGATACTGGTATCTGTGGTGGGACAGTACTTTGAGGATCAACAGTACTGTTAGGTTGAGAAGTATCTTTCTTCTCCTCATTGGCATTATCTTGTGGCTCATCTTCAGATCTTAAATTAACATTATGAACAATGTACTGTGCTTCTTCTTCAGTGGGAGTTACTTGATTTTCTTCCCTTACAGGTACATAATTCATTGATGAAGACATTAAATCAAGATCAAACATCCAATCAGGACCTTTACCTTTAGAATTCTCTTGTTCTTCCAAAAAATCAACATGAAGACATTCTTGAACCCTCTTGGTAGCCCTATTGTACACTCTGAATCCTTTGCTATTTGTACAATATCCCAATAAGTATCCCTCATCTGACTTCGCATCAAATTTTCCCAAATTATCAGCAGTATTTAAGATGGTGAGGGGACATCCAAAAGGTTTCATAAACTTGATGCTTGGCTTCTTTCCAATGAGTAACTCATAGGGTGTCTTCATTTGAGGTTTAGTCACTGATACTCTATTCAATATATAGCAAGCAGGACTTACAGCTTCAGCCCAGAATGGAACAGGTAGTTGAGAGTCTGCAAGCATAGTCCTTGCTGCTTCTATAAGAGTTCTATTCTTTCTTTCTGCAACTCCATTTTGTTGAGGAGTTCTAGCAATACTGAATCCTCTTTTAATTCCTTTCTTGGCACAAAATTCATCCATAAGCTGATTCTTGAACTCAGTCCCATTATCACATCTAATGCCTCTAACCTTGAGCCTTAACTGATTTTCTAATGCTATAATTAGGTCATGAATAGCATCAAAAGTTTCATCTTTAAAACATAAGAAAAAGACCCAGCTAAATCTACTTCAGTCATCTGTTATAACCAAACAGTACTTCTTCTTGTTCAGACTGACAACTGAAACAGGTCCAAACAAGTCCATGTGTAGCAATTCCAAAGGCTCTCTAATAGTCTTCTCATCAATCTTCTTACAAGAGGCCTTGTGCTGTTTACCCTTCTTACAAGCAAGACATGTGTGATCATTCTTGAATGTCTTAGAAGGTAAACCTCTAACTAAATTTCCTCTGACCAGCTTATTGATATTCTTGAAATTTACATGTCCCAGTCTTTTGTGCCATTGATGTGCTTCCTCCATAGATGCTCTTGCAATCAAACATGTTGCTTTTTCAGCAGAATTTACATTCTTCAAATCTATGCTGTACACATCATTAGTTCTTGGTGCTCTCAGTAACACCAAATTTTTGTCTTCTAATTTGAAATCAGGAGAAAGTATGAGACATTCTGTGTCAAAGAATAACATAGGATACTTCTTATCACAAATCTGAGAGACTGACAAAAGATTGAATTTTAGCTCCTTTACATATCTAACATCTTCAAAATCAATGTTTCCTGCCTTGATTGTTCCTTTGCCAGTAATTCTTCCTCCATCAGGATCATTCCCAAATGCAACTTTTCCTCCATAATAAGCTTTAAAATCTGACAAGAGCTCCTTTTCTCCTATCATACTGCCAGAGCAACCACTATCTACAATAAGATGATCTTTAAGCTCCTCCTCTGGGTTGCCCTGCATTTACATGAAAAGGTTAGTTATTTTTAGGAACCCAAGTCATTACTGACTTGTGTTCCCCTTGTGGAGTGACATACTCAAAGTTTTTGAGTATGTAATCACCACTGTCTTTGAAAGCATGATCAAGAATTAAGGTTTTTGATTCCAAAACTGTTGATTTTTCAAGATCACTTGTCCCCTTTTCACCCTTAACTTCTGAAAGTACTGGTTTTTCCCCAGCAGTACTTTCTTTCTTAACCCATTTAGTTGTAACTTTAGGAGTTGGGTTCTGTGTCCTAGCATCTTTACTTGTGTTGTAAGTCTTTCTAGGGTTGTAATGACTGTAACTCCTAGGTCTTACACTTGAGTGTTTGCTAGAAACATTAGGGATCTTTTTGTCAGTACTTTGTGAAGGTACTGAGGGTTTGGAGTATGACCTTTTCTGATGAGGGTACCTATAGTCTTTTGAGAAATTACTATGGTTGACCCTATTTGTATAGTTCCAAACTGGTTTGTTATCCCTTGGCTTATTCTCCCTATAACTTGGTTGTGCAGTTCTGGTCTTTGGATATCTACTTAAGTAGTCTGAATGATAATCACAAGCTTTAATCAAATGATGAGGACTGTAACACACATAGCAGACCTTTGGACCAATATCCCCAAATCCCCTTCCATAAGAGTTTCTAAAATTAGCAGTATTTTGAAAGAATTTTCTTTGAGGTACTGCTGAGTGATCAGCAGTACTTCGAAAAGAGTTTGAAGGTACTGCTTGTTTTGAAAATTTGGACTCTTATACCTTAGGAGCTTCAACGGATCTTTCTAAAGTCTCAGATTTAAGCTTTTTCCTAAACTCCAGATTATCTACACCATAACAATCAACATCTTTTCTAGGTGGTTGAAAGCTACCTGGGGGATGTGGAACTGCATTATAACCTTTTTCTTTCTGAAATACAGGAGGTGTGAGACTAGGGGATTCCTCATCACTAGAAGTGTTTTCATCTAGACTTATGAACTCTTCATCACTAGTGGAGGTATCAACAGTAAGATTAAGTTCCTTGCTCTTAAATGGAATACCTTCATTACTATCATAGCCTAGGCCTGTCTTAATGTTAGATGTTCTTTGCTTTTCAACAAATTGAACATGTGACACACCTGCCTCATTCCATACAGCAAGTTTTTCTAACAACTTATCTCTTTCAGCAGTAACCTTTTCTAGTTCAGACACCTTGCAACCTAGTTTCCATTCATTTAACTTAACTAGGTAATCCTGTTGTTTATAATTTTCAAGCCATGCTACTTCATTGTTTTCATGTGTAAGAATTTTGGCTTCCATTGACTCTAAAGTAAGTTGATAACCTGTTATCTCAGCCCTAGCTTTTTGAAATTTATCTCTTTCAGCTACATACTCAGTAAGTAACTTTTGATACATATCATTACACTTAGGGCATACCTCAGAGTTAGTGGTTGAACTTGGTGAAGCAGCTACCATTGCAAGCTGAACAGGTGCTTCTTCAAACTCCATGCTCCAATCAAAACTTCCTAACTCATCTCTTGACTCCAAAGCAACATATCCAGGCTCTTCATCAAATGCTGTGCTCCAATCTTCCAATGCAACCATTGAATAGGTTACAGGTTCTTCATCAAACTCATTGGACCAATGGTGTGCGTTAAATCACACACCTTTTATTTGACCAAAACCGGACTAAAAAGACCAAAAACCGATAAATAAATGCCAAATATATGTGTTTTTGTTTGTGATTGTGCAGGTACGGATATTTTGAAAAGTGGACTAAAAGAAAGAAAATATACAAAAAAACCGAGCACGAGATTGGAAAGGCCACAATGTTATGAGTCCGACGGTAATTTTATTTGGAGTATCGAGGCTAAAGACGGAATTGTTAAAGATTATAGCAGCAGCTCTTATGGCCCAACATGGCTCATTTAATTACTTAATGAATGACCAAGCCCAAGTAGAAGATAAAGCCCATCTGTTTACAATATGAGACCAGCACTTTGTTTGATTGAAAAGTGAATTCATGGCTGTTATTTTTCATATGGGAATACGACAATGGAGTCTTGAAACCCATGGCCACGTGGTGCTGCTCTTCTATTATTGACAAACAACGAAATGGAATAAAAAGAGTGGCACGTACAATGAATTGAAGAAAAGAAATCACAAGTTACAATGGATGTCACGTGAGCTCCAAATTAATTCTAAAATGAAGCACGTGAGCCTTGGAGCAATGTCCTGCTAGCGACAAAAAAAAAAAGGGAATATCAATTCTCAAATAAAATTGAAAGCAGGCGCGTGGCCTTTGAGCTTTTGTCCACACTAACACGACAAATAAATAACAGCCTATCACATTCCGCCACGTCCCACAAATGACGCAACTTCTACCAATACACTCATGCCACGTGACCTTTGTGTGCTGGCAAAATTTGTGGAAGGATCGAGAAGTACCAATCATTTGCTATAAATTGAGTGCACCGGATCCAACACATGAATCATTCTCTCCTCATTTTTTCTTACATCACACACACATTTTTTATTTTTTTAGTGGTAGTAGTAGTTTTTTATAAAATAGTTTTTACTAGAGTAGGTTTTAGCTTTATATAATTTTTAAATTGAGTTGTAATAGTTTATTTTGTAATAGATTATTTTCAAAAGCATATTGTAATCAATTTTTAGCTTTTTACAATGAAGATGATGTTTTCTATTAGTGATTCAACTTATCTTATCTCTTCTCTTCTCATCTCTTTCTTTTATTCTCTCTTAATTTTCATCAAAAAATCTATTTTTATCTTAATATCTTTTATTGGCTTATTAAATTAGCTTTTTAAATAAAAACTTTTCTTTTATTTCTTTTCATAATTTCTTTAGTGTTATTAAATCTAGTAATTTTTTAGCATAAATCAATTAGTCTCTTTTAATTTCAAACTTTTTCTTAATAAATCATTTTAGTTTATTTCTCTTCACAATTTTAGCTTATTATCCTAGATCCATTAGGTTTTTATCTTTAAGTTTGTAACTTTCTCAACCAATAAGCTCTTCAATAGCTTAATTGGTTCATATTATTGTTTATTATCGCTAATTTTTGTTAAAGTTGTGATTTTTTTCTTAGTTTCTCATCATTCTCTACATAAGACGAGGAGCTTAAGGGTTTTATAAGCTTACTTATTAATAAAGCTTATAGCTTTTATAGTTTTTATAAAGCTAATTAGTTATTAAAGTCAAAAACTTTATTTACTACTTGGTGATATTAAAACTATTAAAGAAGTAAACTTTATAATTTGTCAAGTTTATAAAATCGGGTGGTTAATTTCGTCTCATCTCTTAGATCGGGTTCTATTTTCTATTCCTTTTCAATTTTATATCATTAGTTTATTAATATAATCATGTTTGTTGGAATATTTGTTTTTATTAGTTTAATTGATATGATTAGTGAGTAGTCTCTTAGTGTTTGTTAAGTGATATGAAATTGTGATTTAAGTGTGGATTAATAAAAGGGATTGTGATTAATAATTAGTCAAATTATTTAGATTGGTGATTTTATTATTTGAAGGGAAAAAGCCGGAGAATAATCAAATTACACATCTAGTAATTATTTTTTTTTTAAAGGATTGTTTTCAAAATAAACCAACGTTGTGAGAAAATAGTCTTGTTTAAGGAATATAATTCGTCATCAAAACCTTAATCCACACTTAATGAACTTTTCACGTCACTTAGCAAACAAATTTCTCATATATCATTTTTAGATTAGTTAGTAATTTTTAGCTTCCATAAGTGCTTGATTTTAGATTAGATTGCGTTATTGGTACTTTACATGCTTGTTTTATATGCTTGATTATTGCCTTTTCGTTTATGTTTGATACTCGTAGTTTTAAATCACAACATCTCTTTTATCATTTCACTTTTCACGACACGTTTTTGCGATTCGACTATTCAAGATTCCATTCTACCTTCGTTGGGAAAACGACCCGGGAAATACTTTCACTTGTATTTCTTCGGAATAATTATATACTACGAAAAGACTTTATCAAAATGGCGCCGCTGCCGGGGAAGGTGGACGTGAGTTTTGAATATTCGTGTTGAAAAATCGTGTTGTGTTAAGTTTTCCACTATCTTGTATATATTTTCTCTAAAAATATAAAAATTTGAAAAATCAAAAACAAAAATAATCTTCTTATCCTCTAAAAATTGATTCTTCTTCTCAAACCCTCTTACGTTTAATTCTTATGGATACGTTTTGTTCTAGTTGTGGAGAACCGTTTTTCGGAGGGTTGTGTGTGTGGTGTACGTGCAATGAATGTGGAGATAATATTCGTGATGGCGTTTGTTTGAATTGTAATTCTCATACGTATGATCAAAATTCGTTCAACAATTCGTCAAACATTCCTGATTTCTATACACCACCACCACCTTCGTTTTATTGCTATAATTGTGGAAACCCGTCCGAAGAAGGAATGCCGTGTGGGCGATGTTTTTGTGATGGATGTGGATACACCGATTGTATGTGCTATGCCCCGAGTGCTCACACGTCTTACGATTACGATTCGAGCTTTAATAATTTTCCTCAAAATGATTTTTATGAGCCAAATTCGTATTACAATGGTGATTCATATCAAAATACATCGAGTTTTGAATATTGTGGGGGATCGTTTGAAAATTCTTATCACGAACCTAATTCTTATTACAATTCTAATGATTTTTACCAACCCCCACAATCTTCCGAATTTACTAATAAATTTTTTGAAATCAAATCCATGGTGGATGAATTGAAAGAGATGGTTAATCGTATGACATCTACTCCCGAGCCTTATGAGAGACCGATGGACGTACCTCGTGTTGAAGAAAGGAAATTCCAATTCTGCGAGTGCTGTTTATACGACGATGATTCCACGATCACGGTCAATATAAATCCTCAAAATGATTCTATCTCTTCTCCCGTAGAGCCCGTGGACTCTCTAACAATGGGGGACGAGCCTCTTAACACTATTCCGGCAACGGAATCTGACGAATTCAATACGTCAAGTGTTGAGAACCTCGTTCCAATCCAAAGTGAGTCCGGGGAAAATTCTAACGGTGAATCTTCTTTCCATCCTTCTTTCACACCGGTTGAAGGAAGTGATGACGTTCTTGATGAGATTGAAGCGTTTCTTGCTAATGATTCTATTCCAATAATGATGGACGATGCTAATTTTGATCCGGAGGGGGATATTCGTTTACTTGAAGAATTATTGAATGAAGAGCCGTCAACTTCTCTCCCTCCGATGAGCAATGAAGATTTTGATGAAGTGGAAAGTTATTCCGATTTTCACAATGAGTATACTTCGAGTGATGAAGACTCTTGTGGAGATATCGATGTTGATGATGAGGATGATGATGACCTCGTTCCAAGGGTTTCCGAAACTTTTGATAAGACTTTCACGAATCCGTTATTTGATTTTGAATCGGATTTTAATCAAATTTCAAATAATCCGATCTTCAATATTCTTAATGATGAGTCTGAAATGGAACCCGAGGTTCAGGTCTTACATGATATGATTGATTCTCCTCACGAGAAGTTCTCCGATGAACTTTCTCATACCATTTCTCAGCCGGATGTTGAAAATGACGAGAATGGCCTTCAAAGGAACATGCTTACTAAAGAATTACATAATGATGATTTATCTTCCGATACCGATTCATTTCTCTTTGATTTACCATCTTCTCGTCCACCCGCGAAACCACCCGATGAAGATTTTGAGCTCGACGTTAATGAAGTTGTTGTTAGAGTGGTGGACGAGACTTTTGATCATGATGATCCCGAGCTTAATATTTTACCCACCTTTGATTCAGACATCGACTATGTTTATACTATCCGGGTGTTTCAACCGTTCTTTACCTACCCCACCATTTCTTCTTTCCACTCCACCGGGAGTGAGGACACCGTTTTTGACCCTGGCATCTCCATTGCCAAGTGGACGTTTCATCTGCTCTCCCCAAGGACGAATTAATTCGGGGATCGAGTCAAGCTCATGTGACTCGGTGAACAAAAACAAGCGCTTCGTGGGTGGCAACCCATGCTTATCCAATTTCATCTTCTTATATTTCTATTTTCTAACACCTAATGTGAGGAGGGGGTGCCTCTTCTACTCTTGTGTTTCGTGGTTGTTTGTGATGATTGTTCAGGATTGTCCGTGATTTATGATGACTCTCGTGCTCGTTATCTCTTCACTTGGAGTCTCATTCATCGGTGCTTTTGGAAATCCTATATCCGTTAAATCTTATCGACTAACGTTTTCTTTGGCATAATTAATAAACGGCCTAGAATTTTGTTAGGATTACCCTTACCTTTTAAACATTGAGGACAATGTTTCGTTTTAGTCTGGGGGGGGGGGTGATCATTCGATCTGATTTTTGCCTTGCACTTTGTCGTGAACTCTCGCAACTCCGTTTTTCCACCAAAAATGAAAAAAAATTGAAAAATTGAAAAAGTTGTGCAAAAATATAATAAAAGTTTGAATAAGTGTTTTGACACCTTGTTGACTTTCTTGCTGGCGAAAGTAGGAATAAATATTTTGACTTGACCGGGCGTGTTGAGCCCTAGCTTGTTCCCTTAACCAATGATAATCACATAAGCTTGTGCTAGTTTTGTACACCAGGAGCTATAAAATGCGAATTCTTTCTTAATAATCTGCAAGTTCCCGTACTTGACTTTATACATGCGCAGCTTAAAAGCTTTCGCTAGTCTTTTACATCAGGAGCTAGAAAACGCGAATTCTTCTTCTAGAATTTGCAAGTTTCCGTAACTGACTTTATATATGCGTGGCTGATTATCGGCTAAGTATTCGCTGGTTTCATTATTTGAGATCTTAAATTGCGAAGAGCGAGAAATGATAGAGTTTATTTAGAAGTTAGATGCTAAACATAGAGTAGTGGTTCTCTTTAGAGCTCATAAGAGGTACTTGTGGCTTTTTACTCCCATCAGATACGTCACCAATATATATAATAGATGTTCTAGGTTAATTAGTGGTATTTAGGTTTGAATAATATTTAGTTCTTTGTTTTTTTAAGAGAATTTTTGCTTTAGAAATTGGGTACATATCAAGGAACACCAAAAATAAGAGCAAAAAGTGAAAAAATCAAAAGTCAAAAGTTGATTATCTATGTGGTTTTGGAGCTACCCGATAAGCTACCATTGATGTATTGAGAAAAAAGTAAAAAAAAAGTCAAGAAAGGAAAAAAAATGAAAAGTATGAAAAAAAAAAAAGTGAAAAATAAAAAAAAAGTGAAAGTTGTAGTATTGTTGAATAAGAGCTTATGTATCAATAAGTTGTTGGCGCGTGAGGTGCATGTGATACGTGATTAGTAATCAGTCACATGAGGTGCACGTGATCGTACTCCGCAACTTATATTCTTGATATTGTATGTACCCCAAATTCCTTGATGTGGACCGAATTTCTATTGCAGTGGTTCTTAAGAGAAAATGAACAACTACTTATCGTTTTAACTTAGGTATCACTATCGGACTAAAAAGTTATCGAAACGAGAAAATATGAAGCAATTCATTTCTCAATAAAATAAAATATTGAGATACAAAACCTAGGAAATGGGAGTAAGAAGTTTCCACAAGTAACTGTTATGAGTAGTGTTAGCATCTAATTTGTAGATAAGCTGTGATCTCGTTTGTACGCTTAGTTTGGGGACTTGTGAAAAATCAAGGATGACGATTTTTATCCGTACGGTCACTTTTCTATGAAAAGTGTTTCTACTCGTTGACCCTAATAATTATTGCAAAATAATGAAAGTTCAACAAACTGTCACAAGTATGAAGTATGAAAATCAAAAAAAAAAAATAGAAGTGAAAGTAGAATAAAGGAAAATTTTTGGAAAACGGAGCGTTTGCGGGAATAAATAATTTTGTAACTTCTTTTGAACCTCCTTGCTACTTTTCAAAGTTAGTAAAAAAGAGTTATTAAATTATTTATCCTAAAAGCGTGAATTGATCACATTACGTGAGGACACGACAATACTTTAGTCGGGGGGATTTTGGTGTGCGTTAAATCACACACCTTTTATTTGACCAAAACCGGACTAAAAAGACCAAAAACCGATAAATAAATGCCAAATATATGTGTTTTTGTTTGTGATTGTGCAGGTACGGATATTTTGAAAAGTGGACTAAAAGAAAGAAAATATACAAAAAAACCGAGCACGAGATTGGAAAGGCCACAATGTTATGAGTCCGACGGTAATTTTATTTGGAGTATCGAGGCTAAAGACGGAATTGTTAAAGATTATAGCAGCAGCTCTTATGGCCCAACATGGCTCATTTAATTACTTAATGAATGACCAAGCCCAAGTAGAAGATAAAGCCCATCTGTTTACAATATGAGACCAGCACTTTGTTTGATTGAAAAGTGAATTCATGGCTGTTATTTTTCATATGGGAATACGACAATGGAGTCTTGAAACCCATGGCCACGTGGTGCTGCTCTTCTATTATTGACAAACAACGAAATGGAATAAAAAGAGTGGCACGTACAATGAATTGAAGAAAAGAAATCACAAGTTACAATGGATGTCACGTGAGCTCCAAATTAATTCTAAAATGAAGCACGTGAGCCTTGGAGCAATGTCCTGCTAGCGACAAAAAAAAAAGGGAATATCAATTCTCAAATAAAATTGAAAGCAGGCGCGTGGCCTTTGAGCTTTTGTCCACACTAACACGACAAATAAATAACAGCCTATCACATTCCGCCACGTCCCACAAATGACGCAACTTCTACCAATACACTCATGCCACGTGACCTTTGTGTGCTGGCAAAATTTGTGGAAGGATCGAGAAGTACCAATCATTTGCTATAAATTGAGTGCACCGGATCCAACACATGAATCATTCTCTCCTCATTTTTTCTTACATCACACACACATTTTTTATTTTTTTAGTGGTAGTAGTAGTTTTTTATAAAATAGTTTTTACTAGAGTAGGTTTTAGCTTTATATAATTTTTAAATTGAGTTGTAATAGTTTATTTTGTAATAGATTATTTTCAAAAGCATATTGTAATCAATTTTTAGCTTTTTACAATGAAGATGATGTTTTCTATTAGTGATTCAACTTATCTTATCTCTTCTCTTCTCATCTCTTTCTTTTATTCTCTCTTAATTTTCATCTAAAAATCTATTTTTATCTTAATATCTTTTATTGGCTTATTAAATTAGCTTTTTAAATAAAAACTTTTCTTTTATTTCTTTTCATAATTTCTTTAGTGTTATTAAATCTAGCAATTTTTTAGCATAAATCAATTAGTCTCTTTTAATTTCAAACTTTTTCTTAATAAATCATTTTAGTTTATTTCTCTTCACAATTTTAGCTTATTATCCTAGATCCATTAGGTTTTTATCTTTAAGTTTGTAACTTTCTCAACCAATAAGCTCTTCAATAGCTTAATTGGTTCATATTATTGTTTATTATCGCTAATTTTTGTTAAAGTTGTGATTTTTTTCTTAGTTTCTCATCATTCTCTACATAAGACGAGGAGCTTAAGGGTTTTATAAGCTTACTTATTAATAAAGCTTATAGCTTTTATAGTTTTTATAAAGCTAATTAGTTATTAAAGTCAAAAACTTTATTTACTACTTGGTGATATTAAAACTATTAAAGAAGTAAACTTTATAATTTGTCAAGTTTATAAAATCGGGTGGTTAATTTCGTCTCATCTCTTAGATCGGGTTCTATTTTCTATTCCTTTTCAATTTTATATCATTAGTTTATTAATATAATCATGTTTGTTGGAATATTTGTTTTTATTAGTTTAATTGATATGATTAGTGAGTAGTCTCTTAGTGTTTGTTAAGTGATATGAAATTGTGATTTAAGTGTGGATTAATAAAAGGGATTGTGATTAATAATTAGTCAAATTATTTAGATTGGTGATTTTATTATTTGAAGGGAAAAAGCCGGAGAATAATCAAATTACACATCTAGTAATTATTTTTTTTTAAAGGATTGTTTTCAAAATAAACCAACGTTGTGAGAAAATAGTCTTGTTTAAGGAATATAATTCGTCATCAAAACCTTAATCCACACTTAATGAACTTTTCACGTCACTTAGCAAACAAATTTCTCATATATCATTTTTAGATTAGTTAGTAATTTTTAGCTTCCATAAGTGCTTGATTTTAGATTAGATTGTGTTATTGGTACTTTACATGCTTGTTTTATATGCTTGATTATTGCCTTTTCGTTTATGTTTGATACTCGTAGTTTTAAATCACAACATCTCTTTTATCATTTCACTTTTCACGACACGTTTTTGCGATTCGACTATTCAAGATTCCATTCTACCTTCGTTGGGAAAACGACCCGGGAAATACTTTCACTTGTATTTCTTCGGAATAATTATATACTACGAAAAGACTTTATCAACCAATCAATCTCTGACAGATTCTCTTGAGCAACCAAAGCTTTTGGTTTTGGTTCAGTTATTGGAATCTCTTTTCTTTCAGGTTTGGGTGGTTCAATCATCTTGTTTGCTTGATACTTTGCAAACTTACATTCTCTTGCAAAGTGACCAGTCCTTTGACAGTTGAAACACTCAATCTTGGACTTGTCAAATGTTATTCCTTGTTTAGCTCTGAAGTTGATGCCTTTACCTGTCTTGTTTACATACTTCTTGATCCTTGCAGTGAGCATAGCAACTTGCCATCTGATATCGATTTCTTCCAAGGCATCATCATCAATTTGCAATACATCTTCTTGATAGGTGACTGGCATAGATGCTTGTTGAGCAAAGAATGAACATAGAACATCATCTGAGGTGGGGGTAACTGATTGTGATGAATTTGTGGTGACCATTGTTGTGCATGGAACCTGTGTTTCGGTCACAGTACTTTGAGCAGGGTAAGCAGTACCTTTGTTGGAAGTACTGCTTCTCTTTTCAGAAGAGACAAAAGCAATATTCTGTTGAGAGCTTGATCCTATAGTACCATTCATCTCATGCTCATACACCTTCAGATTGTTGTAAAGGTCATCAAAGTCCATAGTATCTAGCCCTGATTGTCCTCTGATCATAGTAGCAACTACATGCCATGCTGATGGCAAACTCCTTAGAAACTTTAAATTAGCATCTTCAACTGATGCCTCAGCATCATATAGTTCTAGCATACTCAAAAGATGTTGAAATCTTTCATAAGCAGAATCAAGACCTTCTCTTTCACCAACAGTGAAAGTTTCAAATTGTTGCTTCAGCAAATTCCTATGCATCTTCTTGGAAGCATCATTACCTCCAAACTTCTTCTTTATTGCAGCCCATAGTTGTTTGGCATCTTTGGCATCATGAAACTTTAATAGGTGACCATCAGGAATAGCAGAAAGCAGTATGTTGAGGGCTTTGTCTTGATTTCTTTTGGTAGCAGCAGGTACATTAATTTTAGGTGGTGTTGGTTGTCCAGGTACCTCTACTGGTTCATCAATTTGCATGTTACCATTGACAATCACACCCCACAAAGCATGGTCTGTGATGGCAATGTACTGCCTCATCTTCATGGCCCATAGGGTGTATTCTCCCTTCTTAACATTAGGGATTCTAACAGCAGTGATTGAGGGAGCAGGTGCAGCATCTGTCGACATCTTGTAGGGTTTGTAGTGAGATAGGTTTAAAGGTTTTAAAGTTTTGTCTTCTTAATCAGAGTTTCCAACACAAGCTCTGATACCACTTGTTGGATCGATATACTCTGATCAAACTACTTTGTAGCTTGTAAGGGTTTAACAATATTGAGTAAACTCAACACTATTAATATTGAAACACTGTTTGACCTTGTAAAGTATGCGGAATCTACTAACACAAAGCTTAAGAAGAACTTTTATATTAACCAAACTTTGAACCTGCTTTGTTACACAGATTCACTAACAATCCCTAACTATTTAACTTGATCGACTTCTAACTTATAAAACTTATAAAACTTCTATCGACCAATACCTCTTAAGGCTCTTTATATAGATAACCTTAAGTCGGTTTACAACATCTATTCTTGAACGACAAGTAATTATCCCTAACTAATTCTAGAATAATCATCTAATATTACACATTAATCCTTATCTAATATTGCATATCAGTCCTTGTTTACTTCGAAGTACTTTTAAGCATTCTTCATATCAGCAGTACTTTGACTTTATTCTTCAGCAGTACTTTGACTTTATTCTTCATGCAGCAGTACTTTGACATCCAGAAGCACTTTGATATTTCATATCCCAACACATATTAACGTGTGAAGTAGCGTGAAGACTTTATAAATTCAACATACATTATCAATATTCACATGTTCAACGTTTATCATTTCATTTACCTGATCACCAATCAGTTTTATATGAAAGCGGTGATGTCATCAACGATATTCTATCAAATCCTTCTATTGGAAATTCATAATTCTTAAAATGGATGGAAAGAAATGTATATGATAAGGAAGCAAGAGAATTAACCTATGTAGAGTTTCCTAAAAAGTACGTTTGAAATCAAAGAGACACAAAGGAAATAATGTATCGCAATAGGAAGAATTAATTATGTTCCTAGAGTATTAGGTGAAGTATTCTGACTTAGAGTACTACTTTAACAAAGTATGGAATTAATTATGTTCCTAGAGTATTAGGTGAAGTATTCTGACTTAGAGTACCACTTTAACAAAGTATGAGCCATGAGGAGCTAGATCTTATAATGAAATGAAAACGTACAATGACATACTATATGATACATTCCAAAATGTTATGCAATGGACTTAGTCGACGACGATAAGAAATACATTGAATCGTTAAAAGAAACTCACAGGATTGGTACCACAAATAGTTGGTACTACATGTAGCTGCAGATTATTGTTTGTAAAGCTCATTACACAAAATAATTAAATAAATAAATAAAATATGGAAATCTTACATTTGGGAAAAACTTGTGATATAAACAAGCAGAAGTAGGACTATACTTACGGATGCCTGTTGTATAGGAAAATTAAATGTGGCAATATCAAAAGTTACAACGAAAAAGGGGTTGAAGGTTATTATTATATGTTAACATGTATTTCTTACTAAACGACGATACAATAATAATATTACAACTTAACACTTATCGAACATGTGAAAACACCCTAAGCAAATATATATGGGCAAATGACATTTAAATACATTCAAGTTGACACTTTTTGTTGTTGTACTTCTTATTAAAGGGTTGAAGGTTATTATTATATGTTAACATGTACTTCTTACTAAACGACGATACAATAATAATATTACAACTTAACACTTATCGAACATGTGAAAACACCCTAAGCAAAAATATATGGGCAAATGACATTTAAATACATTCAAGTTGACACTTTTTGTTGTTGTGTGTAGCCAACTTTTTTTTTTTTGCTATTGTAACACAAACCTTTTGAATTTCGTCTATTGTGTGTATTTTGTGACCATTTTACCCTTACTTTTTTCAAAATTTGAGGGGTAAAATGGTCATTTTACATGAAAAAACGATCACAAAATACACACAATAGACGAAATTCAAAAGGTTTGTGTTACAACAGCAAAAAAAAATAAAAAAAATAAAAAATAAATAAAATAAAAAAAGTTGGCTACACACAACAACAAAAAGTGTCAACTTGAATGTATTTAAATGTCATTTGCCCAAAATATATCCCAAAACCCCGTGCGAGAATGAGGATCTAAAACTAGCTAGTAACTAATACTCCCTCCGTCCCATTTTAATTGTCCGCGGGCCCGAATTTGACCGTAAATATTTTTGTTTGTATTATATAACACTTGATGAAATTTATATCATTGAAAAGTTCGTTTAACGAACTTTTCAATGATATAAATTTCATCAAGTGTTATATAATACAAACAAAAATATTTACGGTCAAATTCGGGCCCGCGGACAATTAAAATGGGACGGAGGGAGTAGTAGTAATGGTAATTTTTTCACCTTGAGTACCAAAACATCTTCGAAATCGTTTTCGGTGCACGAGTGCTAAGATATAATTTATTTTATTTTATTTATTTATTTAAACAATAATATCATTTGTTGATAGTCCTCTTCTCGGTGTATTGTGTTTGCTGTTTAAGATATCTGTAATTCTGTATTGCTTATAAAAGTTTTGAAAGTTAATAAACTCGAAAATGTGAAAACCCAATATATTGCTTTTAGAAACTTTTTAAAGCAACCACAAAAGCACTTAGGCCATTTATACGTAGTGCATCTCATCTATGATCTATCCTAAACCAGGTCGATCACGCCAAGAAGTTACATACAGATCATAGCAAGGATATTAAATATAAGTACAAATAGATATACCGTATACGCTTCTTTCATTTATAGCGTATTGATAACCGACCACTATTATGAAGAAAAATATACTCCCTATATGTCATCATAAGTTTTGCAATCAAGATGGATATGTCATCATAAAGGCCTAAAGGGGGTGGCAACGTGATCGGTATGAGATCGGCAAAGCTCGGCATCACATTGCCACTTCATCGGCATGACAAAATCGGCAACCGAATCAGGAATCCTCACCGATTCGGTATCATTTGAAGCATTCAATTTTTTCGAACGTTGAGGACATTTTCCAAAAAAAAAAAATCCTTTAAATACTCAAGGCATGGTTAGGCATGAAATGTGTTGTATTCAATCTATTGGCTAATTACAAGTTAGTTTGAGGTATTGTTAAGCAACATTACCACCCCCTAAGGATTAAAGAAACATACTACTGTTTCCAATTTACGTGGACGAAAAAAATAATAATAAAATAATAAAATAAAAAATACTAATTATTTAAGTATTCATCACTATTTAAAAACAATGAACTATCTGATTTAGTTCTTCATGAGTGTATAATTGCAACAACTAACACTAGAAGAAAATTGGTGTGAAATAAATAAATCTTTGAATAAAGTAAGTAGGTATATATCGATTTATACTGTTATACACAGGTAACGTAGCACAAATAATCGTAGATTACTAACATGTAGGTTATTCTACTAATGTGATATGAATTAAATTGTACAAAAAAAAAAGAAAAAAAAAACAGGGATAAAATGCAGTGAATACAATTAATATGTTAAAGGAGACGTACCTCGAGAAGTAGAAAATCAGTTTTATTCATCCCATTAAAAAGTATATTTATAGTTATAAGATGGAGTGTCCTCCAATATAAAAAGGGAGATGATTTGCACACTCTCCCAATTAATTGGGACACTCTAATTTAATGTGTTTGGACATTTATACCCTCACAGTTACCCTTACATTTTCACCCATGTGAGACTACAAATGTCTAAACACACTAAATTGGAGTGTCCCAATCAATTGAGAGAGTGTGCAAATCATCTCCCATATAAAAACTATTTAAGATAACCATCTAATAATATAAAAGATATCCACATCAATTCCATATTTATTCATAACAAATATCATTTTTTTTAACCATTCTTTAATAATAAAAGATTGCAAATGTCGTCTAAATTTAACTAATAAATAGTTTATGTTAATATGGCTTAACACATTTTAAAAGATACAATTATTTTATATCTCGATGATTCTATACTTACTTTTAGGGGCGGATGTACATGTAGTTCAGGGGTAGCGGTCGCTACCCCTGAACTTTTACTCGGTAGTGGAATTTTTGGCGATTTTTGGCCATTTTTGGCGATTTTTGGCCATTTTTTGGCGATTTCGCGACCCCTGAAACAAATTTTCGCTACCACTAAACAAATTTTCGTATTTCGCTACCCCTAAACTTGGCTCCTAGTTCCGCCCCTGCTTACTTTTTCATTAAAACGATATATGTTGTGTGTTGCCGCAAGCCCGCAATGTGTTAAAATTTTATACGTCTGAAAAAACTAAAAGCATAAACAAATGATATATGGATTTTTTTGATATAAGACTTATAACTATCGCAATGTGAAAAACGAAATATAAAAATCCGAAGTAACATGCGACCAATACAATCCTAGTTGAAGAGAAATATACATGCTTTTTATATGAGATACTTTTTGAAGTAAGGGGCCGTTTGGTTTGTTGGTAGGAATCACAATGGGTATTGGATTTGGTATGAATTGAAAGAAATAAAAATTGAATGATTGTATTAATGTTGTTTGTTTTGTAAAATGTAATTGGGAATTGGTTTTTATTTAATATTATTATATAATAAAGAGGGCCCACTTAAAAGATTTAAATTATATTTTAATAAAAAAATTTTGCTTGCGTCCAAAAAACAAATAGTTTTACATTGCTTTTGTACAAAAAATAAATAATATTATAATAGAAGTGGTGGTGTGTTACAAGAAGAAAGTCAAAAATATCAAGCTGAATGCATGTAAACCGGAGCACCCAGGTAGGATTCGTGGAATGAGGCTTGTATGGGTGTCAGTTACTGTTTTAAAATACATATACATAAACCAAACTGCATCTTTTAGCTATGATTCGATTCCTACAGTGTAATTCCCATAAACCAAACCGCACCTAAAATAAGATGTTGTATTTTACAGCAATGAAATCAACAACCATATCAGCATTAACCTTAGATACATTAGGCGTCGTCAACGACGTCGTAAGGCATGGTTAGTAAAATGTGGAAACGAACAATAAGTAGAAGCATTAGAGCACAAGGTGCAAAACTCGTTGGACAAGCTCGCCGTTCCTACGTGTACACTCGCCATGCTCGTCGTTGCACCGAGACCCCCTCGCCACGCCTCGCCATTTACAAGCTACTCGTCTGCACGACGAGATAAAATCTCTTACGTTTGTCAGTTTTTTTCCCTTACTTTTATTGATGTTTTATTGTTTTGTAAAGTGTGTGTAATATGTGTAGCTGTGTGTAATATGTGTGTGTGTGTGAATATGTGTGTGCAGGAAGGCAGCTAAAGAAGATGACATATGCATATTTTTATTTAGTAGGGTTGAAATTGGGTTGGAAATGGGTTGGAATTGGTGGGTTAGTATTTGTGATGTTTTTGTAATTTATTAGTTAAGTTTTTATTGTTATTTTTTTAAAACTTTACCTGTGGGGCCTAAATGAAGAGCCAAGGCTTGTTGTTGCACCTTGTGTTCTTAGCAGATTGTAAACAAGTGTCTGGTGGTATAGGTGCGGCCTTATTAACCAACAAGTTTGGAGTTTGAACCTGTTCGTTAACAATGCAGGGTCGTCTTATTGATTTGGGTGGCCCGGTGCATCACGACTGAGACCCCCATAAATCACCAAAAGTTTAACTATTATGAAAAATAAAAAGTTTTTGATATTACGCAAATTGTTCCAAGTATCTTACATCAACAAAGACACTAAAACTTCTAAACATTATATACTTAAATATATATAAAACTACAAATATTAATAGATGTATATTAAATTGGAGGCCCCCTACAATGAGGGGCCAAATGTGGTTGCACAACTTCCACATGCTAATCGTCTCCACTGTAGCAATGATAGTTGTTTTTTTTTTTTTTTTTTTTTTTTTTTTTTTTTTTTTTTTTGATACATAGTTAAGAAGCTCTAAGATGGATGGTAAATAGAACTAGTAGCAAATCAAATATTATACGGCATAATGGTAAACATTCATGTGTGTCAATCAACAGGACTTCAATTCTAGTTTGTTTCGTTTCTATTTTGTATTATGATACACTTCTTTTCAGGGGCGAAACTAGGATTTGAAGTTAAGGCCTAAGGGGCCAAAATTAACGTAAAAATTATAGCTATAAAAATATTACTCGAAAATGAATTTGTAGTACTTTTAAAACATGATTCAACTTAACACCGCAATAATTAGAAACTAAGCTAAATTAGAAAAGAATTATTTAACAAGTAAATTAATTTTGATGTCGTATACTTGCATTTGATTCATTAAGTTATTCGAAATTTCAATATGAATAAGGGGAGCTTGTTGCAAATATTATACAAACTAGCTTATGGACTATATAGCTAATGAATAAAGTAGGCTAATTAGGGATGATCCAACATTCACTGGTCACCCTACTAGATCCGCTCCTGATTCTTATAAAGAAAGGAATATACATTTTTTAAATGAATAACAAAATATATATCTTTACCACTTATAAATTATGTTATCTATTTTTTTCTTGAAACTTGAATCTTAAATTAATGTAGTATGCCTAATTACCTCTTAAACTTGACAACTTAAATTATATCTTTTGTTTATCAATTATAAACTTGACAAGTTTTCAAAAACACACACTATACTAATTTTGTAAAACATACGTTTTGCATCAAGGGTCGATCCAGAAATCACGATTTCGCAAGTATAATTATTTGCAGCTATACACTGTCGCTTTGCGCGACTATTTGTCTATTATTAGGAATGTTTAGTTTTTTTTACCGTCGTTGCTACGAACGGGTTGTAAACGGATTTAGAGTGTGCCTGGTTAGTAGTGGGGAAAGGGAAAGCAAAGGAATGTATGATGGTAGGTAATCAATCCCTTACCCTCTAATTTACTTTATAATGGTCCATTACCCATTAGTGGGTAATCATTATATTACCCCCTCCAACCAAGCACCTTTATTTTCCCATTCACCACCCCTTAACCCCCTCCCTTCCCCACAAGCACCCCCTTAGTTTTACTTTTTGCAATGATGTCAGTAACTTTTACATACGACGAGTGACTAAGTTTTAATTTGACACATTCAATATCAAATGTACTTATATACCACAACATATGGTTAAGTCTAGAAACAAAATGGATCGTTAAGAAACGAAATAGTCTGAGGGTGGCGAAAGCCTAATATGAGGTCAAGCGAAACATTTTTCTCTTCAGTACCAAAAGCAGACCAGGTTTTTACCAGGTCTGGCTGGGTCGAGGCACAAGGCTTCAATATTTTGAGGGGCACATTTTTCATAAAAGCCTCATCTATATACACATTCATATAATATGCCCATTTTTAACCCACTAAAAGGCCTTATATTAATTCAAACTCCATATTGGTTCACTATTTGTGCAAACAAACACGCATGCAATATGCCAATATCAACATCCAATATCAGTTTTTGACATATCGATCATTATCCAACATCGCATTTTATTCTAAGGTTTCTTCTTTATGTTGGTTGTTCCCAAGATCTGTTACTTGGGCTTTTTTTTTTTTTTTTTTTTTTTTTTTTTTTTTGTATCTTTTCAATTAGGTTTATCTATGATGTTATAATTAGTACCAGTCAAAATATCCAAATTTTGCAAATTGAAGGGGCCTATTTTTAGTTATGGCTGATGAGGCAAAAAATGAATCACTTTTAGGGGGTCATTTAAGCCCGGAATTGAATTTATTTGATCAAATATTGCCCTAAATCGTTCCTTTTGTAAGTTTAGGTACTTTGGGAGTGAATTCTGGAAAATGAAGCAATTCGGACATTTTTGGAGCATAAAAGTGAAGAAAACGGCAAAGACTTAATTTTCCATGCTGAGAACAGTACCTGACGGCGTCAAGAGGAAGATCCTGACGGCGTCAAGAGTAAAAACCATGACGACCGAGTGAAATCCTGACGGCGTCACAACAAGGGCGTCAAGGCAAATTTTGGTGACGGCCTGCATAAGGAGAATACATGATGGTGTCAGACCCAGATCTAGGCAGTCCGACAAACTATTTGGCGACGAGATGACGGCGTCAGACATTTGTTCTTGACGCCGTCACCCATCAAAATCTATATATAGTTTTCTATTTTTCATTCATAAAAGGAGGAACTTGTGTGGAGAAAACTAGGGCCGAACTTTGTAAACCCTAGGTCATATTTTACAGTGTTTTCAAGGGTTTTTCACCCCTTAAATCCTTTCATGTTCAATTGAGATAAGTCTTCTTTCAATTCAATCAATATGTCTATGTGTTGTTAGAATATATCTTATGCTTGTCTTGATTTCAACATGCTAGGCTAGATCTATCTTGTGTTTGCTTAGATGTAATGAAACCTAGATGTTAATTATGTGTTGATTACTTGTTTATGGTTGTATTGGATGAATGATTTCAATGTTATGCTTAAGAAAACTGGCAGATCTCCATTGTGTAACATGCTTGAACGTCTTAGGAAACATGAACCGATGTGTACTAGGTTTTATTGGTTGTATTTAATGCATGAGCAAATTCTAGTGATCCCATGTTAGGAGCTTCTTAGCCGGCTCGACATAGGCGTGAAGTAGGCGCTCATAGGATTGGGGAAGTAAGTACGCCACCCCATGAATGGTATTAAGGAATACAATCCGTCATCCATGCAACTATAACAAGTAATTAACATGTAAAAGATATCTAGGGAGTAGTGAAATCTAAGTAAACACAATTCTCCCACATATTGCTCACAGCTCTAGTTTAATATAGTTTATTTTCATTTTTAGTATTTTATTTTGATTGCATCTTTAGTATTGGGTTAGTTGACTAGCAACTAATTCCGCCAAACTCCTTCAAACCCGAGATTTTTACTTGCTTTCATAAAAATATAAAAATACAAAAAGAATCATCCCTCATCTCTAGACCTAGTCTTTAGGTTTTCTAATCCTAGCGACACTATTCTTAGCTGAACGATCAATCCCCCGGTACTTGTCATTATACTATAATACATCGATCAGGTACACTGCCTGGTGGGGGTTGTAAGCTTCTCGAGATCCCTCGAGAGGTAAAGCCTGGTGCAATCCCTACGCATCAATGGCATAGGGCATCTCAAATTCACATAACGTCCCTCAATAAAAGGTTCTTAGGGCCCGTTTGTTTGACGGTCTTGGAATAAAGGAATGAAATCATACCACAATTTAGTTGTTTGGTTGATTGTGGTCTCACTATTAGGTATCAAATATTTAAATGAAACCCTTAGATTGATGTAGTAGGCAAGATTGAGTGGTATCACTTGATATCACTCGTATATATATATATATATATATATATATATATATATATATATATATATATATATATATATATATATATATATATATATATATATATATATATATATATATATATATATATATATATATATATATATATATATATATATATATATTATTTTTCTCTTTCCCAATTTAATTCAAACCTATACTAAATCTAAATCCAAATTCAAATATAAATCATAATCCAAATCCCAAACCCACCTAAAAACCAAACGGGCCCTTAATGTCTTTCTTGCAGGCTTTGTTAGTTTGTAGTACTAAACTTGACTCATTCATTTTTCCTTCAATAGTTTTGATTGCCTTGTTGCAAATATCTAATCAACACACTTGCAGTATGATGTTTTTATTTCAAAGATAACGATGCATGATTTGATTACTTTAGTTTATGTTGGATGCTTATAAGACAAACACTACTCTGAATTCTACAACTTGATTTATAGTAAGTGATATCTAAATGAATAATAAAACATATAACACTAAGGCTATCTCCAATGGATTAAATTTTTATGGTCTAATACATCACTACATAAGCATTCAACTGTCAAATACAAAACCTTCACAACCCATTAAACTTTTAAAAGTTTAACATATGGTTTTGTCAGTAGATATTGGTGAGATAGAAGGGCCCACCTTTTATATTTAATTATTACAAAATTATACTTTTAGTTGGTTTTTCAGTAACAATAAAATATAAAAAAAAATCACCAGTATTTTGTGGGCATGAGGAAATGCTTAACGTAACCAATTCTGGACATTCAAATCTGATGGCACCATCCGGTCAAATGGAAAATGCTTGACAACCGATGGTTATACCTCTCGAAACTATATCATGATATTCGATTGTGATACAGTTGTACTTGAATCCACACAGTGGATTCTTTCTAGTGTTAGTGGCATCATGAATCCTAAATCAGGCCTTGTCATACCAGTTGAGACCTTCACTCAGGGAACCGTGCTGACGGTAGCTGAGGATAACAATTCTTCTAGGTAAGCTTGGAGTGCTGGAAACTATACTCAACCCACCATAAATTATATCTGTGGGTTTCGTGAAATGTGCTTGCAGGCCAACGGTGCCGGTGCCCTTGTTTGGCTAGCAGATTGTGTTATTGGCACCGAGCTCAGGCAACAGTGGGCACTCTATGGTGACAACACTATTCGGCCCTACAGTGACCCCACTCTCTGTGTGACATCAGATGGCCAAGATAGCTTGGATAAGATCATCCTCCTTGAATGCCAAGGCTGGAGAAATGAACGGTGGACTTTCATGGATGACGGCACCATCTTAAACCCTAATGGTCGGCTAGTTACGGATTTCCGGGAGAGAGATGTGTCTCTTGAAGAAATCATTCTATATCAGCCTACAGGGAATCCTAGCCAAAACTGGTTGGCATTCTAATGCATATGCATGGCTTCCATAGCATGCATCTAAGTGCGTATGTATGTCTACACAACACTTGAAGAATAAGACACATAGATGCAATCTAATGATGAATATCGATCTAAATAAGTGTGGGACTTTGTTTAGTTGCTTAACACTCCATGCGGCTAACTGTATCCTACAATTCTAGCTAGTATGGTTAGATTACTGTACGATAGTATCAAAGATATACTAAAAACCTCAAACAAACTTTTTTTATTAGTGCAAAGGTGAAATTATATTACTTTCCAACAACATATGTACATCATAACATCACATAGATTTGGACAGCTCCAAATCTGATACAAACACAGGACTCAACTGATATCTGTAACATGTATTAATACGGTGTGTTCGTAAAGAACTCTTATTTAACCTTTGAATTTCACAATGGTATTGGATGATGAGTTGTAACCTAATAAAACTACTATACAATGCCATGTCACCTCATTGTGGATGCCCTAAGTAGAGCACAAGTTTACAAAAGAGTGTAGCTTATAACACAAAGTAGAGCACAAAGTTACTTAAGAGTGTAGGTTTCCGCATTGAAACGCACGCCCTATCACAATCCTTGTTTGAAAAGCAACAAGCAACAAAATGAAACAACATTTGTGATTTCCTACGGTTGAAAAGGTTTATTTTTTTAACGATATCTTTATAAAATGAAATATGATCCAATAAGTTAACCTTTGTTAAGTCAAATATGTTAACTTTAAAATTAAAAATTTGTTAGATTATATGGTTACCATGAATCTAAGATAATTTCATTGATTAGGTTTATCTTTACTAAAAAGAAAATCCGACTGACATGTCTTAAAATCCGAAGATCTTTTCAGAAATCATCTAAAATTTTGTTTATGAATTTTCAGATTCAATTCATATATATTTTTCAATCATTTCGGATATCCGAAAATACCTAATATTTGTTTTTTAATGATATTAAATAAATTTCATACTTCTAAAACAAATAAATTATTTAATTTTTAGACATTTTTCAGTCAAATATATTTCAAACATCTCGATTTCCAAAATTTTATAGATGAGTCAACTATTTGACATTAATAGCCTTACTGGTCGATATATTTTCTTTGGAATTTTCATCTCCTCAAAAACTATATGTCTGATAACAAGTGAGAGAACTTAACATAAAACAAAGTGAGGATATCATAATCACAACTACTCGCAGCTAACAAGCTGCATGATTTTCTTAATATATATCCTTGGTGTCTTACATTGAGTATACATGCTTAGTGAAGTCGGTGCACGTTGTTGCAAGTCATAGTCTTACACTTACCGAACGAAGACCATAAGCCAATTCTTGCGGTTCAAAACTATTATGTTACTAAAAATATGTATATATATAATCTAAATGACCACTTCTATTTCAATGATGATACAAATATGTGTCAGTGATGATAAAAATATAAAACACCATATTTGACAGTGTTAACCCAAACCAGACAACAACAAACAACCAAGATAAATCAGACCTGCGCCTAGTGCGCAAATGCGCAAAAAGCTTTACAGTTTTTATCACATTTTTAAACGACGTTTTACCTTTTAATGCAAGTTTGTAAATGACATATAAGGTCATTGCTATAATCATTTCGTATTTTGGACATAATTTTTTTCTTCAAATATCAAGTCATGGTTTTTTTTAACTAAACTCCACGAGAACATTTTTTTAAAACCATTTAAGTTTTCGACAAATGTGTTAAGGTGTTTTAATTAAGTGCAAAGTAAATGACCTGGTTTTATGGTTAGGTGAAGTAAACCACAAGTGGGTAGTGGTAAATCATCGAAATATGACATTGATATAAGACCGGGTGTAACAATGACCAACATCATTCCTTTCAATTGAGCGCGACATTAGTTTTTCACTTAATCGCCAACAATGTGTAATAAGATCACCAACTTCATCAAATAAAAACACATCACTTAAACACAAATATACCCTATAATACACTAAAAAAACTCGGTCATCTGCAAGACCGAGCTGTGCACAAGATGGGTCAAGTTGTTTGGGTTGTGGTGTTATAAGGAATACCGAGTTGTTAGGTGCCAACATGGCACAAGACGCTTCATATTACAGAGAGTCGAAACAACCCTCTTATTTGCATAAACAAATCTATTTTGAGTTAGCCTCTTTAATTCTTTGCTACACTAAATAACTACTATCCACATTGATGTACAAGTTACTAGTATATGGAGAAAAATAATTTGCATTCATAAAAATACATAAAACTTTACTTAACCCTGAAACTAAGCAAAATGATTACCTAATTCTCAATTAGGTAAGCCAAACACGCCAAACACTTGTTGATCGTAAAATGTGTCATAGATTTCAATTACAATTTCCATAATCATAAAACGGTTAAGGGTGCTTTTGGTTTGCTACTTGAAATCGGTAAAAGTATACTTTTGATTGGAACGTGATACGATGTTGTGTATATGAATATCAGTTTTTTGGCTTGGTTTCTTTTTGAAAATATGGCTATCACTTATTAAGAGGTTTCATTATTAAAAAATAAAAAATAAAAAAATAATAAAATAAAATAAAAATCCTGAAATAGACCGGTTGCCTTTCGAGACTCTTTTTGCGGGTGAGCCGAAACTAGACCGTGGGCAACTGCCACGTTGGGCAACTCAACCCAGTAAGTGGCAACTGTGACTTTTCTAATTACGAGGTGCTGAGTCATAGGACAACTGATGTACTTTTTGGGCAATTGCTATAAGTTACTCAATTTTTGTACAATCATGTCGAACACATAGCGACACATGGTTGGGTAGTGCAAGTTGCCAAGGCAACCGGTCTAGAAAAAGCACGCCTAAAAAAACGGTCTCAAAAGTGATGTGTCGAAAGGCAACTGATCTACTTCTGGAATTTTCCCCAAAAAATTATAAAAAATTCATTGAATTCAAGTTAAACATATAAACTAGAAGAATGTAGGCAACTTAAAAAAGAGATATGGAGAGATATCAAGAACAATCACATAATATATGGCCTATCACTTTAATGAAACCAAACTTCTCCCACGACTATAATTCTATGAGCTTCGTTCTCTAATATTCATCAAACACATATCAACTTAACAATAACATTGTATATGATTCATAACTTGACTCTGATACCCCCAATACCAAAATCACCCTAGATACTTTAGCTTATTGAATCTTGTTCCCACAAATATGTAATATAGTTGAGGACCTTGGTGCATGACTCTATCTCGTTGTTCAAACATCCAATATACTCACTCAAATATACTATCACAAGACCACTACTAGTCATATCCGAATGAGTTGTGATATTTAGACCTAACAATGAGACCTACTAATAGACCTACACCATTAATTTTTTGACAAGTGTCATGCACATTTTCTCTTTCATCATTTCCTACAAATTACTTTTTCAAATGCACCAATCATATTTTTAGGTTTAATTTTAGGTCTAGGTTTTAGGCATACAAATCATGTATAAGTTTGTAAGATTTCCAAACAAATTATGACAAATTTAATGTATATTTATAAGATAAGTTTAACTGCGGTAAAGACGAAACGAGAATTTTATTGTATATTCATAAGATGAGTTTAACTGCGTTAGAGACGAAGTTCTCAAAAACAATCTTAACTTTTAATCCTTTAGTGTTCAACTAGTTGGGCCATCCGCAACAATCTAAAAATCAAAACAGTGGTTGTTATTTGCATTGCTTCGTGATTTTGATGTGTGGTCTATTTAATTACAATGTTGGCTTTGGCAAAACAAACTAAGGGCCCGTTTGGTACCTTACTTTGGGTTGAGTTTGCATTTGAAAAGACGTTAATATTTTGTTTGGTTGCAATCTCAGTGTTTAAAAATGAGACTCAACCCTAAGAAGAAGGGGATACACAAATCTCCTTATATTAGCCTACTTTTGTCTGACACATGCACTAACATACTTTATTTTTTTTATTTGTTATTTTTTTTATTGTTGTTTCTCTTACATTTGTTTTTTTTCTATTAGTTTATGTCCACAAAATTATTTAGGGCACAAAATTATTTTGAGTGTTCCTGGTTAGTAGTGGGGAAAGGGAAAAGGAAATGGAAATGAAATATAAAGGAATGAGTGATGGTGGGTAATCAATCCCTTACCCCTCAGTTTACTCTATAATGGTGCATTACCCATTAGTAGGTAATCATTATATTACCCCTCCAACCAAGCACATTTACTCAATCTATTTCCTATTCCTCACCCCCTTAACCACCACCACCACCTCCACCACCCCCCCCCCCCCCACCAAGCACCCCCTTAGTAGTGGGTCCTTCTACTATGTTAATATTCTAACAAAGTTTTATTATAAATAAATTATATCAATTATTTATATTTTTTCTCTCCTACATTAAATCCAAATCTAAATCTAAATTTAAATTCAAATCCTAAAACCGTCTACAAACCAAATAGGCCCTAAAAAGACAATATTACCTTTTGACAATTAATTAATATTTTTATTTAGTTTTGTAAATAAAATTGTGATTAAGGGTTGTGGACTTGTGGTACACTAAAACAATTTTGGATAATAAACAAATCAAAAAAGAAAAATGAACAATGAAACGAAGAACGGTAAAGTAATCTCATCTATACTATCTATAGAAAAACCGCTATTCTTAATAGTGACAAGTGAAAACTTAATTTATTTAAGGAAACAAATTAATACACAAATGGAAACTTAATTATGTGTCTATTAATGGAAACTATTCAATCTTTATAATCTCGAAAAGTATTTGATCATATAATGTACATGACTGAAAACTTATGCCGCTATAAAATACCGTTGATATACATTGGTACTCGTCTAGTCTATCTATATACATCAACTTTACGTACTATTCATTAAATTTTCACTACAAACTTATACTTATACCATTATTTTGTGTCACGATACATCTTCTCTTATATACTAAAAACTTAGGTTGTCTTATAAATGCAAAGTGCCCTTAAGAAATGTTTCATGAATTGATTTTGCCAAATATACTCTTCAAATGTGATTTCAACAAATGTACATCTTCTATACTATCTAAAGATTGGAGTGCTTAATTTAATGCTCAAGAGGCATTGTGCACAAAAGTTTATACGGTACAATATATTTTGCAAGAGAAATCGTGCACAAAAGTTTGTACGGTACAACATGTTTCAAGCATCTCTAAACCTCAAAGAATACAAACCAAAAATGTCATGAATGCATAAATTAAACACACCAATTAGTGGTTAGTCTTTTTACCTTCCCGTTCATGAGTTACAAATATTTTATCAACTATATAATGTGTCAAAAATCACACACACCAAACCACAACTTCCTCCACACCGCGTGCACATTGGGCTACAACTTATAATGGTGGTAAAGTAAGCATCATATCGTCTTACTTATTAATCATATTGATTTATATTATTTTATGTAAATTTCACGTGTGTTTTGTGTGTGTAACAATGTAGGACATAAAGATGGTGCTTAGGAGGTTTGGTAGTAACATCATCTTCTCTAATGGTTTAAGAGATCCTACACATCGTTGTCTTATCAATTAAGTGGAACATGCATGAACATTTTTACTTTGATAAAAAATGCAATATATTGATTAACTGTATTTAAGTTACTAACGATCAACTATATCTAATTGTTTTTTGTAGCACATCAAGAAGTATTAAAGAAAGAGATCGAGAAGTTACAAAAATTGTATCAATATGCAAAAGGCTAATGAAAAACAACGACAAAGAAAACAACAACACCAACAACAACAACAACAACAGCAACAACAACAACAACAAAAACGTCACGGCCACCGGTGGGATGAATACTTAGCATTCATATTAATAGTATTGATGAGGCGAAAAATGAACCGTTTTTAGGGGGTCATTTAAGCCGAAATTGGAATTTATTTGATCAAATATTGCCCTAAATCGTTCCTTTTGTGATTTTAGGTACTTTGGGAGTGAATTCTGAAAAATGAAGCATTTTGGACGTTTTTGGAGCATAAAAGTGAAGAAAACGGCAAAGTATTGATTTTCCTTGCTGGAAACAGTACCTGACGGCGTCAAGAAGAATTTTATGACGGCGTCAGGAGCAAAATGGATGACGACCCAGAGAAAACGTGACGGCGTCAGAAGTAGGGCGTCAAGAGTTAATTTGGTGACGGCCTGGAGCAAGATTACACATGACGGCGTCAGATCCAGATCTAGGCAGTTCGAGAACTTTATTGGCGGCGAGATGACGGCGTCAGAATTTTACTCTTGACGCCATCACCTCACAAAATCTATATATACTTTTCTATTTTTCATTCATTAAAAGAGGAACTTGTGTGGAGAATTCTAGGGCCGAACTTAATAAACCCTAGGTCGTTTGTAACAGTATTTTCAAGGGTTTTCACCCCTTGAAACCCTTCATGTTCAATTGAGATAAGTTTTCTTTCAATTCATTCAATATGTCTATGTGTTGTTTGAATGTATCTTATGCTTGTCTTGATTTTAACATGCTAGGCTAGATCTTTTGTGTGTTTGCTTAGATGTAATGAAACCTAGATGTTGATTATAGGTTGGTTGCTTGTTTATAGTTGTAATGGATGAATGATTTCAATGTTAGGCTTAAGAAAACTGGTAGATCTCCATTGTGTAACTTGCTTGAACGTCTTAAGAAACATGAACCGATGTGTACTAGGTTTTTATGGTTGTATTTAATGCATGAGCGAATTCTAGTGATCCCATGTTAGGAGTTTCTTAGCCGGCTCGACATAGGAGTGAAGTAGGAGCTTATAGAATTGGGGAAGTAAGTACGCCACCCCATGATTGGTATTAAGGAATATAACCCGTTATCCACGCAACTGTAACAAGTAATTAACCTATAAAAGATATCTAGGGAGTAGTGAAATCTAAGTAAACACAATTCTCCCATATATTGCTCACACCACTAGTTTAATTTAGTTTATTTACATTTTTGTTATTTTATTTTGATTGCATCTTAGTTATTGGGTTAGTTGACTAGCAACTAATTCCGCCCATTCTTCCAAAACCCGAGATTTTACTTGCTTTCATAAAAACATAAAAATACAAAAAGAATCATCCCTCACCTCTAGACCTAGTTTTTAGGCTTTCTAATCCTAGCGACACTATTCCTGAGTTGAACGATCAATCCTCCGGTACTTGTCACTATACTATACTACAACGATCAGGTACACTGCCTGGTGGGGGTTGTAAGCTTCTCGAGATCCCTCGAGAGGTAAAGCCTGATGCAATTCCCATGCATCAAGTATGTTACAAATTAAAAACATGCAATATTTTACTTCATGTAATACCGATGAACAAGCTAATACTATTGATTCGTTAGCAAGTAAGTTTATTGAAAATAATGTGACGAGCATTCAATTTTTAGGCAATAATTATTACTACACTTTGTTGGTGCATTTTAATATTTTTGCTCTTAATGTAGTGTTTTGTCTTGCGGTGTGTTAATGTCACTTTCTTAATTAAACGTCTTGGAATATTGTGTGACTTTGATATTTGATATGATTGTGAAAATTATGTCGATGTTACATATTGAAAATGGTAGTATATAATAAAAATATCTTCACACTATCATCTTAACAATGAGAATCTTTTAAATCGAAGAAGTTTATAAAGGAGAAGAAAATTGTATTTCAAATGTTATCCTACACCTATCACGAAGTAAGCATTATTCATTTGAGTTTGAGATCATGTGATTCATGTCGTTATAATGTAAATACTTAGAGTGAATTACTAATGAATGCTCCAAATTCGATATTATAGTTTATGGAAAAGTGTTGTAATAATGCATTAATTAAAAAAATAATTTATGTAACTTACTCATATTAAAATATTACATATGAAAAGCCTCATTTAAATATAACATTTTGCAAAAAACCTCTTCACATTAAAGAAAGAGATGGAGAAGTCACGAAAATTGTATCAAGAACAAAACATGTAAAATGCCAATGAACAACAACGACAAAGACAACAACAATAAGAACAACAACAAGAACAACGCCACGGCTACCGGTGCCAATATAGATGAATACTTAGCATTCATATTAATAGTACGTTACAAATTAAACATGTAATATTTTGCTGTACGAATTATAATTTATTATACGAATTATAATTTATACTCTTGAATATACTAATTACTTTGATGTTTTATGTTTTTATAGTTTTGTTAAAAAGGAAATTTGTTTTATAGTTCTCTTTTAATAATATAATTTATTTGAACAATGAAGTCCGTCTTTCACAAAAAATGAGAGTTTCAAACATGAACCGAAAATTAGTCCCAAACATTACAAAAAAAAAAAACAATTAGATTCAACATGTGTGCATCGCATGGGTCCTGAGGGAATCCAAACATGTGTGCATTGCACGTGGATGAATATAAAGGGTCTCCAACATTAATGTCATCGCTTCATATTTAAAATAATTTATGTAACTTATACATATTAAAAAATTACATGTGAAGAGACTCTTTTCAATGTAACTTCTTAAAAAAATCTCTTCACATATACTCTTTTAATGTCAATAAACTATTTTAAATGTGTGTAATGCCTAGAAATGTGATACCATCACAACTTAGATATATAATGACGAAAATAAGTGCCAAAGATTACGCTATAAAAACTTATATACAGCCTATGTGCAACTCAATAAAGTATTTTAAATACGTATAAAGCTTAGCAAATGTATGACACCATGAAAACTAAAATATAAATGACGAAAATAAATGCCGAATATTACGATATAAAAACTTCTATACAGCCCATGTGCATCGCACGTATTTTAAATTTATGAAAACTTCTATGCAGCCCATGTGCATCGCACGGGAATTGTTGACTATCATAAGAAATAGTTATAACTTAGCCCGTTGTATTAATATTAGTTAGTTTCAATAAAAAACGATAGAGTCAATACCAAAATAAATATAAAAAAATATTACATAAAAAATACATCTTAAAAGATTACATGTCAATAAACTATTTTAAATACGTATCATGCTTACAATGTATGCTACCATGACAACTTATATATATGACAAAAATAAATGACGGATATTAGACTTTGAAAACTTCTATACAACCCATGTGTATCGCACGGGCTTTCATGACTATTCATATCTGCAAATGTATTCAAATAATGAAATGGCATGATCACGCAATGAATACCTGACGAAAATTAGTGTTGAACATTACGTTATGAACACTTAGATACAGCCCGTGTGCAACGCACGGATCTAGTTGCCTAGTATCATCCAACAATTATGATGTACACTTTAATAAAATAAAGTCTATACTACAAATTATGAATGGGCCGAATGTTTGGGCTAACTATATGAGCAAAGAAAACCGGCGAAAAACCCAACCCAAAGAAAAGATCCTTCTAGAACTAGAGAAGTAGGCCAGTATTTTCGAGACGAATCTACTCGTCAAACATACATTATTCTAAAAAAAATAAAAATTCCACAATTTATAAACCCTTCTCTCTTTATAAAGCCCCCACACCTGTTTACTTTACAATTCCACTTCACGAATTTTCTTTCACCTATATTTTCGGAACATACTAGAACCCCCCACCCGCCGTTAACTCACGCCGTCAGGTAATTCTTCATCTCTTACAATTTATCAGATCCGATTTAATTATAATTATCTTTTAATGTTAAGGTTTTTTATTGTTTATTTGATTGTGATTGGTTACTTTATAAAGTGAATGTTTTGTTATATAATGCATAAATAAATGGTTTAGATTTACTATTAGGTTTAGGGTTTTAGAGATAATTGTTACAATGTGTTTGTCATATGATTTATTGAGTTTTTAAAGTGTTTGGAATTATATCGTTGATTATTTTAATGTGTTTGATGTTTAGAGTGTGTTTTGTTTAACTTTTTAGAACATGTTAATCTATTGTCATGATTTAGGGAGTGTTTGGGTTAGATTAATTAATCGGCTTTTTGGCTTTGTTTAAGATTGGAAAAGCCAATAAGCTTATTCTTATGGCTTATTATTTTATGACCTTAGTCATAATATTTGATCTTATTGGCTATTCCAATTTTAAATTAGCCAATAAACCCATTAAATAAGATACTCCAAACACCACCTTATTATTTGATTAATAATAAAAAAAAGTCATAGATATAAAAAAGTTGAGGGTATGTTTGTAAATCTTGACAATAGTTAGGGAGTATTTTTTTGCACTTTTTCCATTTTTGCCGAAACAACTCCGTTTTGTCAGTCTTGTCGTTTTGTATTTTTTTTTCGGTTTTTCACGCAAAATTACATTAGCATATAGTTTGTCTTGTGTTATCTGTACGTTGTAATTGTGGAGCTATTGTTAACATTATAATGTTAACAATACATCACTTTTGTTGATTGTTACCGTAAAATAGTTGCATGCTGTTTATATAGATATTGTATATAGATGATAATGAGTTGATTATCTGTCCTAATAACATGAATGTGACCTCAACTTTTCGTTTTTTGTTAGGTTGATTTTTAAGTGAATTAACTAGTAGCAAGGATGAGCGTGGTTGGATTTGATCTTGGAAACGAGAGTTGTGTTGTGGCGGTTGCCAGACAACGTGGTATTGATGTCGTTCTTAATGACGAGTCAAAGCGTGAGACTCCTGCTCTTGTCTGTTTTGGGGATAAACAGCGGTTTCTCGGAACAGCTGGTGCTGCAACTATAATGTCGAACCCAAAGAATGCTATCTCTCAAATTAAGCGGTTGATTGGTCGTCCCTTTTCTGATCCTGAGTTGCAACAGGATTTAAAGTCGTTGCCTTTTTCTGTTACTGAGGGACCGGATGGTTATCCGTTGATCCATGTGCAGTATCTTGGTGAAAAGAAGGCTTTTACTCCTACTCAGGTTATGGGGATGGTCTTTTCAAACATGAAGACAATAGCCGAGAAGAATTTGAATACCGCAGTTGTGGATTGTTGCATTGGGATTCCGATCTATTTCACTGACCTTCAAAGAAGGGCTGTGTTGCATGCGGCTACTATTGCTGGGTTGCATCCTCTTAGGTTGATGCATGAAACAACCGCGACTGCTTTGGCTTATGGTATTTACAAGACTGATTTACCTGAGAACGAGCAGCTGAATGTGGCGTTTGTTGACATTGGGCATGCTAGTATGCAGGTCTGCATTGCAGGCTTTAAGAAAGGCCAGTTGAAGGTGTTGTCTCATTCGTTTGACCGCTGTTTGGGAGGAAGGGATTTCGATGAGGTTTTGTTCCAACACTTCGTCGAAAAATTTAAGGCGGATTACAAAATCGATGTGTTGCAGAATGCAAGGGCTTGCCTCAGGCTTCGCGCCGCATGCGAAAAGCTGAAGAAGGTGCTCAGTGCAAATCCAGAGGCACCAATGAACATCGAATGTTTGATGGAGGACAAGGACGTTAGAGGTTTTATCAAGAGAGATGAGTTTGAACAAATTAGTGCCCCGATATTGGAACGTGTTAAGAAACCCTTGGAGAAGGCTCTTGCAGAGGCTCAACTCACAGTTGGTGATATTTATGCTGTCGAGGTTGTTGGTTCAGGTTCTAGGGTGCCAGCTGTCATCAAGATTTTGACAGAATTCTTTGGAAAGGAGCCAAGGCGAACAATGAACGCAAGTGAATGTGTTTCCAAGGGCTGCGCTTTGGAATGTGCTATTCTTAGTCCTACATTTAAAGTTAGAGATTTCCAGGTATGGCTCACGATTCATGGTTTTGTCTATATGTTTTGCTGTTTATATTATATTAAGGGTCTAATCCGATTTACTATTTTCATAGGTCCAAGAGAGCTTTCCTTTCTCAATCGCCTTGACATGGAAGGGTACGGCCCTAGATTCACAAAACGGGACTGTGGAGAATCAACAAAGTATTGTCTTCCCCAAGGGAAATCCAATCCCCAGTGTGAAAGCTCTTACTTTCTACAAGTCTAGCACATTTTCAGTAGACCTCCAATACGCGGATGTCAGTGAATTGCATGCGCCTGCAACTATTAGTACTTACACGGTAAAGTTACTTTTTGTAAGATCTTTATTTTTGTCAATTGCTATAAAGTTTCTATGCTCTAACTTTTATCTTGGCAATAATGTACAGATTGGTCCCTTCCAAGCAACAAATGACGAGCGTGCTAAGGTCAAGGTGAAAGCCCGTTTGAATTTGCATGGAATTGTCTCTGTGGACTCTGCACAGGTGAGTTACAGAGTTTTTGGTTGAATTAAAATTTAAATATTTGGTTTGTTGGTCTTTGGTGCCTGAATCATATTATAATTTTTTCGTTTCCTTCTGTATTTTCAGCTAATTGAAGAAGAGGAAGTTGAAGTTCCTGTGACCAAGGAACCATCGAAAGAGGCAACGAAGATGGATACTGACAATGCTTCAGCTGATGTGCCATCGACGAATGAGACTGATGTTAATATGGAAGATGCCCCTGTGACTGATAATGGTGCTGCGGATACAGGAGATAATGTTAAGATGGAGACTGATACCAAGGTTAGTTGAACATGTGCTTTACTACTGCGTATATAGAAAGTCTTAGGCTCTATGATGGTAACACTGATGTTGATTGATCTTGTGTCAGTCTGATAAATGCATATGAACTGGGCGTGTTATGGTAGGGAACACATTAGTTTTGAATTTGGTGTGTTATGGTAGAAACAATTAGTTGGTGTAAGGATTTCGTATGCTGTTTTATAGGCGTTCCAAGAATTACCAAGAGTCAGGATGAAATAAAATAACCTGAACTGCATACCCTAACTTGTTAATAATTAAAGAAGGACGAGTAGAACAACAAGAGAAAATAGTTGATGTAGCTCTCTTTGGTGCTTAAGCATTGAAAGTCTGATCTATTCTCCTATTCTCTTGCTATTGAGAGCTGACACTGCCAAGTGAACCTTTAAATTGAATCAACCTGATCACAAGATCACTGAATCAAATTAAACACAGGGACTTGGTTTTGAGGAAATATACTTTGGGCCTTCTTATTGTGAATGTTGAATGATAGTAATTCTGTTATTTACCGTGCTTTGCAGGTGGAAGCTCAAAAGAAGAAGGTCAAGAAATCCAACATACCTGTTTCAGAGGTGGTTTATGGGGCAATGCTACCTGCAGATGTGCAGCAAGCAGTGGAAAAGGAGTTTGAGATGGCGCTGCAGGATCGTGTTATGGAAGAAACCAAGGACAAAAAGAATGCTGTGGAAGCCTATGTCTATGACATGAGGAACAAGGTATAATTCTAATTTACTTGCTTTGTTGCTTCATAAATATCATGATATACTCATCATTCTGACTCGCATCTCTCTTGTTTTCCAGCTGCATGATAAACTGTTCGAGTTTGTTACGGATTCTGATAGGGAGCAGTTAATCGCTAAGCTTCAAGAAACAGAGGATTGGTTGTATGAAGATGGGGAAGATGAAACCAAAGGTGTATACGTCGCAAAGCTAGATGAGCTCAAGAAGGTTTGTTTTCTAAACTTAAAATCTTTTTCTTATCATATCTAAGGTGCACATCTGACATTGATGAAACAATTGCAGCAAGGTGATCCTATTGAACAACGGTACAAGGAGCACTCTGAAAGAGATTCAGTTGTTGGGCAACTAGTTGCACGTGTTAATTGGTTTAGACAAGCTGCAGCATCTAATGATCCCAAGTACGACCACATTGATTTGAGTGATAAACAGAAGGTAATTATTCCAGTATCCATATTTCTTGTATGATAGTATGCACTAAGATCATGTTACTTATTCTCACTTGTCTGCTGCCCCCTTTCAGGTCTTGAACGAGTGTTCAGAAGCCGAAAATTGGTTGAGAGAGGCACAGCAGCTTCAAGACACACTTCCAAAACATGCTGAACCAGTTTTCCTATCAGCTGATATAAGAAAGAAGGAAGAGGCGATCGACAGGTATTTTTTAAACTTCGGGCATATCATTGGTTAATTATTTTTAGGAGGAGAATAATATCTGAAAAGTATTTTTGCGTTGATGTGTACAGGGTCTGCAGACCTATTATGATGAAACCAAAGCCTGCCCCACCAAAGCCAGCTGCTCCCGAGAAACCGACCTCACCTGCACCCGCACCTGCACCTGAACCTGCCCAGGAAGGTGAGCAGCAGCATCCCGCAGAAAATGGCATGAGCCCAAACCCAAAGACTGACCATGATGAGAATGTTGACGCACCAGAAGCTATGGAAACGGATAAGCCTGAAGATGCTGCATAAGGCTGATGATTTTATTTTTGTTCTTTTTTTCCTCTGTTGATTGCTGGTTGTGTCTTTGGAGGACGGGGTACTTGTTTTTCTTTGTAAAATGGTTTATATAGATTTTGGTGGGTATTAGGGTGGCCTTTGTTGTCCTCTGGTCTATTTTGTTAGATACCATCAATCTTAATTAAAATTATTATTTGCTGAAGTTCCTTTCTGTTATTTAGGTCTATGTAATTGACAGTGTGATTATCGCTGGCAACTTTTAAGCAAAATTGAATGCATATGTTTGTGTTTCACGCTGAGGTTCTTATACATTTATGTTACTGCAAGATGGTTGCTGCAAAGTGCCATAACGCCAAAACTTGTTGAGCTGTTCTTTTTATATGTATATGATTTTATCGCCTGTTGTGGTTATTTTGCAGCTCCAAATTTTCTTGGTTCAACTCTTGTTGCTGCCAAAATTGGAATGCAGAAAGGAACCTTAATGCTTCTACTGTGGCTCTTTTATATAGCCAGGTGCATGTTTTGAAATTCTATCGTAGTTATGTCGTTGCCAAGGCTGTTCGAGCAAATTTGCATTAGACAGCCGCTTGTGGCACACTGACACCACCCTTTTCATTGATTCTTCGGTGCATCTCCTGAATTGTTCTCAATATGTCATGGTGGCAGGTGGGCTTGCCGCCTTGAGTGTTCTTTAGTTGTTACTTGTTATGGCTCCTTGAATGTGAGATTAGAAGTGGATAAACAAATTAGAAGTGGATAAACATAAATAATTTAAGGACGCGATGAAACAGCTCCCCAGCTGTTGCGTATTTCAGAGATGTATGCAGCAATGAGGTGCGAAGGAACCTAAAGGTGGGGAAGAGTTGTTATAACACACAACCGAATTGCACCAAGTCTGATAGGTATATAGGCATTACGAATGCGACAATTTCCTATATGATTTTCGGGTCTTTGCAAAACTATATGTATACAATCATGATTCACATTATTTTCAGTAACTGTATGCGTAAACCAAACAACAATCCAGCAATCTTCTTGTATGACCAACAAAATACACAATGGGATTCATAGAAGAAACCTAAGTCATGAACTTTAGGCATCAATGAATGGGAATACTGTTGACAAAACCGAACCAAAAGTTCCATACAAGAGTTGGTTCAGCAATCACATCCGCTAGACCTGTGCTGATGCCTGTCACCAGAGACATCGATCATCTCAGGGGCGTATCTACAACCATAGTCAACATTCAACAAACCAAGTTACCGTCATATGTAGGGGACCATATAAAGAAGAGCGAACTCCTATCAGATGTACGACAAATTGTTTTAACAGTTTGACAACATACTTTCCATATTAAATGACTGCAATTTGTTGCACTAGATGATCAAAAATGAAAATTGTGTTGCATTTTAAATCATTACAATATGCTGCGTTAATTGGTTAAAAAAAGAGTTAAAAAAGTGTTGCATGTTCTTGTACTTTCACCTACCAGAAACTGTCCAATATTAACCCATTGGAACAACATACACAAGGTTCTTGGAGAGTTAAGACATTGATGGAAACTGCTCCAAACGCCATTCTCGGATATATTTTTGAAATTGGCCTAAATTTAGATTGGGAATAAGAGGGTACAAGTTGAAAAGAGTAAAACTAACGTTTCTTCCTCGGGTTCGTTTTTAAGTGCATTTGTCGCTATACATTGGAAAGCAGCTTCAACATTGGTTCCTTCTTTCGCAGATGTCTCAAAGTAAGGGATGTTTCCCTTTGAGGCACACCAAGCCTTCGCTTTCTTTTTAGAAACCTAGAATTAAAAGGTGCCGAGTGTTGGTTGTTATGTGTTTAAGTTTTTCCAGATTAGGGTAAAGATAATCAATGAGTACCGGATATTCACTTGAAATCGTGTTATCACTTTCCAATAGAAACTATTTGACCCTATGCCTGGGTTACACGAATATCTCTATGGGATAAGACCAAGTGAAGTTCTTGTTTTAGGCACAAATCAAGAACCTGATGCGTATTTAGTGTTTAGGGTTTGTATCTATTCTTCTCCATGCAAATCTGTTATGACCTCTATTTATAATAGAGTTTACTCAAACCCTAGCCCATGGAATTATGTATAATTAACGGCCTATTAATTATATCATAATATTTTCCATAATAGTAGGAATCAGTGGTTATTAGTGGAAACAATAACACTAGCAGTGGTAATGTTAACACTAGCAGTGGTAAAATAACACTAGCAGTGGAAACTATCAGTGGTAAAATAACACTAGCAGTGGAAACTAACAGCAGAATCCACTGTCAATAGAATCACACTATCAACAGAAACAATACATAACCACTCTTGAGTCAGGGGATTCAGTGACCAAATAGGTGTACACTCCGTACCTCCAAACCCATTACCAGGTGTGAATTAATCCCTCAAGTGCACTAAATTTTTCAACAATCCTTCCCAAATTTAGTTCACTTCCTTTGCATGAAATAATAAACATTAAACAAAACAAATGCATAAATGAAAATATCTTGAAGATTGAATTTCCATCTTAGTACATATACGTTCAAATATTCGAGAATTAGGGTGTTCTAAGAATTGAACCCTTCAACCCATTTGAATACCTGAAGATAAATACACACAAGTTTTCAAACACTTAAATACTCCTGACACTATACAAGCCATGTGTCCATATCCAATTCATAAATGTTGTAAAAGCTAAAAGTCCAAAGCTTCCTGAAGCGGAAAAACTTCAACATTTACATACGTGGTTCCTCTTTATTCATGCGCCTGCTTAGCATTTTTTCAAAGAAAAATAACCATTAAGAAGTTATGACTTCATCCTCCTTTCCAACAGGTTCCAAGCACAAACGTTGGGATGACAATAAAACATGTGCTCCAGTCCACTAAATGTTCAGCTTTCCACATTGAACTCAGCTCCCAAGTTTCCTCAGGAGAGAGTTGGGTGTCTTAGCATTCAGTGACTAAGTTGGACTTCAAACCCATCCCTTTAGCAGACTTCAAAACCAAGTCTCTAGCCAAACCCTTCGTCAAGTGATCAGCTAAGTTTTGTTGAGATTTAACAAACTCTATAGATATCACCCCATTCATGATAAGCTCACGAATCATGCTATGCCTAACACCTAAGTGTCTAGACTTCCCATTGTACATCTGGCTATAAGCCTTTGCCAATGTAGCAGCACTATTACAACGGATAGAAATAGGTGCTATAGGTTTAGGCCACAATGGAATCTCAAGAAGCAAGTTTTTTAACCATTCAGCTTCTTTGCCAGCAGCTGCTAAAGCCACAAATTCAGATTCCATGGTTGAACTGGTAATGCAAGTTTGTTTCTTGGATGCCCAAGAAATTGCACCTCCACCAAGTAAGAATACCCAGCCACTAGTAGACGAATTGTCTTCAGTGTTACTGATCCAACTTGCATCAGTGTATCCTTCTAATACTGAAGGATAACCAGTATATGAGAGACTATAATCCATAGTTCTCTTCAAATACTTAAAAACCCTCTGAATTGCTTGCCAGTGATGAGCACTAGGATTACTAGTATACCTGCTCAGTTTACCCACAGCAAAAGCAATATCAGGTCTTGTACAAGTCATGGCATACATCAAGCAGCCAATCACCCTAGAATACTCAAGTTGAGATACAGCTTTGCCAGTATTAGGCATTAGCTTCTCACTTGTATCCATGGGAGTACTCACTGGAGTACAATCAAAGTAATTAAATTTCCTTAACACCTTCTCAATGTAATGAGACTGAGAGATAGAAATTTTGTTACTTTCATGTTTAATCCTAATACCAAGGATAACATCAGCCTCCCCCATATCCTTCATGGAGAACTTTGATGACAAAAATTCCTTTGTAAGGTTAACTTGATTTTGGTCAATGCCAAAGATCAACATGTCATCAACATATAAACAAATAATGACTCCTTTACCAGATTCATCAAATTTGCTATATACACATTTGTCAGCCTGATTAAGTAAATAACCACTAGACAAAACTACTTCATCAAACTTTTGATGCCATTGCTTAGGTGCCTGTTTTAGTCCATAAAGAGACTTAATCAGTTTACACACCTTGTTTTCATTGCCAGGCATGATGAAGCCCTAAGGTTGGTTCATATAAACTTCCTCATCTAAATCACCATTCAAGAAAGCTGTCTTCACATCCATCTGATGAATAATCAGATTGTGAATTGATGCCAAAGCAATCAGCAATCTTATGGTACTGATACGAGCCACAGGAGCATAAGTATCAAAATAGTCTATTCCTGACTTTTGTTTAAAGCCCTGAATAACTAGTCTTGCCTTGAACTTTTCAACAGTTCCATCTACCTTCATTTTCTTTTTGAAAATTCATTTGCTACCTAAAGGTTTGCAACCATGTGGTAGATCAGTCAACACATAAGTGTTATTGCCCATGATGGAGTCCATCTCATCATTAATTGCTTCTTTCCAGAAAGCAACATCCTGGGACTTCATTGCTTCTTCAAATGTTTTGGGATCATCCTCAACAATGAAGCAATAAGAGTATTGCTCAGAGACCTCACTCCTTGTACCTTCAATTAAGTATAATTGAAACTCAGGTCCAAATGACTTTGAAGTCCTGACCCTATTGCTCCTTCTGAGCTCAGGTTCAAGTTGTTGTTCCACAACCTCATCAGGGGCCTGAGATGGTAAATCATCAGGGACCTCTGATACACCAATTTCATCAGTTCCATTTGGAATCCTTTGACTTGGTCTAGGGACTGATGAGAATCTATTCTCATCAAATAGTGCATCCATTGATTCAATTATTGAGTTAATTGAAACAGATTCATTAGGTTCAATAACATAGAACCTATATGCCTTGGAATGCTCAGCATATCCAACAAAGATGCATTCAATGCCTCTTTCACCCAAAGTTTTCTGCTTTGGATCAGGGAGTCTTACAACAGCCCTACAACCCCAAACCCTGAGATAATTCAGGTTGGGTTTCTTTTTAGTCCAGAGTTCATAAGGGGTAACCTTGTTCCTTTTATTGGGAACCCTATTTAGTAAATAGCAAGCTGTTAACATAGCTTCACCCCAGAATCCTTGACTCAGCCCTGAATAGGACAACATGGAATTAACCATCTCCTTCAGCACCCTGTTTTTCCTTTCAGAAATACCATTTTGCTGAGGAGTATAAGGGGTAGTCGTTTCATGGATTATACCAACAGACTGAAAATACAGAGTATCCATGTACTCACCTCCCCTATCAGTCCTAAATCTTTTGATTAGAGACCCTTGTTGCAATTCAACTTCAGTTTTAAATACTTTAAATTTATCTAATGCTTCATCCTTAGTATGTAACAAATAAACGTAACAAAACCTAGAAGCATCATCAATAAAAGTCACAAAGTATTTCTTGTTCCCCAAAGAGGGAGTAGCATGAAGATCACATAGGTCACTATGAATCAGCTACAAAACTTTAGTTTCACGTTTTACACTTTGAAATGGTTTCTTAGTAATTTTGGTCATCATGCAAGTTTTACACTTTTCAGTGTCCGTATCAAAGGCTGGAATTAACCTATCCTTAGACATATCTCGCATTCTTTTAAAGTGTACATGGCCAAGTCTTGCATGCCATAAGGTTGAATCATTAAGTTTAGAGGTTGATATAAAAGCAGAATTAACATTATCATGAACAATATTAAGTCTGAACATTTGATTACACAAATAGCCAAAACCAATAAACACACCATGTTTAGATAAAACAAACTTATTAGATTCAATTACTTGTTTATAACCACAATTATTCAAAACACTACTAGAAACCAAGTTTTTTCTAATATCAGGAACATGTAAAACATTCAATAAAGAAACAATCTTTCCAGAACTAAACTTCAAATCAACACATCCTTTTCCATGCACCAGGGTAGTTGACTCGTTTCCCATATGAAGAATAGAACCATCATTCATTGACTCATAGGTCTTGAACCAGCTTCTATCTTTACACACATGAATTGTTGCTCCAGAGTCAACCCACCACGCAACATCATCATCCTGCACAAAGTAAATGTCAGATATATATGTAACATAATAAATCTTAAAAGACTTATTAAACACATTCTGACCTTTCAGAGAATTGGTGTTACCATTCCCTCCACCTGTGCCTGATCCATTGGATTTGTTTCCAACTTTACCACCCTTGCAATCTTTCCTGAAGTGTCCAGGTTTCCCACACTTCCAACAAGTCACCTTAGGTTTCTTGTTAAGATCAGATTTGGTGTTATCTTGATGCTTACGCTTGCCCTTGTTGTCATTGTACTTGGTGGAGTTGTTATGCTCCACCATATTGACAACTGATGGACCAGTAGCAGTGCTACTCTTTGGCTTGTCAATGTCTTGTGCTTTGAGTGAATCCTCAATACGCAAGTGACTGCCCAACTCAACTAGAGTTAACTCCTCCTTCTTATATTTTAGCATATGTTTGAAATCTTTCCAAGAAGGAGGCAGTTTATCGATGATACAAGAGACTGAAATAGCCTCATCCATGTTCATCTTGTGTTGTGTGACACGACCAAGTATACTAAGAAGTTCATTGTATTGTTCCATGACAGGTCTAGAATCAACCATTTTGTAATTGTTAAAATTACTTACAAGGAACTTCTTACTTGATGCATCCTCAGTCATATACTTGGCTTCCAAGGAATCCCATAGTTCTTGAGAAGTTTCAACATTCTGATAAATATCAAATAAAGAATCAGACATACCATTAAGAATTAAACCTCTGCAAACATAATCATCATTCTCCCATTTGCTTCTTGCCCTCATCTGATCCATAGTAGCATCATCTTCAAAATCTTCTGGAATCTCAGTTGTCAGAACATAAACCACATTCATACTTGACAACAAAAAGTGCATCTTCTTTTGTCATCTTCTGAAATCAACACCTTCAAACTTTTCCAACTTGGAAAAGTTAGCAGCCATTTGTCTCATAGCAGCAGTCATTGATTATCACTAATAGTTTCTATTGATTATTGGTTGTTATGTGTTTAAGTTTTCCCAGATTAGGGTAAAGATAATCAATGAGTACCGGATATTCACTTGAAATCGTGTTATCACTTTCCAATAGAAACTATTCGACCCTATGTCTGGGTTACACGAATATCTCTATGGAATAAGACCAAGTGAAGTTCTTGTTTTAGGCACAAATCAAGAACCTGATGCGTATTTAGTGTTTAGGGTTTGTATCTATTCTTCTCCATGCAAATCTGTTATGACCTCTATTTATAATAGAGTTTACTCAAACCCTAGCCCATGGAATTATGTATAATTAACGGCCCATTAATTATATCATAATATTTTTCATAATAGTAGGAATCAGTGGTTATCAGTGGAAACAATAACACTAGCAGTGGTAATATTAACACTAGCAGTGGTAAAATAACACTAGCAGTGGAAACTATCAGTGGTAAAATAACACTAGCAGTGAAAACTAACAGCAGAATCCACTGTCAATAGAATCACACTATCAACAGAAACAATACATAACCACTCTTGAGTCAGGGGATTCAGTGACCAAATAGGTGTACACTCCGTACCTCCAAACCCATTACCAGGTGTGAATTAATCCCTCAAGTGCACTAAATTTTCCAACACCGAGCGCCATATTAACATGTAATCAATATAAAAAATTAAGATACCATATAATCATTTGTCATAAGAAAGGCCAACCTACCACTCGACCATTGCCACCATCAACGTCTACTTTATTCCCCAATACAACAAATGGAAAGTTGTCGGGATCAGATGGACTTGCCTAAACCATAGTAACAGAAATTTGGTTTAGCAAATGATGAGCAAAGTATTAAAGAGAGTAACATAAATAAATAATAAAATTACCTGACTTAAAAATTCGTCAAGCCAGTTGCCGAGACAGGAGACTCTCGAATGATTTCATGACGTTTACATTGTATAGAAAACGGAAGTCAAATCAATCCAATTTTTTTGTATACGTTGAAAATGACAAGAGCAACAAATGTAATAAAGCTATATATTTGTTGATACAAAAGTTGGGCGTACCTGGTTATTGGCTTTTGCTCTCGTACCAATTCACTTCTTAGCACTTGTTACCTGCGTACTAAGAAAATAAGACAACACCGTTAGGCTTATCGAGGGATTGTCTCCCCCGATTAGACTCCGGCGTGAGAGTAAGTAATCGATTTAGGTTTCTCGTAGAGAGTTTTAGGTTTGTATGTCGTACCTTTGAATGAGAATATATCATTCCTTATATAGGGGCTGAAACCACGTGGGTTTCTTGCTCCTTACTCTTCGCACCCGTGGTGCTTATCGGGGTAAGGATATCTATTCTATGAATAGAAGATCCTTATCGCATGCCCGATTAATTTGGTTGGGCTTTGGGCTTCGTGAGCCCAAGCCGTTATTATTATGGCCCATTATTCGTTATAATAGCCCACTCGTGGTGGGTTTGGGTCAAGTAATGTTTATCATTTGGGCTTTTGGCCCAAATATAGACTATACGTCATCAATATTGCCTGCATTGTGAACAATCTATCTTCAAACTGAACTTCTTTTGTTAAGAAATCGGCTCCTATTGTTGCCTTGTAGGCTTGTACTGATTGCTAAACTTACGATTCACATACCTGTATATTCAAGATCCATTCAATCCAACCAAATCGTGATCATGAAAAAACGAAAATTGTAACTTCTAAAAAAACTATTAAGAAACCGGAATTAGAAGTTACTGGTTCATGAGAGACGTTCTCCCAACCCTAAACCCAACCCTACAGCAGATTATTAAAAAAAAAATCCGTTTTTCTATATTCTGAAATGAACAATAGAAAATTTCATTTTGTTGATTGTAAGAAAGATTTGGAATGAAAATGAGAAAATAGGTACCCGCTGTCACCAAGGATGATGACTGAGAAGCATTCGTCGTCGAGAAGCCATACTTGTGACTGATCAATCTTCAAACACGCAAATATTTGTATGTATATGTGGTTTCTCGTTTGTAACTAAGGCAAATGACGAAAATAACACATGGCAAAATTACTAAATGTATTTACAGTAATGTTTTTTAAGAATGTAACACTAACACAATGTTATTACACTTTCATGTGCCTTGCAATCACATGTTATAACAAATTAAATATATGCAGTTGGTTCCGGAAAAAGTAAACGACTTCGCTAGAAAAGGAAGGTGGATATATAAATGTATATAGACCATGTAATGCAACACTACCACACTAACCAACAAAACATTTTGGTATCAAACTCCTAGTTCAACAAACAAATCAAACCATAAACATGACTTTAGCCTTTCTGTACAACGATAATAGATCTCTATATCAACACAATCTGCAAAATAAGATCTGCCTATCAACTCGAAAAACCAAGAACCCTACAAACTGAATGCAATCTTGCTAGAAAATGCGATCACATGCTTTTCTTTTCTTTTTTAACTTTTCTTCGTCAGGTACCTATGTATTAATTAGTATCAACCTTCTCAATCGATTGGTATTTGCTTAGCTCCAACACTCGAGCCTAAATTTGTCTCGCTGCTAGATCCAGATGGCCGCTGACCCAAATTACTGGTTGGTGCACTCCATACGCTTGAGTTGTTTTGGCTTTCAAATGCCATTTTCTGAAATTTCCTGAGTTCTTCTCTGTATTGGGCGGTATCAAAATCTGAGCTTTCTTGAGAACCATTTAATTTGCTGTGTCCAGGTTTGATACACTCGTCCAATTCCTCAAGGGAAAGGTTTCCTTCTAAAGCTCTGGCTATCTGCACCCAATCAAATAACCTTGTTAAAATCTTGTTTCTAAGCCAATTTCTATCATTTCTCTAGAGGTGACAATTTCGGTCCAGTTATAAATAGGTCATTTCGGGTCAGCCATAGTGTATTTTAATGTCTAAAACATCCTAAACCATTTTATTTATAGTTTTAACAATTAGTTGCAATCATATATTCATATTTACAAAATTAGCATGAGAAGATACGGGTGAAAAGTCGCACATAGTGCTCCTGAATTATTTTAGCCAATAAAAATTGATGATTATTGGGATAATATAATCTTAGTAACCATAGTTGTCACTTCTAAAAAAAATTGAGTTGGGAAGAAAAAAATAAATACTCAGGGTCAACCCAACCCGTATCAAAATATAACAATTTTGACCCAAAGCCAATTTGAACGGTTACACAGCCTGCTTGACCAGCCCATTTTGCCACTCTACCTTCCCTAAAACAAGTAGAGAAAGGCAACTCTTTTTCTCATATCCATGGTTAAATACCATGAAACAGTGACATAGGAAAGATTAGCAGAAGTACCTGGCTCATTGATGGTCTTCGTCTAGCAAGATGGCGTACACAAACAGCAGCACAAGCAATCAACCGAGACATTTCAGTAGTGTCATAATTATTTTGAAACCTTGTATCTACCAGTGAGCTAAAATCGCCATCCTCCATCGCTTGAGCCAGCAATGGCCTTGCCTATAAATGCCGTCATGCAATATATAACCTTTATATAAAGCTTTAAACTCATTTGCATCCATTATTGATAGAAAAAAATCCAAAATATGCATATTTGAACACCCATTATGCTAAGCACTTTTTTATTGGGCTTTAAAGATTGTTACTTTTCTGTTATGTTTTGTAAAGCTAGTTGATATCATCACAGATATCTCTGCTCATGAAAGAGCTAGTGCTGGAAAGGTCACTGTATCAACCATATTCTTTTTTAATAGTATATGTTAAAATGTACCACGACCATGGATTAATATTGCAATGATGAGATGTGTCAAAACTACAATTTCATAATCTTACAAAAGGAGCGTTGATGTGCTGAAAATGAATTTATGGTTTAAACAAATACACATGCTTTATTAAGCATATTGTTTTGTGGCAACTTTTTCATGTCAGACATTAATAGTGTGTCGCTAGTAATTTGGTTACTTTTATTTTTATTTTTTTGAAATAGACATTGAAAAGACATTATTTCGGCTGTGCAAGGAAATAAATAATTTTAGATAATTAGCAGCAGCAACTCACCCAGTCAACAATATTATCATCCAGGTATTGAGCTTTATCAATGGGTCGGCGTCCAGTAATCAACTCAAGAAGCATGACACCAAATGAAAAGACATCTGATTTCTCAGTCAACTTCCCAGTAAGAGCATACTCCGGAGCTAAATAACTGTAAATCAAGGTAGCATTTACATTCATGTATGAATATATATTAATATCAAATATCTATTCATAATAATAAAATAAAATAAAAAACAGGAAAGATAGACTAAGCATTTTAATAGTTGATGGTGTGTCGTATGATATTACAAGATAAAGTGGAATAAGATCTGACCCAAAAGTTCCCATCACGCGGGTGGATACATGGGATTCTGTATCCAAAGTGAATCTAGCAAGTCCGAAATCAGCAACCTGAATGGAAAATTTTGACTTGTAAAATAAGATGATAGTTAACATCAAAATTTAAGTAACAAAAAACGATGCAAGCAATTTCTACCTTTGGTTCAAAATTACTATCAAGGAGTATATTTGCAGACTTAATATCGCGATGAATAATCTTAGGCTGACCTGCAAAGTAAATTAGTTCCAAGATGACTAAATCTTCTATGACAGTGATTTCAGCTAAAAACTTGACAGTTTCTAATTGACAACTCACAGTCCTCGTGCAAATATGCCAATCCTTTGGCAGATCCTAGCGCAATTTTCATCCTCGTATCCCAGTCCAAGAGATCACCCTTTCCTGTCATGTCAAAATTTTTCACATTAACCAATTTTGTTCGTTTAAATTGTTTCAAAGGTTTATTTATTTGTCATTTATAAATGTTCACGAAACTAATATTCGAATCTTCTAAAAAACGTTTTCAGGTGTGAACTAAGTTTACGCTTTGACATCCATGTTTCTAGAACAAAATTCTAATTACCATGTAAATGGAACTCCAAGGTGTTGTTTGGGACAAACTCATAAACCAGCATTCTCTGAAGCCCAGAGGTGCAGTATCCCACCAGCGAAACGAGGTGTTTGTGATGAACACGGCTTATGATAGCAACTTCTGCTTGAAATTCACGCTCCCCTTGTCCACTATCAGTTTTAAGCTGTTTAATGGCAACTGTCTCACCACTTGGAAGAACACCTTTATGGACATACCCAAAACCGCCTTGACCAAGAAGATTTGCAGGTGAGAAACTTTCTGTTGCATTTGCTAAATCTTCGTAAGTAAATATGGTCTTGCCGTTTGCATAACCCATGTTAGGTGGATTATGCTTTTCGGAACCTGCACTGCTTGATGAATGTGGTGGAGGGGGAGCTGAAGAATCAATTGAATGTGACTGTAAATTAGATGGTAAATGATTATATTTTGCTGGTAAGTTCGTATTTCCTTTTGATGGAGGAGCATTGTGTTGCCAGTCTTGCGGTGCACCGTTGAAGTCATCTACAGAAAGAATAGCCGCAATATTATTGTTAGATAAAATGAATAAGGATAGTATAATCTGTATCATAGGCATCATAACTTTTGAGTTCATCGGTACAGGAAAAATGAGGACCAAGTATTACACTACAAGCAAAAATAATATACAATACTCACTAGTCACTAACAAATAAAGATAATAGTCGTGATCGATTGATGGGACTTCCATAAATGGCAAGAGAATGTGGTTATTATTATAAAGAGTTGACATGAGGATTGCAAGCTCAAGCTGTTAACCATAAGGATACATAGGATAGTGAAATGTAGCTTCATTCTATTGAAACTTATATTTTCACTGAGTCTGCCAGCATAATCCTTCAATCTATCTATGACTATATGTTATGTAGTATTCCGTTGTTCCACTACAAAGTCTACTTACGAAATGTGCAATGACTAAAACTAAAGCACGGGTATCATAGAATTGACTCTTGAGTGAATTTTTGAACACTAGATGGAATTCACTGCTACTAGAGAATATTTTCTAAAGTTAAAAGAAAACTTAGAATTTAGTTTATTCTTTTATGCCGAACGAGATCCGGAGGTAACTGAAGTTTCTATACTAAAATAATAAAAGAAAGTAAGACACTTCGATGATGTCCTCCATTTCTTTTAAATTATGCAATCAATATTCTCAAATCATATGGCTTGCCTACCAATAAATGAACAACTAACATTTTAATGTTTGGGACAAACTCATAAATCTACATTTAAAACTCTACACCATCCATCATTATCCAATCAACTGCATGCATAATTTGTTAGGAGGATATTAATGATTTATTGTAAGTCATACAAAACCATATCAACTATGAACTACAGAATTAAGGGGTATTTATGATTGCTTATTAAACAGTTTATTCTTCCATCCACTTATACACATATAACGGGCTAATACGGAAAGAAAAAAACCATTTCACCCTAGAATAAACATACAACATAATCACATTTCTCATCCAAACACTCAAAACTCCTTATGATTCTAAAAAATAAAAAAACACATATGAAGATCTAACTAAAAACAACCTACTTCGCTCTAAGGGTAAACCTGTTACTTCAAATCCACTATTAATAATCAGTTTGAAACAAACAATCTAAACAGCTTATTTGTAACTTATTTCAACCTAAAATAAACAATTGCATAATCACATTTCTCATCCAAAACACTCAAAACTCCATATCGCGTTAAAAAAAAAATAATAATAATAAAAAAATAAAAAAAATAAAAAAAAAATAAGCTTTTCAAATAAACAATCCCAAACAGCCCCATAGTTTTGACCAGACATGACCTAAATAGCTTATTTTCATCCTATTCAAACCACAATAAAGATACAAAAACCATTAAATATATACATCTAACATATCATACTTATTTCACTCTAAAATAAGCAGATGGAATAAGCACATTTCTTCATCCAAAGGCTTATTTTATAAAATTGCATCAAACTATTAGCTAATTATATAAGCTATATCACACACCCCGTTAGTTAGTCCAGTTTATATTTAACACAAGCATTTTGAAGAAACGAATAATTAATACTCATATATACTCATCTAACCATGCACCTAAAACAATTCCACATGTAGTTTAAATAATTTATATCCTAACTATTCACATAACAACAAAACTCATCTATAAATAATTATATTCTATTCTACTAAATATTTCGTCTTTGCACATAACTAAGATTTAATCATGTGGGCAAATAAAACCTTATTAAATATCAATTCAGGTAAAAGGATGAGGTTTTCCCTATTCAGGTTATTGAGGTTTTTTGCAAAAATTAACACTGCGCCGCAAAATTTCGTGGGTGTCCCGGGACCCACCCTGGTTAATCCGGGGCCATTTCCTACCATTCCCTCACCACCCCAAATGTACACACCTAAAGAGGTTAACTCTTACGAGGAAACCAACGACCTTACCACTACGCCGTTTTGGTGTCATTTAGTTAAATACTCCAATTAAAAAAAACACGAAAAAAACATTAAAAATCCAAACACTACTAAAAAAACCAAACAAAACATCAAAACACAAAAGCACCACCTTTAAGCCCGGGATCATCAACCAACAACCTACGTAGTCTCCTCTTCCTCCTCCTATACCAAACAACAAAAACACAAACAAAAACAAGAACAACAGCACCACCAATCCCAATCCCAACGCCAAGCGCCACTAATGCAGTATCTCTACTAGACCTATTAGCCACAGAAGGTGAAGGAGATCCAACAACATCCTCACCACTCGGTGGAAACAACGGGAAAGTTGGCGGGATAGGTTGTGGTGAGGGAAGAATAGTGGGTGACGGGGGTGAAGTTGACGGAGACGACATCCGCCGGCGGCGGTAGATGTAATGTAAGGTTTTTAGGGTTGGGTTGGGTTTAGAGTACTAGTGGGGGCACTGTTTTTGATGCGGGCATTATGATGAAAAAGGAACAAGGTGGTGGTAGTGGTGAGTGTGTGTGTGTTGGAGAAGTGTGAGGGAAAAAGACAGGCTACCGGATTCTATGAGTTTTTTCTTTTAGGATTTGGAATAGGACATCTTTTGACGTATGTTTTGCATTTTCAGTTGGTCAAATCATTAAAAATAAATAGCCTGGATACAATTTTTTATCCAATTTACTATTATAATTCTTCATATAAATTACTTATTCCGTTTTAAAATTATTGTTAAGAGACAAGAATTACAAAATTTAATAAAAATAGGGCCACTTTTATTTCAACCACTCAAAGAGAATATTCCCTTACTATATTCTTTAGTTTTTACTTAAAAATAAAATTGTACAATTAATTTGAGATATCCAAAAATAAAAATATGGACAATAATTTTGAGACGGTTAGAAAAGAATCATGGACCGCTAAAAAGATTCAGGGACCCATAAAACTCACAAATTATAGCATGAATTGTAGCTAATATATTTTCTTAAAAAAATATATTATACTTCACATCATTTGTTTTTACAGGTTGCGAACAAAATTTTTTGTTTTTTCGACTATTTTTCTTTCAAATTTAGTCTTTTAATGATATTTTGCACATTTTATAACATTTTTGTCTCTCTCAGCTAATAAATAGAAAAAAAAAATTAAAAAGCAAAAATGTTATAAAATACCTCAAAAATGACAAATTTAAAAGAAAAATACTCATATAAATAATTTTTCTTTTGTTCGATACCTAGAAAAACAAACGATGACAAGTATAATACTTTTTTTAAATCATTCCCTTACAACTAGGTTTTTTTAAGCAGTCTCTCTACTTTCGAGTTTATAAAGGTAGTATTTGTCTACTTTCAACTTCTTTTATACCCTCATTTATCAGGATTGAGTATGTTATTGTTATGTTTTTAAGTTTACGTTGGTTAAAATTATTCATTTTGATTGGATGAATATTTAAATTATTTGTTGCAAGTCGTTTATGGTTCAAATCTCATTAGGTTTACATATTTGGATTGTAAAGAAAAAAATAGCCTCGACTTGGAAGATAGTACATCAACTAGCTTGGAATGACGTGAGACATCGAAAAATAGTATATGGTCACGAGAATAACCCACTTAGGTGTGTATATCTAAGTCAAAAAACTTGTCATTACCGAATAGCTTTACCGGATAAAACCTCATCTGTCTATTGCTTACCATGTGGGATGAAATACAATTTGTTGACTTTACAATTGTGTTTTTGTCGATCAGACACAAGTAGCATGGGTTAAAATGTACGGGGAGTATTAGGTTTTTCTTTTCTTTTCTTTTTTTTTTTTTAGACATGTAACAAAATCAAAGATATGATCATTACGAGTAAAAAGAAGTGATCCTCATGTGATGTATATATTCTCTTGGCCCGATTCTAGTAATGAGATGAGATTCGGAGGTGGACGAACTTCAGAGTGGCTTGGCTACATGTCCTTCGGAGAAGGGCTTCGGCCTCGAACCCCTTCTAACCGGTTCTTTCTATGTTTGTATCATGTTTTTGGCTTGGGATGACGACGAGCTGCATCATAAAAGTCGTCAAGACCATCTCAGCGAAAATTTGCAAACAATTATATCTTAGTTTATATTTTGTACTTTGAAGGCATTATTTTTATGTCATACATCTTATGTCTAAAACTTAATTTTATGTATTAAAATTCTAATCCGACTAGTCTGCGATTATCGATTAATGGCTTGACGATATTCTACCAACCTTGCACTTCACTACACATTTAGCATTAACAATAGAATTACAAGCCTGTTGATAACTGATGTATCATTATTACATCCGAAAATAAGCACACACAAAATGTTTTATACTTACTCTGGTTTGAGATAATAATTTCAGCAACGCTAATATTGTAAACTAAAAGTGATTCTACATAACTACTGTATATATTTAGGTGTAGAAACTAATGTTGATGCGTAATATTAGTATGGTGAACAATAATCTCGAATGAAAAATATATATCTAGTTTAACGGTATTTTATGCATACTTTTTTAGTTTTAATATGAATAATTCATTCGAAATAAAATTTTACTCTGAGTAATTTATTCATTTTCGATAGCATATGAAACTAAAAATGATCTATATCAAAATGTTTTGGAAATGAGGGTTTGTTTGAAAAGTATAAACGATAAAGTGTAAACCAATGCGATAAGTGAAAGCTGAAGAGTTTATATATAAAAATATATCTATTATCACAAAATTTGGAGATGACGAATATTAATTTGCATATTTTGTTTAATTTTCTCTGCATAACCCAGCTGAATATCAATGTATATATTTTATTAAATAAAACACTAAGTTACAAGATTTTTAACTTAATGCGTAAGATAATCGAAAGCTTGATATTCTTCAACAAAAATACTAGACGAAACGCGGTTTGGATTACTATGAGCAGTAGTCTTTAAAATAACACTTTGAGCATGTTTGCTAGGGCTTTTTGAGAGCTGTTAGTTTTTTGTTACAAAAATAATCTCCTCTAAAATAATTGAAAAAAAAAATACAGATTATAGCTCATATTAACAGTTTTGCAATTTACAGCTTACATCATACAACTTACAGTATACATCTTACAGTTATTTTTGCCAAACATGCAAAACAAAAACAGTGAGCTAAAATTTGCAAGGTTTCCAAAAATATTTTGTATACTTTGGGTCGTACCATGATATATATGTCGATTTTACCATGGAAACACCGTGACGAACATATATGACTAATTAACATAAATGCAAGTATGAATGATTTTATGATAATTAAGTTAAAGATACGTTTGTTATTTTTGGAATGATGTGTCCTTGATATTTGGTTTAAAGTCCTAATCAATTACACATCTTGTGGCAAAATTTTATGTAAAAATAATATGTCAAAAACAAAATCTGATGGGTCTATTTTAGAAAGTCATATGCTAATGGGAAAAAGGTGTCCTGATTAAGTACTTAACATTTGTCTTAAAATGCAATGATGGCTGATGGTAACATGTTAAAAGCTTTGGGTCGGTTCACTATGATGGTTTGAACATGCTAGGTTGTATCTTGCACTTTCTATTTTTTTTTTATCAAAAAGTACGAGTGGTTTTTGATCTAAAGTTATATAATCGCCTGGTTTTACAAAAGGAAAATGATTAACTGTAAGTTTTTTATTCAACAAAAATACTAACTGGATTTTAAATCGAGTTTCAAACTGTTAGCATATGATAAAACTAGTTTTGGAACTATGTGCAAGCATAATATTTTGACCTAAGTTAAATTTAATACGAGTAGATATTTATGTTTATACACGTTATCCCATTCATACACATGATTTTGGTATTAAGGTTGATTTAATTCCATAACATGTTATAAAAATTGTTCTATTTATAAAATCAAAGTCTAAATCTTATGTATTTATTTGAACTAGACAATTGCTCGTGCACAACAACAGAATTTTATAGCGGCATAAGTTTTTAACCGTGTACATTATATGATTGAATATTTTCGGCAAATAGGTACATAATTAAGTTCCAACCATTTATTAGTTTGTTTTCTTAAATATATTAAGTTTTCACTTTTCGCTTTAAAGAATAGTCGTTTTTTCTATTGTAGCTAGATCGATAATATGGATATTTCAATACCCGTGCTTCAACTTGATATCCAAAAAACTTACGTATACGGAGTTTTAGTGGTACGAACAATATCAACAATAATTATTATAAGAATAAAAGTTTTGTTTTGTTTTTTTTTTTTGTTTCTTTTTTTTTTTTTTTTTTTTTTTTTTTTTTTTTAAGTTTAAAGTACATGTGGTATTTGTTAAATTTATAAATTTGCTAAAATTATGCAAAATGAGAATTTTACGATTAAGTCTATAAAAATAAATTCAAGATTAACTAATTTTAAAAGATTTTGACTTGATAGTAAATTTTATTAACAAATCAGAATATATCATTATTTTATATATAAGTCTAAAAGTAAAACAAAGCGAGCTTCCAGTGTCATGCGTATTTTTTTATTCAATTTTGACTTTTATTAGTAAATCATGATACTCTAATTTGAATCGAGCTATTCAATTATTCCAATTTAGTTTTATTCAAAGATATTATAAAAGCTAAGCTCTGAAATGAGTATTTCTTTTATAATGCTACTGATAATCAAATCTTATAAACAGCAATCAAATGTTGAAATGATTATAAATAACCATCAAATGGTTAGTGGTAAGACATGTGACTTTCGCTAAGATGTTTAGAGTTCAAACCTCAATAGTTACACATTTTGAGTAGTGAGCGAAAGGGTTTGAAACAGTCAATCGGATATCTCGGTTAAACCGTGTATAACCTAGTGAAAAACTCGTAGTGACGGAGATATCTTAGTTAAATCGTATACCCTAACTAATAACATGAGGAAATAAAACCTCTTTTATTTGAGAAATGATATATCCTCCTACTAATTCTTTCCTACAAATATTCCTACTCACATGATACTGACATATGTCAGAATTAACGATTTAGATGTGGAGAGACAATGAGTGAAGAAAAAAACATAAAATATTAATGTGAGTGTAGAAAGATATGTAAGAATGTATAGCAGGAGGATATAGCAAAACTCATTTTATTTACATCTCTCTTAAAAGTTGAAACAATCATAATGGTACGTATTTATTTATTTATGTAAATACAAAACTTTATAATAAATGATCATGTGTTATCACCAATCCGAAATAGAATATTTTCTCATTATTTAAGATGGCAACAGTGATTTGTTTGAGACCGAATATTAAATGAATAAACTGGCTACAGCTTAAACAAATTAATTCTCGCATGTGTTAACTAAAATATTTAAACTCGTCATTCAAATGAATCCGTTTGATAGACGTTGTCGATCATATTTATAATGGTTTATTATTGGATAAATTATCCCAAATCATCAGGTTGTGTACCAACCTGCAACTTAGAAAAAAACAGTGCTAGCCATGTGAGTGAGATTCTGTGTCAGCATTACGAACTTCCCTATGCCATTGAAATATATTGTTTAAACGCAAAATAAAATGTAAGCTTCAAAATGTCACTTTTTTAAAAGTAGGAAATTACTTTTACCATACATGAACAAATTTGAAAGTTATAGTTACATATATTAACATTTTTTTCTTGTTGAAATGGCGACAATGATTTAGAACTCTATTGATTAATTTCTCATCCATTCAATGTAACGTTTTGGCAGATTTTGTATCCGTTGTGGCAGGGCGCAACTAATTTAACGGAGACCATGTGCAAAAATATAAAACATAACTAATTATTACAAAAATTCGCATTAAACCAACTTGAAGTAAAGTTTAATGGGTATTTAGAACACAAATATCTAGAACATTATTGTGTTAGAAGTGAACTTTGAGGCACTACATATGATAGACTATAAATTTTGAGTTTATAAATGGTCCATCACCTGTCACACCCAGATACGGAGGTAAGGAGGGGCAGGGTTGGCACGTACACTTTCTCTTAAAATATTTGTAGTGTAAATTTCTAGAATTTTATTTTATTTTATTTTATTTTATTTTTATTTATTTACTTTTTAATCATTTGCCCTCTCAAAAATGTTTGTTTTTCATGAAGAGACCGTGCAACTCAATTTTAGAATGTATTGGAATGAGCACGTTTTACCTGTTACAAAACTTGAAATGGAGAAGATGAAGTTGAAATGAAGCAACTAAAAAAGAAAGAGAGAAAGATAGTGTTTTATTACATATGATTTTAGAGTGGTACTTTGATAGGTAGGAAAAAGAACAATGAGGACAATGTAATTGTTTCTTGAAAATTCAGTCTCTATTTATTTATTTTTCATTTCTTTTAGTTTAGCCTTATAAAAATGATATGCCACAATAAGTCTAATACCAATAATTAATAAAATATGACATATTAACTCAAATAACATGTTTAATTTTTTTCTGTTAAAAAAATATATAAAAAGTAGCCCCCTCTCAAAAAGATTTCATGCTCCACCCCAGGTCACACCCATATGGCTCTCGTGAACTCAAGTAATGATTGGGTTCTTTAGTAAATTTGGCCTTACAACAACACTACGTCACTACACTCCTTAAAGCTAATCGCGAGCAAATTTCTTAAAATTTAGGCAGCTAAGCATGCTTAGATGAAAGTGAACAATGTTGTGGAGTTACAGACCGAATTTTACATTCAACTTATCATTTAACCAATGTCCAATGGACCAATCTTGACTTTGTAAACTCAGTTGTGCACTCGAATGAGACAGATTTTCCTAGGCGGCATCATATGCCTCACGATTTCATATGTAGAATCATATGATTCTCAACCTTATGTATAAGTGTACTTGAAACATTGCAACATATAGTCATACCACACCATTCTTCTTTTCCTTTATAAATACCATTTGGTTAACTTCATTCGAAATCCAAAAACAATGGATACAACCTTCGCATTTTCGCTACCCACTCTTGTGGCTCTCACTTTGTCTTTCGTTATTTTGTTAACTTATCTTATCAGACGTACTTCTTCTACTGATGCCAAAACTCCACCAGGCTCGAGTGGATGGCCGGTCGTGGGAGAAAACATCCATCTTGGCATATTGGGTCCTCCCAAATTCATCAAAAAGCGAATGGAGAAATTTTCTCCAGACGTATTCAAAACATCTTTGCTCGGAGAGAAAATGGCCTTCTTTTGTGGACCTCAAGGAAACAAGTTTGTATTCACCAACGAAAACAAACTTCTCGCATCATGGTGGCCTAAATCCGTCACCAAGGTTCTTCTCTTTACTGAAGTCATCGATGAAAACCAAAAAGTTGTAGCCCCGTTACTAGCCAACTCCGTTCATGATATCTTAAAACCCGAAGCACTGAAACAATATGTTTCAGTAATGGATTCAATGGCACGACACCATATGGAGACCGACTGGGCACCTTATGATGAAGTAAAGGTTCACCCTTTGTCACAAAAGTATACTTTCAGTCTTTCTTGTAAACTATTTATGGATGAAGATGACAATGATAAAGTTGCAAAAGTTTTGAAAAACTTTAACATTGTTACAAATGGGATGATCTCGTTGCCACTAGATTTTCCAGGTACTGCCTATAATCGAGCCATCAAAGGAGGAAAAGTGCTTCGAGACGGACTATTGAAAATTATTGCAGCACGAAGAAAGGAATTAATGGAGAATAAAGAGACAACGAGACAAGATGTATTGTCGAAGATGCTACTTGTGACAAATGAGGACGGGAAACTTATGAGTGAAAAGGAGATCTCGAACAATATCATAGGTTTACTAGTAGCTAGCTATGAAACTAGTAGCGTGGCAATCACATTTATTTTAAAGCATCTCGCGGAGAATCCACATATCTATGACCAAGTTCGCAAAGGTATCCATTAACTCCGGAACTATAAGCAATAGCAGTGAGGGGACGAGTTCAAATCAAAACGGGTAAAATTTGGTGTGGGTCAAAACGGTTTGACTCAACACCCAAACAAATGGTAGTCGATACTTATAAATATCTAAAGTCTAAAACATTTTGGGGTGTTTGAGAAGTCCAGAATTGCATATTTAAGCAAAAACAGGGAGTTCCATAAAAACCCCTAGATTTGCTCAATATAATGCACTTGTGTGCTTATAGATCAAAAACTGACTTGCACTGTTTTCACCTTACATAAGAGAAAAGTTTATAGAAACCTATTCATGCTACTGCGTTGTTTACAGAACAAATGGAGATTGCGGAATCTAAACAACCAGGAGAGTTGCTAAGCTGGGAAGATGTAGAGAAAATGAAATACTCGTGGAATGTCGCGCGTGAATCCTTACGTTTAGCACCACCTGGTCAAGGAGCTTTTCGAGAAGCATTAACTGACTTCAAATACGCAGGTTTCACCATTCCAAAGGGATGGAAGGTACATTATTATACCTTAAGACACTTAAACATAACCTATATGCGATAAACTAATACTTGCGGTTTTATGAATTATACAGATATTTTGGAATGTGAATACAACACATAATGATCCAAAATACTTCCCAAATCCAGAGAAGTTTAATCCTTCTAGGTTTGAAGGATCTGGACCAGCACCATATTCATTTGTGCCGTTTGGGGGAGGACCAAGAATGTGCCCCGGAAAAGAGTATGCCAGATTAGAGATACTCATTTTTATGCATAATTTTGTGAAGAATTTCAAGTTAGAGAAGCTAAACCCGAAAGAAAAGATAGTGTATCGCTCTACACCAGTCCCAGCCGAAGGTCTCCCAGTTCGCCTTAATCCTCATCAAAGAACTAAAAGTGGTATGTTTAATACTGTTTTTAACATTTAAAGTGAACTTGAGCAAAAAGATTGTAAATTTTATGAGCCTGGAGATAAATGGTGACAGCTTTTCGGTATAACATAAATCAATACTTTATTTGTATTTCCATAATCAAGAATTTGTGTTACTTACAACATAAATCAAGAGTTTGTTTATAACAAACCAAATGCAAATTTTCAAGAGTCCAACTGTCTCTGAAACTGGAGTAACAAGTTTAGTTTTACTTTGACGAATAAACCTTCATTCTTGCAAAAATGCAAAAAAGACATTGTCTAAACAAATGGACATTGCACAGTTTATGAAAACATGATTTGCTTGCAACACAGCACAAAGAGGATAATTCAGATAGAAAAGCTTTACGTTGATATCTTGAACACTTGGATGCCCTGTCTCTACTTAATTTGACAGATGACTTGTACTAGAGACCAAAACTTAGGAGGCATTCGGGAGTGTTTTTGTTGTTTCATGTTGTGAAAATAGGATAACGAGTTCTTAGTGTTTGTCAAAATCTAGTTATTGAAGGAATTGCACATCAAATTACGCTTGCACTGAAACTTACACCGACAACCACTATAATATTGAGTAATGACAGCCAGTTTCATAAAACACAAACAAACAATCTGATTTAGCCAAACCTCAACAAACGATACACATTTCATATGCACCCCGCTTTTTAGTAAGATTCATGGCAAATATCTATATGGCAACACAATAGCTATAACAGATCATATAAAACATCTAAGAGCAACATTGGTCAACATCCAAATCATTTTAAAATCAAAATGAGACATGATCCACAACATCATAATAACAAAATTCGAAAACAAAATTTCAAATGAGATGAAATAACACCAAGTCCCAACTGATGTTCAATTATACCAACAGCCCTAACCAAAATACGCTCAATCAGTAGCCAAAGATCAAGTTTGATGTAAAACCTCAAAGTTTCAAGCAGAAGCAGCTGCAACCTTTCTAGGGACAGCTTGAGTACCTGAATACCACAAAATAATGTCATTCATCAACACTAAAAAACCCAATCAACATATAACACGTGATTAGTGACAATACGAATGACACACCTTCTCTGAAGCCACTCTTGAATCTGCGAGGCACATTACGAAGATACCTCATGCGACCAGTACCAGTTGTCTTCCTCCTGATTGCCTTCTCACTCCAGTTGTCTGCATTTCATCCAAATCAAAAACCAATAAGTCAACAATACATCAACTGAAAAAACTATCATATACAACAGTCATATAATGGCATGTAATACCATATGTTATTTTCTAACTCCCAATACAATATAGTTCCAGCACTTTATAGCATCTACCGCTCGCATTTAACAAGTTCAAATTTGAAAGTGCCATTGAGCTGTGTGCTAAGTTTGATCTCAACAAAATTACAATGCACAAAACATGTTTCAAAGTTTATTTGAGCATCTCAGGCTAAATTAAGCTACTCCATATAGCTTATTTTGGGGGATTTTTTTGGCTTATTGCATCTTTATAAAGCTGTTAAGGGGCTGTCTGTTTAAGCTTATTTGTTTTCAGCTTGTGTTTCATAAGCCTCAAATTTTTTTTGCTTATTCTAGGACTTATGGGCTAATATAAGTGTATTATTATCTCATAACAAACTTACATAAAGTTTCAAAATAAAGCAAATAAAAATTAAGCTTATGTGTCCGGGAAAAGCCATAAATAAGCTTAAACAAAAACCTCCTAAGCCCTTTTGTGTGTCTGGAAAAAGCCAAACAACTTATGCACATGGGCTTATATTACCTATTTTCGAGAATCTCTTATGAGAATGCTTCCTAAGATAATCCATCCAAACACTAAATACTTATTGTGTTTAGAAACAACTAAAAGCTAATAAGTTTACCCAAACACCACCTTTGTATCAAAACAAAACATATGTGAAAAATGAAAATATTTGTATCTTACATTTCCTAACACGTGCAGCAGGATAAGTACAAGCAGAACAACGACTCTTTTGCAAATGGAAACTCCTTCGACCACATCGTACACACAATGTGTGTGTCTTGTTCCTCCTCTTACCAAAACTCCCTGTTCCTTTTCCCTATTAAACATTTCAAACACAAAACAAAAAATAGTTATATGCATATAAATACAATTATAGATTTATGTAATAATATAATAAAGGATGAATGATTTACCATTGTTTGGCGGTGAAAAGAACTTGACGGAACTAACGACGATTACGGCGGCGGGGGTGGTTATGTAGTGATATGAATGGTGTTGAATATATTTGAGGGTTTTGGTTGTCTTTAATGATGGGCTTTTGTGTTTTAGTTATTGGGCTAATATTAAGCCCGTTAATAGGAATGTTGAATCAAACTGGTGGGTTACATTTCATAAGTTTTAATTATGTGTGGTAAATGGTAATCGTCGAGTAGTGTTGAGCATTATAGATCACGGATCGAACCGATAAACCGGCTCAAATGGGATCACTTTCGGTCATCGGTCCGATTCAGCCTTACACACAATCGTCGACATGATCAAGTGGCCTAGCGATCAGACGCTTGATGTTCTTCTCATAAGAGGTCAATTGTTTAAACCTTACTAGATACACATTTAGGGTGTGACAAAAAAAGATCATAAACAGTCACGGGATATCCTGATTAAACCGCGTTTATTTGTGTCAAAGACTTGTCATCCCTTGATAACCTGAGAAACCTCAACCCTTTCTAATTTTCCGCATCATACCAATTTAGATGAGAAATAACTCAGTTTGGATCGGAGATAAGACGGTTTGGGTCGTAAACTGTTGATAGACTAACTAGTTTAATAAATGTGTCTTGGTTAGGACCCAACTTTTTGACTTGTGTAACTAGAGGGGTTAGGTTGTGGTTATAATATATAAACCCATCGTATGAACCCGTCAATCCACTAACCCGGACACAAAAAGAGCCTAGCAGTGAACGGTCTTTAGACGCTGATTTACATACACTCGAGCATAATCAAAGATATATTATTAATGCGTAATTAATGTTTATGAACGTTGCCAATGCTATAATATCTTTTACGGGAAATTATGTTACCTTAAGTGTTAAACGTAAGGATGACAGGACTGGTACCGTACCAAACCATCACCGATTGGGTGGTACCGGTTATTTTTCTGGCCAACAATAAAGGTACCGTTCCCGCACCAAGTACATGTCCCAAAAAAATTGATGTGTCAATACAATAGTACTCTATCTAGTGGAAGTATCATTTTGATTGCAGGTTATTTCTTGTGCAACATTTTTTTTTTTTTTTAACGTTGGCAACAATTTAAGACCCAGTAACTAACAGGCACAAAGTTTACTTGAGGCATAAAACTAATACTTCAGGGGTCAACTCGGTAACACCAAACTTCCAATAACTCGTCCTGCCTTAATTGATGTTTGAACCGGAAATGAATAGATCCCTCGTTGTCTTATATAGTAATGTTTAAGAGAGGACGTACCATCATTCCCAGATTTTACAAATCTCACCCATTTGTAGACCATACAAGTTTCAACCGTTTACAACAAAATTTCAAAGATATCCAAAAACGAATCTCTTTTTATCACAAGCTTACAAAGCAGCATAGCTTTACAAAACATCAAACAATAATGAATGACAAGAATTGACCATAACCAAGGATACAACCCCGGTGAATAATAACTTGCAACCCATATACTGGATAAAGCCACACCACAAGTAGATAAATGGATTGCCAGCCATATTTTGGCCATACTCTATAACAACGTATACCGTTTAGTGACCAGATGAAATTAGAACATCATGCTCTCTAAGACGCTTTTGAAAATGAGCCAAACGATTTTGTAACTGTGCTATGGCTGCAGCCTTCTGAGCCAAGATTGTGTTCAATTTTGTCACGTAATCATCTAGTTGATTTCCGGGTTCATCTGCTTCCACCAATAGGTTCATCTCCTACAACCATGAAAAATATTTATTTAAGCAAACCTGACTTGGTATAAGATACTTGTTCTTTCTTTACCAACCATGGGTAGTTAGTTCCTTTTGTGCAATGACAAGTTGACAACATTTTTTTTTTTTTGGGTAAAATCCTAACTTTTCGTAAATCACTCAATCTTGCAAATTATTCTATTTAAAAGCCTAAGAACACAGGATCATAAGTCAATCAGTAATTAACGTTATAATAAATGGCATACCACTCTAACGATATCCATGGTATCCTCCACTTGTTTCCTGTGAGCATTAACAAGATCTTCCTCCTCCTGAGATTAGAATAAAAGTGTTGGTTTTAATTCAAGAATATATACAATCATGAATAATGTCAATAACTCGTCCTCCCTACAAAAGGCCGGAGGTCCTTTTCTACTTTAAGTAGAACCGGAAGCAACCTCTCTACCTTAGGTAGGGGTATGGTTGTCTACATCTCAACCTCCCCCATACACCGTGGAAGACGGTATTGGGACCCATAACCCATGGAAGGCGGTATTGGGAGTTACTTTACTTTTACTTTTTTTATGAATAATGTCAATATGGCATACAGTTTATATACAATCCGTACCTTTAAAAGGGCATTTAATTCATCATCAGGGCTCCAGTTTCTTGATTCAGATCTGGGTGGCTCCTTTGATTTGGTTTGACCATTGATTCTTCTGTTCTTATCTAGAGCATTTGAGAAGCTATACGATTCGACTTTTGTGTTATTCTTCCATGATGGCTGTTCAGGCTCATAGAACTCTTCCGTGGTGTCATAATCGTCTTCATCAGCTTGTTCAGGATATGAATCAAGCATACTATCTTCATACGATGAAACTCGGGGCAACACAGAAGTAGACATTGACACTGCCGCTGATTCCTTTGAATTGAAAGTCGAAGATAACGTATCTTTCTTGTTCCCTTTAGAGAGACTTTTCACCCTGTCGTTCAATAATGATACAATTGCCAGTCAGTCGAGGTGGCAGTTCAAGTTTTCAACCCACTTACTATAAAAATGGATCGATTTATATAGAATTTATAATTAAAGGGGCCAAATGGGTTGAAAGTCCAGATGTGTCTTTTAAACATTTCAATCTTTAAAACAGACTTATTCAAACAAATTGCATATTATATCCATATGATGGTATTTGTGATCATACTTTGGTCCCATTACATGTTATACCGGCATTAATTCTACAGGTTTTGACCCATTACCCAACTTTAATGACCCAGCTATTTTCCACCTCTATTAGTTGGGGTTGAAGACGATTCAAATGAGTAAAGATTAAGTAAGGCTCAAATATTAAATCACAGTGATAAATTTTACCTGTCAGCGTATCGCAAGGTATTAAGTGTATGCTCGCATGATCCAGCATTTGGTGAAATGCAAGAAATCATGACAGTTCGTGAATTTCCAACAAACGAATCCCTTAAAACTTCTGTCAATTTACTGCCTCGAAAAGGAATATGACCCTGGTCATTATCAAGAGCTCTAATGCATTCTTTCAAAGCAAGCAAACTTTTATTAATCTCAGCACCTTCCATTCTGCAAAACATATGTCAATCTCACATTAAAAATTTAAATTTTCTGAATCCACAAGTATCAGATGTAATGTAAATTTACGTTTTTCGAAGTTACCTTGTCTGCTTATCATTGTCTGTAGTGTCTGCACCACGTTCACTTCCAGCAAGATCTATGAATGATAATTTGCCAACAACACGAGGAGGTTTAGATTCACTTCCATCAACAGATCTTTTGACAACAAGTTGAAGTATGGCATGTGAGCGGGAAGATTCCTCATTGGCACCAGTTGTGCCAGTACTTCTTGTCGCATTTCCTCTCTCAATCAGCTCCTTTATTGTTTCCACATCTGATACTCTGTATTCTTGCAAACCAACAATGCATACCTGCTTACTACCATCTTCTCTCATGCACAATTTTCTGCAATAGAATCAAATCGGTTGTCTTAAAACCAGATGTTCCTCGATTACTTAGGGTGTTCGGACGAACACTTTGAAACAGAACATGTGATGTTATAATATTCAGACTCGGTCAATATATGAAAAATTAAACTTTAACAAATACTAAAATTATTTTTTTAGACTAAAAAAATTCATCCAAACGACCAAACCTATCCCCTAGTCTCTCTCACACCGACCCCCCCCCCCCCCCCCCCTCCCAACCCCCACCCAACTCTCTTAAATGCCGTTGCACAGGTATCATGGTAGTATTGTTAGTTTTTCTTAAAACTGGACATAGTGAGTGATAGCACTTACTTCCGGTCACTAAGGAGATCATAAAGTTTCCCGCCGTAGATCTCAAAGAAGCTAAAATACAACTGGAAGCCTTGGCTGCGATAGGTATGGTTCACGAGCCTGAGGATATCCCGTGATGCTTTAAGAGGTAAGGGTTTCATTGTGAAAGTCTTTCCACTTCCTGAAAAACAAAGCATAATCACAACCATGCCCGCTGGAATTATCTGTATAAAGCTCAGGTACCTGTTTGTCCATAGGCAAAGCATGTAGCTTTGGTACGTTGGAAGATTATTGGTACAATGGGCTCAACGGTTTCACGATAAACCTGCGAAGACATACACAGCCAACAATTTGGGTAAGGTTTTATCTATAACAGGTTAAATAGCGCAAAAAAACTATCGTAAAAATATAGTTTTTGCAATCATACTAGCACATCCGGGTCAACCCTACCCTCTTTTACATGTACCAAAACATAGTAGTTTTGACATTTTACCCCACCCGCCCAGTTTGCCACATCTAAATACAATACTGACCTCATCATTAGAAACCTCCTCATTTAGAACTGCGTCAAAAACAAATTCATGCTTCTCCATGTATTCTGTGAGATCAACCTGTAAGATGTGAGATTCAGGTCAGTGAAGTTGTGACAAGACCGCCAAACCAGGAAAATGGTAGGATATGTGCATCTATATGCATCAGATTTTGACTATTGTTTTCTCGTTTACGCACATGATAGATTCAGTTACATCCATTCGAACAAATAACAGAAACATGATCGGTGAGAATCAAACACTTACATTGTAGAAAAAGCTGAAATCACTTAAACATAACCTACTAAATCATTGTGCATATGCTATAGGTACACACCTACATAGGTTTATCTTAGCTACTTGATATAATAATGTTCCTATCGTGAATTACTGATACTAAAAACATATAGCAAAATTCAGAACTCGGAAAAGTTATTTATCAAAATAAATCAAAACCAGCTAGAGCAGTATTCTTTGTTTTCTTTTTAAATTCCGTCTTATTTTTTGTCATTTTAAGTTCGTGTTTTAAGGCTTCCAGTACTTTCAAGTTCAGAACCTGGATGGGTAATGCTACATCCTCTCAAATTTCGTTATAAAAATCCTTTTAACGGATCTTTTTAATGAGCGTTCGTCAATATCAGGATCATTTACTCTTTTTTGCCAAGTTTAGAATTAGCAAGATGTAGAATTCTCTATGTGAACATCTTATATTTATAATTATATGATCAAGAATATTTAAATTCTCGTCCGAAAAATTATGATTTTTAATATTTGTCTTCTAATTCTCTCCAGTCTCCATCACTCACTTAAATTCACTTGTACATACACAATTGTCTCATCTACTTGTTTTATCCATGTATCATTTGCTTGTTGTTTCTTCTTTAGCGATTCTTTTCTACGCTTCTTATTTATGCATATGAAGGATATGGCAAATGCATACATGCACAGACACACAAACAACAGACGTTTTAGTATTTTTAAATGTCAAAACCTGTTCACCAATTCCCATGCGTTCTAACAGGAAATACTAGTCATTACACGAAGTAGACAAAGGTATTAGGCCCGATACACATTGGCAGAACCATGATTTCCAATCAGAATATACACTGACACAATTAGTTATAATAGCATTTTATGCCATTCTTTTTTTTTCTTATTTTTTTTTTCTTTTTTTTTAAACCATAAAACACCAACAAAAAAATATATACATTTTCAGGAAATACTCAACTATAGATATGACTGCATTCTAATGCTACTAACCTTGAGTTTTGTCTCGTGAACGGTAAGGCAACTGGAATGGGTCTCTGTCGTAACGATATCTTCCTCATTCTTTGCCAGTTCTTTTTTGTTTAAGGGTCTCTTGCGCACCTGTATTTAACCCAAATTAGTCTTTAAAGCAACAAATTGTAACATACTAACATAATCTATTCTTCAAGACAATTCTCAAAAGTAAGTTGAAGAAATAGGCCGGCATACCACAACTTTAATCTTTGCAACGCTGCTTGCCTTCTCTTTTTCTGGAGCAAAACTTTTCATAAGATTGTTATCAGGCAAACCTCGTGCTTTACTAGTCTGTTTAGTATTCCCAAAATACAGCTCTGCATCATCAAAGCTTCTGCCTTGAGCATTATTGTACATTGGAGCACCATAATTTGTAGTTACAGGCATCTGTCAGCATATCAACACACATAAAAATTTCAGGCTAAATACTTGTATGAAGTGAAATAGACAATGTCACTCACTTCAATTAAAGATATTTGTCGAGTGATAAAAGACAGAATTGGTATTAGACAATCTGATCTATGAAGCCAAATATAGGGGGTGTTTAGAACTTTAGGATTGCTTATCTTTTCTAACTTATTTACTTAATTTCTTGTAAAAATAAGCACTTTTCTGATAAGAATATAGGGAGCTGCTTATTTCAAAGTGCTTATTTGAGTAAAGTTAAACCTTTTACAACTGAATTGTAATCAAAACTTACTAAAAACTGCTACTTCCCCGAGTATTATCACATTTTTTGCAAAATAAGCAAATCCAAACACTATTTCATAAACTGCTTATTTCTAACCAGCTTATAAGTCCTTATTTATATTCAGAACCATACGCGGAAGAAATAAGCAATCCCAAATGCAGCTAACTCTACATTGTCTCGATAATCATTTCCCCCAACTAATTATCGCAACTTCAATTAGCAAAACAACTTAAACCAACAATGTACTAATAAAACAGACCTCAGAAATAAGCTCGGTATCAAACGAATGCAGATCCAACAAACCCGGACTAAATCCATTAGGCTCCTCACCCCCACCTTGCTTCTTTTGTCTCCCAGGCGGCGTTAACGGCTCGTTAAACAAATCATTTCCACCACCACTTAAACTCCTCTGTGCACCACCAACATTCCTATTATTACTATACATCCTTGAACCATATCCAAAATCCTGCATAATTAACTCATTTCAATTAACTCAATTAAACTCATAACCTAAACTTAATTAGAGTAAATCAGATCTACAATTAATTTATTTAAAAATGTACCGAAGATGAGTTAGGGTTAGTGTTGGGTTGATGAAGGTGTTGAAGACCAGCTGACTGTAACCACCTTCCGTTAGATGAGGAAGTAGTAGTAGTAGATGATGATGACGTCATGTCAAGGTAGTTATCGGAAAGCTGACGTTGATGATGATGTGTATTGTTGTTAGATCTTTGACCTTGACCTTGTCTTCCTACTGCATTCATAACAATACCCTAATTTTTGAGCTGATGAGTTTGGAGTGTTGGAGTGGGGATTTGATTTTTTATTTTTTTTTTAAATGTATAAAAAGTTGTGTATTTGGATTTTGAATAAATGTTGGGGAGACAAGGATTTGGAGTGGTGTAATGAAATGGGGTCAGCGGCTTTTTCTTTCTTGATTTAATTCAAGTTTTCAAATTTACGTGACATGTGGTGTTGTGCAGGCAGGCAACCTCTTTTTGGATTTTACTAATGTGATCCCTTGAGTTTTTATTATGTTACAGGTTTAGTTGTTTTATGAGCAAACTACAAAAATCATCCCTGGTTTGTAGGGTGAGCATCAGGTCAAACCCGGACCGGATCGAGACTGATTTAGCCTAAAACTACGTACCGAGGACCAGAACAAATATATTCGGTATGGTTCGGGTCGGTCTGTTCCGGTCCAAGAAGGCAAAATGGTCGGCTGTACGTAAGACTGAACCGGACCGAGAACCAAACATGAGATAAAGTGTGGACCGAGGACCGAGCCGGACCAAAATAGATTTGGTCTGGTTCGGTCCGGTCCACAGCCCGTTATGCTCACCCCTACTGTTTGTCAATGTTGGCACTGGTCATTCCTTATCGATATGGTTTATTTGATCTGGCAAGTATCATCCCTGTTAAGACAAAAGATTAACAAAATACATCCTTGTTCGAAGTGAAATGACTCAATTACCCTTTTCCTTCTTATTGTTTCTTATACCAATTCCAAAAGCAGCAAAACACATACATGTGATGCACAAACACACCATCATCCACATCCAGTCACCATCCGTGTAACCTACTGTCTTCATCCAAAACCACCACACTACGGCCACCATACAAATACGCCATCATCAACATCTAGCACACTAATTCAACAACCATATATCCCATCATCTCATTCACACGAACACACAAACACCTCATAACATAAATTTACACATGCACACACATATAGTCGTCAAAAAATTTATAGGCCCAAAAAACAAGTAACAACCTACAGTTAATTCAACATACTCACGCCGACAGCGTAACCAAAAAGTTAGAGTTGTGATTTTTGTTGAAATTTGAATTTTTAAATGTGATAGTATAACAAAATTGTGATTCGGTGTTGGTGATTATTCATTTTATTTTATTTTTTTGTTAAGGGATTTCAATTTTTGGAGGAATTGCATATAGGGATATTATTCGAGTTGATTTGGTCGGGTTCGGGTCAATACTCAAAAAACCATACTCGAATCCAACCTTGTTTAGAACTCGGGTCAGGTCAACTTTGGTTCAGGTCAAGGTCGATTAAAAATTATACAATTTTGGTGTTTACATACATTTTAGAAAGAAAAAAAATGAAACTCGGGTCACTCGGGTTGACTCGAACCCGAGTAAGAGACGTATATTATACCCGAACCCGATCTTGTTTAGAACTCGGGTTAATTCGGGTTGACCTGATTAACCTGAATATAATTTTGAACCCGACTAACCCGACCCGAAAAGCCATATTTAGGTTCGCGTCGAGTTTTATGACACCCCTAATTGCATATATATCCTTTCAAAATACAAAAATTGCATATATATCCAATTTAAACTTACAATTGCATATATATCCTGCAAAAGCTTAAAAATTGCATATATATCAAACTTAAACTTATAATTGCATATATATCATTATTAAACCTTAAATATGTCATATATACATCTAAATAACTATTTAATATATATTTACAACTTTAAAATACATGACAATTATAATTATAAAAGAAAATATTTAAAAAAAAAATCTTTATTTACAACTTGCTGGTAGAAATTTAGGGCCCGTTTGGTATGTAAGATTTGCTTGGGTTTTTGATTTAATAAATGTAAATCATATGTTTGGTTGTGTTTATGGGGTTTAAAATTGAGACTCAACCCCAGTGGTCCCACACTTTTCAAAAGTAGGGGGAGGGGTGGGATTTGATAAATATTCATGTTTTTTGTGAGCCCCACCTACAACTCTACTCTCATTTATCTTTATACGGAGTATTTATTTTTAATACTAATATTTTTTATTACAAAAATATTATATAAAATAATTAATACTATTAAAAATTATTTTCTATCTCCTACATCAAATCCAAATCCAAATCTAAATCCTAATCTACAACTTTACATTCAAATCCAAATCCGAATTTAAACCCATCTACAAACCAAACAGGCCCTTACCTTTTCATTATAAACATACTTTATCTATTATACATATATAACAATCATGATATCTATGATGAGTTTATTTCATGTGTTTATATTATACATGAGATAATGTGACTTTTTTTGTTTTTTGTTTTTTTTTTTTTTTTTTGTAAGGTTAAATATTATGTTGACATTTTGGTTTTTGTCATCTAGTACTTTGAACCTCCGGACATCGTACGTTTGAAATAAATGTTATTTTTTGAATTTATAAAATTATAATTATCACAATTTAAGTTTAAAATTGATAAAGGGTGATTAGTGCCAAAATTGATAAATCACAAGGATGATTTTTGCAGTTTACTCTTGTTTAATTGTTAAAACTTAAACATTTAGGGTATGGAGTGGACTAGTAGAGTACTTTTACATATGGTTGGTAAGTAGAAGATAGGACCGACGACATAATGCATTTATGTTTGTTTGAGATAAGAGACCAAGGTATCCTAAAATGAAGTCATATTAGTTTTTTTCTTATAAGATTACTGTAACACATAAGTCAAAAAACACTATCCAACATTTAATACAATCTAAAAGTCACATTCAATCTACTTTTATTCATTTTACATTCAAAATAAAAAACGGTTAAGACTCGATGGCCATGAATAGCACCGGGGGCGGTGTCGATTGGCAGTGTTACAGTCACCAAATTTTGCCTAATAACGGATCATAAAACCCTCACACAACGATCACTCAAAAAAGGGAAAGCGATCCTTCTAGAAAAACTGCAGTCCCAGAGCCTAAAGCACGAGACCAAAGGCATCTTTTGTATGCACATTAAACTATAAAATACGAATTTATTGAAGAATAGTACTAAATATGATTTTTGATATTTTTGCTAACTAATTTAGGTGATTTGAGCTTATCACTATATAGACACAAATTGGGTAAAGTTGTCTCCTTTCAGGAAGGTTGTCATGACTAGAGGTGTCAATAAAGTTAACCCGTCTCCAACCCGATTGAGCATATTCAGGTCGGGTTGCTCGGGTCAATAATTATATTCGGGTTATTCGGTTCAACCCGAGTTAGCCGAATACTAAATAGGATCGGGTACCGGTTGAAAATGTTTTACTGACTCGGGTTTGTGTCGACCCGATTGACTTGAATAAGGGATTTTTTTTAAGTATGTTTTGATATATTTTTTTATAAATTATCTATGTAAACTTTTTAAACTAGGCAAATATTTTATGATTTTACTTATATTCGGGCTCACCCTAATTCGGGTAGACTCGACCCGGTTGGACCTGACCTGGCTCGAATAGACCGAACCCGACTAACCCATGATCTTAATATGGTCAAGTTCGGGTATATATTTTTTAGTCTCAATCCGAATTGACCCAAACTCGACCAACGCGACCCGGGAGTAACACCCCCAGTCATGACTGCATCAAAGTTGTTCGCATCTAAGACTAGATATAATAAGGCACCCCCAACGTGTAAACCTCCCCACATTCGTGTGGTAACCTTACAATACTCCCTTTTATTCACACGTTAAAGGCGTTTGAAGATGTTTTCATCATGCAGATGACAAAACAAAAGTTTTAGTGTTGCGTGTGGGGTGTTGTGCATGTGGTATATTTGTGTTAAAGTAAACTATATATATGTGATGGTTTGATGGTCACTACAGAGTGTTTGGTGACTGCTTTGATAAAGGAGTAAATGCTGAGGTGACGGTGATGCATATAATTATTACTACGGCAATGTTTGGCGCGGAGCTTTTTTAGAGCTTTTTGAGGTAATGAGCGGTGAGAATGAGCTTTTTTATTTTTTATGTTTGTTTGGCATGAGAGCTGTGGTCTTTGCTATTTTTTAGGAAAGCTCATTTTCCCAATGCTTCTTTATGAAGCTGTGAGCTTTTTTGGCTACTGCTCACAGCTCACAGCTACTGCTCAATGCTACTGCTCACAGCTACTTTTGCCAAACATAGCCTACATCCAGTTTAAACGGAATTGAACTTGAAATCTTTTACATTTTTGTAAACGGAAAAAAACACAAATTTTAATTTTCGAAAATACATCAAAGTGGTATCTAAAAGATAATTTAATCTCTTCGTCGTGATCTATTTTTTCCTTAACAGTTAACGTTTTTGAAATAATTTTTTAATAAATGAAATTTCTGAAAGTGAATTTGTCATTTGAATTTAAGAAATGAATAATTAAACCCAACCTTTTTGTGATAAACGAACTCACTTCAACTCATATACCTAAGATTTTTCTTAAAAGAAACAAAACAATGCACTTTAACAATTCGTGGTCGAAACAAACGTGCATGTGCCGAATGAACGAGTGAATGCCACATGTTTAAGCAATTCAAAAGGTTTGTTATATTGCGTTTGTCCTCGAGTTCAGTTGAACTATGTCATTATAGCCTAGTAACATGTCTTGCCTTGACATATGGTGTTTATTGTCTATTTTTCTGCTTTAATAATTATAATAGGTGAACTACCATATAATTTAATTTGTTTTGTATCGTTAACAAATCGACACAAGATAACATGTCAGGGTATCATCATGATAAATCGATAGTAAGATGCTTACAAAGTTACAAGCATAGAGATTAGAATCTACAACATGCATATCCATCCAAACGTGTAGTGTTTTGTAGTGTAACAAATAATATTGTATTACATCAGTTTTAAAAAAAGAAAGTTATATTGTTATGGTGATATTTATTTTGGATCTGTCACCGACCTGCATGTGTTTATAACAAACTTCTGTTATGATACTACCCTACACGTCTGTAATGTCAAACTTTATATATCTTCTGGTTTATACTTTCAGTTTCATAGTTTTATAATTAAAACAAAACTATAAAAATAAGAATGAAAAAAAATGTAAAGATGTATTAGAATTATTTTGGGTATGTATATCCATTCCCTTATAAGTATGTTGTAAATGAAAGTACGTTAAGACTTAAGACGTGTAAAATGTCTAACGTAAAGAAGAAGCAATTTGTATAAGATTTTTTTTTTTTTTTTTTTTTTTTTTTTTTTTTTTTTTTTTTTTTTTTTGAAAGCAATTTGTATAAGAAATTGGTGTTAAGGTTTGATAATATTTAAGACAATTGACCGAATTGTATATATTACCTCCGTCCTAAAATTATTGTCCCCTATTGACTTTTTCGGTTTTTACTTTTCAACTTTGACCTTAAGTATTTTTGTTTATATTACATAATACTTGATACAAAATATATGAACGGGTTGAGTTTTAAATGTATTTTCCTTTGGTATAATTTTTATCAAAAATTGTATAACACAAACAAAAATATTTATAGTCAAAGTTAAGAAAGAAATACCGAAAAAGTCAATAGGGGACAATAATTTTGGGACGGAGGGAGTAATTCATTATTTTGATGAAGTGTTACGACCCCTAGACTTGGTTACACAAAATCTCTTTTGTAATAAGACAATATACGCACTTTAGTTTTAGGCACAAAGCTAAAGCAAAACAAAGAAATTTGTTATTTTCGGTTGTTATAAATGAGACCCAAACATTTGTTAAGAGGTATGACAGTTTTTTTTGGTTGACGACCAACAGTCATGACTATTGGCTAACAATTATTTTGGTTGGCATTTCACAAGAAAGATGGGTAATTTATTTGGACACCAAATTTATCGTTTGAATCGAAGCGCTACCCCATACCTCAACAAGAGGCGGCTCCCTCTCGAACCCCTTCCGCTCACTTGGGAGCGAGACTAAAACAAAGGCCGTTGCCCCTTTGACTTGACCCCACAATTTGTTGTGGTTGGAATCATATTAGTTGATCATACGTGCATTTCGGATCTCTTAATACGTATCCAAACTTAACATAAACTCTCATTTACTTTTAGTAAATTGTATTAATAAAATAGTTGATGACGCTAAAACTACTGCTCCGTAACAATATATAGCTATGATGATTCTAAATTAAAATTTCTAACATCTTTTTTAATTAAGGATTAGATAACGAGAACATGTAGAATGTATCATGTATGGTTGTCTCTTTATTAATGTTCGAAAACACTAGAACATGCAAAAGTTTTAAAAACAACGTTACTCGTCATTTAAATTCTAATATTGTGATATAACTTTACGTTTGGAATAACAACGACTTATCCCAGGCCGACACCATGATAATAATCAAGAACGACTCATAAGAAAAATCTTCAACATGCTGCAAGCATCTAATTTAGGGACTGAATTTGATTTAAAAAAAAAATGGTAAAACAAGAGCGGCATTTGTCACATGGTATGCGGTTCACGTCTTCTGCCCCGGATCTGGGGGTACCATTTCCAAATTTCATTAAATATAGTACTATTTTTTTCGCCGCTCAATTATTTTGGTTTTTCCAATTATATAGATGAGAATGTTTTTTTGTTCTCAGATGCACGGGAAAAAAAAAACCCTTGGTAAGTTTTGCGTTGATTTTTAGCTAAACGATTTATACACAACTGAGTAGCCAAATAAGCCGACATCGGGCCACTTTTGTCAACTACTAGTATTTACTATTTATATTTGTTTTTTCCCCTTAACTAAAGCTATATTGCATAATTAATGTAACGAGTAAACTGTACAACTTTAGTTAAGTTTAGAGTTTAAGTTAGGGTCAACTTTTTAATTATTTTTTAACTTTAAGTGTAAAGTTGTAGATTAGGATTTGAATTTAAGTGTAAAGTTGTAGATTATGATTTGGATTTGGATTTAAGATATGAGAGAAAAAATATATTATAAAATATATATAAGTTTTTAGTAAATATTTAAATATATTAAAGTGGACCTAAATCTTGTAGGGGTAACCAATGAGAATAAAAGACACAAAAATAAAATAAGTAAAAAAAAAGATAGTTTGTGTCAGACAAAAATAAGAGCAAAAGTAGTCACATATGATAGGATTTGTCTACCCCTTAGTTTGTGAGGTTCACTCCAATTTTTAAACCCCAACTTTCGCAAACAAACAACTTTTTTTTTTTTTTTTTTAATGTCCAAACCCTTTAGACAAAAGGGGCAAACCAAACAGCACCTAAGGTTTACACTCGCAGTTATCAACATTCATACTCGTAATTCATTTGTTATTTGTGTCTGCCATTTAGCCAAGAGCTAATCTAATTTCGAATTTATATTGTGTGCTCTAGGGTTGTTTCGAAGTAATATTACTAAAGATTTCCTTTCAAAAAGCAGCATGTATAAGTTTTATTCAAAATGAAATAGTATGAAATAACAATAATGGATTGAGATCCTCTAAAGTTTCATTTGAACATGATATGTCATGTAAGTGTTATTTTGAGTGAAAATTTGAATGTAAGTAAATGACACATTAAAAGGATCACATATTTTTATTTCTCACAAAAATATCAAAAAATGTCAATATGACCTATTATATTCATACTAAACTTTAGAGGATCTTGATCCATAACGGTTGTAGAATATTGACCATGTTTACAAGTGCAAAGTTACTTGATGTTTTAGATGTTCAAAGCCAGAAGTTACATTTAAGAAGAAAGATCATACAGATGTAATCAGGATTGAATAAGATTGATGTGAATTGTGAAGTAATATAATTTTGCTCACATAATTTTTTATTTTTTCATGGTGTAACGTACATGTATTTTGTGGTGGTTGGAAAGTGCTTTTAGTAAACATCAAACTCTTGCAACTATTTTTATACAATGTATTTTTTTAAGAAAATGGTACTGTGTATGTTTTACTAGCTTATAAGACCCGTGGAATCCACGGGTTTTTAGATGAGATAGTGCAAAAAAAGAAGAAGAATTAGTGTGTAAACAAAATAACCTAAAAGAATGAAAGTAAATAGCCTCAATAATTTATGCAAAAGGAATAAGAAGTAATAAGTCAATGGTAATATAAAGTACAATCGTCATAACTAATAATGTAATACACTTCCATGCACGTGAGCTCCGATCTTGTCCGTTTTTAAGAAGCAAGTGTATGTAATGCAAGTAGATGAACTGATAAGTTTGTTCTCATTTCGAAACAACCTAATAAAGAATAAAAATAAAGTGTAAGTAAAACATTTGTGTGATTGACAAAACATCTAAAAAACAAAGGCATATCAGATGATATTGATGTTCGTACATACCTCTTGGAAGTTGATCATAGGCCATGAAGAACCTCTTTGTAGACTACGTTTGTAGTAGTCTTTGATAAATTACCATCTGCATCAGAAATAACAACCTTTAAACCTTTTTTGCTTTTTACGCGTGAAAGAGCGACGTATAATTGTCTCAAGTGAGTTATATGCATATGGTTTACATCAACCATATTTACTTCAGGTAATCAAGTGATCAGGGGATATTGGAACAATGATATTTTGTAAAATAATTGAAACAAGAAAATTTGGTATACGTTATAAGGCAACTTTTCCCGGCATGTAGCCGTAAACATTTGATTTGTAAACACTTGTATTATGTACATTATTCTTTTCAGGTTTCGGCCCGTAGTGATCATTCAACCTAGTCAACGAACGGACTTTTCCAAAAAAAACAAAAAAAAAAAAAAAAAAAAAAAAAAAAAAAACAAAACTTATGGTATCATATCATTAGTCTCCGACTAATAATATGATACTAGGGGGACATGACGACGTATATGGCCGAAAGGCCGAATAACTGAACGGCCCATGACTGGAAGAACCAGAGGGACGACGCTACCTTTTCCTGATTTCAAAGGATGTTTTCCCCAAGCTTGCGCCGCCTGACACCTGGTCTAGGAGTAGCTTGGTTCTCCATCTCCTAGGTGTCAGGAATAGTACCAAAACCGTACCAGAACAGTAACCAGGTACAGTGATTGGGGTAGTATAAATACCCTTATATTTACTCGCATACAAATAGCATTTACTACACTTTACACGTACACATTTATTATCTCAACCTTCTAGTAAAATTCTCATACTTACTTTCACACCGGAGCTTGGTCCTTCGGTCACACCCAGAGCGAGGCTAACATGTTTGTTACATCTATACAGGTATCCGAAAGACCTTGTTGAACCAAGACCAAAGGATATTTCAGACATTTTACTATTTTGCAAAGAATTACTTCACCATTTACGGGCACAAATTCAAGAACTAGTGAAGCAGGCCTCGACCAACTATAGAAACCATAGTTGTTAAGATCTCGATTCTAATATTAGAATCTTACGGTTTTATAAAGCAAAAACGATCCGGATCCTACGTAAGATTTTAGCAAGCTTAAGATCTTATAAAATCCTGATGTTCGTCATCAGATCTTAAGATATAATCCGATCCGAACTTAATTTTCTCAAACTGCTAACAAAAAAATTACAAAGTTATGGATTATGTATTGTAGAATTCATAAACAATACGTGAACCTTCTTAAACATTGCATATTTTTAATTTTGGACAACATTTTTATGAAAAATTCACATAATTTTGTGTATATGATATATAATAATTTATAAATTTCAACAATATTACAGAAAACTATGAAAAAATAACATTATAATAAAATCTCACGATCTCAATTCAATTTTGCCAAAACGAAAACAACCTCGTCCTTATTATTGGAATATGCAGGTGATTTGCAAATTCACATAAATAATTGAGCCACTCTAAATTAAAGTGTCTTGATATTTATACCCTCTCATATTACTTTTACTCATTCTTATCTTATGAGAATATAAATGTTAAAATACTCTGATTTAAAATGTCTTAGTTTGTTTTTTTTTTTTTTTTTTTTTTTTTTAATCTGTTTGGAAAAGATGTCTTTTTACACAATGGATTCTGTTTGGAGTTGGTCCCGACTGCACAAATTGTGTTTCTTTTTGTTTTTTTAATGACAGGTATTAATAAAGTACATCACAACTATTTTAACATATATCTAACTAATATGTTTTCATCATCTAATTAGTTTTCTTGAGTGGTTTCATGTTCCACCGTCATAGATTTTTGTATTTGAATTTCTAGGTGCTTAATAGAAGAGAAAATCTTGAGTTTAACAAACAGATTTTGAGAAAAAAAACCCAGTTAAATTTTCATATAAACTAACTCATTAAAATATATAATCAACATAATCTTGTAAAAAAAATACAGAATTATATAAATCATTGTTGCAGATTTGATCTTGTTTTTTTAACTGCTAGCATAAACACTTTTGAAAATTTAAAAAAAAAAATGAAACATAAAAAATAAAATAAATAAATAAACAAATAAATAAGTAATTGGTATTCATCTTCTTCATACCCATGACTCCACCATTAAAGATGATTCAGTCTGGTCTAATCGAAGTCAACTGACTCACATGGAATACGGGGTGAGTTTTCTCCGAGCTCGTTGCTTGAGTCTATAGGCTACCTCTTCTATCTGCTTTTCTACAAGGTTGACTTTCTTCTTAATTCAGACCGGGCCAAGCCTTTAGGTTGTTTAAGTAGGTTTGGGCTAGGTCGTTGCGCTCCTGCCACCTCTTGGCAAAGCAGGCTGCTGGGAAAGCCCCCTCGTGTCGCAACAGTGTGGGGCGTCAGAGGCTGTTGCCCCGTGGCCAACTCGGAGGGGCTGAAGTTCGACGCAGAGCTTTTTGGTTGTTAAGTTATAGCAGCACTCAGCAACATCCAACAGCTCCAGTTTAAATGAATGAAAGTGAAGCAAATAATAAAACCTTGAGGGTAGTGATATCAGTGTTCAGTAAACATTGACGGGAAGAAATTGCAATGAGAAGGCAACTGGTGGGAAGGGTGGGTTGAGCACCGACTAGGGAACGATGTACTGGTGGTGGTAAGGGATTAAAAGATCACTGTTAAAACTTGAATATTGATATGATTAAAAAGAATAGGATATAGATAAGTGTATTATTTGCTTAAAAGATGTCCTAGATGTGAAGGAGATAGATTTTTACACATATCCAGATTAAGGGTCGTTTGGTATAGGGTGATGGGAATCAGGGTATGAGTTTGATTTAATTTGTGTTTATTTGTTTGAGGGGTTTTGCCAAACCATTTCTATGGGCCGTACAAATGAAACCCATAGATCCATACCACTTGGACTTGGTGGATTTTGTGATACCATTCTTGTGGGCCCTATTCCACCACTATTTCACTCACCCAACTTTTTTACTTCATATTTATCAAATAATATTCAAACCCAAATATATAAATCAAACAACATTTTTTGAACTATCAAACATATTCCCGTATCACTATATTATCATACCAATATCCACTGTGATCCCTATAAGCAAACCAAACGAACCCTAAGGAAATCACTTTGGAATTAAGAAAAAAAAAAAAAAAAAAATCAAACAGAAAGGAAATGTTGGCTAAAGTCTTATTAAGTTAAAAGTAAACAACCCCTTAATTATTTATGTGAGTGTGCAAATTATTTGAGATTATAAACCTTGATAGAAAGACATTTTTATTCTTTTTCCGAAAAATCAGTAACCAACTGAATACACTACCACATTCTATTTTAAGAAACCCGCCGGTCTCGTGAAAAAAAAGAAAAGAAAAAACCAGTCAACAACCATTTCCTCTCGAAACCCACCGACGAACTTTACCGAATCTTCTCGATCTCCCCACACCCATCTTCCCAAACACCCCCTTTCTATAAATAACCCAAAAACATTTCACCTTATATATACATACACTAATTCATCCAATCACAACAACAATGGCAGACGAAGAAAGTGCAGTCACCATCTACAACAACAACGCCATCTCCAACAACAAAAACCCAAACACCAAAAACCAATTCTCAGTCAAAGTCACCTTAGCCCAAATGCTACGTGGCGGTGCCATTGTCCAAGTCAACTCCATTGACCAAGCCAAAACTGCTGAGTCAGCTGGCGCTTGTTGCGTCATTGTAACTGACTCCGTTAACTCGGTAAACTCGGTAACCCGGATGCCTGATCCGGGTCTGGTCAAAATGATCCAACGGTCAGTATCCATACCCGTGATGGCGAGATGTCGGGTGGGTCATTTCGTTGAGGCCCAGATATTGGAGTCTGTTGGGGTGGATTATATTGATGAGAATGAGGCTATGGGGCTTGCTGATGGGGCGAATTTTGTTAATAAGCATAATTTTCGTGTTCCGTTTGTTTGCGGGTGTGGCGATTTAGGCGAGGGGTTGAGGCGAGTGCGCGAGGGCGCTGCGATGATTAGGACACAGGGGAGGGATAATGATTTTTGTGAGACTGTTGGGAATGTGAGGAATGTGATGGGGAAAATTCGGGTTTTGAGTAATATGGATGAGGATGAGGTTTTCGCTTTTGCTAAGGAGCTGCGCGCGCCTTATGACATATTGGCGCAGACGAAGCAGATGGGGAGGTTGCCTGTAGTGCATTTTGCGAGTGGGGGGATTGTGACGCCTGCTGATGCGGCGTTGATGATGCAGTTGGGGTGTGATGGTGTTTTCGTTGGAAATGAGGTTTTTGAGTGTTTGGATCCGTATAGGAATGTTAGGGCGATTGTGGAGGCGGTTAGGAATTATAACGATGCGAGGATTTTGGCTAAGGTGAGTTCGGGGTTGAGTGATATGGGTGCGACGAGTGGGAGTGGGATGGAGTTGAATGAGGTGAATGATGCGATGGCTGGAGTTAATATTGACGAGAATGAAAATGCTGAAGGTAGTAGTTACTGAGTTTTGTGATTGGTTATGAGAATGATATGTGTGTTATATTGTAGTATTTGTGTACTTGTGTTTTTGATATAGTGTTCGATGTAATTGGACGAGATGAGATAGTTAATAAAGTCCTCTACTTTGAGACGATGAATTGATATGTTCACCTTTCATTGATGAGAATAGATATTTCGAATTTGAATAATTTTGGTGCATTGTTTCCAGATTATTTACAAAGTTGTTACCATGAATTAGAGTAGAGGCTCATGTGCGTTTTATTTTTATTTTTTTGGCTTGAAAGGGTGTTTTGATGTTGTGCTACAACGATAATAGGTGTTTGGCGAAATTGGTTATGACTACGGTCTTCGGATAGCAGCAGGCCAATATTCTCAATTTTAGATTTTTAAGCAACATTTAAGAGTCTATGCTGAAAACACATGGTACTAGCGCTAATATATGTTTATCTAATTATCTGATTCCTGAAGTTGCAACTGTATATTTGTAACATACATCCGAACATCTCCCAGACATAGTAGAATGCTCCTTGTCCTAGCATGGTTGAGCTTCTTTTGTTACTTAGAGGCCATCCTTTTCAAAAAAAATTTTTTGCTGCCTGCTTAAGTATTGTTTTAAACCTCTGAAACTTGCTTATAGTTACTAAACATTTATGGTTCATGTCTCAAGAAACATGTGCTTCTAATACTTTTTCGTGTTATGCAAAACTATGACATCTTGACTGATGGTTTTCCATACATTCTATCTATACAACATTATCGATGAGAAATGGGTGGGATCATGTTGTTGATGTTATTGCCATTGTGCAATAAGGCTACTGAGACATGGAATAGATCTGCTTGCTGCAGAGCGCAGAAGTTCTGTAATATACGGTTCTGAGTCCTCGCTAGCTTGCCATTGCAATTTATATCCTTCTGTCTAATGCCTCTAATAGAAGTAATCTACTATGCTGTTATACAATACTAGGAAGAGGCTGTCCGTGAAGTCTAGTTTTAACATCCCTTAAATAAAGCAAACCTTGACTAGCTGCTCTGCTAGACCACCACCTGTAATAGCCTTGTCTACTACAATCTGCAAGAAGGTTCCCTTCTCATGCATTCATCTGTCCATTCGTAGATTCCCAAATCTTTAGCTGTAGCGATAACTTGGTTTGTTTACATAATTCTTTCTGGTCTGATCAAATACCAGACATTAGTAACTCAAGGAACTCACTTATTGAGCAAAAGTGATGTTAAACTTGGTGTCCAAACACTTGGTAGGTTCGGGGAACCAGTCTAATGTGTGGCCTATCCCGCCTTGGGAGAGGGAAATTTGTATCTGGTTTGTGCAGAAGAAACACTTTTTTTTTGCATAATCCGTGTCCCATGGCATTGCTAACCCTGCTATCAATACCATGATTCATAAAATAGAATAAGAACATATGTGAAACACTTGATGCAAATAGATCTGTTAAGCATCGTATTTTGCTCCCGAGGTATATACACTGTGATTTAGATCTTGCTGCAAGGTCATGTTTGCTAAAGGATAGGTAGTGTTATGTTCTGTGATCCAAGCCATTCACCAGTTTGGAAATATAGTTGCCACAGCCCACATGTGTCATGAGGTCAGTCATGGTCAGGTCGTTATTGATATTTATATAAGAAAACAATTGCCGAAAAAGCATTGCTTATAAGTTACTAGTTATAACACGGCAAGATAAATACTTGTCAAAATATTCAAATATGATCTTGAGAAAGTACTACAAAGTTTCAATATTCAGCAGAGACCAACATAATCAGTCTATTTGGTCCAACCAAACTTTGAATTCCAAATGTTTGACCCGAAAAAAGAACAACCTTGTGAAAACTTGGAAAACTGAAAATTATGTGTAATCAGTTTTCGAGCAGCTCCCTAAAACTAGACCGGTTAAAACTTTCACTTATGAAAAGTTAAGACATTTGGTCACAGTCGAAACTGGATCCTTTGACATTGTACGAGCTTATGAAACCACAAGCATCATTGACATCAATGCCTTTTCCTTTTTTTACTCTTCTTTTAACGGGCTATGAGATACAACTATTTGGGTTATTAATACAACCCCATAGTATTAGAAAAATGACCAACAAATAAGAGAAACCATGTACTAACTCTCAATTGTATTTTCCAAAACCTATCACAATAATTCAAAAAACAACGCATAGTACCAACTTAGACACTCAGGAATCAGAATACAATGTCTCTAACACTAAAGATCCAAATCATATAACAGCTTCAATCCATATCTTGGAAATCCACATTCCATACTGCAGCAGGTTGTAACACGGCATTTGTTAATCGCGTTTATAGATTCATTAACGACGAGGCATATGGTGTCTCTAAGTTTCAGAGTTTCTAACAAAGGGATTCTTATAAACATCATACACGTATATCTTGGCTGCACTCAGTGGTGCAACCTGAGGTGCTTTTTTGATGTTGGTCATGCATGAGGCTTATTCAGAGCAACTAGATGACGCGTGTGGAGAGGGGAAAAAAATGCAACCAAAGGTGACCGGCTCATCAAATAGGACTTTGTGCTAAGTGGGTCTTTTTTGAATATTTATATTATTAGTTATTTAGTTTGTGAGTGTGTGTGAGGTATTTAGCGGTGTATGTTTGTATAAAAGTAGTTGTGACTTGTGACTATTGAGGATGAAAAATGAGCGAGTAAAATGAGAGATAAAGCTGATGTGATGCTGAGTTAAAAGTAAAGTGATACGACTACTAAGACTAGTTTAAAGAGGATCAACGTATCATCCTTAAAGGGGTGTTTAATTTTCTATTGGTGAAAGAAAAGTTGGCCCAAAATCTTTAATATCTCTTAATTGGGAGAGAAATTAAAGGTTGTATCTCTCATATAAAGGGCTTATATAGACATTTATATAACCTCTTAAGTTAGTAAAGACCAAATTGTTAAATATTATATATATACTAAAACCCAAGAGGTTACTGTAGCAAGCACTGTGCTTGCTACAACAATATATATATATATATATATATATATATATATATATATATATATATATATATATATATATATATATATATATATATATATATATATATATATTAGTATTAACGGTCGTTAGTTATTTAACGGCTGTTAACTAACGACCGTTATCTTTAACATTTTCTAAAAAATTTGTATGCACTTTGTCCTTCATCTCAGTGGTTCATTGCAAATTTAGTCCTCAAATAATTTACATAAATGGTCCTTCATGTTATACATCAATTGAAAAGTCAGTCCTAGGTAACTAACTTCACGTTAATTAGCTAACGGCAACAAAAGAATTCCGCAGTAACGCGCGGGTACCCAACTCGTTGTTAAATAAACACTCGTCAGGTTAGATGGAAAAGGGAGTATAATCTATGATATGATTTCGGTTTAATGGGGACACACTTTGCCCCACCAAGCAAAGCACATTATCACATGCAAACAAACGAATCTTTTTCTTTAGCAAGCCTTTATAAAGTCACTTTGCTAACTAGAAAAAAAGAGGTAGGGGCCAAATATGTCGACAATTCCTTTTCAAAAGATCACCCATTTCCTTGTCATGCCATAAAAAAAAACATTTACTACTTCACTTTAGTTAGATCTAGAGTACATATTGAAAAAAGATAATGCAATTGTAGGTTTAAATCATATATTTCATGGTGTGTGACTCTCGACATATCATAAGTCAAACTCGATCCTATTGATTGGTAAATGCTAATAGGTTATTGTTCAAATGCGAAAGTGCTTAGATGATTTACCATCCATTGAAGTATTGAACCGAACTTGTTTGAACACAAATCTATTGTGTTAGAACGTTATAAACCCCGTCGGTGATACGTTTTATTGATACGACATATATAGAGACAATACATAATGAAACCCTAATAGATCCCAACCTCACATACCGAGTTTAGGCTTTATTTATCATCTAATATGTTAAAACAGTATAAACCCCGTCGATGATACGTTTTATTGATACGATTTATATAGAGACAATACATAATGAAACTATAATAGACACAACCCTACTTACCGGGTTTGGGCATCATTTATCATCTAATACATTGTACGTCAACTTGAGGTCGTGTTCGTGCTTTTCTTTGACAAGATTTCTCGACCCCACACGACGTAAGAATACAAAAACTCGTACTTAAATCACCCATCATTTCAAAGACATAATATGGTTTTTATGATCTTGTACCAAATAAGTGAATAATAGTAACCCGACACGAATTAATTAAACATAGTATTTTATTTTTCATTAGAACATCAAACAACCCTCCAATTTTCAATTAGACGTACCTATCGTTTCCCAATCCCTATCACCGTACATCCTATTTGTTTATTTCATACTTCACATTTTTTTATAGTTTTCAATATAAAATATTACATGCTACCTTTGTTGATCACGTATAGTTTACGCGAATAGATAATTATTCTACGTTGTTTACAACTATTATTCGACCACCGTGTTATCATGGTATAAAGAACAACCAATAAATAACACTAGTTTAAAGGAATTGTTAGCATAAAAAATACGAGAATCTTAAACAAGTTCTAGAGTTCGCATGACTACAAATCAGTAAAAGTTGGCTTGCAATAAAACATTGTCGGTAGGTACTGTCGTGTCGTTTAAAGGCTGTTTTACAATATCAAAAATGTATACATCACTCTTATGAAAAAAAAAAAAAAAAAAAAAGCATAAAAAACAATAATCTTTTTTATTGATATCAAGTGTTATATGAAACAAGTTTTTCTATAGTCATAATCAAACGTAAAAAAACAAACAAACATCAATCCGTATTATCGGGGTGAGCATAGCGGACCGCGGACATCGAACCCAGAAACTTGACCGGACTGAACCTGTTTTCGTCCGGTCCTCGGTCCACACCTTACCTCATGTTAGGTCTTCGGTTCAATCCGGTTTTACGTACAACCGACCATTTTGTCATTTTGAACCGGACCGACTGAAGAACCGAACCGGACCGAACCAAACACGTGTTCGATCTGCTCCTCGATCCGTGGTTCTGCGCTAAATCGCTCTCAGTCCGATCCGAGTTTTTCCAGTCCGGTCCGGGTTTGACCCGATGCTCACCCCTATTTGAGTTCATTGCATATGACCTCTAGCATAATTTGTGTACCACTCTACTTTATCATTATAGAAGGAATTAGAGCGTTATGATCAGCCACGTGACGTCGATTAAATTTTGTTTCATGATGCTTTTTTTGTATCTTTTGTTTTTTTGTTTTTTTGTTTTTTTTTTTTTATTGTAAAAGTGTCAAAAAATTTAAATGCAATCGATAAAAAATCAAACTTATTTCAAGTTTATAAAGTTAAGGACTGATTTTAACATATCTGCAAAGATATAAAGTTTGGTGTTGTTTATGTTGTTTTATCTTGTGCATGGTTGTCTTTATAGATAGCACCTGTTGTCTTGTGTATTTCTCAAGTCTTGTTAAACATTCTTTATTTTTATTTTCGCTCTATTCTCTGTAAATCTTTCAGTTTTCTTGTGTCTTAACATTTTTCTATCATTACATTGAAAGCAAGTTTTTTTTGCAAGAAGAGAACTACAATAACTTAATCTACTCTTGTGTATTGTGTCTAGAGTCTTATTCTACTTTATTCTTTATGTTATGTTGTAGCAAATACTATAAACTATCATTCATTTGTAAAGTCATGTTCGTGTTCGAATAAGCAAATGAAAAGACTTATCAAAGTGCGAATAAGCAAGGGCGTAAAAGTCTTGTACCTGGGTGGTCAAGCCTTGATCAGGTGAAAGTAAAGTTGGGGTTTGTTGCTTCCTTGGTGGAAGTCTTTGTGGTCTTAGTGGTAGGAAGAATCGCGAGGTCTTTATGGGTGGTTTTGGGTGCGGAACTTCGTTAAGTGCCAGTTCTTTCTAAGTGAGCACCGATCTAAGTGCATATCGGTGAGAGCTAAAGTTGTAAAGTTTATCCACCGCAACAATTTGGTACTTGTGAATAGCATAGTTGTCGCAGATTCTCAACTAAACGTATAGATGATTTAAACCCATCAGCCCGAACCAACAAATATCATTGTGCTTGTCTCTTTTTCCTCAACTCTTTACATACGTTATATATTGGTTATTTGCTTACGCGTGCACTTACATGCAAACTTGACTCTTAACTTACATAAACGTAAAAAGAGTAAAAAAGAACGTATTCACCCATTCTCTATAGTTCTACAAGTCACCCATTCTCTATGGTTCTACAAGGGCGTCTTAGCCCACTGAGTCGTCACTAACTTCTTCAAAATTGCACTTTCTGGGCACATTTGATGACCATGTCACAGATGCCGATCACGAGCATGAATTATGTCTTTTTCTTTCGTTCTTCGTCTAATCGAGCCCTAAATGCGTACATGTCCAGCATTTGCATTCTTAAGTACCTAAAACTCAAAAACAAATCATTTAGAGAAATATATAATCCAAAGTGTACTAATTTTGGGGCTAAATGGACCATTAAAAGTGTACAAAATTACACTTCATAAGTTGCAAACCGTGTGTTTCATGAAAAATCTATTTTTTTTTTTGAGATTGATGTTCATATTGTTAGAGAAAAAGTCTCTAAGGGTGTTAACAAAACAGTTAAAATCAAGTCTAAAGATTAAATTGCAGACTTACTTACCAAAAGTCATACTATTTTTTATTATAAAAGGTTTTTCGGTTCTCTAAAAATTGTGGAGATGTTTTCTGTTTTGCAGTTCAGTGAACATTATGGAGATGTGCTCCGTAAAGAATTGATTTGCTGTTGAATGGTTGTGGTTGTGGAAAATTGTTTATGGTTGGTTTAGTGTTAGAAGTTGGTTTGTTGTTAAAAGGTTTTTGTTTCAACATAGTTGATGTATTAAAAGGTTTTTTTGTTAAAGTTTTTGGTTCAATAGACTTGATATGTCTAAGTGCTTTTAAAAGTTTTAGTGAAAAATTTATGGTTCTTGGTTTGTTTTTCTAATAATTTGAGGAAGGGTATTGCAATATCAAACTTATTTTTAGTTTATAAAGTTCAGGGATTAATTATAAAATATCTATAAACATATAAACTTTTTTTTTTTTTTTTTTTTTTTTTTTATTATTATTATTATTATTATTATTATTATTATTATTATTGAGCAGGGTTGTCTTTGTTAACATTGCAGCTACAAAAGGATTAACATATGCTAGGGTTTTTCATTCACTCAACTCTTTTGCTCTTTCACACGTTCCAATGCATGTCGGGCGGCAGATCACTCACGATGTTGCGTTAGGAGGAGCCTAATAGTTTTTGTTAAACAACAAAATATAGCATAACTTACATCTTTGAATATAATCTTTTAACTACTAATGGGCCTTTAGTCCAACGGTAAGAGCTTCTAACCTTATGTTAATAGACCAGGGTTCGAATCTTTCTATTGGCCTAAAAGCTTTCAATTGGTACCATCCCCCTTCGCAAATGTTTAGATTGACTGGTCAACGAGGGTGCTCATTGCTTAAGGCTGGGTCGTTGAAGGAGAGTCCGGTTAACATCGTTAAGATGTATGAAACCAGGGTAATCCCACCGTTCTTCAACTTTTTTGAGAATATAATCTTTTAACTTTACAAACCAACAGAAAACATAAAAGTAACAACTAACAACACTTAAACCACAAGAATTAAAACTTAAAGGACCAAAAACACAACTCCGAACACACATCTTTTGACTTTTCTACTGTACAAGAACTTTCCAACACTCCACCCTTTCTCTCTCCTCAAAACGACACCGTTCACAACATTCCCTTACAATCTTACATAGTCCCCCACACTCTCATACATTCTTTTTTTTTTCCCACTAAAAAAACCCCAATTCTCATCAAATCAATCTGTACATAATTTTATAAAAACTCACCACAATTTTATAAAAAGTTTATAAAAATATGGGATGCACACAATCAAAGATCGAAAACGAAGAGATAGTAAACAGATGCAAAGAACGCAAAACAGTTATGAAAGAAGCCGTCTCATCACGTAACGCTTTTGCGGCGGCCCACTTTTCCTACGCCGCCGCTTTGAAAAACACCGGCGCCGCCTTAAGCGACTATGCTCAAGGCGAGGTCCAGTTTCCTGACAGGATGACGCCGTCTGTTGATGGAGTGAAACCACCTGACGTGCTTCCGCCGCCGCCGCCAAAGCCGTATGAGGGTGAGCCGCTCCATCCGCCGCCGCCGCCGCCGTTGGAGAGGGCCCAGACTATGCCTGAGTTTGTGGTGAGTGAGCCTGAGTTTGGGAAAGGGCATGTGGATACTATTATGGAAGATGATGATGAGGATGAGGATGACGTGCATGATCAGAGTTTGCACCGCCGCCGGAAAAGCGCCGGAGTCGGCGGCGGTGGTGGTGGGAGTAGGAGTGGTTCGAAGCGGGAAGTTGAAAGTCATGATATGCTGCCGCCGCCGGAGATTCCGAAGGCGTCGCCGCCACGGCCGCCGGAGAGTAGTTTGAACAGAGCTGAGCCGCCGCCACTGCCGCAGCAGCACGGGATTTCGTCATGGGACTACTTTTTTCCGGCGATGGAGAATGTGGCAGGACCGAGTTTGGTGGAAGAGAGGTTTGATTTGTTCGTGGTGGATCATTTGAACTTGAAGGAGCAAATGTGGATGGTTGGGAGGTGTTTTTGGATCCTTCACTAGATGAGTGTAACGTCGTTTGTAAAACCATAATATGATTGATTTGAGAGTCAACCATACGTTTGAAGGTATGAAGGTGGTTTAAATGAGTGTCCATTTCATCATTAAGGTTTGGAGATTTTTCCCATATGGATACTTCTATTTTCTTATAAGAAGGAAATAGATATTCAAATTGTTGGGAATGTTCTTGTGGTGGTGATTGTTGTTGTTGTGTGGTTGTTGTTATTGTTGTAGTTCTTGTTGTTGCGGGACTTGTTGTGGTGGTTCTTGTTGTGGTTGTTCTTGTTGTTGAACAAAGTGGCGGAAGCTTGGTTCTCCGGAAGGATTACCATGAAGGTCTTCGTAAATGGGGTGAAACACAAATGATTGTAGGTGTGTATGACCTTGATCTTGTGGGAAAGTTGATGGTCTAGCATAACGGTAAGCCAAACGTTCACCCAATGATGGTTGATGAGGTTCATCATCTAATTGCTCACTTGATTGTTGTTGGGTTTCCATTTGAGCAATGGTGTCAAAGAGTGACAATGATGGAGGGCTTGATGATTTAGGTGATAGGTCTTCTAAAGTTTCCAAATAGGGTAGTGGTGATGTTGGTGGTGTATGGAAAAGTTCCATTGGTGTAAGTGTTGGTGATTGAGGTGATGGAGTTTTTGATAGTTGAGTTTGTTGAGAAGGTGATGTTGAATCACTTGAAGGTCTAGTTGGTGACGGAATAGTGGCTATGTTGGTGTTGAAATGTCTTGGAGAGGGTGTTGGAGTAGCAAGATTAAGCAAATCTTGTATAGTGATCACATTGGTATTGCAAGGTGTTGAGGATGGTGTTGAGGTAGTAAGATTAAGGAAATCTTGGATAGGTGAAGAAATGTCAAGTGATGCATCACTTGATGATGATGAGCTTGATTTGATGGTTTTGTTGAAGCAACAAGGTTTTACACTAATCCTAGCGGTTTTTGTAAGGGATTTTGATGATTCGGATGAGTTGATGAATTTAGTAATTTCAAAGGTGTGGTTTTGAGGCTTTAAGAGAATGGATTTTGATGGTGATGGTGTGATTTAAAGTGTTGAAAAATTGTCAAATTTATAGAGTGGAAGAAATGTTGGAAGGGGTGTTTGGATTTGATGTTCTACCATACAAATGTTGAGGTTTCTAACATGTCAAATCATTGGATGTCAATCCAATGGAATTGGGTGGAGTGAAAGACTAACTTATGCACTTAATGCTAAGTGATCATGGGAAGTGATTTGGTTGAAAATGTTCTAAGGGTTTGAAAGATCCTTTTTAAGGGTTCCTTGGGTTAGTTATGTTTGAATTTGAGTTTTTGGCGGGAAATGACTTCCTAATTGTTCTAGTGAGTGAGAGTGATCCTAATATGTTTATTGGAAGTAAGGAAAGATGTTTCTCACTAAAGATAATGATCTGACATTTTACAAATTTTGAAATTTAGAAAAATGAAGAAAAAAAATTCTGCAGGTGACTGGCGGAACCCTCGCGAAACACAAGCGGAACCCTGTTTTGGGTTCTGTCTGGTCCGTTGGGCCAAAACTGGGTTGCCCAGAAATTTACACTTTTGGAACCCAATTTTTGGTTCCGCCAGTTCCGCCAAACCTGAAAAATAAGGTAGTCCACTTTTTTGAGGGTCGAGACGATTTTCAAATTTTTTGAAAACTCTTAAAAATGAAAATTTATTATATGTCTGATTAGGAAATGCAAAAAATAGACATGTAGACATTCATATCATAAGACTTTGACCGGGGGCTAGCGAATTTCACTATACTTAGTGAAAATTTCCATATGCATGAAAAATTGACAAACACCTCAAATATCGTCAATATGCATAAAGTCTCATACAAAACATAGTCCGACGAAAAATAATAAAGCATGGAAGTAAAAAGCAATATAAATCACATAGTTTAACACATACAAAGTTCTAAAACCTTCATAAGCCAAACACTCCTTAATCATACATCTCATAACCGGTCTATTTTCTTCTTGAGCTTTCCTAGATACCTTTCAAAGCACTTGAACATTCCTTTGGTTTGCTTGAACTCTTCGGATGCATTGCTAATGATGGGAAGTTCTTGAAGGTAGTCTAAAGGGGGTAGCTTGGAGTTAGGAAGTTTATCGTCATCGCTTATATCGGATGATGAGGATGATGGTGAAGGAGAGTGAGTACGCTTGCCCTTGACTTTGAAGACTCTTTTATCACTTAGAGGGACGAATATGTGAGGAACGAGAGAGTAATCAAGGCACATTCCCTTATTGTTAGGAGGAATGGGCGAGATTGCTCTAAAGAGGCGGGTGAGAAGCATTCCATAAGGAAGAGCGGTTGTTCCTACCAAGGATATGTCGGCCATTCTTTTGGCTAGGTAATAGGCTAAGTTAAAAGGTTGACCGGTGGAAATGTTATAGAGCATGTAGCTAAGACATGTGTTGACATGATCTCTATTTCCTATGGAACTTATAACGTTGGCTCTAAGAATTTCTTCCCATTTATTAAATTGTGGTTTAAGCTCATTGAGTTCCATACCAACAGGGTCCTTATCTACCTCATTTCCCGAACAATTCTTCCTAGTTGTTGTGGTCCTAACAAAGAGATGCTCACGAATTTCTTCCTTATTAGCAAGAGGAGTGTCGTATGGATGAAAACGCTCAATGGAATCAAGACTAGAAAGGGGCCACTTATCCGTGTAGAGACATGTACCAAAATTAGGGACATCAAGAATTATTGCAAAATCTTTCAAGGGTATGATATTTGGTACTTGATTGGTTGTAAAGGTTAGTGAGATCTCACCATCGTCATTGAAGAAAAGGCTTATGGTTGCATAGAATTCTAAGATGAACCTAGGACAAATTTGCTCATCGATGTCTAGGAGGCAATCAAAGTTGATTGGCAAAGTTTTGGCGAATGGATGTTCCTTTCAGGAAGGATGGATCAATGGTTCTTCCTTCATGAACATAACGTTTTTCTAGACTCTTAAAAGTTTCAACTTGATCTTTAGTAAGGCCTTTTGTCCTATGGTGTTTGGGTAAGTAATTAAGAGTTTCCTTGTGATCGTAGAATGTTGCGGGAGGCATGTTGATTCCTAGAAAACACAAAATTTAAGTTTAAATTAATGACTTTTATAATGTGTATGTTCTAGTATAAGCCTGTATGAAAACAATGTGGAGGTGCGGTTATCTTGACTCATTTTGATGCTTGAAACATTTTTGTAATGCAAGTTTTGTTACAAAACAAAAGATAACCCAAACGCTCCTAATTCAATATAGCTTCGTTTGAATGTACCCGAAAATACATATTAGTTATGTATTCCCTTTAGCATTCAAGAGACATTATGCAAGTGATGTTTCAATGACGTTTTTCATTTGTTTTAACAATGTGGTGAAAGGTGGTGTTCTAGTGACTTTTAAAAGACAATGAACTTGGTGTGTTTGGTAAATCATGATAATAATAAAAAGGATACAATTCCTAATTAATGGAAATTATGATTAGTTTACAACCAAGGTTTTTCATGAATCAACAAGTTTATGCATAAACCCTAAGATTCTAGTTAATGTATGTAGATGAAAGTGATAGACTTTGATTGAAAATGCAATTATGATAAGAATACTTACAAAGTTGATTGGATTGGAAGAGATGTGAGTGAGAGCCCTAATTTTTGTGTGGTAAGGTGTTTGTAAGTTGAAGTTGTGAGTTAAGAGGTGTTTTTTTTTTTTAATTTAAAATAAAAACATGTTGCAGATTCGGCGGACCAGGCGGAACCAAAGGGAGGGTTCCGCCCGTTTGGTCTCAGGGTTCCGCGGGTACAACAGAGGAAAAAATAAAAAATGATTTGTCTTGATTTTTGTGGTTTTATTCTAATATTCAAAACTAAGGTTTTAGGTCTCGTGAGTCTTTAACTAAGCCTAGGGAGGATGAATGATTCTTATTCAAGAGGTTTCGTGAAAAACGTCGACAATATGGTTATCGAGTAAGACTTTCTTGGTTGAGATGTTCCTCAATGAACATTTTTACCAAGGCGATGATGATGGATCACAATATGTCAATTAAGAATATAATGGATTGGATTGCCGCTGAAGTCGATACTTCCTTTGTTGACGGGATAAAATTGTTGATAAGAGGAATTCCGTTTGTTGACGCGGGTTTGCTTGTGCTAGTGGAGCTTGTTGACGTGCTTCTCCATCCGATACTAATTTGAGAACCTTAAGCGTTTTGGAGAATCATTGGATAAGTAAGTATAAAAGTGCAAGTACCACTAGTGCTTTTCTTATCAACTTATTACCGACATAATTCCATTTGGCATACACTATGGTTTCTATTCCCGTTCTTTTGGGATACCATAATCCTAGTTGTGTAGTGCCTTTTGATGTATCCAAACAAGCTCTTCCGAAAGAGTTGTTTTAGGATCTTCTCTAAAAACGAGCACATAGACAAGCACTAAACATAATGTTTGATCTATTTGTTGTGAGAACAAGTAAACTTCCAAACATTTCTCTATGTTTAGTTTTACCAACGAATTTACTAATCTCATTCTTGATAAGTCATAAAAGACTTAATCATTGTGAACTTGTGGATAACTAGGAATGTCTTTGAGTGATTATTCCTTGCTTTTGGAGCTTGCTTAGGTTATTAAAAAGTCTTTCATAGATTTCCATCATTTTCTATTTTGAAAGATCTATTTTGTTTTAATGGTTGCTTTACTCTAATGTCTAAAAACTATTTTTATCAAATTTTTTTAATCACAACTATGACCCATGATTCAAGTTTTTATGACATGTCAATATTGCTTGACTCAATGTTTGACACAAGACGAAAAGATGTTGTTTTTCATTTTTAATAATTCATCTTCCTTGTTATTAATCTTGACTTACTTGTCTTATCAATGTTGGATTTTCGACTAAGTCATCATCTACCAAAGATGATATCTTAGAAGGAGGTGGTCTTTCATCGAATGTTAAATTCAATGACTCCTCGACTCTTTAGGTTTATTTACTTGAAACACTATGAGTGTAAATGTCCAAGAGATGCAACATCATAAGACTATGGGTCGAATTTGATGTGCAAATCCTAGATGTTTATAAATCATTTTCTCCCAATCATCCTAATGTATTCAAATGATTTATTTTTCTTTGTGTGTCTTATATGAAACTTTAACAAAATAGTGGTTGAATTTAAGACACGATTGAAAATATAAGGTATAATGTCAAAAGATGTTGTACCACAAACATCTATGAAATGTTGTGATTTTGCTAGATTTGCAAGCATCACAAAAGTGTTGGTTGTTAAATCACTTAGGAGATTCTTAGTTAGCTCACTTGTAGACAAGTATTAAGTGAGACTCACTCAAGAGTTTCTCGTGTCTTTTCCCGAAAGTTTAAAGAGGTAAAACACCTTATATCTCCTACTAGATGTAGTGTCTAAATCCTTTAATCACGGAGGATCTAATCCTTGTTGTTACTTACACCACATAAACATCTTAGAGTAAAAACTATTAATATTACCCATGACAAAACTTAATGTTAATCAACAAGAAGCAATGAAAGGTAAGTTGAAGAGACGTGTACCTTTTAAGCTCCATAGATGAGCCACCAAGAAGATAATCTTTAAGCAAATTATCTTGACTTGTAAGAGAGCTAAACTCAAATACTTATGAATCCAAGGAGGTTAGATAAACGTATAAAAGTATTGAACATGATATTTTTATCCTTTTATCATGAGCTCCTAATAGAGACAGAATTACTCCTACAATTCTCTCCTAGGTTTCACAAACACAACTTGTTTTGTTTTACTTGTTGATGGTGCATTTGAGTCAAATCCTAATCCGGTTTTATCTCTAAATGACTTTTGACTTTTTAATAAGCTTTTGAGAGCTTTTGAACTTTCTTCAAATTTAGCAAGCATTTTTTCTTTTTCATTTTGTCTTTGAATTTCATATTTATAATCTTGACATATTTTGCATTCTAGATCAATTTCAACATTGCTTTCAAGTCTAGACATTTTATCTTCTAGCATTATCTCTTTTTCAAGATTGTTCACAAAAGATTTTGAATGTTCATTGTTAAAGATAGTTTTTAGGTCCATGTTGAATAAAAGTTTAGACTCATTCTCTAGTTTAGAAAACTCAAGTATAAATGTGTCAAAGCAAAAGTGTTTGGTTTCAAATTGTACCTTGCTTGATGTTTTATCTAGTTGATAATCACAAACCGGATAGTTGGCTTCATCTTCATCCGTGTCATTCCATGAATCGTAAGCAAGGCCACTTTGAGCTCGACATAAGTAATCATCTTCACTTACACCTTCATTTAAAACATTTAAACTAGTAGCACATGTATTTATTTCAACTAGATGTCTATCTATTAATTTTTCTAAGACTTCTAATTCATAAGTGAGATCAAACTGATCATCTTTGACTTGACATATTACTTGATGAAAGTTTAACATATTTTTTCAAATATCATTAGCTGTTTGACAAAAATACACTCTTTCATATTCGGTCCTTGGTAAAGCTTTATAAATCATTATTATAGCTTTAGTGTTTTTATCAAGTTTAGGATAATTATCTTGATTTTCAAAACTTGTTTTCATTGGTTTGAAATATGCCAAAGATCTTGATCAATTGATTTCACATAGTTTTCAAATTTACTTTTCCATATAAGGAAGTTTTCTTTTTCAAATAGCAGTGGCTTTTGAATAGGTTGCCCTTCTTTGAGATTTTCAAAATCCATGGATCGATCCAAGTTTTAAAATACAATATATTTTAAAGATCTTGAGTAACGTAGCTCCTGATGCCAATTGTGAAAAACTAGAAGGGGGTTGAATAGTTTACCGCTTTTTAAGTTAATTATCTTTTAAAAAACTTTACGTTTCATCAAAGATATAAACTCAAATTACTTGTTAATCTTTGAAAAGCTTTGTGTGTAATTAACAATTCTAACTAAAGACAATATGTAATATGCAAAGACAAAGAAAGAAACGATTAAACCACAACACGATTTTTTATCGTGGTTCGGCTACAAGGACTCTTTTTTCTTGCCCTACATTCACTCCCCGAGTTTCCAACTCGAGAGTTTCAAGCACTAGTCAACAAGCTCCTTTCACGGGTGGAGAAACCTTTACAATCGTCGCTTACACTTTATCCGGTACAAAGCTAGATACCGGGTCCTAGTTCAAGGTAGAACCAACCTAACGTCGCCTATCCACTATTTCCGACACTAAGCTAGATGTCGAGTTTTTTTACAAGGGTACAACCACTCCCGTTAGTTCTTTTACAAGGGTACAACAACTCGTGTCACACTATGTATTTTGAGGCCTAAAATACTAACCGATCACTTCTACACAAGATACAAATGAAGTATAAACTACCAAAGTTTATACATAACAAAGCTAACAAGTCTTGCAACTTTTGAGTTGAAACTTGTAACTTCTTGGAAGAACTTGTGAACTCCTTTGCTACATAAGAGAATCACACAAGTCAAATGATACTGAGTTAGATGAGAGAATATATGTCCTAAAGTGATGGGTAAAAACTAGCAAGTGGCTTGGTATTTATAGCAAAACAAACCAGCAGTCTGGCGGAACCCTCAGATGGGTTCCGCCCATGTATCTCCAAGGTTCCGCCAGGCTGACGGTAGGTTTTGCAATAAATCTTTTCAAATCAACCAAGGTCACATCAACTTATTTCTAGTCAAACACATATTGAATCAAAGTAGAATGCTTCCAAAAATGTGTAAGAGCTTATGGTAAGTCAAACACACAAACTTACCATAAATGCTTATTGATGTGATGTGACACTTTCTTATTTAAAAAATAAAAACAATGTTATGTTTAAAATGTAAAATCTAGTTATACAAGACTTAAAACTAAAGTGATGTTTTTACTATAAACTAAAGTTCATACTTTGTCATTAACAAAACTTAGCAAAGATCGTAAAATATAAATAACGTTTTTAGGCGATATTTGTATTAACAAACCCCTCAGCCCGAACCAGCAAATAGCGTTGTGTTTGTCTCTCTTCCCTCAACTCTTAACATACGTTTTATATTGGTTTTTTGCTTACGTGCGCACTTACATGCAAACTTGACTCTTAACTTACATAAACTTAAAAAGAACGTATTCACCGATTCTCTATAGTTCTACAAGTCACCCATTCTCTATGGTTCTACAAGGGCGTCTTAGCCCACCGAGTCGTCACTGACTTCTTCAAAATTGCACTTTCTGGGCACATTTGATGACCACGCCACAAATGCCGATCACGAGCATGAATTTTGTCTTTTTCTTTCGTTCTTCGTTTAATCGAGCCCTAAATGCGTACATGTCCAGCATTTTAATTCTTAAGTACCTAAAACTAAAAACAAATCATTTAGAGAAATATATAATCCAAAGTGTACTAATTTTGGGGCTAAATGGACTATTAAAATTGTACAAAATTACACTTCATGAGTTGCAAACCGTGTGTTTATGAAAAATCTAAACATTTTGAAATTGATGTTCATATTGTTAGAGAAAAAGTCTCTAACGGTGTTAACAAAATAGTTAAAATTAAGTCTAAAGATCAAGTATATGAGACCAGGGTGATCCCATCGTTCTTCATCTTTTTGAGAATATAATCTTTTAACTTTACGAACCAATAGAAAACACAAAAGTAACAACACTTAAACCACAAGACTTAAAACTCAAAGGGCCAAAAACACAACTCCGAACACACATCTTTTGACTTTTCTACTGTACAAGAACTTTCCACCACTCCACCGTTTCTCTCACCTCAAAACGACGCCGTTGCCAACATTCCCTTACATAGTCCCCCACACTCTCATACATTCTTTCCTTTTTCCCACTAAAAAAACCCCAAATCATCAAAAATGTACATAATTTTATAAACCCAATAACCAAACCCTTAATTAACCACAATTTTATAAAAAAGTTTATAAAAATTCACCACAATTTTATAAAAAAGTTTATAAAAATATGGGATGCACACAATCAAAGATCGAAAACGAAGAGATAGTAAACAGATGCAAAGAACGCAAAACAGTTATGAAAGAAGCCGTCTCATCACGTAACGCTTTTGCGGCGGCGCACTTTTCATACGCCGCCGCTTTGAAAAACACCGGCGCCGCGTTAAGCGACTACGCTCAAGGCGAGGTCCAGTTTCCTGACATGATGACGCCGTCTGTTGATGGAGTGAAACCACCTGATGTGCTTCCGCCGCCGCCGCCAAAGCCGTATGAGAGTGAGCCGCTCCATCCGCCGCCGCCGCCGCCGTTGGAGAGGGCCCAGACTATGCCTGAGTTTGTGATGAGTGAGCCTGAGTTTGGGAAAGGGCATGTGGATACTATTATGGAAGATGATGATGAGGATGAGGATGACGTGCATGATCGGAGTTTGCACCGGCGCCGGAAAAGCGCCGGTGCCGGCGCCGGCGGTGGTGGTGGTAGTAGGAGTGGTTCGAAGCGGGAAGTTGAAAGTCATGATATGCCGCCGGAGATTCCGAAGGCGGCGCCGCCACGGCCGCCGGAGAGTAGTTTGAACAGAGCTGAACCGCCGCCACTGCCGCAGCAGCACGGGATGTCATGGGACTACTTTTTTCCGTCTATGGAGAATGTGGCAGGACCGAGCTTAACCGAAATTGATCACGAAGATATTGATCATCAGATTCATCGGAATATGGTGCCGCCGGTGGAGGAGGTGCGGCGGTCTGTGAGTCGTCATCATCATGATGATGAGGTGGATGACGGTGGTGATGATGAGGATGTCGGTGATGGTGAAGTGGAGGATGTGGTGGAGGAAGTGGTGGAGGAGCCGCCGCCTCCGCCGGTGGCTGCGCCGAAAGCTGTGAAGAAGGTTAGGGTTTCGGTGCCGGTTCCGATGGAAGTGAGGAGATCGAGTGGGAAGAATGTAGGTGGTGGTGGTGTTGGACAGGGTTTGAATTTGTTGCAGATATTTACGGAACTTGATGATTGTTTTTTGAAAGCGTCTGAGAGTGCTAATGAGGTTTCGAAAATGCTTGAGGCTAATAGATTGCATTATCACTCCAATTTTGCTGATAATCGAGGTATATCAATATGATTCGTGTTTTTAGTTATGTTTTTTAATCATAGAGTAGAAAGATGTCACAGTGTCGCTGTTTAATATCAATGTTGATTATATGAAAACTAGTTTTGGAGTATTTAATGGGCCTGCAATAGATAGTGCGTTCTTGCTGTTAATACATACGAGTAGAAAGTTGTCATTACTCATTGGGTGATGGTTTAGGTCTTTAGGATCATATTCGATCATATTTTGGCTTTTCAACAATCAATGGTACACATATAGACTTGGGCTTAGTGTTGAGTTTGTTTAACGTTCTTGAAGATTTAGAAATAATGTTGGCGGATGTAATCATAGTCATACATGATACAAGCTTGCATTTAATTTACTCTAAATAGCTGATGTTAATGGCTAATTGAAGTAAGAAGTAAGAACCATGGTATACAACTATACAAGTATATTTGCTATAGTAGCTTTTGTTTTAGCTAATAACATATGATTCTGAACTCTGTGACAATATATTTGTGTAAATGTTAAGCATTGATTTGTTTTCGTTGGCTGATATGTATTCCTTGAATGTTGGGTTGTTAGGCCATATAGATCATTCTGCAAGAGTAATGCGTGTCATTACCTGGAATAGGTCGTTTAAGGGACTACCGGACGCTGATGATAGGAAGGATGATTTTGAATCTGAAGAGAATGAAACTCATGCGACAGTGTTAGACAAGATGCTAGCATGGGAGAAGAAGCTATACGATGAAGTGAAGGTATGCTATTGCATATTTGCGCTCAAATTATGTCAGAAATTTTGCTTTTAATACTTATCTTTTAATGATCTAAAGGTGTTCACATTCACTTTAATGGCAAGGTATGGTATAAATAAGAGGTGGTAACTGGTAAGATGTGTGTGTCGGATTGACCTGAAACACTTCTTTGCCAAACATCTACATAACATAACTTTAATAGCTGGTGTGTTATGTAACAAACATTTTATAGCTTTAATATTAATATGATTCTTTAAATAAGGTGATTTAGGAGGTTATATGCTTGAAAAATATGCTACGGGTGTCATTCAACCCATTTTAATGCGTTTATCATTTTAGCTATTCTGTTTGATTTTGACTAATTGGCCCATCAGAGCTAAAATATAGTAGGCGATTGGGTCAAATTAGTCAACTGTATAAATGACTGGTTATAAGCATTTTGTATGTCATGTATTTTCTCATAGAAGGTCATGCATATTATATTGAGTCTGGTCTAAAACCGTGTACCTGATGCAGAACTTTCTGTCATGTGTGGTTTAAGCTGTTATCCTATCTTGTTTTAAAAGTATTGATTGCCGAAATAACTGCAAAACATTAGTTATATTTTTATTTCTGTTTTTATAAATGCTTTCTCTTTTAAAGTGTTGCTGAACCTATATTGATTGCTATTCAACAGGCAGGTGAATTGATGAAATTCGAGTACCAGAAAAAGATTGCTTCACTAAATAGACTTAAGAAACGTGGTGCCAGCACTGATCATTTGGAGAGGACAAAAGCAACAGTAAGTCACCTGCACACAAGATACATCGTAGACATGCAATCAATGGACTCCACTGTGTCAGAAATTAACCGTCTTCGTGATGAGCAATTGTACCCGAAACTCGTACAACTTGTTGACGGGTAGGTTTCGAATTAGTATAACTTTTTCCTTAAAAAGTGGGTTTGGGAATCATCTTTACATTTGCTATTATGCTTGTATACAGGATGGCCATAATGTGGGAAAACATGAAATATCAACATGACACCCAATCAAAAATCGTGCAGGCATTAAGATCGCTCGATATCTCCTATGCACCAACAGAAACTAGCGAACACCATTACAACAACACACGCCAACTTCACATTCATGTCCAAATGTGGCATACAAACTTTGAAAAGCTCATGAAACACCAGAAAGAATACATTAAATCGCTCAACGATTGGTTAAAACTCAACCTTATCCCAATCGACAACAACCTCAGAGAAAAAGTCTCGTCACCTCAAAGACCTCAAACTCCTCCGATTCAAATCCTTTTACGAACCTGGCATGATTTTCTCGAGAAGCTCCCAGAAGAAGGCGCAAGAACTGCCATTAACAACTTTGCGGCTGTCATGGACACAATTTTTCAATACCAAACAGAAGAAATGAAGATGAAAGAGAGTTGTGAAGAAACAAGAAGGGAGTTAGCACGAAAAACACGGAAGTTTGAAGATTGGTACAATAAATACATGCAAAAAAGAGTGTCAGATGATATGGACAACGATAAGGAAGTGATTGCTGAACAGCAGATTACAGTTGATTTACTGAAAAAGAGATTGGAAGAGGAACAAGAAGGGTACCAGAGGCAGTGTATTCAAGTAAGGGACAAGTCTTTGATGAATTTGAAGACGGGTTTGCCAGAGGTTTTCAGGGCAATGTCGGAATTTTCTCATTCCTGCTCACATATGTATAAAAGCTTGAAGTCTCACGCCAGGCCACAATATACAAACGCAAGTTTGTCATGAAGTATATGATAATGTAAGTAGTAAAGGTCTTGCTTGTACAATCTGGTCACGGGTATTGATTTTATTTGTATGTTTGAAGTTTGAGTTTTGATATATGTTCAAAATTTAAAAGCCAATTGGAATTTAATTTTTGTTTAGATATGTGGTTTGCTAAAACTCTATAGATACATACTAACGAGTATGAATGCACAATGAATGTACGTTTGACACACAACTTAATGCAGAGTTTTTGCTTATGAAGCAACAGGTTTTATTCAATAAATTGACTAAAATTTTCCATAAGCAGGCTTGGAAAAATTGTGTGAGTTTGTTGAGCTTCTGATAAAGCAAAAACACCTTTTAATTGTGTTTTTACCAGTCAAGCAATATCATGTTTTCCATTCAAGTTTTCTTTTCATGTACGTATCTTTCTTTTATCAAAAAAGCAACAATTGAACGTAAGCCAAAAAGAACAAAGTTAACAATAAGCAATACCACTATCAAAACCCTTTTTTCGCATGGTGGTGTCAGGCTAAAAAAACAGGGAAATATTCAAGGCTCCATTATACCTTTATGGTACAAATAAGCTCCTTAAAAAAAAAGAGGTTCGTTTGATAGGAAGAAATGAAGAATAGTATAAGCTATGAGTTTATCTTTTAAACATTAGGGGAATTTCACAATCCACTATACACATTTTCTCGTTCAACCGTTTCAAAAGTGCATTATTTGAGTTTTCATGCTTTTATTAAAGAACTTTCAAAAACATCACTTTTAATGTATCTTTAGACTTTATTTCTTGCTTTTTACACCCTTATAACCGATTAAAGACTCGACATCTTTAAATCTGTTATGTTTTACGTTCTAATAATCATACTGTTCAATCCATAATACTTTCTCCTTTAATTTGAGATCGATTTCGACATGATTTCGGGTTGTATTTCGAAAACTCAAAATCAAATCGATAACCCACAAACTTCTACGAAACCTTGGCGACTTTCCACGATGGCTGCGATATGAAAATATTTGCCAGTTTGTCCCATCTACTTGCTATGGTGTCTGAGTAAACTATCATGTCAGTCACGTCAATCACGTCAATCACGTCACACATGCGATGATTGCGATAAACATTAAAAAATGTTGTCACATATCACTTGGCATTAAGTTTCCTTCCCTATGTATATGTTAAACACTACCTTTACTTCCCTCAACACTCCACCCATGACTAACATTTATATATCTTTTTTTTCTTACATACATGACACCAGTGTCTTTCAACGCTACACAATATTTTCAGCCTAAGTCTTGATCGCTTCATGCAGGTAGATGGTTGAATCGGTAGTCTTCGTCCTCTTTATCTTTCATATTTGCGGTTTAATCTCAGGCTCGATTGCATATGCTTCAAGAGAACTTGAGTCCCACTTCTTGGCAATGAGGACCATATGTCAAAGCTTCTTCTATCCTAAATGACATTGGTTTGTAAAGCTCAAGTCGCGTGAGAAGAAGATTTTGTACACATATTTCTCATACTATAAAAAAAAGTATAAGATGAATAGGAGGAAAAAGTTGTTGGACTGGTTTCTATAATTTTACATCTAGATTTAAGTTGTTTCATTTTGTGATATTGTTGATTATATATAAGATTATCTTATGTCATGTCTAGGATTGATGAAGATCATCCTCTTAAACCAAGTCTATTTTTAACACAAGAAATAAAATAATAATAATAATAATAATAATAATAATAATAATAATAATAATAACTGATAGCAATCGATAATCACTTAACCCTATCCTTTCAACACAATAATTTCTATGAGATAAATCAGAGTTCAAAATTCTAATTAGTAATTACTATATCAATGTCTCTCGTCGGTATCGACTATCACAGTAGAGCTGTTAGTCTACTGTGTGGTCTATTGTGGGGTCAGTTATGGTGATAGTGAAATTATTGGGAAAATATCTATCCATGGTATCGTACATATCGTTTTGACAATGTCGATACGATGGTTTACTTAGCCCAACAATTAGTAAATTGGGAAAAGCATTATCGTTGTTTATCGTGTGTATAGCTCACGCACTAGATTTGACAACTTGATTACCTCGAATGTAATTTATCGCAACACTTTTAATTTAAACCATCATCATATTGGTGATATTTCATACACTCCCTTATTATGTGTGCCATGCACCTGGCCTTTTCAAATATTTTTTCTATAAATATGTTACATTTTCTTTTACAATACTTATATTTTTACATACACAAACAAAAACACTCCCCATGCAGTTTACAAGTTTTCAAGTTTTGGGTAAGTAAATGTCATCACTCTACGCCATTAACAAAATATTTGTTGTCGCCTCTTTTATAAAAAGGAGGTGTAAGGACCATGATAGGTGTCATCTACCAATGACAATTGTTAACATTTTTTTTTAATTTCATTTAATTTTTAATAATTTTTCTTGGCCTTTTTTCTTCACATTAGATTTTTTATTTTTATTTTCATTATTATTTTTTTTTTTAAATTTATATTTCAATTTTCGATTCATCAATTGTAAGGATGAAGGTATTAATGAAAAATCATGAAAGTTTGGTTAACTTTTTATAAGTGAATCCAATTTCATAAAACCATCAACTAAAATATCAAAACTTATTAATGCTGTTGTTTATTCTAAACAAACAGACCATACCATGTTTATTTAAATTGAGCGATTTGAGTTTTTGTGATTGTCCTTTCTTCAGACAATAAGCCATCCAGCAATGGGTAATAGACACCAACGAACCTGCATTAAATGTGGATGTTACTATAAAGCAATAGTACCAAATTTTATTACACATGTCGTTTAATCCACATGGTTATGCTGGTACTAAAAAACTTAAAAACCTAAATTGCTTATTAGTAGAATCATTTCACCCCGTATATACGTATTTAACACATTCAAATGATATATAGTTGATATCTACTCATCTACTCATAATAAATAATAGAACATTGCAACTAATAGGCAATTTAGGTTTCTAAACATTTCATGAAACATGTGGTGTGCATAATTATTTTGTAGAGGACATTACAATCAAATAAAAAAATGATTTAATAGTGCTGAAAATAAGAGTTTTTACCTTGGTTTATGGAAACTGATTCAATAGTGCTGAAAAATAATTCAATAGTGCTAAAATACCCTAATCGGCACAACACAAAAACAAATAAAACTGAAATAACATCATAATAAGAAAAAAAAATTAAATATTTGCATACCTTGAACAAACTGATTGATTGGATGAATTTAAACCTTCGAAACATAAAATCGTAACATAATAAAAAAAAAATGAATTAAAAACGATTAATTTTTACCTTCGAAACTAATGTTCTTCATGACTTTCATGAATCTTCTTCGAAACTCATTCCCTAAAAGGAACAAAACAGAAAAATCATTGTGTTTGATAAAACTTACAGGATCTTGATTTTGATAAACACGAATGAAGAACAATATTTTTTCAGATAACTAAAAAGAAGAACCAATGAATGGTAATTTTTGAATGTGTGTGTGTTGGTATTAGGGGTTTTTGGTGTAATTAAATGAGGATCCACAATTTTAGCTAAATTCAAAATTGAGAAAAATCATACGCTCCTCCATTAAATGTGAATGTTAATTTGGAAATGCCTGATTTCAAGAGATGCGTTTTGATTGACATCCCTAATTCATAGAGACTATTTTGGAGGCAATTTGTTTTAAGCATCTATATGTAACGCCTACATTCAAGCCTTATGAATTTTGTTTTTCAAATTATTTCACAAAAACCACTTTGGTCTAGTGGTTGCATTGTTGGTTGTTACATGGAAGATCGGGGTTCGATTCTAAGAGTGTCATATTTTTTAACACATTTCCGCCAAATTAATGAAATTGGGAGTGCTGACTGGACATTCCACGTAGGCAATCGAAATATTAAAATGTTGATGACTGGACAATTGACATGATGAGTCAGCATTATCTGCTTCATGTACAACCTTCGAAGCATCAAGTGCAACTCATACTTAGTCTCTTATATCTTAACTACTTATAATGTCTCAATGGTCAAAGTGAAAAAGTTGGAAACTGAATTTTCAGTCAATCCCCATAATGCCCTTGTCAAACTATGGCAAGTATACACATTTATTACCCGAATTCTTGAAATCAATAAGCTATTACTCGGACATGGCTGTCATTAATCTATTAAGGGAATATATTGTATTATTAAAATGCAAGGGCTAACTTTATGGGTCCATAAATATACTATACAAACAGAAATCTCCACAAACACACATTTTCACACAAAAAAAAACTCTCATTTTTCACACATCTCATCCACCACCACCGGAATCCCTCCACCCCTACACCCCACCACCTCCAAAACCCCACTACGTCCGAAATCCAACCAACACCGAGCCCACGACCATCGAACCTCCCACCACCAACGTAACCCTCCACCACCACAAATCCCCAACCACCAAGACTAACAACCAGCAAAACCTCGACATCACAAAACGTGGTTTCAAGTTTTGAGTTTATTTTAGATCTACGTATATTCAACAAGTTTTTAAAGGTTCTTTTATATAGATCTTAGTTTTGAGTTTTTAAGTTGTCTTTTTATTTTTATTTTTTTTAATAGATGTGGATCTTAGTTATGAGTTTTTGATGGTTCTCTTATTTACATTTTATTTGTAGATCTATATTTTTATAAAATTTATGACTCTTTTTTGTACAGACGCTGCTGAGTCACATGGAAAAGCCGCCGCCGCTGAACTGCTTCTATTGTTATCGATGTATGCTTAATTTTTAAATTGTAAAGATTTGTTATACAATTTATTATGTAAAGTTTTGTTATAAAGTTATTAGTTTTTGTTATAGAATTTATTACGTAAATTTTGTTATAAAAGATATAGTGCTTCTCGATATGATTTTCCATAACATTTTTGGCCATTTTTCGTTACAGCTACCACTTGACGTCGCCGTTGTCTTGCCAGAAAAAATGGCTTCCGTTGAATTGCTTTCGCCGATAATAGACGGATTCTTTTTTTACAGTTGTTGGTAAATTTTGTTATTAAAGTTATTGTTATTTTGCTTTGTAAGTTTATGCAAATTTGTTTAGCAAATTTTTTTTATGAAGTTGGTGTAAAATTTGTTGTAGAGATTAAGTAAATTTGTTAATTTTTTATAAGGTTTATGTAGATTCCGTTATAGTGGTCTTATTTTTTATATAGATTTATTTGTGTATTTTTTTTCTTTTATAAATATTTTGTTTGATAAAATCATACGTAGTATTTATTTAGGTAAATTTCCAGTACTAAATTTGGTAGGATTGACATAAAGTAAAGGACAATAATAATTCAAATGTTGGTCTAACTAATACCATATTTAGAAAACCGAAAACAATACCACAAAGAAAAATATAAAGAATATGACTGAAGTATGGTTTCGAGGTTGTAGTTTTGATTTGTTCAAAAAAGAGGTTGTAGTTTTGATTTGTTCAAAAAAAAAGGTTGTAGTTTTGACAGAAGTAAAAGCAATACAAAAGTTTGACCCAACTTAAAAATAAATTCACAAATATGCATTTGATACCGATAATGACGATATGTCTCAGAAATAAATTCACAAACATGCATTTGAAACTGATGCAAGCTTTGAAGCATGGTTTCGAAGTTGTAGGCTTGACAACAAGTAAAGAACAATAACTTTACAAAAGTTTGACGCGACTCAAAACTTGAAAATTTGAAATATTCATCCGAAGAAAAAAGAAACTTGACAAGTTATATTATCATATATTTGTTAGAGAGTATAAATATTTTTTAGAAATAAATTCACAAATATGCATTTAAAAATGATGCAAGCATGATTTCGAGGTTGTAGGCTTGACCACACGTAAAGAACAATAGCATTATAAAAGTTTGACCCTAAAAAACAATATCATTTAAAAATGATGCAAGCATGATTTCGAGGTTGTAGGCTTGGAATTTTAAAATCTTCACTTGAAAGAAACTTAAACAAGTTAAATTATGAGTTAATAAAAATTTGAATTAAATTTTATTTAAAGTAATCAATTAAATCGAAGCTTATAAATGAAGATGCATAAATTTTGGGTCATTATTGTTAAAACATTAATTTCGATCTATAATCTCTTCTTCATTTTTATTTGAAAAACTAATCTTCCATAATAAATATCAATTTCGATCTATAATTTCTTCTTCATTTCTATGATTCTATCATTAGTTTCTTCATTAAACTAACATGCGTTTTTTTTTTTTTTTTTTTTGCATTATTTGCTTTTTTAGATGGAAGTAGCATTTAAAGAAATGCCATGAAACATTTGAAAAACCCGACTATCGATCGCTTTTGAAGATACGCAACAAAAACTTTTTCTAAGCAATCATTAAAATAATCTTATTTTAGTGTATTAATGTTTTATCTATTCTATAAACCATTATAGTTGTATTGCATTTGTATAGTTCTTGATCAGTTTGTATTATTTTATTAATGTCAACAAAAATAAAAGCTTACATGTAAACAGATTTGTTGTTGATCAATATTTGAATAGAAACTCACTTTTGCAAATCTATATTGTTGCAAGTTAAAATTATTTAGCAAATGTATTAGTGAAGTCAGTCAGAGAGTTTGGTCAACAAAGAGTCAACACCTAAAATGACGTGTACCAAGAAGTTTTACTTGACAATTAACATGCATTGTTAGTTATTTCATAATTGATGTACTATTTTATTTTCAGTTTCACTAAATGTTTTTATATGTTCTTTAATTACATGAAACACTTTACCACAATATCGCAACTATAGATGTTTGCCGCTAGAAAATCCCGTTGCTATGCACGGGTACTCGTCTAGTATATAAAGATTACGATACCTGCTATCGTCTCTAATGTTTATTTCTAAAATATCTTACTTTTATCGCTCATAATAGGCATGGTAACAGAAAAGATTGTTTTAACTATAGCTAAAAATCTTTTCCAAAATAGTTTGTTGATTGTTCATGTAAATTTACATTACTAGTCTACATCTATTGCTATTTTGTCAAACAACGTATACAAACAATTGCAAGCTCTGGCTAATTTGTTTGACAAATTGAGGTAAAATCATAAAAAGCAACGATGGCCCTAATGTTACAACTTGTAATGGTAACAACTACTGTAACAACTTGTGGAAAACTAGAAGGGGGGTTGAATAGTTTACCGTTTTTTCGATTCTTATTTAGCTTAAATATCTTTAAAAACATTTACGTTTGCTTAAAGATATAAGTACAATATTATACGTTTGATTATTTGAAAAGCTTTTCATGTGAATAACAATTTTAACTTTACTAGTTTCAAACTTTGAAAAGCTTTGCTTGTGATGATCCTAACTTTGCTAGTTTCAAACACATCTTTACTTGTTTAGTTCTTTGAGAACCTTTATAAGTAACTAGCTATGTCAACAAAAGAACAACATGTAATAAGCAAAGATAAGGAAAGAAATGATCAAACCACAACATGATTGTTTATCGTGGTTCGGCTACAAAGACACTTTTTCCTTGCCCTACATCCACGCCCCGAGTTTCCAACTCGAGAGTTATAAGCACTAATCAACAAGCTCCTTTCACCGGCGGAGAAAACCTTTACAACGTCGCTTACACTTTTACCGACACTAAGCTAGATGTCGAGTTCTTTTACAAGGGTACAACCACTCTCGTTCGTCGCTTACACTTTTACCGACACTAAGCTAGATGTCGAGTTCTTTACAAAGGGTACAACCACTCCCGTTAGTTCTTTTACAAGGGTACAACAACTCCCGACACACTATGTATTTTGATGCCTAAAATACTAACTGATCACTTCTATACAAGATACACATGAAGTATAAACTACCAAAGTCTATACACAACAAAGCTAACAAGTCTTGCAACTTTGAGTTGAAACTTGTAACTTCTTAGATGAATATGTGAACTCCTTTGCTACATAAGAGAATCACACAAGTTAGTAGCTACTGAGTATATTGAGAAAATAGATGTAAAATATGACTCTAAGTGATGAGGGATTTCTTGCAAGTCCTTTGGTATTTATACCAAAGGAAGTCAGCAGTCTGGCGGACACGGCGGTACCCTCAGAAGGGGTCCGCCCGTGTTCCTCAAGGGGTCCGCCAGAACTGTTCAACCAAACTTACAATAAATCACTCCAAAACAAACAATGTCACATCTACTAAATACTAGTCAACATGTATTGCACCAAACATGGAATACTTTCAAAGTGTGTAAGAACTTCATGGATAGTCAATCACATAAACAAGCAATGTCACATCTACTAATTATTAGTCAACATGCATTGTACCAAACATGGAATACTTCCAAAGTGTGTAAGAACTTCATGGATAGTCAAACACATAAACAAGCAATGTCACATCTACTAAATACTAGTCAACATGCATTGTATCAAACATGAAATACTTTCAAAATGTGTAAGAACTTCATGGATAGTCAAACACATAAACTTACCATAAATGCACATTGATGAGATGTGACACTTTCTTATTAAAGAAATACTTTCTTATTAAGGAAATAAAAACAATGTTAAGTTTAAAAAGAAATGTAAAGACTAGTTATACAAGACTTAAACTAAAATGATGTTTTACTACAATCTAAAGTTTGTACTTTGTCATTAACAAAACTTAGCAAAGATCGTTAAAATATAAATAACGTTTTTAGGCGATATTTGTATTAACACAACTATATTCCAGAAATTCAACAGGAAAAAAAAAAATAAATAAAAAATAAAAAACTATATTTGACAACTAGGGGTCTAAATGAGTCAAGTCGAGCCCAAACTCGACTCATGAGTTATTTTTAAGGCTCTAGGTTTGTTTCTAAAAGCCAATCTATAAAATCTCTATATATGATATTTAATTAAAATATATTTATATAGATCATATATAAGAAGCTCGTTTAGGTTCGTGAGTTTAATCGAGCTTGATGTCTGAAGCTCGAGCTTGAGCTTATTTTTAAAACGAGCCTCATGTTAGGCTCAAGCAGAGTTCGAGTAGCTCACGAGCAACTCAACTCATTTACACCCCACTCGCAACTAATACCTATTTCGTACAACTAAAATTTAAATCATAACTTAACACTAACCGTAACAAACTTATAAACCTAAAAATTAAATTTCTTACGGAAGGTTTTGCTAACGACAACCCTAAAGGTTGTGTTTAATATGATCATCTTTACTATAATATGTTGTAAGAAACTAATTCACCCAATAAGAATAAAGTGTTTGTTGTATATCCAGATTTTTTAGGGATTTAATCCACTTTTGTCACAAATGTCATCCAATAAGAATTATTCATTAATTCATATTTAATAAAATCAATCTCTTAACAACAACTATTAGGGCTATCATTAGCAAAACCCATAAATTTATAACTCTTGACAAATTTTAAGCCTTGTATTTATTAAATGGAAAAAAATTAGAAGACCTAAAACATATGACTAATTTTGTGCCTAACTTATGTGTCATTACCTCATTAGATTGTGAAGAAGTGGGTCCGGTTGATACAACCAATGAATTGTTGCCACACATGTTTAGGCACAAAATTAGACATAACTTTTAGGTATGCCAATCATTTCTCTTATTAAATATTCCCCAACTATGCATGAGCCCAAACTCGGCTAACCTTACCTTGCTCTAATCTTTTACGTAAACTGGCTACACTGCTCATGAGTTACTCGAGATTGACCTAGGGGTGTTTGACAAAAATAGCAGTAGCAATAAGCACTAGCAGTGACAAGTAGCTGTAAGCAGTAACATTTTTTTCTATAAAAACGTTTGGTAACATAGTTGTAGGTGTAATCATAATGTGTAAACCAACTCCTAAATGCTCAACGCTCCTAAATGCTACTTCATGGAGCATTAAAAATGAGCCTTCGGAAAAAACAGATAACGCTACTTGTTGCTTACCAAACGAGGATTAAAGATCAAAACGCTCAACGCTCAGTCGCTCACGGCTATGCGCCAAACACACCCTACATCTACAACAAAAAGTAACAAATGAAGGACCTAAATACAGAAGAAGAAAATGAACAAAGGACCAAAACCAAACAAATCAACAAAACACCACCATATAAACTCCAAATTAACTCAAAGCATCAAACACACACACAATCTACTTTAAAAAATGTCAACCGGAAAACCCTCACCAACTAACACCCCGTATGACCCGCTTCCATCATCACCATCACAACAACCACCGCAATATTACGTCATCCTCCCCTACTCCGGCACCCGCCCCAACCACCGTCGCTGCCTCACCTACACCACCATCCTCCTCCTCATCGCCGCCGCCATCTTCCTCCTCTACCCATCCGACCCTTACCTCAAAGTAGTCAAACTATCTCTCAAAAAATTCAACGTCCACACGTCACCTAAACCCTCGCTGGACATCGAGTTAGGTGTTAGGATCAAGATACGTAACCCTGATGTTTATTCGCTGAATTACGAGTCTTTAAATGTTTCGGTTGAGTATAGAGGTGAAAAGTTGGGGTTTGTGACGTCGGATAATGGGAGTGTGAGGGCGTTTGGGAGTAGTTATATTGATGCTACGTTGGTTTTGGATGGGGCTGAGGTGATTAATGAGGTGGTTTTTTTGGTTGTGGATTTGTTGAAGGGTTCGATTCCGTTTACGACTACGAGTGAGGTTAAGGGGAGTCTTGGAGTTGTGTTGTTTAATGTTCCGATTTCGGTATGTCAATGTGTACTCTATTCTTATTTGATTATTTGATTATTTGATCTAGATGTATAATTTATGCTTAATTGAAGTTTTAGTCGATTAGTAGTGCCTTGCAAGTTATAGCTAGTGATTAGTACACTTTTTATATTTGGTTGATCTATATATAAATCATGGTCCTTGGTTTACCCTAGTGTAGGATATGACATGTCTACATTCCACCTCCCCCCCCACCGCTCCATCGGGGTATGGGGATGTGAAATGCTGACAGATCATACCCCTTCCACCTCCCCCATACACCGCTCCATCGGGTATGAGGGATGTGAAATGCTGATAGATCATACCCCTTCCACCTCCCCCATACACCGCTCCATCGGGTATGGGGGATGTGAAATGCTGACAGATCATACCCCTACCCCAGGGTAAACCCAAGAGTAACGAGACTGCCTCCACCTCCCCTATACACCGCTTCCTCGGGGTATGGGGGATGTGAAATGCTGACAGATCATACCCCTATCCCATGGTAAACCCGAAAGTAATGAGACTGCGTTCTGAAAGACCTCCAACATGTGCATCTGAATGTGTTGTAATATGACATGCCTTTGTATATATATGCGAATTTGTGAGTGAAATTACAAGGATAGAGAACTATGTTAGCATACGATGCATACAAGGATAGAGACAAATACCATCATACCAGCATAGAATAATAGAGACATAAGCATACAACGCATGAAAGCATAGAATTTATAAAGCGCATAAGAGCAAGTGCACGTGGTACCCACGGTATGATCAACTATATAAATAAAAGCATATAGGAAAAGGGACATAATGCAAGGTAATTGAGCCTATGAGCAAATATAATCAATGTCCAAAGGATGGATATAGCTATGGGATCTCTACCTAAAAGCAAAGGCAAGTATGTACACGTGAGGCTACTAATTGCTTAAAAAGCATAAAGGAAAACTAGCTATTAATTGTTATACCTAAAACGCGTAGGTAAATATGTGGACTACCAAAATTGTCTAGATCTAGAATGCTAAACGCAGGGTAGATCAAGGCTACGAAAATTCACCTAGAAAGCCTTTATGCAAAATTACCTTGTAACAGGAAACAACCTTACCCTCCAACCACCTATTCTAATTCTAGCTCAAAGAGGTCAAGTCCTCGAACAAGAGAAGCTCCTTCATGTCATGCTTGAGTCTATCCTCCCACCTAGGTTCTGGTCTTACCCTTCTCCTCTATCAACTACCAAAGCTTACCCTCCTAACTTGCGCCGGATGTGGTCTCCTCTTGACATGTCCAAACAATCTCAACCGTCCTTCCCTCATCTCGTTGCCGTCCTTCCCTCATCTCGTTGATGATAGTTGCGACTTCTAGTTACGCTCTAACATGGTTTTACCACAAGTCCACCTTAGCATTCTTATTTCTGCTATTTTACTTGATCAATATACAACTCATAGAGTTATAGCTGATAATTAGAACCATGTTTCATATTTGATTAATACTGCTGAATTATACCAGATTGATAAGGGTGCGTTTGGTATAGGTATATGGGAATGAGGTTATGGGTTTCATAGTGATTAAAGGTGTTTGTTACTTTGTTTAGTGGGCCTAGGAATGAAATAGGTATATCATAGTGATAGACTTATTACTCACTAACTTGGTATCTATGAAATTCATTCTGTGGGCCCCTCTCTTTTCCACTACAAAATTCAAATATCTATACACTTTTTCATACCATATTTTGTCATCCAAACATGAACAATCGTAATCATACATTTTTTCATACCATATATCATAGTGATAGACTTATTACTCACTAACTTGGTATCTATGAAATTCATTCCGTGGCCTCTCTCTTTTCCCCTACAAAATTCAAATATCTACACACTTTTTCATACCATATTTTGTCATCCAAACATAAACAATCGTAATCATACACTTTTTCATATCCATTGTCATTCTACCCTATACCAAATCCGATACCCATTGTGATTCCTAGCAACAAACCAAACGGCCGGTCGGCCCCTTAATGATTTTAGTTTATTGCACACTAGATGTGTACTTTCTATTCTATAAAGTTTATATTTGTTTACGTGGATTAAATTGTTTGGTGTGTGATCTATGTGAGGATTTGACTTTGTCTTTGATTCTTGGTGTGATGTTGCATCATATTTAAATTTGTGATCAATGAAATGATTTGAAGCAAATCTTCTATTAATATTTCACCTAATTTAAGTAAGTTGTTGTTTTTTTTTTTTTTTTTTTTTTTTTTTTTTTTTTTTTTTTTTGTGGGTATAGACTGATTGTTTTTGTGGGCTTATTGTCTCAATTTTGCAGTCTTTATGACCAGAATTGAATTTTGAGTAAATAAAGCGATCAATGAAAAAGAATTTTACTAAGACTATTTAGCTTCATATTACGTTTTGAAAGAACTAGTTTGGAATAAGTATCTCCAAACCGCTTATACAAAATAGCTCATCTTACTTGCTAATAATCAGATAGCAACCAAACACTCTGTAATATGCTTATTTGTTGTATCAAAATGCAGTAAGCAGATAAGCAACTTAAATAAGCACTCCCAAACACCCTTAAGCCTTCTGGATCTAGGTCATAGTATCTAGCTTGCGGCTTTTTCAAAATATGGTTGTCACCCACATATGTTTTGTACTACTCTTTTGCCGAGTAAAGTTGCATAGCAATTGTGTATTTTCCTCTTGGCTGATTTATGTGTGATTCCTATATAGTTTGTTCAAGTTTACGGCAACTTAACTTGTTGGTGTTTGATCTATGTAATTTTCTGATTGCGAAATTTGATTGTTTCTTTGATTCTTGGAGATGTTACACTGATGTGACCATCAATAATATTTGAACATGATCTATTGGTTAAACAACCAATCCACTTTCAAATGCATATTTAGGGTCTCACTTGTTGGCGGTTCTATTTATGTTTTACCTATTTACTAGTGTTATGTTTGCACTCTTTGTGATTGCATTTTCACTCGAGTAGATAAAGCGAGTTAGATAAAAGAACTCTATTAATTTTAAGTAGCAATTGGATGCATATTCATATTGTAGAAGTTTTAGGATGCATATTCATATTGGGTATTTGGTTGCCAGTCAACGGATAAGAACATCTTTCTGTTTACATTGGTTTCGAGCCAACATTGACCTGCAATGATCTTTGAACTTTAAGGTATATTATGGTTACTTGAAAAGGATCTGTACTGGCGGCTGTGCATATTTTCGACAGCTGTTGCCCCTCTACTGGCTTGATATTTGTGTATGGTATTTGGGGGGGTGGGGGGGGGGGGGGGGGGGGGGGGGTTTAGAGCTGGAATAATATGCCGTCACTTTTGTTTTTGGTTTGGCTTATTGCCCTAGCATCTTGATGTGGTTATGTTTTATAATGTAGTTCGAACAATGTAGGGACTTTACATGATACTTGATTTTGGTTTAAATTAGTTTTTGGCTATACATTCCAACTTTGTAGAACATAGATGAATGCAAATGTGGATATTCATGTTTGCGGTAAAACTTGAACCATTTGATGGTAATATTATAACCACTTCCATGTTATATACATCTGCTCCATCTTCAGTCTTCAATTCCAAATTTCTAATATGCGGAACATTTGTTTTTTATTGTGAACAGGCCAAGTTATCATGTGAGGTTGTCATGAATACACATAATCAGACAATTGAACGGCAAGATTGTTATCCTGCGGTAAATTGAAACCCTTTCCCCCACTTTCATCATATTTTTAATCTCTGAGCTTCCTTGCATTTAACTCTTATATTTAATTGACAACTGGATTAATTCTTGTCTTGTTTGTGATCAGTGATGCATTGTGGATGGGAATTGGCAAAGTGCATTGAGGAGGACAAGAATCATGCTAGTACATTATATCCTAAGCTAGTGTTTTCAGTGAATGTGTCTTAAATTAGTCTCACGTGTTCTTGTTCCGGGTGCTTATATTATCAAAGCTGCTTCATATATTATCAGAGTATTAGATCTGATTATATTATCAGAGCTACTATGAGTTGCTTCACAGCCTGAATGTAAATACAGCATACACTCTGGTTTTATAAACCTTTATTAATTATTTTGTTAATAATATAAGAGTATGCCTTAGTAATAACTATAACCGGCATTCGTAGCTATATCTTTTTACTGTAAAGTACTAAGATATCTGATTACAACCCGGTTTTATGCGAAGTAAGATGATTTCTTTTTACTGGTGATTAGTGTTTGAGGTAGTTTTGTGGCCAATGTTGATCCTCTCCTAGATACTTGCCAAATCTGATGCAATGGGTGCACCTATATTCAGCCAAATGGGTATGTGTTAGAGAGGTCACAATAAGCACATATACTAGGACTGGTCTTAGAACTTCTTAGCAAAAATATTACCTGTCTGATGGGTATCGGCTCCCTTCTTTGTTACCACATTTTTTCTGAGTTTTATCTTATATAAAAATCAGGGAAGGTTTATGTTGGATAGATACATCGAAGCCCAAACATCTCGTATTATACTTTTTCCATTTTAAAGACATGAAATCGCAAACTTTTGGATTAAAATTCTCTTCTAAACTTCTCTTTGAATCTCGGAAGCTTTAAGGGAAACAAAGTAATGTTCTTCATCTGCATTAAAGGTACACTTGAACTGGCTGAGTCGGTCAAAGCCTTAAGTTTTGGGGTATATTTAAGCCTGACAGATATGGTTAAAGCTTGGTTCTTTAGGCCTTTGTAGACACATTCAAAAGTAACATAAATGGGCAATATTAACCAGGCAACCATCTGTGCCATTTGAAAACCATAAATGATGCCTCATGCCTCCGTGGCTCCGTGCGATTTAGATGGAAGTCAATGAAGAAGGAATGACATGAATGATAGGTGTAGGAATTCTTTTGTCACATATCTATAATGTATTTGGGACTATTTTATAATTAGAAAGGCTTAAAAATTCAGATTTTTACTTGCTAATTATGGAAACAACCACCCTTAACAATCACGCCCAACAATTTATAACCAATTCAACAACCACCCCCAACAATTTATAACCACCCCAACAACCACTTTCCACCACCCACCTCCCTCCTCTTCACCCCAATAATCCGCCCCCGCATTGTGCGGGCACCTTTCTAGTGTAATAGAATGGAACTTAGGAGTCAAACTTAGCTTTTTAAAGGCATATACGGATAATGGAGAAAAGTGTGATAAATGCATCTAATGTTGTGAATTTCATATATAGGATCTTTAGTTGTGAGCAGTGACTTAGGTTTTTTTTTTTTTTTTTTTTTTTTTTTTTTTTTTTTTTTTTTAGCTAAGAGAGTGTGTGGGTCCATATCTATATGAGCCACTTATTCGGGAAGGCATTACAATTCATGCCTTGTAACCAACTAAAGGAAATAGTAAGTCCCACTTAGAAAAGAAATAATATTAAATGGATTTGTGAACCCATTCTCTTAGCTAACAGAAAAAAGAAACGCCCCCTTACATTACCAAATAGACCTTAAATCTGTACCCTTCGCAAAACAAGTTTATACATGTGATATGTGTGGATAATACGAATGTGTGTGTTCGGCATTGGCTTATGGTCCTGCATAAAACAAAAGTTCGAGAAGGTTGCTATAGCTACAGTAGAGCCGTTGGTATGTTGTTGGCCTCTTCAGAGGAATAAAGCTCGAAAATTTCCCTAGTGGGTTGGTTTAGAGTAACTCTTCTTATTAAACTCGAGAGGTTTTACGACTAAAAGTATGCTAAAACTGCATTAAACTTACATTATTGTAAGAGCATTACTAAAGCCTCTTACACACAAAATAATATTATATATATATTTTTCACTCATTCTTTCTCTGCATCAAAACCGTTAGTTCTGACACTCGTCAAGATCCTGTGAATAAGAGGATAAGTAGGAAGATTTATCATTTCTCTTATTAGGGGGGTGGCAGTGGAGCGGTATGAACCTTCGGTATGGTTCACACCGATCGGCACCACCACCGCAAGTGATGCGGTATGGACAGATCATCAATGTACTAGGCATCCTTTGCCGTGGATCATGAACGTTGGAAAAAAAAGTAGCCGTTGGTGCCTTTATTGTTTGTACCATTGAGTGTTTTTGAAAAAAAAATAAAAAAAATTCTTTTATATAAATCATATACAATTCACACAATATTTATCATATTTTCACATAAACAATTCACATTTTATTAACCATGTCTTCATCCTCCTCTTCTTCATCCGAGGACGAGTTAATTATTCCCACCGGCTCTTCCGAATTATTGTTATCCGGTAGTCCTTAGAAACCTTTTTAGCCGCGTACGATTCCATTGAAGAGACGGCAAGCACTACCGAAATCCGGGAGTATGTCACCCGTTTTCGTGAAAAGCATTACAAACTCTAATGAATGACTATTTCGTCGAACGACCAAGTTTCCCGAACATGTTTTTCGTGACCGTTTTCGTATAAATAAAAGCTTGTTTTTAAAAATTGTTGGTGATATTGAAGCAAATTTTGAATGGTTTCAAGAGGGTCAAGACGCGAGAGGAAAGAAAAGTTTCACGGCGTTACAAAAATGCACATCGGTCATTCGGCAACTCGCAACAGGTGAACCACCGGATAGATATGATGACTATTTAAACATGGCACGAAGAATGTCAGGTTAACATTATCATTTTTATTTATTTATTTCATATTTTTTTAAAAGTTTTCGTTATTTTTTTTTTAAGTTATTATTATTATTATTATTATTATTATTATTATTATTATTATTATTATTATTATTATTATTATTATTATTATTATTTAAGTTTTCGTTATTTATTTATGTTTTTTCATTTACTATTAATATTTTGTAGATGAATGCTGTGATTATTTTTGCAATGCGATAATTATGTTATATAGTCGAGAGTTTTTACGTAGGCCGACAACTCACGACGTTGCAACCTTATTCGAGGCACACGAAGAAAAATATGACATTCCTGGAATGCTTGATAGCATTGATTGTACACATTTCGTTTGGCGAAATTGTCCTAGACATTTGAGAGGCCAATACAAGAGAGGTGATCACCAATACCCGACTATTAAATGATTTGTGGATTTGGCATTCGTTTTTTGGTCCTCCCGGTTCAAACAACGATATCAATGTTTTGAATCAGTTTCCATTGTATCTTACGGAGCGAAATGGAACAGCGCCAAACAGTTCATTTTTTGTAAATAGACGGCTTTACAAACGTGGATATTATCTTACCGATGAAATCTGTCATAAGTATTCAACGTTTGTTAAAGCATATCCGTATCCCACTGACCCGAAGGAAAAGAGATTCAAGAAGCTACAAGAGTCTGCAAGAAAGGATGTCGAACGAGCTTTTGGTCGTCTTAAGGGAAAATGGATGATTCTCAGTCGTCCTCTCCGGGCTATGTCCGTCGAAAAGATTCGAAAACTCGTTTATACGTGTATTATATTGAACAATATGATTTTACAAGACGACAAGAGGGCAATATCACCGGTTCATATAATGGATCAGCCGGTCGCGCCAGTTTATGACTCGAATGTACTACCGGAGTTACTCGACGAAGATATCCATTACCGTCTCCGATATGATCTTACGGAGCACGTAGCGGCTCAAGACTTACCATACCTCGATGACTAGTGATTTTCTATATTTTTTTTCTAAGTATTATGTAATTTTCTTTGAATTATTAATGAAATATAATGTTTTTATTGAATTGTTTAATATAATTATGAATATAAAAAATAAAAAATAAAATTAGTTGAGGCATGGAATCATGATTGCCACTAAAAAAGTATGGTGGTGTATGGTTGAATCATGGAATGAGGTGGTAGAATATTATTGGTTAGTGATGAATCATAAAGGAGGCATAGGCTATGTTTGACACACAAGATTGTTAGGAGATTGTGCTTATTTTTTCAAAAAATAAGCTACTTAAAAAATAATTTTTGTTTGGCAGACATAACTTATAAGAGATTCTAAAAAAATAACCTTTCATAATCTCTTAAAACAAAAGGTTACTTCATGTAGCTTATAAAAATAATCTCTTTTTATAATCTTCAGCACCAGCACCAGTTCCAGCAACAGTTACTTTCGCCAAACATACCCATAATCATGACTAACACTCCCCTTACTAGATTAAATATTCGTGACTTTTTTCTTTTTAGGGTAAAATGCAAAAGTAGTCCCTAAACTATCACGAAATCGAAAATATGGGACTCAGACAAAAAACACTAACGTTACGCAAATGTGCAAAAACGCCACCGAGAGGCATTTTCCGTTAGTTTTCCCGTTAAGTGCCATGTCACCGAGGGCATTATCGTTATTTCATTGCTTTAAGGATTAATATGTCCACGTGTCGATTCAGGGACTAAATTTGCAATTTGAGTTTGATCTTTTATTTCACTTCACCACCACCATCACCCTTTACCAACACCAACACCCTCTACCGCCACCACCACCACACAACTACCACCACCACCCTCTACCGCCACCCTCTACCACCACACAACCAACACCACCACCCTCTACCGCCACCACCACCACCACACAACCACCACAACCACCCTTTACCCTTCATCTTCATCTTTTCCGATGACCAAACCAAGATTCCGATGACAAGACCCAGATTCTGATCACTTTTTTTATGTTTTTTTATATCTTTTTCCAACCATACAACCAATAATTTTCAGAAATTATTAGTTTCGTAAAAGTAAACAAGATTAAACAACTTATCCAGTTTGAACCAAGTAAACAATAATTTTCAGGATGTTGCCAAGGATTTTGAAGTACAGGCGATGCCAACATTTGTATTGGTCAAAAAAGGGAAAGAACGTGAAAGGATTGTTGGTGTCAAGAAAGATGAACTTTATAGGATGATTGAGAAATGTAGGTTCTAAAACCGATATATGTATTACTAATATTTATAGCCCAGATGATGCTTACATTACACAAGTCAATTACGGCTTGAATAAAGTTTATAGCCCAGATGATGACAACAACTCAATCATTGGTATTTGACAAACTAAATAACTTGAGTGATAAGCATCAAGAGTAGGGTCTACGACCTTTTAATTGTTTTGTTCTTTACAACTTGCACTAAACTACTTAGAATTTCCTTGAACTATGGGTCAATGGAATCAAATATGCAGGACTTTGATTTTTTTTCTTCCGTTGATTAGTATTACCAAACCACCTTTCATTGATCATTGCTTCAGTTTTATTATTGAGTAAATATAATGGGGAGTTCATCTTTAAAATCCATTACTAATCATACATGACATATGATGTTTTTGTCAGTTATGAAGGTGGCGATATTATTCAAAGCTTTGTAGATCATCTCTTTCGTGATTTTAAGCGCAAAGGGATTCGTGCTTTTAAAGAAGACGATCATGTGCGTAGAGGCGAAGAGAGATCTCCACAAGTCTTTAGAGCCATTGAACAATCAAGATTTCTGATTGTTATACTCACTGAAGGCTTCGCTTCGTCACCATCGTGTTTGAGGGAGCTTGTGAAGATCATTGAGTGCAAAGAGAATTTGCACGACAAATATCAAATCAACATTGTATATCACAATTGTAAGCCAGAAATGGATGGGATCTCGAACGTCTGGCCAATGGGTAATCACCGAGGGCTATTCTTCTGCTAGCTTGTCTTCTATTAATGATTTTGCATCCGTATCAAATGTGCAAAGGGTGGTGGTGTTGGTTAAAAGTAAAAATGAAGCCTGATCAGAGATTATTATAAAACCAGACCACCGTCAAGGTCAAACAACAACAAAAATATTTTTATTGTTATAGTATTATTATAATTCAAAATTTTAATTTTAACAGCTAAGTTACTTATTGTAGAGTATTATCGTTGGGGAAAAAGAAAAAAAAGATGATGAAAAATTAAAAATTGGATACTTGTGGTAGGGAAGATGATTTTAAGAAATTGGTGAAAAGGATTCGTGTGAATAATGGGGATGTGTGTTGTGGAGATGATGATGCTGACATTGGAAAGTCTCTTCTTGATCAAGAAACAAAGATAGTTAGTGATGGAGGGGATATGGAGATTGTGAATGATGGTTTTGACTTTTTACAGTCAACGGTTGCTTGTATCAATCAAGAAACAGATATTGATGTTGTAGATATGGCTGGTGTTAATCAAGAAACAGAGATTGTTGTCGGAGATATTGATTGTGTAGGACATGTGGTTAGTCATGATGTAGATCTTGATGGTGGTATGGAGTTTGACTTTTTAGAGTCAAAGGTTTCAAGAACAACCAGTTGTGGTGGTATGAAGAATAAAGAAGAGTGTTCCACGTCTGGTTCTGGTGCTAGTAATGATGATGTAGTCATGAACAATACTAGCAGTGCTACAACTAATCGAAGATGCGAAGCTTTTGATCCAGTGGGTTTGGGGAATGGATTCTTTAATAATACTAGTAGTAGGAGTAGTATTCATGAACAACAAGTCAGCACCAGCAGTAGTCTTGACTTCTGATGCTTTCATGATAGGTTGTCATATTCTTAAGAACAAGATCTGGGATGTAATTGCTGGCAAGGTCTCCTCTTTCGATGTTGTAGGTCAGTTAACTAATTAATGCTTTTACTTTCTTTCTTTTCTTTATACAGTGGTTGTTAAATTATTAAGTCCTTTTAATTTTAATGTATGAGGATTTTGTTTGTTTGTCTGGTAAAACTAGAGGGTGGTGGTGTTGGTTGTGTGGTGGTAGAGGGTGGTGGTGGTGGTGGCGGCGGCAGAGGGTGGTGGTGTTGGTAAAGGGTGGTGGTGGTGAAGTGAAATAAAAGATCAAACTCAAATTGCAAATTTAGTCCCTGAATCGACACGTGGACATATTAATCCTTAAACGAATGAAATAACGATAATGCTCTCGGTGACATGACACTTAACGGGGAAAACTAACAGAAAATGCCTCTCGATGACTTTTTTGCACATTTGTGTAACGTTAGTGGCTTTTTTTCGTGCCTTTTTGTCTCGATCTCATATTTGCAATTTCATGATTGTTTTAAGTATCATTTTTTCATTTTACCCTTCTTTTTACTAATGAGTAAAATTCTTGACCATCTTTTAGAAAGAAGTAGATTGAGACATCGAGTCATATGTCATGTGATAAGATTTGCCCACCGAATATGTCACGTGCCCAGCCACTAACTTGTCCAGTTCAAACTTCTCACCTTAGTCAACCTCAATTCTTTCTTAATATTAATTAAAAAAAATCGCTAACAATAAGCTTGATTTTTGTTTAAATATTTTTTAATTAATGTATTTTGGATTTTTCACTTAATAAAATTAATACTACGCCACAACAGCGGTGCAAGTGAATTATATGTAAATTATGAGGATAAAAGTGATGGAAAAGTGATATGAAAAAAGATGATTTGACATTGAAGTGACCATAAATTACGAAATTAACATAAAATGATTTCATAGATGATGTTTATACATCGTATACAAAAAATAAAAAAATTAAAAAAATGAAAGAATATGTCACTCCAATAAATGAATATACTAAAGTTAACCAGACAAAAACCTCACCAACTCCGTATAAAACACGACATGCTCCACTCTCATTTTCCACATGAAGCACAAACTCACACACTCTTGTTTCTACAACCTTAAATCCACACAACCATCTTTCTCTACCACCATGGATACCACATTCCACCTGAGCTGCTGCTGGTCTCGAACCCGAAGATCCACCAACTACGACTCACTACTCACACTCACTAGTTCTAGTTCTAAACCACAAGTCATTTGGAAACTTTTGTTACGTAAAATAAACAAACTAGCCAAAAAGAAAATACATGCTACATTTCATCAAGACGACTCAAAGAGGTTTAGCTACGACGCGCGTGAGTATGAGCAAAACTTTGATGATCGTGGGTTAATGTCGAATGATTCTGAAGATTTGTCTAGATCGTTTTCTGCTCGTTTCGCTGTTGCTAAACCTGAAATCCTTCGTTGTAAAAGATTAGTTGCTTGATTTATGATAATGAACTTTTTTTGTTTGAGAAATGTGATCTATTTGGAATGTAATGGTCATGGTTTTAAAATGTAGTTAGTTTCACCTTTTATGTTTGTAGTGTAAGCATGATGAAAGATTTTGTTGTTTACTTGATTATTTTGATCTTCATTGACAAGCAAGCGAAGATGTTTAATGAAAGCATGTTTTACTTTTGTTATTATTGCTATTTGTTTTTCGTCTAAGAAGAACAAAATTAAAAGTAGTGTGGATAATTTCCATCTTCAACTGCCCACAATGAAGGCATGATTCACGTGTGAACCGGCTGCGTTGAGCACCATTACACCTCCTCCCGTCACGCGTGATTAATGATTTTTGGAGGTGAATTGGTCACCAGCTTGACTGAATCAATATTATTTGTTTTTGTGTGTGAGTGTATTGTGGGATATGTTTGTGTGGCTAGCTTGGTGGATGATATTGAACTGAGGTGGCGATGGTGAATCTAATCATCGCTATGCCAAATCTAATCAGTATAGATCAACAATTTGATGCTAAAATTTCAAAAACTCTGTTACAGTTTACGGAGTCAATTTAAATAAAAGGTTTATAATCGCGTCCATGTGATGATGCAGTTGAATGACACTAGTATAAACTATTTTAAGCTTGTCTTGACAACTTTAGATAGTTTATTGTTTTATCTCGAACAGAGCTTATCTTTTCAAATTAAGTTAAAATATGGATAGTGTGTAATTAATCCTCATTCAACCGTTGATATGGATCTGATCATTCAACTATAACAACTCAGTACTGATATTTTTTTAAGTACAAGTGCTATTAAAATCATTTATAACGTATTTTCAGTAGTAATAGTTTTTTAACCACTAAAAGAGCACCTCTTGACCACTTTCATCTAAATATCCAAAGTATAATTTTGGGACCACTAATAAATAGGCTTAAGGATTACATAAATCTGACCCATTACATCAAGTGAATACTGAAACATTCTACTAAATTGGAAGGAATGTTAAAAAGTTAATAAACTAGAGTGGCTAAGACCACGCGTGAACACCACTACAGTTGCTGAGGATCACGCATGGTTGAGCCATTTTGAGTTGGTTCAGTCGTTCAGACCACCAAATGAAAATGAAAATATAAATTGTGTGTGTATCATAGTGTTAAGTTGTGGAGCATTTGTGTGTTCAAGTGAGATATAGTTAAATGGTAATGAAGGTGTTAACCACTACAAGGGTTTGATGATGAGTTTTGTGTCGTGACTATTAGTCTTATGTTATAATACCTTTTTGAGTAAACTACATTTTTTGTCCCTGTGGTTGTATCAAAATTTTACTTTTGGTCCAATTTTCAAAACACGTGCGATTTCAGTCCTATATTTTGCGTTTTGTTCCACTTTTGGTCAAATTTTCTAACGGAGTTAGTTTAGTCGTTAAGTCAAATTGTAAAGTGGCAACATTAGTCCTTTAACTTAACGATCGTTTGCAACGTTCGTCCTTTATACCAAAGATCGTTTTCAATGTTTGCACCGTTAGTCCTTTTAGTTAGTTAGGCTTTAAAAAAAAATCTAAAAAAAATCAAAAAAAATGATTTTGTCAAAAAAAAAAATTATAATAAAAAATTTTCTTAAAAAATTCAAAAAAAATTGACGAAAAATTTATTTTCCAAAAAGAATAATTTGAAAAAAAAAATTGTAATAAAATTTTTTCTTAAAAAATTCTAAAAAAAATATTTTTGATGAAAAAAATTTTTTCCCAAAAAAAGTAATTGGAAAAAAATTTTGTTTAAGAAAAAAAAAATACATTAAAAATAATTCAAAAAAAATAATTTGTAATAAAAATTACGTTAAACACGAATTACATTAAGCATAAAAAGTACGATGAAATGAAAATACATTAAAAATATTTTTTTTAGAAATGTTTTTTTAAACAAAATTTTTTTCGAATTACTTTTTTGGGAAAAAAAAAATTCCGTCAAAAATTTTCTTTTTAGAATTTTTTTCGAATTTTTTTACCAAAAACTTTTATTAGAATTTTTTTTTCAAATTAATTTTTTCGTCAAAAAAATTTTTTTTTTAGAATTTTTTAACAAAAACTTTTATTAGGATTTTTTTTTAAATTATTTTTTTTTTGAAAAAAAATTTTCGTCAAAAATATTTTTTTTACAATTTTTTTCGAATTTTTTAAGAAATTTTTTTATAAGAATTTTGTTTTTTAAAATTATTTTTTTTTGGAAAAATCATTTTTTTAGAATTTTTTTTCTAATTTTTTTCGATTTTTTTTTTAAAAGACTAACTAACTGAAAGGACTAACGGTGCCAATATTGAAAACAATCTTTGGTATAAAGGACTAACGGTGCAAACATTGAAAACGATCTTTGGTATAAAGGACGAACGTTGCAAACGACCGTTAAGTTAAAGGACTAATGTTGCCACTTTACATTTAGACTTAACGAATAAACTAACTCCGTTAGAAAATTGGACCAAAAGTGGAACAAAACGCAAACTATAGGACTAAAATTGCACGTGTTTTGAAAATTGAACCAAAAGTGAGATTTTGATACAACTACAAAGACCAAAAATGTAGTTTACTCTACCTTTTTCATCTTTATAATTAGGTTGCAGCAGATTAATTTATGACAGTTGGTAAGAGTGATCCCACCAATCTAGTAATGATGTCAAGTCAAACAGCATATATTATAGGGGAAAATTATCCCTGCTGTAAACTGCAGGGAAGTTTTCTGCTGTTCATGTTATACGCAGGGGTGTATCATGTATAACTTAATATCTTAGAGGGTGAAACTGTAAATATGAAGAAAAAAAATGTCCCTTACTGCAGGTATATAGCTGCTGTTTACAGCAGTGATGCTAACCCCATATTATAGTACAACTTTTAAAACATTTAATCCAAAGTACTAAATTGTGGTTATTCCAATTAGGAGAGTATTTAAATAGCATACCAGACTACCAGTCCACTGATTACATTGGATACTGAGTATATGTGAACATGATTAAGATTCTAACCCAAGATCAACAATTAAATATTCAAAGGTTTTAGCAGAAACATGCAGTAGTCTGAAATTAATAATATCCTTTGATTTGATTATGATTTTAAACTAATAACTAGGTTTTTTTACTTTCTCGATCTGTTCAACAGAATACTTAAGAGATAACATAAGTTGATTAGGATATGTTATTCGAGATTATAAGTCAAAGTCAAGAGAATACAAGTTTTTTCACATTACGGAAAATTGTTGCATTCGCATGTAGTTACTTAGTCCATTACTTGGTCATGTGTCACATCAGCGCTACATTAACATCCAACTCAGCACCAAGGTTTCACCATTTCAAGATAGGGCAACATGCCAACTTCCACCAAGTTACATTTTTAAGATAAAACAAGGTCTCATTTGCATTCATATTTGTAAACAATTCAACTTTCACAGCTGAGCTATATTTTGTTCTCATATTATTTTTCACTTAAACAAATCAAAATCAAGATTAATGGAATTAAATCAATGCATTAAAAGAAAATGGATCCAGTAGAGACATGCTTATAAAAATCCAAGTGAATGGTTTCTTTGACAACAAACATCCAGACCCCAAAATCTATATGGCCATGACACATAATCTATATGGGAAAAAACCAAAGACTAGTATGTAGACCTGCATTTGTGCTGAAATGGGTAAAGGGGTCCTTCTCAATAGGTGTCACACTTTAACCACTAGGCTAAAATGGTGCTTATAAGAAGAAAAGTAGCCAATTTCTAACCCACTGTTATTTTCATGGTCTGACCAAATTTTATACATTGTCTCCATCTCATTTACTTCGTACCCTGTCTGTTATATATATCTGTTTACTGACAGCAAAATTTTCGAAGTTAATTGCAAATTTACCTTTTTAAGGATAGACAAATTTGTACCAAGGTTTATGTATATCTGTATCAATTACACAATTTTGAGGGGGCCAGTTATCAGAAGAAATTTTGCTAAAAAAAAAAGTTATCAGAACATATAACTCATTGCACAATAAGTGTGTTGTATACTTCAAATACTTGTATATATTACAAGTGCTGGATGCATGGAACATTATAAAATTCATAATAATATACTTAATTAGTGACCTGAACATGAAAAAAGTAAAACTCATCAGTTTACCAGCTTTAAAAGTGCTTGATTCATAGAAGATTATCAAATTTACAACTTATGCATCCAACAGCTGTACGTAGTTACGTACCATTATAATTATTGGATGTCTTATTCACTTGTGTTGGTGTATTAAGGAGTTTTGATAGTGTAATCTGCTAAAAATAGTTCCTAAATGTAGAAGTTAAAGGCCCTAGCCTAAAATTAACTTCATAAGGCTTGGTCAAAGGGTATATATGACACTGCTGCAGGAGTGCAGGGTACATCAACAACCTAATTGAAGGCTACCAACTTGATTATGAAGTAGATCATTCTTAAATTTCATAAATTGTATGAGAGCAAAAAAAAAAAAAAAAAAAAATGAGAATGAGATTCATTGCATTTAAGGACTATCGGCTGGCTTAACTAAGAGTGGCATGACTGATCTAATACAAAACTAGGTTCGTTTGGCAACAATAAAAATAAATTAACATAATAAACTTACACAAACACACGTATTAGTTGTATCAAACGCACGAAAGAACACGGTACCATGAGCTAAAAGAGCCTAGGAGCTGTGAATGGATCATCGCCACTGAAATAGAAGCTATAAAAGATATCTAAAGGTAATAATAATCGAAGCCATAAAAGATATCTAAAGGTAATAATAATCAAGTACAGAAATCCTTTACCAAAAGACAGAAAAACTAATAAAGGATGCTAATTTCCTTGACATCAAAGAGTTCTCCATGGTACACTACACTGTGGTATCTCATGCAGTCACGCTTAGCGGTAGAAGTTTAACAAAACGCACATGTTTTACAAAGCCTTTATCTTAAATCACTAGTACAATCGAGGCTTTCCCCGGCGACTTTTTTAAGCCCTTTCCGTCGACATGTCGACGGAATAATACGTTACCGTCGACATGTCGACGGTACCACATTGACGGTTGTGCTTCGACGGGAACAGTGTTCCCGTCGACAATGTGGGTCCCACGTCGTTTTCCAGTCAAAGAAATTTGGTGTCCGTCAAATTCTTCCCGTCGACATGTCGACGGTACCATATAACTAATTAACGTTTTAATTAGTTGATTATAATTATGGTTTATATGATACCGTCGACATGTCGACGGCATCATTAAAACAAAAAGTATTGTTTTTTATATAATGCCGTCGACATGTCAACGACATAATATTAAAAACACTGTTTTTGTTTTAATAATACCGTCGACATGTCGACGGTATCATTAAATAACCAATAATTATGTTTCAATGATGTCGTCGACATGTCGACGGTATCATTATTAACACAGCAGGCTGCAAATATTGCAATTTTTCAGATTTTTTCCAGATTTTTCGGAAAAAATCTACCAAAACCTGTAACATTACAAGCACCTATAACCACTCAATATCAACATGTCCTAAACGTATAACTCGCCATCGGCTATAACACTTGCAAAATATCGCTAAACACCCTCAAAATGAATAAAAACATATAAAGTCTACAAAACGGGGTGTGGTAATGTCTAAACCTAGCTGCCATATCCACAAATGTTTTAATATCCGCGACGTTCAAATCGCCAAAAGGTTAAACTATACAATACTAACATATGGGTCGCCAAAATATTGTTTCAAGCATAAGTACAACACAAAATACCCAAGTTTGTACCTCTACATCCAAAATCACTCGTGATCATCAGTAGGACCCTCATCATCGCCAGAACCATCCTCATCGCCTCTGCGACTCCCGCTCCCTCCAGCTGAGCCACTACTTCCAACGCCACTGCCTGAGCCATCCACGTGCTGAGAACCCGCCTGACTAACATACTCGTTCCATCGCGGGTTGGAGCAGATAAAACCTGTGATCAAAGCAATCTCCGCCTTCAACTTCTTACGCTCTTCAGCTTCTCGAAGGCGATTCTCCTCGGCCTCAGCAATCTTCTTCTCGGCCTCAGCAAGCTTTTTCTCCATCTCAGCGTATTCTGAAAATGAAACAATCAAAATTAAAAAACATCTATTGCAATACTTAATTTGAGTCATGATCGAGTAATCTATAATTAATATATTATCAAACTGTACATACCTGGAGGTGGAGGCGGGGTGTATGGTAACGGTGGCCTGAAGAGCCCGGGTACGACCCTACCCCATCCGGCGATGTGGCCCCGCTGCTTGCCCTTCAAAACCTTAGCAAGTATCTGCTCCTCCGTGTACGCCACCCCTTCCGGCGTATTCGCTCCCAGATCTCGCAGCCGGACCATCTCTTCCTATTTAATTGAGAAAAAAATTGAGAAAATTTATATATATATATATATGTAAGTGTTGTAAGTGTGTGTGTGTGTGTGTGTGTGTGTGTGTGTGTATATATATATATATATATATATATATATAAATTAAAAAAATAAATAAATAAATAAATAATAAATTAAAAAATAAAATAAAAATAAAAGATACTTACATATTGAACACGAGCCTCATCCTGCAACCACATACCATCACTGTCGCAGTGTGTGTCGTAAAACGATTGGATGAGGGACGGGTATTTTTTGTCCTTGTTGTTCAGAAACTGTATATACACATGCATATGTATAAGATGAAACAAATTAAAAATGGCAAATCAAACACCATATTTATTTTAATTAAACTTAAATACTTTTATAAAATCAAAATTAATTACTTTTATATAATTATAATTAAATAATTTTATAAAAACAAAATACTTGTATAAAAATAAAATGTGTCTTACGTAGTCGTGGCGAATAGCGGCCAATGACTTGGAACCGTGGCGGCTGTACACCTTCAACTTCTTTTGGTTCTCCTTGTTCACAGCAGCATGCTTCAGGGTCTTCTCATTCATGTAAAACTTGATATGCTCCTCCCACACAGATGGCTCGACGTTCGGAGGAGGGTTTCTTCGTATCTCATCCATTTTTCAGGCCCACCCTCCCTGTCGAAGTAAACCCTCTTCATCGTGCCCTTGTTGTCGGAGTAGACCTTAGCAATGTACGCATTGAGGCCTGCCGAAATGGTTTTCCAATCGGGTGAGTTCATGTGGGTCTACAAGTCGAAGAATTCCTGCAAACAAATTTAAACAAATATACACAATTAAACAAATTTAAATAAATGTACACATTCAAAGAATTAAATATAAAGATATAATTAAAAGGAAAAAAAATAACTGACCCCGAGTCGGTTCATGAAGCCCTGTCGAGTCGCTTCGTCAAGGTTGTGCCAGGAGGGATAGTGCAACGGCAAGGACCTAACCAGCTCGCCAACATAGTTACCGAACCATGCGCGGTTGGGCCCAAAATGATGAAATGTCTTCTGATCACGCCACTCGAACTCGATCGATTGCGGGCCCGAGGCAGTCACAGTTTTCCTGAGGTCTTTGTTTTTGTTGGCTTCACGGACCTGTGCCTTGCCGCCATCCCGACCTCCACCCCTGCCGCCAGCTTGTCTCGCTCTACCTCCTCGTCGAGGTTTTTGTGACGAACCTACAATTGAAGTGAGTGAAAACGTTAAAAAATAACAAGTAACAAAATTCAAATTATCAAGTTTAATTTTCTTACCACTACGGTGACCGCTAGTAATCGAACGATAAGGTGGTGGTGGGTCATCGGCACCGTCACCACCGTGACCTCGCGCTACTGCTGCCATCTGTAAAAGTACAAGTTGAATTAACATATAGAAATTCGGGAACAAATTAACATAAGCATGCACACATTCAAATACATACACATTTAAAATAAATATACACATTTAAAAAATCCATAACAATTTCATTCAAATAAGCTAAGTGACGTTTTACAAGTTACAATTTAAGATCAATCTGCTACATCTACATCACTATCATAAACAGCATGAGTCGCATCTTCAACTTCATCATCAGAATTGTTTGCATCAGAGTCTGCTAAATCATAAGGATCGTCGTCCTCATCATCAATAAATTCACCGTCGTCATCAACTTGAATGATTGGTGGTGGTGCCTCAACTAACGTTGATTGACCATCGATATTTAAGGTTTCAAATGCCAAATCATTCAAATTAGCAGACAGTTGGAGATTCGATGAGTTGTTGCCATGTATCACATCATCCTCTTCTGTCACAATGACATCCCAGGTTGTGTTGTGATTCACTTCTTGGACGACCTTCCAATGGAGTGGTCGTCTGGCTGGATCTTCAAGGTAGAAGACTTGTTTTGCTTGTGTTGCGAGAATGTAAGGTTGATCTTCAAACGCTGTGCTACATGCCCAAATTTGTGTCATGTTGTTTCTAGTGTTATAACGTTCGACTCTACCTCTTTTGACCAAGTCGAACCACTTAACTCGAAACAGCACAACTTTGAACTGGGTATACGCGAACTCCATAATTTCTTCTGGCTGACCATAATACATTTCTCCTTCCTTCTCGCCAGGAGAACAAATTCCGCTGTTCTGAGTTGTACGTTTTACATCGCGGCTGTGTACAACAAACTTCACACCGTTGACTACGCAAGTGTGAACTGAGGTTACGGTCGATAATGGTCCACAAGCCAAAGCGAATAAGTCTGGAGTACACCTTGGGTCATTGTCTGTGTAAAGTTTACCGGTCTATGAACAAAGATAAGAATAGATGGAGATGAGTAATATATATAGTCGTTATTTATACAAGGAATTACATATAATAAGTTTACCTTCGTCTGAAACCATCTAGGAAATTCTTGTTGCATGTCGCTATCAGGATGTTCACTGAAAATGGACATGATATTAGAATTAATCGAAAAGATAACTTGGAAAAAAGAAATTTCAAAATAAAAACGCCCTTTCGAACTCGTTCATGTACGCGTCGATCTCAGGACTGTTGTGAAGTACATACCATATCACTTTCTTCATTTCTTGGAGACCTAACCGAATAATTGTCACTTTATCATACATTTTACATAGTGATCGGAACACCTGGAAATCACTTGTTGGGAGAGGACAACCCTGAGATGCAGTGGGACGATTAAATTTCGTCCCAATTTCACCCCAAAAATAACGAGAACAAAAAGTTAATGCTTCGTCTGCAACATAACCCTCCGCTATTGAACCTTCCGGCTTAGCTTTATTTCGTACATAGTTTTTTAGCTTCTTCATGTATCTTTCAAATGGATACATCCACCGAAATAAAACAGGCTCGCCTTGAATAGCCTCTTCAGGTAAATGCATAACCAAGTGAATCATAATGTCAAAAAAGCAGGAGGATATATTTGCTCGAGACTGCACAAAATTTTGATCAACTGTTCTTTAGCTTTCACCATGTCATTCACCATCAAAGTTCGGGCACAAATTTGCTTAAAAGAATGAACAAAGCTCGATTAATGGTGTATAAGTCGGTGTGTCCAGGTATTGCTGAAGTCCATAAGGAAGTAACCGTTGCATCATTATATGACAGTCATGAGACTTCATGCCCGTTATATTGTTATCATCTTTGGTCACTTTCGACTTGAACTTGGATCCGAACCCATCTGGCAGTTTAATTGTTTTGATGAATTGACAGAACAGTTTTCTTTTATCGGGTGTGAGGGAGTACTTAGCTTGAGGCTTCGAGCACTTCCCGTTTTGTTTGTTTCCGAGCCACAACTCCTGTCGAATGCCCAAAGCTTGCAAGTCTTGTCTTGCCTTAGCGGTGTCTTTAGATTTGTCATTCATTAACAAAGTGTTCAAGATACTCTCCAACACATTTTTTCGATATGCATGACATCTAAATTGTGTTTTAGAGTAAGAGAAGACCAATATTCAAGCTCGTAGAAAATAGACCGTTTAGTCCAGTTCAGGTCGGTTGTAGTATTACGTTTTATCTTCCCACCCCCATAATCTGGATGTTTCCCCGGCAAACGTGTGGGCAATAGTGCAAGTTGAGTCAAGATATCAGCCGGACATTCTTTTTTAGGAGGATCTGTAAAATCAGGTGCACCATTGAATGTAGTAGTATCCCTCCTCCATTTATGGTTTTTTTTAAGAATCTTCTATGGCCAACATAACCTATTTTGCTTATCACACGCGTAGCCGGAGTGCCTACTTTTCATGTAGGGCATGTGTAGTAACCTTGCCCACTCCAACCTGACAAACTACTACGAGCAGGAAAATCATTGATGGTCCATAAAAGCATCGCTCTCATGTTGAATACTTTGCCAGTAACAGCGTCCATAGTCGGGATACCTGGTATTTTCCATAATTCCTTAAGGTCATCAATCAAAGGCTTTAAGTAAACATCAATGTCCTTCGCGGGTGATTTAGGTCCAGGAATCAACAACGTCAGCATCAAAGTAGTCTCTTTCATGCATAACCATGGAGGCAAGTTGTATGTTGTTAAGATAACAGGCCACATGCTGTAAGTCTGACTAAGGTTGCCGAATGGATTGAAACCATCAGCAGGCAACCCTAATCGAACGTTTCTCGGTTCGTTAGCAAATTCCGAATATTTACCGCTGTCAAACTTCTGCCATGCTTCACCATCAACCGGGTGTTGCATCATACCGTTTACCGTAGACTTTCCAGTAGCATGCCAAGTCATATGTTTTGCGGTGTGAATAGATTTGTACAAACGTTGTAGCCTAGGAATGATAGGAAAGTAACGCAGCACCTTGTTAGGAACTTTCTTCCCCGTTGTGTTCTTGTCTTTCCATCTACTCGTTTTACAGACTGGACAATACTCCAAATATTCGGCACCAGTCCCCCGATATAAAAAGTAATCATTTTCACAAGCATGTATTGACTCATACCCTAACCCGACATTTTTAAATGTTTTTTTATAGCAGAGTATGATGGTGGGAGATTGTAACCTAACCTGGGAGGAAATACTTCCTGGAGAAATTTTAGCGTATTGTTAAATGAAGTATCACTCCATTTACCGCTGACCTTGAGATGCGTAAACTTTGACATAAAATCCAAGGTTGTCATAAAGTCACAACCCGGGTAAAGAGGCTGGGTGGAACTGGCAAGTAACTCTTCATACTCGTTACGTACAGGAGGTGTCGTTGCTTGAGCTGGCTCGTTACTTGTCTCGCCAATATTTGGAAGAGTTGGCTCATTTTGTTCATTATTTGGAGGAATATCAAAAATATCATTAATGCACGCACGCATGTCACTCATCTCACATCGTGTTGTGTTATCTTGTATAGGAAGAGGATCTGGTTCACCGTGTTCACGCCATTGTGTATAAGTTGGGTCCCACCCATTTTCGCTTATGTGGCTTTTAAGTAAGGCGAGAGATACCCATGGAACATTACAACAAAGACGACATGGACATTTTATGTTGCCGTAACTATTCAATAACGGCTTGCAATGTTCAACGAATGCGGTAAGACCATCAAAAAACTCTTTGGAAACACGAGTGTCTAAACGGGTCCAACTATTATCAAGTATCATAACTGCATATTGTTTTGTTCAACTCTTAGTTATTACACATTCAAAATAAAAGAAAATTGTTTTGTTCACCTAGTGCAACTATGAAAGGCAATCCTAACCCACTCTTTGAATGATTCATCTCATATATGAATGCGTATAACTGATTTACTATCTGAGAAAATTTCGGCAGCATTTCCCCTCAACTCCCCAAATATGTACATTAAAGACATATTCGTAGGAGTAAAGGAGAAACACTGTCGAAATCATCTCAAATAGTAAATCAATTATACGCATCCATATCCTAAATGAGACAAAACATTCAAAAAGCAGTCCCAAACAAGGGACTTTCCGAAATTAATTTCTAATAAATTAATTTCGGACGGGTTTTCTATAGGATGATTAACTTCGGACGGGGACTTTCCGAAATTAATCACTAAAATCCTAAAACATTCACAAAAGTCTAACAATAGCATATATTTTAAGTTAAACAATTAGACTATAAACAATTGTTTGGTTTTCGGTTTATGTTTCATAAAACTATTTTGTTATTTTGAAACTTGTTTTTGTGACTTATTTTTGAAACTATTATGAAGCATAAGCCGAAAACCAAACAATATATCTACGGGCTTATGGCTTATTTGGTTTTCGGCTTATGTTTCATAAGTTTTTTTTTTTTTTTTTTTTTTTTTTTTTTTTTTTTTTTCTTATTTTGAAACTATTTAAGTTAAAAAGTTTCAAAATAAGCCATAAAAATTAAGCTTGTGAAACATAAGCCGAAAACCAAACAAACCATAAGCCCGTTATATAAGCAGAAACATAATCAATCCGCAAAAATTCTAACACAAAACATAACCAATATATTAAAAGTAGTATACCATATATATACTAACCAAACGCCAACAAACATTTAACCAAACCCACCCAATATCCTATGCTAGTTCAATACCAAGTCCCCCAAGGTGCTATTTGCACCGTGGGTACACAATATCCTACGGCTAGTTCACATTCCGCAACAATCCCTTTTATATCAAAACCTAATATACTAACCAAACTGTACATACTGCTGCAATCACTAAACTAGTAACCAAACGATACAACAAAGCATAAATATGAAAAAAAAAAAAAAAAAAAATTAAAAAAAAGGAATACATACCGTCTCGGCTACTGTATCAGCTGTGGTCTCGGCTGTGGCTCGACTGTGGTCTCGGCTGTGGCTCAACTGTGGCTCGGCTGTGGTCTCGTCTTGGGCTCGGGCTATAATAAAAGAGATGCAATATATAATGGTTATATCAAAATTAAAAAAAAAAAAAAAAAAAAAAAACTGTTGTCGTCGACATGTCGTCAGGATACCAAAAGTTAATAAAAAAAATAAAACGAGGCTCTCACCCTGCTGTCACCTGCTGTTACCCTCGGCTCTCACCTGCTGCTACTGTAACAAAAATTAACAAAATTTTAATAAAAATTTTATTAACAAAATTTAATAGCAATTTTATTAACAATAATAATAACAAATTTTATTAACAAATTTTATCACCTGTGTCTTGGTGGATCTGTTAAGAAGAAGAGAAGTGGGGAAGAAGAAGAATTAAAAAATTGAGGGGTAGAGGAGAGAATTAAATAATGGAGGAGGAGGAGGTGCACAGTGGTGCGAGTGTCGGAGTGGTGGAGTGGTTTGGTGAGCTGTGGTGGAGCGGTGTGGTGAGCTGTGGTATAATGTGGTTGGGGTGGAGGTGGTATAATGTGGAGGAGTGGTGGAGGAGTGGTGGAGGTGTGGTGGAGGTGATGGAGATGTAATCGCCGGTGGAGGAGGAGCGATGGTTTATTTTTATTATTTCTAAGTTATGAGCGATGGTTTGACCAGATTTGGTTTTGGTATTGCTTCTTATTATCCCGTCGACATGTCGACGGGAATATCAAGGAAATTTTTTATATTATTACTAATACCGTCGACATGTCGACGGTAATATTACAATATTTTGTCATTTACGTTTGGCGGGACGTATTAAATTTTCACGAAAATTTTGGCGGTTTTATTCCCGTCGACATGTCGACGGTAAAATAGCTTTTATTAAAAAAAAAATTATTTATAATAAATACTTTTGTAAAATTACTTTATTATAAATACTTTTATAGAATTACTTTAATATAATTAAAAAATTTTATTTATTATAAATACTTTTATAAAATATTAAAAAATAAGTTTTATAAAATTAATAAACTAAATTAATTATATAATTGAAAAATATTATTTATTATAAATACTTTTATAAAATTAAAAAAATATATATATTTAAAATTAATTACTTATATTATAATTAAAAAAATCATTTATTAAAATATAAAATAAAATAATTAAAATATCACAAAATACTAAATCCCAACCATTATAAAATTAATAAACGAGTCGAGATGCAATGGTTATACATGAGATGTAAAACAAACGAGTCGAGATGCAATGGTTATACATGCGATGTTAAAACGAACGAGTCGAGATGCTATGGTTATACATGAGATGTTAAACGAACGAGTCGAGATGCAATGGTTATACATGAGATGTTAAACGAACGAGTCGAGATGCAATGGTTATACATGAGATGTTAAACGAACGAGTCGAGATGCAATGGTTATACATGAGATGTTAAACGAACGAGTCGAGATGCAATGGTTATACATGAGATGTTAAACGAACGAGTCGAGATGCAATGGTTATACATGAGATGTTAAACGAACGAGTCGAGATGCTATGGTTATACATGAGATGTTAAACGAACGAGTCGAGATGCAATGGTTATACATGAGATGTTAAACGAACGAGTCGAGATGCTATGGTTATACATGATATGTCTCATCTCACTATATCTCTCTCTCTACCTAACACCTTATCCTCACAATATAAACACACACACACACACATACTCATCTCACTATATCTCTCTCTCTCTCTCTATCTCTCTCTAGCAGTTTCTGTTTTCTGGCAACACCAGCATTCTTCGGCCGCCGGAATCTTTTTCTGGCCACCACCTTTTATCACCTCAACTTGTAGATCGGGCCACACCGGTCACGATTCAACCACTCAACCTCACAACCACAAACATACAATGTTATCATGGTGAAGAAGATGGCAGAATTTGAAGTTTTTCCTTGTCCTTGTGAACGAGGAGACGTGGTTCTGCGAGAATCGTGTAAATCTTACTCCCGTGATAAACTATACTATGCGTGTCCTTTCTCGCAGGTGAACAATTACATATTTTTTCTTTAAATAATTTGGTTAGTTGTTAAAAATAATAGTTTTTACTCTTTAACAGCCTGAGACAGAAGACCATGGATGTAATTTTTTTTTATGGAAGGAGGAACGACTCGCCAAAATGATGATCGGTTCTCTGGGAGCTTCAACATCAAGCGGTTCTGGATCTGCTCCAAAAAGGTGCTCAAACTGTCATGAAAAAAATCTTAGAATAAACTTGCTGGAGGCACAAAAACAAGTGCTAGAGACAAAATTAAGGGTGCTGGAGGCAAAACTTGACATGGCAACGTATCCCAACCACGACCACGCATGTCAGTTGGATGCAATACTCCGTGACCTTGTAGGTGACATGGATAAATTTCATATGTAGTACTGTTATCGTTGTTGTTGCTGTTGTTTGCTGTTGTTGTTGATGTTTAATAAAATGTTGTTGTTATTGTTTAATAAAATGTTGTTGTTGTGGAGCAATAATTAGAACTGAAGGAGCAATAATTATCAAACACAAAGGCAAACTGTTTATTTAAAACAAGCAAGAGTTCTTAACCACATGCATTTTCATACAGACTCAAACTAAACAACTCGACAACCAAACTAAACAACTCAACAACCAAAGGAAACAACTCAAACTAAACAACTCGACAACCAAACGAAACAACTCAAACTAAACAACTCGACAACTAAAACAACAGATCAAACGAAACAACCCGTTTTTCTTTTTTTTTTTTTTTTTTTTTTTTTTTTTTTTTTTTTTTTTTTTTTTTTGCGGCTACTTCCCGCTTTACTCGAACTCGCACCATCTTTTCCCTTCCTTGCTCTCATTTCCTTGATATGTGCAAACGTAGCTTCAAGATTTGTGATCCTATTTCCCAGATTATCAAGTTTTGTTTCCAACGTACTTTCAGCTTCGTCGTCACCTCCAACAGCAACAACTTGAGCTTCAGCAGCAGCTTGAGCTTCAGCAGCATCTAGCTCGTCCATGTACTCTTTGTAGTATGGCTTTTTCCTACACCATTCGATAATCTTGTCTCTCATCCACAGTTCAGCATCCTTAAAATCACCATATTCCTCATAAACTGCATGACCAAAACTTAACATAACTTCATTAAAGAGGAGCTCGTGTGACAAGATTTTTGAGTACTCCTCTTCAACTGTGCAACCACGCCAAGTCATGCGTGTCTTGTAAAAATTGACGATTGAATTATTTGTGAGATGTGTAAAATGAGACGGAAATAATTTTGTGAGAATGTATATATTGGTAAAAAAATGAGACGAGAATGTATTTGTGAGGATATATATAGCCTGATTTTTAAAGATATATTCCCGTCGACATGTCGACGGGAACAATAAAGCGGGAAAATATCCCGCCCAATATTTTACCCATTTATTAAAAATGTTTATAATTAGTAATATACTCCCGTCGACATGTCGACGGGAATCTTAAAACATAATAATTATTATGCTTAATCACACGTTAATTGTGGGATAAAACGTTATTAATATATTCCCGTCGACATGTCGACGGGAATATATTAGCGGGTAAATTTCGCGCCCAACTTTGGTGAATTATTGAGGCTAAAAAAATATTCTAAAAGGTTCTCGTCGACATGTCGACGGGAAAATACGATTATGAAAAATTCAACGCAGTTGGCCTCGGTCAATCGTTTTTTTGTCGTTTTCTGTCTTATGCCGTCGACATAATGTCGACGGGAAACGGTTCGACGCTTGTTCTCCTGATTCTTGTAGTGAATATGTAACACACTCCCAAGTCCCACCTAATATTTGGAAAGTTGTTGCATACATTTTTGTAAACGCGCAGAGCCTGTTGGTAACGAGAGTGCTAATTTGAACCATCAACTTGTGATATAATCCGGAGTATTAGTTAATACTTGGAGATATATAGCACGATTCTTGTATGCAAGGCTACTTTCTACTTTGACCAATAAAAGTACATATCTTGGGATTAACATTTGAATTCTTGTACCATAGTTTGCTAATGCTCATAGAAAGCAAAAGTGAAAGCAACTGTAAAAAAACTATACAAGCGAAATTTAAAAAATAATTGATTTTGTCAGAAGTGGGATTTGAACCCACGCCCTCTTTCGAAGACCAGAACTTGAGTCTGGCGCCTTAGACCACTCGGCCATCCTGACTTTGTTGTTGGTTATACAAATTAGCTATTCTTATTTATATGAGCTTATTGTAATATGGCTACTATTGAGTTTAATCAGGTGTTGTCTCTAGTGAAACAATGCCAAGGGTCAAAACCATTCGCATCTGTTGTGTTAGAAGAAATTTTGTGAACTTACACTGCACATATACTTTCATATCAATATATGTTGTTTGAAATGAACAGATGATGGTACATTGCCTAAACGTACATTACGTTAAGTTGGAATAACCACTTAAATCATCAAAAGTATTTTGGCTTACTCGGTTTAGTGGTCTATGAAGTAATTTGGGTAGTGTACAAAATGACTCGCAAGTGTGAATGAATTGGTTTCTTGGGCCGACCACACGCCCTTTTCCACCCTACTTAAGATTGCTTTGATGCGGTTGTTCAAACCACTTGTTCGGTTCTATGGCGGTTTAGGAATATTCTATGTTTTGATACCAAACCACCAAGGAAAGACACGCTAGCGGAAGAGGTCAAAACACACATTTTCTTGGATTACACATATAAGCTTTTCTTTTCGTCGTGTTTGGTATGAATGGATTATGGATCTCTCGTCCAACCTATGCTTGTAACAATACTTTTGACCTTTTGTAATCCTCTTTGGGTTCTAGCAGCATGATAGTTCCTGTATACTCAAAAAAAAAAAAAAAAAAAAAAAAAAGCCTCACAAAAGAACTAGATCCAAAATGCACAAGTTGGTGGCCCTAGCCTAAAAGTATTTTCACGGGCTTTGTCAAAGGGTAAGAAGAGTACTACTGCATGGTACATCAACAACATAATTGAAGGTTACCAGCTTTATAATGAAGTAGATCAATCTTGAATTTCATAAAATCTGAAGACAGCACAAAAAAATGGAGACAACTAGTGAAAATTTAAGTCAAAGTGGAGTTGGGACCAACACAAGGGCTAAAATACATGGCGAAAGCGATAGCGTGGAACATGTTGAATATTAGACACACCAATGGTATAGTATATAGACTTATAGTACAGTCTTTTCTGTGACAACATAATAGTTATGTGTTCGGTCTGTAGTGTTCCATCATTAGTGTGTAGTAAGTAGTAACCACAATTTTTGTCCTATCAAAGTGAAAAGATAACATACGAAAAGGTACTACCGCATAAAAAACTTGTAACTTGTTTTCTTTGAGTAAAAATGCAAAAGTGAAAGCAACTGGAAAAGAAAAAAGGAAAGCAAAAGTAAAAGATATTGTCAGAAGTGGGATTTGAACCCACGCCCTCTTTCGAGGACAAGAATTTGAGTCTCGCGCCTTAGACCGCTCGGCCATCCTGACTTTGTTGTACACTTTATGATTTACACATCTTTAATTTGAGCTCATTGTGTAATCTAAACTTGCATATTGAGATATAATTATTTTTAGCTTTAACGAAACAGAAAGAAACAATCAAAAGTCAATGACTAATAAGTAACAATGCTAAATTGCTAAGGTATTAATACACTAAAGTTCTTGAGTATTTTTAACCGAATCTATTGTTAGTACAAAAGTGTGTATCTCATACCATTATAGATATATATTAAATTCCTAATCATACTATTTCGTTTTGCCCTCCATTTTTCCCGCCAAAAAGAAATGGGCTCATGTGGCCTGTTTGTCTGGTACGTGAGCTGTTTCTCTAGTCCAAAAAAATAAATAAATAAAAAATCTTAGAGATAAGTAGGTATACCGGCATCCAGATTCTTCCAAGATACGATTAACACACACCCACCACATATTAACACACACCCACCACACACAGTATCCTAAATCTCGCACAAATATGATGGTGGCGACCTCACCGGCTAATACACACACAAAGATTATACACAAATATTTGGTTCAAAACACTAACTTTTAGGGCTTGGTTACTTTGTTTCTCGCCTAAGGACTATTTTTCAGTGACTGCTGTGGTTATTGGCCAAAGGAGGGGCTGGGTTTTGTTGTTGATGTAATCACGAAAGTGTTTTAATCATCATGTATGTTTTTATCTACCTAATAATTTATGTCCTTTAGATTCAGATTTATATCAAAAAAAATTAGGCCTTTTGGTTTTTATGTTTTCATTAATTGCCATTTGAGGGGTGTTTTCCTATGTTTTTAGCCGATATTTAATGTAGTGTGATTGATTGTAATTGAAATGATTGCTTTTGTTTTAGTTTAAGGTTTTAGGTGATATTTGGAATTCTTAAATAAAAGGGGTTATTAAGGCGTTTTTTAAGATGCCATGTTACTGGCGAAGAAAGCCTAAGGGGTATTTGCCTTAGTTTTTATATAAAAAATTTTGAGTCTTTAATTGCCTTTGGATAATGTTTGTTGTAGTAAAATTCATGTGAAATTCGTTAGGAATTTGCATAGATAGTTGATGCTTTTTACCAGCTTGGAACGAGGGTTTTGGGGTTGCTTATTAAGCTGCTTATTTGATGCTATTTGTGTTTTGATTTTCGTAGTATATACAGGAAAACATGTTTGATGTTTCTATTGTTTGTGTGAATGGAAAATATTTGTTCATTATGTGGTTAGTAAGAACTACGATTTGGTATTACTTTTGTGTTCTGTTTTAATTTAAGTGGGTTTTTATGAAATCAGAGGTTTTGGATTAGGATTCTGGTGGTCAATTTAAAGGTGTTTGGGATAGGGGTTTCGCATTAATTTAGGTCTTTTTTGTCAGACCGTTGATGAGAGGCCTAAAAGTTGAAGTTCATAGTTTTTATGAATGTTATGTTCTCTTAAGTGAATTTCAACTATCAGAATAGTGACTGAGATTAATTGGATTTAATAACTTCTCTTTTCCGTATCAAAGTTAATGATAGCGATTATTGACATATGTGCTTTAATAGGGTGTGTGTGCTAATACTTTCTAACTTTTGTTTCATATAACGCAGCCGTAAGATATGGATGCAAAAGAGGGTTGGGCAGCAGGTCCGAAAGATTAATATTTAGTGCAGGTAGGCACCGACCAGTTGGCGATGGGCGCTAAGTAATCCTTGCTGCCAAGAATAAGGTAGAATTTACATTTTTGCTTACGCCATTTGATTTTAATGTACCGTCTTTATAATTGTTGTCAACCTAGGGAAATTTTCTAGGTCAAGTTAAACAGGCCAACACAATATTGTTAAATCAAATTGCTTTTAGTCTTCGTTTTTCTTCTTAGACTTAGAATTTAGGGAGGTGATTGAAAGGCAACAGTAAGGGAGTGTTTGCCAAGTATAGTTTACGTGCTAGGTAGGTTGTTATGTATTGGAAAAATCTGTTAACCAGATTGAACGTCTTTTGGGTAGGTTTTTTTTTAGATAACCCGCGCCTTTTACGGTAAAAAATAGGCTGATAAGGTTTATTCCTTGGACTAACAGTGATTGAAAAAACAACAGCCTTTAGGAATGACCTTACCTAATCAGCCCATAAGTTACGTAAAATACTGATTACTGTTTGACGAGGATATAAACTATTACAAACTATAATGGCTGAATATCATAAAGAGCGAGCTTGGTGAGATAAAAGGAGTGGAAATGACGATAAGGCTTAAAGAGTACTAGGCTTCCTATATTATAGAGAAAATTGCCAGTCTTTGTGTTGCAGTACATTTTTAACAGTTCTGCCCTCCCTAATACAATATAATGTCACGTTGTGCTTCTTAACACATGTACATTCCATTTCATCTTTCTTTTATGGTTTTTTTTACACTTCTGTGTCTCAAATTTTTACACTTCTTTGTCTCAAATTTTCTTTTACTTTTTTTTGTCCTTCAGGTGCATCCAGTGCTATATTATTCGAAATGAATGTCGGACACTGAACAACCTGCAGTTAAAACTGATGCGTTTATAACCTATACATTTTGCAATTGCAATAGGTAGTTCATTATAAAACTATTACAATATTAGCTGTGGATATTTTATAATGGCTACCTATTGCAATTGGAAATTGGAATGACGTGTGAATCTGCAATAAAACATGGGCCTATTAGTTCACACATGTATCGATGGTAAGTAAGCTTGCACAGGTATATGATGTTAGAGATATAATAGTGATTATAATTGTATTCATCGCAGACAAGCGTTGTCATTTGATAGCCTTTTCATGGTGGCCCACAGGTAGATTGCATTCGTCAAATGACGCTCACTTATACTTTCGTAAGATTATAACCTAACTGCATAATTTATGTTTTTCCTTTGCAGGTCATGTGAATGATGATTGACTATATCTTTAAGTGTGTGCCTTTTGACCTCTTCGCTGCAGATAGCCCAACCCTTCTACCTCTTTTCACGATCATGGTTGCATTACTAGAATTTTAGCAATAATCCAGCTCTGTTGATTGAATGGCATGTCAGACCTGGACTCATCCAATAGATTATCGGTTGTCCGACATCCATTCAATCAACAAAGCCTGATTGTAGCTAAACATGTGATCTCTGCTGGGCCCATGGTTACAATTGGATTGTGTTTTTTGTGGCATGCTATGTTATTCGTAAGCATGATAAATTCGTCTGAGTCAAGAAGCAAAGTCAGGTCGCCATTCCCTTTTTATTTATGTTCATGACTTTGTCATAGTAAACACTTTAATTAACCAAAAACATTCTTATAAACAACTAAAATGTTGCATAATGAGTCTTTCCAAAAAGGTAAGTCGTCTACGCACACCACTTATTTTTCACCAAAGGTTATTCATGTGTATGCATTAATAGTTACTTTGTTATGCCAGATGCACCATTGGCTAAAGCCTCAACTCCAACGCTATTGCAACAAGGCAATGAATGCCCAAAGCAAATGACAACAAGAAATCACAAATAGAAGCTAGGAGCCAAGGGCCGGCTTTGTACGCTCAACGGTACTTTTCCCGTTAAACATTATATTTTAACCTTAGTCCTGTTTTCTTATATTTATCTGTTGCTTATATATATGCAGATTTCTGAAACATCTGTTGCTTATATATGTGCATCCATTACCAAATGCACATCCATCATATCTTTCCAGCTTTCGAAGATGGTAGAGGACCTACCAGGAAACTTAAGACATTAAGTGGAAAAAAAAATACTATCTTCTTGAGCTGTTAAATACTATTTTGTGCGACATAAATCTATTGAAACATGCGATCTATGTGTCACAAAATAGCATTTAATGGCCCAAAAAGATCGTCTTTTTCTAAAGAAGGCATGCTTTTGTTTCGTACTGGTGCGTCTACCTTATGACTTTTTTTCCTTTCACATAGGCACCAATGCATGCCAGTTAAATCGGTCACACATTTAGATTGTTTTATGCACATTAGTAGATTCAGTTCCATAAAAGGCTCTGATCATTGGTACAGTGCATTTTACCAAAGAAAGATGTGAAACAGAAGAGAATGGTGTGGCGAGAAATTTTGTGAAGATTACTTTTTCGCACTATCCTCTTTTGTTTCACATCTATCTTTGGAAGTTACACTCTATTATTGATCAGGGCCTTTTGTGGAACTGGAATTAAAAATATGCAAGGCCATATTTTCAATTAAACACGCGACGAAATAGATGCTTAAAAACCCCATTTTTAAACTATTTTTGCCGAATTTGATCTAAAAAACACTTAGGTTACTCGCCAAAGGTGGAAAAAGGGACAAGGTGGAAAAAGGGACAACATGCACAAGAAAAAGAAGAATGATCACAAGGTTTAGTCCACATTTCGATTGCAACTGCGCTTACCAAATCAGGTAAATGCATTCACATGTTTCGTTCTTTGTTTATGCATATTTAGATAAAAATACAATTCTTATGCATGTTATTTACTGATTGACTACTACCAATCAGGATGCCATTATATTACTTTTCTAATGTTTAGAATACAGAAAAAAAAAATTATCTTATATAATCAAAATTGTTGTCTAAAATTACAGTTCATACTCTATTACCATTAGGCAGCCTCATTTTCTCTTTGCTTATTAGACTACTTATTCCCTAAAAAAATTAATAGGTGCTTATTGTTGTTTTAAACAGATTGACAGATACACAGCGAATTAAGGACCCAAAGCCATACTGCACAAGGAAAAAAAGAGAAAAAAAACCAGGTATGTTTCAACAAAAACCTTAACCATTCTAAATCTTGCATTACTTAAAACTAGCGCCACAGATAAAACCAACATATAATAAGGGTCTTTTTTTTTCTATTAATCATCCACTGATTTAAACCATCAAACATTTCAAGAAAATACCCTACGCAGCCCTAGGCACTCCCAACTAACCCTAAACCCAAGATACGTATTCTCAAAATACAAACCAGCCACCATCAGTACGGCAAGCACTTCAGCTTCTCAATCAGCGACAAAAGCTCTGATGCTCGCTTCTGCTTCTTGACCACATTCACCAAGATCAGCGACACGTATGTCAGATCTTGGGTTTGCAAGTTGTTGAGTTTTGAAATGCTATGCACAGTAGAGTAAAAAGAAAACAAAAACTCCAGCTCTCCAAGCACTAGATCCCTCTCAGCCACACGAGACATTATTTCTTTCGCTTTCTTTCTTAACTCAGCTTCATCCAGCAATGTCACTGTAACCTCCCTCCGAAACTTTACCACCGTCATATCTTTAACTAAACTCGAACCTGCAACACCAGCAAGTTCCTTGCAGAATGGCATGGGTGTTGTCATTTTATTGCTTTGATTATGAAAGGTTTTTTTTTCAAGATGTGTGTGTGTGTGTTTTAGTTGTACCTTGACTTGCTTAATGAGTATTCACTTCTATTTCTCTATGCCTTATAAAGGCACTTGCTTTAATTGCCCCTCTTGGAATGCCAAATACAACCAGTTTTTCATAATTAGTCTTTGTTTTTAGGCACCTTATGAAGCCACTTGCTTTAATTGCCCCTCTTAAACTACTCAATGCAAACAGATTTTCATCATTGATTCATTAACACATACATGAACATGCATTAATTGTCCAACCTTTCACATCTTAGGCACCTTAACCAAAACAGCTCAAACAAAACTGATTAAAACTGAATGGTATGTCCAAAAAAAATGATAAAAATCAGAAACGACCACCACACACATAAAGCTGAGGATAAATTAATGAGGATAAATTTATTCAGTGACCAGGTCACAACATATTGGTCTTCGATTCTGTGTGCTACAATGAGTCTATTCAGACTCCGTATTCATGGGGTGTGTTCAAGAGGTGAGTTGAAAATTGGGTCAATCTCTAGTAAAATGATGTTATTTGCCTCTTAGTTAAAGGGTATTTCAATTTCTTATCTATATGCATGTTTATGGTATCTCAGATCCAAAAAGAGTCATACCTTCAGAAGAAAATGATTAAGGTCTTCAGGAACCAAACAGGAAAATCGGAGGATAGTTGCTTTGCCCTTTGGTTAAGATCAAGGTGAATAGTCCCTCGGCAGATTCGTCATCAGAAAGTAAACCATATAAAACATATGTACTAAAATCTTATCTGTATATTATGTGTTGAAACCTATATCAGAAACTTTAAGTATTAGAAATTTCTTTCCACCATTTGTGTTAAATTATCAGCTATGTAAACAGGCTGCTAAATGGCAAGACTTTCACTCATAAACTTTATGTATAGATATTTAGTATATATAGATTTGAAGTTAGTATCTATCATTATGTTGCTTTTATCAAGTGTAATTTTCGTTTACGGGTTACAGCACATGTTTTGCAGTTTATTTGTTTTAAAACTTATCCTTTTGTGCACAAACAACCTAAACTGCTTCTTTATCAAAACACCCCGCGCACATGGTTAAGGATAACCCGTACGTTGAAGTATAGCATCTAGAACAATCCACATCCTAAACCTATTAATCTTAATGCTTCTACATATCGAATTTAAAATGAATACTATTATTACTACTATGTTAAAATTTTTTAATAAAAGTCATCGTAAGCCAGATACAACGGAAAAAAATCCGCCAGGCCGCAACGCGTCCGGCCGCCGCCATACTTGTTTCATTATTAATAGGTGAGCTAAACAATTTTTTTAAAACACAATCTCACACATAGGACTGTAATATATATCTTTACAAACTCGAACCAGTAGTATCACTACTCACCACAAACTTGCAGTTGATCGATCAAGAAAGGCTTGGAGAAAGTAGGTCCTAGGTCTCAAATCCTAATTAGAGATCACCGGAAACATATACTCATTGCTTATGGCTAGATCCTTCAGGGAAGGATAAGTTAATACCCAAAAAAGATGCACACGTTAAAAGTTTCCTCGCAGATTTAAACACTTTTAAATATGCATAGATGTTTAATGTAAAACTTAATTTTATGAAGATTCATAGTCGTAAGATAACATAAAGATAAAAGAATTGTTATTAACTTGTTATCACTAAAATGTGACATTCTGTATGCAAACAACATTGAAAGTGGTCATGTCAATTTTCTAGAAATGAGTGCTTTGCTAATTTAAGTTTGTGCCTAGATTATTTTGAAACTTTAAACCCTTTATGTAACACCCCAACCTGGATTGGGAGAGGGTGCACAATATGGTCATTCTAAAACATCCAAAATAATAACATCTCAAATATTACGTTCCAAAATGAGTGATAACCATAATAATCATATCTCATGGAAGTAACTCCAAAACAATAATAATAATAATCATGGCCTAGGCAAAATACAATGGTCATCTACGATGTAAATTCTCAATTGACTCAAAATATCGCTAATTCTTTATTTGATTATTCTTGTAGCTCTCTACACTGACCCCGATCATCCCTGAATACATGCCATAGACAAAAGAAAAGCGGCTAAGCTAAAGGCTCGGTGCGTATAACACGATATGTATAAGAGTAAAGACAGAATAAAAAGAGATAATAAGGATAGTTTCCTCGTTATAACAACACCTCAACACCAAAGTAGCAAAAAAAATATAAGGCTGAAGCAACAAAGGTGTTAAGGAGCTTATTTCGAGTGCCCTACGTAATGTCCAAAATGCATCACTCATAGTGCCCAAATCATATCCTATCATAGCTCATATCAAACGATACATGTAGACTCGTGACTTCAAGTGCATCCCAAAATGCACCATTTGGGCCCCACTAGATGCTACATCATTTCAACACTCATATCTAAAAATACCCCTTCACTCGCAACTAAACATAACTTAGCCATGTGGGCCTCACCCAACCCGAATTTTATTTTCGTTTTCCATTTTTCCAAACAAACTAAATTCCATTCATTCAAATAAATACAACTTTTATTCATAAATTAAAATGTTACATAGATAACTAAAAACATAAGCGTATGCAATAAAAGCTAAAACATGATTTGAGCTTTTAAATTGCTTTGTAATTGTTAATTAATTATTCCTTCTTAGCAATTCGTTTCTAGCCGCCGACCACATGGACGAACCCACATGAGAGCCGGGTGTGGCACGGGCCACACCCTATTTTATGTCACGAAGTGTAAATTTTTGATAAAATGTGACATTTTATTGGCACGTGCAACCCCCAATTTTTTTGATAAATTCTTCATCGGGCAACTTTAGTACTCATAATCATAAAAGAAAAAATTGTGCAACACCCTCACAAAAATCCTGGGTCCGTATCTGGCCGACCAAGTTGTTTATGTTACGCATGTCTGCTCCAGTGGTCGTTTGGAGAGTATGCAAACTGTAGCTGATAAGTGGCTGGTCCAGTGGCAGCGAATTCACCCACGTCATTTCCGTACCACGACTGCGCATTTGATCAAGATAACGAGTCAACTCGGTCAACAAACTATTCGCCAGTGCGGCCTCAACTTCAAGTTCTCCCCGTAGTGGCATAAGGATAGTTCGTCTCATTTCATTTGGTTTAGTAGCCATAGTTTGTGAGAGGATAGTTAGGAGAGTTCAAAAAGAAAGTTCTGTGTGTAAAAGTTTAAAAAGAAGTTGTGTGTGAAAAAAAGAATTACGTTTTATTTGTGAAAATTTTGGTTAAGATGGGGTGTTATTCATAGAGTCCTAGGTGTAATTTTGTTTAAGATAAAAAAGTTTGTATTTTTTTTAACCAACCGTGAACCATTGCATTCAAAAAGTTTGAATTTTGTTTAAACGGTAACAATTCTTTTTATGTCTTTATGCTCGCTGAGGAACCGGCAAAGACTCAAATAGCGAGCAACTCTAGTGTTATGGCTGCCACTCGGCGGCGCCGAACGTGGTGCCACATCAAATTCGGCAAAGCCTTTCGTCACCACACCCAACACAACGGTCAAAAGTCAAAGAAGTCATGTGATACACACTAGTAAGTAAACAACTAAACATGGCTGGAGTCTGGACACGCAAAATTTCTTTGGGCCTAGAAGAGTGGTAGGAAAAACTTTTATGGGCCTGGTATATGTAGTTACTTGGACCGGGTATTACGCCTCCTGTTTTAATACCGTACATTGTAAAGCTCACCTCTATACACAAGTCAAACATAGCCAAGTACAAAAATTCGAACTTAATGGGCCACACTTCTTGGGCCAATAAAATGAAAACAAACTCAACTCATCGACCTAATAGATCTTTCTAGAACCTCTATTCTGGAACACATAATACAAGCCCCCCTTCCGTAGTAGCCAGTTTATGTACGACCACTTCTTTACACACACAAAAACACTTTTCATTTTTTAATATTTTCATAAATACCCCCCCATCTTATTCCCCTGCAAACCCTTCACCATAAAAAAACACTTTCATTTCTCTAGGGTTTCCTCGATCTCCGTTATCTCTAAAGGTACGATCGCCGTTAATTTCAGATCTATTTCTGTTACCGTTATCCAACTGCCGTTAACTGCTTTATTATCATTGCTGTAGTGATAGTTAACGAAGATCTGGATGTATTTTGTTTAAATAATGGTTTGATTATTTGAATGATGTTTGGATCGGTTAGTTAAAGCTGTTTTGAGAATCTGTTATGACTTTTGCACATTGCACTGTATGTAGTTTAATAAGCTTGATTTGATTTGTGGATCGGTTAGTTGAAGTTGTTGAGATTCTGTTACAGTTTTGGTAGTTAAAGTTTACGCGTTTGGATTGTATATAGTTTAATAATCTGAATGACGTTTGTTAAGTGATTTGTGATTCGCTAAAGTTGTTGAGATTCTGTTATACTTTATAAATTTGGACTGTAAATAGCTTAATAGTGTAGACGGTTAGGTGTGTTGGAATTTAGGTGTGATTTGATTTGTGGATCGGCTAGTTGAAGTTGTTGAGATTCTCTTACGGACTTATGGTTTGCGCATTTAGAAGGTACGTTTTTGGTGTTGAATATGAAGAGAAGTAGGTAGTTAAAATAACGAGATTCTGTTATTGTTTATGCGTTTGGACTGTATATAGTTTATCATCTGAATGACGTTTGTTAAGTGATGCGTGGATTAGTTAAAGTTGTTGAGATTCTGTTATATTTTATAAATTTGGAATGTGTATAGTTTAATATAATTTTGAACTTTATATAGCTTAATATTGTAGACGGTTGGATGAGTTGTTGGAATTTAGGTAGTTAAGGCTTATGGCTTATTTGATCTTGGGATTATGTTTCATAAGCTAACTTTTTGTGGCTTATTTTAAAACTTTTCGGCTTATATACGTTTATTATGCCATAATAACCTTATATAAACTGAAAAGTTTCAAAATAAGCCACAAAAAGTGAGCTTACGAAATATAAGCCCAAAACCAAATAAGCCATAAGCCGGCTATATAAGCCGAAACAAACACCGCCTTACAGTTTGAATTATGTTAGCTCATAGCTGAGTGACGTAATTTGATTTGTGGGTCGGCTAGTAACATTTTCTGAGATTCTGTTTTGTTTTGCGCATTTGGACTGTATATGGATAAATTAATGTGTTCATTGCTAGTTAGGGCCTTAGGGGATTGACTGAATATGATTAATGTGATGTAATAGTTAATTATTTAATAATTGAATGATATTTGTTAAAAGTTTGGTTTGATTTGTGGATTGGTTTGATATTTAAGTCTGTCACGATTTACATATTTGTACTGTATATAATTTGATTTTTTAATGTTGTGGTTATAATTGACGTGTTAGGTGTTAGATAGGGGTATTGACTGAGACCGACTAATATGTGTTGTTAAATTAATACAGTAGTTTGTCTTTTTGGATGGTGTTTGCTGATAAGTTTGATGTGATTTGCGGACCGGTTAGTTATAATTGTTGAGATGTTGCTATGATTTACACATTTGGATTGTATATAGATGAATTGTTTAGAAGGTAGGTTAGATGTGTTCTTTGATGTAAATTAGATTGTCAAATAGGAGATGTTACTTTGCGTTGTAGCTGTATGTGACTTGTAGCTGCTTTTAAGTGATTTTAGTTCTGCTTCACATATTTGGGTTGTGTCAAGGGTGTTAAAAAAGCACTTATAAGCTGCTTAACACTTTGCACTTTAGGTAATAGTGTTATGATTTGCTTATTTTGTAAATAGTGAGATAATGCTTGCAAAAATAATAATCTGCTGAGTAGTTTTTATCAGGTCTATCTGTAAATCAGTAAATGGTTTCAGGTTATATGTAATGGTAGAAATGTAATTCAAATTACATCTCAAACTAGCACTTGAAATAAGCAGCTTTGTACGTGTTATTCTCACTCAAAATTAGCAGATGCGCGGAAGCTGTTAGGATAAGCTAAAAAATTAACTAGTCCGAAACACCTGCAGTGTTTTGAGTTTTAGCTATGTTAGATGTGTCTTTGCAAACTAAACAGCTAAATAACGAGACTATGGCTTGCGTTGTAGCCGTACATGACTTGAATATGTTTTTGTGTGTAGTTCAGGTTGATATCTGTGAGATTGAGCAACTTTGTTGAGTAACAAGGTATACTACTCAGCAAAGATGAGTGTGGTTGGATTTGATCTTGGGAATGAGAGTTGTGTTGTGGCAGTTGCCAGACAAAGGGGAATTGATGTTGTTCTCAATGATGAGTCGAAGCGTGAGACTCCTGCTCTTGTGTGTTTTGGTGAGAAACAACGGTTTCTTGGAACAGCTGGTGCTGCAACAATAATGTCGAACCCAAAGAATGCTATCTCTCAGATTAAGCGGTTGATTGGTCGTCCATTTTCTGATCCCGAGTTGCAGCAGGATATCAAGGCATTGCCATTCTCTGTCACTGAGGGACCTGATGGTTTTCCGTTGATTAATGTCCAGTATCTTGGGGAAACAAAGTCGTTTACCCCAACACAGGTTATGGCGATGGTGTTTTCAGATATGAAGACGATAGCGGAGAAGAATTTGAATTCAGCAGTTGCGGATTGCTGCATAGGGATACCTATTTATTTTACTGATCTTCAAAGAAGGGCTGTAATGGATGCTGCTGTTATAGCTGGGTTGCATCCTCTTCGGTTGATGCATGAAACAACCGCTACTGCTCTGGCTTATGGAATTTATAAGACTGATTTGCCCGAGAATGAGCAGCTCAATGTAGCGTTTGTTGACGTTGGGCATGCTAGCATGCAGGTGTGCATAGCAGGCTTTAAGAAAGGGCAATTGAAGGTATTGGCTCATTCGTTTGACCGTTGCCTGGGAGGAAGGGATTTTGATGAGGCTTTGTTCCAGCACTTTGCTGCAAAGTTTAAGGTAGAGTACAAAATTGATGTGCTTCAGAATGCTAAGGCTAGCCTCAGGCTTCGTGCTGCATGTGAAAAGCTGAAGAAGGTACTCAGTGCAAATCCAGAGGCACCTATGAACATAGAGTGTTTGATGGATGACAAGGATGTTAGAGGTTTTATAAAGAGAGATGAATTTGAGCAAATTAGTATCCCGGTTTTGGAACGTGTGAAGAAACCTCTGGAGAAGGCACTTGCAGAGGCACAACTGACGGTTGATGATATTTATGCCGTGGAGGTTGTTGGTTCTGGCTCTAGGGTGCCTGCTGTGATCAAGATTTTGACAGAATTCTTTGGGAAAGAGCCAAGGCGTACAATGAATGCAAGTGAATGTGTCTCCAAAGGTTGTGCTTTGGAATGCGCTATTCTTAGTCCGACTTTTAAAGTGAGAGACTTCCAGGTATGATCCAGGGTTATCTTTTTGCATATATTAGTGTTGTGTAATGGAATTCTGTTTTCAACTTTTCATATGTACTGTATTTAATAACCTATTTCGATTGTCATTCGTTTTAAAGGTCCAAGAGAGCTTCCCTATTCCAATTGCCTTGACATGGAAAGGTGCTGCACAAGATTCCCAGAATGGAAATGTGGAGAATCAACAAAGTATTGTTTTCCCAAAGGGAAATCCAATTCCCAGCGTGAAAGCTTTGACTTTTTACAGGTCTGGCACATTTACAGTAGACATGCAATATGCGGATGTCAGTGAATTGAAGGCACCACAAAAAATCAGTACTTACACGGTAAAACTTGACGATTCAATATTTTTGGTATATATTGCCAACTTGTTTTTGAAGTATGCTTGTTACTTACATTTATATCTTCATGGTGATATGCAGATTGGTCCCTTCCAATCAACAAAAGGTGAGCCTTCCAAGGTGAAGGTGAAAGTTCGTTTGAATTTGCATGGAATTGTTTCTGTGGAGTCTGCACTGGTGAGTAATGGATTTTCAGATCTGTCAAATGTATGGCTTTGTTGGTCATAACTCATAAGTTCATGAGTTGTAACTAGACTTTTTTTTATTGCTTTATGTCATTGCAGCTTATGGAAGAAGAGGACGTTGATGTTCCAGTGGCAAAAGAATCAACGAAGATGGACACAGATGTGCCTCCAACCAATGAAACTGATGTTAACATGCAGGAAGCTTCTGGAACTGAAAATGGAGCTCCCGAAACAGGAGATAATCCTGCTCAAATGGAGACTGATGCTAAGGTTAGCCAAACACACACACACACTATACTACTGTATAAATAAAAAATTGCATGATGGTATCGATAAGTTTCTCTATGGCTGTCATTTAAGTAATTGGTGTTCATGTACTAGTCAAGGGATCGGTTATGAATTTGATGTGTAATGGTGGTTTAGCCGGGTATAGTACTGCATTGCACATTATATTCAAGTAGATTGCTTTTTCATGAACATTCGGAGTTCAGTTCTGGCTGTCATACAATAACAAATATTTGTTATTTGTTGTGCAGGTGGAAGCTACAAAGAAGAAAGTGAAAAAATCCAATGTACCTGTTTCAGAGTTGGTTTACGGGGCAATGCTTCATGCAGATGTGCAAAAGGCAGTGGAAAAAGAGTTTGAAATGGCTTTGCAGGACCGTATTATGGAAGAAACTAAGGACAAAAAGAATGCCGTGGAAGCCTATGTCTATGACATGAGGAACAAGGTATATTCTATTTTACATACTCTATAATATTATACACATACTTGACATTACGACTTATAAGCTCACTTGATTTCCAGCTGCATGATAACTTGCATGAGTTTGTTACGGAGCCAGAGAGAGAAGCGTTTCTTGCTAAGCTTCAAGAAACAGAAGATTGGTTGTATGAAGATGGCGAAGATGAAACTAAAGGTGTATATATCTCCAAACTTGAGGAGCTCAAAAAGGTTAGTTTTTCACACTTCTTAGTATGTTTTTTCTGCATATATAAGACGCCAAACTGACACCTGGCAAAACCATTGCAGCAAGGTGACCCAATTGAACAACGTTACAAGGAGCACGCAGAACGAGGTTCCGCTGTTGATCAAGTGATCAGTTATATTACTTGGTACAAACAGGCTGCATCATCTAACGATCCTAAGTATGAACACATTGATATAAATGAAAAGCAAAAGGTAAATGATCACAAAATTTTTGATGTTGAGTTTTAATTCTTCATTTATATGTTATAATTTTGCTACCACTGTCCAGGTGTTGAATGAATGTTCGGAAGTGGAGAATTGGTTGAGAGAGAAAAAACAACTTCAGGACTCGCTTCCGAAGCACGCTGATCCAGTTCTTTTATTATCTGATATTAGAAAGAAATCAGAGACAATTGACAGGTATATACCATACCTTTTTTCATTAATAGAAGTAAATTTCGCCTCTTTGTGGTTGCTGGTTTCAGTACTTTGAGTAAATTACAAAATTCGTCCCTTTTTGGTGACAATTACAGAAATTGTCTTCGTCAATATGGTCCTGAATCTACTGCATTATTTTAGTCTTGATCCCTCCCCCTCCCCCCACACCCCACCGTTAGAGTCCAAAAATGAAATTAGCTGCATACTCGAGGAACAGAAACTGAAATGTATTACATACTTTAGGGACCATAAAATGAAAGCAAATCGTGTTATTACTATTAGGACTTTTTAACAAATAGAAATACGATGGTTGATTTTCTTGATTATGGGATTTACTATTATTTTTTATTTGGAGCTGAGAATACTAACTGAAGTGGTGTATGTTGAGTTGTACAGGCTCTGCAGGCCAATAATGACGAAACCAAAGCCAGCCCCACCAAAGCCAGCTACCCCAGAGGCACCAGCATCACCTGCACCAGCTCAGTCAGGTGAACAGCCCTCTCAAGGGTCAGATAATGCCACAAGTCCAAGCTCAAGCCCAAGCCCAAATGCCGATAACGAGAACTCCGATGGTCCATCGGCTATGGAAACAGAGAACCCTGAGTCTACCGGCTAGACCAGAGCTATTTTATTTTTGCTTTTTTCCTCTGTTTATGGTGTGTTTCTATGCAGGACAGGGTACTCGTTTTATTACTTCTATTTGTATAATCATGAACTATAGATTTTGGTGGTCTAAAAGAAAGGTCACGGATATGGGGTGACAGTGGTCGTCTCGTTTATTTTGTTAGAACAATTTTCTGGTTAAAATTTATTTGCCAAGGTTTCTTTGCCTTGAGATTCATGTCGTGGAGTACGCTACTGTAATATTGAGGTGTATTGGATGCTTTTCGACGGATATTTTCTTTCTTTGAATTAAATTTTGCTGCACACAGGTTATTATGCAACATTTCATGGGTTTCTTTTGCTTATGTTGCCTGTATGCGTTTATGTTATACTGCAACCAAAGCCAGATATTTGCCGTATGGTGCAAACCAAAAATATTTGTTGACAGATGATTTTGACAAATAGTATATTTATAAAGGCCCATGGAATTAATAAAAAATAGGCCAAAAAGTCTGCATCGGCCCACTGTGCATAATTACAATTATGGAAATAATTTATAGGGACAAAAACATAAAAAAAAAATAATAATAATAAAAAAAAATAACAAACTTGTCAAAATTGTGATAATTTAGTATAACGAGGTGGGCCGTCGGCGGAGTGATGTTTCACGTCGTTGATTTGGCATTAAGATATACATAGCCCTAGTTTTGCTTATAAATTATGCACATCTCCAAAAAATATACAAACACCACGCAAAAAGGTGCTAAAAGCGAATTGGTACCGGGTTCTTTTGGCAGCAGGCTATTTATGGGCTAACATTATGGGCCGAATAAACCCAACAGAGTCGGCTGCAAAGATAGATGCAAAATTTGCGTCACTGATTGACGACAATTGATTTTTTTTTTATTATTTATTTATTTATTTTTATTATTGTTATTATCTTTTAATCATTATCCCTAATCTAAACGTATAATTGAAAAAAATAACACAACTAAAAGTAAATAGAAAATTCGTAAACTATATACGATATATGGAAATATGGAATGTTTAGTTTCTTACTTCGTATACACCTCAAACACAATATATGGAATTGCTATCTTTTCATGCATTAGTATTTAACTTAGTTTGGAATATCATTATCATATAACACAAATTACCCTTTCTCTGCGATCTTCATCTCCGCTACTATCAAAGAAAAGGTCGGCACTTCTCTTTTAGGATTATACAGTTTCGATCACATCATCATCCTATTCATCTATCTGAGGTAAGAATCTAGTTTCCTTTGATATTAGCTATGGCTTTTTAAACAATACTTTGATAAATGTATAGTATGTTTGAACACATTTATTTATTTATTTTTCTTTTTCTTAAATAACTTCATTCTGAGTTAAACTTGGTAAGCATTAGATACAAAAGATAGTAATTTGAGTTTAATTAATAACTCTAAACATGTATCAAGATAATACAAGATAGAAAATTCCAAAATAATAAATATATAATACAAGATAGAAAATTCTAAAATAATTAAATATATAGTTCCGTGTTAAACACGAGACTCGTTAGTTTATATTACCTTTTTGATAGTTTGCTCTTTGTGATAGTATAAATAGTCAAATTATTATTATTATTATTATTATTATTATTATTATTATTATTTGAACGACAAATTATTACAACCTACATTACCTATCTAAAAAATTGTATTTCACATGTCTTTAATGATATTTGAACCCACAATTTTTAGATTGTTTAGACCATTCACATATTACTGGGCCAAGATGCTTTTGATAGTAGTCAAAATTATTGAAATCTAATAAAATTGATAAATGAGAATAAACTTTTTGATTTTCTCATTAGTTTATATTACCTTTTTGATAGTTTGCTCTTTGTGATAGTATAAGTAGTCAAATTATTATTATTATTATTATTATTATTATTATTATTATTATTATTATTAGAAACTCAAAAGATTTACAAGAAGTTAGTGGGAAACCGAGATACCAACTGGGTTCCCATTTCACTAGCTATAGAAAATCCAATCCGACTAAATATATGCGCAGCAGCACGTGTTTCAATGTCTTGGGTCATCGAGAACTTTCGGATTCGCTTCAGTAATGCCACTGCATCCTTCTCAAGTTCCCCAAAAGAAGAGAAAGAGAAGGGGAGGAACCCATATCCAATACTCGCGCACTTAGCCTCATACTTGACGCGTTTACGTTGCGCAGCCTCAATTATAGCACGACCAGACACAAAATCAACCATACCATTTTGCGTTAATGGCGATGACCCATACAAATCAACACATACATCAAGCCCTCCGTCCCATGAGTAGAGCAACATATCAGCAGGACGTAAGGAGTTGTCCCTCTCCCCACAAAGCCCAACGTCAACCTCTTTACGAGCCGAAATCCCCGACCGAGAACATATGTCAACAAGAACATCACGTACTACATTATGCCGATGTTTAATACCAATAATACCCGCGCAAGATACAACATGATCTCCATAAAAATCCCCAGTAAAGACCCTTGAACAAGCTGAGCACGGCCTTTGAAAAGAGAATAGGGGAACACCTATCCGATAACATAACACGCATCTGTAGGTCCTAGCATTCATAGTCTGTCCCAACCCAGATATCGGAACCACCCTAAGCCAATATGAAGTGTACTCCTCCATTTGTGATGTCCATAACGCCATCTGTCGAGTAGATAAAGAAAATGTAGATTCGGCTGTTTGTGTAACACGTGTGAAATATATATCTGCCAATTTTTTCATGAGTTTGGGGCAGCGATCTCACATGAATTACTCAAAAGGTCAATCTCCATTTTCGCATTAAAAGTACACAAGGCATCATCAAGGAAGGTCCGGAAGTCACAATACCAGAATGTCGAAGCAATTGAGACTGCAAGCTAGAAGATTGAAGTCTAGACGCAAGAAAGGCATAATTCAAGACATCACCTGCAGAATAAACACCAAGCCCCCCGAACGCAAAGGGTAAAGTAGCAAGCCTCCATTGCCAATCACCAAAACCAGGTCCAGAAGCAGTAACAATACGTTCTAAAGTAGAACGAAGAGCCACATCAAAGGAAATCTGAGCACGCTCAAAAACCCGGGGGGAGCAAGTGCGCATAGAAAAATATAATTTTGAAATACCGGCACAAGCATGAAGGAGCAACAAATCACACTGCGGGTCATTAATCTTAGCAACAACATCCATAAGCTCAATAGTTTTGACAACCCTTTTCATAACAAGCCCACTACTAAAATCAAAATCCACACTAGCAGGCCCACCAAGTAGTTTAACACCGTGCGAAGGTCGGGCAATATTAAGCGGGAAAACACCCGCAAGCCTGCTTCTGGGGTCTTCCTTCGGCCAAAAAACTTCAGTTTTATCAACATTTAGGTGCAAACCACAACGAGGTCCATCCACCATGATAAGATCTAAAACCTTCCACACAATCAAAGTATCTCCAATAATAGTGCCATCATTCAGATACCAAGCTTGAAGAGAAAGGCTAAAGGAGTCTCTAATCTTGCACACCAAAGGATGTAAGACTAAAGAAAAAAGCAAAGGACCAAGTGGATCACCTTGTTGTACACCTTGATGCGACCATAAAGTGTGCTCCCCATAATATAATCTAGCTGGGCTGGAGTAGCAAAATTCCACCCAACGTGAAATAGCAGGACAACGAAGTCGAACCTCATGTAGCATAACCTCACGATCCACTAAGTTTAAGGCGTTTTTGAAATCCACCAACAACATTGAAAGACCCACATCATTCCCACGATCTTCAACAAACCGATTCACGGCATGAAGAATAGCCTCACCTCCTCCAGACACCCCGACACCAAACTGTAGGTCATTTAAATAACCATCCAATGAATGGCCAATCATAGTAGCACTAACCTTGGAAACTAAACGCCTCCAAACAGTCCCCACAACAATAGGATGAATACCACCTCCCGGCTTGACCAACGGTGTGAGAGGAGCACTAACAATATACTCACCCAACGCCCTCGGGGATTTACCATCAAGAAAAAGATTTACCACTTGGGTGATAGAAACGACTAACTCTATCAGAAATAGCCACTGCAGCACCACTTAAACAATCCAAAAGGTGTTGGGCATGTAAACCATCCCGACCACAAGAAGTACCACGAGGGAAACTCTTAATCATGTCAAGAACCACAGCAGGAGATGCAACAAGGTGATGATGATCAATAGGTAAATGTGGCAAAGAAGGAACAGGTTTGAAGGGGTGCTTAGCCTTTAAGTCTTCAAGAGTAACATCATTATAAGGAGCAACACCTGAAGAAGAAAGAACTCTGGCAGCTGCAGTGTAATGACCATCACAAATCTTCCTCTTACATTGCTTGACATTACGTTCACCCAAGTCCAAGTTTTCATCATCAATATTAGACCAAGATGGGGAGGGTTTAGCTAAAACCTCTTTCACAAGCAGCAAACTACCACCAGGCATACCCCAAGATCGAATGGCAGCAGCAATATACTCTTCCTAGCGTTGACGTTTAATAGCAGACCTGCACTCGTGATTACTCCTCGGGTTAAAGGTTTTAAGGAGGCAAAGAGGCAAAACTAACAAACTAAAAAAACAAGTTATGTCATCAGGCGTGCAGATCACCTTATCAAGAGCAACTTTTAATACCCGAGAGAATCCCAAGCGACATTTGGGAGGGATGGATTTGACACTGCGCAACCCTTTAGAAAGCAAAGTGTCAAGGAGAGGTATATCAAAACCAATATGCCCGTCTAAAAAAAAAATCATCAACATGTGCAACAGTAGAAGGAACTTGTGGTCTAGGGATATCATACAAGACAAACCTAACAACACCATCACCACAATCAGGAGGTGACACAAAATCAGAACCCTCACCATGACGACACTTGGCCCGGAAAGTATGCGTTTTGAAACAAACACCACATAACCAAAGTCCCATTCGCTTAAGAGTAACCTCGGCCCTCTAAAAAACAACCAAATCGGAAACAAGAGAGTGTTTAGATATAGCTTTTGCCTCATCATTGCAATGTCGATCGTGAAGATGTTTGATCAACGAAGTCTTAGTAAGCCCCTTTCCACTACCGTCACGACATCCACTAAGACCCGCGAAAGGACAATGGAATCTCACAATAGGCATAGGAAGGAGGTTAATACAAAACTGTTTGTGAGCCACATAACCAAAGATTAAACCACCACAGTTCTAGAACCAAAGAAGTAGCACAAAACCACAATATACCACAAAACCAACCACAGAACCGACACCACCACAATGCACGATACACTACACAACCAATGCCACTACAATCTGTATACAGAAGCATCAACAATATAGGGTATCTAGGATGAAATAGTAACCTGTTCCGAAAGCCGAAACCTGCTCGAAACCGCAACAACCAAGGCTGTATAGTATCTTAAAACAATAACCTGTAACTGTTTCTGAAAGCCAAAATCTGTTATACGAAACTAGGGATGGCAAAAGCACCCGAAGCCGACGGGGAAAACCGAAACCCGAACCGGTTGGGTCGGGTTTGGGGGCGGGTTGGCGGGTTTGGATGCGGGTTTGGGTATTGATATAATTTTTTAGCCGGGTACGGGTTCGGGTACGGGTTCTGGTAATACCCGCCCGATTACCCGTACTCGTATCCATTTACCCGAATCTATACCCGCTTTATTGATTTATAATTAACTAGAATATATATAAATTATATATAATTTCTTCCATTATATTTTTTTATATACCTATCTCTATTACATAACATATTTTATTTTGTACATGAATTATTCAAAGTATTAAATCGTTTGAGACGATATTCATTTTCTTTAACTTAAAAAAAATTGAATATATTAGGGTGTTTTCATTTATTTTTTCTCGGTGGATTTTAGTGTGACTTAATTTTAATACCGTCATTTTGTCCATATATTTTTCAATTGGGGATAACTAAAACCCGCGGGGAAACCCGAAAAACCGATGGATAATATTAATCGGGTACTCGGCGGGTAATGAGGCGGATACGGGTTTGGATATTATAAACGGGTACGGGTACACTAAAACCCGCCCCGAACCCGACCCGTTGCCATCCCTATACGAAACCCAACCTATATCGAAACCCTGTAACCAAACCGTAGCCTTTTCGACCCAAAAACCTGTGCGAGAAACCCCAGGAACAAACTGTACGCAATGGAAACTAACAACCTGATGTGTTCGACACTAACAACTGCTAGATACCCACTGGAAGAATGAACCAAAAAGTGGTCGCAACCCACAACAGTAATGGCCTAACAGCCCCAGATATGAACCAAAAGCACCCAACCACTGAAGTAACAGATCAAAAGGGATGATCGGATATCAATAAAAAAAAAAAAAAAAAAAAAAAAAAAAAAAAAAAAAAACACTAATATAGAACAAGGGAGAATTACAAAAACTGAGTGAAAAGGAAAATAACGGGATAAAACATATACCACAATCCAACGAAGGTGTTGAAAAAAAAAAAAAAAAAAAAAAAAAAAGACTGATGCAACAAGGAGTGTTGGATAAATGAGACATGAATCAAGGTAAAGCACGATCACCATATTCAAACGTGAACCCCATAATCGCCCACAGTGGTGAGAGAGAACCGTTATTATTATTATTATTATTATTTGAACGACAAATTATTACAACCTGCATTACCTATATAACAACCTTTAGGTTGTTTGGACCATTCACATATTATTGAGCCAAGATGCCTTTGATAGTAGTCAAAATTATTAAAATCCAATAAAATTGATAAATGAGAATAACCTTTTTGATTTTCTCGTTAGTTTACACTAGTTATAATTCCCGCGCACGCGCGGGGTTTTTTTTTTTAAAATTTTTTTTGAATAATATATTTTTATTTATTAAAAAACAAATAATTTAATCTTTGTTTTGTTTGATTTATAATGTTTAATTATAGTTTTTTATTATTAAAGATAATTATTTAAAAATTTTAATCCTATTATTAATTGCATCTTATCTATATTTTTTGTATTTATCTTTTACTTGTGTTATGGATACATATAAAATGTTACCTAATAAGAAAATATATTTTTTTTAAATACAATTATTACTAAATAAGGTATAAATCAATTTTTTTGAAATGAAAAATTTCAAATAATGCTTTTGTTTTATTATATAAAAGATTACGTTTTTGATAGTTTGCTCTTTGTGAAAGTATAAGTAGTCAAAAAATTATTATTATTATTATTATTATTTGAACGACAAATTATTACAATCTACATTACCTATCTAACAAATTGTATTTCACATGTCTTTAATGATATTTGAACCCATAATCTTTAGATTGTTTGGACCATTCACATATTACTGGGCCAAGATGCCTTTCATAGTAATCAAATTTATTAAAATCCAATAAAATTGATAAATGAGAATAAACTTTTTGATTTTATTCCGGAAAAGCTCTATATAGCTAATAAGTAGTCATTATTATTTTACAAATGTTGAAAGAAAATATAAGTTCGGTCCCTGGTCAATCAAAATTTTTGAACGTGCAGAGATAATTATTTATCAATATTTTTTACTAACGCAGCCAAAAATATTCAAATTCGTAAAACAACCGCTTTTTAACAAACGTTAACTTCGAAACAAAGGATAAATTATAGGCTTTTTTTTTTTTTTTTTTTTTTTTTTATTTATTTATTTATTTTTATACGTTTTTCTGTCGAAGTCTAGTGACAATTTTATAAGTTTGTCATTTCCAAAAGTAAAAAAGATAAATTACTAAACGTATGTGTTTTTAGATAAATGTCACTAGTCGAAAGTAAAAAAATGGACCATAAATAAGATTTAAAAAAAGTAAGAAATTTGCAAAAAGAAGGGTACCTTGGTATAACTTAAAGCATTGTAATGTAGTAACAAAAGTCAATATATAATATTTCTTCAAAAATCTTAAATTTGAATAAATTTGTTAGCCTTTAAAGATAAAATAACGCAAATGCCTACTTTATAAAATGAGTTTTGCTAAACAATGCCCATTAGTCAATGCTTAATATCAATATAAAAGTAAATTTGGACTTGCTACCCGCGCGTTCCGGCGGTAAGTATCTTGAAATAAAAATTTTCGATTAATCATATATTTTAGTTTATTATAGTCTTTTTGACAATAAATTTACGGATCTAAAGAATTTTGTTTAGCCCGTGCCTATTCAAGCTCGAGCTCATTTGACCCGTGCCCGTTCGGGATCTAGCCCATTTGGCTCGTTGCTCTTTCGAGCTTGAATATTTGTGTAATGTGCTTTATATTATATTTGTATTAGTGACATTTAATGCAAGAATTACGTTTAAATTGGTTATACAATATGTTTGATAATTTGTATTTCTTATGTAAGTGTGTTTTAATAAATGTATTAATTGTATTTATTGATCAGTTAATTAATTGACCACATTAAATATCTTGACCATATTAACTTAATAGTGCTTTGTATTTTGTACATTAAGCTAAAAGACTTGTAGTATATAGTACTATTGAATTTCTACAATTAGCAAGTTGGGTTTTTAAGTATTACTAGTTATAGAAGGCCTTCCCCAATTATAAGATAGTAAGATAATATTACAATCATATTATTAATATATTATATTACGCTAAACAATCATCCGTTAATAGCGACGACGATGTGTAGTTTTTTAACAGATCTAGTTATGTCAATTTATGGTTGCGTATGTATTTATCTATTTATTAGTGTATCGAGTGCTGCGATTTAAAACGACCGTTTTTTAGTGCCAAATTTTCTAACTTCTTTTTTATAAATACACCATTATGACGACAGTCAAAATATCGGTGGTTCTGGTATAGTTTGACGGTATTTATGTGATAGTTCACTAGTAACAGTTTAGTGCATATGAAAGTGCGTTTATTGTGTGTGTAATTTAGTTTTATGTCTCATTACTTGAATAAAATATCATCGTTATACATTTTTACTAATCAAATATGTGAATTTTGGTTTAGCAAATGTAGCGTTCGAATCATCATTACATGTTTTAGTTTCAGACCTTGTAGTTTGAGATTAAATTGAAAAGTTATCACCAATCATTTTCTGAATCATTCCCAAATTATTGTATTGTTTTTGGATGTATAGATTTTATTTTCGAATAGAATTCACTTAAAGTTTGTTACGTTCACAATATTTCATGTTATGCATACAATAAACGAGTTTATTGATGATAGTCTAATACCCGTGCAAAGCAGCGAACACAAATAGTTTATTGCATTATTTAGTTTTTTTTCTTGCTTAGGTCATAGAAGGTTTATGAATTAAATTGTATTTAATTATCAAATTAATAAAAAGCAATATATTACATTAATTAACTTTTACTTTTATAAATCAGAGGATATTAAGAAATCTGCTTTTTTGTTTGCAAGTTTTCTTATATAAATTAGTTATTGCCTTTTAAGTAGTAGCATGACTATCATAAATATATAAATCATTTTTGACTTAATATATGCTTGTGACCCATTAATGCAAACTATAATTGGTTTTAGATGCGGCTATTTGAACTTGTGCATGCCTTAAAGTTCTTTTACACTTTTACACTTAGGCCTATATATCAAGGTTCTTTAACATATCCCTTACTATCAAAGGGAGTGTGTTCAATAAAAATTAATAAAATAAATTAAAGATTATTGATAAATCTAAGTTTTTTCTTCTTTTCATAAAGAGGAATATATATGTGTGTATATATATATATATATATATATATATATATATATATATATATATATATATATATATATATATATATATATATATATATATATATATATCGTGACAAAATTTTTTTCTCATTTTTTATTTTTAAACAAAACGGTAGATCAGTAAGCTTAAAAATACACTATCGTGACATTTTTTTTTTTTTTTTTTTTTTTTTTTTTTTTTTTTAATCTATTAATGGACAGACACTTTTATATACTTTCAATTTTATTTTTTTATTTTTATTTTTTTATTTTTTATTTGTATTTTTTTTCTTTTTTATTGGTCTTGAATATTACAAAATAAGAAATCATATGTGATTTACGATGTGAGCTTTAAAGTTCAATTCACATACAACTTGTGATTTCAAAAATCACACGTTATTTTTCAAATTATATATCACATGTAATTTTGCAAATCACATGTGATTTTTCATGACATAAATTTCAACATTCACAATAAATAATTCAATAATATGTAAAATGATGATGTCACGCACCGACTACATGTAAATTCATCGCTTTTTACCCCTTACATACAAGCACAATCCTTTTGTTTCAACCATCCAATATTAGTATAGTATCAGTTTCAAGTGCCACACCTTTTAAAAAACGCTCAATTTAAGCTTTTTAATAGATATATCTTATATGGAGTTTTTAATCTAATGAAGTTTTAGTTGAATTTGTTGCAGGTAATGGAGGACACACGAAATGATGGCGAGAGCTATCTCGACCTTGATTCTTTAAGTCCTGATATCGATAAATCACAAAAACGCTTGAGGGGTATGTTTTTTTCATGCTTTCAAGTTGTTTCGGGTTGTTTGGTGTCTTTTATAGAATCGTCTTGTTTTGTTTTGAGGTTGTTTAAATTGGCTTAAATCAATTTTTTTCGCTGTATTTTCATGTGACGTCCGTTTTGATTTTTGATTCTTTATGTTGCATTGCAATTGTAGCTTCCTAATGACATTTAATTTCTTATTAAATAAAAGGTAGATGAAACAATTAATTTCGGTTGGGGTTTTTGGCATTATTTTGTGTGATATACATATAGATATGATCAACTTTACTATTTCTTTCCCATTACAGGAAATATGTGGATCGCGGATTCTGTGTATACTCCTCTACCTCTTGTCTTCAAGAACATGATAACACCTCGTGTTCTCCAAAACATCGAGATTTGCACCATTTGCAAAAGGTAATATAAATCACTCACTTTCATCTTATGTATCCGCATTTTACATTAAAACTAGCTAATTAGTTTGTTGTTGAGTACTTTGTAGGAATGTGGAGTCTTGCAGCTTGGGTCAATGTCCACGGGAGGAAATGGAAGAAGACATTTTGATGGAAGTATCATGTGTTACAACATGCTCTAATTCAAATGAGTACTACGACGATGTCAAGTCTGGAGTCGTTAACGGTAAGGGTAATGCAAAAAACCCGGTTAGCTATATAGTAGATTGCTAGTCAATCAAGCGTTAATTATGAAATAATGACATATAATAGGATCGTATTTCTTATTACTTGGACTTCTTATTGCAATAAGTTTGGAGTTTCAACTATTGCTATAAATAAACTATCTATGAATTATGAGGAAATTGTTATCTTTTGACTGTGTTTGCCTGCTATTACATTTTTAACTCATAAGTAGATTTTAAAGTTGGTCAAAATAATTATTTGTTAAATTATTGTATCACTCATTTTCTGTATATGAGTTCTCTGCAAAAATGATCATGATATAAAACCATGTAACCAATGAATTAAGGAATGAATGCTATGATTTAGTTTTCAACAACTGTACTGCATGATAATTTGATGATTGTTTATATCAAAATCTGTTCCACGATGATCACGATTGAAAAGGAAGTAAGCACTGGTCACTAATTTATCAATCAACTAATTAACACTTAAGCATGTCATATCATCATATCATACATGATATAGTAATATAATAAAGTTTTATAAATTTATACCCATCATGTTCTTGTTGCATGTCAATAATCATATACTTAGAACAATTGACACTATTTTAAATGATACATAGACGTGTGTAAATGCTCACATATTTCAGCAACATCATCGAGATATATTTTAGCAACATCATCAAGAAACTTATTCTCACAAAAAACATATAACGTAAAATGTTTGCTCGCCGGAAAATTTTATTATACTACTCACCGCCTAAATGCGCAGGTACCCAGCCAGCCTTTTTTTTTTTTTTTTTTTTTTTTTTTTTTTTTTTTTTATTTATTTATTTAATAACAAACAAAAGATATATGATGAAAAATGTGAACTGAAATAATGACAATGTAATCAGCACATGCTCCCAAAATACATAATATTGAACACGAATATTATATTGTGTTAAGGTTTACGAAACGGTTGCGAGTGTAATATATCTTTGATTTTCAATCAAAGTTATGATTAGATGGAAAGTTATTGCTTTTTAGCGACAACCAATCTGTCGATAAAATCGGAGTTCCTAATTATTTGTACATATCTTAAATTTTAGTATCTTATATCATGGGTAATACTTGATCGGTAATGATTTCTTGTTGTGTTTTCATTATAAGAAATATGATGTTCACAAAGAATGATAACTTCAGTATACATAGGACCCTTTAACATACAGCTTGATTGATTTTAGTGTTTTATGCATTGACTTTTGGTTTTAGGTGGGTTTTGAGCTTTGTTAGGGTACTTACCTGACAAAATTTTGTATTGTTTTGATGCACGTATCTAATTAAATATCTAAAACTAGTTACCAAACTCTAACATATGGTGATCTGTTACTCTGCGTCAAAAGAGCAACATGAAATCTTGAAATAAGTTGTTATTACTAAAACTGAGACCGAACCATAATGTTGATAGAAAAATCCAACAAATACATAATGTGATCCTCTGTCGGTGAGCAGTGCATGCCGGCATAATAAGTTGTTATTACTAAGTTAAATGGTATATATTGAACCCTAATACTCAATGGGATTGTTTACCAACTCTAATTTCGTCAGCATTGAACCATGACTTAATAAATTTAAGCTTTATCAAATTAAATATTTTAAAACATTGATCTTTCCGATCATGGATATATCTATTAATTTCTAAAACGAGCGATTTTCGGCATCACCATACTTTGGCGTAATTAAAAAAGTTGTTATTTTTAGGTTAAATGCTAGAGTTGTCTTTTGATAAATATGTTTATAAATATTTTGACATGATTTTACAAATCCAAACTTTTAGTTGCTAGTGCACCATGATGTAGTAAAATAATTCATTACGAATAAACTAAATGATAATTATTTATGGTATGTACGAGAAGCTAAATACAACATTACTCTAGAGACATTTTTTTAAAATGTACGAGAAGCTAGAGACAACTTCACTCTAAACACATGTAACAAACCACAAGAGCAAATATACAGTGAAAGATAGACAAATTAAACATTCTAACAAACACCACCTAAAATTAACACCATGTAAAAGTAAATAACTTAAACCCTAGCTGACATCATCAATTTAAAATTAGAAAAAATATATATCTAAATTCTTGATCGCCTAAGAACACCTCATTGGATGGATGAAGGCTAAAGTAATTAATTTAACGCAATTATGATCTAATTATCGAGTCACAAAAATACCATCTCATAATTTTCACTCGTTGAGAATTGTTTATCAAATTTCTTTTTCTAAATGTGTTTGTGTGTTGATGTCAACAGAAACACTACTATTTTATTTACTACTCTTTTGCTTCGCCTTTTAATAATAACTTGTAATCTTTGATTAAATAATAAGCTAGAAATGTACATTGTGAGTGACTCTTTTAATGAGATACAAAAACCCTAAATTTTAAACACCAAATAGATTTGTGATACTTTCACAAAGTTATATTTTCTTCATAGTTGCCTTAAAGCCATTATAAACCTTCTTTTATACTTATGTGCGATTTTTCGATAAAAGGACTAAAAAAACTCAAATTAAGCTTTAATCGGATTGGGGATGATTTAACAACGACATGTGATCATGTTCTCTAAATTCCTTTGTTTGTGTACAATCATTTATTCGTATCATCCATCATCACAAAAAGGATTGGATTTGATGAGGCGTTAGAAGCACTAAATTTTGGGATTTTTTGTCATTAATTTTATATGATTTTTAGCTTATTTTCCCTTGTTTACTTGCCCAGATCTTCATAAATGCAAGTAGTTGATGATTTTGGACTAAAATGTGCACTTATGCTTGAAATTGGATTAAGATAGCAGAAAACGAAGAAATATCACTTTTGGTGAAGCCATATGTCGTCTAGCATTGTACCAGATGGCCATATATAACAAAACAACCATATGACGTCGTCTGGCAATGAGCAACAACCATTCCAGTGAGTTTGATATTTGGCACACAAGACCAGACGCCATTACAAATCTTTTAGAAACCGTCTCACCTGATGACGTATGAGCCTAACACCGTCTAGAAAAACCAGAACACCGTAACGCATGAGTATGATGTCGTCTGAGTCACCACAGACACCATCTTGGGTTGATATGTACTTAGAAGCGTTCACCGACATAGTTGCACTGTTTTGATCAAAACTCTCTCATACGAGCTAGGATTGAGGTGATTCAAAAGGCCACGAAAATTAGAAGATGATAGTTTCAATGATATGCAGGAACCGTTTCTTGACATGATGGGGGTCCAGACGGTGTCTCCATGTTTTGGTGACAGCGTCGCAAGTCAATTTTCTATATATAAAAACCCTAAAAACGTATTTTCGTAATTTTTCGTAGCTAACCCTTTTGGCGGCCGACTCTAGGATCTCAAAACTCAATTTAGGTCGAATATTGATGTCCAATTCCATAACACCTTTTGATCATGGTTTTCTTGTTTAATCATTACCTTGATTCTCAGATCACGATTTATCTTTTATCTTTATCTCTTGATTAATTGTTTATCATGATTTGCTGAGTTTTTATGTGTTTACTTGGATTATGGCAAACCTTATCATGTATGATGATCTTACTTATAGATTAATGATTGTGCAAATACGTTTTTAGTTTTTAGTGGCTCTAGGATTCAAAAACTCTATTTTATGTGTTTACTGTTTAATTCATTATCACCTCGATCTAATCCAAATATAAAACGTATTTTCATAATTTTTAGTGGCTCTAGGATTCGAAAACTCAGTTTTGGTCGAATAATGATGTCTAGTCATTCCATACGCCTTTTGATCACGGTTTTAATTTCTTGTTTAAATACTACATTGATTGTCATATCATGATTTATCTTTTAACTTTATCTCTTAATTAATTGTTTATCATGGTTTGATGAGTTTTTATGTGTTTACTTGGATTATAGCAAACCTTATCATGCATGATGATCTCACTTACTGATTAATGATTGTGCAAATAACTAGCTTATACTTTTTAATTCATTGTCACCTTGATCGATCTAATCCATATCTAGCGAATTAAATCGGTATAATTCTTATAAATTTAATTAAATAGACATATCCAACTACTTCATATTTGCTTTAAACTAGGTTTGACTATTGACCATTTAGAAAACCTAAGCTAGTTGTGACACCCGTGTTAGCAATTGTATGTCTAGATTAGTTCCTGCATTATGTTACCTGCTCTTGAACGCATGCGATCTAATTTACTTAAATTGGGAATCGTGTTGATTGCATAACTAGGTTAGGTTAGGATAAGCCAACCCGACCATTGCCTTTATCTTTACATATAGGTGGTGTCTTTCGATCGAATTAATTGAAGATACCACAACAAAGATTATTCCATGTATTTGCACAATTAGGTAGTTGCCTTAGCTTAATTGTTTAAAGAGCGAGGGGAAGTGACAACCACCCAATCCATTTTGCAACCTTTAGTCAATTTCTTGTTTGAATCATTCATTATTAGGAGGCGTTTTGTCTGGGTTAACATATTCATCCATTGTCTTTTTTACTTTCAAATAAATAAACAAAATATAAAAAAGAATCTCCTTCCCCTTAGGTCACTTGCTTTTACATCTCGAAACTATCTCGCATTTCCCTAGAGAATGAACTTCCTCCAAGTATTTGCATATACTACTCTACAATGGCTACGTACGCTGTCAAGAGATTGAAAACTTCATCATCAAGTTTTTGGCATTGGTGCTGGAGAATAACACTAGGTTTTGTTTTCTACTTGCATTTGACCTTGTTTACAAGATCCTTCCATATTTTGTGTACCTTTCTTGCTTTTCCTTTTCTTTTTAGTTTTCATTTTCTTTTATTCTCTTTCATGGAGAGGTTGTTGCTTCGATGGATGAGCTATATAGGTGAAAGAGTTGTCTTGAATATTGGATTAGGGAAAGTGATGAAAATTTCACTAGTCAAAAAGTGTAAAAACATGGACAAAAAATAAGATTAAAAAAAGATAGATTGACTAAATTTTTGTAGCCAATTGGCTACAATACTCCACATAAATTACATAAAAAATATTAAAGGACTAGCTAAAAAGACTCATGGACCCACATAAAAAATCAAAAACCCACAAACTATAACATCTATAATACTTATAATGCATTTAAGACTTGCTATTAATAGAAATTTTAAAATTCAGATTCAACACTTACTTATAATGTAATAATTGTATTAATTTTGCTATTAAATAAATACATCAATGTAGTTTTCAAATTCTGATGTGCAATGTAACATATATCTTCCTAGCAATTAAAAAACGTATGAAAATCAATGTCAAAAAATTATTTTCATGTTACATGTTACTATACAAAAACAATAAAAATACATAAAAAAAAACGCTTGATGCTTTAATAAGCTTCAATAAAAACATTTGGGCATCACAAAAAATCCGTAATCTAAAAACGTGTGAAGATTAATGACTAACATTAATAACATGCTAATTAATTTGATTTTCGATATGCGTTTGCTAAAATTAAGCTTTTAGGTGGCCAAGAAATTTGCCCCACAATGCTTACTACTAAAATATTCAACCCCTCATTAACCTAGCCACTATATAAACTCGATGCACTCAAGTCTTTAAGTACACAAACATATCATATCAACAACTCTGATAAGAAAAGATTGACTGTCAACGTCAATACAATTCAAATTGTGAACCAGTGATCGTTGAACTTGAGGGTGAAATACACAAACACCTGATTTCAAGTGTATCTCTTTCTCCCGTCCCATAAATTGATCCAGTGAGCATTATATTCAAGTGAGCATGAGACATATTAACATATCCAACCCTTGATGCAACAAACTTGTTGTCATCTTTTGTCTCTATCTCTCACCTCTAAAATTCATTCAGTAATTGTTGATGTTAAGTGTGAAATACATCCAACTCTTGAGGTAACATTTATGCATTTAGTATCAAGAGCTATACAGTTGTTATGAACTAATAATCTTGAACAGTTTGCATGACAAGGTACGTAACTCGACTATTTGGTAATGTTTTTAGCAATATGTCATTAACGCTTCTTTACAATAATTTTCTTTTGTGCAGAAAACAACCATGCACGATGATTTTTCAAAGATGAGTACGAAGCGAAGAAGAAAGAATCGAGTTTATATAGTTAAAAATAATCAGGTTATTTCCTCAAGGAACGACACCGACAAAGAAAAAGAAGTTTAGAGTTTTGAAGTGTTGCATTGTTTTCATGTTGTTTTATTATACGTAGCATATTTTGGTTCAACTTGCAACTATTATTCATACACATAATAAAACAACTATTTATTTTGGACTTGAAATTATGCTCTAACATGCTCCTTCTATGTTGATGGAAGAACAAAACATTCATGGTTCATTAAATTTGTGTGCTTTGGTTCTAATATTTCAAAGATGGAAGGTTTATTTTAGCTTAGATTGGTTGCTCACATATTTTATAAGTTAGTGTCATAGCGTAAAATCCAAAAACATTTGTTCGTCGAAAAGTTTAATTACATGAGTACTCGTCGCTGCAACGCGCGGGTACTCGGCTAGTAAATTGTAAAGAGCTAACGACAATACAATTGTAGCTAACACATTCCTTAAAAAAATGCTAAAAAGGTACCCTGGTGAAATGACAACCTTTTTACAATTTTAAACTTTTTAAAAGTCTAAACATTTATGTTATCTTACCTTTTAATGCTTACAAATTTATTAAAATTTAAGATGTTTGAATTTTTTTAATAGCGACTTTTGTTACTATATTACAATGCTTTAAGTTACATTAAATCATATTATTATTATTATTATTATTATTATTATTATTATTATTATTATTATTATTATTATTATTATTATTATTATTATTATCTATACTACCTTATAATGTATTTAAGACATCTATATTTAGAAGTCTTAAAATATTTAAGATCAAAAACATTTCTTTAATAGGGAAGATGCATACATATATAATTAAAAGCCTAAAAATTTAGGGTAAATTGCAAAAATGGTCCTTAACGTTCCGAAAATTAGCAAAAACGGGACCGAGACAAAAAGTAGCGCAAAAAAGACACCCACGTTCCACATTTTCGCAAAATCGCCACCGAGAGGCCTTTTTGGCTAACTTCCGTTAGTTTTCCCGTCAGTCAAGGGTATAATCGCATGAAATGACAAATATACCCCTTTAACTTCAGATACAACCCTAATTGTTTCCGCCAAATCTTTACCAGTGCATTTTCCTATTCACTGCCTTTGAACGATACGTATAGATCCGTATAGTTCCGGGTAGATTACATCGATCGTCCGTGCCTTTGAACGATACAGTAAGACACAGTGCATTTTCCTCTTTAATTTCCCTCCTGTTTTGTGAGTTATTTATTTATTTGTTAAAAGGTGTATTTGTTGTTAATGTTATAGACTTACAATTGTAGGTGGTCAGATGGGAAATGTGAAAGTAGTAGAGGTAGATAATGAAACAGAAGAACAGAGTGGCGGGAGTGATTAAGAGGATTTGGACTATAATCGAAATGATGATGAAGTGTTTGATGATGATGATCAGGTAATTGAAGATGTTCCCGTAAGTAAGTCTGATTTGCTATGCCATAAAGCCTGTGAAATTCAATCAGGTATACCTGTTTTTACCAAACATTATGCACTGCTTAGAGAGTTTGCCCAAGAGTTGGTTAATCAAAATCCAGGCACTACTGTTAGGATTGATGTACAGATAGAACCAAATCCAATGAGTTCAACAAGAACTTTTAAAAGGGTGTATGTGTGTTTGGGAGCTATGAAACAAGGTTTCAAAGCTTGTAGTAGAGAATTCTTAGGATTAGATGAATTCTCCATGTCAAGTCCTTTTCCAGGTCAATTACTAACAGCAGTTGGGATTGATGCAAAAAATGAGATTTATCCAGTAGCATATGCTGTAGTTGATGCACTAAATAAGGCAACTTGGTGTTGGTTTTTGAAACTACTAGGAGAGGATCTTGGGATAGAAACCAACTGCAAGTTCACTTTCATTTCTGATATGCAAAAGGTGCACATTTCTATTGTATAATTAATCATGTGTTTTATGCACAATGAGAACATGTAAAGTTTTAACATCATCCATAACCTTACCTATTCACAGAGATTGATACAAGCTGTTGCTAGTGTGTTTCCAAATCCTGCACACAGGTTTTGTGTTAAGCATATTCATGAGAAAATGAAGTCACATTTGAAAGGAGGTGTTTACAAGGACATGCTTTGGAAGGCTGCAAGAGCCACAACTGTTGTTGAATTCAACAAAGAGATGGATCATCTGAAGAATAACAATGCTGCAGCTTATGATTGGTTGTTGAAGATTCCAGCTGAATAATGGAGCCGATCACATTTTTCAGGTAATTCATTAAGTGGCACTGGACAAAAGCATACTGATAATTGATCATATATTAATACATAATATGTGATTTGTTTAACAGGAAAAGCCCTATGTGGACTACTCTTAAACAACATATGTGAGGTGTTCTGTAGCCAGCTAAATGATGTCAGAGATAAATCCATCATCGTTTGTCTTGAATATATCAGGGAGTACTTGGTGAAGAGGATTGTGGTAGTTCAGCAAATAATAGAAAGGATTGTTGGACAACTTAATCCTACTGTGCAAGCCATGGTTGATGCAAACAAAAAAGAAGCTACTGATTGTGTTGTTGAATGGATTGCAGCTTCGTTATATAAAGTATATGTGCCTAACGAGGATCATTGTGTTGCTAACATGGATAGGAAGGAGTGTGGTTGTAGGATTTGGGAGCTGACTGGAATACCATGTAAACATGTTTTGGCTGCAATAAACTATCTGAATGAGGATGGAAAAGGAGTTGTTGTACCTGAAGAGTGGGTTCATGCTGCTTACAACCTAGAAACATGGGCGCGTATGTACTCATTCAAGATCAATGGGTGTTCTGGCCGCAGATACTGGCCAAGAATTGAGTCTACAACAGTCATAGTACCACCCAATCACAGACCTCAGGTTGACATGCCAACTAAAAATATGAAGTCAAATGATGAGCATGCACTTCCAACTTCTTCATGTGTCACCCACTGATCTTTGAACAATATGTTTAACGTTATTGTCTGTTGGATTCTATATTTGTAATATTTGTTTAACTTCATTGTGTTTAGAACAATATGTTTGAACCCATTGCAGTTGGACTTTCAAAAGTCAAACTTGCAAAAATGTTTATGTTTCTGATGTATTCTATGTTTGTTTGCATCAACCATGGCTAGCACCCATTGCAGTTGGACTTTCAAAAGTCAAACTTGCATTAAAGACTTATCAAAAAACATACTGCAAGAACATTATGTTTGCATCCAGTGCACTTAGATTTTCAAAAGTCAAACTGCACATGTTGAATTGGAATCATGTGTTTTCACCCATTAATTACCAAACAGAACCAAACACTTTTTTAGATGTTCACCCGTTTGACTTTCATGGCAAACATCACCTAGCTAACATTTTGTGCATAAGCTGCAAACATCACCTAGCTAACATATGAGTAACATAAACATTAAAACTTTCATTTATCAATATAGACATATCAGTAACATAAACGTTAGAAGTTTCATTGATCATAGGAGTTCACAACCATTAAAATTTTTAAACACATATCTAAGCAAACACTTGTTTAGTAGTTTGAACCACTGCCCTCCGCATCAACCCTTTTCTTCTTTTTCTTTAATTCTTGTTCTCTCTTGTCCTTCATATCCTTCAGATACTTAAACGCAACTTCAAGACGGGAAATCCTCTCTCCCAAATCATTAAACTTTGGTAAAACGGTATCCACAGTCTCTTCCTTCTCCTCATCATCATCACCCAAAAGCATCTCGTAGTAGCCATTTTGTTTTCTCAGCCAAGTCAGAATCTGTTTTCTGAACTTAGGAGGTATCTGCTTATAAGAACCATGCTCCTCAATTGGTTCACCACCATACCCTTCAAGAACTAAATCAAGTAGATAAGAGTTACTTAAAACTTTGTCCCATTCCTCTTCCTTGGTACCAATGTAGATACTCTTCCCTTTTCCATTGTTTGCCATCGTTGGTTGTTTTGATTGTTGGGATTGTGTGTGTTATGGTTGAATAAGTGGGATAAACATGAACTTTATAGACCTATGCAATCGCTTGGGTTGCCGAGTTACACAAAAAAAGAGGGAAAGGTTAATCGCTTCGGATGCCAAGTGTGCCTCCAAAATTAAGTTTTATAACTTTGCAAATTTGGTCATTGAAATAAAGTTGGGGTAGTCAAAGGCGGGAAGCGAGTGAAATGGCGATTATACCCTTGACTGACGGGAAAACTAACGAAAGTTAGCCAAAAAGGCCTCTCGGTGGAGATTTTGCGAAAATGTGGAACGTGGGTGTCTTTTTTGCGCTACTTTTTGTCTCGGTCCCGTTTTTGCTAATTTGTGGAACGTTAAGGATCATTTTTGCAATTTACCCAGAAATTTAAGTGTCTTTAAAAAGTCTGAGTTGTTACAAGTATAACTTTCAATGCTTGTAATCTTTTTAGACTTACAAGAAAAGAAATATAGTGTACACCACTTTAATACACATAATTTTCAGAATTGCAAGACAAGAAGCATAATGTACACCACGTTAATGCAAATATTAAAAAAAAAGCCACATTAATGCTAAATGTAGTCAATTAATTAACTGGTCAATAAATACAATTAATACAGTTATTAAAACACCCCTTACATAAAAAATACAAATTATCAAGCACATTGTACAACAAAATTAAATATAATTCTTGCATTAAATGTCACTCATACAAATAATAAAACAAATTATACAAATATTTGGTGAGTGCTTATTCACTCACTATTATATGGCCAAAAACCGACCCCAAACGACTATTTGAGCTAACAAATGCCAAGAAAACACTTGTTTTTGTGTTGTGAATATGCAGGAACGGATTTATAAATAAAAGACGAAAAATCACGGGAAAACAATGAAAACGGACACGAGAGTTGAAGTTGGTCAAAAAGTCAATGCCGGGATCTAAAGTCAACTACAGTCCTTCATTTATTCAGATTTGGCAGAAATAATCCTTGGATTAAACTTTGCAAAAGTGACAAAACCAGCCCTTATAGTTTCAGCATTTTACATTTATGGTCCTTGTGATTTCTATTATCTCAAATCTGAAATTTACATTGGTCCAAAATAATACATAACCTTAAACCCACTAAATTTCATAAGCCCAAGTTCATTTAAACTTTACCCAAGCCCAACCCATCATGTCACACCCAATCCATTTATCCCAATCGGTCAAAGGTCAATTTCAGTCAAACATAAAAATAAACGCACCATTTCATTTTACCCCCAAATCCCTTTCAACCCAGAAACCCCAAACTACACATGAACCCTAATTTACTAATTGGCCAAATTGGCTCGAACCATACCACACCACACCAATCGACTAATGATTATCTAATCATTAGAGTTTCTAGAAGACCTCACGTGCTCAGTCATGTGTTAGAGAGAATGTTTGAAGAATAATCAGGACAGATGGCAAGTGTTGATTGGGCATAACGCGTCATGCACTCTCATTGGATTCTGCTGACATGATAGAGAGTCTTGAATAACAAGAGGGGGACATGTGGCTGTTTGTAATTGGTCAAGCCACATCACAATTTATGATCCAAGGGCTGTTATCAGATCAAAGTAACACAAAATGATCAAGTGGCTGTGAAGAGAGGAGAAGAAGCACAAAAGTTGCACGGATTGCCAGCATGGCATAAGACTCCTCACCCTCTCTCATTTCCTATAAATAGGACTTATTTCTTTCATTTTTCTGTGTAGTTAGATAGTGTAGCGTAGCTCTTGCAAATTTAATTCTCAATGTATTAGCATAGTTTATGTAATAGATTTTTGATATTAATGAAATTCAGCTTTTATTTTCAATCAGCTTATTAGTTTTAAATACAATTGTTAAAGTTTTTATCAAGCTTTTACATAGTTTACATTCTGTTTGCAATTAATTCATACTAGTTTTACTTAATCAGTCACTATTTCTATATAAAAATCTCATATAAAAAAAATAAAAATAAAAAAAATAAAAATGTTTCCAATCAGTTGTTTTAGAAATGAGACAAGCTGTTTTAGCTTATGAAATTAGTTTATTCAAACTTTTATAGATAGTTGAATACATGTACTGTTTCATTAAGTGAGAATTGATCAAAGTCAACTGAAGTCAAAGGGTGATAAATCCTGAGTTCTTGTGGTAATTGGATAAGTTGAGACAGACATGGATGGTCTCTGCCTATCTTAGAGATAGGCAAGCTATGTGATCCACCTCTGTTCTTGCTGAGGTGGTTATATCTTTGTAAGTTTGGTTTCTAATCCTTAGTTTCTATTAAATCTGTGATAATTAGTACTTGATGTGAGTGTACTGTTTTATTGGTATTGTTAATTTAGAAGTAGATTTAGTAGAGATTAGAGTGTTTGTGATTTGATTACTGTATTTGTTTGAAGATCTGTGTTTTATCATAACTGTGAATCTTAGTGATAGCTGGAATTAGTAGTTTATAATTGCTCATTTGAGTTCTGTGCACTATTAGATCTCAGCTCTGTGTAGTTTGTAGCTTCATTATAGTGATTATTGCACATCTGTCATCTTATTAGTAACTGAGTAGTGTGGTTTTTCTGCTTGTTTGGTGTTTAATTCAGTAATTTGAGTTAGTTTGATCATAAGTTTAGAATAGTATAGCTTGGATCTCAGTTTTGTTGATTTAGCAGCTTTATAAAGTGTGTTTGGGATAGAAACATCTCTAGTGCTTGTGACCATTTTTTTTATCCATTCGCTGAGGTTGATTTTAATCTGTATCTAGTAGTTAAATAGGATAAGCTTTAGTTGCTCAATTATTGAGGTTTGAATCTGAGTGAGGCAGTGTAATATTACAGATTAGGGAGTGTTTGGATTTTTTTTTTTTTTACTTTACTGGTTATTGCAGCTGTGTAATTGATATTAGTTATACACACAAAGGTATTTTCAGTCTAGTAGTAGTAATTGAGTAATATCAAAGTTTTAGTTTAATACATAAAGTCAAAAACAAGTGAAAGTCAGTTTTGATCAAAAGTTTTTAGATTAATTGTAGGTTGCACCACTGTTGCAAAATACAAGTTGTTAGTTGAATAGTGATTTCTGGTGGTTCTAGTAACTAAAACAACAAGAGAAAGTCATTATCAGACTCATTGGCTAATTGTAAATTGCTTTTTAGTGACTGATTTGAACCTGTGTTACTCTGAGCAATCAATGTTTGGCTGATTTCAAGGCATCAGTTAGATAGGTTTAAGGGTTTAGAGATCCATTCTTTTAGCTGAATTGTGATTTCAGTTTAGTAGAATAGCTTTAACCCCCATTAGCTTCTCATTCAGAGCTTATCTTAGTAGCTTATTGAGCCTTAGAAGTTAACTGTGTGAGGCAGGGTTCTGTTTTGAAATAGAGGCCTGCTATTGTGTCATTGATTTTGGAATTGTGATTTACCTGTTGTTATGAGCTGTTTTAGTATTGTATAATTGTTGAGCATCACAGTCTTACATCAGATTCTGCTTGTGCTTATTCTACTAGTACATAGAGCTTATTACTTGAGCTACTTGCTTGCATATTGAGCATCTGTGGTTTTTAGAGCTTAAATTTGGTCATAATCTGTCATTACTGAGTACTATACATCATTTTCAGTTTGTATTTCAAGTTTCATATTGATTGGATCTCAAGTGCTTAATAATAAGCACTTGAGATAAGCAGTTTTGCTTGAATAAGCACTTTTCCAGCTTCTTTTCACTTCAAGTTTTTTATCTGAGTTCATTTTAATATTTTAGAATTTCTGGAAATTTTCCAGATTTTTCCAATACTTTTTACTATTTTTCTTATTTTATTTTTACTTTAATTCAATTTTTAAATAGTTTTAATTAGCAAAAAGCAATAAAAATTCAGAAAAAGGTGTGAAAAATACAAAAATATTTTTAGAAATTCTTTTATAATATTTTAGAATTTTTAGAATTAAAATTTTATTTTTCCACATTAATTTTCTATTTTTCCTTATTTTTAATTCATTTTTAATTCCAAAAATAGGAAATAAATTCTAGGAAATAAATAAAAACTCAAAAAAATATTTTTCTTTTTCATAAAATTCTTTTTAATAGTTTAAGATTTTTAGAAAATATTTTCAAGTCCGTAGGATCATTTTTCGATATACGTTACGTTTTAAATTTTACGGTTGCGTTTCCGTTTTTACGTTTTTCATTTTGGTGCATAATTAGCTTGTAATCTTTACATGTTTCATCATTGTTTGTGAATAATTGAATATCTTGATTGTTATTTTTCACTTTCTCACTTTTTAATTCACGATTTCACGAATCGATATTCTCGATTCCATTCGCCTTCGTTGGGAAACGACTCGGGTGATCCGTATTTTACGCGGATCACTTCGATACTATACTATAATATATATAATTGGTTTTCACACGAATCAATTTTTGGCGCCGCTGCCGGGGAAGGTCGAAGTGAATTTTTGAATATCAATTTTTGAAAATCGTGTTTTATTAAGCCTTCCTCTACTTTGTATATATATCTCTATAAAAATTGAAAAATGAAAAACACTTTTCCTAAAGTGTTTTCAAAAATACCAAAAAAATAATAAAAGTTACAGCCTCGACTCGATCGAAAGAAAGGGCGTTGTAAACCAAAAAAGTCTCACAATATAACGAAAACGTAATTTAGTTGTTTATCGGACTATTTCAATTACTACAACCGAATAAGCGGGAAATACGGATAGCTAAGACATTAAATTGCTAGTTGAAGAGAGATCCATTCTTCTCTCCCGTCCCGTCGCGCGTGGTTTTGAAAGAAACGGTTTTCGATTAACATTACGTTTTAAGAAAAGAAAAACAAAAGAAATAATAAGTTTTTGTGAAAAATATAAAAAAACAAAAAAAAAATTCTTTTCTTTTCTCTTTTTATTTTCATTTTCTTTTTAATTTTGCTCGTAGTGTATGCACACCCGATCTTCGTTTGAGAGTCTTACGTCTCCGTTCTCTAACCCCGAGCGGGTTTTACGACATACGAGTCGGGTTCATTTCCTTGACAACGAGGAGATGAACCAAAACGAACACAACGGACCCCCGCCGATGGGTGGTCCACAGCACAATGTTATCCCGCCGATGGGACAACAACCGGCATTTGATCTACGTCCGATGGAAGAACAACTCCAATCACCATTCAACGGTGTGAGGAGAGCTATTGTGATTCCGGACATCAATGCCAACTTTGAGATCAATCACGGATTACTCAATTTGATCACGGGTATATCCTTTCACGGGTTCGATCACGAAGACCCTTATGCTCACATTAGAAATTTCACCGACATCGCTGAGACGATTAGAATGAACCAAGTTCCTCACGATGTGGTGAAATTGAAGTTATTTCCTTTCTCCTTAAAAGGAGCAGCCCGGACTTGGCTGGAAAAGGAACCGCCTAACTCGATTCACACTTGGAATGATCTCGCTTCCAAGTTTGTGAATTACTTCTATCCTCCCTCTAAAACTTCTAACCTACGTTCTCAAATCTTTCGGTTCCAACAAGCTTTTGATGAAACGTTTAGTGAAGCTTGGGACCGATTTAAAGATTTGAAGGAGAAATGTCCGAACCACGGGTTTACCGACCTTCAGCAGATTGATACGTTTTATAATGGGTTATGTCATGCTGACCAAGATTCGCTTAACTCTGCTGCGGGTGGTAACTTGTTGGCTAGGAACACGAATGATGCTTTCATGATAATTGAGAATAAAGCTCGTGTGAGAATGTCAAGGAATAAACCTCAAGTTTCTAATAATGATAAAAATAATGATGAATTGGTAAATATGATTGTGGCTTTAACAAAGAAAGTTGATGCAATGTCTATTGAAAAACTAAACCATCAAGTCAATGTGGTTAGTCGCGGTTGTGAGACTTGTGGTGGTCCACATTTGTATTATGAATGTCCGGCCACCGGTGCCTTTTCTCAAAACGCGTATGCTGCAAACGCGGGTAACACCGGTTACCCACAACCTCAAGGAGACCGTAATCTCCTCAGCTACCGTTTTTCTCATTTTCTTGGACCACCCGTTCTCGAACAACAAAACCAAGTCAATCAAGTCAATCAGAATCATAATGTGTAGAATCGTTATAATCAAGGAAATCAAAATCAGAGTCGAGCTAATAATGGTTTTCAAAATCATAATCAAGGGTTTAATCAAAATCGGGGTTTTCAAGGTAATTTTAATCAAGGCCCGCTTCAAGGGAACAATTTTCAAAACCAACAAAGCCATGGAAACCCTGGGAATTTTCAGAACGCTAATCATGGAAATCAAAATCATGGTAATTACCAAAACCGTGGGCAGAATTTCAATAATAATCAAAATCAAGCTGTTATTCCAAATCCGTCGCCCACGGAAGATTTGATTAAGCAATTGATTCAAAACCAACAATCTTTTATGGCAAAATATGAAGAGTCGACACGGTTGTTTGCTAATCAAATCAGTGATATTAACAAATGTTTAAATGATCGACCCTCGGGTTCGGGAATTACATCTTTGCCAAGCAATATGATCGCAAACCCGAGGGGCGAAGTAAAGGCGATCATAACTCGCAGTGGTGCTACATATGAGGGACCCACAGCTCCTACTACCTCTTCTTCTTCGTCTCCACCCAAGGTAGTAGACTGTGAGACCGAGGCGACAAAGGACCCGGTTCCTCCTGTTAATAATGGAGGAACTGAAAACGTCCAACCTCCGGTTGTCCAAAAATCGAAAGATAAAGAAAAAGTTTTTTTTGAGAATAATGTGAAATACAAGTCTAAATTGCCATATCCGTCACGATTTAATGATGAAGAGCTCCGTGCAAAGTCTAAAATACAAATGGAAAAATTTCTGGATATTTTTCAAAAGTTGCACTTTGATATAAGTTTTATGGATGCTCTCGTGTACATGCCGAAATTTGCTTCCACATTCAAAAACCTCATAAGTAATAAAGAGAAATTGCTTGAATTAGCCGAAACACCGATAACTGCTCAATGTTCCGCGATTCTTCTCAAGAAGCTTCCCGAAAAGCTTGGTGACTCGGGAAAGTTTCTCATTCCATGTTCTTTGAAAGATCAAGAAGTTTGTAACGCCCTGGCCGATTCGGGTGCGAGTATAAACCTCATGCCATTATCGATCTACGAACAACTTGGAATGGGGGCTCTTAAACCGATGAGAATGACTTTGGAGCTTGCTAATCGATCAATCACTCATCCAGTTGGAATTGTTGAGGACATTTTTGTTCGTGTGAATTCGTGTACTTTTCCGGCAGATTTTGTTGTTGTCAATTTTGAAGCTGATCCGAGAGTTCCTCTAATACTAGGGCGACCGTTTTTACGAACCGCTAAAGCCCTAGTAGACCATTATGAGGATACTCTAACTTTACGACATGATGACGATATAATGATTTTTAAAGCTGATGCTTCGAAATTGAAGAAGTACTCCGTCAAAAGCATCGATGTTTGTGATTTTACCTTTGATGATTTTGTGAAAACTTTCATCTCCGACTCTTCCCCATCATTTCCTCCGACTAAGGAATGTGATTCTCTTTGGGAAGAGGTCGATGAATTTCTTGCAATTGATACGATTCCGTATTCTGAGACTAACGAATCTTACTTTGATTCGGAGGGGGATATTATTTTTCTTAACAAATTGTTGAATGATGAACCGTCAATCCCTCCGGATAAAGTTAAGGTGAAGATTGAGCTTATAATTGACGATCCTCTGGAGCCCGAGCTCGAGGAATTTTTACCAGACTTTGAGAGTTTTACCTTCGATACGACTGAGGAGATAAGTGGCAATCCCATTTATCGTCCTGATTTTTCTGATTCGACGTTTGAAGCTTTTCATTTCGATTACTCGGAAGAGACAAGTCGTGGCAGTACCACTTCTCATGCTTTTATCTCTCTTCCGGAGTTTGAGTCATTTCGTTTTGATGAATCTGAATGCAAAATGGAAAAGTTTTCTAAATCTAAATATGAAAGTTTCAGTTTTGATCTTGAATTTGATCATGATCCGGGTGGTGTGCTTAAAAATGAGAATTTGAATGAAAAGTTTTTCCCAACCCTCCCACCCGGAAAAGATTTTAAAGGGAGCTTAAATGATAATATTCATAATTCCATAATTTTGAAGTTTTATTTTGATGAAGATGAGTTTTTCGAGATTGTTATCATGACATTCTTGCCGTTTGTAACGTTTGGTGTGATTTCTCTTATCCTTCACTCCGTGGGGAGTGAGGATGTTGTTTTTGATCCTGGTATCGTTTTTCAAAGTTTTAATAACTAAAGTACCAGCGGTTATCTCTTCGGGATGGAACTTTCAAATAAATCATATGTTTTCAAAATATTTTGAATGAAAGCCCGAGTGAGATTATTTTTCCACGGTTTTTCCCCAAGGACGAATTAATTCGGGGATCGAGTCAAGCTCATGTGACTCGGTGAACAAAAACAAGCGCTTCGTGGGTGGCAACCCATGCTTATCAATTTCATCTTCTTATTTTCTATTTTCTAACGAATAATGTGAGGAGGGGGTGCCTCTTCTACTCTTGTGTTTCGTGGTTGTTTGTGATGTTTGTTCAGGATTGTCCATGATTTATGATGATTCTCGTGCTCGTTATCTCTTCACTTGGAGTCTCATTCATCGATGCTATTTGGAAATCCTATATCCGTAAATCTTATCGACTAACGTTTTCTTTGGCATAATTAATAAACGGCATAGAATTTTGTTAGGATTGCCTTAACCCACAAAACATTGAGGACAATGTTTAATTCTAGTCGGGGGGAGGGTGAATCTTCGATTCGATTTGACCTAGCATTTTTCACATGTCGTGCACTCTTGCAACTCCGTTTTTCCACCAAAAATAAAAAATTGAAAATTTCAAAAATTTTGATGAAAAAGCACAAAAAAAAAAAAAAAAAAAAAAAAAGGTGAAAAAGTTGAAAAAGTTGTGCAAAAATATAATAAAGTTTGAATAAGTGTGTTGACACCTTGTTGACTTTCTTGCTGGCGAGAGTAGGAATAAATATTTTGACTTGACCGGGTGTGTTGAGCCCTAGCTTGTTCCCTTAACCAATGTTAATCATATAAGCTTGTGCTAGTCTTGTACACAAGGAGCTATAAAATGCGAATTCTTCTTCTAGAATTTGCAAGTTCCCGTACTTGACTTTATACATGCGCAACTTAAAAGCTTTCGCTAGTCTTTTACATCAGGAGCTAGAAAACGCGAATTCTTCTTCTAGAATTTGCAAGTTTCCGTAACTGACTTTAAATATGCGTGGCTGATTATCGGCTAAGTATTCGCTGGTTTTATTATTTGGAATCTTAAATTGCGAAGAGCGAGAAATGATAGAGTTTATTTAGAAGTTAGATGCTAAACGTGGAGTAGTGGTTCTCTTTAGAGCTCATAAGAGGTACTTGTGGCTTTTTACTCCCATCAGATACGTCACCCATATATAATAGATGTTCTAGGTTAATTAGTGGTATTTCGGTTTGAACAATATTTAGTTCTTTGTTTTCTTAAGAGAATTTTTGCTTTAGAAGTTGGGTACATATCAAGGAACATAAAAAATAAGAGCAAAAAGTGAAAAAATCAAAAGTCAAAAGTTGATTATCTATGTGGTTTTGTAGCTACCCGATAAGCTTCCATTGATGTTATGAGAAAAGTCAAGAAAGAAAAAAAAGGTGAAAAGTATGAAAAATATGAGAAAAGTAAAATGAAAAAGTGAAAAATGAAGAAAAGTGAAAGTTGAAAGTTGTATCGAATAAGAGCTATGTATGTATCAATAAGTTGTTGGCGCGTGAGGTGCATGTGATAAATGATTAGTAATCAGTAACATGAGGTGCACGTGATCGTACTCCGCAACTTATATCTTTGATATTGTATGTACCCCTAATTCCTTGATATGGACCGAATTTCTATTGCAGTGGTTCTTAAGAGAAAATGAATAACTACTTATCGTTTTAACTTAGGTATCACTATCGGACTAAAAATTATCGAAACGAGAAAATATGAAGCAATTCATTTCTCAACAAAATAAAATATGGAGATACAAAACCTAGGAAATGGGAGTAAGGAGTTTCCACAAGTAACTGTTATGAGTAGTGTTAGCATCTAATTTGTAGATAAGCTGTGATCTCGTTTGTACGCTTAGTTTGGGGACTTGTGAAAAATCAAGGATGACGATTTTTATCCGTATGGTCACTTCTTAAATAGAAGTGTTTCTACTCGTTGACCCTAATAATTATTTTCAAAATAATAAAAGTTCAACAAACTGTCATAAGTATGAATGAAAAAAAAAATACAAAAATAGAAAGTGTAAATGGAATAAAGGAAAATTTTGGAAAACGGAGCGTTTTTGGGAATAAATGGTTTTATTACTTCTTTCGAACCTCCTTGCTACTTTTCAAAGTTGTACAAAGAGTTTTGAAATTATTTATCCCAAAAGCGTGATTTGATCACATTGCGTGAGGACACGGCAATACCTTAGTCGGGGGGATTTTGGTGAGTGCTTATTCACTCAGTATTATATGGCCAAAAACCGACCCAAAACGACTATTTGAGCTAACAAATGCCAAGAAAACACTTGTTTTTGTGTTGTGAATATGCAGGAACGGATTTATAAATAAAAGACGAAAAATCACGGGAAAACAATGAAAACGGACACGAGAGTTGAAGTTGGTCAAAAAGTCAATGCCGGGATCTAAAAGTCAACTACAGTCCTTCATTTATTCAGATTTAGCAGAAATAATCCTTGGATTAAACTTTGCAAAAGTGACAAAACCAGCCCTTATAGTTTCAGCATTTTACATTTATGGTCCTTGTGATTTCTATTATCTCAAATCTGAAATTTACATTGGTCCAAAATAATACATAACCTTAAACCCACTAAATTTCAAAAGCCCAAGTTCATTTAAACTTTACCCAAGCCCAACCCATCATGTCACACCCAATCCATTTATCCCAATCGGTCAAAGGTCAATTTCAGTCAAACATAAAAATAAACGCACCATTTCATTTTACCCCCAAATCCCTTTTAACCCAGAAACCCCAAACTACACATGAACCCTAATTTACTAATTGGCCAAATTGGCTCGAACCATACCACACCACACCAATTGACTAATGATTATCTAATCATTAGAGTTTCTAGAAGACCTCACGTGCTCAGTCATGTGTCAGAGAGAATGTTTGAAGAATAATCAGGACAGATGGCAAGTGTTGATTGGGTATAACGCGTCATGCACTCTCATTGGATTCTACTGACATGATAGAGAGTATTGAATAACAAGAGGGGGACATGTGGCTGTTTGTAATTGGTCAAGCCACATCACAATTTATGATCCAAGGGCTGTTATCAGATCAAAGTAACACAAAATGATCAAGTGGCTGTGAAGAGAGGAGAAGAAGCACAAAAGTTGCACGGATTGCCAGCATGGCATAAGACTCCTCACCCTCTCTCATTTCCTATAAATAGGACTTATTTCTTTCATTTTTCTGTGTAGTTAGATAGTGTAGCGTAGCTCTTGCAAATTTAATTCTCAATGTATTAGCATAGTTTATGTAATAGATTTTTGATATTAATGAAATTCAGCTTTTATTTTCAATCAGCTTATTAGTTTTAAATACAATTGTTAAAGTTTTTATCAAGCTTTTACATAGTTTACATTCTGTTTGCAATTAATTCATACTAGTTTTACTTAATCAGTCACTATTTCTATAAAAAAATCTCATATAAAAAAAATAAAAAATAAATAAAAATGTTTCCAATCAGTTGTTTTAGATATGAGACAAGCTGTTTTAGCTTATGAAATTAGTTTATTCAAACTTTTATAGATAGTTGAATACATGTACTGTTTCATTAAGTGAGAATTGATCAAAGTCAACTGAAGTCAAAGGGTGATAAATCCTGAGTTCTTGTGGTAATTGGATAAGTTGAGACAGACATGGATGGTCTCTACCTATCTTAGAGATAGGCAAGCTAAGTGATCCACCTCTGTTCTTGCTGAGGTGGTTATATCTTTGTAAGTTTGGTTTCTAATCCTTAGTTTCTATTAAATCTGTGATAATTAGTACTTAATGTGAGTGTACTGTTTTATTGGTATTGTTACTAATTTAGAAGTAGATTTAGTAGAGATTAGAGTGTTTGTGATTTGATTACTGTATTTGTTTGAAGATCTGTGTTTTATCATAACTGTGAATCTTAGTGATAGCTGGAATTAGTAGTTTATAATTGCTCATTTGAGTTCTGTGCACTATTAGATCTCAGCTCTGTGTAGTTTGTAGCTTCATTATAGTGATTATTGCACATCTGTCATCTTATTAGTAACTGAGTAGTGTGGTTTTTCTGCTTGTTTGGTGTTTAATTCAGTAATTTGAGTTAGTTTGATCATAAGTTTAGAATAGTATAGCTTGGATCTCAGTTTTGTTGATTTAGCAGCTTTATAAAGTGTGTTTGGGATAGAAACATCTCTAGTGCTTGTGACCATTTTTTTGACCCATTCGCTGAGGTTGATTTTAATCTGTATCTAGTAGTTAAATAGGATAAGCTTTAGTTGCTCAATTATTGAGGTTTGAATCTGAGTGAGGTAGTGTAATATTACAGATTAGGGAGTGTTTGGATTTTTTTTACTTTACTGGTTATTGCAGCTGTGTAATTGATATTAATTATACACACAAAGGTATTTTCAGTCTAGTAGTAGTAATTGAGTAATATCAAAGTTTTAGTTTAATACATAAAGTCAAAAACAAGTGAAAGTCAGTTTTGATCAAAAGTTTTTAGATTAATTGTTGGTTGCACCACTGTTGCAAAATACAAGTTGTTAGTTGAATAGTGATTTCTGGTGGTTCAAGTAACTAAAACAACAAGAGAAAGTCATTATCAGACTCATTGGCTAATTGTAAATTGCTTTTTAGTGACTGATTTGAACCTTTGTTACTCTGAGCAATCAATGTTTGGCTGATTTCAAGGCATCAGTTAGATAGGTTTAAGGGTTTAGAGATCCATTCTTTTAGCTGAATTGTGATTTCAGTTTAGTAGAATAGCTTTAACCCCCATTAGCTTCTCATTCAGAGCTTATCTTAGTAGCTTATTGAGCCTTAGAAGTTAACTGTGTGAGGCAGGGTTCTGTTTTGAAATAGAGGCCTGCTATTGTGTCTTTTGGAATTGTGATTTGCCTGTTGTTCTGAGCTGTTTCAGGATTGTATAATTGTTGAGCATCACAGTCTTACATCAGATTCTGCTTGTGCTTATTCTAGTAGTACATAGAGCTTATTACTTGAGCTACTTGCTTGCATATTGAGCATCTGTGGTTTTTAGAGCTTAAATTTGATCATAATCTGTCATTACTGAGTAGTATACATCATTTTCAGTTTGTATTTCAAGTTTCATATTGATTGGATCTTAAGTGCTTAATAATAAGCACTTGAGATAAGCAGTTTTGCTTGAAAAAGCACTTTTCCAGCTTCTTTTCACTTCAAATTTTTTATCTGAGTTCATTTTAATATTTTAGAATTTCTGGAAATTTTCCAGATTTTTCCAATACTTTTACTATTTTTCTTATTTTATTTTGACTTTAATTCAATTTTTAAATAGTTTTAATTAGCAAAAAGCAATAAAAATTCAGAAAAAGGTGTGAAAAATACAAAAATATTTTTAGAAATTCTTTTATAATATTTTAGAATTTTTAGAATTAAAATTTTATTTTTCCACATTAATTTTCTATTTTTCCTTATTTTTAATTCATTTTTAATTCCCAAAATAGGAAATAAATTCTAGAAAATAAATAAAAACTCAAAAAAATATTTTTCTTTTTCTTAAAATTCTTTTTAATAGTTTAAGATTTTTAGAAAATATTTTCAAGTCCGTAGGATCATTTTTCGATATACGTTACGTTTTAAATTTTACGGTTGCGTTTCCGTTTTTACGTTTTTCATTTCGGTGCATAATTAGCTTGTAATCTTTACATGTTTCATCATTGTTTGTGAATAATTGAATATCTTGATTGTTATTTTTCACTTTCTCACTTTTTAATTCACGATTTCACAAATCGATATTCTCGATTCCATTCGCCTTCGTTGGGAAACGACTCGGGTGATCCGTATTTTACGCGGATCACTTCGATACTATACTATAATATATATAATTGGTTTTCACACGAATCAATATTCAAACCCGAACGGGCAACGGGCCAAATGGGCATGAGCCCGAACGGGTGCGGGCTGAACGGGCTCGGGCTAAACGAAATTCTTGATATCCGTAAATTTATTGTCAAAAACAATATAATAAACTAAAATACACGATTCACCGGAAAATTTAATTTTAAGGTTCCCGCCGCTGCAATGCGCGGGTACCCTGCTAGTTATTATTATTATTATTATTATTAAACATCACTTTATTAGAAACTTATAGGATTTACTAGAAATTAGTGGGGAGTCGCGATACAAGCTGAGCCCTCACTCCTCTAACTATAACAAAGCTAATCCTACTAAAGATATGAATAGTTGCACGTGCCCCAATGTCTTGAGTCACGAAGAACTTTCGGATTCGCTTCCGCAAGGTCAGCGCATCCTTCTTAAGTTCCTCAAAAGAAGAGAATGAGAAGAGGAGAAACCCATATCCAATATTCACGCACTTAGTTTTGTGATAGATCTGGTTTCGTCAATTTGTGTCCGGAGGGAATTAAAAAAATAAATAAAAGATGGAAAAAGTCAATCATCCATGAATAGTGACAACAGTGTATAATTTTGTGACAGATCTGGTTGCGTCAATTTTGTAGAAAACTAGAAGGGGGGTTGAATAGTTTTGCGTCTTTTTCTTTTTAATAAAAGTTTACTTTCAAATAATTAATGGTAGTTTGTAAAAACCTTTGAAGCTAAAGTATAGATACAAATTAATTCACATATGTCATATAAATACTTCTTACTTAAAGTGTTAAATAGAAATTATAATTTCATATATCTCACTTAAATATAAGTTTGTATTTGTATGTGTATATATGTTTTAATGATTGTATATACTTTAATTTATAAATGTATAATTGATGTTTTGAATGGAAGCTAGTTTGATCTTTATGTGAAACCAATATATGCACAACACACAATAATAATAATGTACGAGAAGGTAAGTAAGTAAATGAGTAAAGAGTGAGGGATGGAAAGATCAAACCGAGAGACAAAGGATTTATAGTGGTTCGGCTACAAGGACACCTTCCTTGCCCTACTCCACTCCCCGAGCACCGAACTAGAGAGTTTTCTTCACTAAGTCAATAACCTCCCTTATGGCGGAGAAAACTGTACACACCAAATGCTTACACCAATTAACGACACAAAGCAAGATGTCGAGTTCTAATCGTAGCTAGATCCAATCTCACGCCAATCAACACACCACGATTTCTTCACGCCTTTGACTTCTTCAATAAGTCTTCACGCCACTAGTATCTTCACGCCTTTACAAAATTCTTCACAACTTCAATGTCTTGCAACTTCACAACTTCAAAGCACCAATGTCTCCACAACTTCAATCAACTAATGTCTTCAAGTCTTCACCACTTGAAAGCTTCACTTTCTTCACTACTAGTTTCTATTGCCACTTACTCCTATCTTCACTATTATTAAACACTACTTCTTCACTTCAACTTCCACTACACACTTACAATAATTCTAGATTCTACAACTAAATCTAGCAAACTAAAACATACACCTTATTCACCAAAGTATGAAAGATCAACAAGATATAACTACCAAAAAACTTATATAGCAAGATGATACTAAGTTGTAATACTTCTAGTAGAAGTATTCTTCTCTTTGCACTTGAGTGTTGAGGCTTGAATCACTTTGAAACAAAGATCAAAGTATATAAGATCAAAGGATTTTTAGAAGATGGAGAGGGATGTTTAGATCAGAAAGTTTTAGTGCAAAAAGGTGAGGAAAAAATCCAGGTTTGAGGTGGTATTTATAGGCAATAGAATCTGACAGAGGAGCGTGCCCGGTCCCCTTAAATCATGGCCGGCCCCCTTAAAATTAAGGGGACCGCCCTTTGTAATTAAGGGGGCCGCCCAGCTGAAACGGCCAGATTCTTTGTCTTTTAGTGGGGAAAGTTTATTTGGTGAAAAACTAACTGATTTTGGTTAAAAATTTGAATTCATATATTTAGTATGAATAAAACATTTTTCTTTATTACCAAAAGTGTTTTTCAAAAATATATAATATGTTTATATAATTAAGTAAACTTTGTAATACTTAATTAAACTTTCCTTTGATCTTATAATGCTTTAATCACTATGTTTATTCATACCTTAAGTGATTAGATGGTGAAAGTGATTATTAACTACTAAATACTTGTTTACGTCATTATCTTTGATTTAATGTGTTTTCGTTTTGTGATCATCAAAACATAGAGATATCAAAAGATATGAATAACGTTTTTAGTCGTTTATTTATATCAACAAATTTGTGTTTGCATATTTATTTGATTATTACTTATTAGTGTATCTAGCGGTGTGATATAAAACATCCGTTTGTGTGTGCGCAACACACTTTTTTTTGGTAATACACTATTATGACGACAATTAAACTGAAAGAATGTAGTTGACAACAGTTATTGGTCCCACAACCATAGTGTCAGTCGTCATCATCTTGATCCCATCAACAGTACAACATTACAAAGGTTAAAATTAGTGAAATTAAAAAAGGGTTAGGCTAAATAAGGTTGAAACTGAAAATGACATAAAGAGTTTCGTCATTTCTAAAAAGGAAGATAGTAATTTACAATTAGGGTTTAAGGATTTGTATTGAGGTTTTGATGGTTGAAATTTGAAGTAAAAGTAATCTTTATCTCAAAAAACTATGCGGATCCACACCACCGCCGCTGCAATTGATACCCGAAAAAACTACCAAGACATCCAGCTGCACATTCTTCAGGCTATAAAGTGTTTATGAAAAATGCACTACAATTACTCCTTCAATATCTTTTACATAATATACCTTGGTTGCGTCCAGTGTTCGTGTTCAGATTGTTTGCCTTCAGCATGTTCGCCTTCAAATTGTTGCGTTCAGTGTGTTCGCCTTCAGATTGTTGCGTTCAGCGTGTTTGCCTTCAAATTGTTGCATTCAGCATGTTCGCCTTCAAATTGTTGCGTTCAGCGTGTTCGCCTTTAGATTGTTGCATTCGGCGTGTTCGCCTTCAGATTGTTGCGTTCAGCGTGTTTATTTCAGCAACCCCTTAGACCTTCCTAACTACCTCGCGCTGAACCAACCCCTATTGAACCAAACCCACGCTGAACCAACCCACTCTGAACCAACCCCTACTGAACCAAACCCACGTTGAACCAACCGGCGCTGAACCAACCCACTATGAACCAACCCCTTTCTTCAACATCCTGTCCCAAAAAGATAGGCACATAAAAATTTGAAAATCAAAACCTTTTAAAAGTTATAAACCAAAATCGAAGCAAAATAAGAACCAACCTTAATAAATATCATAAACTCACTTGTTTATCTGATTGGTCAAAACATCACTGATAGTATAATGAGATTGAAGTAAACTTGAGAGATGCTCGTTCCAACCTTCTTGCATTCTGATTCATCAACTGGAATTAAAAAAAACTCCTACCTTGGCTAACAGGTTTACTGATTCATCAACTGGCGAAGAAAGAAAATGTATGTAATCAAATGAGGGGTTGTTTAAGATAATTTGAGAGATGGTAAACAAATGACGGTCTTCAACTGCTGACGGTTGAAGAACAGAGAAGCTAAATTGCATGTTGGGTATGACATCACAACATCTTGAACGATGTTATTTATGTAAAACCACAAACAAATAATAGATTTCATTGGTTTTAAACACCATAAAAACTCCATATATCAATCCAAACCACCATACTGCCTCCAAAACCACTAAACTCGAAATCGATCGAATCAAAAGATTCAAATAAAACACCACCAAAACCACAAAATGTTAAACTAATTGGTGGTAGCGGCGTTGGTTTCAAGTAATGGTGGTGGCAGCGGAAATTATAATGATTGTTAAAGTGAGAGTAAAATGGGTTGTGTGGTTTTTTTATGTGTGTAAGAGAACGATAGATATAGAATATTTGAAGAGAGATGATGGGGATTTATTGAGAATGGATTGTGAGAGAGAAAGATGATAAAGAGATGATATGATAGAAGTTAAAGAGAAAGAGAAGTTGTAACCGTGCGTGTAACTGCAGTTTGATAAAGTGTGCATGAGAAGTCAGGCAGTTTTTTTCAGTTTCTATAGATCCAATGGTTGAGATCATGTGAGATGAATCTGATGGCTAATATTCAAAGTTGAATTAATACGGTCAGAATTAAAAGTTGGGAGATCGAACGGTTGAGAAGACGCCAGGTGTCCCTATAAAAATAGGACTAACCGGCAACAATAGTAAGGTTAATAGAATACATTGACTTTTATAATAATAAATCCATTTTTTTTACAAGGTTTTTATTTTATTTGATTTTTATTTATTTTTATTTTTTTTTATATATAAAACAGGTATTGCCTTTTAAGTAGTAGCATAACTATCTTGAATACATAAATCATTTTTGACTTAATATATGCTTATGACCCATTGATACAAAAAAAATATAATTGGTTTAGATGCGGGTATTTGATCTTGTGCCTTAAAGTTCTTTTACACTTTTGCTAAACTAAACGTATAACCGTGCAAAGCGATAGTGTATAATGACAAATAATTATACTTGCGAAATTGTGATTCTAATTCAACGCTTGAGGCTAAGCATGTGTTTTTTTAAATTAATATAGCGTTTTTTTTTTTGTAAAGTTGTTGAAATTAGAATTGATCAGAAAAAGATACAATTTAAGTTGACTATTTTGTGAAAAGTAGTCAAGTTTAAAAGATACTTAAAAGTGTTTCAGGCAAACTATATTAAAATTTAAGGCAGAATATTTTCAAGAAGTCAAAGTTTCAAGAAAGAAATACACTTTTACAAAGTTTCAAGAAAGAAATACACTTTTGTAAAAGTAATATAGATATGGATTTTGCAAGTTTATCAGATTTAACATATCCCATACTATCAAAGGGTGTACGTTTAATAGAAATTAATAAATAAATTTAAAGATTCAATTGATAAATCCATTTTTTTTAAAAATCTTTTCATAAGAAAAATGTTTCTCATTAAAAAAAAAAAAAAAAAAAAAAAAAAAAAAAAAAAAAAGACTATCTTGTAAATGGTAACCGCTAAGCTTAAAAAATACACTATCATGATGAATTTTATATCTATCAATAGACGAGCGCTTTGATATATACTTTTAACATTTTTTTGTTCTTTTATTGCTATTGAATATTACAAAATTAGAAATTACATGTAATTTGCTATGCGAGCTTTAAAGTTCAATTCACATTAACTTGTGATTTCAAAAATCACACGTGACTTTTCAAATTATAAATCACATGTAATTTTACAAATCAAGTATGATTTTTCATGACATAAATTTCAACACACAGAAGAAAGAAAAGTTCATTTTTTTTGTCAAATGTATATTAAAGTGTGTTTATAACAAGAGATGATTTTATTCTCAACATTGGTGCAATTAGTTTATTTAAATAGGGATGAGCATTTCGACTCAAATCTCGAAACCGTACCGATTTTCGATATACGGTACGGTACAAGGACTACGAATCGAGACCACTAATTTGGTACGAAACCGGTACAAAATCGGGAAATTCCTGGAAAAAAGGGGAAAACTCGATTTTCCGGTACCGGTATCCGAATCCCGTTCGGTATGGTATCAGTACCACTAATTTATACTCGAGAAAAAATTGGTACCACTAATTTGGTACGGGATCAGTACGGGACCGGTATCGTGTTCATCCCTGTACTTAACGATCAACACTTGTTAGATATAAAACTTTGATAAAAGTAAAAGAGGATGTAAACGAACTTTTTATTTATTTATTTATTTTTTTGGATTAATTGAAATATGAGAGTTTATTATTGTTTCATTTTATCTTTGTTTTTTTTTTTGTTGATCTTGTTGAACCAAACTCTACTATCAAATAAATATTAGTATTCATTACGTATTTTATTTAGTTCTTCCTTTATTTATATTTGACAATTACTTTAACTTATACAACTAGAAAGGTAGGATCAAATAAGAGGAAAAATTAAAATAAAAAGAGTGAGAAGAAGCTACAACTACACATTTCAGATGTACCTACAAAAATACAGCTATATAGATTAATGTCGTCACAACACGATGATAACAACTACTTTGCTATAACCCTAATAAAACACTTCAATTTCATAAATATGTAATTTGTAAAGTGAGTTTTAGTAATAAATACAGTATAGACAAGTATCAAATTATACAATGGAAAATTCAAGTCTAAAATGAGATAGACATAAGTAGAAAAAAATCATATTTGCATTTGAAGTTTAATGATAATAATGAATTTCATTCATTGCCAAACATATTAATTAAACATCAATAGTGGATTTAGTATTTTTATTACTCTTTTATCAATGTATGTTTAAGTCATTTTTTCTTTTGTTCACACTTGGTTCAAATTTAAATCAGGTATTCAAGGTATTAACATTTAATAACCGGGTCACAAAAATCACATATAATCTATTTGTTATAATGACTATTCAATAATAGGAGATAACAATAATTTTTGTAAGGACATCAAAATTAATATCTTTATCGGATATGGACTAAATCATAATTTTGTCAAAAAGAATTAATTAAAGGTGAGAGTTATAAATTTTATTGTTGAATAAGAATTTAATGAAAAATATGTAAAATGATGATGTCACACACCAACCAAGTGTAAATTCACGGCTTTTTAGCCTTTATATACAAGCACAATCCTTGTATTTCAACCATCAATCCTTCTATTTCAACCATCCAATATTAGTATAGTTTTAGGTGTCACACCTTAAAAAATGCTTAATTTAAACTTTTCTAATAGATATATCTTATATGAAGTTTTAATCTAATGAAGTTCTAATTGAATTTGTTGTAGGTAATGGAGAACGCACGAAATGATGGTGAGAACTATCTGGACCTTTATTCTCTAAGACCTGATATAAAGAAATCACAAAAACGTTTGAGGGGTATAGTTTTTCGTGCTTTCATGCTGTTTCAGGTTTTTGGTGTATTTTATAGAGTCATCTTGTTTTGTTTTGAGAGGCTTTTTAAATTATTTTCATAGCTTGAATCAATTTTTTTTCTTAGTATTTTCTTGTGATTCTCGTTTTTATTCTTTATGTTGCATTGCAATTGTAGCTTCCCGTCAATTATTGTAAATGACATTTAAGTTCTTATTAAATAAAAGGTAAATGAAACAATTAATTTCAGTTAGGGTTTTTGGCATGATGTTGTGCGATATACATATAGATATAATCAATCTTTACTATTTCTTTTCTCATTACAGAAAAAATGCGGATTGGGGATTCTGTGTATGCTCCTCTACCTCTTGTCTTCGAGAACATAATACTACCTCGTGTTCTCCATAAGATTGAGCGTTGCACCATTTGCAAACGGTATTATAAATCACTCATTTTTATCTTATGTATCTGCATTTTATATTAAAACTAGCTAATTAATTTGTTAATGAGGATTTTGTAGGAATGTGGAGTCTTGCAGACTGGGTCGTTGTCCACGCGAGAAAATGGAAGAAGACCTTCTAATGAATGAATCTTGTGCTTCCACATGCTCTAGTCTAAATGTTGAGTCTGGAGTTGTTGAGAGTAAGGACAAAGGAAAAAAAACCAATTAGCAATATAGCATTCTCGTGAGTAAAGTGGTTTGGAACAATAACAAATAATAGCAATATAATTCGTATTACTTAATATTGTCATTGCAACATATGATGACGAATCAAGTTTTGGAGTTTTACATATTGCTATAAATAAACTATCTTTGAATTATGATGAAATTAAATTGTCCCTTGTTTTGTTTTCGATTTGTTATCTTCTGCATTGGCGTGATATTACAATTTAAGTAGATATTAAAGTTGATGCAAATAACTCTTTTTATATTAGAGGTTTAACACTGATTCATTTGTTTTGTATATATTAATTATTTTCAATATAAATAAAGAATTCTCTGCAAAAATGATCATAATATAAAACCAACGGTCGATATAAAATTAATGAATGAGTGACATGCTTTAATTAATTTTCAAAGAAATATATATGTTGAAGAAATTGATGATTCTTTATATTAACCATTTAAACTTAAGCATATCAGTTCACGAGTCACTTTATTTTGCATACTCACAAATCACTACATACTAATGGACACATCCTGACCATTGGATCAAATGAACAAAAATTAAGAAGAAAAAAATGCGGAGGGATTAATGTGTAAATATTTAAAAAACTGAGGGACTAAATGTGTAAATTACATCATAACTATCATTATTCCACTTTCTCCCGAGTCCTACACACTTCACCTCACTTTCTCTCTTTATCAATATTCAAACCCTAGCCATTAAATAAAAAACTAACCGTGATTAACTTTACAAATCACATAAAGAACACAAAAAATGAAAGAATCGACGCCTACAAACATGAATACGGGAAAACAACGAATCAAAATGAACCAATTGAGATCTAGTGAAAGTTAGGTTATCGGTGAATTAATGCTTCTGATTTCAATTAAAGTAAGTAAATTATGTCTGATTTTTTTGTCAATGAAAACACGAATATCCTTTGATTTTAATTTTTAATTTAAAGTAGTATTGTTTTAAACATGAGGAGGATATTCTTCACCTTTGTTGAGATGTTATGATCTGCGCATAAATTTTACCATGGCATTCACCTCTCTACATACTGTTTAAGAGTAGAGAGATCCAAAAATATATTTGTTAAAATAAAAAGAAGTAAATATGTAGGTTACTTTTGCAGCAAAGAATGATACATAGGACTGATATAACAAATTTTGTATAGATGGATGCACACCAAGTGTTTGAAATATGTGAGTGAAAAATATTTGATAATCTTGTTATTTGGTCATGTAATTTTGCGTATTAATTAAGTTGTTGATTGAATTTTGTTTTTAACTGCATTTGAATGATGTTTTTATGTCTGATTAATGTTTTAAATATGCTCTTTATCATATGTGTAGTATCAACAGTGATATTTGAAGTTGATATTATAATTTTCCTGTTTTATGTGCTTTTGGTTGATGATAATTGTGTTTAAGTTACTAATAACCTGTTCATTATAGTGTAATATTGCTTATTATTTAAGTTGTGGAAATGAGTGTTTTAACATGAAAGACTAAAATTTTGAATGTTGACACTAGTATATCACCTGTGATATAAAAGTAGAAATGACTCATAAGAGACTAAATTGTGAATGTAGACACTAGTATATCACTTGTGATATAAAAGTACAAAATGATTGTTTATTGGCAGTATATCTGCTGTGATATCACATGTGATATCATTTATGATATCAAGATATCATAGGCTCCTCCAAAAGCTAAACAACATGTTGCATATTTTTTTTAAGTGCAATATAATATCACAAGTTATAAATGAGTATATATTGGTCTCTAATAATCGTGACCTATTAATCTTTCCAGAAGGACATGCCTCCGAGGCACCTGACGGTATACAGACATCCAAAAGCAGGACAAATCATGAGAGACAATATAAATCCAACAGTCTTAAAAATGAAGTGGAAGACAAAAGATGAAAAGACATATTGTGGGTTGTACATGATGACCCATATGGATCTTTATGAAGAACTGCACAACAAAGATAAGTCTACAACAAGTAAGTGAAAAAAAAGAAGAAGATGTCTGATTATGCAAACAAGATTGCTACGAAAAACCAAGATGACTGGACAAAGAGAATGATAGATGGAACAAAGATGACTGAAAAAGGAGCAGGCGAAGGAGGAAGCAATCGCCAATGAGTTATGTTTAATTTCATGTTTGTAAACACGTAGTAATTTTCTTATGCTGCTTAGTTTAAAAATGCTATGTGAGTTTGGGGTTACCTAAGAAGGGTGTGCTCTATTAGGTCCCGAGCCACATTGCATGGTGCCGGAGTTTGTACTACTTTTGGAAATGACTAAGTGACTTGTATGATCATTTGTATGGATAAGTATTAATTTAGCATTTTATTCCTTTATCACATGTGATATTACTCTTAGCTAAAATAAAACATTTTGTCTTACAATAAAATATTTCAAATCACAAGAGATATAACATTGTCAATTACATATACCAAATATGTATAAAAACAAGAAACAAAACTAATAAAATAAAAAACTTTACATAATCTAAAAATCAAAAAAAGTGTTGCATCAAATATAACAGAATATCACAAGTGATATAAACATCAAAATCAAACATAAGTGTTGCATCATTTTTAACAGAATATCACAAGTGATTTAAACATCAAAATCAAAACCAAATGTTGCATCATTTTTAACAGAATATCACAAGTGATACCAGATAAAAAAACTGTATGAATAAAAAAAATCCTCATAAAAAATATTCCAAACTATTAAGGTTTCTTTTTTTTTTTTTTTTTTTTTTTTTTTTTTTTTTTTTAATATTGAAAAGTTATGAATCACAATTGATACATCAAACAAAAGAAACTAAAAAAAGGTAAAATTAGACCTTGACTATAGTAGATCCACCTTCAACAGAGCCGCCTGCAGGAACACCATCTCCGAGCCCACCATCTCTAGAGGTCACCGCACCCCGGGACAATGCCTAGGGAAAACTGGTAACACACTAACAGAAACTCTAGGAACCCAAAAAACTTATCCCTCAGGAGTGTCAATAAAATCATGATGATTAAACGACTTAGATGTTTTCACACTATTAGAAGCTGTAAACAAAGGTAAACACACAGTAAATACGGTATCATCACAACTGGAAAAAAAAGAAAAAAAAAAAAAAAAAACCTTTTACTATGATTATAAAATAATAACAATGAAATATCACAAGTGATACTATACATAAAATATAATAAAGTTTAACCAGTAAACATTAAAACTTATAGAAAAACAAAATATCACAAGTGATACTACAAAACTACAATTCAAATCAAGCATTTTGTTTATTTGCAACTCTTTTATACCCTCCTGATTCCCTCTCAATTTCAGCCTTCAAAAACAAAGACTGATGTCAACCATTGTGTAAAAACTGCCACATTACGACAAAGAGCATTAAAATCTTAGCCAACTGTACACTAAATATCCTCTTAGAAACTGAACTCCCAAAGATAGGTGCATATTAGAACAATCAAGTTTTACCATTCAAGACGAGACCGAAGATGTAAAGGTAGATAACACCTAGGCAATGACCTCCACAAGCATAACAACCAAAAGCTTTTTACTAGGCACTAAAGATATCATAAATTGTTTTACCTTGTCCAATAGGGTGAAAGGGGCCTTGAAGGGTTCAAAAACTTTTCCAACAGGTTTTGTAGCATCAATCTGAGAGAAAATTTAGTCCAATGTTAAAAAGTATAAATTGCGTAAGTGTGCATGATCACGAGCTTCACCACGCATTTCAGAATAAATATTTGCTGTGATCTTGACAAAGTTAAAGCATTCATACACCGCAAACATTAATAGAACCTATCTTAACAAGCACTAAGTTTTATAAGAAAAACATTACCGACTGCATCTTCAGTTTCAAGCCAGACAGGAGCTGAATGCCATGAACTTCGGTTAGCTAATTTATTTCCATAATTCAAACTTCCATGCCCACCATTATAAGCATTGGCCAAAACATGAGAGCTTATACTGCATCCAATGGTTGTATCTTGAAAAGTACATAAAACAACAAAATTATAATATCATCAACTTCAGATATCACTGGTGATACTACACATATGATAGAGAGCAGATTCAAAATAGCAACCAGACATAAAAATTGCATTCGAATGCAATTAAAAACAAAAATTAAACTAACAACTTAATTAATAAGCAAAATTACAGGAGATAACAAGATTATCAAATAACTTTCACTCACACATTTCATCAAACATTTGTCGTGCAACTTGATTAAAAGGGATGTTAAACAACTTAATCCACATAATTAACAACCGATCAACAACATTATCAACCACAACAATATCAATCAAATCAGTTTCTGAAACAAACGGTTCATTCAAATCAAAAGAAGCCATAAAAAAAGGATGATAATGAACAGGAGGTGATGATGAAATGATGATCGAAACGGTGATGGTGATCGGAAAGGTGATGGTGATTGGAATGGTGATGGTGATCCAGATGGTGATGATCAAACGATAATAATTAATTGGAATAACTACTTTTTTGAGGGAAGACCTGCGAGTAGGTTGGGAGGAAAGCATACAGTAACTATGTGAAAAAAATGAAGCGAATGGAAAAGAAGAAGAAAAAAGGCTTTATATACTTGGGAGAATTAAATTAATCATATTAAATCTTAGGTTTAATCCCCACCATTAGATCAAGCTAAATAGATCGGGGAGATTTTTCTCTCAATAAGCATCAAAATAAGAGTAAGCAAATGAATTTTTCTTATCAGTTCATATATAATATAGTAATATGTGTAACTTTTAAATTCTTATACTCATCATGTTTTTGTCGCATGTAGATTATCATATACGTAGAACAGACATTTGTTTTTAAAAAAATTTAAATGATAGCTAGATACACATATTTCATTTGTAGATTTTATTTTTATTTAGTAGTTGTTATTATGATCAAGATCAAGAAATATATTATAAGAATCAATGGCTTGTTCACTAAAATACTAAGTGGTTTAATAAATTTATGAATATTTCATTTTATAAAAACAAAAGTGTTTTAATAAATTTGCGAATATGTAACATTTGAATTATTTTGGAAACACTTAGGTGGCGTATGGTTGGAAGGTGTGGCACTGTACAGATTATATTTGGATTGATAATTGTTGTTTGGTTGCTAAATTGCATTTATCAAAACCACGTGATAATCATTTTCCCATTCCTTACCCACTTGGTGGGTTTTATCCAAAACCTATGGGGTCCACTTTTTTACACTCACATTACTTTATTATTTATATTAAAAATAATAATATTTAAATACAATATAATTATAACATCAATTAAATTTTTTTTCTCTCTCCTATATCAAATTCAAATCTAAATCCTAATCCAAATCTAAATCCAAATCCAAATCTAAATTCTAAACCCACCTACAAACCAAACGGACCCTTATTATATCGTGCCAAGGTTTATGAGTAGAGAAATGATATATACATATTTTGTTTTTATTTGCACACATAAAAGTAAGTTGAAAAGAGATTAAAACCCGCATGGTTTTCCTCCAATTTTTCCCGTTATATCTTCTTGTTTTTGATCCTCGAAACCTCAGTACGCTAGAAATTATCTTGGTGACTATCTACTAATTTATTAGGTGAGCTATAGAACTATATTTTTTGAACAGAAAACATAATTTTACAGAATTTGATCGTCAATAAAAAAATAGAAGCATATAAAAATATTATAAAGTTACACTTATTGTTATGACTTAACACCTCCTCTGGTGTGTTCTTACTAATTATCCAATTTTACTTGCTCGAAGGATTAAATGCTGAAAAATGCCATTCAAAATATAGTTACAAGTACAATTTATCCCTATGAATAAAAAATTAATACGAGTATAATTATCTAGTGCCATCACCTGATAGTCTCAAAATAGCCAACTTTTTCTCCCTTATGTGTTAACTCAGTTATTGAGAGAGAAACTAAGGCTGAAGAAAATAAGAGAAAGAAAGCTTCAAACGGATATGTAAATCTTATTGTATGGTAAAAATATAATAAAAATATTTATGAGTTTCTAGTAGCTGAATACATGTATAATGAGCTTCTTTTGGGTGGTAAGTTCGATATAAATGAACTTACTGGCGATTTTAATAGTTTACAGGGGAAAAGGATTAGGGTAAAAGGAAAGAAAGAGGATGACGATAAAGATAGGCAAGTGTGTAAATGTCATTTCTAGTTATTTTTATATGTAAAAACAAAATACTGCATACATATCATTTCCCTTACAAGTGTAGTATATCTTGAAAGACTGGTAATACATTGCAAGAACCGCTTGTGAGTGAGCTGAAAGAGAAGGAGGTTGGCACGTCTAAGCCTAGCACTTCTTTTTCTCCGTCTATTTCTTCTACTAAGAGAGTTAACCCTTTTTCTAAGGTTGGAGAGATTGTTGATTCTGATAATTATGAGGAGGTTGTTAACACATGTGATGAGTCTGTGAATTTATTTGAAAAGCCCATGGATTTTCTCTCATCCACGGGTGGTGGACATGAGCTTGAAGATTACTATGGTTATGATAACTATGCGGATCAAGTCTATGATCTCCCGGGACAATTGGATGCTTTTTATGACATGTATGATATAAAGCTCCAAGGTCATGCTAGGAAGTAGTTTGGTTCTATTGTAGTCATGTTATTTAATGTGTTAGTGGTTTATTTCTTATACTAGAGAAAAGGTAGTGTCTTGTTATGTGTCTTTCGCCTATGTAATGGGCTGAGATATGAGATTTCACCCATATCCTTTGTACTTAAACATTTTTTGGAGTAATACATTTACTGGGGCTTTTGACCTTTTACCCAAAAAAAAGTGTAGTGTATCTTTAATTTCCAATTAAATTTGCAACTAGGTGCAAAGTTTTCGCTAATTAATGACTGTGCACTAATTCGTAAGTGAAAGTGAAGTTTCAAATGGTAGCATACACATATCTCAATATATATTGCCCTCACATTATACCATTGAGATGTATGCGATATCATGGGTAATATTTGATCGATAATGATGTTTTATTGTGGTGTAGATTTTAATACAATTACACAAAGTATGATAATTGGATATACAAATGACCCTTCAACATATGGCTCTATTAATTGTGGTGTTTAATATACCAAGTTTTGATTTTGGGTGGATTTTGAGCTTTTCTAGGGAATTTCTTGAGTTTTTTACCAACTTATTGTGATTAGAAAACTTATTTACCAATGTATAGTTTACTCAAAAATATTGACTATTATATCATTTTGCTTTCCAGTTTTAATAATATAACATGCTTTTTATTTTCTTATTAACAGAAAATCATTGCCTTACGTAGCCTTACTCCTTTCAGTGCTAATTGTACAACGCGAACCAACGTCTCTATGGATAAAAGTCTTTAATATCTTAATTATGTATTGATCTAGAATCATTTATGACTTAATTTACATGATTCATGCATGAATTTTTTAGATGCAGTTTATCGTATATATTAAACTGAAATGTAGTGACGGTTGTTTGTCTAAAGTTATTCACGGCGTATCACAAGCTTTGTTTTTAAACTTATAAACTTATGCATTCGAGCTCATGGACTTTATAAAGATGAATCCAAAAATAAGTTTACCAAATTTTACTAATCTTTTACTAAACTTGTTGTGGGTCCTAAGTTTAGGGATCAACCTAAAACGCCTCGTCCTGAACCCAAGAAGGTGGATACTACAAAAAAGAAGGCTGCTGATGGGGCTAGTACGACTGTTATGAAGATTGCTACATCAAACCAGTTTGATGCCCTTCATATGGATGATACTGATGACATTGGTATTCCTACCAATGAAGTGACTAAGGATGTGAATTTTGGTATTACAAAGGAAGCTAAGGAGGACGGGTCTCTAAAGACCGGTAATGCATCACAAGAACCGCTTGTGAGTGATTCAATAGGAACTAAGGAGGTTGGTTCTACTCCTATAGTTGAAAAAATTGGGGAGCTTGAAAAGCTATTTATTGATGGGAAAGCTACTCTTGTGGATGATGATGGTCATCCTATGTCTACATCTTCTGCTAATAGGTTAACCCATTCTCTTAGGCAGGAGAGATTGTTGATTCCGACAGTGATGAAGAGGAGGTTGTGAACACTTTTGATGAGTCCATGAACCTATTTGGTGGTAGTCATGATCGTGAAGATGATTATGATGACTATGCGGATCAGGTCTATGATCTTCCAGGGAATTTGGATGCTTTTTATGACACTTATGGTATCAAGTTCCAAGGCCTTGGTAGAAAGTAATTTTGTTTTCATAGGAGTCTAATGGTATCTGTAGGGAATTATTGAAATGACAAAGAGTCATTAATGCTATTAGTATTTTTAGAAATTCATATTAGGTAGTGATATGATTTGATTTTATATTTATTGTCTATTAGGGTTCCTTATGCTTATAAAAGGAACATAGGCTTATGTTTTATAGACACTTCTTGAAACACTTTTAATATTGAGTAATAGAGATCCATAGAGGATCATTGTTATTAGAAAAACCTTGTGAAACTTTGATTGTTATTAATCATTATTCCGCTGTGCAAATTATTGTTTCTATAATCCAAGATTGGGCTTAAACGTTCTTCACAATTGGTATCAGAGCGCAGGGGGCTTGATATCTAGGGTTTATTCAAGGTTTTTATTATTGAAGATAGCAGATTTGAATAATGGAAGCAGCGATGTACAATCTTTGATCGGTAATGCTTTAATTATTTGTTATTTTTGATGATCGGTAAAGATTATATTATTGTTATTACAAGTGCTCTTTACACAAATTGAAGTTTCAATAGTCGTCACTTGTAAATTAATTTATTAGTTGATTGGCGGGGCTGATCTATTGGATTATTATATTTACTCGATTGGTGAAATTTTGGTCAATTGTTTATTCGTGAATCTAATTAATTGCAAGTGGGTTTGAATATATATATATTCAAAATATTACTACTGTTGTCGATTTGGGAGTAATTGCTTATGTCACCTAGTGCATGTTTGATTCAAACATATTAACCTCGTACCATTAATGATTGTTGGGGATTGGTTTGTCGTTTGTGGTCTTCAATAACTGCAAATCTATTCATTTTTTTAATCAATTTGTTGGTACAACAAGTGGAGTATTAATTAATCATTACTAATCGGTGGATTCTTATTGTGAGTCAGTTTAGATAATTGGTTATAAATTATTCACCTCGTATTGTCCTTTGGATTGTGGGATTCCGATATTTGTTTTCTTTGAGTGGCTGATTTGTTTTTATTCACATCATGGTAATTTGTTGTTGATTTATGTTATCACATGGGATGGTTATTAATGATGATCATATAAAGTGGGTTGCGTATTTTAAAAGGGTTTGTCGCATAGCTGCTGCTGTTTGTTAAGTATTATCAAGGGTTCTTGATCTGATTGGTATATCAATAAAGTGGGACGGTGAGTTTGGTTTGTCGTTTCTGATTTATAGTTTACTCCCAACCTCGTACCAATTTATCATCGCAAAGTTAATATTGTGTTGTCAATATTTCTTTGTCGCATAGTTGCTGTTGTTAACTATTTGTTCAAAGGTTTTTCGTTTTTGCTGAAGCTTTGTGATTTTGCTGATAAGTTTATTTGTTACTGCTGATCGGATTCTGGTGCTTTCATCCAATTTTGCTGATCACATTTCGTTCCTGCTGATTTCACTTGTTTCTGCTGCTCATTAGTATAATGGCAAACACATTTGCATTCACGGCTGTCATTCCTAAGGTACATAATTGCCCTTTTGATTGTGATAGTAAATATAATGAGCTTAAGAAAGAGTTTGATAAATTAGAACCTCTTTATAATGATTGCTATATTAATGATCAAGCTAAAAGAGAGGCAATTAAAACCTTAGAAAATCAAAAGATTTGGTTTCAAATGAATCAACTTGCTTATAAGGAGAAAATTAGAGTTTTAAAAAGAGACCTAGAGTTTACTAGTAATGAGTTAAAGTTTTGTGAAAAAGAAAAGGCAAAAGTAGAATTGGAAAAACAAGGATTGCAAGATAAGTTTGATAAAGAAGTAGCAAGTCGTATGAAGTGGCAAGAGGGATCAAAACACCTTGAGAAGTTAAATATTAGTTGTCAGTCCATAAGGACTAAGTTAGGTTTGGGATATGCTAACCATATAGGGCCAAATGATGAATATGACCCTAATGACTATAGTGTCTTTAACCCTGAACCTCCTTCTGAATCTGACACCTCTGATAATCATGCTAAAGAAGGAGGAATGAATGATGTCCCTGGACCTATTAGAGATGAGTTTATGCCTAGTTCTCCCCAAACAAACTTAGATGAATCACAAATGTTTTATGGTAAAAAGTCATCAACCTCTAGTGATCCTAATTCTGTGTCTAATGACCTTTTGTCTTGTGCTAATTCTGACAAGTCTTCCAAGGTCAATGTCCCTGTCCCTATTGTTGTTAGTGTCAAAAGCTCAGAGTCCACCTCAACTGAGTCTACCTCCTTTGCATCTACTTCGAGTGTTTCTACATCTAAGAGTAAAGCTGAGACTGAATCCACAGTTAGGGCACCCAAACAAGAACCCATTGTTGTTCAAGATTTACCTAGTTTCACTTGTAATAAATCTAATAGGAATACATACAATTCTAGGACTTCTTGTAATAAGAATGGTTGTTTTAATAAAAAGGCAAGTAATGTTAAAAAGAAATCTTGTTTTGTGTGTGGTAGTAAGTCTCATCTTATTAAAGACTGTGATTATCATGAGAAAAGAATGGGTATGTATGCTGACCAAAAGAGACATAGACCAATGTGGACCAATGTTAGTGCTATTCCCCCATATGTTCCACAAGCAACACATGTGAAAACCAGCAGATACAATTCTGCTAATAAATTAGTTTCTGCTGATAAGTCAGTTCCAGTTCCTGCTGGTAAGCCAGTTTCTGCTGGTAGACCTTTTCCAGACAGTTGGAAAAGACATGTTGCTAGACCATTTTATAGACCTACTAGCACTTACTTTCAGAATGGTTTTTGGCCTATTTATTTTGACCCAATGTATATGGGGTGGGGGACAAGATGGGATACTACTATTAAACCCTCAGCAGGTTATTCTTGAAAAACTCAAAGGAAAGGTTCATTCTGGGTACCCAAGAACACCAGTCTTTCAAATATGCAATGATTGAGGGGATGCATAAGCCTAAGGGGAGGCTTATTGTTGTATTATTTGTTTTTTTTAACCATTTTGCAGCTGTTAGATCCTCATTACTGCTGGTGGACACTGTTTCTGCTGAAGACTAAGTGTTTCTGCTGGTAGTACATTTTCCTGCTGATTGCTGGTATACTTTACATGTTTGATATTTTTTTCTTTCTTTCTTTCATTATTTAAAAAAAATATTATAATAAAAAAAAAACAATAACTTATATTTGTATAGTTTTTGTTTTCTCTTGTTTGCAGGTTTTGGTGTTTGGTTCATTGCCGCACAATAAATGTTAATCAACTCACCATGATGATGACGGCATTCTATCAAAGAGTTGGCTAGTCCAAAAGCAAACGGTTTTTGGTAAAGACACGTCAATTCCGTTGATAGTTGTAATGGTTTGCTCATAACCATAGGGTACTCAACTCACCCATGCTTCATTGGTGAGAGTTGAAATGGTCATCAATTCACCATGGGTGATGCCCTATTGGGTAACCAAAGAATTGGCTAGTCCTGAGCAAACGGCTACAGGTAAAGACATGACAAATCAGTTTATGGCTGTGATGATTTTCCAAAAATCATTAGGGTTTTTCAACACACCGATGATTCACGTTCTAAGTGTTGAACTGGTTTCTAGTTAATCAGGGTGATGCCATGATTCCACCAAATGACTAGCTAGCCCAAGAGTGAGTAGCTACTTGGTAAAGGCTTCTCAAATCTACTCCTGTTGCTTCTGGTTCCTGTTGCTGCTGATAGGTTGAAGTTGCTCATGGTTCCTTGTTCTTCAAAGATGGTTACTAGTTGCTGCTGATATATAGGGTTGGTTGCTGCTGGTTACTTTATTTTGCTGCATTTGTTATAGTTTCAATCCTCAGACTATGGAATTTACTTGTCTATCAAGAATCTTGAAGTTAACGAAGTCAAATTCAAGATTAGGGGATGATTGTAGGGAATTATTGAAATGACAAAGAGTCATTAATGCTATTAGTATTTTTAGAAATTCATATTAGGTAGTGATATGATTTGATTTTATATTTATTGTCTATTAGGGTTCCTTATGCTTATAAAAGGAACATAGGCTTATGTTTTTTAGACACTTTTTGAAACACTTTTAATATTGAGTAATAGAGATCCATAGAGGATCATTGTTATTAGAAAAACCATGTGAAACTTTAATTGTTATTAATTATTATTCCGCTGTGCAAATCATTGTTTCTATAATCCTAGATTGGGCTTAAACGATCTTCACAGTATCTTTTGAGTAGTGGTTTATTTTCTTGTTTATAGAATAGGAAGTATCTTATTATGTAAGCTTTTCCGCCTATCTAACGGGCTGAGATATGGGATTCACCCATATCCTTTGTACTTAAACGCTTTTTGGAGTAATATATTTACCGGGTCTTTTGACCTTTGTGGAAAACTAGAAAGGGGGTTGAATAGTTTACTGTTTTTTAAATCATTTTTAGATTAAATATCCTTTAAACACTTTACGTTTGCTTAAAGATATAAACACAACATTATATGTTTGATTCTTTGAAAAGCTTTTCAAGTGAATAACAATTCTAACTTTACTTGTTTTATACTTTGAAAAGCTTTACTTGTGATGATCCTAACTTTGCTTGTTTAGTTCTTTGAAAAGCTTGATATGTGATTAACGATTCTAACTAAACAACAACATGTAATAGGCAAAGATAAAGAAAGAAACGATCAAATCACAACACGATTGTTTATCGTGGTTCGGCTACAAGGACTCTTTTTCCTTGCCCTACATCCACGCCCCGAGTTTCCAACTCGAGAGTTATAAGCGCTAATCAACAAGCTCCTTTCACCGGCGGAGAAAACCTTTACAACGTCGCTTACACTTTTACCGACACTAAGCTAGATGTCGAGTTCTTTTACACGGGTACAACCACTCCTATCGTCGCTTACACTTTTACCGACACTAAGCTAGATGTCGAGTTCTTTACCAAGGGTACAACCACTCCCGTTAGTTCTTTTACAAGGGTACAACAACTCCCGACACACTACGTATTTTGAGGCCTAAAATACTAACCAATCACTTCTACATACATGACACAAATGAAGTATAAACTACCAAAGCTTATACATGACCAAGCTACCAAGACTTGCAACTTTAGAGTTGAAGCTTGTAAGTTCTTGAATGATCTTGTGAAGTCCCTTGCTACATAAAAGAATCACACAAATCAAAATGTTACTGAGTTAGTTGAGAGAGTATGTGAATATATGTCCTAAAGGGGTGACCCAAAACTAACAAATGGTTTGGTATTTATAGCAAAACATTCTGCAGGTCTGGCGGATACGGCGGACCCCTCAGAAGGGGTCCGTCCGTGTATCTCCAGGGTACCGTCAGGGCTGCAGTTGGCTTTGCAATAAATCTTCCAAACCAAACAAGGTCACATCACATGAATACTAGTCAAACACAAACCTTGCAAGCAAACATATATTTAGTCAAACACACTTTCTTATCATAAATGTATATTGAGAAAGCTTGCCCAAAATGTGATGTGACACTTTCTTATTATGTCAACATGCATTGCACCAAACATGGAATACTTCCAAAATGTGTAAGAACTTCACGGATAGTCAAACACATAAACAAACAATGTCACATCTACTAAATACTAGTCAACATGCATTACACCAAACATGGAATACTTCCAAAGTGTGTAAGAACTTCATGGATAGTCAAACACATAAACTTACCATAAATGCACATTGATGAGATGTGACACTTTCTTATTAAAGAAATACTTTCTTATTAAAGAAATAAAAACAATGTTAAGTTTAAAAAAAATGTAAAGACTAGTTATACAAGACTTAAACTAAAATGATGTTTTACTACAATCTAAAGTTTATACTTTGTCATTAACAAAACTTAGCAAAGATCGTAAAATATAAATAACGTTTTTAGGCGATATTTGTATTAACAATCTCCCCCTTTTTGTTGATGACAAAACATAAACTTTATTTATAAGTAATCACTAGTTTTAGTGTTAAGTCTTATAAAGTTAGTATAAAAACTTGTTTTTGCTAAGATGATGTGATATGCAAAAAAAAAGAATTTTGAAACAAGTTTATATCTAAATTCTCCCCCTTTTTGTCGAAACAAAAAGAAGAGTAGCGAAGCGGAAGTAAGCACTTGCTCCCCCTTGGACGATACTCCCCCTAAATGGAGTGCCAAGAGAGGAGACATGGATTTTGAACCTACAAGAAAAAGGTTAGTTGTCGCACAAGACAAGTCATGAATGTATTACATGTCTAAAACACAACTAAGAGTTGTGAAGTGGAATAACGCAACACTCATGCTCCCCCTTGAATATTACTCCCCTAAATGCAGTATCAAGGAAGGAAAACATGGATAATCATCCTAGAAAAAGAAAGGTTAGTTTCAAAAACACAAGATATATGTATGCTACCATAGCAAGGTATAGTTCACTTATTATACCTAAATGGTCAACAAACAATGCAAACCTTGTAGTAGAATGAAATTCATTTCATGTAAAATTTTGACTCTTAAAGAAGTCAAAGACAAGAAATTTGGATGACACCATCCTACTTCTAAAAATAAAGAAAAACTAAAAATAAACTAAGAATATGAAAAGCTACAAGGCTAAGGTTGTTTAAGGATGAAAATGTGTGTTGAGGGTTGTAGCGGGCTTTATTTTGAAGGTTGAGAGGATGAAACGGTTTTGGTTTGTTGGTTTAAATGGGAAAATTTTTCCAAAAGAAACGGTTTTGTTTCATTTTGGAGACTCTAAACTCGAGACGTTCCAAATTGTGGTTTAGGATAAACCTCATTTCATTGTTTAGAGGATCATGGATGTCTTTGTAAATAGGGTGAGACAACAATGGTTTTGGGTGGTGATATTCTTGTTGTGGTGTTTGTTTCTGGTCAAAAGACTCATTTTGGTTAAACAATGACCTTGGTTATTCATTTGTGAAAGGTGGTGGTTTTGTTGGTCTTGGTGAAAGATCATTGAGATGCTTCTATTTTCTTATATGAAAAAAATAGAGATTCAAAGTGTTGGGAAGGTTCTTGTGGTTGTTATCGTTGAACAAAGTGATGGAAGCTTGGTTCTCCGGAAGGATTACCATGAAGATTTTTTGTAAATGGGGTGAAACACAAATGATTGTAGTGTGTATGACCTTGATCATTTGAAAAAAAAAATTTATGGTCTAGCATAATGGTAAGCCAAACTCTCAAGCAATGACGGTGGATGAGGTGCATCATCCAATGACTCATTTGGTTGAAATATTGGTTGTTGTTGGGTTTCCGTTTCGGCAATGGTGTCAAAGAGTGACAATGATGGAGGGCTTGATGGTTTAGGTGATAGGTTTTCAAAAGTTTCCAATAGTGGATGTGGTGATGTTGGTGGTGTATGGAAAAGTTCCATTGGTGTAAGTGTTGGTGATCGATGGTTGAAAAAGTTTTTGATGGTTGAAAAGTGTATATGTTTGTATTGCCATGTTTAGGAGAGGATGTTGGAGTAGCAAGATTGAGGAAATCTTGAATAGTGGTCATGTTGATGTTGCAAGGTATTGAATATGATGTTGATGTAGTAAGGTTAAGGAAGTTTTGGATAGGTGAAGAAATGTCAAGTGATGAGCTTGATTTGATGGTTTTGTTGAAGCAACAAGGTTTAACACTAGTCCTAGTGGTTTTAGCTTGATGATTCGGATGAGGTGTTTGATTAAGTCATCTCAAATCTTTGGTTTGAGAGAAGTAATGGTGTTGGTGTGAGTTTTGGGGTATTCTAAAGTGATCAAACTTAAAAAGAATTATGGGAAGGAGTGTTTGGATTTGATGTGTTCCATACAAAGATTGAGGTTTCAAATGATTTGATGTCAATCCAATGGAATTGGGTGAAGTGAAAGACCAACATATGAACTCAATACTTTGTGATCATGGGAAGCGATTTGGTTTGAAAATGTTCCAATGGTTTGAAGGATCCTTTAAAAGGGTTCCTTGGGTTAGTTATGTTTGAATTCGAATTTTTGGCGGGAAGTGACTTCCTAATTGTTTTAGTGAGTGAGAGTTGTCATAGTATGGTTATTGGAGGTAAGGGAAGATGTTTCTCACTAAAGAAAATGATTTGACACTTGACAAGTTTTGAACTTAAGAAAAATGACAAAAATTTTCTGCAGGTGACTGGCGGAACCCTGAGATAACACAGACGGAACCCTCCTGAGGGTTCCGGCTGGTCCATTGGGCCATTTCTGGATTGCCCAGAAAATACACTGGCGGAACCCATTTTTGGGTGCCGCCAGATCCGCCAGACCTGAAAAACTTGGCAGTCCGCATTTTTGACCCTCGAGACGATTTTTAAATTTTTCGAAAACTTCTAAAAACAAAAATATAATTCATATCTGGTTAGAAAATGCAAAAATTGGACTTGTAAGGACGCATACGATTGGACTTTGACCGGTGGCTAGCGAATTTCACTATACTTAGTGAAATTATCATAAACATGAAAATTTGACAACATGCCAAATGTTGTCTTCCAGCATCATTGTTAGTTCCTACAAGTTCCAAATAGTACTAAATATCTTACCAACACACAAATACATAACACGTAATGTTTAAACGACCAAATTGTTCAAATAGTACCTAGTGCCAAACACTCCTACACACCCGCTCTCATAGACGATCAATATTCTTCTTGAGCTTTCCAAGAAATCTCTCGATGTTTTTTTGAACATCCTCTTAGTTTGCTTGAACTCTGCCGACTCATTTAGAATATTCGAAAGTTGGAAAATGTATTCTAGAGGTGGGAGCCTAGAGTTGGGCAAATTCTAAAGTTGGAAAATGTTTACCTTGGGCCTTGTAGATTCTCCTATCACTTAGTGGGACAAAAGCATATGGAATGAGAGAGTAGTCTATGTAAAGACCTCTAGGAGTTGATGGAATCGGAGAGATGAACCTACAGAGACGGGTCAAGAGCATTCCATACAGCAAAGACGTTGTGCCTTGCACGGGAATGTTGGTCATTCTCTTGGTCATGTACTAGTCAAAGTTGAAGGGTTGCGTAATGGACAAGGAGTAGAGCATGTAGCAAAGACAAACATTGATGTGATCCCGGTTTCCTATGGTGCTAATTACATTGGCTCTAAGGAGTTCTTCCCATTTCTTGAATTGGGGCTTGAGTTCATTGAATTCCATGCCATATGGGTCCTTGATGACCTCATTTCCGGTTCTAGTTCTCCTAGTGTTGGTGGTCCTAATGAAGAGGTGGTCACGAAGTTCATCTTTGGACACAAGAGGGGTATCATAGGGATGGATGCGGTCAAAGAGTGTGTCAAGAGTTGAGAGGGAGTGCAAGTTGGAGTAGATGCAAGTACCATGGTTTGGGACACCTAGGATTTGAGCAAACTCCTCGAGAGTGAAGGAGTATTGATGACTACTAGCCCTAAAGTTAATAGACATGCCACCATACTCATCCTTGGAGAGGGTGACGGATGCATAGAATTCTAAAATGAACCTAGAACAAATAGGCTCGTCAATTTCTAAGAGACACTCAAGTTGATTATGGCAAGTTCCGTGTAGAGGTTTGTACCTTCTAAGAAGGATGGATCAATGGTTCTACCCTTATGGACATATCGTTTTTCTAAGGCTTTGAAAACAACGAGTTGAGTTTGAATAAGACCTTTGGTTTTGTGGTATTTGGGTAGGTACTTGATCGTGTCCTTGTGGTCGTAGTGAATTAGAGGAGGCATTATGATTCCTAGAAAATCAAAATTTCACATTTTAGTTTAAGTGAACGACTATTGTAATGTGTATGTTCTAGTGTGTGCCTATATGAAGACAATGTGGAGGTGCGGTTAACTTGACTCATTTTGATGCTTAAAAACGTTTTATAATGCAAGTGATGTTTCAATGACGTTTTTCATTTGTTTTAGCAATGTGGTGAATGGTGGTAAAGTATGGTTGACGACCGAGAGTGGATATGTGAAATGAGGTGGTGATTGCTTGACAACACTTGAAGCTTGGATATCTTCTTTGTGTTCTTCACTTGCTAGAAAGTAGAAGAGACGCATTTCATAATGAAATTCACTTGACTTTTGACGACATAGACAAATATGTTAATGAGAGTATGGATATGACAATTGCCCTTTGTTTCAAAGAGTGACACAAGGGTAAACATAGGTTTATGTTTCATGAAAGGTGGTTTAATCTTAATAGGTTAGGTTATAGTGGGGATGACACACTTGTTTGGTTACATTATGGAATCTTCTTGTGAAGATAACTAGGTGGAGTTATTGGTGAAGATGATATTGACTCTTGGTTTCTTTGAGGGCATGGAAATGGTGAATGACTCAATATTGATAGGACAAAGGATAACTCGGTTTCTCATTTCACATTGGTTGTTTGAGGTTTGAGTGATGAAAGGTTATGAGGAATATGCTTGAAGTTTTGCTCATTTTGTGAATCTTATGGGCTGATGGTAAGTTGGAGTTGTGAGTAAAGAGGTGTTTGGTTTTGAAATTAAAAATAAAACATCCTGCAGATTTGGCGGACCAGGCGGAACCAAAAAGAGGGTTCCGCCCGTATGGTCTGAGGGTACCGTGGGAGCTGCAGGAAAAAATTCAAAAGGGATTGTCTTGATTTTTGTGGTTTTATCCTAATGTTCAAAACTAAGGTTTTAGGTCTTATGAGTCCTTGACTAAGCCTAGGGATGATGAATGCTTCTCATTCAAGAGGTTTTGTGAAAACGTTGATAGAATGGTTAACGTATAAAACTTTCTTAGTTAAGATGTTCCTCAATGAACATTTTTACCAAGACGATGATGATGGATTACAATATGTCAATTAAGAACATAATGGATTGAATTGTCGCTGAAGTCGATGCTTCATTTGTTGAAGGTATAACAATGTTGATAAGATGAATTCCGTTGTTGATGCGAGTTTGCTTGTTCAAGTGGAGCTTGTTGATGTGCTTCTCCATCCGATACTAATTTGAGAATCTTACGCGTTTTGGAGAATCATTGGGTAAGTAAGTATAAAAGTGCAAGTACCACTTGTGCTTTTCTTATCAACTTATTACCGACATAATTCCATTTGGCATACACTATGGTTTCTATTCCCGTTCTTTTCGGAGACCATAATCCTAGTTGTGTAGTACTTTTTGATGTATTCACACAAGCTCTTCCTAAAGAGTTGTATTAGGATCTTCTCTAAAACGAGCACATAGACAAACACTAAACATAATGTTGGATCTAATTGTTATGAGAACAAGTAGTCTTCCGAACATTTCTCTACGTTTAGTTTTACCTACGGATTTGCTAATCTCATTCTTGATAAGTCATCAATAACTTAACCATTGAGAACAAGAGAGTAACTTGGAATGTCTTTAAGTTAAAATCCCTTGCTTTTGGGGCTTGCTTTTATTATCAAAAAGTTTTTCAAATATTGACACTATACTCACTTGATTACTTTGAAATATCTATTTTGTTTCACTAGTTGTTTTACTCTAAATTCCAAAAATTGTTTTTGTTGAATTTGTTTAGACACAACTATGACCTATAAATGAAGTTTTATAAATTATGTCAATTTTACTTGATTCAATATTTGACTCATGGTGAGAAGATGTTATTTTGTACTTTTTTCCTTAATGTTTTACACAACATACTTGTCTTGCCATCATTGGACTTTCGACTAAGTTATCATCTACTAAAGATGATATCTTAGAAGGAGGAGATCACTCGTTAAACGTTATATTCAACGACTCATCGACTCTTTGGGTTTCCTTACTTAAGACACTATGAACTTTATTTGTTTTGAAAAAGTCCATGAGGTACAACATCATAAGACTAAGTGTCACATTTGATGTGTAAATCCTAGATGTTGAAAACACATTTTCTTCCACACATCCTAATGTATGCTAATGTGAATTATTTCACCTTTTATATTTTATGTGAAATTATCATAAAGGAGTGATTGAAGTAAAACACAATTTAAGACCCAAAGTATGGTGTTTAAGAATGTTGTTTTACAAAGGTTTGTTTTGCAAGCATCACAAAAGTGTTAGACATTTTCACACTTAGGAAATTCTTAGTTAGCTCACTTGTAAGCAAGAGTTGAGTGACTCATTCAAGAGTTTCTCGTGTTTATCCCTTGACAGTTAAAGAACCGAAACACCTTATATCTCCTACTAGTACTAATGAAGAAATTCCTTGTTGCAGAGAATCTAATCTTTGTTATTACTAATAGCAGGTAAACACTTTAGAGTATTACTAATAACACATATGACATATCTTAATGCTAATCAACATGAAACACTGAAAGGTAAGTTGAAGAGACGTGTACCTTTTAAGCTCCATATATTAACCACCAAGAAGATAATCATTAAGCAAGTAATCTCTGACTCATAGAAGAGCTAAACTCAAATACTTTTAAATCCAAGGAAGTTAGACAAACACATAAGAATATTTGAAAATTATATCTTTATCCTTTTATCATGAGCTCCTACTAGAGATAGAATTACTCCTACAATTCTCTCCTAAGTTAAACACAACTTGCTTTGTTTAACTTGTTGATGATTCATTAGAGTTAAATCCTAATCCGGTTCTATCTCTAAATGACTTTTGACTCTTTAAACAACATACAAGAGCTTTTGAACTTTCTTCAATTTTAGCAAGCATTTTTCCTTTTTCATTTTGCTTTTTAATCTCATGTTTGTAATCTAGACATAACTTACATTCTAGATCAATTACAACATTACTCTCAAGTCTAGATATTTTATCTTCTAACAAGATTTCCTTTTCAAAGTTATTCACAAAGGATTTTGAAGACTCATTGTTAAAGATAGTTTTTAGGTTCATGTTATCTAAAAGTTTAGACTCATTTTCTAATTTAGAAAATTCTAAGATAAATGTGTCAAAGCAAAAATGTTTGGTTTTAACATGTACCTTGCTTGTTGTTTCAATAAATTGACAATTAACCACCGGATCATTGTCTTCGTCAACATCAAACCACCGGATCATTGTCTTCGTCAACATCCATTTCATTCCATGATACGCAAGCAAGTTCATCAAAACACACGAACTTATCTTCACTTGTACCTTCATTTAAAACATTTAAACTAGTAGCACATGTATTAACTTCTACTAAGTGTCTATCAATTAGTTTTTATAAAACTTCTAATTCATATGTAAGATCAAATTGATCATATTTGACTTGACATATTCCTTGATGAAAGTTGATTATATCTTTCCAAATATCATTAGCCGTTTGACAAAACTACATTCTTTCATATTTGGTACTAAAGCTTTATAAATCATTGTTTTAGCTTTAGTATTTTTATCAAGTTTAAGATAGTTATCTTGGTTTTCAAAAACTTGTTTTTCTTTGGTTTGAAATCACCAAAAGAGATAATATGCCAAAGATCTTGATCAATTGATTTCACATAGTTTTCAAAATTACTTTTCCATTCAAGTAAGTTTTCTTTTTCAAATAGCGGTGGGTTTTGAATAGGTTGCCCTTCTTTGAGATTTTCAAAATCCATGGATCGATCCGAGTTTTAAAATACATTCTATTTTAAAGATCTTGAGTAACGTAGCTCCTGATGCCAATTGTGGAAAACTAGAAGGGAGTTGAATAGTTTACCGCTTTTTAAATCATTTTTAGATTAAATATCCTTTAAACACTTTACGTTTGCTTAAAGATATAAACACAACATTATATGTTTGATTCTTTGAAAAGCTTTTCATGTGAATAACAATTCTAACTTTACTTGTTTTATACTTTGAAAAGCTTTACTTGTGATGATCCTAACTTTGCTTGTTTAGTTCTTTGAAAAGCATGATATGTGATTAACGATTCTAACTAAACAACAACATGTAATAGGCAAAGATAAAGAAAGAAACGATCAAACCACAACACGATTGTTTATCGTGGTTCGGCTACAAGGACTGTTTTTCCTTGCCCTACATCCACGCCCCGAGTTTCCAACTCGAGAGTTATAAGCACTAATCAACAAGCTCCTTTCACCGGCGGAGAAAACCTTTACAACGTCGCTTACACTTTTAACGACACTAAGCTAGATGTCGAGTTCTTTTACACGGGTACAACCACTCCCATCGTCGCTTACACTTTTACCGACACTAAGCTAGATGTCGAGTTCTTTACCAAGGGTACAACCACTCCCGTTAGTTCTTTTACAAGGGTACAACAACTCCCGACACACTACGTATTTTGAGGCCTAAAATACTAACCAATCACTTCTACATACATGACACAAATGAAGTATAAACTACCAAAGCTTATACATGACCAAGCTACCAAGACTTGCAACTTTAGAGTTGAAGCTTGTAAGTTCTTGAATGATCTTGTGAAGTCCCTTGCTACATAAGAGAATCACACAAATCAAAATGTTACTGAGTTAGTTGAGAGAGTATGTGAATATATGTCCTAAAGGGGTGACCCAAAACTAACAAATGGTTTGGTATTTATAGCAAAACATTCTGCAGGTCTGGCGGATACGGCGGACCCCTCAGAAGGGGTCCGCCCGTGTATCTCCAGGGTACCGTCAGGGCTGCAGTTGGTTTTGCAATAAATCTTCCAAACCAAACAAGGTCACATCACATGAATACTAGTCAAACACAAACCTTTTAAGCAAACATATATTTAGTCAAACACACTTTCTTACCATAAATGTATATTGACAAAGCTTGCCCTAAATGTGACGTGACACTTTCTTATTATGTCAACATGCATTGCACCAAGCATGAATACTTCCAAAATGTGTAAGAACTTCATGGATAGTCAAACACATAAACAAACAATGTCACATCTACTAAATACTAGTCAACATGCATTGCACCAAACATGGAATACTTCCAAAGTGTGAAAGAACTTCATGGATAGTCAAACACATAAACTTACCATAAATGCGCATTGATGAGATGTGACACTTTCTTATTAAAGAAATACTTTCTTATTAAAGAAATAAAAACAATGTTAAGTTTAAAAAGAAATGTAAAGGCTAGTTATACAAGACTTAAACTAAAAGGATGTTTTACTACAATCTAAAGTTTATACTTTGTCATTAACAAAACTTAGCAAAGATCGTAGAATATAAATAACGTTTTTAGGCGATAGTTCTATTAACAACCTTTTACCTAAAATTTTCCTAATCTTATAAATCCATCAAATTAAGTTTCAACAAACACTCAAAATATATTAACTAGTTTTGTTCTTTTTAATTTTTAAACTACATAAGCGTAAAAGATATAAGTTCAAGAAAGGTGTGAACGCAAGATGTTATCTTTCACATATTTAAGAGTCATCGCTTCTCTTCCGTATCTAGATCATGTCAACATTAATTAATTTAATAGAAAAAGGGTAAATTAGAAAGTGAGGAGAAAAATGTAAAAAAGTACTATATAGTGGTAAATATTTTTAAATAAACAAGACAATGGTAAATAAGTTTTTCAAAAACAATTAGTTTGTAAAAAACTCGGAATAACTTCAACACGATAAAAAAAATTGACTATCCTATAGTAGATTCATTTAATTATATATTTTTTTAATTAAGACATATAACCCTAACATAAGATGTCCTTATTATGTCTCAACGGAGCGACATGCCATCATTAAAGAAGTTGTTATCGTTAAGCATAATTGATATCGAACTTTCCTTATCATAAATATAGATTTGATATATTTATAAAACTAGTCCAAACCCTAATGTTGATGGAAAATAATCCAACAAACACGTAACGTGTTCCTATATTAGCGGGCAGTGCACAATGACGTAATAGAATAAGTCATTATTACAAAGCTGACTGACATATTGAAGTTTTATCCGATACACACACATTTTCTAAAGTTCTAGGTACAAAACCCTAGTACGTAAGCGAGTTTTTTTTACCAACACTAATTTCGTCGACACTATATAATGAATAAATTTGACTAAGCCAAATATTCTAAAACATGATTTTGAAATCATAGAACGAGAAACCAACCCATAATTTGATCCTCTTTTGAGCTCCAACTCTTCTGCATTACTGCACCTTGACGCAATTAACGGTCGTTATTTTTAGGTTAAATGCTCTTTGGGATTATCTTTTGATAAATATATTTTTATATGTCTTTACAAGATTGCTATACCCTAATACATAAAACTTTCAATTCCCAACTTTTAGTTAAAAGTGCAGGTGGACGCAATGGAATAAGCCTTTTAAAGTAAGTTAATTGATAGTAATTTAAAGTTTGTTATCTTTTTGTATCAACATTTTTTTAACAACTTAAGAATTATACTCGAAAACATATAAGAAGCTAGAGACAACATTACACTAAACACATATGAGAAAACAAAACCACAAGACTAAATAAAAACACCCCTAAATTTAGACAAAGCAAGCACCCAAAAACACCTCTTAAAATGAACACCATGTAATAATAAACCTAAACCCTAGGTAACATCAACAATTTAAAGTAAAAAAGAGATCGAAATTCTTGATCCTCAAAAAACATATCACTGAATAGATGAAGTCTAAATTAGTTCTCTTGAATGCATTTATCATCTAGTTATGTGAGTCACAAGAATACCGCCCTTGCAAGAAAACCTAATATTCACTTCATGAGATTTGTTTCTCAAATGCTTTTCCAAATGTGTCTATGCAATGATATTAACAAGAATACAACTAGCTTCTTTACTTTTATCTTATTTCTCATTTCTAGTAATAATTTTTAGTCATTAAATATTCAAAATATATGTTTATTGTGAGGGACTCTCTCTTCACTTGAGACACAAAAACCAAAAAAAAGAAGCATCAACTAACTTTGTGCTACTTTAACAAGGTTACATTTACTTAGTAAGTGCCTTAAAGTCAGTAAATCTATCAAAATTTGTACTTTTTAGCGATCTTTCTATTAACCACAAAGATTCTTCAATTAACCATCAATCCGATTGGAAACGGTTTCACAACGACACATTCTCGTATTCTTTAACTTCCTTTATTTATACAGTTATTTAATCATATTGATCCATTATCACAGTTTATTTGTGGATACTAAAACCGCGTTGTAATTGGTTTCAATTCTAAGGACGAGGGGAGTGGATCGGAAAAAGAGTAAACGTTAGCGGCAACCTACCCACCCTTCTTCTTGCTGCCATTTTTGTATGCATAGCCGCAATGTTTTTCCACTAAACTGAAGAGAAAGAAAGGTTACAAGGAGAGTGTTATTTAGGTATGTGTCATTTTTTGGGTTTTTATAAATTATAAAACAGGAGGAAGTTTGCATGCTAAACTAATACTCATGATCAAGTCTAAACTAATTTTACTTTCAATATACCTAACTAAATATTTTTAGTAAATACACATTTCATTTTGTTAAATTATAAACAATACCTTAAAGTTAAATTTTGGTATATTCATAATTGAATAACTATACAAATACCACAGTGTATAGCGATAAATAATTATATATACTTGCGAAATATTGATTCTGATTCGACTCATGATGCAAAGCGTGTTTTTTTTTAATAATTAATATAGGGTATGTTTTTGAAAGGTTGTTATATTTAGAAATCAAGAAAAGACATTATTTAAGTTGCCAATTTTTATAAAGTTATCAAGTTTAAGGGGTACTTAGAGGTCAAGGCAAACTACATTAATTTAAGTTTAAAGTTTCAAGAAAAGATATACATTCTGTTAGGAATACGTTTATTCATATGAAGACTCGGTCACCCCGACTGTAGTTTAGCATAGTGTAGCTCGTAGTAGTTATCATATTAGTTAGTACGTAGTGTAGTATTAGTTAGTATTTGTGGAGTCGGGTCGGGTCTTTACCCACTGTCAGCCCGCTCTACGGCCCGTTTCAGGAGGCGTTTCTATTGTAACTATAAATACCCTTTCCCACCTAAGGGAAAGGGTTGAACCTTCATTTGCAATCTAACATTTCTATATTTCTATCAAGGTTCCATCTCCTTCTATCTCTCTAACTTCTCTCACTAGAAATCTTTACACAATCATTCTAAACACATTATCATCGATGTTCCCACATAAGAGTTTACTACAATTGGTATCAAGAGCCATGGTTCTATCCTAGGAGTCATGGTGTGCTCGATTCTTAGTGTGGTTTTGGTGTTCTTGGATGGTTCAAATATAGTTTATAGTTTTCACACTAGTGTGATCTCGTTAGGTGTTGTTGAGTATTTTCTTGTACTTTCGTATCTAGAAGTGGTGTAGGCAGCGAGTGTAACTTTTGGTTAAACAATATCATCACTCTTGTGGAGTGTGGAAGAAATTCGTGTGTCATTTCTTACTAGCGAGTTGCTCATTCCTGGTAGAGAGTTGGCAGCTTATTGTAGCGAGTTGAGGTTAGAGGTTTGGCAGTTTGCTATTTTTGGACTTTAAGACAAAACGCTAGACAGTGACGTTTCTGTCTTATTGGTCTAGCGAGTTGAGTAGCCAGCGAGTTGTCATAACTAGAGGGTTCATCTATTTAGCGGGTTACTACTTCTAGCGAGTTGATTCTTGTCTTAGCGAGTTGTCTTAGCATATACGGTTCCAGAGAGTTGAGGTTATTGCTCTAGCGAGTTGAGGTTGCTAGCGTGTTGTTCCAGGGTGTAGCGAGTTAACCAGATCTAGAGGGTTGATCTTGTCTAGCGATTTGGTCTACCTAGCGAGTTGAGGTTATTGTTCCAACGAGTTGATATCACTATTCCAGCGAGTTGATACTGGTAGTGAGTTGGTGTACTTAGCGAGTTGTTCAAATTTGAGCTAATTGGTTTGCACGTTACAAGCTGATATTATTTGTGACAAGTTGTAGAGTAGTGTTAGTGACTTGGTTCAGGAACTTTAGTGAAACTTGTGCGCTGTTGCGACTTAAGTTGTTACGACTAACTCGACAGTAACTTGACGTTGTGAGGATTAACTTACGACTCGACTTGGTATTTGTTGAGCGGTTGTGATTTGACTTGTTGCAACATTACACGAAATTCACTTGTGTTTGAAACTTGGTACTAATACTTACTTACTTTCCACAATAATGGCAAGCACTTCCTCTGATGACATTCAGGCTGCAGGGTCAGACACTCGTCCTCCAATGCTGGACTGAACTAACTATGAATCATGGGCACAAAGGATTCGCCTCTATTGCTTGGGAAAGGAAAACGGGTCAATATGTTGAAATCCATTGATGAAGGACCTTTTCGAATGGGCACCACTAGAGACACGATTGCAGCTACTGATGACCAACATGCTGCAGTCGGTCCAGATAGACCTCGCACCTACGATGAGCTGTCAGATGAAGAAAAGAAACGCTATGATGCCGACATCAGAGCATCGAATATTGTCATTCAAGGGATTCCTAAAGATATCTACAAACTTATCAACTTCAACACAGATGCCAAAGCAGTTTGGGATAATGTGAAAATGCTTCTTGCAGGGTCTGAGTTAACCAAAGAAGATCAGGAGTCTCAGCTTTATGATGAATTTGAGCACTTCAAAATGAACCCAGGTGAAAGCATCACTGACTACTATGTTAGATTTCACAAGCTGGTGAATGATATGAGATCCATCAAGATGACCATGCCCAACATTCAGCTTAACTCAAAATTCGTGAATAACATGGCACAGGAATGGGATTGGTTAGTTACAGCTGTTAAACTCAACAAAGGTCTTAGGCATACTAATCATGAACAACTCTATGCATATCTCCAACAACATGAGAAACATACAGCTTATGATTGGTTAATGCAAGAAAAGCTCAATCCCTCAACAACAAATGAGTCTCTTGCCTTTGTCTCTAATGTTCAACAACTCACTCAACCTTCAAATGATCAATCTCAACCACAACAACCTTCTTCCAGGTCTACTCCAACTAACGGTCAATCATCAACTCCCCCACCATCTGCTTTATACACCTACCTTGACTCTGGGTACTCTCACACTGACATGATGATTGATAATCTCTCCAACCAAGTCTCCTTATTAGTCCAACAGTTCAGAGCCGTACTTCCACCAACTAATAACCAACTCCGGACTTCGTCTAATCCACGAAATCAGGCAGTCATAGAAGATGGAAGGGTGGTGGTGCAGAATGTGCAAGGAAGACAAAACCTCAATCCAAGAAATGCTGGTAGAGAAAATGGGCAGTATAGAGTCGGGAATGCGCTTCAAGTACAAGCTAGGCAACCTAAGTGTTATAACTGTGGAGGGTTGGGCCACATAGCTAGGAATTGCACTCACCCAAAGCGTCCTCAAAACTCTGAGTACTTCAAGGACCAGATGTTGCTAATGCAGGCGTAAGAGAATGGAACTGCTTTGGATGAAGAAGCTCTGCTCTTTCTGGCTGGTGATGACGGGAATACGTTTGATGCTGATGTGGATGATCAACTGGTTCAGGACATGGCACTAAATGATCCGAACATCTTTCAAGTTGAAGACTGTGATGCTTTTGACTCAGACGTTGATGACAAACCCATAGCTCAAACCATCTTCATGGCTAATCTGTCTGCAGCTGCTCCATCTCCACAGCAGTCTGGCTCTTCCATCACATCTGCTATCTCTGAGGTACCAACGTCACTTAATTCTAATTTGAATTATCCTACTAATCCACAGGGGGCGTGTGACTCGGTACAACTCAAGAATATTGACAACACAGACACCACTGATATGGAAAATACCAATAATATCTCATATGAAAGGTATGTGAATGACAATAGATTGCCAGTTGTACCAAGTGACATGCCGTCGGTTGATTCTAGTGAACTTGAGCTGCATAAGCATACTATATACAACCCTGATGATTCTTTGACCACTAGAGTTAACATCCTTAAGGATCAGGTGACCATATACGAGCAGCGTGCTAAATTTGAGCTTAATGAACGTGAGCAGAAAATGGAATGGCAAATGCGTGCTTACATATCTGAAAACAATTCCAAACAAGAAACATTGAAAAGAGAGTTAGTATCTTTAAAAAACAATTGGATCAAACTGTTAAACAAAAACAGGAAATTCAAAAAGGGTTTACTTCAATCAAACTCGAATACAAAGATAAAGAAACTAAACTTCGTAATGTTTTCTCAAAACTTAAAATGTTGAAAAATAAATTGGAAGATAAGTTGTACACGCAAGGCCAAACCATTCAATCTGCTCAAATGATGCAAAACCATAGGAAACTAAGTAATGAATTTAGTGAACAAGATGCCTCTAAGACTAAAGCCAAATTCCTTAGAAATGGTATAGGTGCTCAACCTGCGTTATATGATGCAAACACTATGCTTGAACCTAACCATGCCCCTCCTGATGTGAGATCCTATGACGAGATTGATAAGGCAGAGGATAGAACTAGGGAAAAGCTTGCTGAGCGACTAAAGGATCCCCTGTGCATAGCTAAAAATATTGTGTTTCATCATGATTATACTAATGACAATCATTCAGCCATTTTTGTTCCTCAAAAGAAAATCCTCCCTGACAAAGTGTTTTGGAATATTGACATGGAAAAAATGAAAGCTGAAAGAATTGTAGGTAACACACGTACCATCTTTAGGATTGCTGACCCAACCATCTATCCTCTGAACACACCCAGGCACCTTGTACCATATACTCTTCCCACACAGTGTAATACCCTAATTGGGTTATATGTTCTAGGTCAATTGTTTAATGACTTTGAAAAAACATGTAAAATAAGAATTAAACCAACGGGGATTACAGAAGGGGAAAGGGGTTTTGAGCAAACAAAACAGTGTTACCTAACTGAAGTCATGCCATTTTTCGATCTTCTCAAAGAACATTTTGAAGGCCTTAAAAATACCATTAATAATGATGTGACTCAAATGAAAAAGGTCTTTAAAGAGGTGGAAAGTGAGGGTAACCAATTGGCTATTGATCTCAAATACAGTGAAATTGACAGGAAAAACATTCTCATTATGATTGAAAACTTGATTGCTAATTGCATTGCACAGGATGTTTTTACACTGTCACCGGCTCAGCATTATCTGCTCGACAATTTCATGAAATGTCGATCACTTTGAATGTCTTCCAGAATCGTGTGATTGAGCTTGAGGGGGAGAATTACAAACTAAATAACAAAATTCAAAACGACGACCATGATAACATGGTCAGGAATTTCTCAAAACTAGAAGTTGATAATCATAACGTGCAACTAAAATATCAACATCTAGAAGAAAACATAAAAATATCAAATGCCAAGACATCTTCGGATGCTCATGAGTTTGACACATGTTTTGAATTAGCCAAAAAGGATGAAGTAATTCAAGCTCACTCAAACATGATTCGGAAGTTGAGGGCCCAAATTGCACAATTAAAGTCGAACAAAGGCGACGTGACCAATACCAATTACCAGAAGTCGATAGATTCTCAAAACTGTCAGAAACAAGGCATTATCAATGAATTACAACATGAAAATGAGTGGCTTCGTGCTTAAATGTCAAACGCTAAACAACGTTACAAAGAATTATTTGAGTCTATTAAAATAACACATGACCAAAACGATGAAAGAGTCACTTCTTTGTTAAACGAAATTGAGAATCTAAAGACTATGGTGAAGGGTAAAATGCCCGTCGTTTCATGTGATCATGCAATTTCCAATGTACATGCTTGTAAGAAATATGCGTGCGATGCTTTGAATGTCTCTCTTCCCCTTAGGAACAATAAGTTAGTTCATAGCAGCTATCTTAGATATCTTAAGGATTGCCTGGTCATACTTAGAGAAACCATTGAAGATGAGAGGATACCTAAACCACTGGATGATGTTATTGTTGGTGCATGCTTTCTCACTAATAGAGCCCAGGAATTATTAGAATACGCTATAGGATCATGCCCCAAGAATGATAAAAAATCTGATAGGTCGTTTGCGTCGCACTCTAACAGTGGCAACAAACATGTTACAATTGATTGTCCCCAAACCATGTCACAATCCACCATCATGATCACCGGTAAACAAGTGGCAATTAATCATACTAATGTTCCCGTCATTGCTTCTACAGAAGTAAACGGTGTTTCTAAAGCTAGCAAGTCACAGCCTAGGTGCAATACAAAGAATGATAGGACTTTGCCGGCTAAGAGTACACTTATGAAGGAAGTAGAAGAATCCTCTAGGAACAATAAAGTTATGATTAATGAAAGGAATCGAGTTGAATCAAACATTTGTATTAACAATGATGTAATTAATTCGAATTCTGGTGCTATTTGTAAAACTTGTAACGAATGTTTATTTTTTGGTAATCATGATGTTTGTGTTGTGTCCTTTTTAAAATCCACTATGCAATCTCTGGTCATGAATGTTTCGAGTGCTAAAAGGGTTAAACAAGTCTGGAATAAAACAGGAAAGGTGTTCACTAATGTTGGTTATCAATGGAGACCTACTGGAAGGAAATTCACCCTAGGAGAAAAGTGCCCATTGACTAGGATCACTAACTCCAAAGTTGTGCCAATTAAGAAATGGAGACCTACTAGTAGAAAGTTCCCAATAGAAGCACTTAGTACCACTCCTAGGCCTAGTGCATCAAAATGTGAAAATTCGAGTGATATATCCATGACATATGATAATCCAATATTTGTGTGTGCTAACCAAACGGACCCCAACTGTTTGTGGGGGTCCAGCTTTTTCAGTTATCCACCATTGTCTGGTTTCAAATGCAGGTCGTACAAATCGTCCTTTGGTATTTGGACTCAGGCTGCTCAAAACATATGACTGGAGATCGCTCGCGACTCAAGAATTTCGTGGAAAAGTTCATTGGTACGGTCAGATTTGGGAACGACCATTTTGGATCTATAATGGGTTATGGTGATTACGTCTTTGGAGACAGTGTGATATCCAGAGTATACTACGTGGAGGGACTTGGACACAATCTGTTTTCTGTTGGTCAATTTTGTGACTCTGATCTTGAAGTTGCCTTCAGAAAGCACACCTGTTTTGTTAGAGAATTAGATGGTGTAGATCTCCTCAAAGGGAGTCGGGGCACTAACCTTTATACCATCTCTATTGAAGACATGTTGCGGTCCTCTCCAATTTGCTTGCTTTCAAAAGCCTCTAAGAACAAATCATGGTTGTGGCATCGTAGGTTAAACCATTTGAACTTCGGTACCATCAATGAACTCACACGTAAGGATCTTGTTCGAGGCTTGCCCAGACTTAAGTATGAAAAAGATCATCTATGTTCCGCATGTCAACAGGGCAAGAGCAAAAAGCACACCCATAAACCCAAAACTATCAATTCCATCATGGAAGTCCTGCATACTCTTCACATGGATCTCTGTGGACCAATGAGGATTCAAAGTATCAACGGAAAGAAATATGTGCTCGTTATTGTTGATGATCATTCTCGTTTCACGTGGGTAAAGTTTTTACGATCAAAAGATGAAACTCCGGAAATCATCATCAAACTCATTAAGCAATTGCAAGTTCGACTCAACAAAACAGTTAGGTTCATTCGTACTGATAATGGAACGGAGTTCGTGAACAAACAACTTACTCAATTTTATGAAGGTGTCGACATTAGTCATCAAAGGAGCATTCCACGTACTCCTCAACAAAATGGAGTTGTTGAAAGGCGTAATCGCACCTTGGTTGAAGCTGCAAGGACTATGCTCATCTTCTCCAAAGCTCCTATGTTTCTTTGGGCTGAGGCAATTGCAACAGCATGTTACACACAGAACCGATCCTTGATACATCCTCTCTACTACAAGACTCCATATGAACTGGTTCATGGCAGAAAACCAGATCTTTCGTTTCTTCGAGTATTTGGTGTTTGTACCTCCAACAAGTGAAGATTGGAAGAAGCTGTTTGACCCCATGTTTGATGAATACTTTGAACCTAAAAATGTGGATGTTCCAGAAGCCACAGTCGTTCCACAACCAGCTGGGGTAGCAAATGTCCCATATGATAATGTTGGACCATCCACTTCGTTGTCATGGGATCCTGAAGCCCCTACCATCAGTCATTCAATTACCACATCTAATGGTCAATCTTCATTTGTACAACGAGTAGTGGCTGTGGATAATTCTTTTGAATTTAATCCTTTCTCTCCACCTGATAATGAGCCGTTTATTAACATCTTTGCTCCTGAATCGTCAAATGATGCTACATCCTCGGACGAATCTAACACGGCTACCTCAGTTCCATATCCTCAACCTCATGAACACTTTAGGAAATGGACAAATGATCACCCAATTGGCAACATTATTGGAAACCCTTCGCGTCCGGTATCAACCCGTAAGCAACTTGCAACCGACGCATTGTGGTGCTTCTTCAATTCTGTCCTCTCTAAAGTTGAGCCAAAAGATTTCAAGGATGCAATGTCTAAACACTCATGGTTCACTGCTATGGTGGACAAGATTCATGAGTTTGATCGACTTGATGTGTGGGAATTAGTACCGCCTCCAGAGTGTGCTATGATCATTGCTCTCAAATGGATATTTAAAGTTAAACTTGATGAGGATGGAGATGTATTGAAGAACAAGGCTAGGCTTGTGGCAAAAGGATATCGTCAAGAAGAAGGTATAGACTTTGAAGAATCCTTCGCACCTATTGCTAGAATTGAAGCCATAAAAATATTTCTAGCAAATGCTGCAAGTCAGAATATGATGGTTTATCAAATGGATGTTAAGGCTGCATTCTTAAATGGCGATCTTAAAGAGGTGGTGTATGTAAGCCAACCCAAAGGATTCGTGGATCCAGAACGTCCTAACCATGTGTATCGCTTGAAGAAGGCTCTTTATGGACTTAAGCAAACTCCTAGGGCGTAGTACGACACCTTGTCAAAATTCCTTCTTGCCAACAAGTTTTCCAAAGGTGCTGTTGATCCTACACTCTTTACCATAAAAACGGGCAAAACCTTTCTTCATCTACAAATCTACGTAGATGATATCATATTTGCCTCCTCTGATCCCAAAGAGTGTGATCGTTTCTCCCAAGAGATGAGTTCTGAGTTCCAGATGTCCATGATGAGTCAAATGACCTTCTTTCTAGGCTTGCAAATATCTCAAAATCCTAATGGCATCTTCATCAATCAATCCAAGTATGCTAATGAAATTTTGAAAAAATTTGGATTCGATTCCTGTGACTCCTATGATTGAAAGATCAAAACTTGATGAAGATGATGTTGGGATCCCGGTTGAACAAACCAAGTATCGAAGCATGATTGGTTCCTTAATGTATCTTACTGCTAGCAGACCGGATCTTCTATTTGCAGTTTGCATGTGTGCTCGGTATCAATCCAAACCTACCAAGAAACACCTGGAAGTTGTCAAGAGAGTCTTTCAGTATCTTAAAGGAACAATCCACATGGGCCAATGGTACCCCAAGGACACTTCTATGGCGCTCACAGCCTATTCGGATGCTGACCATGCGGGATGTCAAGATACTCGTCGAAGTACATCTAGGGGTGCTCAGTTTTTGGGTAATAAGCTAGTCAGTTGGTCTTCAAAGAAACAAATGAGTACATCAATATCCTCCACAGAGGCTGAATACATTGTCATGTCCTCGTGCTGTGCTCAGATCTTATGGATGAGATCTCAACTTTCGGACTATGGCTTCGTATGCAACAAGATTCCCATGTACTGTGACAACAAAAGTGCAATTGCACTCTGCTGCAACAATGTCCAGCACTCAAGAACTAAGCACATTGACATTCGACATCACTTCATCAGGGAGCAAGTTGAGAAAAGAATTGTGGAACTTTACTTCGTGAGGACTGAGTTCCAGCTAGCTGATATCTTTACCAAAGCACTTTCTAGGGACCGATTTCAATTCATCCTCCCTCGCCTTGGTATGAAGAGTCTCACTCCTGAGGATCTCATAAGTCTTCAGGAAGATCAGGAGGAGTAAAGGGGTTGCTTCACATATCCTTTGTACATAGTATTAAAAACAAAAAGAAAATAGAAAAAATATAAAACCTTCAAAAACCATAAAAAATAAGAAAATCATAAAAACCAAAAATATTCTTCTCACGACATGTCTCTTATGTAATCAATATTATGTACGCTTCTAGAAATGTCATTCAATAATGACACGGAAACATACATATGCTTGAGCAAGAGTTCTTATTATTAATAATGTCTTCTAAAACATGTCGTCTCTAAAATTATTCTTTCATGATGGTTTGCTATTACTTCAGATAGCAACCCGGTCTTTATATTGGGGAAAGTTCATCGCCAAAAAGACGACTGTTCCTAACAAAGGCATGAATTACTTTACATTCGTGCCTTTCCAATCTGATGTACGCTTAAGTGCATCATTTCTGGTAAAAGAAGAGAAGTCTTCTTTGCATCTCAAATATTTTTCCTTCAATGATTCTTCGGGAAAATATTTGATCCAAACTTGGTGGTACCATGGTTTTTGAAGATCAAACAAACTCGAAATATGGTTTAAAATTTGCAACTCAATCGATGCTAAAAGAATTAATACTTTATGCAAAATGTTTAATTTTAAACGTGTCATCGATTGAGGGGGAGAACGATTTCAAAAACTATATATCATCAAAACAAGATCTTTGTGCATAATTACAGTGGATTAAGTGTAATTGTTATGTGTTAGTATATGAATCTTTCATGAGTTTCTCGCTAAACTCAAAATTATTTATAAACTCATCATCTCTAACACATAACATACTCCCTCAAGGTTTGAGGGGGAGCTAAAATGTCGTCTCAAAATCAGTCATTCTTAAAAATGTCACATCTTTCTCCAAAAACTTTAAACTTATTTAAATCACTTGGGATCACAAATCTCAATTGGTTTGAAATTTTTGATCGGGGGAGAAGATGTGATTTAAATATGAAAAACTGATTATAACGTGATGTTTTGAACCCGAAAACAAAAATATGCTCTTTCCTATGTGCCAAACTCTTTAGTATATCAATGCACATATTGGGAGCAAAATGGTTTGTGAAAAAGGATTCTTGCATCTCATATGAGTGGATCTCAGTCTTGACTCATGAATTGACGAAACACAATTGTCCTAAATCAAAAGGACTAGTCCTGGATGGGTAATAACTTCAAGCTGGTTTAACTAGTGATGTAAGCGTGTCTCGAAGAGGACTAGTTTGAGTAGAATGTACCGTTTCGAGAAACCTTGGGTGAATCTGATCGGGTCGGCTGATAACTTCAAGCTAGTTTAACTAGTGATGTAATCGTGTCTCAAATGCCCGATCATGTTCACTCAAGGTAGATCAATTCAAAAGTGCATCTCTTTCCGACATGTACAAATTTTCAAATCAATACTTATGAGCACATGTTAAGGGGGAGCATTTGAAAATGACAAAACTCTCAATGTGTTAACAAAATGTGTTTCTTAATCATAAACACATTGAGAGAATTTTAGTGATTTGGTGTATGGCAACATAGGATAGTCATGAAGTTATAAGGTGGCTAAGGTTAGGAAAACCGTCCTATGATCTTCCAGAGCCGGAGGGATCTACCCATGGACAATACCAAATAGATAGTATTAGAAAGTCCATAGGTATGATTATGAAAAAAGGAGAAATGTGAGAATGGAGAAAGAAGGGGTTGAAGAATTAAAAAGAAATGAAATGAGAAAGGGTGAAAAGAAATAGCCCTCCAATTATTCAATCTTAGGGCAAAAACCGGGTTCAATTCATAATCAACTGATGGTTGCTAAGGCAATATCGGTATTGAAGACAAGACGTCATGGACCCAGTGACGCAATGCACTAAACCTTCTAGCCACTCAAGTTTTCTTAAAAGAACTTGTTTCATTCTCATGGGGAACCGGTGTAATCTATCGACATATCTCTTAGAGATGGTTGATACTGAAGCAGGAGACCTCTCCCTAATCTCCGCATAGGAAAACCAAATGCACTTATTGAGTCTAGAGCCTCGAGATGCATTAAAAGATCTCATAGGCACATGTGGTACTTATACCCTGGTTGTTCAACATTAAGGACACCAGTGGTAAACTATGAGTCCTACGCAGATCTTAGCAATCTGCCAGAACATTTATGAGGGATGTCACTTTAGTAGCTCCCAGTGATTGAATGGAAATTCCTGCCAGGGTCAACATCAAGCAGCCCTGAAAGCATGTCACTTAGGTAATTCCTTGTGAATTATGCTTAGTGGTTGCGATGGTTAATAACGGTCAACAGTCGTGGAGTGATCTCTAGCGACTCACCCAATCGTTGATCTACTTAAGTAGTTCGTGTAAATCCTTTCAGGGTTTGCCAATTGGGAATGGTCATGGTAAGGGTTAGAAGGAGTCTCCACACTATGCTGTTGATGATCTCTAATTCCAAACCTGTAAGTACCAGATGATTTGTTGCTAACTGTCTATTTGCAGGAATTTCTGATGGTTGCAGTTGATTGCTGAAAAGATGCTAATCCATCAACGCACGCTTACACTTCGACTTCACAATCTAAGAAATCATGATCATTTGATTGGGCCTCATATATGCTTCCACAACTCTGATGCAGAAGATCAAGATCCTAAAAAAGTGTGAGCATGCCAACACAAAGATGTTCATATCACATGGAGACGTTACTGCTCGAAGATGACCCTCTGACATTCATTTGGATGATGAAACTGAAACTATTTCCAAAGATCATCCATCACATTGAAGGTGTCATCTAGAGTCTTCCACTTAAAGCACAAAGATCTCAACAATGAAGAATCAAAAGGCTACGAGCTACCAAAATGTTGTCAAAGACCTGAATGCTAGGATTCAATATTTATTTTCCGGGGTGACCTCCCTTAGAGGGAGATTGTTAGGAATACGTTTATTCATATGAAGACTCGGTCACCCCGAGTGTAGTTTAGCATAGTGTAGCTCGTAGTAGTTATCATATTAGTTAGTACGTAGTGTAGTATTAGTTAGTATTTATGGAGTCGGGTCGGGTCTTTACCCACTGTCAGCCCGCTCTACAGCCCGTTTCAGGGGGCGTTTCTTTTGTAACTATAAATACCCTTTCCCATCCAAGGGAAAGGGTTGAACCTTCATTTGCAATCTAACATTTCTATATTTCTCTCAAGGTTCCATCTCCTTCTCTCTCTCTAACTTCTCTCACTAGAAATCTTTACAAACAATCATTATAAACACATTATCATCCATGTTCCTACATTAAAGTTTACTACACATTCTTTATGAGTAGATATAAGTAAATTCTTGATAAATTTATATGAAAAAATGTATGTTTAGTTCTATAACGGATAAACTTATTGATATGAAATAGGTAAAAAAAAGTTTGATGAATTTTAAACATATAATAAGGGAAGGTGTAACAAATCTACACACCCCTTGCACAATAAAAACCCTAGCGCTCAAACTTTGTTTATTCATGGATACCCCACTCTCCTTTTGTGTGCACATAAATTTGGTGTATGCTACGTGCCAATTTTTATTAGGTCTCTAACATAGTTGAATCCTTCACACTAATAATGTGGATTTATTAGTAGTTTAGTATATAAAGAACTAGAGAGAGAAAGTTATAGAGAGAGTGTGAGGTGGTGAGAACTTGTATTGAGAAGTAAAGTGGTTTTCTATTACACACAATACACACTAAGTTCCATACCTCTAAAATGAGAAGCTAGGTGTCTTTAATACAATGAGATAACCTTAATGGGCTTTGATGGGTTGGGCACTTGTTATGGATTTAAGCATAAGGTAACATAAGATATCTATGCCCATACACCCATTACTAGTCTATTACATGATCATACAACGTTACAAGGATCAATTTATAATAAATGACCATCACTTCTAATGCTAATAATCTCCCCCTAAGGGTGGTCATTTATCAAAAACTCTACATTCGTTTCTTGGCTCTTGAGTCTTCCATTCTTAATGCATAAGCACGAACCTTGTGTTGGAATAGACTTGATTTCTACTTTATTCCTTTAATGCTTTTTGATATTTGGTGAAACCTCTTTCGTATCTTGCATTCGATCAACATCTTCAAGAGTTTGTTCTTTCGTCTTCACCGACATACTCATACCATTTGGTCGTTAAACTTTGATCTTTACTCATATATCTTTCATCATTTCTTCTTTGAACCATCTTGATTTGTTCTTTACTTTATTGACTTTGATGTAGTTCTTTATCTTGAATTTCTTTCTCTTTAGCTTGATGATGATGAGTCATTTGAGTAGTAGTATATGGAGATGAAGATGTAGATATGCTTATGGTGGATCATGAACGGCTGCCTTCATCACTACCTGCATAATAAGGTAGATAATAATGATGTTACGCCAATCGATCTACGTGGACATTATGATTATTATCACTTTTATGTGTAAAAGTTACGATAAACACTTTAGAACAATTTCGCAACTATAGTTACTTATTGCTCTAAATTTCCGTCGCCATATATGTTTACTCGTCTAGTTATATACAAATACTCTATAGTGAGGCGAGTGAGTAAGTTTGACTTCTATCAACTTAAATGCTTAGGAGTTTATTACTAGAATCTTTGACAAAATTACTTTTCAATGAGTTTTTGTTCTTAGTATCACATTACATTACATTCACATCACATAAAATCATATACTACGGATATAGGATAATATTACAGTGTATATAGAGACATGTTATTGTCTTAAATATTTGTTTTTCAAAACGGTATAGGTATTTGAAAAGTAAATGATAATTATATAAATGAGTTTTTAAAGAAAAGAAGAAAAAATAAATCATCAATATTTTGTATTTTTATCTTTACTACATATAATGGAGAAATGGTCAAAGTGAAAAAGTAAAAAAGTGGAAAATTGAAATTTCAGTCAATCCCCATTTTGCCCTTGTCCCAACTTCTTTCACACGATTTTCCATCTCAATCAACAGCTTCTTTCATACGCTTCAACTGTGTTTAATGACCATGCGCGTTATACAAATCACCCCAAAAATAATTGCTCTTTTAATTCATTTTTTATTGCCGATCAATCAGTTATCAATTTTTTTTTAGCAAAATCAGTTATCAATTCAAAAAATACAAGTTATCAATTCAATTCATTCAATCACTATGTCCGGTTCAAAATCACTACACAAAATATTTGTACACTATCCATATGGATGAATTGGTAAGTATTCGTTTTATTACTGTATAATATTTCTGTGAATAATTACTTGATGAATTAATTTTAATATTTGTGTTAATCAGAACCCTAAAAAGAATTTGGGGGAAATCACCTTGATATATATTTGATTATGTAGACATGAGAAGCATATTTGCATCGTAAAAAAACATAATAGTTCCAGGTACGATTCTTCCAGATTCTATTTTGAATCAAGACAACCAATTGTTCACTCAGGATTTGTAAAGGGCTTTTGTACTTGATTATTATTATTATTATTATTATTATTATTATTATTATTATTATTATTATTATTATTATTATTATTATTATTATTATTATTATTATTTTGTGGTTGTTGTGGTTGTTGTCTTGATTAATTAGTTGGTGGTTTCTTCTGTACATCACGATCTCGCGGCCACCGATGATAACACGTTGATGATGATCTTGAGGTTAAAAGTTTGCTTCTTATAATCACCCCGTCCATTCAAGTAAGTTTTTTGTATTTAGCAATTTTTTAAGTATTTTGATTATGTAGACATGAGAAGCATATTTGCATCCGAATGCAATTTTTATTTACTTTTCCTTTATCGAATGATATCAGAGGTTAGATCTTAGGGGTCACAGAATTCGTAGTCTGAAAACTAACGGGCTGAACTTGTCTCCTAATTTGGAGGTAAATTGATCTGTTATACCTGCTATGTTGAAAATTGGTACTATGTTGTCTTCCATTACTATAGTTCATGGAATCTTATGTAATTTGCAAGTACCTTGGCTGATTATAAGCTTATAACATTGTCCCTCAAACATCGATATCAAAAATACATTCCTATATGATGGAATCATTTCATTTAACAGTATGTTATTGTCATGTGCAACTTGCCCCTTTCTGAAGGATCATATATTCCATACTAATGGAGATTATTTGTGGTACTTAACTGCCACAACCCTTGCACTATTTGGCCACTTAAGTATATGGTTGAATTTCAGATATTGGTTAGGCATAAAGGAACATATTGGTGGCATTTACATTATCCATGTTGCTGCAAGTAAAGGACATGTACTCTCATTTGCTTATAACTTTTTGAATTGTCATCAAGTCATATAGCCAACATTTATAGTTTTCAGGTTTATGTTGTTTTACTCTATATTCTTGCCCTGAATTATGATATGGTAATGTTTTGGACACTTCTTTCTAATGAAGTTTAGATTATTAGGGTAATCTCAAGGGATAGTGGTTTTAGAACTGGATTATTTAGGCCTCATCATCTGATTAATGTGAAAAGCGGTCCCATTTTTTAGTAAGTATTTATTTTGTTGTGCTACATTAACTCATGATTTGTTTTAACAAATATCCACCTTATAAAAAATACTTTGCAATTTTGCATCTTTTGTGTAGTTTTAGAAGAAGTATTTGACACAGTACATACAAAAGGATGACTTTAGAGGAGGTTACCAGGTATATTTTTAATTCTAAGCGTCTATTGTGTGGAGCATTTTGAAATATTGATTACATTTAAACACCACTTATCTGCTAGGCTCATACCGGGGATGCATGTGACAGGTGTGCTATATCTTGGAAACTTAAATTGTAAGCGTTTTTCTTTTACTCGCTTACTCAAAAAGTAAAATGGCAGGTATATACGGCATTATGATTGTTACTTGATGTGATAACACCTAGCGTTGTCTCTTCATGTGGCTCGCCTTTGTTGATGTGTTTTTCATGGCTGAAATTGTCTCACATTTTTTTTTAAATATTTTTATTCATATAGTGCCATGTTTTTAAGTAGAAAACCGGGCTCTATAACCACAAATAGAGCCTGTTTTTCAAATCGAGATCTATATGCACTTCAAATAGAGTCCCATCCCCTTTGAGCCCATATGTAAAACCGGGCTCTATGATCATTTCCAACCGGGCTCTATGCCTTTTTTTTTGGAGTAGTGTTGTTGGTCCAACACTAAAAAAGTTCAACGATATAGTTATGTGATAGTCTCTTTATATCAAACCTCATAAATGTTTACTTATAGATATTGTATTTTAAATGAAATCTCATTAGGAGCCGGCTTATATCTTATAGTTACTATATAAAAGTGATAATTTTGACTTGATAGTTTTTTTAGTGTATTAGTTAGTGTTTATCTGATGATTATATTGGCTATCATATAATGTATTTATAAAGTCATTGCAACATATAATTCATAGCTTCATACAGATTCTCTTATCTTGGTCTCTTTATATTTGTTGTTAGAAAGTTACTATATATATGTACTCAAGTTTGGATTATGTATCGTGTGCTTGAAATATTTCAAGTTTTTGCGTTTATTCGGATTTTAGTGATACTTGTGAAGTACCAATTTAGCTGTCAAGTTCAGCTTATTCTTGTCCACATGTCTTGCACCAAAGTAATATCATATGTAAATTAAGTTATTATCGATGTTTCCGTAAAGAAATTACATATGCAATTCTTGCCAGATCTTACTCCTAAAGAAATCACATATGAAAAAAATTTATCCTACAGTAGTGTGCATTGCAAAAGGATGGGCGTTTTGTAGCTCTAAACAAGCCGCATGTGAACTTTGAGGGAATTACTATTGTTGCTTCTTTAGTAAAATCTCATTTATGTAATAGTCAATATCTTAATACCCTCTTGGAGGTCAAATTACTGTATGGCAACGACAATAAGTTGAAAAGTTCATGAGGTAGTTTTTTGTGTTTTTTAATTTATCAAAATTCATAATTGATGTAATGTTTTATTTTTAGTTTCACTAAATATTTTTATATGTTTTTTTTATATATGTTAAGAATTTTTCCTTTATTTGAATTATCGCATGTTATAACCTTTTTGCAATTGCATTTAGATCTTTTCGCTTTTCATTTTGAACGTTACACAAAACACTCACCACAATATCACAAATCGTTAATTATCTGCCGCTAGGTATTCCGTTGCTATGCACGGGTACTCGCCTAGTTACATATAAAGGGTGTATCACTTTCTTTAATATTGAAAATTTAAAATTTTTGAAAACTTAAAAAGAAACATATAAAGGGTGTAACCCTTTCTTTAATCTTGAAAATTTAAAATTTTTGAAAACTTAAAAAGAAAATAATGTAATTATCTGTAATACTATAAGATTCAGTTATATAATTTATTGTGTAGGCATCAAGATTGCATAGAGTACAAGATAGCTAATGCTCGGAATTCAATGCAGCCTCATAATAACTATACAATAATGAAAGGAGATGAAGTGCAAGGGTTGACCGAATTGATCACATGTCATTTAGTATAGAATTAAAAGTCGGTTAGATGAAGTGCAAGGGTTGCGAAAGGTTGCAAAAATAATTAATGATTTAACCTAATTCATGCCTATATAAACTGGCCAAAATCACATTTAGTATGTACCTTTGAAGATGATTCACATATCTTTTAGATCTTTGATTGTTGCTAGCGGTATGTAAATTCTCTTTTGCAACATTTTGGAGATGATTCACACATCTTTTAGATATTTGTAATTAACTTGGTCTTATTTTTTTTTCTTAATTTAGTTATCATACGCAGATGCCATGAAAATACACAAGATCATGCATGCTCAGATAAATTGAACCAAAGATTAGGATACCAACTATTTTCTTTGTTTCTTACATATGTAGGTGATTGTTATAGATACGCATATTTATAGATATATGTATTATGTTAATGCATTTTCATATACAAGTAATTTATGTGCGTTTTCTATTGATGTAGCTCACATGTGCGAATTGATTCAAGAAAATATGCACGAGCATGTATGTAAAGCAACATTTAAATGGTTAAATGATATTTTTTAGCGTGATCAGTTTATGTAAGTAGTTGCTTTCGAATGCTCTTTGAGAAGTATTACAATGAATTTATCGTGTGCAATTGAATTATTATTGAAAAGAAGAAGGTCCGCACATCGCAAAGTGTTTTTTTTCTATATGTAGAATCATTAGTGAGAAACCAATATTTACGCCCATTAAATGAGTTTGCAATAATAGCAAAATACGACATATTAAAAATATCACATTGAGTAATTAATAGAAAGGAAAAAAAATACATAATTTTGACTTAAAGCCGTTTGTAAATTATAATATCAAATAAAAAAGTTAAGTTTTAAAAATAAGCAAAAGTTCAAACTTTTATCGAAAAACAAAACCGATACATTTAATGTGAAATATATACAACATCGAGATAGAAGTGCAAGGCTTGATGGAATTGATTACACTATATTTAGTAATTAGTATAGAATTAAAAGTCGGTTATGGGTTGAGATGAAGTTGAAAATGTTGCAAGAATAATTGATAACTTAACCTAATGCAATATATATAGATATATGTATTATGCTAATATATTTTTATATACAAGTAATTTATGTGTGTTTTCTATTGATGTAGCTCACATGTGCGAATTGATTCAAGAAAATATGCACGAGCATGTATGTAAAGCAAAATTTAAATGGTTAAATAATACTTTTTAGCGTGATTAGTTTATGTAAGTATGCAACTTGAATAATGAATATAAAAGAAAAAGTACATAATTTTTACTCGAACCCATTTGTAAATTAAACAAAATTAAGTTTAAGACATAATAGTTGAGTCCAAAGGTTTTAGGAATTATTAATAGTGCGTTAATTAATATTCATTTGGTTAACTATTTAGAATTGAGTTTATTGTTAAAATTTATTAATATTAGTTAGACTTCAATGTTAATTTTCAATAAAATTATTTGTACAATAAAATGAGATAAAGCTAAAAAGGTTTGTAACGATTTTTATACAGTTTATGTGGCATTATTATATATACATTATTACACAAACTTTAACTTACAAACTTAATAAAGAAAATATTTAACGCACATTACACTATGACCAATTAGATAGACCCCGTGTGCTTCATATTACCATGCAAAATCCATCTAATGGACAAGTATTGTAGGGATAAGTAATAGACCAAAAGAAACAAAACCATTTTTTTTATTATGCAAATAAGTAATAGGCCAAGAGAAATAAAGCCATCACAACTTAATAACAAAAAGCCCATTTATAAAATACACAAAACCAAAACAACATCAAACATTTTTAAATTTTTATACAAGAAAGTCAAAACACTTCATACGACACAGAAAGAATATGCGATTAACAATTAGATTCGAAGCATGTGCGTAGCACGGGTTCTGCATGCCTCGTTACCATATAAAACTTAAAACTTAAAATCTAATGAATATTGACTAATTATTACTATGCTTAAGTTTTAAATGGTTAACTAGACAAGTACCCGTGCATAGCAACAAGATTTTATAGCGACATATCGTTCAGTGATAAAAAAAAAGTTTATGGGTTATAAACGAAAACTAGTAAAAGTTTGAAGATTTTGGGATTAAACATAATGTTTTGAAACCCGGGTGGTTAAACTGGTTGAACCGTTCAGGTCAAAAAATGGGCCGATTTAAACCGGGTCAACCCGACGGATTGGGTTGAACACGAGGTGAAATTAAACCGGGTCAGCCCGTCGGGTTTGGTGTTCGATGTGTATTAATAGGTTCCTTTTGAAATATATGTTTTCAACATTTCTATTTTTAGTTTCACTTTTTGTTTTTTCCTTTATATATAATATACGCGGGTACCATGTTTCGATTAACCGGAGAAATAGATCTCAATGAGGCCTGATTTACTAGTTTGTATCGGTTTCAACGAGTCTTCTCTGGCTAATTTTCGGATGGCTTTTATTGGTTAGTCAAACTGGTGGCGACACCGGTTCCTGGTTGAACCAGTTGGTCCGGTCCGGTTTTCAAAACAATATGTACCATCAACTTGTTAGCTTGTATGAAATTTTATGTGTTTTATTAATTTATATAATGTATATAATAACATGTACTTTTTATTTTGGGTGTTTTAAAAATAACATTATTTATTGTTTTTAATTATTTTATAGTTTGGATTATGTTATAGCAAAAATGTAAAAGAACTTTAAGGCACAAGATCAAATACCCACATCTAAACCAATTATATTTTCTGTATCAATGGGTCATAAGCATATATTAAGTCAAAAATGATTTATGTATTCATGATAGTCACGCTACTACTTAAAAGGCAATAACTGTTTTATATATAGAAACAAAAAATAAAATAAAACCATACACCTTTTATAGATGGTATAGATTATTTAAGACAATAATTATATTCAAACTACCTAAACATATTAATTACTAGAGTACAATAAATCATAATATCATAAACGTCAATATTTCCCATGTGAAAATTAACCTTTTAGTACATTAGTGAATATATTCAAAATTTTCGAGTAATGCAACGTACTTGTAATTATGACACATGGCCTCCGAAATCAACAAGACGATCTTGATCAAATGTCATACCAGAACCACAAATTCGCAAATTTAATTATTTATCGTTATACACCGTTGATTTGTACAGATATTCGTCTAACATGTTTTAAATAAAGTAAAAATTAGGAAAATAAATAAATAAACAAATAAATAAATTATGGGCTCATTTCCATCGCATTGTTGAGACTTGAGACAACTTATAAAAAAATGAATATTAGTGCTTTCACATCATACTTAAATTAAAATGGTCATTTCTATAGAATTTCCACGGTTACAAGTAATTGTTTAATAGGAAGAGTTAAAGTTTCTTTTTGAATTTTCCTTTCTCACCTAGTTTCAAATTCGAATCTTATATTCAACGTATCAACATGTGACAAGTTAGTAATAAATTTCTACCATATATTAACATTAACATACCTAATAAGAAAATCACATATCTATTGTTATAATGACTATTGATTTATTAGTACGACATAACAATATCTGTATAAGGATATGAACTTAAATACCTTTATTGGATATACAGTAAGACATCATAATTTCGTCAAAAATAATCAATTAAAGGTTGGAGCTATAAATTTATTGTTCAACATAAAAGTAAATATGCAAAATGATGATGTCACCTCCGACCACTTTTCCCCCTTATATATACAAGCACAAATCCTTTTATTTAATCATCCAATTGTAGTGTAGTACCAGTTTAAGGTATACACTAAATAATGCTCATTTTACAACTCTTTTATAGATATGTATATTTCAAGTATTCATTAGTCAGATGAAGTTTTTTTTTGCTGCAGGTTATGGAGGACGCACGAAATGATGGCAAGAACGATCTCATCCTTGATTCTCGAAATACTAGAATCGCTGGACCAATAAACGGACCAAGTATATTTTTTACGCGGTTTCATTTTGTTTGCAAATCGATTTATTGCGGTAGTTTGGTGTCTTTGGGAGTTGTTTTAAATTATTTTTACGACTAAAAAAACAAAAAAACTATAATCTATTTTTGCGGTATTTTCATGTAACTGCTTTTTATTTCATTGTAATTGTAGATTCCCTTTATAATTCCAAATGACATTTATTTATTTTTTTAAATTAAAAGTTAAAAGAAACAATTCCAAATGATATTTAATTTAAGTTTTTTTTTTTAAAGTTACAAAAAAAAAAAATAATAATAAAAAATTAAAAAAAAAAAAAAAAAAAAAAAAAAAAAAAAAAAAAAAAATTGGTAGAGTTTTTGGCATTGATTTTGATTGGCGTGATATACATGTAGATCTAATCAATCTGTACTATCCTCTTTTCCATTTCAGTCCGAATGCGGAACACGCATCCTGAATATCACCGTGTCCGTCTTGCTTTCGAGACCATGTACAAATTTGTTTGTTCCAAGAACGAGAGTATCACCAATTTAAAAAGGTAATATAGTTTACTCCTGTCATTTTATGTATCTGTATTTTTACATTAAAAACTAGCTCGTTTATTATTTTTGAGGAATTTGTATGGATGTTGAGTCTTGCAGACGTAATCGTCCACGCAAGAGAACGCAAGAAGACAATCTGATGTTTGTTAATTCCAAAAGAAAGCGCAATAAGCCTGCATGGATGCAAGACTATGTCTGTTATGTTTAAAGTACTGGACTTCTATATTAGAATAAGTATTTAGCCTTTTGTTATAGTAACGTTTGTCTTATTAGACAATGGCAACTGGCAACTCACTAGTTTGGGATCCCTATGATCGATCATATAATTGGGGACAAATTGTAATCGAAGGTTATGCAAAGTTTAATCAAAGCTTTCTATCTTCTTACTCTTGTCATATTCTAGAGATTTAATCAAAGTTTTGGTGTTTCAACTATTGCTATGAATAAACTATCTATTAAATATGAGGAAATCGTTATCTTTTGACTGTGTTGGCCTTCTATTACATTTTAAGTAGATATTAAAGTTGATCAAAGTAAGTCTTTGTTAAAGTATTGTATATTTGTATCACTCATTTTCTATATAATAGTTCTATGCAAAAATGATCATGATATAATACCAAGTAGCCAACCAACTAAAGGAATGAATGATATCATTTAGTTTCAACAACAACAAAAATGATGAGTGCTAGACTCACAAAAAAAAAAAAAAAAAAAAAAACAAAAACTTTCACAAAAACATTAACAAAATGAGTTGGCATGATTTGATTGGTGTATTTAGCTATAGTTCTCTCTCTTCTTTTTTATTAAGTTAATCAAAAAATGACAACTCATTTTGTGAACGTGCTTTGCGGAAGTATTTTTATGAGTCTAGCAATTCTCAACAAAAACAGTACTGCATGATGAATTGATGATTCTTTATATCAAAATCTGTTCCACGATGATCACGATTGAAAAGGAAGTAATTAAGCACCGGTCATTACTTTATCAATCAACTAATTAACACTTAAGCATGTCATATCATCATATCATACATGATATAGTTATATAACGAAGTTTTATAAATTTATACCCATCATGTTATTGTTGCATGTCAATAATCATATACTTAGAACAATTAACGCTAGCTATTTTGAATGATACCTAGACGTGTGTAAATGCTCTCACATATTTCAGCAACATCATCGAGATATATTTTAGCAAAATCATCAAGAAACTTATTCTCACGAAAATGTTTATTCGCCGGAAAATTTTATTACACGGGTAGACGCCGCCTAAATGCGCAGGTACCCAGCTAGTTTATTTATTTATTTATTTATTTTAATTTATTTTATTTTAATAACAAACAAAAGATATATGATGAAAAATGTGAACTGAAATAATGACAACGTTATCGGCACATGCTCCCAAAATAGAAAATATTGAGCACACATATTATATCATTTTAAGGTAAATATTGAACACACATGTTATATCATTTTAAGGTTTTCAATCAAAGTTATGATTAGATGGAAAGCTGTCGCTTTTTAGCAACCACCAAACCGTCGATAAAATTGGAGTTCCTAATTATTTGTACATATCTTAAATTTTAGTATCTTATATCATGGGTAATACTTGATCGGGAATGATTTCTTGTTGTGTTTTCATTATAAGAAATATGATGTTCACAAAGAATGATAACTTCGATATACATAGGACCCTTTAACATACAGTTTGATTGATTCTACTGTTTTATGCATTGACTTTTGGTTTTAGGTGGGTTTTGAGCTTTGCTAGGGCACTCACCTTACAAAATTTTGCATTGTTTTAAGGCAAAAATTTAATTAAATATCTAAAACTAGTTACCAAACCCTAATATATGGCGATCCGTTACTCTGCGTCAAAAGAGCAACATGAAATCTTGAAATAAGTTGTTATTACTAAAACTGAGACCGAACCATAATGTTGATAGAAAAATCCTACAAATACGTAATGTGATCCTTTATCAGTTAGCAGTGCATACCGACGTAATAAGTTGTTATTACTAAGTTAAATGGTATGTTGAACCCTAATACTTAATGGGATTCTTTAACAACTCTAATTTCGTCAGCATTGAACCATGACTTAATAAATTTAAGCTTTATCGAATTCAATATTTTAAAACATTGATCTTTCCGATCATGGATATGTCTATTAATTTCTAAAACGAGCGATCTTCGACATCACCACACTTTGACGTAATTAAAAAAGTTGTTCTTTTTAGGTTAAGTGCTAGAGTTGTCTTTATAAATATTTTGACACGATTGCTAAACCCTAATACATAAGGTGATCCGTTTACAACTCCAAACTTCTAGTTGGCAGTGCATCATGTTGTAGTAAAATAATTCATTACGAATAAGCTAAATGATAATTATTTATAGTATGTACGAGAAGCTAAATACAACATTACCTAGAGACAATTTTTTTTAAAATGAACGAGAAGCTAGAGACAATGTTACTCTAAACACATGTAACAAACCACAAGAGCAAATATACACCGAAAGATAGACAAATTAAACATTCAAACAAATACCACCTAAAATTAACACCATGTAACAGTAAATAACTTAAACCCTAGCTGACATCATCAATTTAAAATTAGAAAAAAAAAATATATCTAATTTCTTGATCGCCTAAGAACACCTCATTGGATGGATGAAGGCTAAAGTAATTAATTTAACGCAATTATGATCTAATTATCAAGTCACAAAAATATTGTCTCATAATTTTCACTCGTTGAGAATTGTTTATCAACTTTTTTTTCTGGATGTATTTGTGTGTTGATGTCAACAGAAACACTACTACTTTATTTACTACTCTTTTGCTTCGCCTTTTAATAATAACTTGTAATATTTGATTAAATAATTAGCTAGAAATGTACATTGTGAGTGACTCTTTTAATGAGATACAAAAACCCTAAATTTTAAACACCAACTAGATTTGTGATACTTTCACAAAGTTATATTTTCTTCATAGTTGCCTTAAAGCCATTACAAACCTTCTTTCGTACTTATGTGCAATTTTTCGATAAAAGGACTAAAAAAACTCAAATTAAGCTTTAATTGTATTGGGAATGATTTAACAACGACATGTGATCATGTTCTCTAAATTCCTTTGTTTGTGTACAATCGTTTATTCATATCATCCATCATCACAAAAAGGATGGATTTGATGAGGCGTTAGAAGCACTACATTTTGGGATATTTTGTCATTAATTTTATATGATTTTTAGCTTGTTTTTCCTTGTTTACTTGCCCAGATCTTCATAAATGCAAGCAGTTGATGATTTTAGACTAAAATGTGGACTTATGATCGAAATTGGCTTAAGATAGCAAAAAACAAAGAAATATCACTTTTGGTGAAGCCATATGCCGTCGGGAAATGAGCGACAACCATTCCAGTGAGTTTGATATTTGGCACACAAGACCAGGCGCGGTTACAAATCTTTCAGAAACCGTCTCACCTGGTGACGTATGAGCATAACACCGTGATGAGACGAAAAGTATATCGCTTTTAGGGGGTCATTTAAGCCCTAAGTCATGATTATTTGATCAAATATTGCCCTAAATCATTCCTTTTGTCATTTTAGGTACTTTGGAGAAGAAATCTGGAAAAGGAAGCATTTTGAACGTTTTTGGAGCAAAAAGTGAAGAAAACTGCAAAGTCTCCAAATCAAGCTTGAAATAGTACCTGACGGCGTCACGTATTGCATGTGACGGCGTCACGTTATGGCAAAGAGGTGGATAAAAATTATAACGAGACGCGCCAGAATGTTTTTGGGAGATAACACATGACAGCGTCACCAAGGCCGTCAAGAGCAAATTACATGTGACGGCCAAGAATGAATTAACACATGACGGCGTCAGATATGGATCTAGGCAATACGAGAAGAATATTGGCGGCGAGTTGACGGCGTCAGAATCATAACGTGACGCCGTCAAACCACAAAATCTATATATAGTTTTCTAATTTTCGTGTACTGAGAGGATAATTTTAGAGAGACTTTTGGGAGAACTTGGGGAGAAACCCTAGGTCGAATTTTACAGGGGTTTTTTTCACCCTTTTATCATCCATGTTTCAATAAACATAAGTCTTCCAATAATAATTCAATATGTCTATGTGTTGTTTGATTCTATCTTATGCTTGTCTTTACTTTAACATGCTAGGCTAGATTTTATTTGTGTTTGCTTAGATGTAATGAAACTTAGTTATTGATTATTGGTTGGTTGTTTGTTAGTAGTTGTAATAGATGAATGATATCGATCTTAGGCTTAAGAAAACTGGCAGACTTCCAATTGGTAAAATGCTTGAACGTATTAAGAAACATGAATCGGATGTGTACTATGATTAATTGGTTGTATTTAATGCATGAGTAACTACTAAGGAGGCCATGTTAGGAGCTAGTGGTCGGTTGGACATAGGAAGAGGTAGAAACTTGTAGAGTTGTGGAAGATCGTACACGGCCCCACGAATGGTATTAAGGAATATAACCTGTCATCCACGTAATTGTAACAAACTAATCAACTAGTAAAATATAGCTAGGGAGTAGTGAAATCTAAATAAACACGTTTCTCTTATTATTGTTTTTCTCCAAATTTACTTATTATTTTATTTTCATTGCATTAGTAGATATTTGGGTTAGTTGACTAGCAACTAATTTCGCCCACTCTTCCAAAAACTGAGATTTTTACTTTCTTTTCATAAAACTATAAAAATACAAAAAGAATCATCCCTCACCTCTAGACCTAGTTTAATTAAGTTTTGATCCTAACGATACTATTCCCCGAGAGAACGATCAATCCCCCGGTACTTGCCACTACACTACATCGATCAGGTACACTGACTGGTGAGGATTGCAAGCTTCTCAAGATCCCTTTAGAGGTAAAACCTTTTGCAAGGTTACAAACCACGCATCAAGTTTTTGGCGCCGCTGCCGGGGAATAGTTATTGTTTAGGTTGAAATTTCTTTTTATTAGGTCTACTTGCTAGATTCTTTTCTAGTAAGATTTTATTTTATTTATAGGTTTTTTTTAGTCTATCTTATTTCTTCGTTTCTTTGTTCGTAACCGTTACCATACGCCATTATGGAAGGTGGTAATATCTTTGACCCCACCAACCCACCACAACAAAACCACCCACAAAACCCACCACAACCAAACCAACCTCCTAGACCCCGCACTTTAGGAGAGTACTCCCGTCCTAGCAACCAAGGCTATCGAAACACCATTGAGCTCACTCAAGGAGCCAATGTGTCTCCCTTGCGATCCGACCCATTCGGTTGATGCAAAGCGGATGTGCATTCCATGGACTTCGTTCCGAAGATCCTAATCAACATCTCAAGGATTTCCTTAAAATCGTAGATTCCATAGATCTTGATGTTGAAACTCGAGAGACGACCCGATTGCATCTCTTCCAATTCTCTCTACGTGACCAAGCTAGTCAATGGCTTCAGCATTTACCCGCGGGATCCATCACCTCTTGGGATGATCTCACCACTCATTTCCTTGCTCAATTTTTCCCACCGGGGAGAACCACCAAGCTAAGAAATGACATCTTGATGTTCCAACAATGTCAAGGTGAAACTCTCTATGAAGCATGGACTCGTTTCAAGGACTTACTCCAAAAAGTCCCTCATCATGGTATCGATCTTTGGCTCCAAATCCAAATCTTTTATGACCATTTCGACTTCCATACCAAACGCACCATTGATCGAGCCACCGGAGGTAGGTTGTGTGACAAAGACGCCGAGGAATCATGGGAAATTATTGATGAGCTTGCGTTCGACAATAATGAATTATGGGAAGTTGCTCATGTTATAAACTCGGCTGTCAAAGCAATTTCGTCACCAGGGGGACCACTCAACTCTCCGAAGAAAGCCTTTGCAAACTTGAGAAAATGGTTGATTATCTCATGGAAAAACAAAAGGGACCTTTAAGTCCAAGACGAGCAACGATCAACTCTATCTCAAATATAAATACAACACCGTTGTCCGAATCACCTCTTAGAGAAAATGCCGAAACCTTTCAAAAATATGCTCGACCCTATTCACCTCCTCAAGACCTCAGTCCAGAATTCGAAACTCGAATGAGAGAATATATGTCAACCATTCTGACCGGTTGGCAAAATTCGAGGAGGCCGTCTATAGACAAAAGGAGGAGATGCAGGAGAAAATGGCGGAGATGATGAGCCTATTGGAAGAATACTCAAACATAAAAACTCTGGAAAAGGTGTTGTTAAGGAAGGGAAGCGTCACCCCCACTACCAAGTTTGTTAACTCTATATCCATTATCCACGAAAGCAATGAAGAGAAGGAAACCCCTATTGCACGGACCATTGAGGAACCACCAAAATCTCAACCATTAGGGTACTATCTAAAACATAATATAAATGAGAAAACCATAACCAACTGGATATGGGGTGACAGACATAACCAATCGTTCAAAATGGTCCCTGAAGGAGAAGAAGAAGGAGAAGATGAGTATGATACGTTACCTGGGGGGCCAATATATGAGAAGCTACTTAAGCAAAAAGTGGCTACAAAGCAGATGGCTTATGGGAACTTCAAAATACCAGCTAGCACTGGGAAATTGCAATATTTGGATGCTTTCGCCGGTCAAAGGTCAGAAGTAAACCTGATGCCCTTAACCATTTATACCCAGCTCACTAAAGAGGTACCGGCCACTACCCGCGTTAGGCTTTCCTTTGCTAGTCACTCTTACGTATATCCTTTGGGAATTGCAGAGGATATGCTGGTCAATGTAGCAGGTTGCATGTATCCCGTCGATTTCATGATCATCGATGATAAAGAAAACGAGTGTATGCCAATAATCCTTGGAGAACCATTCCTTACCATAGCAAGAGCTATCATTAAGTATGAAAAATGAGAAATTGAGCTTAAGTCAGGAAAATTCACTTTCCTATGACCCTACGATATGTGAGAGAAAACATGATGGAAAGGAGGCTCAAAAACAACGCCGGCACACCGCATAATCATGTTCAAAAAAAATCCTCGCATGGGAGGCAAGAATTAAAAGCTACAAAGAAGCTAAGCTTGAGAGGTGCAGAAGTAGTGATAAAATTCATGTTGAATTAGAGTGCAATCAGCCGATAGAGAACCATGCCCCGTTTATGGAAGGAGACTTAGTACTCCTAAGACGTTTAGGGATAAAAGAGCTTCCCGGTAAATCAAACTCCAGGTGGTATGGACCATTCACATTCAAAAACTTAGGTCACCCTGGGATAGCACTCTTGAACAGCGAAAGGGGTGGAGAAATGACTGTGAATGTCGAACGGTTGAAACATTACCACCCAAATAGCAAAGATTCTACTGATAAGGGATACATCAGATTGCGGGACGAGGTCACGTAATAGCCCGTGACTTTGAGTCTAGCTACAAGACTCGTTAATAAAGAAAATCACTTTTTGGGAGGCAACCCAAGCTTTATTTGTTTGTTTGTTTGTTTGTTTGATTTTATTTGTTTTCGTATGCATGCTTTATTTTTATTGTTTGTGACTCATGTTTCAAAATAAATTGTGAAAATGCTTTATTTTTGTTTTTAACTTTGTCTTGATTACATATAAAGGTATTTCGCAAAAGATAAGTGTAAGGGAAATCTAAATTTGTTTCTAACAACGAGATTGAACATGAATCACAACGATATTAAACAAATGTGCATATTAGTATTTGTTTGAGTCAAATACTTGTATCGAGTCATAATGATGTTTTCAAGATTTCCAGGAATTAAGGTGTGAGTTTTTCCAGAAATTTCCGAAAACTTAACATATAATTTTTGCAGGTCACTTCTTACGACGTCAGGATTATAACCTGACGGCGTCAAGTGTAAAATTCTGGAAATTTTGCAAGTTTTGTTTTTCTACCGGAGTCGTATAGTTTTTGTTAAATCTTTAGTTTTATAAACTCCAGGAAATTTGCAAACATTCATTCCACAAGCATTATATATTAATTTGCTTTCTAGGATTTTAGTATATATAGAGTTTGTCGCCGATTTTACACGAGGTTTGCCATGATTGTTTTCTCATGTTTAACAGGTTATATTTGACAAAAAGATGATTTATACTTCTGAAGGGAAGCTTTCAACGTTCATTTTCTTGGAGAAGGATCTAACCATGTTAACGCATTATCCACACCGAACGAATCAGGGGCGTATTTGTTTCATTCTTTTACCTTCATTACTTTTACATCCTTTTTATTGAACATTGGGGACAATGTTCAGCCTAAGTGTAAGGGAGGGTAAATGATGATACCTTAGAGAATGCAATTGCACTTGAGTTTGTTTGTTTGCAACGCTTATGTGACTACGGGGTTTATACTATATACTACGGGATTGGAAATGAAGTTGTATTACGCAAGTTCGTGCACTTGTGTAGCTTCATTTCTTTCTTTCTGCCACACGAAGATAACATGTTTGGGCATTTATTGTTCGTGATAAAGACTTGGCTATCTAGTTATTTATGTGTCTATTCTCTATATACACAAAGTAACTATCACTTTAAGGAGTTACGTTGTAGTGCTCAGTGTCTCACGTAGTTGAGGATACGTCAAGTGGTTGGATATATTATATTGGGTTATATGGTATACACCGTTCTTAGTCACGAGTTTTTAGTACAAGTATAAGTTGAGGGATTTGTGTAATATACGTCATCAAGAGATCGCGGTACATGGTTATTTCTCCATATATGGTGACTACTATTAGCCTACTGAATGATAAAGGGTCGGAAAAGAGTTAGGAAAAAAAAGGAGAATAGTGAAAAAGGATTCTTATCAGCAGTTGATTCTCACGGGATATTTTTAAGCATTGAAGTTTACGGTGCTTCACACTTGATCATTTTCGTCAACAAATGATCGTTTATAGTCTTTAGCATAATTGTTCAAAGTTTTTCAGCAAAGTTCAAAATGTTTCAAAATTGTGCTTAAGACAAGATCGAGCATCTGGGCGTACACGTTTTCATGATGATTACGATAGATCGCAACCATAAGGGGGAAGAAGTAGTGTACGTGGTGACGTAGTGTACGCGTTTTGAGTTTATCGGGTCAATGAAAAAGGGCTATAGGCATATATACCATTGATTTCTATGGTAGATTCACACCGGGTATCGTTATTTTGGCTTCGTGGTTTGGTTAGTGTGAAGAACTTGCATAAGTGAAAAGATCTTGTTGACCAATTTCTACAAGATTAGGCATTAAACACGATTAAGCTTAGGTCGATAAAGGTTTTGTTGGCCAATTTCTACAAGGCTAACACCAAATTGCTATAGACAAACAACTTGAAATAATATCAAGGTAATAGATCCTTTCGACCTTTTCTATCACAGAGATACATCAAACAAATACCAATGGTCCAAACATAAAATCATCAAGAGAACTATTCATAGTATCAAAGCAAGCATTCGAATTCATGTATTACAATCACACTACTACAACACCCAAATAAACATAAGTCGACTACTCCATAATTGCAGTAACAAAACTCATACCAATCAACAGAAATTTCATAAACTTCATAATACGAATTGATTAAACAAAAACTATACCAATGATTACTAGAGATTGATCAATTAGTTTTCACAAGGAAAACTCCACACGTATTCTAGCTTTCCCTGGACTCTGTCACAGCACTTGGAATTAGAACACTTCTTACTTTGTAGCCTCGATATAGTGAACTTGGTGTGATTTCACCAATACCTTCTTTGGTAGAGTAACTTTACTATAGTATTGTGATGCCCTTTCTTCCTGACCTTTAGGGTCTCTTTTATAGCTCCAAGACACGTAACAAACCTCCAAATGTAGTTTAATGAAGGCAAATGATCGGGCTCTCAATGAATGCAATCAATAACTTTAGTCTTGTAACTGACAGGGCAAGTGCGCCGCACTTCCTATAAAGTACGCCGTATTCGCTTTGAATCAAATCCTTTCACCTGCCAAGCAAGTACACCGCACAAGGTTCCAAAACCGGCGTACTTGGGTCTTCAATTAAGTATTTTCAATCCAAGTCCTTCCTTCTAACGAATATTGTCGTTTTTGGTGGTTTTTAAGCCATATTATCAATTTCTTCTCTTAATCATCCCTGCAACCAGATTAGTACCAATTATATACAAATAAAAAAATAATCTATATAATTTAGTAGATAAATAGTGTATAAACGAGGGAATAAATATGTATAATTAGAGCGTTATCAGTTCTTAATACCGATATTTTGTCATGAGTTATTGTGAAGATTGAGTGGTTGTGGAGCTTGCGTGTCCCAGACCTGGTTTGCTTTAAATGTTCGAGTGGCATGGGATTTCTGTTTCGAGTTTTAAAACATTCTCTTTCTTAGTCACTTAAGAGTCTCCCTGACTAGAGATTGTAAAATCTTCCTCAATTTGTGTTTCAGGCTGTCGATTAGCCATTTTTTGTGATTTAAAGTCTGACACTTTGAAGTACCTTACTTTCTTCATGAGGTTCATGCTTTTAATGGTATTTTGACTCTAAATGATTTTTGGGCACGTGTCCGTCTGGTCCCATTTATTTTGCCTATAAAATCGGCGCACCCTTAGGAGGGTGGCAGTGGTGGGCGGCATCACTAACGGCATGACCATGCCGGCGGTGAACACCGCTGCCACCTAGCCGGCATGCCCAACGGCATAGCTCCAACAGCAAACATTGCCTCAGCGGTTTGGATATTTTCAAAGCAAAATATGACCGTTTGTAATTAATTTTGGAACGTTGGAGGAGCGGTGTAAAAAATAAAAAATAAATAAATAATAAAAAATAAATAAATAAATAAATAAATAAATAAATTAAAAAAAAAAAAAAAAAAATCTATATATTAAACTAAAAAACATACATTTTTAACACAAACAATACAATTCACATATATAACCAATTCTCATATTTTTACAATGGTTTTATCATCTTCTTCTTTGTCCGACTCGATATTGAGTCCCGCCGAATTGTCCGAACTATTGCCATCCGGTAGTACCCTAGAAACCTTATTAGCCGCGTACGATTCAATTGACGACACGGCAAGCTCTACCGAAACTCGGGAGTATGTAACCCGTTTTCGTGAAGAAGCTTTACGAACCCTTATGAATGATTATTTCGTTGAACGTCCAAAGTTTAACGACGACCGTTTTCGTGAACGGTTTCGTATGAATAAAAGCTTGTTTTTAAGAGTTGTTGCTGATATTGAAGCGAATTTCGAATGGTTTCAAGAGGGCCTAGATGCGAGGGGGGAAAAAAGTTTCACGGCATTACAAAAATGAACATCGGCCATTAGGCAACTCGCAACGGGTGAACCTCCAGATAGATTTGATGACTATTTAAACATGGCGCGCCGAACGTCAGGTTATATATATATTTTTTTTAAGTTCTTGTTATTAGTTTTTTTTAAAGTTATCGTTATATATTTTTTTTTTAAGTCCTTGTTATTAATTTTTTATAAAGTTATCGTTATATATATTTTTTAAAGTTCTTGTTATTAATTTTTTTATAGGAGAATGCCTGGATCATTTTTGCCAAGCGATTATTCAATTATATGGTCGAGAGTTCTTACGTAGGCCGACATCCCATGACATTGCACGCTTATACGAGTTCCATGAAGATAAACATCACATTCCTGGAATGCTTGGTAGCATTGATTGTACACATTTCCCATGGCGTAAATGTCCTAGACATTTGAAAGGTCAATATAAGCGAGGTGATCATCAATACCCAACTATTATGCTTGAATCCGTCGCTTCATACGATTTGTGGATTTGGCATTCGTTTTTTGGTCCTCCCGGTGCAAACAACGATATCAATGTTTTGAATCAGTCACCATTGTATCTTACAGAGCGAAATGGAACGGCGGCAAACAATTCATTTCATGTAAATGGACGTACAAACGTGGATATTATCTTACCGATGGAATCTATCCTACATGGTCAACGTTTGTTAAAGCATATAAGCATCCGGTTGAACTGAAGGAAAAGAGATTCAAGAAGTTACAAGAGTCTGCAAGAAAAGATATCGAACGAGCTTTTGGTCGTCTTAAAAATAAATGGATGATTCTCGCTCGTCCTCTCCGGGCAATGTCGGTTGAAAAGATTCGACAACTCGTTTATACGTGTATCATATTTCACAATATGATTTTAAAAGACGATCGAGTTGCAATATCACCGGTTCATATAATGGATCCGCCGGTCGCGCCAGTTTACGACGATAGTGTATTACCGGAGTTAATCGACGAACAAATCCATTACCGACTCCTATATGATCTTACGGACCACGTAGAGGCTCAAAACTTAACATATCTCGATGATTAGTTATTTCTTTTTTTTTAAGAATAATGTAATTTTTTTTAATTATGTTTTTTTTTTTTAAGTATTATGTAATTTTCTTTTAGTTATTAATAAAATATTTATGTTTTAACTAAATTGTTTAATTTAATTTATGAAAAAAAAATAAATAAAAAAATAAAAAATAAAAAAAATAAATTGGGAGGTATGAAAAAAGTATGAATGAGGTGGAATGATATTATTGGTGGATTTGAGAGGTATGGGTGATTTCGGAAGCATGACTACCACCATTCTTAGCCATTTTTGGGAGTCATTCCAAGGAAAGTTTAAGTGTCTTTCCTTTGAAACTTTTTATCTCTTCTGTCCCGTTTGGGTATAAGTTACAAAGGTGTAGTTTTTTGGTGAACTTTGTTAACGAAAAAGTCTTCAGGCGTCAGTATACGTTTCTGATCACGAGTAGTTATTTGACAAGGCTTCTGTTGTGAAGATGAGTCTTTTCTTTCCATTTAATGGTGGTATCTCGAACTAGGAGTTCGTTTTTGTGAACTCGGAGAGATATGGCCCTGAGTTTTCGTATTTTGTCAAGGTGACTATGTTTGTGACTTTTAGAGACTTAGTTGTTTCATCGAATTATCGAGGGACAGACAGTTCTGTCCTCCTGAATGTGTCCCTTCAGTGGAAACCCACTGGTAATTTTCAGGAATCTAGATTATCTGTTAATGCACCCACAGCTGCCGGGGTGCCAAGTGTTACTGCTGCGAGTGGACGTTCAGGAATTGACTTGTTGTGGCAAGTCATCGCATGCATGATCTTTATAGTATTCATTGGTGACCGCCTAGTCTTTTAATTCCTTTTCCGGTTCATTAAGATTTTTGTAAAGGTTATCATGAAGATTATTTATGTCATTTAATGAATTTTCTTCAATGGAATCTACAACCTTGTCAATGTCATTCACATCAAAATTAGATGAAGTATCAAGAGAATCACCAATGATATTTATACTCCATGAACCTAATTCGTGAAAGTGAACATCAAACATCACCCCCATTGACTTCAACTCTAACTCGTTCAGAAACAAGTTATTGGATTGGGTGGAAATACATACTCTACCCGTGCTCATAGCAGTGGACTTTTCATCTTCAAAGAACATGAATTTTCCAAACATACATGCGACATTTTTAAACGCATTGGATCCTCAAGCACAAAGACGTAAGCTGCTGATCTCAACCCAAATCACATGTTCATCCACTTTGAAAGATGGTGAGGCCGATTTGATTGAAGAGTAGAAGCTTTTCAAACTATTATTTTCTTGAAATTTGGAACAGGATAGTTGTGTAGCGAATTGGATCCAAATCCGTAGCCCACCAACATGATGTATTTTCAAATCCGTGAATCCTTCATTCCTATAAATCACGTACATGCTGCTCATGGAATACATGTCTTTTAATTTCAACAGAATAATTGTCGATGAATAATCGACACGAATGAGGTCATGATCATTAAGAACAACGGTGCGAACATTAGTGGATGAGGAAGGATCACCAGTTGCTTTGGATTTGTTGTGCATGATCGATGCAAAGGAAGGTTTAACAGGTTGAGGTTCCGTGTGATTGATTGATGTGAAGTTAGGAATAGGTTTAGTGATTTGTTTATGATTTCCAGCATTCATCGGTGCATTAGGATTTGTTGTGATCCGGTATTGGTTCTTTGAAAACGTGCTACTGAATTATATAGATGATAACTACCTATCCAAAGTTGGAAAGTGATCGAACAAAATCATTTGCATACGTAACTCCAAGAAATCGAATAAAACAAAAACGTTTACCTCCTTTAGATAGTTTATTAGAGGTGAACGCGTCCACCAGACGACCATATGAGACGCAAGCATTCCACAATAAATGTCAATAAAGAAGAATGAACTTGCGACTTTTTCCAAATCTTTCTGGTACGGGTTACCGATTGGTTTTGAATCAGGGTTATTGTTGTTGCAGAAAATCCAAGTCCATATTAGAATCAGTGTTTTGTGGTTGAGAACCACCCCCCCCCCCCCCCCCCCCCCCCCCCCTCTTCCGGTGAAGAGTCAGATCCTAAAAAAATGGAGGAAAATGCCGATTCTTAATAGCAGGATGATTAGTAGGAACAAAATGCATAAAGAAATATCATTTCTCATCTGAGAATCACCAGTTAATGGCATATCTAAATACATCACAGAGGACTTTAAAGCAGAGTGTGAATCATCATCATTAAAATTTTGGATAATCTAAATAATGATAGACAACTATCCAAAGAGTAGAGTATGTACTCAACAACATAAGATTCATCTTTTTACACTATTTTGCACGTATCCAAGCTTGGGCGTACCATCCTTCAAACTAAACTTGCAAATTCCACAACTATATCGTACATTAAAGAAGAAACGTTTCTTTTTTGGCATCAAATTACATTATCTTAAACAACATTCGCTATTCTTTGCAGAAGTTGTGTTTCCTTGCGCAAAATATTATCCATCGTCGATTCTGGAGCTACTTATTCCAAACTAGGAGCCTCTTCAGTCGGGTTGGACTCAAAAACATCAGGACTTGATGCCTCGGGTTCTTCTAATAAGTCCCTTGATTGAATTGATTCTTTGTATGCTGGTGTTTCTTTAAAATCCGTTGCACCTTCGTTATATGTTGCCACTGCAATTCCACTAGAAACTAACTGTAATTTAAAGAAAATGTATATACATCAGTTGATCTGTCCCAAATTTCATCAAGAACTTGTAAATTGATCATAAAGTTAAGTTCATAAAGAGTAGTGGTTTATATTTTATTTTATTTTTATTTTTTTTGTAAAAAAGTGGAAGTAGATCTATGCTATTTATCAATAGTTTACTGTAATCTCATTCAGCATTCTGCAGATCAACAACAAATACTGTTCATGACTTCTAGCATGATCTATCCAAAATACAAAGCCCTACAGCCTTGATGCAGAGCACCTGCCTTTATCGTGTAATAGTTCGCTTCACTCTAAAACTGCGATCAAGCAGTGGTTCCATCTCAGCATTTTTGTTTATTGTAAAAAAAAAGTTTAGAAATTATACATTTACTAGATAAATTTTAAGGGACGTGCTTAAAATGATGAAAGTTGATTGTTAAATGTAAACATCGAAAAAAGTAAAGGAGACAATTCAACTGCTAAAAAATGTTTGAATGCTATTTCGCCAAAAGTTAATAGTTGATTAATTTTACCAAATATACCCATACAACTAAATTAATTGATTATCACTAAAGTTACTTTTATGCTCTCATTTACACTTTACTACTCCCTTCAACAGTCAAAAATTTAAAGAGACTATCATAGATTCAAAAAGTACAAACACACACGTCTTCTTGGGGTGTTTGGCCTTGCTTGTTATACATTATTTATGATGTGTTTGGAATTGCTTAACCAAACTGCTTATTCGATTATATGTCAACAATATTATTTCATTAGACAATATAAGTAGGGTTATCACATTGTATTTAGCTAAGTAGGCACGCCAATATATTATCAACATAAAACTGTTTGGGGCTTCATTTCAAAACCAATGTACATGGAGAAGCGGTTCCAATAAGCTATTCTAGACCCTCTTCAAATATCCAGTTTTAAGGGGGTTTTAATATCTTTCTTATTTTATCTGCTTACTTATTTTGGTGTAAAATAAGCAGTTTTCAATAAGCAGCGTATGTTTATCAGCTTATTTTATTTTTGGATAACGGTAACTTTTTACCCTCATATCTTAACATAATACATAAAAATTTAAAAGACATATGTAGCCCTCTAATGTTCTTCCTGTTACTTCTCAAAAAGGTAAACGTGTATTAAGCAAATCCAAACACTATTTTCTAAACTGCTTATCTTTAAGCGACTTACCTGCTTCTACTTAGTAAGGCTTATCATAAAATGGTAAGTAAAAAAGTATCCCCATTCAGGTTACCCGAGGAAGTCGAGCATTTTTTGCTCTGGTCTACGCAGCCTTAACGGTATCCCCGTGGCCATTTCCGAACTCTCCCAAGATTTTCACCCTGCTAGGATTGAAAACTGGTCTCTTCAAGAACTTAGGGGACACCCTAACACTAGGCCACCTCGGACATAATTTAGTTCTAAAGATTCTATCATCACATAATAAAGGGTGTTTGTTTAAGCTTAATTGATAAGCTTATTAAAAGTTTGATAAGCTCATAAGATCAACTTTTTTGGCTTATGAGCTTAAGAACTTTATAAGCTCATAAGCTCAACTAGATAACCTCATAAACCCATAAAAGCGAGCTTTTGAGCTTATCAAATTTTCAATAAGCTCGTAAGCCCATCAAATAAGCTCAGACAAACACCCCCTAAATCATATAGACTCATGGGCGGAGACAGTAGGGGGGCACGTGACCCCTAGCGAAAAAAACTGCAGTGTAAATTTTCTAAAATATTTAGCTTTTTTTGTAATTTGCCTCCTAAGAACCAATTTCTAGTGTAGTTTCTAATATTTATCAACGTGTGGAGCAAAACTTTCTGGCTCCGCCACTGTCTAAACTCCCTCTAACCCCACTAAACAACCACAGCCATACAAACTTACTACAAATCACTAATATAAGATAAGATTAAAAAAATACCGCGAAAACAATCCCGAAGGCCCACAAATACTCAATAACAAACCCAAACGCATCCCACTCGGGTCCTTCCCAGAAATCCTTCTCAAGACCAGGCAAATCAGGCAAAACATACCCTTCATAATTCTCAACAACAGTACCTTCTGCACTGCCACCATCATTTAGTGGCTCATCTTCTTTTAACGAAGTTGACCCACCAGTTCTTTTGTTCCTACTGTCAAATTTACCTGTTTTAGTGGATGAGGAAGCTTTTTTGGCAGAAGTAATGATGAGTGTACGTGGGAGTACTAAGGGTGGACGTTGGGTTATTGGGAAGCGGGTGTATGGTGTTGTACTGGATGTGTTGCATGGGATTCGTAATAAAGTGTTGAGAGCCATTTTTTTAGAATTTAGATAGTGGCTGAGAGTGGTGGTGTGAGGGAGGGAATGTTTTATTGGATTGTGAGGATAAGGAAGTGAAATGGGGCTGGGGTTTGGATCCGGTTTGGGATGATGTCACTATAATTTGTTAGACCATACCTCCTCATTTAGATCCGGTTTGGGATGATGCCACGTCACCCCAACACTTCTTCAACTAACCCCTCCTCACTCATAACTAACCTCAACTTACTCATTTGGGGCCCACCACTTACACCTTTATTTTTTATTCATTTCACTAAATACATTAAATTCATTACACAAAAATTAAAAATAACACACCAAACTAATTTTATTTCTTCAAATTAAAAAAGTTACAATACGGGAAAAAAATAACGATATGAAAATTAAATAAAAAAAAACAATACGAAAATATAAAAAACGACACTAAATGCATATTACTCATTGGCATCCTCATCGAGTTGTTGGTATTTCTTCGTTATTTTTGCTTGCCTCCTGCGAATGATTTCGGCTCTGACCGGGTCAGTAACCACGCTAGGATCTAGCATGAGCATTTGCATTTCCAAAGCCCTTTCTTCCTTCCTCCTCTTCGCCTCCTAACAAGCTGTTTGAGCGTCTTTGGCTTGCGTATACTTTTTGGATAATTGTCCCGAAAAAGTACTCGTTTGACTCCCACCGGAGCTCGCAGTGCTCGACGTATCCGTCGACTTTTGTTTTTTTCCAGCTCGTTTGTTGGCTCTTTCGGGACGAGGTCATGCGTCCGGCCCGAATATATCCTCGAGACAAGAAATGTCCAACGGATCCTCAGCATTCCATTTCGGGTAATTTCTCAAAAACTCCCAAACATGCTCGTACGTGAAACCCCTCGCACCAAAGCGTTCTGCGAAACTCACCTTGGCATTGTTGATTTGATCATGCTCATTCTCACCACTTCGACGCACCAAATGCTTATATATAGCATTGAACTTTTGGCAGTCGTCGTTCATCCTCGTCCATTTCCCGGTAAGCATATTCTTGACTCTAGGGTCATCCACAGTTTGCTGATTGAACATTTCTGTAATTTCATTCCAAAAGTATTCTTCAGATTTGTCGTTCCCCAGATCTTTGTCTTGCGAAATTGCTATCCAAATTTTCGCAAGAAGCTTTTCTTCGGCCTTGCACCATTTCCGGTTCACACGCGTTTGACCTGCAAGTTCCAAGTCGTCGTCATCGTCGGCATCTAAATTTACGACTTTTTTTCCTTTGACGGCCTTGGTTTTCTTGCCTCTACCTTTGGTCGGTGACCGTGCTTTTAGAACTTTAAACTGGGGTTCGACCTGAGGTTGTGTTTCAACTTGTGGTGGTGATTGATGAGCTGGGAACGAGGATGCTTGAGACGGGTTAAAAAATTGTGGTGGCAACATTCGTTGAGAATGACTAACGAACCCCGATTGTTGCAACGCAATTTGTTGATTATTATAAACGTCCATCGGATTGAAAGGTTGCGAACCATATGGCGATGAAGGTTGTGGGGAATTTTGCGACGAGGGAGTAGAAGTGTTTGACGATCCCCCGTATCGTTGGTTTGAGTTTAGGAGGGTTGTGAAATAACCGGGTTCGTTCGGGTTTTGAGACATAGTGATGAAACTTATATATTTGTTGAGTTAAGAAGATATATATTGTTGAATTGTAGTGATGAAAGTATGTGAAAATGGTTTAGTATTTATAGGGGTTGTAAAATTTTTTAAAGAAAAAAATAATAATAATAAAAAAAGACCGTTTTAATTTAAACGGTAATATTACCGTTTCTAATATTTTAACATTATGCCTTTTGCCTTTTTCAGTTTCTTGTCAGACCATTGCTTCGTCGTCTGGGTGACGAGAAGCTCAACAACGAGCCACGGCGAGCTACTACCGGTGTGGTGGCGAGCTCCGGCGAAGTCCACGTCGGACGACGAACCCACGCAACGAACCCACACCTCTCCCTCTTAGTATCAACTAAATTATGGGCTATATCAAACAAAAATGGGTCGGGTTTTTTTTATATATTTGAGTTAGTAAATCTATACTATTGACTAAAATACACCGTTGGTCCTGCACTTTCCACAAAACATCGCAAGGCACCTTCACTTTTCAAAAACATCGCCAGGCGTCCAAACCTTGTGATTTTGAGGCTGAATGTGTCCCTCCACCATTATTTGCTGTTTTGTTTTGTTTTTAGTGAAGGGCATAACGGTCATTTTATATATTTGGATTATTACTCATCTGAATCTCCTCCTCTACTCTTCTTCTTCCTCTACTCTTAGAAATTCAACTAATATCGTTTTACCTATGCTACAACACCTACAATCTTTTTCATATATTTGTTTGTTTCATGCTTAATGTATTTTCGAGTTGGTCATTACTTTGAATAATATCTCTGAGGTATATTGTGAATCCCTTTATATGACATCTTTATTTTGTTCACAATTTTGATTTCCATCGTTGGTCAAACATTGCATTTAGCTGGAAAAATATTATCTCTTTTTTTGTCCTTTTAGATGAGTTTAAGTGGCTACAGTATTTGCTTTGTAACCAAATTACTACATCTTCTTGTATAGAATATGAAGTTAAAAATCCCAATTTGCATTGCCACTTTCATGTGTTGCTGTTTCTACAAGATTTTTGTCGATTTCTTGTTATCATATTTAATTTATTTGTCATTTTTAGTGGCCAGAGGTTAATATCTTTTCAATTGGCCTAATGGACGTCTAGTTGCTTCTTCCAATTAAATTATGAATTTAACGTGTTAATGTTGTATATTGATGAATACAGGATAGAACAGATATAACCGAGTATGTCATGGATCGTATGCTCAAGAAGAGAGTCACACCTGATCCTGAAACATGCGGTTATGTTTTTTCTGCATATGTGGAGCGTGGTTTCTGCAACACCGCCATGGAGGCATTGCAAGTGATGAGTATATATATGTTATCTGAAGAAGATATCAGTAAAAAGAAAACAATGTTCGAGGAAGAATGCATTTATGCAGAAGATTCAGAAGCCAAATCGAGAATTTTGAACCTCTTTAAAGACTCCAAAGAGAATCTTGTCGTAGCCCTTTTGAACTTGAGATGGTGTGCCATGGTCGGGAACCCGATTTCATGGTCGACAAATAAGAGCCAGTGGGTCAAGAGGCTCTCAGTTGCAAACAATTTTGCATAAATTATCAAAGTAGCATGTATTACCAATGTTTTCAGTGGTGACAAGTGATGTAGATGCCTTGGCTTGCGGAAGCTAGCTTGTTCTAGAAAAGAAGCTAACATATCTTAGATATTGTATCACAAAGGTTTTGCTGTTTTATTTTCACATCAAATGTGGTAATTAAATATTGTTTGTATTACGAGACGATAATGTAATTTAATATCTGATCGATTAGGGATAGCAAGCACCATTAGTATAACCTTGTTCTATTTTGATAGAGCAGTTAGTTGTTATTATGTGTTTGGTTGGTTGTCTAAGGATACCAGTATGATGTGTTGTAGCAAAGTTTCCTGCTAGCAAGCAATATAATGAAAAAGAAGAGTAGAGGAAGAGATTTAGATGAGTAATAATCAAAATATATGAAATAACCGTTATGCCCTTCACTAAAAACAAAACAAAAAATAATGGTGGAGTGACGCATTTAGCCTCAAAATCACAAGGTTTGGACGCCAGGCGACGTTTTTTAAAAGTTAAGGTGCCTTACTATGTTTTGTGGAAAGTTCAGGGACCAACGGTGTATTTTAGTCTATACTATATATACTGTGGAACCGGCCGGTCGAACCGGGTTATTTTTCATTATTATCGATAAACTTTTATTTATCACTACAACTATCTGTTACTATCAAAATTTCATTTTGTGGAAAACTATAAGGGGGGGTTGAATAGTTTTCCCCTCTTTTTCATTTTATAAAAACTTTGTTTCAAAATGTTGATTCGAATTTATTCAATTGTTTGTTTGGAAAACCTTTAATTAGAATTTAGTATGTAAACACCATATAATCAATATGATCAATTATATATGTAAGCTTTTTGAAAAAACTTAGTTTTATGAATGGAGCTTTGGTCGGTCTTTGTGTGAATACGTTTTCCTTTTAAAATCTTAAAACGTTTTGTATCAAATTATCTATCAAGTTAAACTTAATATGAGAAGTGTGAATAATAATCTATTTGACCATATCATATAATTATACACACAATCACAATATTAACTTCTATGTTCAACACAATCAATCATCACAACTATATAAGCAACAACTAAGACATATAGGGAAGCATAGATGTAAAGCGATAAATGCAAGAATAAATGAAAAGAGATAAGAGAAAGGAAATGCAAACCGGACACGATGATTTATAGTGGTTCGGCTACAAGGACACCTTCCTTGCCCTACTCCACTCCCCGAGTCACCTACTCGAGAGTTTTTTTCACTACTCAACAAGCTCCCTTTTGGCGGAGAAAACCGTACACAACTTTTGCTTACACAATTTAACGACACTAAGCTAAATGTCGAGTTCTAATAGTAGCTAGAACCAATCTCACAACACTACTTCAATCACTACACAACTTCTACACGACTTCACGACTTCTTCATGGCTTCACGACTTCACGACTTCTTCATGGCTTCACGACTTCTTCTATACTCCACTACATATTCACACATCTACTTCTTCGCAACTTCATGACTTCTCCACACTACTACTTTTTCCCACTACTTCTTACTCACTCATAAACTCACTACTAAGTAAGATAATCTTGATCTACTTATTACATATACATAACTCACAACATCAAATAAACACTAACTAGATCCTAATACATCTTTGGCTTTATGATAGGGAGGATTCTTCTCTTGCACTTTGAGTGGTGAAGGATTGGATCACTTGAAACAAAGACTTATAATCTTATGATCAAAGGATTTAGAAGGATGTTTTGAAGGGATTGGGACTGAAAATTTTCGTGCAAAAGGTGAAAAAAAATCTGTGGAATGAACCAGTATTTATAAGGGGAAAAATACTGTTTGGGAGCGTGGCCAGTCCCCTCAATTGGGTGCCGGTCCCGTTAATAATTAAGGGGACCGTCTAGTATAATTAAGGGGGCCGCCTAATAAAAAATTATTTTTTCTTCAGATTTTTTGTCTTTTTGTGGGGGAGGTTTTTCCTGAAGAATGTAGCCGTTTTTTTGGTTGAAATTTGAATTCAAACTATTTATTTTAAATAAAACATTTCTTATAAATACAAAATTGTTTTGTATAAGTTTAAAAATGTTTGTCCCACTTTAATAAAATGTAAGGTTTGTAAAAATAAAAATTCTTTTGATCATAAAATGCATTAGACACTTTGTTTATTCATACCTTAAGTGATATGGATGCTAAAGCAAATATTTACGACCAAATACTTGTTTACGTCATAATTTGTAGTTCAATGAGTTTACGTTTTGTGATTATCAAAACATAGAGATATCGATATATGTTAATAATGTTTTTAGGCATTATTTATATCAACAATCTCTCCCTTTTTGATGATTACAAAACCTAAACTCATTAAGTCTAAAAATTAATTTTTTTTAGACAAGTACTTAGTGAGTTTATATTCACTTCTCCCCCTTTTTGTAGAATCAAAAAGGTTGTGCCGGCTAGCTTCATAAATGAAGTTAGACGGGATGAAAGCTCCCCCTTGATGTGTGCTCCCCCCTCGTTCGATGACACCAAGGGATCGAGATATGGAATGCTCGCAAGAAAAATATTAGAAGCACAAGCATATATAGAAGAATATGCAATATACAAATAACAAGCATAGCAAACAAATATTAAGGATACATAACAATTAATTCAAAGAGATTATGTTAAAGATCCTAATTTGCCAAAGAGAGCCATCGGACTTGCTTGTAACAAAAGGTTGGTTGATTCGTATTTGAAAGTGAAAATCATAAGCATATAGTATGCTTAGATGGTTGATGATGGAGTGTTTGGAATGAAGATGGTTGAGTTAGGGTAAGGTTGTTGGATTAATGGAGGTATATGTTTGGGTCATGAATGTTGGAGAGTTTGGTTGTGGAGAGTTTGTAGTGAAAGAGGTTGATTAAGGTTTTGGATGTTGTTCAAGTGAGGGTATTGGATGTGATCTAGTGATAAGATATTCAATCCAAGTGAAGTGTTCATTAAATGCAATGGTTTTTAGGAGAAAGTTGCAACAAGGTCAATTGTTGACATGCTTCTCATGTTGATTTATGTTGTGTGGTGATGAGGGTGATCTAGATGAAGGTGGATCCAAATTGCGTTGAGCAAGATGTAAGGCTAAAAGAGCACTAAGCTCATGGGATTCTTTTAGCGCCTCAACGAACATTAAGTGTTCGGAGGAAGGTGATGGTGGTGGAGCATGATAGTTGTCTTGGGTGATGGTTTGAACATGCAACATAGGAATGGCATGTGAAGTTGTAGGATGTGGTGGTGATACTCTTGGTGGTGGAGGAATGTTTGAGCTTGGGTAATCATGAAAACATGATATGGGCGGAAGAGATGCTTCATGAGTGGATGATGTTTTTGTTGAATGAGCAACATGTAAAGTGTTGGTAATGAGGTTGGGATTATTGTTTTGGGATTGTGCATGCTCATCATAAGAAGGAGCATTAGTGGAAGCACGAATGGATGATTTGTTGTTAAATGGATCATTTGTGTGAGAGTGAGGTTTAGGTGTTGGTTGATTATGAACAACATCGCTTGAGTTGTGAAAAGATTATGAGGTTTGAGTGTAATGTAGAAGGATATGGGTGAGTAAAGGTTTTTGATATGTAATGTTGGTGAGAAGGAGAGTGAGGTGTTAGGTTTGTAATGTTGAAGACATAGGAGGAATTTGGTGTTGGATGTTTGACAACATCATGTGGTTTGACGGGCTTTTAGTGGAAGTTAGGCTTTCTTCTCCAAACGGGTTATTTGGTGGTTTTGGTTTAATGGGAGAGGTCATGAAGAGATGAGTATAGATTGAGAGGAATGAGAGTGTTTATAATGTAGGATTGGTGGGATTAAGGATGTATAAATTTTGATAGAAGGTTTAGGATAAAATAGGTTTATGAATTTTGGGAAGTGTAGGATGAAATGGGCTAAAAAGTAGAAAAAGGAAACAACACCTTCGACCATCAGATGGCCAGTCCCCTTAATTGGCGGCCGGTCCCCTTAATAATTAAGGGGGCCGCCTTATGATTTAAGGGGGCCGCCCATCTGGTGATTCCCAGATTGCCAGAAAAGGGTTTTTGGTAGTGAATTACAGAAAGGTTGTGTTTTTGGTTTCAAATAAGTCCAACTCTTTGAGGCAATTAAGCATATACTAATTATGTAGGCAATTATGTAGCCAAAGCATGTTAATCAGAGAGATTAAGTAAACAAGCAATTTCATCTAGCATGCAAACATACTCATCAAGCAAGTAAAATATAAGTGCTAGGAACCAATAAGCAACATCAAGTATTTCATAACTACATAACTAGGAGGATTAATCTTAATGTGTATCAATGTGCAATAAGTGGGTAGTTATGATAGCATGGATTTCTAGACTTGTTACAAACAAAGTCTTAATGAACAAACCATGGTCCTCTTGATTTGATTTAGTTCACTTATAAGTGTCATTTATATAAATATAGATGACAAATATGAGATCACCATGCATGATTTTAAAAGAGACGTTTTTAGCATTATTCAATAATGTTTGAAAGTAAGTTTTCACTTAGATGTGAGAGTTATTTGAATAAAATAGATTGGGTTTTTACTTCAAAATGTGTGAATGAATGGTAAAGAATATTTTCCCAATCTTTAGTTTTGATCAAAACAAAATTGTGGATATTGATAGTGAAAACATGTTATTTAAAAATGGGATAGTTATTTGAAAAACTATTTTCCAAAATATGAGATTTTTGCATATTTTTAGAGATATTAGACTTTTGACAACAAATATCATAAATCAAATATTTTAAAAAATGTTTATTAAAGATCTCATGCTCAAGAGGATTGGTTAAGCCTATTATTATCTCATGCTATCGTTTCTACATATCCTATGATCCTAAAGGAAATGAAGACGATAATTTATATGTTAGATGAGAGAGTGTTGAATGGGGTATAACCTAAAATCTATAGTTCATTTGTTTTCGCACGCTTATCTAACTTAATGCCATAAATCTAGGAATGAAAGAATCTAATGAGAAGCAAAGTTCATAAAAGTAAACTAGCGTTAGGTATATATAGGAAGAGCAATTTAATCAAGTTGGAGAATGAGTATGAGACTATTACTAGTGGTGCTTAATTCAGGCTAAACACGACCATTTTTACGGGTTACACACACCCAACTTCTCACATAGAAGCAATTCAACCGTTAGGTTAAATTGAATTTCTAGTCAATAGGTTCTCCAGTAGTCATTCTCTTTTTAGAAGAAATCGAGTTCCTAAATTTACCTATCGAAGATTACCAAATATGAAGTTTGCTTGATCCACTAATACTTGGCTTAATTTGACTCAAACATCATATTTTTATGAAGGTAAATCTAGATGATATATTTTATTCACGATCCTAATAGAGACGTGTTGAATGTTTAGATAAGAGTAAACAAAAAATTTTAATCCTTTCTTCATGATTTACCGGTTATTTGGTTTTGATGGCATATTACTTGATTTAATAACTGTGCTAGACTTAAGAGTGCACCTTAGCATCTCTTGTGAAATGAATCTCATTAAGATTATTTATCTTAAATGAGTTTGTGATTCTCAAATGATATCAAAACTAGATATTAATATATTTTTAAACAAATATCATTTTCTATGATTTTTGCCAATGTTATATATCATACTTTAATAAGTATTTGAAAAAATAAATTTTACTTGTTTATGGTTTGTGACAAGTTATTTTTCAATTCTAATAACTTATATTATTTAAAAAAAATGTAGTGCATTATCTTGTAACACAACCATTCATGCTACAAAAAAAATGAAATACATAGAATATATAGTGTGTATTATTCTTACATATGTATTTTATCTTGAAGTGATAATTTTAAGTAGTGTGAACAAAGTTAACATATGTTGTTAGTTTGCTCATGTTTGGTTTTTCGGATATGACACATTTATCCATTGCATTGCAATGTAAATTGTTTGAATATTTCGGACGAAATATCCAAGTCGTCAATCCTACTTCATTGTATATTTTATGAATGTGTTTAAAATGTTATTCTAATATTTGGAACACAATTATTGGACAAATAGATTCAATATGACATTATCAACACAAGTGTGAGTTATGATTCAATGCATACTATTTTCATCTACAAAGGATGTAACTATTTTCATATCAATCTAGTTTGATTGAGTATGTAGATTCAAGACTATATCTTTTGTTGTAATTTGATATAATCTTGAAGCTAAACAAATAGCAATCCAATTTCTTGTCCACACTCAAAAACACGTCAATTAGATTTGATGAATATATCAACCATAATTTGAATAATGAATTGATATAATATCAAGATCTTTCTTGACCCTCGCAAACACTCATTTAAAATAAATAAACATTTTGATAGTGTGTTCCATTAATCCTAAGATTATTTAAGAGTGAGGTTAGTGAATGATTGAAATTTAACTTATTACTTCATGTTTGTTATATGTTTTGTTTATGTGAAAGATTCTTCATTATTACTTATTATGAACACACTTAGATTTTGAAAATACTTTTTCTTTTATATAACTACTAATGTTTTAAAATAATTTAATTTCTCTTATTCAAACAACCTTAGGTAAAACAAGATAATTTGTTGAAAATATTTTAAGTGTGTTGTGAAGAATAGATTAAATTTTTTGAAATATTTAGGTGACTAGATTTAACTCATTTACAAGATGTTTGAGTAACATTAAGCCATCTATACCTATATGCAATGCAAGCATATTATAACAATCATAACGCAAGAAATCTAGCATAAGATCAAGTTAAGTATAAACCGGAAAGCTAGCTATAACTAATAGGGCACATATGCTTAGATATAAAAATAGCTAAATTTCAAGTAGCAACAATTATCTAATATATTCAAAAAAATAAAATCACAAAGAAGTTCACATAACATATAAAACACTTGTCGTCGTTTTGTGTATTATATACATCAATGTTTACTTAACTCGATTTTATTTGAAAGTAAAATAGTTTCCTCCTCATTCTATAATTTAATTAAGATCAATATTTTGAAAACATAAATACTTAATTTTTCAAAAGTATATCAACTAGGAATGTCCGACTTGAAGAAAGAGGTAAAACAAAAGTTTTACGTTAAAACGAAACATAAATTTTTGACCACCGTATAGTATTTTGACTTTCTTACTTATTTAAGTTTGTAATGGTTACTTGTAAGTATTTTTAAATGAAAGTAGACTCAATTACCTTTAAAACGCCGGGTGGCACGACTTCTACGGAGTTACGGTTAATTTTATATGATTTTTCAAAGTTTCCGAAAAACTGTCGAACAGACAGGCGGACCCCTTAAATTTAAGGGGGCCGCCCAGACAATTAAAGGGGCCGCCCATCTGATACTAAAAAATGAATTTTTTGTTAAAAATTGTTTTCTGACTTTGTGGAAAGATGTGTAACTTTCTGATTTTAAAAACGAACATATAACACTTGTTTTAAACATAATCTTATCTCGAGCTAGTATAATTAGTGTATATAATATCAAAACTAATACAAGTTAATCAACAAAACACTTTTCATATTTAATCCTCCTTAATGGGTAATTTGATACATGGATCGTACTCAATTTTTAAAACCATTTGTTTTGAAAATTTGAGCGACGTGGCTCTGATACCAATTGTGAAAAACTAGAATGGGGGGTTGAATAGTTTTCCCCTCTTTTTCATTTTATAAAAACTTTGTTTCAAAATGTTGATTCGAAATTATTCAATTGTTTGTTTGGAAAACCTTTAATTAGAATTTAGTATGTAAACACCATATAATCAATATGATCAATTATATATGTAAGCTTTTTGAAAAAACTTAGTTTTATGAATGGAGCTTTGGTCGGTCTTTGTGTGAATACATTTTCCTTTTAAAATCTTAAAACGTTTTGTATCAAATTATCTATCAAGTTAAACTTAATATAAGAAGTGTGAATAATAATCTATTTGACCATATCATATAATTATACACACAATCACAATATTAACTTCTATGTTCAACACAATCAATCATCACAACTATATAAGCAACAACTAAGACATATAGGGAAGCATAGATGTAAAGCGATAAATGCAAGAATAAATGAAAAGAGATAAGAGAAAGGAAATGCAAACCGGACACGATGATTTATAGTGGTTCGACTACAAGGACACCTTCCTTGCCCTACTCCACTCCCCGAGTCACCTACTCGAGAGTTTCTTCACTACTCAACAAGCTCCCTTTTGGCGGAGAAAACCGTACACAACTTTTGCTTACACAATTTAACGACACTAAGCTAAATGTCGAGTTCTAATAGTAGCTAGAACCAATCTCACAACACTACTTCGATCACTACACAACTTCTACACGACTTCACGACTTCTTCATGGCTTCTCGACTTCACGACTTCTTCATGGCTTCACGACTTCACGACTTCTTCACTACTTCACAACTTTTTCTATACTCCACTACATATTCACACATCTACTTCTTCACAACTTCATGACTTCTCCACACTACTACTTTTTCCCACTACTTCTTACTCACTCATAAACTCACACTAACTAGATCCTAATACATCTTTGGCTTTATGATAGGGAGGATTCTTCTCTTGCACTTTGAGTGGTGAAAGATTGGATCACTTGAAATAAAGACTTATAATCTTATGATCAAAGGATTTAGAAGGATGTTTTGAAAGGATTGGGACTGAAAATTTTCGTGCAAAAGGTGAAAAAAATCTGTGAAATGAACCAGTACTTATAAGGGGAAAAATACTGTTTGGAAGCGTGGCCGGTCCCCTTAATTAGGTGCCGGTCCCCTTAATAATTAAGGGGACCGCCTAGTATAATTAAGGGGGCCGCCTAATAAAAAAATTATTTGTTCTTCAGATTTTTTGTCTTTTTGTGGGGGAGATTTTTCCTGAAGAATGTAGCCGTTTTTTGGGTTGAAATTTGAATTCAAACTATTTATTTTGAATAAAACATTTCTTATAAATACAAAACTGTTTTGTATAAGTTTAAAAATGTTTGTCCCACTTTAATAAAATGTAAGGTTTGTAAAAATAAAAATTCTTTTGATCATAAAATGCATTAGACACTTTGTTTATTCATACCTTAAGTGGTATGGATGCTAAAGCAAGTATTTACGACTAAATACTTGTTTACGTCATAATTTGTAGTTCAATGAGTTTACGTTTTGTGATTATCAAAACATAGAGATATCGATATATGTTAATAATATTTTTAGGCATTATTTATATCAACACATTTAATAGTGATATACTCTATATATTGTGGAACCGGTCAGGTCGAACCGGGTTATTTTTCATTTATTACTGATAAACTTTTTTTATCACTATAACTATCTATCGCTATAAAATTTCATTTATTACCGATATACTATACATATTGTGGAAACGGCCGGGTCGAACCGGGTTATTTTTCATTTATTACCAATAAACTTTTTTTTATCACTACAACTATTTTGTCATATTTAAAGTGAGGGATTGAAGCAAAGTTTATAAAGTATAAAATGTCATGATATGATTACAAGGGTTTTATATACTTCTTTATAAATGTTTTCAAGTTAATGATGACCACAATATAAAAGAACGTCTACAATAAACAATCATTACAACTCACACTTTTTAAAGAACACTTTTTAGCCCTTTTGGTGAGGACAAGTCTTCGCTAAAAGTCTTTGGCGATGACTTTTTCTCGCTATAACATCATCACTAATACTCTTGGCGAGGACAGGTTGAGGTTTTCAGCGACGACGTGTATGGCCCACTCATTATCTCAGTCAAAGTTAAGCAATCGAGCCCACAAGATCTTTGGTGAGAACATGCCCTCGCCAAAAGTTAATTAATTAATTAAACAATTATATTAATTAATAAATAAATTCTTCTCCGAAACCTTTTGGATCTACACCAAGTCATGAAAAGATAGAGTGCTCAAATTGCAAGCTCTTGGCTCTAAAGATAAAGATATTGGAGGCAACGCTAGATATGACAAGGCATCCCGAATACCACATATATCAGTCAGTTGGGATACTTCTAGAGCTTTTAAATGACATGAAAAACTTGCTGTGAAGTACTTTTTCATTTAGCCAAGTCATTAAATGCATGCTCTTTATTTTAATGTATTAATTAATATTTAAACATTTTATCAATTTGGAATGTAATTCGTATATTTTAATTAGTTGTTGTGGTTTAACACTATTCAATTTAGTTAATTTGATCACTGGTTGTGGAAACAATTCATGAATGGCAGCGATCGTATAGTTGTGATGATAAGTCAACTAACTCCTAAAGATAATTCAATCCTCATGAGGTGATTGGAGGGTTATTCTTGTTTGCCTTCGTCTTCTGTTTCGTTTTTAATTAATTTAACTCTAATTTTATTATTAAAAAAATAGTTATAATTAACTTAAATGATTTTAACTAATTTAAATTGTTTGTAATCATTAAATCAATTTAATTTGAATCATTTCTAATTTATTTAATTCATTTTAAAATCATTTATAATTAATTTAAATTATTTATATTTAATTTAAATCATTTATATTTAATATAAATAATTTCTAATTAATTTAAATCATTTACAATTAATTATTTTCAATACTTTTGGTGAGTACATCTCCGTGCCAAAAAGTAAAGACAAATCATCACTTCACTTACTTAACCAATAGCTTTTCGTTAATCTTATAATTAATTGGTCAACATTTTGGCCAGCACTTTTGGCATTAGAGGGAACAATTAATGAAATTGAAAAACTTGGGCAAAAATGAAATTTGGTTAACCTTTTGGCGAGGACATATCCTCGCCAATGGTTTTAGTAAAATAATAATAATAATAATAATAATAATAATAATAACACATTTTCTTCCCAATCAAAGACTAGAAGAAGGGTTTTTTGTCGTTTAATAGGTTTTGGCGGGGACATGGATGTCCTCACCAATTCCTCTGTCGTCCGTCCTCCTTTTTGTTGCAGTGAAATTTGTTTATTAATAAATAATTCGTACGGTGAACAACCATTTAATTACTGATTAACAACGTTTATTATGAACATTTTTTTTAATTAATAAACTACTTTTTACTATTAAATTTAGAGTAATGATAAATAGGCCTAATAAAAAGACTTACAAATAGGCCTAGTACATTAATATTTAGACAAGTGTTATACACACATTTTCTCTCATCATTACACACCAATCAATTTTTTATTTCAACCAATCACAACGTTGATAAGTACCCATATTTTCGAAGACTCGTTCCAATCTTTTGGCTTAATATGGTTTTGAGCTCTAGTTTGGAGAATCTTAAATTGAAACACACTTTCATAGCTCGTTCTTTAGTGAGATGTTCTTACCTAAAGAAAAAGAATATGAGAAACATTCAAGATTCTTATCTAATAATCATGACAAAAAAATACCAACTCTTATCTACCAAAAACAAAACATTTTCAAATACAAAATGCAACTGTTTGTAGCATGCTGCATATCCATTATCGTCGTTTTCATATATAACAAATAGCAAAGACCCCCAAAAGAAGTAAATTATCACTATAATTTACATTAAAGAGACAAACAATACAATATTTTTAAGTTCATATCTGGTCAAAAATCCATCATTTCAAGGTGTAGGTGAGTTGAACTAGTCGTCGATAGCAGTCTACATGAAGTAGTATTTATACACGAGCTAGAAGGTCGCAAAAGTCACAGAAGCATATAGCAATGAGAAACTGGAAGCTTTTCTTAGCCCTGGTCGTTTTTCAAGCTTATGCCACTCAAATCTTCACTCAAGCTGTTGTTTTTCGTGAATACATAGGGGCGAACTTTGAAAATGTTCGATTCTCTGATGTACCCATAAACCCTAATGTCGAGGTCCATTTCATTCTTTCTTTTGCCATAGATTATACCACTGGATCATCTCCAAACCCGACAAATGGAAAGTTTAATGTGTTTTGGGATGCTGACAACCTCGGTCCATCTCAGGTTCTCTCAATCAAACGCCAACATAAAAACGTTAAAGTAGCATTAAGTATAGGAGGGGACACCGTGGGGAGTAAACATGTTGATTTTACTGCTTTTTCGGTTGATTCATGGGTATCTAATGCTGTCACTTCACTCACTCGTGTTATAAAACAATATAATCTAGATGGAATTGATATCGACTATGAGCATTTTAACGTTGCTCCTGATATCTTTTCTCAATGTATAGGTCGGGTAGTGACGACTCTAAAGAATAATCGAGTCATTTCATTTGCTTCAATCGCTCCATTTGACGATGGTGATGTTCAACGTCATTACATGGCTTTATGGAAGAGTTATGGACGTGTTTTCGACTATGTTAACTTCCAATTTTATGCATATGATAAGGGCACCACTATCGCTCAGTTTTTGCGCTACTTTGATACACAAGTGGCTAACTATAATGGTGGTAAGGTGTTGGTTAGCTTTAGCACGGATTCTAGCGGTGGTTTAAAACCAGATAATGGGTTCTTTACGGCTTGCGAGAAGCTCAGGAGCCAGCGAAAGCTTAATGGTATCTTTGTTTGGTCTGCAGATAATTCGAAAGCTAGTGGATTCACTTATGAGAGGCAATCTCAAGCACTGTTAGTAAAGGCTAAGTAGAAAGCGTATTGGAGTCATGGGTGCTTCAAACTAAAATAAGATAATATCTTGTAAAGTTTACAAGATATTTTAAATTAAATTTGTAGGGAGTTTGTGGAAAAATATGTATGAAATTTAGATTGCTGCATTTTTCTAGCTCTTTACTTGGTGTAATGTACGTGTAATATAAATTGCGAATTGTGGGCTATATCAAACAAAAATTGGTCGGTTTTTATATATTTGGGTTAGTAGGTTTGGATTCTATGAAATTGAGGGGTTGAAACAAAGTTTAAAATTTGCTCAAAAAAAAAATGTTTAAAAAGTATAAAAATTCACGAGATAATTAACCAAAAAAAAAAAAAAAAAATCAGTCTTACTTTTTATTATTTATTTATTTCCCCTTATCATCCTATTCCTACTTTCAGTATACCAATTTCTTTCATCAAATTTAATTTCTCATAAAAAATAATTAAAATTTAATTTTTGTTTATAATGTTTTCAAGTTGATGATGAACACAATTAAAATAATACTTACAATGAATAACTCTCTTTATTGATGAACAATGCTTATAGTAAACAATCATTTTGACTAATAAACAACACCTTTGATAAACAACTTTTTTTTATTAATGAATTTTGGACTAGGCTATACATGTTATTTAGTTTGTGTAGTTATGTTTATTTATTGCTTTAATATTTAATTGCATGCAATGTTTGATAAACATTGTTTTCGGTTTAAAAGTTAAAAGGGGTTTTAAATTTTAAACACCAAATTGGTTTTGAAAGAGTGATAATATCTTTTATATAATAAAACAAAACCCCGTGGGACTTTTCTATTTCAAAAAAACTAAACCATACCTTAGTAATAATATTATTTTAAAAAAATATATTATTTTCTTATTAGGTAACATTTTATATTTATCCATAACACAAGTAGAAGATAAGTACAAAAAATATAGATAAGATTTAATTAACAATATGATTAAAATTTTTAAATACTTATCTTTAATAATAAAAAACTATAATTAAACATTATAAATCAAACAAAACAAATATTAAATTATTTGTTTTTTAATAAATAAAAATATATGATTCAAAAATTTTTAAAAAAAAAACTCGCGCGTGCGCGGGCATTATAACTAGTGAATGATAAACTAAGTTTTGTTAGGAAACTAGATATGAAATTTCCATGCAAGCAATTTTGTTTACTTAGAAGGCGTTAGTATGTAAAAGTGTTGAGTTAGCAAGTCGCATGGCATATGTTCATGATTTTTGGCAAACAAGGTTGACATTATTTTTTAATTATTTGACGTTTTTGTCTTGTTTTTTTAGGTAAAGGGATAATACCTGATGAATATATTAAAACAAATAGAGTTTAAGAAGACGAAGAGTAGCAATGAACTACTCTTAGAACAAAAACTACATGGATCAAACACCCTCGATCCATGACAACCAAGATAAAAACACCTAAAAACTCAAATGGTAACATGAAAAAAAAGGTCAAGTATTTGTATCTCCAACCGCAATTTTTCACGTCTGCTTGACCTTGACCACTTGAGCACTTTCCTTGAACTTGATCGATGCAATCTTCAATCTCACCGTGTCCAGAATGATGTTCGAGTGGCGAAGCTAGAAAATTTTCAGTTGGGGGTCGGGATCTAAATTTTTTTTTCTAACGCTATTTAATACTGAAGTTTTGGGGGGTCGAAACCGAATATACCGAAATTTTTCTACACGAAAACTAAATACCTCCTACATCGCAAAAAAAATTTCGGGGGGTCGGGAGCCCCCCCCCCCCCCCCCCGGCCCCTTTGTAGCTCCGCCATTGGATACCTCTTCCGGTTTCTTCGCAGGTTTACTATGAATACGACCATTTCGTTCCTGCCAAATAAAATAAGAGGTAGTTGCAAGTAACAAACGCCCCACAATACTTGTTACCGAATTACAAACGCCCCACAATACTTGTTTAATTTGGTAAGTGACGTTGTCACATTTTTCTTTTATATTTGGTTGAACAACCTGGTAAAAGGGCATGTGACTGTCGTAACTTGTAACCAAAATATGTAAGTTTTCAAGTTCAATTTCTATGTGGTATAAAAAACACAAATGTGGCGCGTTTCTTCTAAAAAGGGGAGGACACTTTACTTAGTTTGTGTTTGTGTGGCGGTGCCTCAAAACCCATAGATTAGCCAGGAAAGTGGGTTGAAAATTATGGTTAAAAATAAAAAATACAAAAAAAAAATTAAAAAAAAAATAAAATAAGATTTTTCGAAGACATACAACTATGAATGACTCACAATTTTCATGTGTGATATGTCGTAGGTGCGAATCATACTAAAAATACAATTTAAAGATGTAGAAAGATGTCAAGTGTTTAATGTTTAAGATGTTACGTGACACCGATTATTTTGTGGTACACAGTTGCATGTTCAAAGGTGTATGAAAAAATTGTATTGATGAATTTGCTAAAAATACAATCTTCTTTTTTTGTACGTATGTTAGTAAGTCGTATTTCTAAAAATACAATAATGATTCCTTATTGCCGATTTGGCATGATGCATATACGAACTTAAACACGACTTTAAGATTCCGTACGACAAATTCCACACGATAATAAAAGTGGTGCATAACGGATGACAACGAACCGGATTATAAGGTAACAAAGGTTACAAAAGCGCGCGGTACAAACAAATATTTATGTCCACAATAAGAGATTGTGGCCTCGTGGGTTAAGCCTCATCGCAAAAGTTACATGCTAGTTTCATGCTGTTGTACTCCTCGGTATCATTACTAATATCGTTAATTAAAAAAAAAAATTAATAATAATAAAAAAAAAAAAAAAAAAAAAAAAAAATCTTTGTCAAGTGTTATGACAAATGACAAATCTGTAAATTAAGGTTATATGATTATTTTTTGGTCTCATATCTTCAGTTATTCACAACAAAGTTTATTAATCTAAAAAAAAAAAAAAAAAAAACATTTTTGGTAAAAACTAAATTCTACGAATATGATGAAGAGGTCAAAGATGTGTATACATGTCATATTCTGGCTAGGCGTAAGCCGCGTAACAAATAATCAAGTACAATAGAACAAAGATGTGTATACATGCCATATTCAGGCTAGGCGTAAGCCGCGTAACAAATAGTCAAGTACAATAGAAGTAAATAGCACTCAAATTAAAAGATCATCAACTATTTTAAATCATGAGCACTAGCTTAGTTTAACTTAAACTAGGCGAATACTTGTGAATAGCAACGAAATTTTATAGTTGTAAGCTTTTATTGTTATTTGGTCATTCATTTTCATTAGCTATTAACTAAAAAAAAAAAAAAAAAAAAAAAAAAAAAAAAAAAAAAAAAAAAGATGTTTTAATATAAATGTATATATTTGTACTACTATTGGCCATTGGGTAAGGAAATAATATAAATGTATTTGGGATCTCCTAAATAAAAAAGCTAGTTCTAAAATTTTCAGCCAACACACTTACTTATTATGATATTGTGTTGGTTATAACATAATAGCATTAGTTACAACATTTTAAAGCACTTTTTTAGACATTAAAAAAAAAAAAAAAAAAAAAAAAATGAGGTGATATTTCTAATTTTTGTAATAATTTATGATCGTGTATAATAAATGATACTGTATATTATATTTGAATTCTTTTACTATACTATAATTACAATCAATACGTGGTTTTGCTCTTAGACTATTTGATTTCGAGCATCATATTAGTACATGTTTGTATAATAATATTTATTTTGTTGTTATATTTTAATATTATCATGTAATAATTTTTTGTATAACATTTCTTGAAAATATATTTACTTATAAGGTATTTGTCGTCGTAACACGCGGGTACCCGAATAGTACCGACTAACACTATGTATATTTTTCTTGTTTTTTCGCATTTTTATCAGAAAAGTGTTTTAGACATGTTCTAAAATTTATTGGAACATGATGAGTTAAAGTTGACTAAAAGGTAAAAAGGAGAAAAAGAATTATAAATGTACTTTTTTTTTTTTTTTTTTTTTTTTTTTTTTTTTTGTCAAAGTTAGGATAAGACGAGTACGGAAAGACAAAATGAAAAAACAAAACCAAAAAAGAAAAAAACTTATAGCACATTTAGCACCTTGTTTTGCTAGTAATGATATCACTATATCTGCTATTTTTAGTTTCACACCGACTAATAGTAAATACATATGGTTGCATGAATCCTACGAGTATTTATTTCCACTATACATATAGTAACATAGATACACAAACCCTTTAACATATTTCAACTATCACATTCACATTTTCTAGCATTTTAACAGGTATATAAACACACTTTCATTCACTTTATTAACTTCTTGTTAAGTTTGTTTCAGGTAATAATCTAAAACATTAATCTTTATGAAGTTTTGAATGCAATGGCTATAAATCGATCGGCATAGAATTAATCGCACAATTAATCAAATATTCATTGTGTTTCTGTTCTAGGATACATGTCGAACGGTGTGTTCCTTGCAAGATGTGACTACATGATGAATGAATTCCTCAAGCTTTGCTTCACTTGCAAGAAGGAAATTGGCAAAAAAGATATCATGTTTTACAAGTAATAATCTATATATTCATTTTTTTTCGTAAAATTGTACATGTTCTGCATTGATTTTCTAGATTTTTTGAACATGGAAACTTATTTATTTTTGAGGTTTTTGCAGGGATCGCTCGTTTTGTAGTGATGATTGTCGCAATAAAGAGATGAGGAAGGACATAGAAGAAGATTTGAAGAATCGTGAGAAAGCGAGGCAGGTCATGAGAGCCCGTAAGAACATACCACCAAAGGAGAACGCGGATGTCAGCATTTTTACCAGTGATGCGTGATCGCGGGGTCTTTGTTGGTTTTAGTACATGCTATGGTATCGAATGATGGATAAGAGTTAATAATATTTAGTCGTTTGTTTATGTTTCATATATAAACGCTTTATCGTTTTAGCTTCACTTCAAATGTCAAGTGTAGTTTCGTTAGTTTGTGGTTAATCTATCATGTTATTTTATTCACCTCTTATCGGTTTTTATTTGAGAACTTTACATAAGAAAATGAAAACAGTATATGTTCAATTGTTCGTTGTATAAAGTAGAAGTCTAATAAATAAAGAGATTCGGAAAAATGTTCACACTTGAGACCGCATAGCGCAGTGGATTAGCGCGTTTGACTTCGGATCAAAAGGTCGTGGGTTCGACTCCCACTGTGGTCGACATTTACTTTTTACATTTTTAAAGGAAATTAACCTGTGGTCGACGTTTACTTTTTACACTTTTAATGGAAATCAACTTGTTTGGTACGCAACTTTTTTAGAGCAGTAAGCTTTTTGTTAGAAAAATAATCTCCTCCAAAATAAATAGCTCCGTTTGGATACATAAATTTTAAGCTTTTAATTTAAACAAGTAGCTCCAAAATGAAAAGCTGATTCATGATGCTTTTAAATATTTTGGAGCTGTTAAAACATAAAATTACTGTTAACAGCTAATAATTACATTTAACAGCTAATTTACCAAACACTTTTATTGAAAAAAATACAGCTTATAGCTCATTTAACAGTTTTGCAGTTTACAGCTTACATCAAAAAACTTACAGCTAGTTTTTCCAAACATAAGCATTAACAGCTTTTATCTATACTATCTATAAAAAAAATGGTAAAAGTGAAAATTTACAAATCAAGAAAGTAAAATGTGACAAAATTAAAAAGGAAATATTGAAACAATTAATTATGAGCAATTTTCAAATAATTAAAATGTTGAAAAATTAAAAAAAAAATGTTGAAACAATTAGTTATGAGCAATTTTTAAACCTAGCAGGTTTTCTTGTTTTTCGACTCACCCGTCGGGTTGACCCGGTTTAAATTTACCTTTTTTTCGACTACAACGGTTCAACGGGTTAAACCATCCGGGTCGAACCGGGTTTCAAAAAATTATATTTAATCACCAAATCCTCAAACTTTTAGTATTTTTTGTTTATAACCCATAAAAAATTTTATCACTAAGACTATATGTCGCTATAAAATCCCGTTGCTATGCACGAATAATCGTTTAATCTTCAATAGTGTTAACTCTCGAATTTAAACTATATTTCAATAACTTTTATCTTCAATAATAAGTGTTCATTCCCGAAATTTTTTATCACTAAAAGTATATGTCACTATAAAATCTCGTTGGTATACATGGGTACTTATTTAATCCTTAATAATAAGTGTTAACTCTCGAATTTAAACTGTATTTCAATTACAACTTTTATCTTCAACAATAAGTGTTCATTCCTGAATTTAAACTATATTTCAATAATAAGTATAACTGTGATTGTACATATAGCAACGACGCATAAAATTCATCTATAAAGTTAAAATAAGGATATTGAAAAAAAAATTAAAACTTATTACATGCTATTAATCACGCATAATGTCTATAACATTATATCAATAATTAAATTTAAACAACATCACTCCAATACCATGTGAGTTAAAGAAAGTCAAATATTTCGTCCAACAAAAATATATATAAAACACTAACCGATATTAATACATAATGATAATTTAATGTAAAAACTCGTGCATAGTGATAAAATAAATAAAAAATTATAAAATTACACAAGTTTATTAAAAAAACCATTATTTACAGCCTTGTGTATGAAGAGGTTAAAAACTAGTAAATGATAAAATAAATGAAAAAAATATGAAATTACATAATTAGTTTCTTACCATTATTGATAAAATTAAGATAATTTTGCTTTTATAAATGATCCTTCACTTTTACCTTATAGGGAACACAAACGTAATTAATTTGTTAAACGAGAAGTTTTGAGAAATGATGTTTGTCTTTATAATCAGTCATTCGCCTTATACTTTAAAGGGAACACAAACGTAATAATTTATTGAACGAGAAGTTTTGAGAAATGATGTTTGTCTTTATAATCAGTCATTCGTCTTTTACTTTAAAGGGAACACAAATGTAGTCGATAGCATATCTGAAGGGAACACAAAAGTAATTAATTTGTTGAACCAAAGTTATAAGAAATGATGTTTGTCTTTATAATTAGTCATTCGCATATTACCTTAAAGGGAACACGAATGTAGTCAATGGCATTTCTGAGTTCTAACTGTCTAAGGGACCAATATATTTATTCCAGACATAAATACTAAATGCAGTGTGCTACTTTTAGGAACCGTGTACGTATATATATTACCAAATATGAATCGTTTTGTAATTTTAAGAAAAGTCAAATATATCGTTGATGTAATAATCTTTTATTTAAAAGTCAAATCAAGAAAACAAAATTTTAACTATAAATATATTAAGAACCCTGGAAGAATGGAAACAAGTGGAGGTAAAAAAAACAACAACATGTAAGCTCACTCACTCCTGGTTGTATAAACTTTTAGGAGTTACTTATGATTGTGTTTGGCGCATGACTTTTAGAAGCTTATAGAGGCTTGAGCTTATAAAATAAGCTTTGTTTGTCATATGACTTGTGGAACCTTTTATAAGCCATAAGCCTACATAAACTCAAGCCCATTAAAACAGGCTTACGGGGGCTTATAGTTAGTCAAAGTATTTAAATACTTTTCAAAATATAATGGTTTAACACGCAAGAGATTAAAATATTATGAATTTATTTTGATGTATTTTTATATAATTTTGCATTAATAAGCTTAAATTGTAACTAATTTTCTCAAACAACTTATAAAAATATAAACTCTAATGTTGGGATCATACTTTTGTATTTTAGTCAAGTCTCGGTCATTACCTTTTGTAATAGGTTGCTTAGTTATTTATTTCACCATGTGTATGTTACTAGGCTTAAGTAATCAAGTCCATGGGCCTTGAAAGCCCACGTTTATGATGTAAGAGGGAGGAAGGGAGTGTTGCCCTACTCCTCCCTTATAAATACTAAGCTTATGTAAACATTTTAGTTGTTGGTTATTTGAATACATTAAGGAAACTCTTGCAATTACTTTTCTCTCATTCTTATAATCAACCATCTCTTATTCTCATCTCATTTCTCATATTTGTGTTTACTAAATGGTGACCTAACAAGTGGTATCATTCGTCTAATAGAGATTGAAGTGCTTTTCTTGGTATTAACGTGGGATTAAGGGTCTTGTTCTTAACATTTTTGCTTTTTTTTCTTTGTTTCTTACACTCAAATCTTGAAGCTTGGACAAGTTTTAAGGTTGATATAGTGATTAGAAGCTTAGATTTTGCATAAAGTTTTGATCTTTTAAGGTTTTTCTACTTATTCTTCTATTTTATTGAGTTTTGTAGCTTCTTTGATTTTAGAAAACTTGTTTTTTGTAACAAAATCTTTCATATTTAGTGTTTTCTAAGTGTTGGTGAAGTTACTTGATCAAAAGAACCTTATTTCTATGCATTTTTCTTCAAAAAGTTTAGATTTTTCAAGATTTTGGTCATCTTACGCGTAACTTTTACGTACTGCCCAAGTTTTGAGCTTAAAATTGTACTTTTTGGTACTTTTACGCGTAAGTTTTAGCAAAAAACCCCTTTCCTATGCATAACCTTGAATACTACGCATAACTTTTAGCAAAAAAAACCCCTTTTCTACGCATAACCTTGAATCCTACGCATAAGTTTTGGCAGAAAACCCATTTTCTACGCTTAACTTTATTTCCTACGCGTAAGTTGGGAATCCTACGCCTAAGTCTAATTCCTACGCAGAAGTTGATTTCCTACGCCTAAGTTTCTACGCAGAAGTTAGATCTTACGCGTAAGTTTCAGAATTCTACTCGTAAGTTTCTTCAATAGTCTTCTCTTCGTGCAACGGTGACTCAGTACTTCCCTAGCTTGGATAAGTTAGTGGAATACTTCGACTAAGGATATCTTTCAAGCTTGGACAAGTTTGAAAGATTTGTTTGGTTCGTTAACCTTACGCAAAACTTGAATCTTACGCATAAGCTTAATCTTACGCGTAAAGGAGAATCTTACGCATAAACTTATTGTTTACGCATAACATCCTCTCTTACGCATAACATTTAAGTCTACGCATAAGTCAATTGTTACGCGTAAGATTTAATGTTATCCCAAGGATTTTGACTTTAACCAAAGGAACGTGCATTTCAATCTTCTACAAGATCCATCTTTCACACAAGTCTCTTTCTACTATCTTCTAACTTATTTTCAAAAAAAAAAAAAAAAAATGTTTTTGGCGGGAAAATTTGAGTAAAATTTAATTTTTACAGGAGACTAAACTTTCAATTTTTACGCGAAATTTAAATTTTGGTATAACGGTGAAAATTTTGGCCCAAAATTCAAATTTTTAGGGCAAAATTCAAATTTTTTTCGGTAAAATTTGGCGGCAAAATTTTTAAAACTCAAATTTTTTCTATAACCTTAGAATTGCATTTTATAGTGATTTTCAAAATTTTGGAAGAAAAAAATTTTCAAATTATTTTGGAGGGAAAACCAGAAATCACTATTTCGACCTTGAGTGTGACATTTTGTTTGATTATTTCGATTACGTCGCAACAATCAAGGGGGAGAGATATGTCATCTACTATGTCTCAATCACCTTCTTCCAACTACCTTCCTCACCAATATTCTCATCTGCAACAGTCATCAGCAACTGTACCTTCTTCCAACTACCTTCCTCACCAATATTCTCATCAGCAACAGTATCATCAACAACAAAGTCACAGCTCCCTCATTGATCATGTTCTGCTCTTTGGCAATGAATCAAGGCCTCCAATGTTGCTACCAGGAACGTATACTGTTTGGAAACGGAGATTTCTACAATGGCTCACAGATCGTCCTGCTGCAGATCTCATGCTTAAATCCATTCAAGATGGTCCATACAAAATGATATTTCTTGCTGACTCAACAGGGATTATCAGACTACAAACCAATGAAGATTTGAATGCTAGTAAACTCGCTCAGTACGATGCTGACCAACAGGCTGCATGGTTCATAACATTGGCACTTCCCAACTCTATTTACATGAATATGAACTTTCAAGCCAGTGCTTATGAAATGTGGAAATATCTTGAAACTATGCATCGTACAGTAGAACTTCATCACATCAGAATGATGCAAACTCTTGAATCTTGTTTAAGCATGAATCCATTGAAGATCATTCTCCCTGCTCCACCATCTCCAGATGTTGACCATGGATCATTAATCTACACTCCTAATGGTCTCTTCTTCAATCCTCCGAATGCACCTGAGCCTTTCTTCATTCCTCAGTACCATCCTGCTACACTACATAATAATGTGCAATCTCTTCTGCAAAATCTAGTGAAGCTTAGTCAAGTATCTACAGAGAAAGACAAAGGCGTAATGACATCTAGTTCTGAATGGTTAAACACAATGGAAGATACTGATGATGAAGAAGATCTTATCGAACCAAGCATGGCATTTTTGGCATATGCGGAAAATATTGCAGATGTGGAAGTTCAAGATTATGATTCAACTCCACTCTTTGACGCTAATGTTGAATACGATGCCACACTTAGTCAAATGGAAGTTGAAGGGGGTAATCTCAATGCAGCTTTGCAAAGTGTCATGGGAGATATTCCATCTGATGATGAATATGCAGATTTGGAATCCAATACTACAGATTTGGAAGCCGATACAACAGATGTGATGTTAATGGCAAGCATGCAGGATCTTCACATGAATGTTCCAAGCCCAGAGTATGATTCTGATGATTCTGAAGATCCATTTGTGGAACTAAACAAAGGACTGATATTACTAACTAAAAGGTTCTCACAATATAAGAATTCAAAAAGTCAGATTTCATCTAACCCCCGAAATCCAGAAGTCGAGCAAGGTGAAAGAGTTGTCGTACAAGGAAGGAATGCTCAAAGGTTTGTCGAGAATGGTGAGAATACTGCAGATGTCGGTAATAAAGGCTATAAGGATAAAGTATTGGATAAACATGATGACAACAGCAGATTGGGGAATGATACAGATGGTGCAGAAATCAGACCCTCCTATGACTCAGAGCCCAACGTTGACAAAGAGCAAATGGTTGAGGTACAATCTATTGTTGATCATATTATGCCTGCAAATGAGAAACAACAATCTGAGCAACCTAACTTCAGTAATGAAGGAGAGGTTGACCAGAATGTTGTTCAATGTCTTGACAATCGTTCTGAGTCTATATCCTTACCTGATAATCTTATAACTGATACATCATACCAAACTCTTGAGTCTGGAAACATTCTTCTCAAAAAGACCATTGCCAGTTTCATAAAGATTTTTCAAAACTGGAGGCACATTGCATCTCACTGGAACTCAAATTGCAAAACGAATCTCTAAATTCGGGCAACAATGGTCAATCTTTGAATGAACAAAGTAAACGTGTGGATACATTAGTTAAAGAAAATGAGCTTTTAAAAGGTCAAATTCAAGCAAAGGTGTTTGCACATGCTGCATTGCAAAACAAATTAAGAAGACTGACTGGTCAGAGTGTGGATACTAAGTTTGCAAAACCATCAATCTTGGGGAAACCGCCTTCTCATACAAACATAAAACAATCAGTGGTTAGACAACCAACTGCATTTAAATCTGAAAGACCTAAATCTTCAAAATCTCGGTTTGCCTCCCAAGTTGTTGAGAAAAACAATTTGACAAAACCAGTCACTCCACATTCTTGGCCTAAGGAAAATGCATCTGTGTCATGCTAAATCTCAACACGTGATTATACCTGGCTCATCTAGGATTAGTTCGAAAACAGTGTCTAATACGAGCATTAAAAGTGAAGATTCTTATGGAAGATATGACATGTACAAGAACTATGATCTAGAAAAGGCTAGGAAAAAGGCGCTACTACAAAAGGATGGAATTCTAGGTTCAAAACCTCATGTGATGCCTTCCACTGTAGTACAGAACACTGCTTGTAATAGTACACCAAAACCTAAGAGTAAACAACAAACTAATAGGAATTGGCTAGCTTCTAAGAGTAGTTGCGTAAATAATCATGTTGTCTGGGCTTTAAAATATCTTCAAAAAGGAAATTCACTAGAAAAGGCTCAATCGGCTAAGACAGATAAACCCGTTTAACCAAAAGTCATAAGTCAGAAACCTAAGAAGTGGATCAATATAGGACGTAGGTTTTCTCAACCAAGTGATGCTCCCACTGCATCTAAAAGGAAAACATCTCTGAGATCTAACATTAGGTGGGTACCCACGGGTATAATTCTCAAATCGATTGGTCTTAGGTGGATTCCTACAGGAAAGAGTTTAGACATTTGCACCAAAACTAATGTGATTTCCACAGCATCAACCACTGAGACAAATATGAAAACCATCAGAATTGTATGTTCGAGTGTCAAGAAGATATTTGACACTACATCTTTATGCTTCTAACACCTGGAACCTAGTTACCCTTAGGGCTCCATGTTCTATGTTTTGTCTCTTCTTTCTTTCTTTGCAGATTCAACAGGAATGGCTTCGGAACAAATCAGTTTCGGACCCGAGCTTAATGTTATGGTTTCTAAGCACAACAGCTTAGGACCCGCAACCAACCGTTTAAAAGCACATCAACAATGGCTTCTGAACAAAACAGCTTAGGACCCGAAACAAACCGTCTTAACTTTCCGGACTCTTCGGCTGAAACATTGTCACTCTCTCGCAAGGAATTGAAAACCCTGTTTGCTCAACTGTTTGATGATTCAATTGAAAACCGTCCTCAAGAGGTCTCACCAATCTCCGCTGCACACCCTGAGAATATTCAACAACCACTGTTGAGAAAGACGGTCCTCCAAGTGAATCTCCAACAACAGCAGGACAAACTGCTTCCAACTCCAGACAATCAGCTGAAAATCCATGACTACAATCAGTACCACAACCTGCAGATTATGACGGAAATACTTTCTTCAATCCATTTGCACTGACTCCAACCATTCCTGATATAATAAAGTCGTCTTCTCGCAATTTGGATCCGTCTAATATGCAACATCACCCTTCGACACATCATTGGACTTAAATGGATTTAGAAAACAAGCTGGACGCAGAAAGCACAGTGATTCGCAACAAATCTTGTTTAGTTACAAAGGGATACAGTCAATGAAGCAGGATTGTACATCACTGTCATCAACAAAAGCTTAGTATGTAGCCATGTCTGCTTTCTGTGCTCAAGTCATTTGGATGAGAACTTAGCTCACAGACTACGGCTATGTATTTGACTAGATCTCAATGTACTGCGACTCAAAGTGTGCTATTGCTATCTCGTGTAACACCATTCATCTTTCCAAGGCCATACAAATTTCTCTCCGCTACCATTTCATAAAGGAGCATGTTGAGAAGGGTAAAATTGAATTAGAGTTTGTGGGTACTGAATACCAATTGGCGGACTTGTTTACAAAGACATTACCTCCATCAAGGTTTGTTGATTTAGTTCACCAAAATGGTATGTGATGTTTGACTCCAGATGATTTGCAAAATTTTCTTAAAACCTAAGAAGAGTCAAACATCAAAGTCTTTCTGTAAATACTTTTTCTACAAAAAGAATCTTCTTTCTTTGTGTACAAACTTCAAATCTTCAAAACTATGTTCCTCCATTTAAACAAATTTTGCTTTTCTCTGTCAAAATGGAACATGTTTTGAGGGGGAGAAAACTTTTCACAATATCATGAAGTTTGGACACCTCATTTTTTATTCATCAAGGATAAAATGTTTCTTCATCATTCGGATTTAAACTCATTTTCAAAAAGGTTCTACGATCTCTCGAATTAAAAGTGCAGAAAGGTTTCACAAAATATATGCTAATTCGAGGGGGAGAAAAGGAATTTTTCTGCAACGATCCCAAATTAATCTAGTTTGGACTTCAAATGGAAAAGTAATTAACCTTTTAATGAGTAAAGTTCACAAAAGTCTTAAACTTTGGTAAAAGGACCTTGCAAGAAAAATAAAACATGCTCTAATCAATGTTTTCACACATGTTCTCAAAAGTTGCACACATGATTAAAACCTCAACGAATCAGACTAACGATTTTTTTTTTCTCAATTATCTCCATAATTGTGAGTTTCTAATTTCCTCATTGTTGTTGTCTAATCGTTCCCTAAATGTTTCAAGTGTTTTTCAACGGTCAAAAAGGCATAATCAGAAACTAAGGTTAATATAATTATCGATCGGGGCATTTCTTTTTTATGTGTTTAGTCTAATTTATTATTTCATATAGCTTTAGAGAACACTAAAGTATGCTCGATTGGTGTGTTTGCACGATTAGAAACAACATAGGTTTGAAATCAAGTGATTTAGGGTTTAAGATTTTGATGTCTTTGCTGCTACTAGGATGGTTAATTTGTACAATATTCATGCATTATGATGCTAAAATGCGTGCAATGTCTCTAATCATAACCCCTAACCATTATCATAATTGGAAAATCTCTAGTGATAGGATGAGTTAATCTGTGATCTTGTGTGTTAATTAGAGAATTCTGAGCATTTTGGTAGATTTAGAACGAGTTTCTTGATTCATCTGTATACTTGTTTGTGCCTGATGCATTTTCTCTGTGTGCAAGTACATGTCATCCCATTGAAAGTCAAAATTTCAACATTCGACAAAATGTTTCTTATGGAACATATTTTGAGGTCAAAGGGCAAAATGTGTTTAAAGGCTAAACTGGTAAATGGATTCAAAATGGTGAGAAACAAATCTTTCCAAACTCTACACTATTGTTTTACACCGGTAAAGCAAGTGTGAAGACCAAAGCAAAGTTGTCCTAAATTTTTCAAATTTTCATAATCTGGAATGCTTTGGCTACGATTAAAGAATGACTCTGATTTAGGCATCCCAAATACCGGAAGTTTTTCCATTCATCACAAAAACAAATTTTCAAAAAGAACCCAAGAGGTTCAACTTTAGATGGAAATCTTCTTCTTCAGATTTTAAAACTCAAAAGAGAGACTCCGGGTCTCAAACAACTTTTTAAAGTAAAAGAGTTTTAAATTTCCATTGATTCGACGAGTGTTTTATCATAATGAAACTAATATTTTTCAATCCTCTTTGGAATTCAACATCTTTTAATCAGATTGACACAACCTACAAATGGATTTCAAATTTTGGTAAACAAAGATTTTCAGTCTTGAGGTGGTTGTCTAATATGATTTTCATGCATTCTTTGTTGTACAATACTTGATTATGTTTTCTAAAACCTTGAGCAGAATCATCTCACGAATTTTTCACAAAGTATTTCATAAATACGATTCAATATTCTGCTCAAGAAGACTATCTCTCGAATAAACTTCATTATTTGAGGGGGAGTATTTTGTTAAAAGAAAAATAATTTTGTATTAAAACAATGGCTTGTGCACACATTACAGTGCACAACCCGAACTTGTAAAGAAAGGACCCTGAGGTACGCATCAGTGCCTCAATCCTAATATAAGGAGCGAAGGCTTCTTATTTTTGAGTAGAATTAATCAAATATTTTATGTTTTTTCATAATTCTGCTCAAAAGGACAAGTATTTCACCTCAATAAGACCTAATCACTTGTTGAGGGGGAGCACTTGTCAAAACAAAAATTACTTTGTTCTATAATCAAAGGTTCTTGGTGAATCTCCCCATAAGACTCAAAAAGGCATATTTTAATCTAAAAGGATTGTCAAAAACATCATTTTATATGCTATTTTTGAGGGGGAGAAAATGAAAAAGTGATTAAAATATAAGTAGTCAAAAAGATAAAAGTTGTATCATGTGCGAGCTAGACTCAGAATTGACCCAGGAATTGACGAGACAATAAAAGTTAGTAATATCGAAAAGACTTATCCTCGATGGGTAATAACATCAAGTTAGTTACTAGAGCTAGTTGTCACCTAAAAGCTGACAATGGATCTCTTTAACTAACCACGTAAGCGTGTCTCGAAAAGGTTTTGTCTTAGTAGAAATGTACCGTCTCGAGAAACTTTCTGTGGACTTGACCAGGCCGGGTAATAACTTCAAGCTGGTTTAACTAGTGATGTAAGCGTGTCTCGAATCGGTCTTGTTCACTGAAAGTGGATCAATTCAAAATGCTTGCTCCTCCCGCATGTGCAAATTTATTAAATACTCATGAGCACATGTGAAGGGGGAGCCCTTCAAAAGTGTACACAAAACTCTCAAAGTGTTAACCAAAATATTTGATTATCACAAACACTTTGAGAGATTTTCAATCAAAGGTTTCTTGGCTACTGTCGGAGTTATAAGGTGATTAAAATAGGAATAACCGTCCTATGATCCGCCAGAGCCGGAGGGATCTACCCAAGGACATCTCCCATAGTTAGAATTAGAAGTCCTTAGGTATGATACGAAAAAAAAGGAGAAAAGAATGAAAGGGAAAGAAGGAGTTGAAGAATTAAAAAGAAAAGTAAAGAAAATGGTGAAAAGAAATAGCCCTCCATATGTTCAACCTTAAGGCAGACACCGGGTTCAATACGTGTGCTACTGGTTGTTGCAAAAGACAACACCGGTATTGAAGATAAAGTCGTCATGGACCCAGTGACGCAATGCACTAAACCTTCTTAACCACTCAAGTTCTCTTAAAAGAGCTTGTTTCATTCTCACGGGGAACCAGTGTAATCTATCAACTTATCTCTTAGAGATGGTTGATATTGAAGCAGGAGACCCCTCCCTAGTCTCCGCATAGGAAACCTAAGTGTGCACTTATAGAGTCTAGAGCCTTGAGATACATCAAAGATCTCTTAGGAACACTTAGTATTTCTACAACTGGTGTTCTACATCATTGGACACCAGCTGTAAATTATCGAGTCCTTCGCAGATCTTAGCAATCTGCCGAGAACGTTTATGAGAGAATTAAAAATGTAGTTCTCAATGAGTGAACGGAAATTCCTGCCAGGGTCAACATCAAACAGCCCTGACAGCAGGTCACTTCGGTAACCCCACAAGGGTTACGCTTAGTGTTTGCGGTGGTTCCATAGCGGTCTACAGTCGTGGAGTGATCCCCAGCGACTCACCCAGTCATTGAGCTACTTAGTAGGTCTCGTAAGCTCCTTCGGGAGTATCTGATATGGGAACGGCCTTGATAAGGATTAGAAGGAGTCTTCACACTATGCTGTTGACGAATTCTAATTCCTTATCTGTAAGTACCGGTTGATTATTGCTAACTGTTTACTTGCAGGTACCTCACCTCCATGATTGTAGATTCCAACATGCTCATACATACATCTTGAAGTAAATGATAGCTCCCCCCAAAGATCCTAGCACCACAAAGTTCAAAGAAAGATTCTACGCCAATAAGAAGAATCTACAAAGTATAAAGACTAAAGATCTTAGAGTATGAAAAGGAACTTCGTGCACGTGAAAGTCTAAGTCCAAAGATGTATGAGTATGTTGGAATGGCGAACAACCACCACAGACGCAGGAGTGACGAACGGCAGACTACTTCATTACACAATCACTACATCATCATCAAAGAACAAAGACATAGAGCAAAGTGCATTTATTATACATCAATTTTGAAGACGTCTAAAGTTTTACATGTCACAAGTCAACGACAAAGATGAAGACGTCAAGCAACCGTGATGACCGACCCTTAGGGGGAGATTGTTGGGATCATACTTTTGTATTTTAGTCAAGTCTCGGTCATTACCTTTTGTAATATGTTGCTTAGTTATTTATTTCACCATGTGTATGTTACTAGGCTTAAGTAATCAAGTCCATGGGCCTTGAAAGCCCACGTTTATGATGTAAGAAGGAGGAAGGGAGTGTTGCCCTACTCCTCCCTTATAAATACTAAGCTTATGTAAACATTTTAGTTGTTGGTTATTTGAATACATTAAGGAAACTCTTGCAATTACTTTTCTCTCATTCTTATAATCAACTATCTCTTATTCTCATCTCATTTCTCATACTTGTGTTTACTAAATGGTGACCTAACATCTAACTTTCGCCTTATAATATAAGCTCCATCTCCAGATCGTTTCGCCAAACATACCGCCTAAATGATATCTTTTTTTACAATTGATTGTAAGGACTTTCGTAATTCAATTGTAGTTATGTATTTTTGCTTTATTAAGATTTGTGATTCATATAAATGACCAAATACGGCTATTGACCATAACATGTTAGCCTTTTACAGGAACACATGTGTACTTTTTAAATTCACTGTATTTTAGAAGAAAATGTGATTACAGAGAATGAGTATGAAGAAAAATTATTCATGATATAGTGATTGTCTCTGGCATTTACCAAAAAGATTTTCGTTTTTAATTATTTGGAGTATATAACATTAGCCAAATGGTTTCACACTTTATAGTATGGCGAAACAAATTGACCTAGATTTGATTTCCGATAGCTCCCATTTTATACTTCGTTTTCCTACTTATCAAGTTTGTAAAATAACTTAGTGACCCATGACATAAGTTTTACATATTGACTAGATGACACATGAATTAGATAACTTAGGGACAATGTGGTTGTATCTCATCTACAGTATGCGGATGACACCATCTTTTTTAGGGAGTGGAATAAAGAAAATGCAAAAGTCCTTATGTGTATTCTAAAATGTTTTGAGGAAGTTTCTGGTCTTCGAGTTAATTATAATAAAAGCAAGTTATATGGGGTTGGAGCAAGCGAAGTGGAATTGAGGGATATGGCGAGATGGATGAGATGTGGAGTTGGTGAGTTCCCATTTACGTACTTAGGGCTACCAATTGGTGCAAATATGAGGAGGGTTGGGGCATGGCATACTGTGGTAGAGAAATTCAAAAATCGATTGGGCGATTGGAAAGCAAAATCGATGTCGTTTGGGGGTCGCTTAACATTGGTTAAATTGGTACTAGGAAGCTTACCATTGTATTACTTTTTGATATTCCGTGTGCCTTTGAGTGTGATAAAACAACTTGAAAGTGTGAGAAAAAATTTCTTTTGGGGGGGTGGGAGAGTGGGGGATCGTAAAAAAATATCTTGGGTTAAATGGGAAAGGTTACTAGCCTCACATGGGATTGGGGGGGGGGGGGGGGGTTAAACATTGGGTCACTTCGGGGGAAAAATCTAGCTCTCTTGGGAAAATGGTGGTGGAGATTCAAAAGGGAGGGGGGATCTTTATGGGTTAGAGTCATAAAAAGCATTCATGGGGAAAATGGGAGGCTTGGCGACATTAGGGGGTAGGGGGTCGGTCGAGGGAGGAGGGGTGTGGAGTGAGATCATTAGGGTGGGGGAGGAGTTGGAGAGGTTAGGATTAGATTTTGTTTCTTCATTTGTGGGAGAAGTGGGGAATGGTAACGATATTAGATTTTGGATTGACAAATGGGTGGGGGAGGATAGGCTTTGCGATAGATTCCCTAGACTTTATCATCTTGATAGGTGTAACGAGGGTAGGGTGGCAGAAAAAGGGAAATGGGTCGATAATGTTTGGTGTTGGGAATGGGATTGGGTTAGAAATATTAGAGGGAGGGTATGTAAGGATTTTGAGGACTTACAAAATTTATTGCAAAATGTTGTTATCAAGTTTGATTGTAGGGACCGTTGGAGGTGGGCGCTTCAAGGGAATGGTGATTTCACAGTTAAAGAATTAACAAAGATTGTGGAAGAAAAGACACTTGGTGTGGGTAGTGGGGTCGAGGCAACAATATGGAACAAATGGGTTCCAAAGAAAGTCAATATATTCGTGTGGCGGGCGTTAAAGGGAAGACTCCCGGTTCGTGAAGAGTTAGACAAGAGGGGCATTGATTTAGATTCCTTATTATGTCCTTCGTGTGGCGACGTGGTGGAATCGTGTTCTCATAGTTTGGTCATGTGTAACTTTGCTATGAGCGTTTGGGAAAAAGTTTTTAGTTGGTGGAAGGTTGGGGATGTTAACGCTTTTTCCATTGTCGAATTCTTTTCGTCTAATGGAAATGTTAATCTCCCTAGTCATTCAGCGAGAATGTGGCAAGCCGTGATATGGACATCCGGGTACTTTATTTGGAAAGAAAGAAATGCGCGTGTTTTTAAAGGGAAAGCTTGAAGTCTTAACAAAATTTTGCAAGATATTCAACTAAAAAGTTTTGAGTGGATTGTGAGAAGATCCAGAAAGAAAACCGAGTTGAATTGGCAACATTGGCTATTTGACCCGGTAAAATGTCGAGTATGAAGATTCTTTAAATCAAGTCTCACTTTATGCTGTTTGATTTGGAGGGACTGTTTGGGTCTGATGTTTAAGGGCTGCTGTTTGGGTATGCATTCTGTCTGCAATTTTTTTTGTCTTATGTATGCACTGTGTGTTGCATTTGGTACTTGAGAATTGGTTCTAAGTTTGTGATGTTCGTGGGACCAACAACCTTTGAGCCTATGATTGGTATGAATTAACCTCACTAGGATAAATATGCTCTTTAGTTTTTTTTAGCAGTTTAAGTTTTGTATTTATACTAGTTCTTGTTATTGTTGGCTGCTTTCAAATTTAAATGTATTGTTTTTTCTTTAGGGTCCACTATTCTTAAGTATCTTGTTAATATAGTGGATGCCTCGTTTTGTATTTGTTCTTGGTTTCGTTCGGAAATATATTGCCTTTCAAAAAAAAAAAAATGGTTCACTAAAATAATATTTATGTGTTTTTTGTAACAAGTTAAAAAAGAACTAGAATAAGAGTCTAATTTCAGAGTAATATATATATATATATATATATATATATATATATATATATATATATATATATATATATATATAAGACCTGTAGACGCGATAAAGTTAATAACATACCCAAAGGAAAAACATTTATTTAATTCAGAATATACTAATTGTGAAACAAAAATGTGTTTTTTATATTATCCAAGATCACATTTGTAACTTAACAAGCGGAGATCTCGATGAAAAAAATATAGCACTTAACTTGCTCGTTCTTAATTGTGAAAAGTGAAAACAGTTAAAAGCTTTTTATGATATATTCAAATTTAGAGTATTCTATCGCAAATTAAGATTCAAATATGCAAATCAAATTTAAACTCAAGATGTATTAATAAACAAACAACACCTAACTTAAATAAGTAAAAAAGGCAAATAAAACAAAGCAAAGTAAAAATCTACTCATTATGCATTCATATTTATTTTCCTATAAATAAATAAATAAATAAAATAAAGATTAAAAATAACACACATATATTTTATTATATTTCTTTGCATCTTCAACCCCCAAATCTATTTCTTCCATCACTCGATCTCATCACACAAATCCTCATTTTCACTTAAAAAAAATTAGGGTTTTCAGAATCAAGTATTCGATTCAAGCCCTAATTTCACAATGGTACATCGCTTTATTCATTCTCACATTTTGATTATCATAATTTAGATCCGGATTTGAATCTGTTTATAAATTAGAATTTAATCACATTACTATTTGCTCGATCTGATTGCTTACTATTTTTTTGTTGTTTTTGTTTGTTACAGCCTCTCAGACTTGATATCAAGGTACATTTTTATTTAGTTATTTTTAATTTGTTATGATTGTTGTGATATGTTTAGTTAGGGATGTAACTGAACCGAACGTTTAGCGAGAATGTTTATTGAAGTTTATTTGTTTATGCTGTATAGTTTATATTATTGAGAATGTTGTTATACTTAGAGATACGAAAACGAACAAATGTAAATGAAGACGCCGATCGGTTAGGGATGTAACTGAACTGGATGGTTTGCTGAACCGTTTATTTAAGTTTATTTTGTATATGCTGTATGATTTATAGCTGTTGATTTAAAATGAAAAAAAAAAAAAAAAAAAAAAAAAAAAGTTATACGTAGTATCTGTTTAGCATCTTTACTCTTTATGAACTAACTTAAAGGAACATGAACGAGATCATTTTGTTAACAAACGGATACAAATGAGCTCCGTAATTCTCTGTTATTGTTGTAATATGTTTAACTAGGGATGTAACTGAACCTAACATTTAGCGAAGCGTTTAATGAACCGTTTCATTTGAGTTTATTTGTGTATGCTGTATGCGTGTATATTTTATAGTTGTTGATTTATGTTTGGAGACTATATGATATTTTATGTTTTCGATAAAGTCGTTATACTTAAACATACCAAAACAGACATACGTAAATGGAAACGCGTATTAGTTAGCGATGTAACTGAATCGAATGGTTTAGCAAACCGTTTATTTGTGCATGCTGTATAGTTTATAGTTGTTGATGCATGTTTGAAGATTACATGTGATAGTTAATGATCTAATAATGTAGTTATATGTAGGCTATGTTTGGCAAAACTAGAGTAGTTGTTAGTGGTGCTTGCGCAGTAGAAGTAACAATTTGTTTAATTAAAGTGTCTGGTAATATTTGCCTATTTGGTAATAATCTGTAGCTGTAATTACAATGTGTAAATGACGTAAAAGCCAAACGCTTATTCTTTAAATAGGAGCGTTTAAAAAATTTCCAAAAGCTAAATGCTCGTTGCCAAACAAGCATTAATTAAATAATTCGTAGACGCTCCCAATAGCTCATCGCCAAACATAGTTTTAGACATATGAAAATGAACAAATGTATATGAAAACGAATATTACATTCTCTTAACGTAATAATGAACAAATATAAACAAGATACTTTTATTTAACGGACGAACACGAAAAAGCCACATTTGTGTTGGTTTACAGCTTTACATTTACTTGATGATGAGGTGTGTTTTTTGTTTTTAATTTTTGGCAGAGAAAGCTTGCTCAAAGATCAGAAAGAGTAAAGTCAGTGGACTTGCATCCGACGGAACCATGGTAATGATACATGTTTTGTTAGTTGTATGTTGTGTAGTCGGTGATTGGTGTATTTTGTATTATGAAACTGGCTGGCGTTGCTTGATATTGGTACTATTGTCGCTTTGCAGGATTTTAACGAGTTTGTATTCGGGGACAGTTTGCATATGGGATTACCAGGCGCAGGTATGAAACCATTTTTTAATTGATAAAAAGTAGGAGCCGAATTTAGGTAAAATGCAAATGCGCAGAGTTGTGATGTATTTTTAAAAAGTTAAGTATGCACCCTTTAAGCAAACTGCAAACATGTCCTCGTGTATTGTGTATGCTATGTGTTGTGTAGTGTAGAAGCGAATTGGTTACAGTCAAGGAACACAGAATTAGGGACTGTTTCTTTTTATTTGTAACATAGATATAAGCAGTTTTTTTTTTCCATGAATAGAAGCTTAAGGTTTAGATCTATGCTTAAGCCTATCAAAGAATATATTAGGAGAGATGCCTGAGATTGTTAAGCTGCAAAAATAGCTATCAATGATTTATAGTGAAGTCTAGCTAACGGAACTTTTTGGGAGCAGACAAATCAGTGTTTACTGCTCCCCGTTTATCATATGAATTTATGTGACTGGTCTGACTTCATTTACTTGTGAAGTTGTGATTGCTTGGCTCACAATGAAGAAAATTATACAAAATTGGATTTTAGTTAAGGTAACATGAGACAAAGGAGTGCATTTTGAGTTTTTGCTGAGTGTTCCTTTTCATACGCTTGAGCTAATTTCACCAGAGAATCTGATAAAGTGAAATATGCAGTATGAATTCTGAAAGAGGATGGGTGAAAACTTATGTAGTAAAGTTACACTATGTAGGAAATAATAAATCTTATTAATATGAGGTAAACTTGTTTTCTATTGGGTCATCCCAACGTCAACATCCACAAACTCCTAAGAAGCATAGTTTAATCATCAACTTCGAAAGTAATTATAACATTTTTAAGTATCATGGTCAAATTTGCTCTGTAAAACTAAGTAAACCTTAGAGACCGGTAAAAGGTATATTGGATATGCATGTTTTAATCGGACATTTCATATGTCATTTGGCCATTTGACTTTAATTGTCATATCTGAAAAATATTGAAATTGTCTGATTAAAAGCCTGATTTTGGTCCCTTGTTATTGTAGGCTATGGCTAAATCCTTTGAAGTTACCGAGTTACCAGGTTCGTAATTGGTATCTCTGTTATATAAATACGTATTTCTATGCATGGTTTTACCCGGATGGGAACTTGGATCTGATATTGGATGCTTGCTTAATTTATTTGCAGTCAGATCAGCGAAGTTCATAGCACGCAAGCAGTGGGTTGTTGCTGGTGCAGATGACATGTTTATTCGGGTATACAACTACAATACAATGGACAAAGTCAAAGTGTTCGAGGCACATACAGATTATATTCGGTGCGTGGCTGTCCACCCCACCCTCCCATATGTATTATCATCTTCTGATGACATGCTTATAAAGCTTTGGGATTGGGAGAAGAGCTGGTTCTGTACTCAAATTTTTGAAGGTCATTCCCACTATGTGATGCAAGTGACAATCAACCCTAAGGACACCAATACTTTTGCTAGTGCATCGCTTGATCGTACCATAAAGGTAATTTTTTAGAACGATTATGGTATCTTTAGCCAAACATGTTCTTAGGGAAGCTTATGGTCCTCTTATCTTCCTATTCCAGATCTGGAATCTCGGCTCACCTGATCCTAATTTCACCCTGGATGCCCATCTCAAGGGAGTAAATTGTGTTGATTATTTCACTGGTGGTGATAAGCCTTATCTAATTACTGGATCAGATGATCACACTGCTAAGGTTTGTGCTATAAGAAATGTGTTTTTTCTGTTATTAGCTGTATAAATATCTTCAATCTGTATGTATTTAAATAAATATTTGAAACAGGTGTGGGATTATCAAACAAAAACTTGTGTCCAGACTTTAGAAGGTCACACACACAATGTTTCCGCTGTATGCTTTCATCCTGAGCTCCCAATAATTATAACTGGTTCTGAGGATGGTACAGTACGGATATGGCACTCAACCACTTATAGGTAGGTCTTTGTATGCGATTTTCAAATCCTTGTATAAGTTAATCATTAGAATAAAGCGTTTCAGGCTGTATGTAGCTACAGGTAGTGCTTATATTATTATTTGCTAAGTATGAATTAGTTTTAATTATACAACTACACCAAAGTCCAAAATATAGAAAATGTCACTAAACATACACGTTACAACAGTAATCATAACATGAAATTATTTCTGTCGTTTTGAGTTAATTTTGTTGGCTGTTTCAGTGTGCCTTAGTTATTCTCATTTTCTGGTGCAGATTAGAAAACACTTTGAATTATGGACTTGAAAGGGCCTGGGCTGTTGGATACATAAAAGGCTCGCGTCGGTAAGTTGTTTTTTAAGCTGTAACTACAGATAGTGCTTATTTTACCACTTGTGTTATTGCATTAAAAACATTCAGGTTCTGCGTTCTCTTGCTCAAGGTGTTTCATGGTTTTATTTATCTTACATTTGAACATGTTTTGTTCATGGCATACATTTTTACTTGGTAGATTTATGATTGAAAAAGTTTGAGATATCATTATTGATGCTATCTATAATCTACCATTAGAGTATATGTACCGCCATACTTCTTTGTTTAACAGACCCAACTCAGCTGTTACTTAATGATCTACTGAACAGGGTTGTTATTGGATATGATGAAGGGAGCATAATGGTGAAGATTGGTCGAGAGGAGCCTGTAGTTAGTATGGATAATAGCGGAAAAATTATATGGTCTAAGCATAATGAGATTCAGACTGTTAACATTAAGAGTGTGGGAGCTGATCACGAGGTTTGCATCTGGTTCTCCTACAAAAAATTATAACAATGTGTCTTTTCTGTCTCTTTTCTTTTGAGGTGACTTTTTTTTTTTTTTTTTTTTTTTTTTTTTTTTTCTGTTGCTTCACAGGTTTCTGATGGAGAAAGGTTACCTTTAGCAGTCAAAGAGTTGGGAACATGTGATATGTACCCACAAGTAAGTTGTTTTTATTCTGTCATATAGTTTGAAACTCTAAACTAAAGAATCTGATACATTAAGTAAAAAGTAGGTTATGATGGTCATAGTCGTGATTGAGCTACCATGGATACATAACATTGAAGTGCCTATTCGTAGTTGTACAAGAACTAACTAAAATTAGAATGATGCGTTTAATCTAGGGGCATTTACATCTATATCCTTGTAAAACTTCAAAATTACGCCAATATCCTTACAAATTTTATAATTACGTCAATATTCTTCTAAAACTTTAAAATCCAAAAACACATTATCTTCAAACTAAATAGATTTAATATTGAAAGCTTTTATATGGATAGGATTTTAACATGTAAATTACATTTTTACCCTTCTTTGAATAAAAAAACACACATAGTAATGAAACGTTTTTGTTGCAGATGAAATCCCAATTTAACAAAACACCCAATATTTGAAAATGACAAAAGGTTGTAAACCTCTTACTGTGCCGTATAAATCTTTTTATTCAGCAATATGCAAATACATAAATACAATGAAAAGAGTGGAAACGAGATTGTGAAATTGACGTTAACTCATGGATTGCTTTTGTGTTTGATGAGTGAATTCAAATGGTAAATAAAGGCTAAAATAAAAGATTAAAAGCAAACCATAACTTGAAAATAGATATTTTCTTTTAATAGCAGTAGAACATTTTAACCAATAATCTCAAATTCAAATAAAGCATAGTGTGAGTTTAGTTTTTTCAAGCTAATTGAAAAAAAGGTAAAGAGGTAATTTAATGCATTAGATAATACTGATAAAAATGCATTTAGTATTAAATCCACTAAAATATGAAGAAAATGTGTTTTTGGATAATGTTGTGTATTTTGAAGTTTTAGAAGGATATTGAAGTAATTGTGAAATTTAAAAGGATATTGATGTAAATCTCCCTTTAATCTAAGTTATGGTGGTAGTATTTTTAGTTCGTTACAATGCTAATCCTGTCATTGTTGTTTTTCCCCTTTTGCTCAGAGCTTGAAGCACAACCCAAATGGGAGGTTTGTCGTTGTCTGTGGTGATGGTGAATACATCATATATACAGCTTTAGCATGGAGAAATAGATCATTTGGCTCTGCATTGGAGTTTGTTTGGTCCACTGATGGTGAATATGCTGTAAGGGAGAGCACATCCAAGGTCAAGATATTTAGTAAATCATTCCAGGTTTGAACACTTCTAATGCCTAATAGTTCAGTCAACAAACAATATGTTCCTCTTTCTTCTTATATATTCTGTCTTGGTTTTGGATTGTGATTAAGCATGTTGTGTCACTATGTATGATATTTTGTAACAGAGTACAACATCCATTTGCTACTCTAAACTGCCACTTTTGCCTGGATGGTCTTTGTTTTTAATCAGGAAAAGAAGAGTATCCGACCAACGTTTTCAGCTGAGCGTATATTTGGTGGATCGTTGTTAGGGATGTGCTCAAACGATTTTATATGTTTTTATGATTGGGCTGAGTGCAGATTGATTCAACGGATTGATGTTAATGTCAAAGTAATATATCACCACTCTTATCTTCTTTTGCTTATATGTCACTGCATCATCTTGTTTCTTGCCATTTCAACATAAGTTCCTTACACAACAATTTACTTGTTTTATATTCATTTTTCTTTCTTCATTTCTAGAACCTATACTGGGCAGAGAGTGGTGATTTAGTGGCAATTTCCAGTGACTCATCATTCTACGTGCTAAAGTACAATGTAAGATTCTGATCTACATAAGCTTTCCTTGATTCTACAACATGTGCACCTTTTGATGGTTATCTCCTCTTTATATATTTATATGCGGAACTGCTGAAGTGTGGTTATTATAATAGATGTTGTCATGTTGCAGCGTGATGTAGTGTCAGCACATCTGGATAGCGGTAGACCTGTAGATGACCAAGGTGTTGATGATTCCTTTGAACTTCTGTATGAAATTAGCGAAAGAGTTAGAACCGGATTATGGGTTGGGGACTGTTTTATATACACTAATTCTTCATGGAGACTTAACTACTGTGTTGGTGGCGAGGTAGAGTTTGTTGATAGTAACTATCATGAAATCATATACTTTCATGGTTCTGGATCAGTACTTGATATGACGTCTTTTTCAGGTAACTACAATGTTTCACTTGGATCGACCAATGTATCTTCTAGGATATATGGCTAATCAGAGCAGAGTTTATCTCATTGACAAAGAATTCAAGTGAGTAGGTTGTTTATCTTTGGATAACAGACTGGCTTAAACATGGCTGCTAATTTTTTATTGTTTGGATATTTACAATTTAGTGTCATTGGATACACTCTGCTTCTCACCTTGATCGAGTATAAAACACTTGTGATGCGTGGAGACATTGAACGAGCTAATGGCCTTCTACCCTCAATTCCGAAGGAGCATCATAATAGGTAGAGATCGAGTATCTTCTCATGTGTAATTCATATATTTCATGTTTTGGTGGTTGTACATTGGCCAGTCCACGTATCTAGTTGGTTGGCCATTGTCTTCATCCAGATTGTATAATTATTTGTCTTCATACAGTATATGTATATCTCATTTTGATATATGGTTGTTTGGTAGTGTTGCTCGTTTTCTGGAGTCGCGTGGCATGGTTGAAGAGGCCTTGGAAGTTTCTACAGATCCCGACTATAGATTTGACTTGGCGATTCAGCTTGGTAAACTTGATATTGCAAAGGTAATTGCCCTTTTCCTGGAAAATAAATACTATATGAATGTATAAACTTAAGGCTTGTTATCCCGTATTATTAAGATATCATTGTATTTTCTGATCCATTTGGGATCATAGTGAGACCTTTTTTTTTCTTCATGCATACAGGATATTGCCTTAGTAGCAGAGAGTGAGTCAAAATGGAAGCAGTTGGGTGAACTAGCCATGTCTGCTGGAATGGTATTTCCTCACTTGATTAAACATTAATTATTCCTTTTAAAATCTTCAAACATATAAGTTCTTTGCTTGAGATCGAAACATTGAATCATCTTTCTTATTCAAGATGACTTTTATTCTTTCTCTTTCTGTAAAGCACATATAAGCTTTCTAAAACAAGAGATCAAAATGATTTAAATTATACATGTACTTGTATGCTGGACACATGCCACTGTTTACATCCATAATTACCTTCTTTCAACATAATCATTCTAACGCTTGGCTTATTGCAGTTGGACATGGCAGAGGATTGTTTGAAGCACGCAAACGATTTGAGTGGTTTGTTGCTCCTGTATTCTTCTTTAGGAGATGCTGAAGAGATAGCTAAACTTGCATCTCTTGCAAAAGAAAATGGAAAGAACAATGTGGCGTTTGCCTGTCTCTTTATGTTGGGTAAATTGGAAGACTGCCTGCAGCTGTTAGTTGACAGGTTAGTCATCACATGTCGTAAATATATCTAACATCCATTGCAAGTTAGTCATATTATGCAGTTTCTAAAATTCAATGTCCTTGCAGCAATCGGATACCTGAAGCTGCTCTAATGGCACGGTCTTATCTTCCCAGCAAGGTTTCTGAAATTGTCGCTCTTTGGAGAAAAGACCTTAACAAGGTTAATTCTGTAATTCATACTATTTATACGTCGTTTTTTTACTTCCCTTTTTCTAGATATTAATTTGAGTTTATCAAGTTATTTGTTATTGTGATTCGTGGGCCCCTCATAATTATTTTCAATCTATATTTAGAGTATTTAAATTAAAAAAACCTAAGCCAATTTTTAGCAAGTGGTTTGACATGGTTAATTGCAGGTTAACCAAAAAGCTGCAGAATCTTTAGCAGATCCTGAAGAGTACCCAAATATGTTTGAGGACTGGCAAATTGCTCTTGAGGTTGAAGCTAAGGCTGCAGAGACAAGGTATAATCGATTGGCCTTTTTATGATATAATCTCTGTGAATTCGACACCTATTGACAAATAAAATTTCTCTAATTATCATTTTAGGGATACTTTTCCTCCAGCAGCTGAATATGTGAACTACGTTGATAGATCACATATCAACCTAGTGGAAACTTTCAAAAACATGGAATTGGATGTTGAGGAACCTCTCGAAAATGGAGAGCTAGATCATGAGGTACATTCATTTCTAATTGTTTCTTCTCAAAAAGAGCTGCAACTGTGAATTTTCGATATTTTATGATACATCTAATATTCAAATGCTTTGACGTCATAAAAATGTATGTGTTTTTATTAAGGGAATTGATCATGTACCATTTCTGTTTTGACATTCTTCTCGTCGGCCTTGTCAGGATGTGGAACAGAATGGCGAGGAATATGTTGATGATCAAGAGGAGATTCAAAAGGAACCAGAAGAACCCGAAGAAGAGGTTGCTACAATGGATAATGATTCTACAGATGGTGCAGTACTTGTTAATGGCAATGAGGCTGATGAAGAGTGAGGCATGGCTGATATGAAGATGGTGTAATTTTGTAGCGCATCGAATTTTGTGATTGGGAACCGATAATATAGACATGAGTTCATAGTGAGAGAAGTAGTTGCTCTCTAGGTGTTTTATGAATATTCTTTTGAAGATGATTTTTACTGTGATTTAAGTCATGTCATAGTGGCTGTTGCTTATAGGTGTGGGAGATAACAATCATATAGTTTTTCTTTTAATTGTAATGATGTTTACTGTTTTCACTGAGGCTTTTTGTCTTTGGCTAAAACTTTTTTGTAAGAGTTAAATACAAAGTAATAATGTTTTCTTGTTTCGCTCTTGTATGTGCATTGAAAATTGTATGGCAATTTATACATGGTCCCAAATGATACAACGATTTATTTAAAAATGAAGGTATCTTTAGAATGATGTCGGTAATGCATTGAAAATGAACCAAATATATTAAATTATTTTTGATTATATATATTTTTTTAAGTGTTTAAAAATATATAGGTTTCAATATGCAAATTAACTATCGTTTATCTTCTTAATGATGGAAGTATCAATATGCTTTAAACTAGAAAAATTGATTTGAGTTGTTTTTTCGGTAACTATGGTTTGTGACTTTTTCACCGACTAATCCATGAAGTTTGAAAAATAAACAAGGTTTGACATGTTGAAGAAAGATCTGCATAATGAAGTACAAACCGGCCATCCTACAACAAAGCGCGAGTCAATTATCCCGCAATGAAAACTATGATAGTAAATCCTCCTTTTTACTCCAAAGGTATCCAACAATTTTCAATTTCAATTCTCTAGTACTTTCACCCCAATTACATATACCAAAGTAAATTATCTACCCTATGCTTCAACCAATAATTTTTTTTAGATAAGTGATGGTGTAATTATCACACTTTTAAGACTATTTGGACCGACATCATCAACTCCATTCTGTGGGAACAACAAGACCCTAAGGGAGTCTTTTGGCGTCCAAAGGTCACGGACAAACCATATGACATTGTTCAATAAATAGAACGTATTAAGTGCTCGCTTTCAGTTGAACTGTAAAGGTGAAGAAGAGTTTTTCTATCTCTAAACAATAAATTTGAGGCAAAAAAAACCTTCGTTTTTCACTATTAATATTCTCAATACATTTTACAAATATAATATAAAGGAATGTAGTTACATTGAATAGATAATATATTTTTTTAACACTTAATAAGAAGTTTTGAGATTTTTTTGAGATGAATCCAAAAGAATTACTTGTAAACAAGTTAACCTTTATGAAAGAGATAGCATTGAGTTGACGTACCAATGAACCTATAATAAAATTTCAAAAGAATCAAAGACATTGTATAATAATGTTACCAACGACTTGGCATAAAGCCAATTACAATAACAACAAAACTATTCCTAGTTTTGTAAATATCGAACCTACCAATAACTTTTTGAACAGAACCTACCAATGCTTATTGCATTAAAACAATTTAATTACAATAACACTTTGTTAACAGGTTTTTATAAAACCACTTTAGGGGTGACCTACAACGAAAGTTTTGAACAATCTCATCAGCATCATTAAAATGTGAGAGTTTTCAAGTTCAATTGATGTTGTATGCAAATAACTCTAAAGTGACCAAGCGTCCAAGCTAACCTTCTGAAAAGTGATAGTGAGTCTGTGCAACAGTGAATTTAAACTCGTAGATTAGCCGGGCAAAAATTAGAAACCATACCTAGAAAGAAAAGGTTTTACAACTACGATAGTTTTGATACTTCAAAAAGTTGCAGATTTTTTTATTTTTTATTATTTATTTTTTTGTTTTTTTTCCAAATAAAAGAGATAATAAGATTTAAAAATTTATAAAACATTTTTATGATGTCATAAGATAACTTGAGGTATTTTGCTAAGTCTCTTTATAATGTTTTAAGTTTAACATGATTTTATGCTTTTAACTATATCTCATAAGCGCATACTTTTTAACTTATAAGCTTATTATTATTCGAAGATACGGAAATTTAATAAACCAAAAACTAAATCATTGGAACACGCCCTAGTGGTATCAGTCTCTTAATGTAAACATTCAGTTCATTTATCAAAATCAAAGGTCCTTAAGAAGAAATGCACTCATTGTCTCAACTCCTACTCAGGGGCGGAGGAGATAGGGAGACTAGTGGGTGCTAAGCATCCCCCAACTAGCCCAATAATTTTACAATAATATAGCTCAAAAGCATAATAGTTTAAGAATATGAATAGTCAGGCCCTACGAAAGTACCAATATTACTAATTCAATATTGTGTTGATTAAATAAAAGAAGTTGTAACTGCTGAATTCAAGAGTCAAGCAAAATACCAGTGGAACAAACCGATCAAAACTCAAAAGAATTGCTCATCTTATACGGTATTGAATGCTTTTGAACGATTTGTTCTTTTAATAATGATCACAATTAATATTCACTTCTTCGAATTTTTCTTCAATTCGTTGTATACTTAATTTTATTTACTTTTCCTAATTTTTAATGATCATTTTAACTCATGAGATAAATAAAACAGGGCACATTATTTGATTCTATTGAATGTATAGTCAGAAGGCTAAAGTGAAATTCTTACCCGCTAAGTTCGTGAGACAAAGGATTAGGTCCAAATGCTACCCGCTAAGTTGCTAACGGTCATTGAAATTCTTACCACGATTGATTAAGGTTTTGTATTAGTGTAAAACACGTGATTTTTTAATGTATTGGACATTTGGCCCTTCATTTATTTTTCCAGATTTTCATGCTTTGATATATTGGTTCGAATTCTATTGTTATCATTCTAAAATTTTCTGTCAGCCTCCTTAACTTGAAATCGTGGGTCCGCCCCTGCTCGTACTAAAAGTTACCTGAATAACGGTCATTCTCTCAGGCTAGACATCGAGAAATGATCGGCCGACATTCAAAAAATGCACGAGATAAAAGTTTCCAACCAATATAAACCTCCAAATCAATAATAACCATAAGCACAAATTATAAAAAGATGATTTGCACATTCGACACTTTTATTTGTATACTTTAATGTATAAACAGTTAAAGCAGTAATTCAATATTATACAAATATCAAATACATGTATTTGAGCAAAATTATATAACTCCACAATATAATTCCGTATAAAATGTTGTTAACCAAACATTCCCGTATCACTTGCGATTGATGTCTTTATTTAGGGTTGATTGATATATAAAAACAAAAAAAACGCAACCTTGGTTTCTTCTTTCCTTCCGCACCCACTTATTTTGTTTGAATTAAAACACCCACTCAACTCATTCAACTTCCTTCCACACCGTTTTCAAGGTACTACTATCAATTTCCACTTTATTCCAACTTCCTCATATTTTCATTATTCTTAGATCTAATCCTTTACAGTTTGTTACGATTCTGTTCCAGTCTGTTACGATTCCGTTACACTTTGTTACGATTAACTGTTAATTATTAATAATATCCGTTTAATCGTATTTGATTATATAGATTTTGTGTTACTTGATATCTAGGGCTTAACTGTTTGATTAATTTGTAAGATTAGGTTCAATATGTTTCGGTTTGGTTTGATTAGGTTTAGGAGTTTTTGGGGATAGTTTGATGACTAGTAAGATTAGGTTCAAGTTGTTGTGTATATAGTTTGAAGAAGTATGTGATGTTTTAGCGCGGTTTGGTTCGATTAGGTTTAGGAGTTTTTGTAGATAGTTTGATGACCAGTAAGATTAGGTTATTTATTTGTATTTGTAGTTATAAGAAGTATTTGATGTTTTAGTGCGCGCGGTTCGATTTGATTAGGGTTTAGGAGTTCGTAAAGCCGTGAAGGTGTGCCGTGTGCCTGGTAGCGTTATTTGGATAGTTCATTCTGGATAAGTCAATGTTACTAATTTGATTTTATAGATGGTGTTTGAATTAGTTTATTTTCTGGAGGTCTTTCGGGAAGCGGTTAGGGGAGTGACCGGTTACGTCCTATCTCCCTCATACCAGGGATTGGCTGTTGACGTGTTGCCGTTGTTGTGATGCGGCTCTCACATTATTTAGGTTTCAAGAAGCGGATAAGCTGATTTTATTGAGCTTATGGAGTTAAATAAGCTCATAAGATTTAGTTGATAAGCTCATAAGCCAGGTTACTCGGAGAGGACGATTCTTTGAAACAGATGAACATCTCGTGACCATTTCCGTCCTTTTCTTTGGCCACCCCCAAATGTGTACCTAGTGAGATTTGAACCTAAGACTTCTTGTGAGGACATCAGGTTAGGCTACGTTATTGGTGGAAGCTCACAAGCCAATTGGAACTCGTTATATTAAACAAAAGTATTAATTTATATTACGAGTTATTTTTTCTCTCAAATTGATCAAACTTTATCTACGAGTTATTTTAATCAAAGTTATTTAACATAATTACTTACCTCTAATCTTTTAAATAAAGCTCTAATTATTTAAAAAGCTGGACCTATATCAAAGACATTTGTTAAAACGGTGCATCGAGGTTGAACCTAAGGTTGTGTTGGGTGAGCTTGGCTTGACTAATTTTCTGTCATCTATGCAGTGCTTATGGACTTAAATAAGTCTTAGGCTCAGGTTGATAAGCTCATAAGCCAAAAAAGTGAGATTATTGGATTTTCTAAATTTCAATAAGCCGATTAGCCCATTAAATAAGCTAATTCAAAGTTTAAATGTGTTCTTGATCAGGTTTTATATAGTAAATATGCTGCAGAGTTATAGAGTTAGCGCAGATAGATATTTTGCTTTTTGACGTATTTTGATATACTGATAAGGAGGCACTGTTGCATATGATTGAGGTAGTATTAATTCAATGTTAAGGATATGTGCTAGTTAAAAGGTTTGGGTATCTAAAGATGGTTTGAGGTGTATGGCGCACACATTGTATCTGCAGAAGTTTGAATTAGTGAGGAGGTAATGTATGCTGAGGGGATACCATAGAGGAAGTTAGTGGCATCTAGTTTGGCAAAAGCTAACACGGAAATAGCACTTGACAGATAGGAAGATAGCCACAGAGTTGATGTTCTGTAATGAGACAGAATGGAGGAATAGAAGAATAGTTCATTTTACCCTCATTATATCTTATCAATGTATGGTGGCCTAATTTATCTCTTAGAGACAGTTGCTTAACTTCAATCGAGTTATAAATGCACTCAGTTTTTCCTGTACACATATTCAAAACTTTTTACAGTTAATGTGCTAGTGTTAACAGCTCAAACTGGGCTAACTTTATGCTTTTCTAAATAATCGATTGATGCTATTTCTGAGCTTCTATCATTAGCCTGTTTATGCCTAATGGGAAATGATAAGGTTTAAATAGTGATTTTTCTTTTCTAGTTCATATCTGTAGAATATCTTAGATTCAACTTCTGTTTTTATTTGCATGCAGAATCAAATTCTCTTTCATTAATTAGAAAGCGACATTGTTGGATTTGAGCTTCTTTCAGCCTTCAGTTATGGGAGATTCAGAGAACGCACTTCCACCTTCTAAGAAAAGGGTTGCTGGAAGGGAATTATCTCGAGATAACCCAGGCCTTGACGATGAGGAGGAAGAGGTTTTTGATCAAGAAGCAGGATTCAAGAAAGCCAGTGAAGAGGTGCTGGCCAATAGAAGAATTGTAAAAGTTCGTCGCAACCGAACGGCACCAGCTCCATCTGCACCTTCCTCTAATCCTTTTGCATCAATCCGCTTGGTACCTCCTACAGAACCCATTGCTGCTCCTGCAATTTTTACTAATGCTCCAGAAAGTGAAAAAACGGCTGTTGAAGTGGTTGAACCTCAAGATAACGCAAATAAGGAAACTGAGAAGGAAGAAGAGGGTGAAGAAGCTGAAAGCAAGGTTAATGAGACGGAGTCCAAGCCAAACACAGATGAGGAAAAACATGAAGCTGAAAATAAGGATGAAGTAAAAGAAGAGACTGAAGCCAAAGAAGAGGCTGAATGTGAAACCAAAAACGAAACTGAAACCAATGAAGTTGAGAATGATGAGAAAAAGAACACTGAAGCTGCATCAGTTAACTCGTTCCAACAGCTTTCAAGTAGCCAAAATGCCTTTACTGGAATCGTAGGGACAGGATTTTCAAGTTCGTCATTTTCCTTTGGCTCGATTACCAAGGGTGACCAGCCGAGTTTCCCTTCTTTCAGTTTTGGTACAAACGGAAACTCGTCTTTGTTTAGCACTTCTGGGAGTAGTGAAAAACCTGAGGCAGTCAAGAAACCATCTATGCAAGAAGTTCATGTAGAGACAGGCGAGGAGAATGAGAAGGCCGTTTTTACAGCTGATTCGGTGCTATTTGAATTTCTTGATGGTGGGTGGAAGGAGCGTGGCAAAGGAGAACTGAAAGTCAATGTTTCAACAAATGGAATTGGAAAGGGTAGACTTGTGATGAGAGCTAGGGGCAATTATAGACTGATATTGAATGCCAGCCTCTTTCCTGATATGAAACTGACAAACATGGAGAAGAAGGGGATCACGTTTGCTTGTTTAAATAGCGCGGGTGAGGGAAAGAATAGTCTTTCGACATTTGCTTTGAAGTTCAGGGATGCTTCATTTGTTGAAGAGTTTCGTGCTGTCGTCTCACAACACAAAGGTGATAATGCAGCTGCTGTTTCATCTTTGAAGACACCAGAGAATTCACCAAAAGCATCGGATGAATAGGGGAATTGGACTTGCTGTCAGTTATCCTTTTTGAAGGCTTATAAAGTGTCAACTCAAATGTATGAAATGGATCGTTTAGCTGATTGGGTCGTGTCATCTATCATGTAGTCGAGTCTTTTTTTTTTTTTTTCTTTACGCAAACCTTATATCCTATCCAATGTGTTGGCATCGATAGTGGGCTTTTTGCGGAATAGTCTTCTTTGGGTAAAATTTGCAGATTAAGCCCAAATTTCAGAGTTGTCTAAATGATAATCATGGTTGTATCATTTATGTTTAATTTTATTTGATGTTTGTATTTGGCGGTCATTGTGGGTTAATATTTATTTGTTGTGCCCGGAGTAACAGCCTAATAGGTAATATCTGTGGTTTAGAGGTGGCTAGATGGGACTATAGAGGGTTGAGTAATGGGTCAAAACTGACATCTATTTTGTTAATGAACAAGTAATGTGCTAATTGCTGAATATGATGACTAAACTAATCTAATGTGCTCTAAACGGCAGGTCTTTATAGCCGTTTGATCATTTTGGACGTGCCTTTGTTAGTTACCTTTAGCATAACCATTTAATCTATTGATAAAAACATAACCAAAATTGAACCGTTTATGAATGAAAGGATTGAATTTGCCACCTCTAATGCGGCTGTATTCTTCCAAATAAAGATGGATAGATGGAAGCATGGTTATAGCTTCAAGATGTTAATCAACGTTGAATGCTGATATGACTTTTCTGTTCCTATAGCTCTCCACCTTAGTATGCGAAGTTGTGTATGTTATCTTTAATATATGTATACCTTAATGCGTGTGAACATAGTTGGTTATGCAAGTCCCAATTGCTTAATCCCTCGAAAACTTTATCCCAATGATTAGACTGAAAAGGTCGTTTAGGGATGGAAGACATGAACCTACATCCCAAGGTGGCAAGGTGTGTTCTGAATCAACTGAACTCATGGGAATAACAGTTTCTCGTTAACAAACGGGACACCTCTGCATAGCGCCTAACCCCAAGTTGGTTTATAGGACTTTTGACAAATCACACAAGGCCATCGAGCCAACAAAAATAGGAGATAATAACTAGCAATTGCTGAGAGTTATGTGGTATGTGGATCTTAGGAGTGACCTGATTCGCGTAGCATAGAAAGTTCATAGTCGTTAATCCTGTTAAAAGATCCCAAAGAGGCAAAGATAATTATCGGGTCTTTCCAATCATAAAACTGAGCTGCAGGAGTTTAACTTGGTTCTACTTTATTAGCTGAAGTGCAAACAGGATTTCAAAACGTATCACAAACTTAAGTTTTTGCTGAGCTTTTAAGCCCTAGTTATGTATTAGAATGTATATGCTAATGATTATGTTTTGGAGTAATTTCTCTGTTCTAAACGTGTATCGAGCTTGTTCTATTAAGCATAGTTTTTATAGATGTTTTCGAGCTATTATAATTTCAAATTGAGCTTAAGAAATAAGCTTCATTTATTGAATTTGAATGGGAAAGTCACTCGAATCATTCTACCACATAAAGGGACTCGTAAATTAATCGGACTTGGTTCAAACTTAGCCCAACACCATCGACCATGAGCTTGAGCTTGAGCTCGGCTCAGACTTATTTCAAGTCCTTGATAGCCATAGGTTGTTCTTAAAAAAGAAAAGAAAAAACAAAAAAGAAATTCTATTAGAATCCAAGTGCTTGTGCTTTTGGACTTTTTGGGTTTCATCACATGCTGTTATTTTGTGTCATTCACAAGCCAGATATACCCAAGTTCACGGGTCATGTAAAGACAATAGAAGCATAAAATTATCCATTTACATTTATATAACCTTTTGCTAACCCAATGGTTGGCTTTGCTGATAAAGTCATAAAACTCAAGACCTTGGTTTAAGGGTTCAACATTGGCTATTTTAAAGTGGATAATTTCGTGTTACTCGTGATGGTGAGTCTTTAAATTAGATGTACGCGGTTTAACCGGGTCATACACAGACCATTTCTAAACCCTTTTCATGGCCACCCTCAAGATGTTTACCTAGTGATTCCTGAACCGGGGTACCCTCAAGATGTTTACCTAGTGAGTTTTGAACCGGAGAACTCTTATGAGAGACTCAAGCACCGACCACTAGGCTACATTGGTGGAGGTTATTAGTTATTTAGTTAGATCGCGTTTATGGGTCATAACACCTAAAGTCTAAGGCTCAATGGTGCAACTATAATATAAACCTGAATAAACCTGATTTAATTGATCAAATTACATGGTTCGGTTTTAATGCAAATACAATCTCAAAGCTGAATCCTCAAATACAGAACAATAAAACAATAACAGCTGACAAATGCTTTGGACAATCCTTCATATGAAGTATCATACGTAAAACAAAAACACAAACAAAAACGTAAAACAAAAGGTTCTTGAAACAAGAAATCACTCGAAATGAAGAGGCGGTCTTAAGGAGATGAAGACGAGTAGCTCTTGGTGCACTTGTTTGAACATGACCCAACGCAGCTGTCCATACTCTTCACATCTGTAGGGAAAAAAGAAGTTATATTAACATACTCATATATAATTGAAGACTCTTAATGTTGTGTATGTAATCACCGTTTTAAAGAAAATACTGTTCTTGTTACGGCTTACCAACCTCAGAATCGAGATCATGAGTTAAATTTCAAAGCATCTTTTTGTGTGTGTGTGCGCTTAGGCATTGTTGACAATTTAGCAACATGTCAGCAAAATTATTCATACTAAGTGTAATTAGAAAGTACTCTATTCATATTGATATTTAAGAAAGTAAGCAATTCATGAAGTAACACCAAAATGATCATGTTATTCATTCATTTTATAGACTTTACCCAAACATAGACATGTGAATATAATCATATCGATGCTAAAAGGCAACATAAAGCTAGCGCGAAAATTTAAAATTATATGTCTGTACGACTGTACATACCAGGATTGTGTGCTTTGCTGATGTTAGAACACATGGAAGTGGCGCAACCAAGCTTGCAATAACCAAGGTTTTCTGTATGTGGATCAAGGGCCATAGTGTTGATTCCAGGAAGAGATGGAAATATGCATTCTTTGAGGCATTGGGTAGTGCATGTGCATAAGCTTTTGTTGGGTTCAATCATGCAGAAAATGAAGCACTTGGCATAGCAATCCCTAAATGTAGTCACATCACCTCTACATCCACTTACCACCATCCCCATGATTACTACAAACTTCAAAATTCCCTTCATTTCCATTTCTTTTTCAAGCACAAAGTTTAAGTCTTTTGAGTTTTGCTCTTGAGCTCACATGTGGTGTGTGTCTTTATATATACATGAATGTGTGTCTGTGAGATACATAGATTGACATATAGTTGTAACTTTTTCCTTGTCTTTATTCAAGTGACAAAACTTTTGGTTTGGTGCATAGCTTGATAATTTTTTTTTTTTTTTTTTTTTTTTTTTTTGGATAATCTAATTTTTAATGCTCTAAAAGGGGACAAAGGACATAAATGTTGTTGATCCAATCAAAGTTGTTAATTTCAAGAAGTGATTACTAGTAGAGAAAGGGTAACCCACACTTGAGGGTAGTGATTACTAGCATGGCAAAAGGTATAATAGAAGTCAGGACTTGTCCATAAAAGTGTTCATACTTTGAGCAAAAAATATTCTGCTAATGCTATTGGGAGCACTTTATGTAGTGATATTAGGTTTTTGGTAATCAAATATTGCTTGGATAATGCTTGAATCTTGTATAGTCAACTTTTTGGATACAATATTTCGACCTTATTTGATGTTTTGGGTTACACGAACTTTGTATATAGGATAAGACAAGCAGGGGCGAAGCTTCATAGGGGCCGGGGGGGGGGGGGGGGGGCGCCCGACCCCCCGAAATTTTTTTTGCGATGTAAGGGGTATATAGTTTTCGTGTAGAAAAATTTCGGTATATTCGGTTTCGACCCCCCAAAAATTTCGGTATACCTGAAATATAGCCTTAGGAAAAAAAAAATTTAGATCCCGACCCCCCACTTACAAAATCCAAGCTTCGCCACTGAAGACAAGAACACATTTTAATTCTAAAAACAAGAATGATATAGAGAATATTGATGGATTGTTATGATTGTTCATTAGGCCAACATTGTGTTTATATTATATAATAAACAAAGTGACTTTTGATGAAAAGTCGCATATTTTCATTCAGAGTATTGCTAAGGACTCTTACAATATCCTTCTACTAATCCTCCTACACACACAATAATAATATATTATTTTTTTCTACTCATTCTCTCTTTGCATTCAAACCGTCAGTTCTGACACTTGTCAGAATCTGTGAGTATGAGGTTTTGATAGGAGGATTTATCATTTCTCTTTCATAAATAGGCACACATTTTGGTTTAAAGTTACTAACTTTCAAATAAATTTTAGCAACACTTAATTGCCACAGTTTTTCTATTACTATTTTAACGATCACATTTATTTAATGATGCAACGTTCTAGTGACGAATTTTTTGTCACAAACTTTGTCATTCAATGTATCTGAAATCAATTTAATTAGTTTATCCAAGCGTGCACTCCGCACCTCCTAACTTGTATTATAACTTAACTTAAAATCATTTTGGTCCCGAGTAATCTTAATTACACTAAATGGTTGATAACACTAAAATCACCGACACTCTATCAAGCATACAAGCATATAAGTTGTACTTGGTGAGTTGGTGGTCACCTCCCTATGTGTAGGAATCTCGGTTTTTGTATTCGCCGATATTTTACTTATGTATAGTTAGTATACATTATATCAGTAAGATTTAAGTTCTCTTTATCTGTAGATAGAAGGTGCGAAAATTCTATTACATCTGAACTTAAAAGTTTTAAATCCTCACCCGTGCACTTCATTAGCTAGTGCATGTGAAGCCTTTTGTTGTTTTTTCTTTGAAATCTGATGGCTAAAGAAAAGAAAGAAAAATAGTGGTTAATACTTGCTACTTACTAGTTGCAATATAATAATTTACATGCAACCTATCTTAAATATATAATATCCATAAATTCTTAGGTCACGGACTCACTGGTGAACTCAACACCAATCGAGTTTTATAAGTTTTCTGGCTCGTCAATGATATTATCAATTGTATATTTTGTCTTATTTTGGGGACGTCTTGCTGAGGTTTAACTGAAAGGTATCTTAGATATCAAATATAATTCTTAATGGCAATAATAATAAATATTATTACATGTGATTATAACGTAACCGTAAGTTGAAACCAAATGAAGTCCGGTTAGAGTTTAGGCTTTAGAGTACTTATTTATGAGAATTACACATAACGAACATTTTTATGAATTTATAAAAATAAAAAATTTATGCACACATAACTCAAATGTCCTCTTCTACGGCATCACACCCTGACACGAAAATCATACATTTAATACTTACCGACGAGCACTTTATAAATATACTCGCGCGATGCAACAACGACAAAGAAACAACTTTTTTTGACGAGTAGTTCTTTTCGGTTGTACCTTTTTCGTAACAATAATATTTTGACAAACTTCTTTTGTTCAAAATTAAAGAATAAAAAACAATGACATAATACACAAAAGAAGCGAATATATTATAATTTTCGTTTTGCCTTTAAAGGCAAATTCATATTTCTGAAAATGTATAAATTATTTAACTTATAACATTCTAGTTTTAATAATATTATTCTTTAACTTCATATATTTTTATGTTTTAAACCTTTTATACGTATTTAAATAATTTTGATATGCTTAAATCTTAATATTCAACAAAGTGTTTATATCTAAACAGATACTCTCTACTAGCTAATATAAATCAAAATTATATTCATCATAAATCCAAGTCCAACCAAATGGAACAAGCTCATGCCAAAATAAACATTTCATCTTGGAGAATCAAGAAAAAAGATTTTCCAGTATAGTAAACCAAGAAAGTAGAGGTATTCACCTTCATTCAGTTAGATGTATGGTTGTGATGATGATCTAGAAATGGAAAACACACTTTTATGAATTGTTGTATCGTTGCATCCGAAACTTGGCTGGATGTTCTTAAATTGTGGAACCTACAAGGCTACAAAACACTTGAATTCATAATTTCAATTATATCTTTCTCTCGCAAGCCGATTTAATTTGTGACCCTTCCTAACCAAGGCGGCAAAAGTTAGGAACGACTCCATCTTTTCTTTCACAAGTTCGTAAAAAAGCCATTTTATGAATTAGAACATCTTTCTTTTACTTGGATATCAAATAGGATCCGTAAAGTTTCTTTCATTATAATGGATATCAAATCCTTTTAGCCCCTATCCATACTGCGTAATTGTTTGCCTAACTTTTTGCTACGTTGTTTATACATTTTGGTCGTTCAAAAAAAAAAAAAAAAAAAAAAAAAAAAGGCTTTATAAGTTATGTAACCCGGAGAACATGGTTAATAAAACCAACATTATAACTCAACCGAAAAAATATATAAAATAAGCTAAATAGAAAAATACGAAATACAATAACTTAAGTTGTGTTTGGTTAGAAGAAAACAACTATGTTTTTCACAAAATGTTTTGTACAAAATAAATAAAACATAGATCACGTTTAAATCCTTTTATTTACAAAAAATCTCCGCAAAACAAAAATCCCCTTATTTTTTAACTTAACAAGAAAAATTACAAAACAAAATTTTGTTGTTGCCTTGTTTTCCTTTGTAAACCAAGACTCTCTTACCTTCTTCAAAACAGAAAATACAAACATCAACTAAATGCGTTTTTTATATTTTCAAGTGTTTTTTGAAGATAAATTTCTCTTTCAAATTTCTACAAAATTAAAGATAGAAAATAAAAGAATTTTCTTCTCCAACTAAACATAACATTATGTATTTATTAACCAATTTTCTTTTAACAAATAAGGTATGTTTGGCAAGAGTAACTGTTGCTGGAACTGGAGATGATGCGGGAGATAGAGATTATAAAAAGATATTATTCTTATAAGCTGCATGAAGTAATCTTTGATTTTCAGAGACTATAGAAGATTTTTTTTTTTAATCTCTTGTAAGTTCTGTCTGCTAAACAAATATTATTTTTTAAGTAGCTTATTTTTTGAAAAAATAAGCATAACCTTTTGAAAATTGTGTATGCCAAACATACATATAGGGGCTGTTTGATAAAATAAAATGATTTAGCGCTGAATCATTTACTAGTCTGAACGATTCAAATGCTCTGTATGGCTTGGTTCTGAAATAAAATACCATGTTTGATAATTATTCTGAATGAATCATCTTAATACTATAAAAATACGATTTTACCCTCGTATATATTCCGATTATGATAAGGTGCTAACAGTAAAAAAGTGTGCATTGATAAAAATAATAGAAAAAATAAGCATATCAATTGAAACATTAATGTATAGTTTAGTCAAAACTTTTATTAATAAATCGACATTTTTTCAATATGTCTTATAGTTATATAAATTCAAATAAATAATTATCTTTTAATTGTCCAAAGTGTGAAAACATGTTTAGTGTGGCATGTTAGACACGTGTATCAACTAAAAAGACAACTAAACTTCATTTTTTATAAAATAGTGATATATAATATTAATATTGTAACAGAACCAATGTTGGACACGTTTCTTTGATGTAAAAGGTATTGCAAAAAATGGGGCGCTGAATGGTAGGGCATGCTCAAGACACAAAATGAAACAGAGCCAATTGGAATCGCTCAGTGTGCAAATTGTTGCTACCAAACAAACTTTACCTCTTACCGATTTTGATCCACCCTCTGAATTGCCTCATTCAAAGGCTTTCATACACCCCATAGTGTTCTTATCTTTCTCTTCTTTACTATTTATACTATTTATAATGCATGCATATACATTTTTAAAACTTAAAATGCTTATAATTTGAGTAATATTTATTACCTATAAAAACTTTAAACTTAAATGCTTAAATGACAAATTTTACTATTTTAAATATTGTTTAATTATTAAACTTTATTTTATTTTTTTGTTTTTAACCCATGAAGTTTTTGCAATGACTACAAACTGAACCTATAAGTTTTTGCATTAAGGTCAAATCATAATTACGATTTTGCAAGTATAATTATTTACCGCTACACACCGTCGCTTTGCATGGGTCTTTATCTAGTGAAAAATTGACGTATTTTCTAGACTAAAAAACAAACATTAATAACAAGTAAGGGTGAGCATAGTGGACTCTGAACCGGACCGAACTGAGAAACCAGGCTTGACCGAACCTATTTTGATCCGGTCTTCGATCCACACTTTAACTCATGTTTAGTTTTCAGTCTGGTCTGGTCTTACTTTTCGGACCAACCCAGACCGGACCGTCGTTTTGGTCTAAACCGGTCTCCGTCTGGTTGACCCAATGCTCACCCCTCAAGTCGAACTAAAAATGAAAAAGTAAAAATGAAAAAAAGTATTTACGTGGCACCAATTAATTGGTCCAATTTTAGGGGTTTACACAGTCTGTTTTTTTCATATCAACAAACACTTTAGGGCTGTAAAACCCTACCGCAAAACTGCTGCCAAAACCCTAATCTACAAACTAAAAGGTAAACAACAATAATCCCAATTATAAATTTTATAACTTGTGTTTATTTAATTTCAGTTTTATAGATTGTAAAACCCATTAATTGAAACAGGTAATGGGTAAGCTTGGGAAGAAAGCTCGTAAATTTGCCAAGAAGAATCTTCCTGCTGTTTTGAAACAAAGACGCAAAAACAAGATTGTTTTCAAGAAACGTCCTTCTAAAGGTTCGTATTTTTTTATTTTGTTCATTGCACCAAAATGTATAAAAACTTTTATATATTGTTTTAGAATTGATAGATTTGTTACTCTGTTTCTGATGTACTAAAATGTAAGGTGGCGTTTAGTTGTAGAAAATTTTTCTTGTTTTTCCGTTTCTAGAATGGTTTTTCTTCTCTAGAGAAGAGTTGAGAATCTTGAATACCTGTTTGGATGGAGTTATATGAGATTACCTCGGATAACGATGGTGGGCGGCGACGGCGAGGAGGGAAGGTGGAGATGTTACCAGTGGTGATTATGATTAGAATGAGATACTTAATGGTAGTTGGGAAATCCCGTATTTTTTTTGTTAGAGAGAAAAAAGTGGAGAAGGGTAGATTGGAGTTTTCATTTTTCTAGTTAAAATTTGGAAAGTGAAAATTTCATTTTTTTTGAAATTGTTGGAAAAAAAGTGTAACTAAACAGGTTTTCAGTTTTTTTAGTTTCCTATAAAAAATTTCCTGGAAAAATGGGATATTTTTCACCAACTAAACACACCCTAACAAGCTTTCACCAGTTCATCATTGTCAGTAACAAACTATTCTCTTTACTTTTTGATGTGACACATTTTGTTCGTTTCCGATGTATGTAAGTGATTTCTATGTTTGATGATATACAAGGTCACTTTGCATACATTGGGAACGAATTACAAATGTGTTACATAAAAGGTAAAAGAATGGAGTAGTATATTACTTATAATGGCGAGTTTGTGAAAGTTTGCATACACACATTGGTGACTGAATAAAAGGCTGTTATAGCAAAAGGTTAAGGGGGGTGTTTGTTTAAACTTATATACGGGCTTCTGAGCTTATATGATATAGGCTTATGTGCTTAATGTGACTTAAAGATAAAAAATTAAGTTAATAGACTGGAAAATAAGCTAAAAAAATGGGTTATTGAAATATAAGCCGAAATCATATAAGCTTAGCTTATAAGATTAAACAAACACCCCTTAAAAAAAGAGTTAATTCTTCTTGATTGTTCATTGCTTTAATGTGTTTATAACTAGCTTTCACCAAATCATCATTATATTATATGTGCTAGACTATTCTTTTTACCTTTTGATGTAACAAGCTTGTCATTTTGTTGCCATTGTATGTCATTGACTTGTATTTTTGATGATGTGGTGACTTGACCAGTTTATCTAATATAGAAGGTCACCTTGCATACATTGGGACAAATTACAAGTTTGTTGCATCAAGGTAATAAGATAGTTTGTTACATATAATGGTGATTTGGTGAAAACTGGATACATATCATGAGTATTTGGTAAAAGCTCATTATGTTTTGATGCGTTTTAATTCAATTAGGAAATGCAGTGTTTGTACTTTGTATATCGGTAATATTGTGTTACATATTTGGATTGAGATGAGTTTGAAGTTATGATTGTTTCATTACATTTTTGTCCCGGTTCCATGAGCTTGTTTGTTTTCTGTATGCTATTTGATTCTTGTGTGCACAATGATACTGGACTCTTGAGTTTATGTAGCATTTGGGTTGGTTTCAGAACTCATGTTTCAATGTAATGCTGCAGATGGTAAAACAGATGTTGTTGAAAAGGAGGTAGTGAAGACAGAGTTGTCTAATGGAAGGTAAGACCGCATACTTTTCATATCTTTTTAAAACATTGAGTAACTATTTGTTTTTCGCTCAAAAGTGTATTTCCTGGTTCTTGAATTTTCAATTATCGTGTTGCTGACTGCTGGCCTCATAATTTTGTTTTTTTGATTCCCTTTTTGTGCATTTCCAGTCTTGAGTTTAAGTTTTTTATTTGAGGAATTATTGAGCCCGACAGCCCCTTAATGTCATTGAGTAACTGTGGCCCTTAATATTAGAGTTCTGATATCAATACATTATGTTATAAATTACTTATGGCCTTGTTTTGATTTAACAACACGGTATCAACATTTTAATGTGATAAAATCTGTCTTTTATATGTGATTGCCAGGGATGCTGATAATGAAGCCACCATGATATCTTCTCTTGATGCATTATTTGCTGATGATGATAATGTTAGAATTCAAGACGACTCTGACAGTGACGGTTATCTTTCGGAGGTTAAAATACATACCTATCTTTGCAATGTTTTCCCTCTATATTAAAAACAAATTTTGCAGGCTTAACTTTTCGAATATGATAGGACCCAAGCAGTGAAAACCTCGTGGGAAATGATAATGATGTTACTTTAGAAGGTTAGTCATTATTTATTTCACCATCTCTTTAAGGCTATTGTTCCTTACTTCTAATGTTATCGGATTTAATTGGTTTACTTTTATGCAGATGACACTGATATACATACGTTGTCTAGTCGCAATCAAAAGATCTATGAAGAGCTTGCGGAGCAAAAGAAATCGTTGGATAAGTTGAAGAAAAAAGTTAGTACATTTTTTCTAACAAATAAAGCATTAGTATAATTCTTAGGTGCTACTTTAACAATCTTTTTTGATAATTTCTGTTTTTCCTACGATTAATGTTTATTGCAATCGTGGTCGAAGTTGTAAAACATTAATAAGCTTAAAATATTTTAATTTACGTCTGCTAATGCTTTTCATATGAAATATTTCAGGATCCGAAGTTTCTTAAATTTCTAGAAAGCTACAATAAGGGAGAAAATCAGGAGATGGTAAGGGACCCTTATTTAGATTTTTTTTTTTTTTTAATCATTATTTATTATAGAAAATGACGTGACATGTATACTTTGCAACAGTATTCTGATGAAGATGACGATGAAACAAATGAAGATCTGATGCTGATAGATGATTTAACTACAAAAAATCACAAAGTGCTGACATCTTCAGCAATTAATGTGTTAAGTAAACTGGTTACAGAAGATCATAACGAGGCTGCTTTAATCAGTCTTTTAAATGCTTATCGAGCTGCTTGTCACCTTGGACCAGAAGAAACTGGCCCTAAAATTCAAGACAGTGAAACCTTTTGCAACATATATACAGTCATGCTTTCTGAAGCTGATAATATATTCAGGGTTTTATTGAAACTTCCATCCCCCAAGTGCAAAAAGGAGGCCTTGTTGGAGTTGAAAAATACGCCTAGATGGAAAAAGACGAAACCAATGATTAAATCTTATTTGAGGAGTACATTATTTCTTTTAAAGCAAGTCACTGACTCAGAGATATTGGCTTTCTCGATTAACCGCTTGAGAGCCTCCATCGTATTTTTTGCTGCTTTTCCGTCTCTGCTAACCAGGCTTATCCAGGCAATTTAGTACCTACTTCTTTAACTGAATTGTTATGGTGTTATAACTTTTATAGTAATTGTATAAGACTCCCTACTTTTAAACTTTTTCTCATTAAGGTCACATATATTAAATTTAATACTCTTTTATCGACCACCCAAAGTATGTAATATGTACCTTGTTTCATTTATTCTGATTCTGGCTGAAAGTATGGCGGGATGACAAAATGTCTTAAATTTTTGGGAATATTACGTTGTTGGCCTTGTTGATACCCCATCAAATATGTTTGTCTTTTCAAAGAATTTAAGGGCATTTTTGTTACCTCGCCATTATCTCGGTCAGAAGCGGTATAAATGAAACCAAATACATACTTGGGTTGCCTATCAATAGGTGGCCTTAATAAAAAAAGACGAAAACTTGTTTCACTTATGACATACATTATATAATTGTCCCTAAAGCAACTTAGATTTGCATAAACGGTGTTATGGGGAAACCTCTAGTCAATCACTTCTGAATTTTTTTGCGTATGATGCAGATTATAGTTCCTTTATGGGCAACAGGTGGAGGTACCCTATCGGCCAGTTCTTCCCTTCTCATACAAGATGTGGTCTCCGTATGTGGTTCTGATTACTTCGATACCTGCTTTATCAAATCCTACAAAGCCTATATTGCTCGATGCAGGACTATGGAAACTGTTGATCCAAAACATATTGAATTCCTTAGGGACTCCTTCATCAGTTTATGCTCCCTTGACGTTGAAAAAACTTATAATAAAGCAATTGTCTCCATTCAACAACTTGCTAATATATTGAGGCATGCGAAGCAGAAAGGGAACAAGGAAGCAATTAAGAAGATATACAGCTGGCAGTACGCTCAATGCATTGATTTATGGGTTCTTTTCATTTCAGGAAATGTAAATGAATGTGATGTTCAGTCTTTGCTGTATATGACGATCCAGCTTATAAATGGGGTGGCTCACATGTTTTCTGGGCCAAGATATTTCCCTTTAAGGATACGGTGTATTCAGTGGTTAAACAAATTATCGAGCTCTTGTGGAATTTTTATTCCTGTTGCTTCGTTAGTGTTGGATATGCTCGAATATAAAGTCAGCAAGGAGGCTGGTAAATCTAGAAAAAAATCAGTGAAGTTAGCATCAAATTTAAAGGTTAGGAAGTGTTTATTTATTTTTACGAACAAAGTTTTTTAACACCTAACAAATCTCTGTTATAATCTAACTTCTGTTGGGCTTTTTGCAGCTCCCTAAATTTTGGTTGAAATCACAAAACTTTGTGGAGCAATGTGTTTATTCGGCTGTTGAGTTGCTTGTGGTGCATTTCTTCCAGTGGAGCTACCAGATTTCATTTCCCGAGCTAGCAACTGTTCCACTCATTAGACTACGAAAGTTTCATGAAAAAACTACTACTGAAAGTTTAAAGCGTGTGGTGAAACGTCTTATGGACCAGGTATTGAATAAAACATTGAAAGTGTATTCTGCTTAATTGTTAGATAAACAGATTCAGACTACTTAGACTGTAGACCATCTCTAATGTAAGCACCAAACGTTTGCACCATTTTGGTGTAAAATAATGCTTACACCAAATTTAGTTTAACTCGAGTGTATGCAAGTAGTTTTTTTTCTTCGGTAAAAGCTGTTTTGGTTGCAGATGGTTTACACCATTTTGGTGTTTTGATGCATACATTGGAGACGGTCGGTATTGAATAACCACTCTAAAAAAGCACATCCATACACCGCCTAAGTGATACAATCTTCTTTTCGTTAGATGCTTGTTCACAGAATTTTGACACTTGAGATGATTTTCTTCCATTTTCTTCGCAGGTGGAACAGAATGTTGAGCTTGTGCTGAAGAAAAGGGAAGATGTAGCCTTTTCACCGAAAGACCACGAGTCTGTTGATCTATTTTTGCAGGTCCTCATTCGTTCTTATCATTATTATATTGTATTCGTTTAACGTTCTTGAGGCGATGAAAGAAACAATCTGAGTTTTGGTTTATTTGCAGTTTGAAAAAGGCATCGTGGCCCCGTTTACACAATACTATAAAAGTGTCATAGAAAAGGCTGCTTCGAAGATGCCCACAAGGTATAACTTGTAGAATAATTGTGCTTTCTTCTTCCTTTTTTAATAACATTTCAGGGTTTTCTTTGCATAAGTCACCAACGTGTTTTTTTTTATATGTTCTGTTTCAGTCATTATACTTCTTTTTGTACATCCGAGTCTAAAAAATGGCTTTGTGTCCTGTTTGGATTGTGCTGTAATCAAATCTTTACATTGACGAGTTTTATATAGAAATGTAAAATATGTTCATAAAATTGTTACCTAATCAAATCTCAAAGAACATGGATAGTACTACGGAATAGCTATATAGATCGAAGATGAATCAATCCCAGAATGTAATTACCAACCATTTTTTTTTTCTTTTCTTCTTTTTTCTTTTTTTTTTTTTTTTTTTTTTTTTTTTCTTTTTTTTTTTTTTTAACAAGCGACCTCGATCCTACAAGCCCGCTTGACTTTTGTTTATACAGTTAAAAAGAATTATTAGAAAGCAAGTGAAATGTAATTTTGACTGAGACTCCGGTCAGGTTCAGACTGTTTAAGTTATGGTTTGTGTTATTTGTTCTTTGTGCGCAGCCCCAAAGAGCCACAAATAGTGAAGCGAAAGAAAACGCATGATGCAGTTAATACAGTTAACGGGGATAACAAGATCAGTGATTTGGAGCAAAATGGTTCGGTTGCTGCTAATGGGGATGTCCATTCCAAGAAGAAGAAAAGAAAAGTCGTGAAACAAGAAGTATGATGAGAGCTCTTTTTGATATATGCAGTTTTTGTACTAGTTTTAGTTCCCATATATTTTACTCTGCAAGTTTTGAAACTTCCTTAGTTCCTTGTATTCTACACACACATGCTTCAAAGTTCAAACACTAATTCAAAGATGCAAGCTCGCTTTTTTGCTACATCTTGTTACATGACACAAAGTTGTACTGCATCCATGTTACATGCTGTCGCAAGGATACAAAAAAGTAGACCCTCTCTAGATTGTATGCTCACCTGCAACTAGCCACCAATGTTGGCCCTACTCTGCACACCATTGTTGACCATCGGAATTAAAAGTAAAATTTGTAAATCGTAAACTAAGTTCTCAATTACAGATGGGTAATATGGGTGTTTCTGTTTGTAGTCAGGTTTGAGGTGTGACTGTCTACATCTAACTTCTTCATACCGCGCTCAGGTGGGATTGGGTATAGTATTAGTAGTTGTGTAGTCAGGCTTGGGTATATGACACTGATATTACAATTTTGGTGGCATGTTTTGATGCTTCTATATATGTGCGGCCTTCATCTTTACCAACTTTTATGTTCTTGTATGTTTGCCCTTCAATATTCACTCTCATTACCAAACACGCCACCAATCCGCCGTAATGGTCAACACAAAACCAACTATACAAACATACCCTACAACATCCTCACACACACACACACACACATATGACACATACAAAAAATCAGCACCATCTCCAAGTTTGGAGTTTGGCTAGAACGATTTCCAGCAAGTTTAATACATTTTTTTTAAGCTTTTCAAATTTTGTTTGTAAAAGGATCAGATTGCTTTACATATGTTTCTTCATATGGGATTGTAAATAGGATATGTATTCTCTAATGAATAGTAGCCAAGGGATATAATATATGCGGTGCTAAGAAACGGATAGCGCGGCGTGCTTTGAGTGGTCCGATGTAAAAAATATGACGGAAACACAAATGACTTGCATACAAGATCGTATTGACAGGGTATAAACCAATAAGGTGCTAGCACGTGTCATATGTGTCTACTCTCAATGGATGGTCGAAACTTGTCACAAATCCATAAAAGAACGCAATCCTTAGATCCTCCTCGGTAAATAGAGATGGTCTCTCATTTAGAAATTGTAATTTCTCTTCTAGCTCCTTGCTAGAGAGCTTTTGTTTTTAATTGAATCATCGTTCAAATTCCTTTTTCATAATACACACACATACTTAATATATGTGAGCGTTGCCTCAACTACAAGATTGTTATATGTTCTCACGGGGTTCTCACCAATCATTAACCAGAAACTAAACATACGATTAATCATCACCTCAAATATAACATGTTTCAGGTATCATACGTCAATAACGTGTTTTCCATATTATTTAAAACCAAAAAGAAACTTGCCCGTCAAAAAAGATCTTTTAGTGTATTGGTCGTCCCTTTGATCGGCTATATACAACTTTATGATAGCTTCATTACTAAAACTTAATAACTGTACTTGGCTTCAATCTGAAAATAGACGATGTATCTAGAACTCGATTAAAATACTAAACTTTTATGAATGAAAATTTAGATACCTTATTAATTTGTTTTATAAAACATTTCAAACTTGCATCCCACATTGTTCGAAGAGATCAAATGTTTTTATGTTATATACTATGGTTTGCATGGATGATACGTGTTTAGGATAGTATTATGTTTCGGACATATTCTTTGGACCAAAGTTTAATTCATAAAATAATAATTAAACTTTTGTTTGTTGTGTTCGAAAAAAAATATAAATTCTAAACTTTTTTTTTTTTTTTTTTTTTTTTTTTTTTTTTTTTTTTTTAACTTAACTTAATTTTGAGTTTTTCAACTTTGTACTTCAAAAAGTTTATTTACAAAGATTCATAGTACATGTTTTTATGCTTCTAGGTAGGGGTGAAAATGAGCCAAAGCTTTACATACAAAGCTCGTTTGGGCTCGCGAGCCTAAACAACATTATAATACTTTAAGTATTAAACATATATACGAGCCGAGCTCGAGCTTATTAACGAGCTCAATAAAGATATATTACGAGCGGAGCTCGAGCTCGAGCCAAGCTTTAACTTTTCATGGCCAAATCGTATAAACGAGCCGAGCTCGAGCCAAGCCCGAGCCTATATAACATACTACGAGCCGAGGTCGAGCTTAATATTTAAAGCTCGAAACGAGCCGAGCTCGAGCTCGAGCCTTTTAAAACTTAAACGAGCCAAGCTCGAGCTCTTGCAGGCTCGGGCTCGGCTCGTTTCCACCCCTACTTCTAGGTAGTAATTAGAGTTAACTACATTTTTGGTCTCTGTTGTTTGCCAGGTATAACGGTTTTAATCCATTAGTTTGAAAAGTAAACGATCATGTCCTGAATTAGACGACCCATATTTTTATGTTAACCGTTAGTTTGACCAGTTAACTAATGTAAAATGATTAAAATACCATTGTCTTTTAATGCAAAATGACTAAAGTACCCTTCTTTCATTTGTTTCATTTTTTCTTTTTCTTCACATCCCTTCATTTATTATTATTGGTATTATTTCTTTATAACTTAAAACCATCACTCCACCACTATTCATAAGATCATATAAAAAAGTACACAAAACCTCCACATTTTCTTTTAAACACCATCACTAATCCGTGACAAGCCATCGCCAAACCCGGTTTACCATTTGTTGAACCATCCACGTTTTCTTTTAAAGACCCGTCATCATGTAAACACACACCATTGAACCATCGCCACCTTCTGTGATGTATTGTTCAGACTATATTTAACATTATTTTTTTTGGGCATTATTTACCAAACGACACCGTTGACTTCTACATGTGTATATATACATGTACAATACAATGTTGTTTGATGCATCACCTAAGTGTCCGTCACGGGTGGCCTAAGCTTACTCCACTATTACTTTCACAATGATTTACCAAATACTATTTCGGTCTCAAAATAATTATCCACATTTGCTTTACGAAATGTATCAAATTAATTGTTCACTACTAAAAATAAATAAGGAAGTTGACACATGACTATATTACCCTTAATTGAAACTATAGTTACAAACTTTGAATAAAATCAGTAATTAATTACTTAAGAGTAAAACTATGAAAAAAAAGTAAAAAGAAGAAAGCAGTAATAATTACTTTGGGACGAAGGGAGTATGAATTTGACCACAAAAATTATAGAAGGTCTAGTGCGTGACTCTCACATGAAAGGTTAATGTGAAGCTGATGTGACGATGGTAGATTTGATCTAATAATTTTATGGGATTATGTATTGGGAGGCCACCAAACTATTAAACTTTTATCATTTAGGCCACTTATTTATCAAAACTAACTTATATGCCACCCATCTATGTGTTTTCTTTCGTTTATACCAATTTTCAATATATTTTTTTTTTCGAAAATCTTTGAAACAACAAGAATAAAACTAAACGTAGCATATTAAAACAACACAAATAACTATTGAAATGCAAAATATAAGTTTTCGCATTATCTAAGTGCAACTTCATTTTGTCAAAAGCGATTTATGATAAATTAATTAATGTTTTACATGTGAATTAATAATTTTATTGTTTTGATATGTTAAAGTTAGCTTTGTCATTCAAGTTGTACAAATTTTCGGCAAGAAATTTAACGAGATCGGTATAAACGAAAACAAACACATATTTCGGTGGCTCATAAGTTAATTTAAATAAATGGGTGGCATAAAGGAGAAAAGTTTAATCATAATCCCTAATTTTATTTTTGAGTTAATTGCATTTTTGGTTCTTGTGGTTTAGCCAAATTGCAAGATTGATCCCCAAAACTTTGAAAGTGCAACAATAGTCCCCATTTTAAAGTTTAGGTTGCATTTTTGGTCCTTATCGGTGTGCAATGACCAAATTACCCTTGTCTTTTTCTGAAAAAGACAAAGGGTATTTTAATCATTTATCTTTATCCAGGGACCAAAAATGCAATCCAAACTTCAAAATGAGGACTATCGCTGCACTTTCAAAGTTTAAGGGACCAAACCTGCAATTTAGCAAAACCACAAGGACCAAAAATGCAATTAACTCTTAAAAGAAGGAAGGTTTAATGTGGTAGTTTTATATAAGTTAAAGGGTTAGTTAAAGTGTTAGAAGACTTCACTTCACATATAAACTACCGCCCCTCCTTATCTCATACACTCTCAAATCCCCTATATATACCCCAAATCACACACAGTCAATGTGTTAACATTTTTATATTTATTTAATTTAATTAGGGTTTTGGAAATCATTAACATGGCGGATGATGAAGAAGAGTACGAGAGTGATCCCGAACAAGCCAAACTGTCGCTAAAGATGCGACGGAGAACCGTCGCTAGTGACGACGAAGAAGAAGATGACGACGATAATAATAATGATGCTAGGGTTTCTTCTAGGGTTTCAGATTATGAATCTGATGAACAAGGTGGTCCAGATGATGATTATAATGATTATGGTGATGATGATGACGTGGCGGATGAGGAGTTAGTTGAGGTAGTTGAAGATGTTGTTGTGGGGATGGTTAAGGGGGAGAACGATGATGGAGTCGATAATGTGGATGGAGAATTTGGAGAGGGAGAAGGTGAGAGGGAGGGGGAGGGGGAGGGGGAAGGGGAGGGAGGGGAGAAGAAGGAGAATGAGCCGTTTTCTGTACCGACTGCGGGGGCGTTTTATATGCACGATGATCGGACTCGAGGTAGTTCTGGTGGTGGTGGTGGTGGTGCGAGAAACAGGTAGTTTCGTTATTAGTGCGTATACAAAATCTTGTAGCTTTAGTAGTCGGTTTTACCAAGTATATCACTATTACTTAAGTAGCTAAGCGTCTTTGAAACGATTAAAAATACAACCTTTAGGCTTTTTTAGGGTAGTGGCATTTGAAACTAAATTGCTGGATAACCTAGAAATTGATAAACTAACATGTAATGGGGATTTTGATGTACAAATAGGGTGAGTTTTGGAACTTGGGGAGAAGCCGGCTAAGTTGTCATGGCTTCATAATCTCACGGACAACAGTATCTAGCGTTCTACTTGTTTTAAGTTTTTCACACTAGATGTGCCTTTTATGTTAGGATGGGGAATGTGTAAGGGAAAAGTGTTTGAATCAATTAGATGTAAAAAGTTAGAAACTTTGAACATTATGTCACTATTACTTTCCGTCTACAAGTTGTTTATCGTGTAATTCATTTGCTTCTTTAGGCTTTTTAGAGAATCGATATTTGCAATGTAAACGTCGGGATAACATAGAAATTGATAAAAGTAACGTGTAAGCTCTCTTGATTTGTATATGAATGGGATGGTGATGCTCATAATCTGGTATATGTTTTGGAAACACTTGGAATCTTGGATACTTTGGGATAAGCGGGATAGTAGGAGAATAACTCATAACTAGGTGGGCGTGGCCTCATAGTCTTACAAAGAACAAAGTTTATATTTAAAAAAAAAAAAAATCATATTAGATTGGAATACGGAAGTGTAATCGGAGAGAATTCTTAGGTTGAGTTGAAATATACTTGGAGCAGCCAAGAAAGACGCTGTTTGTATATGCGCACTAGATTAGTTAGAAACATGACAGTAATCACCTAGATGTTCTGTAATAGCCTGATAGATTTTTATGTAAATGTACCCTGCTTTTTATAATCTGCAGTTTAACGCACTTGGCTCTTTGAAACATACATATTTTCACTTCTTAAGATTTATGACTAATTTCTTATTTAGTCTTTATTTCGTTAATGCGATCCAGATTTGCATGAATCTGTCCATTTTTGTTTATGCTACCATCCACCTGTTTACTGGTGTAATAACCAGTATTCCAAATGTTGTTAGAAATTAGCTCATATCTGACTGTCTAGTGATTGATGAAACACTATATAATTTGAATTTAGTTATATGAGGGCTATTAACTATGATGAGTAACATATGATTTTAATTAGCTAATGGAATTCACATTTATATTCCCTGAACTCAACTGTAAGGTTTTGACTCCCTCGATATGAATAAAGGATAGGATTATTGAGGAAATTAGTTTGGTCATATAGACTAGTTCCTTTATGGAAACTACCGTTACTTTTATGCCATAGCCTTCTACTCAGATATGTCTGGAAGTCCTACTCTGGCAATCGAGATGTCACCTTTGTTGATAAACACGGAAAGTATTCATTGGAAACATCATCTTTTGTGATAAAATGATGCATCCGTTGTCAAGATTCAGCACATTGTTAGTCAAAAGCTAAATTCCTTTGTTTTGTGTATCTGCATGATGAATTGTTATCCTGATATGTGGTGCAAAACTGCACTTGAAACTGCAACTGTGATTTTTTTATGTGTTGTAGATTAAAGTTGCAAGTACGACATTTGTTGCGTTTGTTGCAGTTATCTCATTTTAGTGTCCTATTTTAGGCTGTAGAAGTAAAATTTAATCTTAGCTAGTCTCCACTTCATCAGTTTCAGTCTATGGATGATATTTGTTAGTCGTATGGCATTGGATGCTGATACTTATATGACAAGTTTTATTAAAATGATTCTAGGCGAACTCTTGGCGGTAGGAAATTGTGGGAGTTGAGAGATGAAAAGAAATGGGGGCATGACAAATTTGAGGAATTGACTACGCACGAAAGACACTATGATGAGGTAACTAATTACATCTGGAAGATGCATATATGTTAGAAGCTATTCTCTATATATCTTTTGTATGATATATATGTTTGTACAATCAGGGTAGGAGGGCTCCCAGGGGTCGTAATCGAGGCCGTGGTAGAAATCGAGAAGATCGCCAAATTGCACGCGAAAACAGACCGAAAGCACAGAACAATAACAATAATAATAATCAGATCAATGCACCCAAGTCTGTGAGAGGCCGAGGCCCTAGAAGGTATCAACCTTCTACTGATAAAAACTTTGGGGCTCCAGCACAAAGTAGACCGTGAGTAAAAATATAATTATTTTGTTTCTTCATTATTACTTTTATGATGTGTTCAGTAATTGATACACTATAATCTTTTAGGCCTGCAAAGCCAATGGATAAAACCTCACATGCAAGTTCCGGAAGAGCATCTGCAGCCACATCAACATCGGAATCTTCTCAAGTTCCAGTTAGGAATAATGTTGTTGCGTCAAACTTGAATTCTGCTTCTCCACCATTTTACCCTTCTGGTTCTTCGAATAAAGAACCCAACCTGACTCAGAAAAAGGATGGTCAAACTGGATCGCTCAATCGGGGTGCCCGCTCCCCTGTTTTGAGGGAGAATCATGCAATTTCTCAGTCCAACAATCTGAGGGGAAGAAATAGTTCTGATTCTTTAGGTATGGACAAGCTCTACATAGATGATTCAGTCTCTTCTATCCAACCCAACAATCGAGGTCCCTCGTACATAAATTCATCCCAACCTTCTCAAACAAGGGCGGTGGGGAGAGGTCCAGTTTCATTTGGGCAAGCGGCCTATCAGCCCGTGCCATCTCCTAACCAAGTAAATAGGGTTTCTTCGTCAAGCCAAGTTAATTCTTTTCAGCGAGCTCCTGTTCCAAACCAGTTTCATCCCAATATTCAACTCTCTGGTCAGCAGTATATGCCTCGATCTGCTAGTGGATCTCGAGCATCCTCCCCACCCAAAACATCCGGTCCCATGCATGCAATTGAATCTACGGACTTGGAATCCTCTACAGAATCTAATGATTCTAAAACAGCATTGGTTGGTAAAGGAAAAGGTAGCATCCCAAGCAGCGGAATGAACTCATTTTCTTATGCCGGGTCGCAGCTTATGGGAGCCTCTGGGAGCCTTGGTGGTAACTTCGGTGATCAAAATTTTCCTGGAGCTCCAACATTTTTGCCAGGTAAAGGACACTTTGGTAACATTTACTCAGGAATTAAACTGTTTATTTCATCAGTTTCTTGATTACATGAAATAATGGTATCTAATATTTTGGTTTTGTGGATGCTATGTAGTTATGCAATTTGCAGGCCAGCATCCTGGTGGTCTTGGAGTTCCTGCTGTTGGCATGGCATTCCCTGGCTATGTTGGGCAACCCAATGGGATGGGAAACTCAGAGATGACATGGTACTATAGCTTATTAATTCTTAGTGCACCTTTTTCAAAAAATTTACAGCTGTGTCTAGTTATCTGTTTGATTGTTGATATGTTTGCTCTGTTCAAGCCACTTAACCTGGCTATGTTACTGAATGTGCTTAGCAGTAAATATTTTGTTTTGTTTTTTTTTTTTGTTTTGTTTTTTTTGTTTTGTTTTTGTTTTGTTTTGTTTTTTGTTTTTTTGTTTTTGTTTTTGTTTTTTTAACAGTCGTAACAGACATAGGAAACCGTTTCTATTGATTTTAAGACTTTGCTCTGTGTCTCTGGACGCTTAGAATGTGTCCTCTTATTTTTGAAATCCTTAAGTTCTTATCAGGGTTTGTTGGTCGGTAAAGAGAAGTGAGGTTTTGACTTCTATGAACGAATTATATCCCTTATGTAGTCCAAGTTTTTTCTGGAATCATTGGCTTATTGTGCATTGAAACTTGTGGGGCTGAACTAAGCTATTTTCTTTTATATTATTATTGAATTTGAGAACATCTTTGATCATGTCATACCAGGCTACCTGTTTTGGCTGGTGCTGCTGGAGCTCTAGGTGCTGCTGGAGCTTTAGGTGCCACTGGAGGTCTAGGCTCATCGTATTGTTCTCCATACATCACAATGGATGGTGCTTATAATGCTCGGTCATCTGGACAGGCGTCTTCGTTAGCTCCTATCAGGTCTGTTGTTTTTCGTTGCACTTGGCATCTTACATTTTCAGGGGAGTATGCCAATAGGGACGCTAGGGCATCTAGTCCAACTACAGTAACGTAATGCGTAAAGGACATTTATGTTCATTTCCGCTGTTCACTGACTCTGCTATTTCTTTCTTTTGTGTTTGGTGCAGCAAAGACAATAATACACATAAACCTAGCAGTGAAGTGAAGCCTTCTCAGAAACCTGGTAAGACACAATTCTGGTTTCTTAAACTTAATCTTGATAACTTATAGGCATATATGCACTTTTGAATTTAACTTATTTAAGATTTATAGATTTTGTAATGAGCTATGTCATTCCTTTACCCAACACACACACACACACACACAAAAAAAAAAAAAAAAAAAAAATCGATAGTATGCCATGAAGTTTATAGATTTGACTTTTACTTAATAATTCAAAAATTATAATTTTGGCTCTCATGTGAAGTCTGCTTGAATCTTTTCTAAACTGTTATATCAATTTTGATCTTGCAGAGCTTGCAAATGATGAGTTGAGGCAGAGACAAAATAAAGCTCGCAGGCAAGTTTACTAATTTTGGATCTTTGTTATGGCTTGAGCCTTGAGTATTGTTTTTATCTTGCACAGAAGTTATTCATTTTAGCTTTATTGCGTTCTGTGCAGATACACTGAAATGAAGTTTGATAAGTGAAGTATTAAATAGGTCAAACCTATTCAAATTATCTGATAAAGATGAGTTTTCAACTGAATTCCTGATGTTCTGAAATTCTGAGTGGTACTTGTGGTGCTGCAGGCCTTAGGCCGTCTGTGATCTTCAGTTTACCCCTGGAGCACTTTGGACAGTTGTAGTATTCCCCAATTATTTAAGGTACTCAACCATGTATAAATTATTTTTGTTCATGTTCTGGGTTTCCGTCATGTGTGTTCTTGTCCTTAGTTGTGTATGACTTCGTGGTTTCAGCTGATAATAAGTGTCCTTATCTGTGTCCAATTGTGTGGCATTCAAATTTAATTGCTTGAGTTTATTATAGTAACTATCGTAGATCTGAACTAAGAACCAATGTTGTTCTGGCTATATGTGTTCCATAGTTATAATGATGTTTTACGATATATTGTAGGGGGATATAAAATTTAGACAGAATGAGGATTTAAATTTATGAATATTTTGCAAATAGTTACTTCTGGATAAACTTGTTACTTAAGAGTTCACATCAGAGTTCAAAATTTTGTTTCCCATGAAAGACCTCGGGGAGCAGAACCAGAGCTCATGTTGTTTCCAGCTTCTCATCATTTTTGCGATTTTTTATAGTGATTTACATTATTTTGACGCATTAGGATTTGCAAACTGAAACCAAAAACTGCACTTATATGTGTGAAGTGGGAATTCATCTCTTGTCACTACACCAATTCTATTATTTTAGTCCTCTAAAAAAATGTGAGCTTGTTGTTAATGCTGTTGGTTACATGGATATTGCATTTTCAAGTAAATGCATCAAAAGCGTAAATAATTTTACTAAGGCTTTGTTGGATTTAAGCTCCTTTATGTAATACAGATGTGGAATTTGAGTCACGTCGCGTGGCTATGGTGATTATGAGTGCAATAAGTTACTTTATCAGTATCAAGTGTATATCGTTTAAAACTTGTAACAAATTGTAGTTCTGGAGTACATGAGCTAACGTGTGGTGATCATATGGAAATGATTATTTCTATTTGTTGATGATACAATAACTATTGCAATTCAAGTGTTTGTTATTCCGAGGCTGATATTAATTTTTCTCTGTACGTTCAGGTATGTGTTAGAAACGCCTGCTCATGCTGCTTTCTCATAGCAAAGGAATGCAGCCTGACAGGTAGCAGGAATTTTTTTGGATGCAAGGTATATGACATGTGATAAATATGAATTGATAGTATACATATCAACGCTCAACACAATGTGACTTTGTCATGTTTGCATTTTCAGGTTTATTGTGGCTTGTTTCTTTTCTTTTTTCTTGTGTGGAAGTGTTTGGCAGGCCTTCTTTGGAAAATTATTTTTGGGAAAATAGTAAAAGAACAAGAGATATCGTGCAGTCAGTTGCTTTGTGTCAAGTGCAGTGAAACATTTCTCGTAGTTACAATGGTTTTTACCTTTTTACCTCCTGTATTTTGGTTTTGCCGACTTTTAAGGATTGAGTTTTGTGTTTGGGGGTTGAATTTGCTGTCTATTTTGCAAGCATGTTTGGGAATTTCTTGTCTTGTTTGGGACATTTTTATCTTATTGTATTGACTTTGGTCCAATGGCAGCTGTGTTTCTTTTTTCTAACACGTGACTTGCAATAAAGTTAAACTCAGGTCTCTCTTCTCCTTTATTTACTGGTAAAATTGAGCCTTTATGGTTTAAGTATTCTCCTCCTGAATCTGAGAGTTATTTTCTCACAGTACCAAGATCTTTTTTTTATAAAACTCCAAATGGGTAAAACTTCCACACCTATTTTACACATTGTGCAGTTACGACTCACGGCAGTTTGATGTGGCATATGCAAATACACCTTGAATATTGATAAGTCAAAAAGCACACGATATGTTGTTCATAGTTTGGACTTGACTTCAATTCGTCCTGACCCTTGTGTAATGCACGTATACTTAGTTATTGCTGTAAATGAATTGTCTGTAAGGGAGTAAAAAATAAAATAAAAAATAATGTCCAAACCTCCCCTTAGTCGGTAGGAGAACTGGACGTTCAGGGTGAACTCTTTCAAACATGCTTAATCTTGCTTGGTTTCTGCTGAATACTTTTAAGCTCAGATATATCTCATACCAAGGCTTTCAAAGACTTGTTAAGCTATTGAATCCAATGAGCTACGGCTATAAACTCAGCGAATTGAATATGGTTAAGCCACTTATAAAGCTATAAACTCAGCGAATTGAATATGGTTAAGCCACTTATAAAGTTATTTAAACTAGGGGTGATCAAACAAAACCGAAAAAACCGAAACCGAACCGAAAACTAAAAAAACAAACCTAAAAAACCGACCAAAACTAAAAACCGATGGTTTGGTTTTGAATTTTTCAAAAACCGAAAAATACGGTTCAGTTTCGGTTTTCGTCCAATAACCGAACCGTAAATACCAAACCGAACCGATTTTATAATATAATAATATATAGTTAATATAATATGAATAAAGAACTAAATAAATCAAATTTTTAAATTCATATTCATTTGGATAGATTTATAATATATTTATCTTAACGTTTATATTTATATGCGTGTTTGTCGTGTCGTGTTTTTACTTAAGAATATATCAATAAATATATGACGATGATCATACTATGTGTATGTTCATGTGCATGTGTTTATCTCATCTATATTATGACTATATGTCTGTAATTATATAATTATGTATAAACATTATTATGCTTAGATTGACAAAAAAAAAGTAAAAATAAGAATAACTAATTTTTTATGTAATACAAGTTTGTTGCTTTAAAATTTTCATGCCCAAATATAAACGGTTAGAAACCGAAAAAACCGAACCGAAACCGATAAGAAACCGGAAAAACCGAACCGCCAAAAACTGAACGGTTTCGGTTTTGGGTTTTATAAAAACCAAATATTTCGGTTCGGTTTCGGTTTTAGCCAAAAACCGACCCAAACCGAACCGTGCACACCCTTAATTTAAACAATATGGGTGTGTCTGGTGGAAAGCATTTGTGAGCATGTAGGAGAAACTATCAACTAGCAACCATTGGTTCAAATATAAAGCTTGTTTGGCAGCAAACAATTAACGGTTGAATTTTTTGTAACTGTTTTCATTCAAAACGTCATGAAGATGTATATTGATCTTGCATTGTGGCTCTCAATTTACATACATGCCCTTATTATTTATTTAACATTTTTGGATTAATGTGTGTATATGTCTTGGCTACAATTACATTACCAAACGCTTTTATTGAACAAACAGGTACCGCTAACTGCTGCTACTACTTACTACCACTACTACGTTTCGCCAAATATACCCTAAGAGTTAGAAAATTAGTTTCCTGAAAAATATGACGCAAAATATGTTTAAAATGAGTATTTTCTAAAATAATTTAGCTATTGAAAACGAAAAGCCAATTTTCATTATTTGTAACTACACTAGATTTTGTATAGCTTGGATTTATGGTTTTCAAAGAATTTTGTAGAAAAAGTGAACCACTCCCATTAAAAAAAAAAAAAAAAAAAAAAACACTAGAAGTATATGACATGTTTGTCACAGAAGATTATGAGAATGTTATGTTTATTTTTTTTTAAAAAAAGCTACTTAAAATATAAGTTTGGTTTGACGGATTTATCAGATATTAAAAAAAAAATGATCTTCTATAATCTCTTTAAACTCAAATAAGTTGTATTTTTAGCTCTTGCTCCATCTCTATTCATAAATACATCTTCCAGTAACAGTTATTTTCACCAAACATACTTATAAAATTAAAATAATATTCTCGCAACTAAACGCACCCTTAGAGGTCTCCATATATTAGTCTCCAAACGTCCATGATATGGTACAACCAACAAATGTGCTTGTTTGAGCAAATGTTCCCAACGTCATAATGGTTTTTCATTGTCCTTAGTGTGAGGCATATACTTGAGGCTTGCAATGCTGCAAATCTTACACAAGTTTTATCATGTTTTGAGGTCATGAAGAAATTTGGACTAAAAAATTCAAGCGGTCATAAACTTTATGTGTATCGTTTCACGCAATATAAGCAACATTACAAGATCAAACTAAGGGTGTGTTTGTTTCATTAAAATGTTTTATGTCTGAATCTGACTACCACATCTTACCAGTAAGAGGTGGCTAGAAGTTTAAATCTGAACGAAATAATGTTGTTTGTTTTTTGTAAAATTGTCCGAATGATTTTAAGTGTTTGTTTCTGCAATTTATTTAAGTAACTTATGTAAATATGAAACAAGACTTTTTATCAAAATATAACATAGTTAATAAACTATCAAATATATTATATTAACACGAGTCTTCAATCTCTTATCGAGTAAGAGGCAGTAAGACAAGTCTCACACCTCTTACTAAGTAAGATGTTATATGTCTAACTGGTTTTGACTCAGAAGAAAAAAACAAAGCAAAACGTCTGCTTACCTCTTACTGGTAAGAGAGGGCTAGTAAGACTATTTTTAAAAAAAAAACAAACACACCCTAACTCTATGCACTACATAGGGCACAAAGTTAAAATGTACTATATATTTATTTGTAACCGAGTAAGGGTTAGTCACAAAGGTTGGGTTAAGAGTCAAAAGAAGTTAGTTCACTTGTCAATTTTTTCTTTGTATTCATTTTCATAGATAATTGCTATGCCAAACATCTTTATGAGAATTGACTAACCTTGGATTTTTATTATTATTTTTATTTTTTATATATATATTTATTTTCTTCTATAAAAAACCATGCAGACAACAAAAAAGGTAATCACCTAGTTGGTGAAATTAATGGAACCATGATGATAGTGGCAAAGTGAACCTTAAACGACTGAGAAGTGAACCATGCATAAAACGAGATTAAGAGCATATGGAAAAGGTTGACAACTACATGTGAAATCTGTTTTTTTTGGTTCGTAACCAAACTAAAGAAAATCCAAGTTTAAGGGTTTTTTTTTTTTTTTTTTTTTTTTTTTTTTTTTTTTTTTTTAATTTATTTATTTATTTATTTTTAATGTTTTAACAGTCTTTTAACGAGCCAAACCTCTTAATCAGTTAAACGTTTTGGGCGTTCAGACCGTTTGTTTGTTTTTTCCCGTTCGGGCGCGGTCAGAGGCAGTTACATATTAATGGTCTAGACTTGAGAGGGGTGTCTTAATGCCTCTTGTTGACACAAAATAACCAAAAAAATAGTACGAGCAAGCAAATGACACAACATCTTACTTTAACAAGATTTTCGATTACGCCTCAGATTCAGATTCAAATTCAAAGCCTATGAATAAACAAACAACACCTAATTTTAGGTTCAGATGAGTCAAAAACTAATCATTGTCCTAGAAAATCTTATAACCAAACAAATCAACACTGAATCATCTCTATACTACTTACAAAACAAAAGTAACTTTCCTTGGAAAACAGAAGAAAAGCATGTGCATGCACACACGACTATTATCTTTTAACATACTCATAAAGACACAAACTAAAAATAAATACACACAAATTGAATTTTGTCAAAAAAAACCCGACCCGAAACCGATTAAGCCTATTAGGGTCGGGTTCCTTGGGTCAATAATTTTATTCGGGTCAACCCGAGTAACCCGAATACTAAATAGGGTCAGATATCGGGTTGAAAAAGTTTGGCTAACTCGAGTTTGGGTCAACTCAATTGACCCGAATGAATAAAGGTTTATTTTATTTCATTTAATATATTTTTATAAATTATCAATTTAAACGAGTATAAATATGCAATTTATTTCATTTTACCTTATTTGGTTGACCTGAATCCGAATAGACCCGACCGAAATTAGATTAACCCAAATTCAAATAAGGTCGGGGTTATATTTTTAGTCTGACTTTGACCCTACCTGATTAACACTTCTAGCTAGGTGCGGTTAATTCTAAAACCCTTGAGGAATGAAAAAACTCTAAAACACCCCTTAATCTTCTTTCAAAATAACTTTATTGACCCCTTGACTAACTTACATTTTTAATTCGCGAGTAGGGTTGCAGAAGATAAACGCCACCAGTAATCACCTCCTCCTTTTCTTTCACAACAATCACACGTCCTTGACCCAACCCCCTTTCTTCTTCTTATAATAAAACCCTCACACACAAAAACACACACACAAACTTTTTCTGTTACATAAAAAATGGGAGCTTCTTCACTTCCTACTAAAGAAGCTAATCTCTTCAAACTCATCGTCGTAAGCTCATAAACCCTAATTATTTTATTAATACGTTATTATTTTGTATCGTTAATTCTAATTTATCTACCTTTATTTATTTTTTTAATTGAATTAACTAAATTGTATTCTTCACTGTTACTATTGTATTGTAATGATTATGTATCGTTAATTGTGATTAAGTTGTTCGTGTATCGAATTAAATGTTTACAGTATTTTTTTGATTGTTAACTATTTAGAGAGTAGTGTAATAAATGTTTATCACATTGATTAAATTGCGTGGTATGATATGTCACTTTTAATTCTGTTGAAATAAAAACAGCCATAGGACGAATAAATAAGTAAAATGACTGAGGGAGTCGATACGGCGTAGCTGTTTTTACAGCTAATTTTGGTTTCGAAAGTTTTTTTTTTAAGAGGATGGCTACTTATTTAATTGCTGTTTTATTTGGGCTATCGTTTGACAATCGATTCGGCAGTCTAATGCAAATGCTGACTTGAAGCTGTTTATGATATTTTATAACTACTCCAGTTCGTTTACTTCTGATATATATATTTCTGGCTAATTTAAATGATATTGTAGGTAGAAGGTAAACGCATTTGTAGCTCATCTGACTATAAATAATAGGAAAGACTGTGTAGCGATATTGCAAGTTCTCAAACCTTATAACGTGTCGTTTAAATCACATTTAGTTAGACTAAGGGGGTGTTTGTGTAAGCTTAATTGACGCGCTTATTGAAAATTTGATTAGCTCATAAGCTTATTTTTTAGGGATTATAAGCTTATACACTTGAATTTATGGATTTTCTATGCTCACAAGCCAAAAAAAATGAGCTTGCGAGCTTATCAAATTTAAAATAAGCTAATACACTTTTCAAATAAGCTTAGACAAACATATTGAAAGCTTGTATTTTTTCAAAAAAAAAAAAAAAAAAAAAAAAAAGGAAGCCTGAATGCAGACTGTCTTGTATCCTCTCAAAAGCAATAGAAGCCGTTTCTATTCTATATGTCTATGTTGGCTCTTAAAAACATTATAATCAATGGATTTTTTTAGTATCTCTCTAGAATAAAATTAAATCGAATTTTATAGACCTTATTATTATTCCTTAACATGTGCAGTAACAAACTCCTTCACTTTTAGTTGTGCAAATATAGTTCAATATATTTTTCTGGATATACTTTGATCCAATAAGGGGTTTGCGTTGTATTGATGCTGCTTTTATTGGATTTTTTAATGAAAAAATAATGCATGTTCTCTTGCTTATCTCTTTGGCAGAAATCTTATGAAACAAAGCAGTATAAAAAGGGGCTAAAGGCTGCAGATACTATATTGAAGAAGTTCCCAAATCATGGAGGTTTGTGAAGAGTTTATTATTCATTGCAAGTTTTGTATAATCTTAATGCATAGAAAATTAGGCTATTGGGACATGCTAATCGTTTACTAGAAGTTAATCTGGCTATTGTGAAATGTTGCTGCAGCTATCAGCAATTTTTTCTTTTAAAGTTCATATTAAACTCGATCTTGTTTTAGAATAAATTAGGCATGCATCTTCTGGTATGCCAGTATTGTTACACATGTGTGCTGTAGAAAGTAAAAGAAAAATAACCCTCGGTCTTTCCACTCTCCGTTCAATATAGTTTAGTATTTTTATGCTTGGCAGCTTGGCTTATATACTAATTGCATAGCAAGACATTGCAAACAAGCAGGTTAATAACAATAAGCAGTTTAGATAAGAGTTCGAACCTAGTAAAAAAATCATACTTCAAATAACAATAAGCAGTTTAGATAAAAAGATCACAATAAGCAGTTTAAATAGGAGTTCAACCTTAGTTAAAACACCTTTTTTGTTTCACATAACAATCAGCAGTGTAAACAAGAAATCTGCAATAAGCAGTTTAGATACAAGTTCGACCTTAGTTTTTAACTTAAAAAAATCTTATTTGGGTTCACATAACAAAAAACAGTTTAAATAAGAAACCACACGGGTTAAGTCAACAAAAGTCAAAGTAAGGTTTTCTTGGTCCTTAAGTTAGGTCACAATCAAATCCAAGCGACCAGGAGGTCCGTCTTTAAATATGTAGTTTTCTGTCCATGGTCTGTGTCGAATAAAAAAAGTTAAGTTGGCATCTTAAGTTGTTCCTATGACTTCTAGCTCTTTGCTAATAGGCTGCTTTATTAAGATTTCAAAAGACAGCGATAATGTAAACACAGTAGGTTATCGTAGTATAGTTTATTATTCATTTATCTTAATTTAAGTTTCTCTTTCAATATACGCTCCTGACTTGTACGTTGAATCATTTGTATTACCTTTTTTGTCACCAGAAACTCTCTCGATGAAGGGATTAACATTGAACTGCATGGATCGTAAGCAAGAAGCATATGAGCTTGTACGGCTGGGATTGAAGGTTGGGTAACTTTCAAATTACATATACGACTAACTGTTCACACCTACTTTGTATATCCGTACATCTTACATTCTTTATTCACTTGTGTAATTGTAGAATGACCTGAAAAGCCATGTTTGTTGGCACGTCTATGGTCTTCTCTACCGGTCCGATAGGGACTACAGGGAGGCAATAAAATGTTATAGGAATGCTCTGAGGATAGACCCTGACAACATCGAAATACTTAGGGACCTATCTCTTTTACAGGTATATATTTGCGTACCTTTGCTTTTATCCTATTCCTTGTTACTTGCAATACCATTGTGAGCAATTACTAACCACATATTTTTGGTTATTGAGCATGCCATAATTAATTGATTCCAATAATGTTTCTTTTTTCATCCAATTATAGGCACAAATGCGTGACTTGGCTGGTTTTGTTGAAACTAGACAGCAATTGCTGACTTTGAAACCTAATCATCGGATGAATTGGATTGGTTTTGCAGTTTCTCATCATTTAAACTCAAAGTAAGTTGCTGTCTTTTGTCTTTACTAAAGTTAATGTATTAAAATGTCTATTATGTGAAAAACTTAAGAATTTTGTATGTTGACGAATGTTAATATTGCCGGCCTTTTAGCTGTATGATTTTATACAATACCATCATCGCTGCTTAAAGAATGAGCACTTTTTACACAGAAAACTTTTGTATCAACACCGCCTTTCGAAAAACCAAATGAAACAGACTTTTCCTCTATGTAATCATGATATTTTGATTTCTTTGCTAAGAGAACTTTTGTTCTTGCTAAAGGATCTGAAATGCACATTTTGGTTGCTTTCTTTATTGAAACTTGGAAGATGCTCTTACTAACTTATACTAGATAGTGTTCAAAGAGGCATTTATTTTTGACGCATTCAGTTCACATCTGTAATTTGGTTCTATGTATATCAAAAGTAGTTTAGTAATCTCTTTTAAATGGTGGTAATTTTTATACTTTTCCAGGTTTGTCTATAACTTGATGGACATTGTTTTGCAGTGCATCAAAAGCTATTGATATCCTGGAAGCATATGAAGGGACTCTCGAGGAGGATTATCCTCCGGAAAACGAACGTTGTGAGCACGGGGAAATGCTTTTATACAAGGTAATAGTCGTGGTAGATAGTAATGTTTTCATTGATTGCATTAAAACCATCATGCATGTTAAAACATTTGGTAGATCTAAAAAGCCTACTGCAGTTATTCATACTTGTAGTCACTATATGGCTGTTTTCACTCACCCACTGAAGTTGCCTTGGTATGTCAACCAGTAGAAACCGCCACTCAGTTAGTAGGCATACTTTAGTAAACTTTATTTCGAAAATCCTTTCCACCCATAGATTGTTAATATGCAAGTGTAATCTTCTTAGTATTTTCACAGCGCATATTGATGTAGAATATTTACAAGACCCACCTAAATGAGGGGGTTGTACTTTTTCTTATTTAAAGAGATCCGCTGGTGCATCTCTAATTTCTTAAGCCCTGTTTTTTTTGGTTCATACTTGATGGTAGAGGCTCCTTAAAGCTCTTCGTTTTATATCCTCTTTGAAAGCATGTCTTTGTTAGATAGGTTCTTTTGAAGATGTTTCGTTAGCTTTGAAAGAAATATTTGGTACTGCATTCTTTGACTGATTAAGTTACGTTTGAGTGTTCACTCCACGGAGACCATATGCTGTTGTTTGATATCGATATGTGGCTTTTAGGTTTATGTATGTAGTTCAGTAACCTCAAGATGGCGAGTATGTCATCGGTTTATTTATTTTTAGATCTGCATTAACTATGGGTACACTGTGTGAGGTAGGTGGTTTTCCTCATCAATGCCTTCGCTGCAACCTATGTTGTATCTTTTGGTTGCAAAAACCCATTTTTTTGATTCAGCTCTTCATTTAGTAAAGGAGAACTCAGAGATTAGGGACATGACTTTTTCTTGACTTAATATGATGCGAATAAGATTCACTTTTAATTGGTATTTTGTGCCATTTTGGCTTCCAGATATCTTTACTGAAGGAGTGCGGCCTTTATGAGAAAGCCCTCCAGGAGTTGCGCAGAAAAGAGTTCAAGATTGTAAGTTCATCTTGTACTTTGTATAATGTATAAGATGACAAGGACAACTCGATTTATGTTCTATAATATTTATGATTGTCTTGGTAGGTTGATAAGTTATCGTACAAGGAGGAGGAGGTTTCTCTCCTTGTGAAGCTTAATAATATGGAGGAAGGTGAAAAGCTGTACAGGGTGTTGCTTACAATGAATCCTGACAACTACAGGTAGATGAACAGACCAGTCTCCATGCTCATACTAATATTTTCATTGTAAAAATTATAAAGTTAACTGAACCCTTGTTCTATTTAGTTACTATGAAGGACTACAGAAGTGTGTTGGACTGTATTCGGAGACTGGCCAATATTCCTCTGAAGAAATAGATAAGTTGGATGCTCTATACAAATCTCTTGGGAAACAATACACCTGGTCTTCTGCTGTTAAGGTGATGAAATCTTTCTCTGTTCAAGACTTCAAGCCAATTCTAACTCTAACTTCGAGAAGTATATTCCTTCCAAAATGTTTAATTTGAACAATATTTTAGTATTTGTGAATGTTACATAAGCCTGCACATATGATAATTTCCAGACACATGAATATCCTTTGACTATGGCATGTAAGCAAAACATCTTTTTATATTTTCCTTGAGAAAATAACATCGGTCACTTGTTGAGTCCTACAGTTGGTATTGTGGGTATTAGTTGTCAAGTAACTTGTCAAAGGTAGTGTCAATTTGTATTCAACAAATTTGTTATATGGGCTTTCGTGTCAATCTCCCAGATTTATTTTGATAGCTTCGTCTTGTATTGCCTCTTCAACTCTGTGGAATATGATATATGTTCACCCAACCAGCCTGCAGCTGAAGTCTTCTTGTTTAGCTAGCTGTGCTAGAACCTAACAGGATTATTTCTTCTCTCTTATCTAAATTACAACATTTTTCTTTCAGAGGATCCCTCTAGATTTTTTGGATGGTGACAAGTTTCTGGATGCAGCGGATGATTATGTTAGGCATCGTCTAACAAAGGTACTCATAGTTTGGGTGTTTTTTGCTTCTTTTGGTGACCTTTCTTTTGGATGCAAACTCATACTTCTGCTAATGTAACTGCAGGGAGTCCCGTCACTATTCTCTGACCTTTCTCCTCTGTATGATCATGCTGGCAAGGTTTGTGCAAGCTACCTCATTAGAGGCTGTAGATTTGTCGTATTTATTGCTTCATTCACTCATGCGCTTTCTCTACAGGCTGATATACTTGAAAAATTGGTACTTGGCTTGGAGGATTCACTCAAAAAGACAGGTGGATTCCCTGAAAGGTAATATAGGGCATGAGTCGGTGTATATTTGTAGGTCACTGGCTTGTAGAGAAGGTCAATATTAAAATTATAGGAAGCTTCGGTGCCACTATAACATATCAAGTATTTTCACTGGACATATATAGGACAATTTTAGACTAGGATACAGATTTGATGTTCTTGTCCATGATTTTATGCTGGTTTTTACTCGTGGAACATCTTCACAATCCACGCCCAGTTAGATCTATTATTAATAACATTCAACATCTAGAGATGCTTATCTGACTCTTTTGAGTTATCTTTTTTACATTGTGGGCATGCTTGATGGAAAATCAGATCACCCTGATAGCATCTCACCTGAAAGTTACAAACTTGACATTTGAAATAATAATGTAGCATGATATCTTGATATTCTTTTGTGTTTGGTTATGTAACGTGTTCTTAATCTGTGTAATATATCAGTGGCTCATTGCCTCATTCCTCTTCCACTGCCAAATTAGGTTGATTATTAACACTTAGAATTGAAATACTCAGTTCGCATAATGTTAGGTGTTTGAAATGGCAGTGCTGTAAAACTTGGCTTAGGCGGCCGATTACTCGAGGAGTACTTGGTAGTCGGGTAGGTGCCTAGGCGTTAAATATTGGGCTACTTAGTTGGACTCGGTCTGAGTTGGCCAAATTACTAGGGCTACTCGGACCAAATAGGTCAAACTCGGGCTGCTCAGCCAAATTGCTTAGATTTGAAGTCTTTTAAGCGGTATCTTTGAACTTTGAGAGGTTGAGGTACTTAGAATTTATTATGTAAACTTTTGAACTCTGAACTATATGAACTTTGAAGTATTAAGTTTATGCCATACATTTGATCTCAAAATTTTCATATTATTATATAAAAAAGGTTCAATCCGAGTACTCGCCTAGGCCGATTGCAAATAATCAAATATCATCGATTTGGCTCCTTACCAAGCTGTTGTGTTTATGCAATGTTTACCAATATTACTCAATTTTGTGGATGCTGCTGTATCTGGTAGCTGAAGTTTCTACTTCTTTCTGTGCTATAGCACTAATATATATTATGTTGCATCTTATGTACAGATCTGAAAAGGAGCCACCTTCAACACTTATGTGGACCTTGTTCTATTTGGCTCAGGTTTGTTTTACTGCATAAGCCGTTTGTACATCGATAAATTTGCATATTCTCATTCTTCTGTTGTGCTTATGCAGCATTATGACAGACGGGCTCAGTATGACATGGCTCTCGCTAAAATCGAAGAAGCTATGCAACATACTCCAACTGTTATTGATTTATACTCTGTCAAGGTCTGCCTACGTTATCCTTTTGACCCTTTTGTTTATCACAGATTATCATATCTATGGAATCTTACAATTCTCTTACAATATACCATTGTCTGTCATTTGGTGGTTTTAAATTTTCTAATGTGGAATTTTTTTCCTAGATGCTACTTGTTATTTATTCATTTGTAAGAGGGTAACGTGAATATCCACCAGTCAATGGAGAAGCTAATTTATTCTCAAACATTGTAAATTTTGTTACCTGCGTTTAGGTCCTTGGATGATTTCCCAAATTTTGTTACCTCAGTTATTAATGTAAGTGTATAGTGAAATGTCTATTCATCTAGTTTTAGCTTGACGTGATTGTGAGCTCTCGTAATTGTAGTATTAGGAAGCAACGATTTTGATATCAGAGTGTTAATAATTTTGCCACTATCAGGTGTTTGCTCAATAGATTCGAGTTGATTTTTTGTGGTAATTATCTTCTAATTTTGGTTTACATCATCTTTTTCCATTGTTGTGCGGTCACACCATTCTTGCCACATATAAATGGAACCTAGAACATACAACAACATACCCAATCCCGCCAGAGCGGGGTATGGGGAAATGGAACCTAAAACATGAAAATGTTATTTGACCCAAAGTCTAATTGTAGGCAAAAGGACTCTAAAACAAATTTGATTGAATTGGTAAAAGTTTGCAGTAGGTTAAATGAAAATTGAGTTCTGAGATTGTCACCTGTGAAAATAATCATTGACAGACACAGAATTTACTCAGGATTGGCAATTTGACAAGATTTCAAACATTTATCCAGCTCAGATACAGTTGCTCTCTTTGGTCTCTGTCTAGTTATCTTGTTTACATGCTTAATATAGTGTATTTGCTGCTACATGTTGCAGATTGTGTTTTATGTGAACCTTCAGGTTATCGTGATGGTCGTTCTTTATGTTAATGGGTTGCTATCTTTTTATTTTTATATATGCAGAGTAAGATACTTAAACATGCTGGGGACTTTGTAGCAGCTGCTGCATTGGCAGATGAAGCTAGGAGCATGGATCTTGCAGATCGTTATGTAAATAGTCAATGTGTAAAGAGAATGCTGCAGGCTGATCAGGCAGGAACCTTCACACATGTTTTCTTCTGGTCATACCGATGTTAGATGCTATATATAATTTTCATTTGTTCTTTTCTAATCTTGCTTTCACGTGGTATATGCTTTTGATAGGTTCCACTCGCTGAAAAGACAGCTGTATTATTCACAAAAGATGGTGAACAACATAATAACCTGCATGATATGCAGTGCATGTGGTTAGTGTTTACTTGATACATGATATTAAATTTATGTTTATTATACAGTATATATTTATCGGTTTTCTTAAATTTTTGAGATGTCTCCTTTTGAAGGTATGAGATTGCGTCTGGTGAAAGTTATGTTCGCCAGGGTGACCTTGGACGTGCGTTGAAAAGTTACTTGACCGTTGAGAAGCATTATGCTGATATAACTGAAGATCAATTTGATTTTCATTCTTATTGCTTAAGGAAAATGACTCTGCGGTCATATATTGAAATGTTACGATTTCAAGATCGGCTTCATGCTCATGCGTACTTTAGAAAGGCAGCAGCTGGAGCTATACGGTAAGCTTACTTGGTTATTTATTTGTGGGGTTTAGAAACGTAGGTGGTTTTCAAATGGCTAATTGCATAAAGAGGTAACTATTTTTGCTCTGATTTTTGTTTCGGTTAACCAACTTGCTACATGCAATTAGCCATTTTTAAACTTAGTTTTTTTCTTGTTGCCGAACAAGGACAATAAATTATATCAATCCTTTTGATATGTTTGTTTTGTGTACCTGACAGATGCTACATTAAGCTGTATGATTCTCCTCCAAAGTCATCAACAGAAGAAGATGATGAAATGGCAAAATTGCCTGCTTCCCAAAAGAAGAAATTGAGGCAAAAGCAGAGGAAGGCTGCAAAAAAAGTACATGCCTGTTTACTCAGCTTTATTTTTACATAAATAAGCTGTTAGCTTTAAGCTTTACCCCTTTTCCTTTAGGAGGCAGAAGTGAAGAGTGAGGAAGCCAACGTTGGTAATGTTTCCAAGTCCGGGAAAAAAAATGTCAAGGCAGTTGATCCTGATCCAAACGGAGAGAAGTTGTTGCAGGTTTTTTCAGTATATATATACACATCTGAAAACAATATTTCATGGGCAGTATGTCAAGTAATATTTTCTATTTGACCTAGATTGAAGCCCCTTTAATGGAAGCCGGAAAGTACCTTAAACTGCTTCAGAAGCATTCGTCTGATTACTTGGAGACACATTTGCTTTCTTTTGAAGTTAATATGAGAAAGCAAAAGATCTTGCTTGCTTTGCAGGTAATTTTTCGGGAGAGAAATCCTAAACAGACTTGATATAATAATATTGATAATGTTAGGACTTAGGATTATATGATAACTACCGTTGGTTTCAATGCTTACCTTTTTTATGCTCTATGATTTGGTGTAGGCTTTGAAGCACCTGGTACAACTAGATGCTGAAAACCCAGACACACATCGCTGCTTGGTATGTCGTTCCTACCTAACAATGTTAATAAGTCTGATAACTTTATTTTATATTTCATTTCTAAAAGAAGTGTTATGTGGGATTTTACAGATAAGATTCTTCCACAAAGTGGCATCAATGTCTGCTCCTACAACTGATGCTGAAAAGCTCATTTCTGGTGTGGTAGAAGCAGAACGACCAACTTTCAGGTTATCATTCATGTATATCTTTTGTATATTTAATGCATGCTTCCCCATTTCATCAACTTATTAGTCAATAGTTATTAATATTTCAACGTTTGTCTTCTGTTTTATAGTCAGCTGCATGATAAATCTTTGATGGAGGCAAATACTGCTTTCCTCGAGCAGCATAAAGGTCATCTTCTTTCTACACTAGTGGTTATAGGCTTGATGACATGTCCATGAATTTACAACCTCTGTACCCTCTTTAATACACCATGTTTGTGATTTTGCAGATTCTTTGATGCACAGAGCAGCGGTAGCTGAGATGATCTTCTGCTTAGAACCAAACAAGAAGGCAGAGGCAATCAAGTTGATTGAAGAATCGTCCAATAACCCTGTTTCGAGGTAAGCCTACATAATAGTACAAGTTTATTTACTTTTATTACCCGTATGAGATCGATCAGGAGACTTGACCTGATAAAACCGTAAGATATATGGTTGGCCATTTTCTCTGATACCTCTTGTTACAGAAGAATGAACACTTTAAATGTATCTCTTACCTCTTGAACAAATTATTCAATCACAGATGCTTAAATGTCTATTTTGTCTCTGAATTAGTAACGGAGCGCTTGGATCTGTGAAAGAATGGAAGTTGAAAGACTGTGTTGCAGTTCACAAGCTTTTGGTGGCTACTTTAGATGATCGAGATGCTGCACTAAGTAAGCCTTGCTGTCTTCTATCAAAAAAGAAAAGAAAAACTCATGATTTTAAATACGCTGTGTCATGCAAAATTACTTTGGATACAGCAGATAGGTTCTGCTTTGTCGACTTTTATCTGAAAGTTGGTAATTTATTTCTTTATTTATTTTATATTTTCAGGATGGAAAAACCAATGTGCAGAAGACTTTCCATACTCAACCTACTTTGAAGGTAGCCTCTGCTCAAGTAAGGCTTCCAAACAGATACATGAGAATGCTGAAAACGGGGGTATTGAATTGCCTTCCCCAAATGGTAAAGTAGAAAATCTAGAAGCCATGAAGAATCTTGCCATCTAAACAACAGTAATAAGAAGCTATAGGATGAAACCATGTTGCGGTTGTAGGATAAGTTTCCAGTCCCCATGGAAAAAGAACAAAAGCTCAATTCTCGGGGTACACATAATTTATTCATTCTCCAAACCGTTTTAGTTTTTCATGGGATAACAATTCCTTTGAAAATGTGTATAATCAACTCCAGCTACTTGTGTCCACTCGAGTCTGTCTAGTTGCTCGCTCTGGCGAGCACACTTACGCGAGGTTTTGCACTGACACATGCAAGGCATGGATGTTGGAAGCACTTTTTTTGGAATGTCAAAGACATAGATTCGGCGTTTTTAATGTTAGAGAGAAACCCTTGAACCATCCCTCTTTTGATCGTTGTCAAGAATCTTGGAGAGTATGTTGTACTGCTGTTTCTGGTTGGTCCTTTTTTATTTCTGTTGTATAAATGCTATATTTTTTGCTAACATTTTGACATTTAATTCTGACACTAAAACGTGATATCTGAATGATTTTTAACTTTTGCTGGTACCGTGGTGTCAAGTGTACTCATTATACTTGTCCTTGTGTCATAGAGTAGTATTCGTATGATTTGTTTCATAGTTAATAATATTTTTGTTCAGTACTACTAAGATATAACAGCAACTCTCTCTTAAAAGTTCACCTGTTGCCATGAATATGCCAACAAATATATTCGGTTTGATATCAATAAACAGCTGCATGGCGAATAAAACTCGTTATTTTGCGGGTATGACTATGAAGAAAACCATGTTGCTTTGGTATATAGACAAAGGTGAGAAGAAAAACACAACCACATATTTCAGATCCACTTACAAAAATATATGCACCTCAATTTAAAATTCTTTCTTATATTTAAAATGTTTGACTAACAATCATTCTTATTCGCTCATTTTAGTTTTTCTTATCACCGAATTCCTTCCATTGTTATATAACCTATACTCTTTAATCGCTTTCAACTAAACCTTAAACAACCTATAAAAAGAAAGAAGAATGAAGAAGGAAAAAAAAAAAAAAAAAAAAAAAAAAAAAAAAAAAAAAGCTTGTTTCGTGATTGGGCAGGATTTGGGTCAGGGATGGTCAGGTCTCACTGGCAACACCATAGTCATAGCTGTCTTGTGTTGTGCTCCCTGTAAATCAAGCAGCCATGAGCCATCATTCCCCAAATCCATGAACTTTTTTTATTTATTTTGTTTTAAAAAATAGTTGATATATGTTTTAAACTAAATATGACCCAGTGCTTTTATTACAAACTAAACATGACCATGAACACACTATTTTTGGACCCGATGCTTTTTAAAATAATAATATGATTTTATATAAAAATTAACACTTCGTCACAAAAATCTATGAGTATCCCAAGACTCATCTTTGTTCCGTCACTGGCGGAGATAGGAGGAGGTAAGGTGGACACCCACCAAAAAATTTGTAGTGCAATTTTATAAAATATATAACTATATTTATGTAATTGTCTATAGCAACAAAATTTATAGCGTTTTTTTTTTTTTTTTTTTTTTTTTTTTTTTTTTTTTATTGTGGTTTTGTCCTATATATTATATAAGGCTAGACACAATGGTCACTAAAACCCTTACCGTTACATTAACGCCACATCACTATTCAGCACATCATCATTTCCCTCACCTTTCATGCACAATGGCCATCACTGCACTCGCCTCCAAACCCAATTTTTTTAAACAAATTTAACTAAAACTAAATTAAACTTTTATTCATATACACTCACCTTGGATCATGAATCGTGTTTCCAGTGTCATGTCCCATCGTGTTTCTTATTTTCCTTAGCCGCAAAGTATTTATGATTTATCATAGTAAATTAAAAACATTACATTAAAAATTAAAAACATGATACATATTAAAATTTTAAAATAAACTTCACGAGAAAGGTATTCGACAAAATGGGCACGGAGGTTTTAATGCGCTTGTGACGATTTGATTTGTCTCATAACTTGTAGCGTTTGTTCATGGGATCGTAGGAAGTCGTCTGGTTGATGTGCTTCCTCCGGATACCAATCGGGAGATATCACCTTCCCTTTGTGTTTTCGAATCATATTGTGTAATATGATGCATGCATACGTCATATTCCTTATTCTTTCCGAACTCGCCAGTCATACGAGGTTGACTAATATAACCCATTTTTTCTTGAGAACACCAAATGCTTGTTCCACCTCTTTACTTGCCACTGCATGCATTCACTTATATCGTATTCACTTGTAGTCATCGTCGGCTGGTTCTGAAATCGACTTAAGAAGTGTCACCCATTACAGAAATATCTTGTCAACAAGATAATTTCCCTGTGTATAAGTTATGCCGTTAGCCACAAACGGAACCTCTAGTGCTTTTCCATCTTTGAGTTCGTTGAATAGAGGCTATTGATGTATAACGTTGATGTCGTTGTTCTCCTTAGAAACACCAAAGAAAGCATGCCATATCTATAAGTCTTATGACGCAAAAACTTCTAGCAAAATTAAGGGATTCAGACCATGATCACGTCTACAATATTGCCCTTTATATGCATTCGGACAACCACAACTCTGAATCTGTAAAATCAAGGCTTCCTAACATTCTCGGAAACCCGTCCTTTTCTTCGTGAAACGCATATAGCTTTTCAACATAACTGTAAGTAGGTTTTCGCAAATACTCTGCTCCAAATATGTCCATAACTGATTTATAAAAATACTCAAGAGATTTACGAGAAGTTGTTGCACCCATTTGAAAATATTCATTAAGGGCATAAGAAACGGTGTCGTTTGCCAATTGACGAATTGCGTTCAGCCCTCCACAATGGTGGTGGCATATGAGCAGTGGAGGTGAGGGTGATTCATCACCCTCAACTGTGAGTTACAAGGTTGCAAAAATTGCTAGGCGGTAAGCCTAGCGATTAATCGTTTAGGCTAGGATTAATGGGATTAGATTTTTTATATATAAAATTGTAAAATTTTGAAACTATACGTCCAATTTGGCTGATCTAGCCAATTTTTTCCCGATTTGGTTGATTTTTATTTGTAACCGAATTAACTGATTTATGTCCGATTTGACTAATTTTTATCCAATTAATTTGTATGTTTACCGATTTTTTTTTTATCAAACTGATTAATAAGGCCCCTAGGTGGTTAATCCCCGCCTACCGCCTACCGATTAATGGGCCGCCTACACCGATTTTTACAACACTGGTGAGTGATCTAACTTCTTAATCATCCCCTGTTAAGCTAGACACTATAGTAACCACTCTCCTCACATCCACATCAGCGCCACATCACCACTCTCTTCACCTTTTAGCTCCAATGGTCATCAGTTCATCACCATTAAAAATACTCATTTGATACAAATATACATATTCAAAAAAAAAAAAAAAAAAAAAATAGCAGCAGCAAATGATGAGGATGGTCACCATTTTATTTTTAGGTGGGTGGGGGGTGGCGCGTGATGGATGGAGGTGAGGGTTAGCAAATATGTGTTCTTCAAACATAGATGTATAGGCTAATATAAAGCATGTCGTTTTATTTTTTAAATTTTACTTTGGGTATATATATATATATATATATATATATATATATATATATATATATATATATATATATATATATATATATATATATATACTGAAGTCAACATTAGCAGTCAATAATCCGAAGTATCTTGGAACCAAAGGTTTAGATGTCAAATAATCTACAATACTATTTATCGGTAACTGGCTAACATTTTATCCTATAAAATGATGAAATTTTTTATATAACATTAGTTTGTAAAAGCTTCACTATTAATTTTCGCTTGGGGCCTCAAAAACTCATAACAACCCTTCTAAGCTACAACACCAATAAGAGACTTTTACTTTTGAAAACTGCTAACTTCATTCAATAAGTCAAACATCCATAACACTATGCAAACATGAGCATTCATAACATAATTCATATGCATCCTAGTAAATTACCTCAAAAATCATGCTTTGTGTACTATATAGACTCATATTTGCCCTAATAATTTCTTTTAGAATTGTTAATTATTCAAATAAGATTAATTGGTAATTTGGTATTGGCTCGTGCTTTCATATAGTTGCAAAATGAAGGTATAACAATGGCATGTTTTTTCAATAAAAAATGTAATACTGATAAAAAGATGATCTAAAGAAATATAGAGTTTATGAGGTTAAGAAGTTAACTTGTTATATTACCAAACTTAATAGGATTTTAAAATATAAAATATTATAAGTTTATGGGCTAGTTTGGTAGTTTAGTAAACTTGAAAAGTCATGTGAAGGATGTTAAAAACAAAATCTAATAGGTTAATGGGTTAATATGTCACTTTAATATATTTGGAGCGTGTTTAAGGTGCTAATGTAGTGTTTTAATAATTTAGGAAAAGTTTTTGACAATTATCAACTGCTTACTATTCATCTACAATAAACCACGTTGATAATTGTTATTGTTATATTATAAATAAAGCAAATGCTAACAAAAAGGAAGACAAAAGATAAAGTTTCTAAATTCAACATGTTTTGAATGGTTTAATACTTTAGTGTTGTTTATTTGAAAATGAGCTCGTGTTGGATTATTGAAAGTAAAAAATATTGACTTTTTTTCAAAAATGGCGGACGAATTCATCTTTGTAATCAACAAAATTAATATTTTGAAAAAAAATTACTATTCATTTTGTAAGCATCACAACCACATATGTTAGTGACAGGCGTGAAGTATTTGATTTGAAATTTGAGGCTTAACAAAGTGCTTTCTACTCACGCGTGTTGCGTTGAGAATATATTAACATTTGTGCAAAATTTTGCTTATAATAGTATAAAGTTAAATAAAGATGATGGGGTAAAAATAAAAATACGATATGAATAGTAATGAATAAGAAATTCTGAAAGTTAATATTAAAGGAAGATAAATTATATTGAACTAGGTTAACATGCATGGTTATGATTTTAACCGTTGAAATTCATTATCCATATAGTCAAGCACACTTGTCAAAATGCGTATAACGTAACATTTCTCAAAGTCAAAAATAATGGACTACTCGGATACTAAAACCATAACGGAAGGATATTACTAGTTCGTTATTTTAAGCTTATAAAGGCCTCAAATATAATATATCCGTTGAATAATGAAAACCCCGTAGCTATTATGTTTTACTGATGGGGTATTATAGATTACAAATTCATAAACTCTAATGGACCTAAGATCACACACGGGCTCGAGCCTACTAACCTATCATCTTATGCTTCCTCTCAATCAAAGCGACGGAATCACAAAAGTTCATACTAAAAAGAAACTTAAAATATTAAATTAATAACTAGTTTGTTAATGAAGATATTCGAAAGAAAGCGGAGATAATCTTCAAACACAAGCAACAAAAGTAGAAATAAGTACCGATAGCAAAACCTTTAAAGAAATATGATAGTAAACGATGACAAATCTTCAATTGCAACAACAAAATCAAAACAAAATTATATTAAATATCGACAACAACATGTAGAAACGTGGAAGGGGGGGGGGGGTGAATACGTTCCTCTTTAAAACTTAAAATGTTTCGTATCAAATTTCCGATCAAGCGTGACTAAATATGAATAGTTGTTATGTCACTTATAACAAGCAATCACATAAGCATGACACGAGGTTTAAACGTTTCTAATCTAATTCAGATTACACTGGGGGCGGTCCTGTAAATAGGTGGACGGTCCTTTATCATTTGACGGACCGTCGATTGATAAAGGACCGCCACCAGTAAGTTTTCCAGTTTTATTTCGTGTGATTAAGTTTTCTTGTATTTTGCGTTTCTAAGATAACTAGTTGATATTATAAGCACATACACATTAAGCCATATAAACATAAATGTAATGCAAGTATAGAAAGTAAAGAACAAGGAAGAGAAAACGCAAACCGGACACGATGATTTATAGTGGTTCGGCACGAAGCACCTCTTCGTCCTACTCCACTCCCCGAGTCTCACACTCGAAAGTTACTTTACTAATCAACACGCTCCTTTATGGTGGAACAAACCGTACACAAGCTTAAACCAAGTTTAACGACACTAAGCGGAATGTCGACTCCTAATCCTAGCTAGAACCAATCTACACCAAGGCCCACATGGCTACACGAACAAGCACTCTTGTCCCACTTAGATCGACACACGATCTAAGCCTTCACACGAACGAACACTCTCGTTCACTTGAATCTTCACACTAAGACACACTTGGATCATCACCCAATCCAAGCCTTCACACAAGACTCACTTAGATCATTGATGAGGCGAAAAATGATCCGTTTTTAGGGGGTCATTTAAGCCGAATCCGAATTTATTTGATCAAATATTGCCCTAAATCGTTCCTTTTGTGATTTTAGGTACTTTGGGAGTGAAATCTGGAATAGGAAGCAATTCGGACGTTTTTGGAGCATAAAAGTGAAGAAAACGCCAAAGTCTTAATTTTCCATGCTGGGAACAGTGCATGACGGCGTCAAGAGGAGTTCCCTGACGGCGTCAAGAGTAAAATTCCATGACGACCCAGAAGAGTTTTGACGGCGTCATGAAGGTAGGGCGTCAAGAGTAAAAGTCATGACGGCCTGGAAATGTTTTGTACTTGACGGCGTCAAATGTAGATCTAGGCAGTCCGAGGATTGTTTTGGCGGCGAGGTGACGGCGTCACCTAATTGGTCTTGACGCCGTCAGACCCCTTTTCCTATATATAGTTTTCTAGTTTTTCACATTTAAAGAGAGAAGTTTTGGGAGAAACCCTAAGTACGATTTTGGTGTAACTTTACAGGTTTTTCAAGGGTTCCAACCCCTTGATACCTTGCATGATTAATCAAGATAAGTGTTCTTCTAATTCAATCAATATGTCTATGTGTTGGTTGTCTATATCTTGTTCTTGTCTTAATTCTATCATGTTAGGCTAGATCTATCTTGTGTTTGCTTAGATCTAATGAAACCTAGATATTGATTATGTGTTGATTACTTGTTTATTCTTGTCTTGGATGAATGATTTATATGTTAGGCTTAAGAAAACTGGCAGATCTCCAATTGGTAACATGCTTGAACGTCTTAAGAAACATGAACCAACGCGCACTAGGTCTTTATTGGTTGTATTTAATGCATGAGCCACTGTTTACAATCCCTATAGTTGTGCTGGGCATGGTGTAGGAGGAGATAAGAGCTCATAGAATTGGGGAGTTATGTGTGCCACCCCATGAATGGTATTAAGGAATACGATCCGTCATCCATGCAATTATAACAAGTAATTAACGTGTAAAAGATATCTAGGGAGTAGTGAAATCTAAGTAAACACATTTTCTCCAATTACTGCTCACAACCTTAGTATAAATTAGTTTATTTTCATTTCTAGTATTTTATTTTGATTGCATCTTAGTATTGGGTTAGTTGATTAGCAACTAATTCCGCCCAAATCTTTCAAACCCGAGATTTTAATTTGCTTTCCATAAAATATAAAAACACAAAAATAATCATCCCTCACCTTTAGAACTAGTATTTAGGCTTTCTAATCCTAGCTACACTATTCCTAAGCTGAACGATCAATCCCCCGGTACTTGTCACTATACTATACTACAACGATCAGGTACACTGCCTGGTGGGGGTTGTAAGCTTCTTGAGATCCCTCGAGAGGTAAAGCCTGTTGCGATTCCCACGCATCAAGTTTTTGGCGCCGCAGCCCGGGGAATAGTTATTGTCTAGGTTAGAATTTGATTTTTATTAGGTCTACTCATTAGATTTTTTTTTTAGTGAGATTTTTATTTTCTTCTTATTAGCTTTCTTGTAGTCTATCTTTTTCTTTGTGCCCTTTGTTTGTGAAACCATTTTCATTTGTCTCCATGGCGGATGAAATTCCATTTAGATCATTAACTATAGAGGAACAATTAGTTTACTCGGATAGATTTGCCTCCTGTTGTTCCAATGAATTTTTAAGTGATCTTACATATATACAAGAGGAGATGGGTGTAAAGTTAGATGGGTTTGATGAATTTTATGCATGTGTGTTTTCTATTAGACGATCATTTTTAGGATCAATTCCTTTTAGTGAGACCCTTTGGATGAATTTTGAGAAAAGCTTCCTAACCATTACCCATAAGTTCAACGAATTGGTGGATTCGTATGAGCGAGATAACCTAGTTTCTATGAACATGAACTTAGAATCAAACCAAGATTATGAGATGGTTAGTGTTGAACTACCTAGTTGCATGAGCGGGATAGATTTCACCAAAATATACGACACACATGAGGTTAGAGTTTAGCCACCTAGTTGCATGTCATGGTTAGGCACTACTATAATACAAGATGAACACATAGGTGATAGTGATGTGATGGAAGAGATAGTAGAAAACCCAAGCCCACTAAGTACCCCACAAGTTCTAGCATCATTTGAGGCATACACACCGCCCGTGACTTACCCGGAAGAAGTAGAAAAGACTATAGGAACCCCAATAGAAGTAGAACCCTTGGACCAGGCACCATTAGAGGATATAGGTTTGAATACTTGTAGTAATAACCTTACTCCTAGTTCTAGGGAATTTCCTAGTGTTGATGAACCGGAACCTCAACCTTTACACAACTTCCCATCCTTAGATTTATTTCTAGGAGACAAAAGAGGAACTGACCCACCCATCAACCTATATTATCCGGGTAGTTTTAGGATGAAGGAAGCCATTCACTCACCCCCTTCACCTCACGTGGCATATTCACACCCTAAGGGTGTGTATCGCTACTGTCACCCACACTTAATCCTAAGTGTAGGGAGAACCTCCCCTATTTCCGTTAAATAAGGGTAGAGTCAGGCTCGTGACTCGAACAAAAACAAGCGCTTCTTGGGAGGCAACCCATGTTTTGTATGTTTTTATTTGTTTGTTTGATTTTATTTGTTTCCGTATGCATGTTTTATTTTTATTGTTTGTGGCTCATGTTTCAAAGTAAATTGTGAAAATGCTTTATTTTGTTTTTAACTTCGTCTTAATTGCATATAAAGGTATTTTGCAAAAGATAAGTGTAAGGGAGATCCAAATTTGTTTATAAGAACGAAATTGAGCATGAACCACAACAATATTAAATGAACATGTATATTCGTATTTGTTAGAGTCAAATGCTTGTATTGAGTCATAATGAAGTTTTGCAGGATTTTCCAGGAAGTAGGACCAAGTTTTTCCAGAAATTTTCCGGAAACTTAACATAAGAATTTCTGCAGGTCAATTCTGACGGCGTCAGGAGTTTACTCTTGACGGCGTCAGGAGTTAAAATCTGGAAATTTTACCGGTTTTGTTTTTCTAACGGATTCTTATGGTTTTTGTGAATTATTAAGTTTTATAATCTCCAGGAGATCTGCAAACTTCATTCCATAAGCATTATATCTTATCTTGTTTTCTAGGATTTAGTAACTTATATAGGATGCCGCCGATTTTACGCGAGGTTGTCTTGTCTATTTTGTCAGGTTTTACAGGTTATGTATGACAAGAAGATGATTTATATTCTGGAAGGGAAGCTTTGATTGTTCATTTTCTTGGAGGAAGATTTAACCTGGCCATCCTATTATCCATACCGAGCGAATCATGGGAGTATTTGATTTCATTCTTTTTACTTATTTCACTTTTACATTCTTTACTTGAACATTGGGGACAATGTTCATCTTAAGTGTAAGGGGAGGGTAAAAAGATGATACCTTACATATGCACTTTCGCTTGAGTTTGTTTTGTTTAATGGTAGATGTGTAATAAAACTATGAGAAATACTTGTTAGTGCAATTTTAGCGCCAAATTTAAAATTTTATACAACATTTAAGAGTGAAACTTTAGCCATAGCAAGCGTCTCATGGATAGGAGATTGTATGACTAGCACATAACCGTATATTCAGAAAAATCTTCCACCCAAATATGTGAGGTTCACCTTTAGATTTGATAGGAAAAACATTCATTATTAGTACCTATGAGTGTACCGGTAGTATTTAGATTTTAGAACTTGCGTTAGTGTGCATCCCGAGACCGCTAGTGAGACTACATTCATGTGGTAGGATTTACTATATGATAAGAGGCATTAGGATCACCCTTGTGTTAAACCCGTATTATAATTACTTGACCATTTAAGTCATATTACTTGGCTAGTTAAGTCAACTAATTTTTCCCACACCCTTAGCGTTGTACTCATTTTTAGTACACGAAACCCCTAGTACACCCCTCCGAGCCTATCTTTTCGTTTCTAACTTTAAGCATCTTACTTAAAGGAAGAATTTGTTACACCCCACTTAAATGTACAACCAAATCGCCTTAGCCTTCCGTGTATGCCCTCATTTTTAGTGCATTATTGTTATTTGTTAAACCCTAAGTTAACTTTCTAATTGATTACATGGTTGCTAAGTCGAGTCATATCCTTGTACATATTGTTTTGGGACGATTGGGACTCATGGGTAAGTACTTATTTATGGAGTAATGGGGAAGAACATCATATTATTACCCCCATATGTACGTTAATCTTAAAAGTGCTCCAAGTGTTTTGATTTTCTTAATTCGAGTCATTAGATTAGTTTAATGTAAAGTATGTAAAAATTCAAGTGTAAGGGGAATATTCAATCCCATATGATGTATTATTTCGGATGGTAGGGTAAGAGTGTATGCAAAAAAAAAAAAAAAAAAAAAAAAAATCGAAAAAAAAAAGTAAAAAAAAAAAATAAAAAAAATTAAAAAAGAATAAAAAAAGAAAAAGAGAAAAAACATACGGACTACCATCCCATTTTATTCTATGTTCATTTTATGTTTTTGTTATTTTTCATTTATTAGCTTAAGTCGAGTCTAGTATTAGCTTAGCAACGCCACATTGTACATGTAATTAACCAAGATTGTTAACTCGCCACCAGTAAAACTTCCTTTATCCAACAAAACCGTGTATTTCATATCCCTACACCTAACGTTACAACCCTTTAAAAAGACCTCTTTGATAGTTTATCCTAGGTGCTTACGCCATGTGGTGGAGGTTTGATCCTTTCCCAAGCCTATGGTAATCTATTTTGCTATGGCAGGTAGTGAGAGATATCTTCCGTTTCCATACTGTAATTTACACTTTATTACACCCGAGAGATGTGAGTATCTAAACACTATTTGTGAGGTGCTTGTGTATGACCTCCGTGCTTGTCTATTGGTCTTTAGTGGAACGATTATTTGTTGTAATTACTTTTATATTAGTGTTAAATGACCCTTAACTTGTATTTTGAGTAGAATAAAAGCGCATTTGCTTGAGGACAAGCAAATCTCAAGTGTAAGGATATATGATGAGGCGAAAAATGATCCGTTTTTAGGGGGTCATTTAAGCCCGAATCCGAATTTATTTGATCAAATATTGCCCAAATCCTTCCTTTTGTGATTTTAGGTACTTTGGGAGTGAAATCTGGAAAAGGAAGCAATTCGGACGTTTTTGGAGCATAAAAGTGAAGAAAACGCCAAAGTCTTAATTTTCCATGCTGGGAACAGTGCATGACGGCGTCAAGAGGAGTTCCCTGACGGCGTCAAGAGTAAAATTCCATGACGACCCAGAAGAGTTTTGACGGCGTCATGAAGGTAGGGCGTCAAGAGTAAAAGTCATGACGGCCTGGAAATGTTTTGTACTTGACGGCGTCAAATGTAGATCTAGGCAGTCCGAGGATTGTTTTGGCGGCGAGGTGACGGCGTCACCTAATTGGTCTTGACGCCGTCAGACCCCTTTTCCTATATATAGTTTTCTAGTTTTTCACATTTAAAGAGAGAAGTTTTGGGAGAAACCCTAAGTACGATTTTGGTGTAACTTTACAGGTTTTTCAAGGGTTCCAACCCCTTGATACCTTGCATGATTAATCAGATAAGTGTTCTTCTAATTCAATCAATATGTCTATGTGTTGGTTGTCTATATCTTGTTCTTGTCTTAATTCTATCATGTTAGGCTAGATCTATCTTGTGTTTGCTTAGATCTAATGAAACCTAGATATTGATTATGTGTTGATTACTTGTTTATTCTTGTCTTGGATGAATGATTTATATGTTAGGCTTAAGAAAACTGGCAGATCTCCAATTGGTAACATGCTTGAACGTCTTAAGAAACATGAACCAACGCGCACTAGGTCTTTATTGGTTGTATTTAATGCATGAGCCACTGTTTACAATCCCTATAGTTGTGCTGGGCATGGTGTAGGAGGAGATAAGAGCTCATAGAATTGGGGAGTTATGTGTGCCACCCCATGAATGGTATTAAGGAATACGATCCGTCATCCATGCAATTATAACAAGTAATTAACGTGTAAAAGATATCTAGGGAGTAGTGAAATCTAAGTAAACACATTTTCTCCAATTACTGCTCACAACCTTAGTATAAATTAGTTTATTTTCATTTCTAGTATTTTATTTTGATTGCATCTTAGTATTGGGTTAGTTGATTAGCAACTAATTCCGCCCAAATCTTTCAAACCCGAGATTTTAATTTGTTTTCCATAAAATATAAAAACACAAAAATAATCATCCCTCACCTTTAGAACTAGTATTTAGGCTTTCTAATCCTAGCGACATTATTCCTAAGCTAAGCGATCAATCCCCCGGCACTTGTCACTATACTATACTACAATGATCAGGTACACTGCCTGGTGGGGGTTGTAAGCTTCTCGAGATCCCTTGAGAGGTAAAGCCTGTTGCGATTCCCACGCATCAATCATCACCCGATCCAAGCCTTCACACACCGACTCAACTAACTCCTAGCTTACATACTAGGATACCACATACCATACAACAATTACATGACCTATTCTAGTTACAAGATTTCTTGGATCTACATCACCATCCAAGTTCACACAAATATAATTCTTGGATCAACATCACCATCCAAGTTCACACAAATTTCCCCATCCTCGACTCACACACAAGTCGGAAAACAATGACATTATTTACAGAACCTATCACTGTAACACTTGTTACGTTTGTGTGTGGACACCTATAACATCTCGAGTCTTCATGTATGTCGATAGTTCTTCTCTTACCCATGAAGTAGAGGAAAAAGAAAATCATAACACTAGTTACGTTGGTGTGTAGACTCAATAACACTTCGATTCTTGACGACTTCGAGTTTTCTTCTCTTGCACATGATGTAGTGGATGATGGGATCACTTATAAACACATACCAAAGAGTTATAGTGATCAAAGAATGAAAAGGAAAGACCATGGAATTTTTGTGCAAAGAGGATCAGTTTTTTTGATGAAAATGGTTCAGTATTTATAGCCTGCACGAGGAGCGTCAGACGGTCTCTTAAACCTTGGACGGTCCTTTATCAATAAAGGACCGTCACATAATTAAAGGACCTCCGCGACAGTTTTTGTCATTTTGTGGTGAAATGTTACCTGGTGAAATTTTATCTGATTTGGGCGGGAAATGAAGCCGTTTGGGCATTTTGAAATTCAAATTTTAAATATAATTTTCTTATTAAAACATTTCTTTATAAATACAAAAATAATTTGTCTAGTTTATTTTTGTAAAAATGTTTTGTGACATTTATATAATGTAGAGATTAAGGACAAAAGGTTTTTCTTTGATCACTTAATAAAGTTGGTAAAGTGTTTGTACATACCTGAAGTGATGTCGAGAGACGTTGATGTGTGAACGAGTAACTTGTGCACTTTACATTATGTATTACAAGTTACATGTTTGTCATCATTAAAACACAAAGACATTGTATAGATTAAACGTCGTAACGTTTGCACTAACAATCTCTGCCTTTTGTTGATGACAAATATGTAAACCGTAACTCATAGTAAATTGTAGAAGTTACTAGTTTACACTACCTCTCTCCTCCTTTTGTCGAAGCAAAAAGGTTTCACCAATGTTGTGGTTGAATAAGATCGGCACGAACTTGAAAATACAATCTTGAGCATATAGAATGAAAGATGATCCCCCAATGTATTAGAAAATCCCGAACCCCATCATTAAATGAATTGAGCGTGCGTCATCCTAGTGAAGCCTTGCTCCTACCTCCATGATTTAACCAACTCTGAATCATTAACCCAACTACTTCCAAGCTCCCCCTAGCTTATTGCATCCTTATTGAATTTAGCATATCCATGAGCTCCCCCTAGCTCATTGCATCCTTCTTAACCTACATCAATGGTTAGTTTCAACCAAGAAAGTATGTAGATGCGCCAACACTTGCAAATGCTCCCCCTTGGTGTATGCTCAAAACTAGTTTTGGCTACCAAAGAATCGAGCAAAGAAGTAATGCTACAAAACAAAGTTAGTAGACAGGTGCACATATATAATAATGATATATATAGCAAGACATGCGTGATTCAAATATGGTTATTCTAAAGCATGGCATGAAAGTGATTGAAACTAAGCATATAATATTAGATTAACCCACCATTTTATAACTTCCTCCAAGATATGTGTCTAGTGTCTAGGTGATATGGGATGAGGATGATATGCTCCTAGATGGGGATAAAGATGACTTTATAATAGTGGAGAAGTGGGAAAGGATGTTATGAGCCAAAGTTTGGCAAGGATGGTGTGAAGTTGGTGGTTCAATTTAGGCTTATGTTGAAGATGTGTGTGGGGAGATAATGAGAGGAACGTTTGCACTTACAATGAGTGAGGAGGGAATTCAACGGTATACAAGCATCCTTAAAAGGGCATCGTCGATGAGATTGACGGAATACAAGCTATCCTAGTTTTGTTGGGTATATGAGGATGTAAGAGATTTGGATTTGTCATTGGAGGTGGATATGTTGGTGACAATGAGTGTCCTAGAGAATTGAGGTTAGGATAATGGATGATTGGGAATCATGGAATTTTAAGGTGTTTTGTTGGTTGACGACCGAAGGTGGATATGTGAAATGAGGTGGTGATGACTCGACAATACTTGAAGCTTGGATATCTTCTTTGTGTTCTTCACTTGCTAGGAAGTGGAAAAGACGCATTTCGTAATGAAATTCACTTGGATATGTGAAATGAGGTGGTGATGGCTTGACAACACTTGAAGCTTGGATATCTTCTTTGTGTTCTTCATTTGCTAGAAAGTGGAAAAGACGCATTTCATAATGAAATTCACTTGACTTTTGACGACATAGACAAATATGTTAATGAGTGTATGGATATGACGATTGCCCTTTGTTTCAACGAGCGACATAAGGGTGAACATAGGTTTATGTATCATGAAAGGTGGTTTGACCTCAATGGGGTAGGTTGTAGTGGTGATGACACACTTGTTTGGTTACATGGTGGAATCTTCTTGTGAAGATGACTCGGTGGAGTAATTGGTGGATGACTCTTGGTTTCTTTGAGGGCATGGAAATGGTGGATGACTCGATATTGGTAGAACAAGGATAACTCGGTTTCTCATTTTACATTGGTGGTTTGAGGTTTTAGTGATGAAAGGTTATGAGGAAGATGTTTCTTTGTGAGTTTTCGACAAGCCATGATGTAGGATAGTTCAAAGTATTATAGAAGAGGAAAAACAGTGAACCAGTTCATGACACCTCTACTGGGGATGGTCCTTTAAATCATTGGACGGTCCTTTAAAGATAAGGGACCGCCAATGCAATAAGGGACCACCGTCAGTAGGGTGCAGAGTCTCTCCAGTTTCTGTTTTTCCCAGTTTAAAGGATAGGAATAATCAAACGATTAAGGAATGATTTAGGTAATAAGGCGGGATTGTGACACTAGACACCTTAAAGGAAGATTATGATCAAGTGTTAGGAGGAATAAGCCTAGTTACCCAAGAATCATAGATTTAAGCATATAAATAATTTAAATATGCATCACATAACAATCAAGGACATTAGCATGTAATAATATATGACATCTAGGAGGTATCATTAAAGGCATACCTAGTTCAACATAGTTTAGGTGCACAAATAACATGTAAGTCATGTAAAGAGATACATACAAAATATGATTACTATGAAGACAAGCATTAAGTAAAACATGTTGATATATAGCACATAAGAGCATGTATCATGGTCATAAAGCAGTATCTTTCTAATGAACATGCATCCAATAATTAAGCAAGCAGGCATTAAGCATTTAAGAGAGCATCAAGACATTTAAACAAGTTTCACAAGAACAAGTTGTTGTTTTCAAACATCAAGCCTATATATGCAAGTAATCTAGGTTTGTGAAGGAAAATCCTAATTACTATTTGTTTAAAGTCCAATCCTAACGGGAGACGAAGATCATCGATGTAAAATGTCTTTAGTCAAATGTAGGAATGAAAAATTTTCATGTTAGAGAATGGATATGAGACTATTACTAGCGGTGCTCAATTAAGGCTAAACACGATCATTTTTACGGGGTTTACCACAAACCCAACTTCTCTCCCGGAAGCAATTTAATCGTTAGGTTAAATTGAATTTCTAGTGCAATAGGTTCTCTAGTAGCCATTCTCATATTAGAAAAATTGGAATTCCTATACTTTCCCATCGAGGTTTTTCAAAGATGATATTGGCCAATTCCGCTACAACGTATCTTAATATAACTCAACTATCAATATATTAAAAGTCGGTTAATGAAAACGACATGTCTTACACAACATCCCAACAAAGGAAAGTGCGGTATTAAAATCACGTGTTTTGGTTTCAAGAATACTCCATAGTAAATCTTGAGAAAGAGAGTCTAATAAAGATTACTTACCTTAATTGATCTTGTAATCTTTTACTTTATATTATTGAGAGAAAACATATTGTATCATTTGAAAAACATGCTTATTTAAGAGAATAATCTTTTCACTCTTATGAGTTACTAATGAAAACAAATATTTTTAGTTATAATGTGATTTACAAATTTTACTTGTTTATGTAGTGACATACGTTGTATAAATTATCCTTTTGAGATACATGTTATCTTCTTGAAGATTGATGATGTATTATATGTAATATTTTTACTTGACATATGATTTTGAGTCTTGACTCGTTCATGAGCAAAGGCTACATATATTGTATGTTTGCCCGTGTTTGGCTTTTCGGAAATGACACATTTACAAATTGCATTGCAATGTAAATTGCTTGAATATTTTGGATGAAATATCCAAGTCGTCAATCCTACTTCGTTGTGTATTTTAAGCACCTTTTAAACATATTAGTTTAATGTTTGGAACACAGCCTTTGGACAAGAAGAATCAATATGATATCATCAACACAAGTGTGAGTTATGATCTGATGCATATTCTTTTCGTCTTGATAAGGACATCATTATTTTCATACCAATCGAGTGTGATTGAGTATGTAGGTTCAAGATGATATGTTTTGTTATATCTTGAAGCTAGACAAATAATAATTACAATTTCATATCCACACTCAAAAACTTGTCAATTAGATTCGATAATGATATCAATCATATTTTGAGTAATGAATCGATATAAGCTCGAAATCTTTCTTGACCCTCACAACCACTCTTTTTAATAAAGAAACTAAGTAAAGATTTTATGGAATGTGCTCCATCAAATATAATACTTGTTATATGTGTAAGGTTACTAATAATGACATGTTAATTTAATGATTCAAGATTGCCATTTGTTTAGTGTGTGAAAATTATTTATTATTACGTATAATATGAATAGTCTTTGACATTTCATAAGTACAAAAATAATTACCCTAACCATTTTTATACAATACATAACTTATGAAAAAATAGTTTATGACTACATGTTTGAATCAATTAGTGTGTGTTCAAATACATGCAAGGTTCAAGAATACATTTTCTTTTACTTAAATACTAATGTATTATTATAAACCTTTATCTTGTTTAGGAAACCCATGGCCACTCAAGATAAGTGCATGCAATATTTTAGAAATCATGTTGAACAAGTGTTAAATATTTTAAGGTGGCGTATTTTAACACTAGAACATTTGGAAGGATAATTGTGTAAAACAATTGTTTTCGTCACACATGATTAATCAACCTAGTCTACATATCTAAGTGAGTTACTAAAACATTATAACATAAGCAAACAATCAAAAGCAAATAATCATTTAGCATATTACACATAATAATATTTGTAGTTGTTTAGCATGTTAGATACAACAACATATACTTGCTCGATTTTGTTTTTGAAAATAATTTTCCTCCCCAATTCAAGAATTAATTAATATCAAGTCAATAAAACCATTTTTCAAAAATTCATTTACTTAAGATGTCCGACTCGAGAGCTTTAGCAAAAAGCTATTTTTATGTTAAAACGTGACATACGGTTTTGACTAGTATAAAGTATTTTGCATTAACGACTTAATTAAGTTAGGAATCAATCCTTTTAATTGTTTTTAAATGAAAGTACATTCAATTACCTTCAAAATGACGGGTGGCACAACTCCTATGGACTTACGGTTGATTTTATATGAATTTTCAAAGTTTGACACTATTCTGATGGAGGTCCCTTAAATACCCGATAGTCCCTTAGTGATAAAGGACCACCCAGAGATAAAGGACCGCCGCCAGTAAGTAAAAACACATTTTTAGTCTAAAAATTCATTTCCTTCAAGCAAGTATACGAAGTGCATTTAACCAACAAAACTAATACGAATTAACCAACAAAGCACACATTTAGCAACTAAACACTTTTCATATTTAATCCCACTTAATGAGAAATTTGATACGTGGACCGTACTCTATTTTAAAAGCCATTTGTTTTGAAAACTAGAGCGACGAGGATCTAATACCAATTATAGAAACGTAGAAGGGGGGGGGGTTGAATACGTTCCTCTTTAAAACTTAAAATGTTTTGTATCAAATTTTCGATCAAGCGTGACTAAATATGAATAGTTGTTATGTCACTCATAACAAGCAATCACATAAGCATGACACGAGGTTTAAACGTTTCTAATCTAATTCAGATTACACTGGGGACGGTCCTGTAAATAAGTGGACGGTCCTTTATCATTTGAGGGACCGTCGATTGATAAAGGACCGCCACTAGTAAGTTTGCGAGTTTTATTTCGTGTGATTAAGTTTTCTTGTATTTTGCGTTTCTAAGATAACTAGTTGATATTACAAGCACATACACATCAAGCCACACAAACATAAATGTAATGCAAGTATAGAAAGTAAAGAGCAAGGAAAAGAAAACGCAAACCGGACACGATGATTTATAGTGGTTCGGCACGAAGCACCTCTTCGTCCTACTCCACTCCCCGAGTCTCACACTCGAGAGTTACTTCACTAATCAACACGCTCCTTTATGGTGGAACAAACCGTACACAAGCTTACACCATGTTTAACGACACTAAGCGGAATGTCGAGTCCTAATCCTAGCTAGAACCAATCTACACCAAGGCCCACATGGCTACACGAACAAGCACGCTTGTCCCACTTAGATCGACACACGATCTAAGCCTTCACACGAACGAGCACTCTCGTTCACTTGAATCTTCAAACTAAGACACACTTGGATCTTCACCCAATCCAAGCCTTCACACAAGACTCACTTAGATCATCACCCGATCCAAGCCTTCACACACCGACTCAACTAACTCCTAGCTTACATACTAGGACACCACATACCATACAATAATTACATGACCTATTCTAGTTACAAGATTTCTTGGATCTAGATCACCATCCAAGTTCAAACAAATATAATTCTTGGATCTACATCACCATCCAAGTTCACACAAATTTCCCCATCCTCGACTCGCACACAAGTCGGAAAACAATGACATTATTTACAGAACCTATCACCGTAACACTTGCTACGTTTGTGTGTGGACACCTATAACATCTCAAGTCTTCATGTATGTCGAGAGTTCTTCTCTTACCCATGAGGTAGAAGAAAAAAAATCATAACACTAGTTACGTTGGTGTGTGGACTCAATAACACTTCGATTCTTGACGACTTCGAGTGTTCTTCTCTTGCACATGATGTAGTGGATGACAGGATCACTTATAAACACATACCAAAGAGTTATAATGATCAAAGAATGAAAAGAAAAGACTAGGGAATTTTTGTGCAGAGAGGATCAGTTTTTCTGATGAAAATAGGTCAGTATTTATAGCATGCACGAGGAGCGTCAGACGGTCCCTTAAACCTTGGACGGTCCTTTATCAATAAGGGACTGTCACATAATTAAATGACCTCCGCGACAGTTTTTGTCCTTTTGTGGTGAAATGTTACTTGGTGAAATTTTATCTGATTTGGGCGGGAAATGAAGCCGTTTGGGCATTTTGAAATTCAAATTTCAAATATAATTTTCTTATTAAAATATCTATTTATAAATACAAAAATAATTTGTCTAGTTTATTTTTGTAAAAATGTTTTGTGACATTTATATAATGTAGAGATTAAGGACAAAAGGTTTTTCTTTGATCACTTAACAAAGTTGGTAAAGTGTTTGTACATACCTGAAATGATGTCGAGAGACGTTGATGTGTGAACGAGTAACTTGTGCACTTTACGTTATGTATTACAAGTTACATGTTTGTAATCATTAAAACACAAAGACATTGTATAGATTAAACGTCGTAATGTTTGCACTAACACAACATTTTAACCGAAATTTCTTATTTTTTAAAAAGAGAGGCAAATGATATGTTTTATCCGTCTTAAAATTATTGTTCAAGAAAATATACAATTTAAAAATAGTGAGATAATTACACTTTTTAGTCAATCATATATCATTTTTTTACATTAAAATCTTTTGCTGATTGGTTGAAATCCCATTACCACTTCTTTTTTCAATTCTAAAATAGTAATGTTGTAACTCTGTCAGCAAATGACTTCATGAATTGAGAAAGAAAAGAAACAACCGACACGACAAAATGTTTTATGGTTTGATATATGCTATGAAAGATGAAGATGCAGATACATTTGACGGTGTCGGACTGTTGGCCAATAGAAAGAAAATAAGGGCCATCTTTTTCCTTTCTAAAGAAGGATAAGTTGGGGGGTTAGGTTTGACGGGTGGTATAGATACACCGGCTTATGACAGCTGACTAGGGCTGAGCATCGCATACTCAAAATCAATCGAGACGGAGAAGATCGACCGAAAACCGACCAAACCGAAAGAGCAACGGTCCGGTCTCGGTCCGGATTTTTTTTTTATTTTTTTATTTTGGTCTCGGTCCTGTTCGGACCGGTTTTACGTAAAACCCGACTATTATGCTTTCTCGGCATCATACTCATTCTGATACCAATCTACCATGTTGAATAATAAAAACGCAGTAGCTAACTATCCATTAGACTAATGCTAGTGGTAACCACATTTTCACAAAAGCAACTCCGACACATCAGCGCCAACTCAGCTTTCTCTCTCCACAACTCCACCCCAACCACAATTACCTAGTGGTGAACACAAAGCAACCCCACCCATTTACTCCCAATGTTCAAACAATTATGATGAATTGGTGCAATTCTTTCGGTTGGTGAGGCAACCACTTTTTGGCAAAAGTTGCAATTCAACGCGTCACTTAAAACATTGCTAAGGGAGGGGGCGCGTTGCTTTGTGGGGTTGTGGTTGCCAAGCAACACCCACTAGCATTAGTCTTATGTTTTATTGATTCGACATTTATAAATTAAAATTTTATAAACCTTAATGCAAGCCTACACATGGGCTCGAACCTTATACTAACCTATCATCTAATAATATATTACAAATGTGATGCTCATTACATATATTTTCAGTAGCATACTCGATGTACAAGTGTATAGTTATATTATATTAACATCATACTTGGTGTATGTGTGTATAACTGTATATGTATGTTTGTATTTATGTATGTCTGTCGGTCTGTCTCATGTATGGATGTATATTGACATAGCTACAACCAGGTTGGCCAAATGGCCAGGAACATGTATAAGGAGGATCCGTAGTGACCAACAAAACAAACACATTAATGTATATATGTTGGGTTGGAATAAACAGTGGGTTCCATCGTGACAAAAACATTGTCGCTTCATTTTTATAAATAATAAAATATATACTATAGATTATGGAGTCGCAATTTTGGAAAGTTAACGTTCAAGAAAATCCACATCAGAAATTAGCAATCGCATAGAAAAACATATATCCAAGTAACAGAGTGTTAAATGTACGTATAAATATTAATATGTAAATGACTAGTATCGAATCCGAGACTTCGGGATTGCACACATTGCAAATGAGAATTAAAGATTAATAAATATTAATTGTTATGTATATTTATTAATAACACAAGTATAAGGACTAAACGGTCGTTAGTTGTTAACCGTAAGTACTAACTATCGTTAAGTGAAAAAGAAAAGGACTAAGAATGAAAATAGGAGCCAAGAAGGATCCGTAATCCCCTTGAACTCCTATGGCCGGTCGAGTGGGTCTAGGGGAAACCCAACCCACATCAAACTTGTCTTCCAAGTTTTTACAAGTATATATACAAGGCCTAGGTTTATTCTTTCACATCTTTTGTGCACACACAAAACCCTAAAGTTTTCTTTTCCTCTTGTTTTCTTAAAACCGATCGAACCAAACACCCTTAGGGTTTAGGTCGATTTTTTCATCCTAAATATTAATTGTGTTTTGATCTTGCAATCAATTTAATTCGTTATTAATTTGTGTGTACAAGAACGAGGTAATAACTCACTATAGTTATTATCAAGAGATCGATAAATAAAATGGTAAGAGGTTTATCATTGATATAATATTACACAAGTTCAAGGTTTATTAAAGTGCATACGGTATGTTCCTATTTATGTTTTAGTTAATATTTATGTGTTATACTTGATCCTAACTTTCGCAATACGTGTTATTTGATTGTCAAATTCTAACACAAAGATGATCATGCATGGAATGTATAAATATTATACGGTATATGAAGCTCCCATATACTACTGATAAGAGTTAATAAGTGTGTTAAACGCTTTGCGCACACTTTAATTTCCAAGAACTCTTATCGCGAGCGAGTGTTTCGGTTTCCATGAATAATCTTACCTACAATTAAACATCACGATAATTAAAGAGCTGGTTGATTGTTTGCGTGGTTTCATGGATTTGTAAAAGTATGTTTGGAACCCCGACTTTGACGATTAGATCAATATTGACTTCGTTTGAGAGATGATGACTTTTGTTTAAGAAATGTCCCTGATATTATGAACAAACCCACTATCCATTTCGACTCAAAAAGTCTTACGTTTGAACTCTAAAATAACGTAACTTCAGTTGTCATTGACTAAGAAATGTTCCTGATATTGTGAACAAACCCACTATCCATTTCGACTCAAAAAGTCTTACGTTTGAACTCAAAAATAACGTAACTTCATTTGTCATTGACTAAGACGCGCGAATTGAGGTCTCTCATAATTTAGATTTCATCATATTACTTTAACATCTTTTATATAATACAACAAAACCCCTATTGGGAATTTTTCATATCAAAAAAATACATACATACCTTATTTAGTAATAATTTTATTTAAAAAAAAAATTATTTTCTTATTAGGTAATATTTTATATTTATCCATAACAAAAGTAGAAGATAAATACAAAAAATATAGATAAGATGCAATTAATAATAGGATTTAAAATTTTTAAATAATTATCTTTAATAATCTTTTATATAATACAACAAAACCCTTATTGGGAATTTTCCATTTCAAAAAAATGCATTCATACCTTATTTAGTAATAATTTTATTTAAAAAAAAAATGTTATTTTCTTATTAGGTAATATTTTATATTTATCAATAACACAAGTAGAAGATAAATACATAAAATATAGATAAGATGCAATTAATAATAGGATTAAAATTTTTAAATAATTATCTTTAATAATAATAAAAAAACTATAATTAAACATCATAAATCAAACAAAACAAAGATTAAATTATTTATTTTTTAATAAATAAAAATATATGTTTCAAAAATTTTAAAAAAACCCGCGCGTGCGCGGGTATTATAACTAGTTAATATTAATACGACTTGCCACATCATTTTTATTTAGCGTCAATTTTAGATGGAACCTATAAAACATTTATCTCTTATTAGATAAAAACCATGTTGATTGCATAATACAAATATTTTTTTGTTATGGTGATCTGAAGAAGATAAACCATTGACTTTAAAAGGGAAAAACCAAATGACAACATCATCCGACAACAAGATCCATTTCTATGCTACCACAAACTAAAACTAAATCTTAGCATGCTACTCAAATTACGATGAACCAACCTCGAGTATAAAAAAAATTGTGTTCGCTGACACAAACTACCGTCACCAATAGTCTAAAATGGTGTCATTTTTCCCTTTTCCCAAAAGTGTTGCATGTTTAAACGTGTTTCCACTACACATAGTCAATGACGGACCTAGAAAAATAGGATGTGGGGGCAAAAAATTTTATTTTTACAATAGGAACAAAATGTGGAAGAAAAAACTATGATCATAACGATAAATCGAGTATTTTTACTTAGAAACGAAGGATTTATAAGGATTTAAAGTGTTGAATATTGGATTTTAATATGTGGGTAGGGTCAATTTGACTTTTTGTTGGAGCACTTTCGAAAAAAGGTCAAAATTAAAAAAAAAAAAAAAAAAAAAAAATTACACTATTTTTTCGGCTAGCCATTGGGGGCGCCGGCCCTCGCACAACCTACATAAGTTCGTCCCTGCATGTAGTGTATTTTATGAATCAAAGGGTATTATCATTGACCTTTTCATAACACAAATATTCTAAAACCGCTTCTACCTTTTTTTTTTTTTTTTTTTTTTTTTTTTTTTTTTTTTTTTTAACGGCAAAATCTCATCTACTAAATGTCTTATTAAATGTCACTTTACTTGTAACGATATTTCTCTAAATAAAATTGCAATTGACTAGCAAGTCCATCTCCCAAGATCTAGCTAACTTCGCATATGTTCATCTTCGTAATTTGTAGAGTTGTATTTTTAAAACATATTTAGAACCTTATTGTTTACTCGTAAGTCGTAACTACAACCAGAGATACCACATGCAATGCATCTTCAGTTTGGCGGTTGGGAAACAACAACCAATTTAGAAGATACTATATCTCTTGAGGTATTTTTCTATATAATAAAATATAGTTGATCATTTATATGATTAATCAGAATATGGTTACAAAAGGAATAAAGGATTATGAAATCTCGTTTAATTAATTAACTTTACAAGCTTAACTAAAAGACACAAAAATAATACAATTTATATGTTGTTTGACAAAATGCTTCCATTTATTAGTGTTGGTAGGAAATTTACTATTTGATTATCGATTCATTAAAGATACACAAAGATTATACGGAGTACATGATTCTATCTTGTCAGCTGATATACGAATTCTTCTAAAGTTTAATGCATGAAATGATTTACCGGTCCCTATACAAAATGGTCCATACGTCCAACCATCATTACCATATACATGCATCGTAGCCATAAATCTTGAAAGTGTGTATAGTTTTACCATATTTTCAAACATAAGCAATTTGTATATATTTAAAGATAATTTGTCATAGTCGAGGTCTTCACAAGTACTATAGAGAATATCATCAACATTGCTAATTTCGGTTTATTTTATACACGTATATAATGTTGCTTCGAGCACTGTAGGAGGGGATCCGCATCTGAGTTTGTGAATTGTAGGGATAACGTATGTGAATGTCAAACAAATACCTAGCGTTTTTCACTAAACTCGCAAAAATATTAAATAAAAATTGTGTATCAACAAAGTATCTTTCTTGTTTTATTGATGGTAGTTCAATCAAATAGATGTTTACTATTTTTATTTTTACTTTTCTATGAAGTTCGTCACGTCGTGATTTTCAGAGGGCTATAGTTATTTGATATAGTCCGTAACACATAAATTTTAATAAAACTTAAACTGTTAAACAAGTTGATTAATTAATTATTTGGCTAACCAGAGTACAGTCAGCCAATATGTATACATGATACATGTAAACTGAAAACATTTCTTAATGTTTTATTCAAACATGCAGTCCAAGTTAAGAGACGAAGGTCTTCTAACGCAACCTAGAATGGGATTCCACTCCTCACACAACTTTCTAAAAGTATAAAACAACATCATCACCATTTTTTTCCATCATACTTCTTTTGTGGAATTAACAACATCATGTGATTGGTCCATTTGTGTTGGAACCACAAATCCTTATGGTTCTTAATTGGCACTGATCTCGAATTCTCAATCATGATTGAAAGATAAGACCAAATTTTTCTTGAGTGCCAATTGAATTAAACTAGCAAGAAGATAGATAGAAAAGGGGTACGATGGTGGGATAGAGCGTAACATGGGTTGCTAAACCACTGTATTCAATTGAAAGAAACTTCCTACATCTACTCGAAATCATTGAAATTAAAATACAATTTAGATTTCGTTGAAAGCCATATAACAGACGAGTCTCTGTTAGCTAGGAAAATTTAATATGTTACACATGCAAAGTACCAATCAACAATTTTATATAAGAGTGAGTACTAAGTCTGTAAAAAAAGTTCATAATATATATATCCTATATGATTAAAAATTCAACTTTAATTTCTCTTTTTTATTATCCATACTATCTTTCAAGAGTGTCTCCCTATTATTGAATATTGAAAACTTAAAAATTAGAAATGAAAACTAATAAATTAAACCTTATCAAAACATGGTTTAACAACCTTTCAAAACAAAAAATGGAAAGTAAGAACCGGAAACAAATATACATACATAGTTTATAAGAACATATATTCATACTTAGTTTAAAAAAGCTATCACTTCAACTATGTCCTGCTATAAAATCACGTTGCTATGTACGGGTACTCGCCTAGTTATTATCAAAAGCGATTGGTGCATTCTGACTATGAGTGCTGAGTATTTATATTGTGCTCTTTGCTTAAGTTTTGTTAATCCTGCATAAAAAACCAATTGAAAAGATACCATATTACGCAACTAAACTCAGTTTACCTACATTAAAAGAAATAGCCACCTTCAAATTATGGGTTGTCCATTTCACCGGGTATAGAAACCCTTTACCTAAAAAAAAATTATGGGTTGTTTTGTTCAAATATATTTACAAAAATATCACATATCATGACTAATCATAATTTTGTCCAACACACAGAAATCTATAATACTAGACGAGTACCCGTGCATAGCAACGGTTCCTAGCGGCAGATAATTAACGATTTGTGATATTGTGGTGAGTGTTTTGTGTAGCGTTCAAAATAGAACGTGAACAGATCATAATGTAATTGCAAACGGTTGCACACGATAACTAAAGTCTAGAAAAAATTCTTAACGTCTATCAAACAACATATAAAAAACATTTAATGAAACTGAAAGTAAAACATTACATCAGTTATGAGATAAAAAGTAACAACACATGTTACTCTTCGTGTAAAACATCTTGATAAACGACATTTGAGGTGTAGATTTCTGCTTGACGGAACTCTTTGACTGGTTTAACCAATACCTTTTGTTGTTCTACGGGTATCCCTCTAGACAATGCCACATAAGGCTGACCATACGAGAAAACAGAGTCGGGCAAATAGACACTCACATTTGGAATTGTTTGACCTTGAGCTTTATTAATAGTCATCGCAAAGCAATATTATTTCCAGCAATATTATTGTTTGGTCAAGTACTTGCGCGGGATAAATTTTAAATTCAAAAATTAAATACAAGGCGGGATCTTTTAAATTCAAACGTTTAATTAATTTTTTTTTTAATTCTTTTTAATTTTTTTTAAGTCACAACGGCTATAACAGCAAATCCGGATGCATTGATTTATGTGCGCGCATTTTCTTTTGTAGTCGAGTAACAGCAAATAACAACGACGTTGAATAGTTTTAAACGATATTTGATTGTGTTAATGTTTGTGTGTTTCTCCCTTTCCTCTTGTGTAATATGTGTTTGGATTAGACTCTCTAACATTTATACTCCCTTCATCTTCATCTTCATCTTAAAATTATAGTTTATATATTTTTTTGGATATTTCAAAATAATTGTCCACTTTATATTTTAAGCAATAAAAAAATAGTAAATAAATTTTATATTTAAATGGTTAAAAATTATAATACTTTTATTTTTATTAAAGTCTGACAAAGTAATTTATAAAAATAGCAAAACAGATTTTTTATGGGTCAATATGGTTAGTCATTGTTTGATACTTTGATGCATTAGCTATCCATTTGTTTGGTTTTCTAATTATACATCAAGACAATGTCGATACAAAACAATACTTGGTCTATTAGTAATACATTATAAATAAATAAATAAATAAATAAAATCCTGATAAACTTTCAAGTCAAATTTGTGCTTTTGGCTTTTTTAGCAGGCCTATAAAACGTGTTATAGTAACCAAGTTTATAGATGTAGATGTATAGTGACCATAGTACTCCAACTTTATAATTAAAATTTGCTTCTACTTAAGTTGGTCATTTTAATTTTACTTTTGGCGCTACTTAATTTGGTCCTTTTTAATGTCGTCACTTTTTACTTGGACTCAAGTTCTTTTCAAATTTCAATACTTCAATAGCTTCGTTGACACCAATTATGCTTTTTATTGGGCTTCAACTTCATTATAGTCAAATGTATTTTGAAGATGTCTTGAAAATATAAACAATAAAGCGTTTGCTTCAGAGTTAAAAGCAATTTAGATGAGTCATTATCCCTTGTTCAAAGTTAAAAGCAATTAAGATGAGTCATTATCCCTTGTACAAAAACACATCCTTCGAGACAACCATCCTATAAAAAACACGTTAAAAGAATTTGTTAAAAGCAATTCAGATCTCAAAATATTAAAAAACACGTTAACATTCCAAAAGCTTTTAAAATTATAAAACTATTTTCAAAATCAGTTAAATTTCAAAAACTTCCAAAATTTAAAAATCTTGAAATTTACCAAAACTATCAAAATTTTCAACTAAGTTACCCATGTAGTACAATTCACACAACAATGTACCTATTATTTACACAACAAAATTTACTAATAAATTCACTGGATAAACCAAAAATATTTTCCAAATGATAGATCTACACAAAGAAAATTATACACACAAACCTTAGATATTATTTTCTCAATTACTAACAACAATCTTTAAAATGGAACTATATATTTTCCGGCGAAAGCTGCAGAAAAGAGGGCAGCAAAAATGGTTTCCGGCTGCGGGCGGAGGACAAAAAACTTAAGAAAACCCGGATCTACAAAAAAAAAAATAAACAAACCGTTCAAAACATTTAATAATACAAAATAAACTTTATGACCAAAGCAACCAATAAACCTTTATAAAAATACTCACTTATTTCCGGCGGTAGCAACTTTTTTCCGGCGGAGGCAACTTTTTCCAGTGAGACAATGGCGGGGGAAAGCGGCTGTAACGAAAAACAAATACCAACAAATTGAATATACATAGATCTTTAAAAATAACCTATAGATCTACAAATAAAATTGATATATCAACTATCAAATACTCTTTACTCAGATCCATAAATGATATATACAAATTTATATAAAAAAAAAAACCATTCAATACTTCAAAAACATATATGTCCAGCATAAATTACTTGTTAGGTCTCGACCTCACCAAGAAACAAGAATCCCGTGGGTCGCGTTTCATTCAAATACGAGTCACAAGTCTCTTGTGACTAACCCTACCTTCGATTTTACAAGACCAAGACGTGAGAGCTCCAAAAATATACAAGATGTGGTGATTTTGAGGTGGTAACGAGAGTAAAGTTAGGGGGTAGGGCGCGTGTGGTAGTAGATCAAAGAGATGAGATGATGGGGGTTCGAATGGTGGTGGTGGTGTGTTATGGGAGGCGGCGGTGTGGCGGCTGTGGTGGCCGGAGTATGGGGCGGCTAGGGTTTGGTTTGATGATGGTGATGATATAATAAATTTTGAGAGGGAGAGAGAGTGTAGGTTAAATTTTGAGAAGCAGATTTAATTAAATGAAAAAAAAATAGATAGTGGTTGATTAAATGGGGATTGGTTGTAGTTAATGCACATATATAGTTAAGAAGGACAAGGGCAAAATGGGGATTACATTAATTTCAGTTTTTCACTTCTTGACTTGTTGACCAAATCTCCTTTATAATTAGTTAAGATTAGGGGTGGTAATCTGTGCCCGAATTAAAAACATGGGTTAATTTTGACTACTTTGTAAAAGATTTGTGCACATTTAGCATTTTTTTTTTTTGAAATGGGCACATATAGCCCATTGAAATTTTAAATGGGCACTAACGGGTACATATTTTTTTCTTAATCGGAGAACATTACGATCGTTTTTAAAGAAAAACTTGTACAATAATATAATTAAGTTTTTAAATATAAATAAGATACTACATTTAGGGAATTAATTATTTCATCATTTTAAATATTTTATAAGACAATTTGTATAACATGTGCCCGTCTGACCCGCCCGTTTTGCCACCTCTATATAATATATATATAATGAGTCCACTTATTCTAAAAGCAACAACACATAGTCGTCGCTTAAGAGCATCCCATAGCCTTTTTTTTTAAGAATCAATAAAGACAATTAAGCATAAGTTCTATAGTTTAAAAATCCAAAGCAATCATAAGTCATAAACTTGTTCATACATTTAATTTAAAAAGTATCAAGACTCAATATTATATTAGTCAAGTGATAATTTAGCCCTACGATCCAACCCACTTTTTATATCTTTGCCGGCCTTTTAGTATCTTGCTGGTTGGAATACACAGATCATATATTAGTAGACCCCTACCCCCCACCCCCACCCCACCCCCACATTTGTTACTCATGTGACAGACATCTAACATGACTGTCCTCCTATATTGCTCTTTTCATGTCCTCTCTCTTAATTATCTTAATGTGCATATATATAACGAGCATTGCAATACCCACAGACACAAGTAAGTCATTGCTTATCTTAAAGAAAAAGAAAAAAAAAAAAAAAAAAAAAAAAACACCTAGCTAGTAAGTGTTAGAAGAGAGAGATAAATGGCAACAGAAGGGTTTGGGCTTGAGATCACCGAGTTGCGACTAGGGTTACCGGGTGGTTGTGGGGAGAGGAATGAGAAAAAGAGGGCGTTTCTCGATATTCTTGGTGGTGGAACACAGATGAATTCCTCGAAAGTTCAAAATACTGAAATGGCGGTAGGGTGGCCGCCAGTGTGTTCATATAGGAAGAAAAGTATGACCAAAATGTACGTGAAAGTGAGCATGGATGGGGCTCCATATCTTCGAAAGGTCGATGTTAATGGTTTCAAAGGGTATTCGGATTTCATTGTGGCTCTTGAGAATCTCTTTGGTCTTGGTAAGTTCTCCCATTCTCTTACTTTGCTAGGGTTGTGTTTGAATAGTTACATGCATCGCGTTAAATTCTTTTGAATAGCTACATGCCCAATTAACCTAGTTTTTCCTAAGAGTGACATAAGAAATAAACTTGCCATGCAAAGTTTAAATACTTTGAAAACAAGAATATACAAAAACCATTCTACAATATAGTAATATGTGTTGCATGTATATTGTTAAACTGCTATTGTTTCAGTTTCTTGCTTGAAAAACAGTTGACCAAGAAGTCAGTTAAAAGATATTCAGTACTATACTGCTATAATTCAATTCAAGTTAATATTGAAGGATGCATTAATGGACTGAAAATCATATATATATAGTCAAGTTTGATATCTCTATGATTTTCTTTAAAAAATTTAAGAAGAAAATGTACTTCTCTGATGTGAATGAATTTATAAGTTATCTTAACGAATTTTTCTACTTCAAATGTACTTCTATGTATGAATTTACTGTATAACACTAAAATGATTCTTTAAATCACTTTTTATTTTATTTTAACCTAGTTGTTTAGCATTTATGCATGTATAGTGGCCATGTCAAACTTGAATGGTGGCATTAAATTAGAACTTTTCAGGTTTGCTTAGTATATACGAGTAGTATGTTTTTGTTTTTTACTATCAAACTATACACAATTGTTTTTCACTATAAGTATATTGTGCGGAATTGTTTTTAAACTGCCAAGATTTTATGAAACTCCAGTGAGACGCTAGAGAGAAAAAGAAAGATTACAATGTGAGATTAGAAATATTTTTTGGATCAACAAACCAATCGGTCCAAAATTGGATGAAATTTTATATTCACTACCACTGTGCTGAAATTCACTACTAGTTTCAGTCACATTGTGGATTTATATGATTAAAATATATAGATGTCAACAGCGAATCCTATATAGTAACTAAGTACACGACGTGAAGGCTGTTAATGTTTATCTTTGGGGCAAAAGTTGTGTCATCGTTTTATCATAAGGAAGGGACTGCATAGTCCCCCTTAGGTCCATTATGGACAAAACAATATCACCGTGTAGTAAATGAAAGGCCTAATATTTGTTTGGTATAACGTAAGTTATATCTAGCCAAAAAAAAGAGACGTCATTTCGTGTACAACCTGATGGTTCCGACACACCTTTAAATTATTGACAAAATAAGGGAGCAATTCATAAATGATAATAATGAAAATGTTTGGGTCGAAAACAGGTGATGAATGCGAGTACACACCAATATATGAAGACAAGGATGGAGATTGGATGCTTGTGGGGGACGTACCTTGGGAGTAAGCTCATAAACTTTCTTTATATTTTTATTACATTTTAAATAATTTTTGTCTTTGAATTGATTGATCCTATAAATGTTTGTACATTCCTGTATATATATGGCCCCTACTCGATACAAATTTTCATGTTTCAAAGCGTAGTACTGTGTGCACGTAATCTTTAATAAGAAAATGACGTGAAAATCTTTTTTTTTTTTTTTTTTTTTTTTTCTTTTTCAGTTTTCATAAATTTTCCTATGAGACATTAAACTTTGGATAGGAAAAACAACATTGGTCGAAATTAAGAATGCCATATGAATGTCGAAGCTTTCCTGAAACTTAAAATTTTCTGACATGCTCTAACATAAAAATAAAATTACATTTTAATAGTTCTTGTGACGAATAAATTTGCTATATACTTACTCATATATATATTCTAACAAAATAAAGTATCACTTGAAATTTCAGGATGTTTACAGAAACATGCAAACGACTAAGGATGAAGAAAAGGGCATCAGATGGTGAACTACAGACCAAAAACCTGATGAGTTAATATTGAAATATAATGTAATCATGATAATTTATTAAGTTTAACTATTTGTGAGTTTTAGACTTTAATTAAATAATGTCATTAAGCGCATGTTCCTTCATTAGGTACCTATAAATTAAGTTAGTGAGACTATATATGTATGAGAATGATCTGTAATGTCCTTTTACTTAATTAGCTTCGTTCCAGCATGGTTATTACGTTTGTTGAAATATAAATATAACAATAGTGTATCACGCATAAGGACGTCTACATACTTTTGTTCGACAACATGCATGTTTTGTGCAACAAATATTCCAACTGCGGTTGTAACACGATATAAGGTGTACGTGTGCTTCGTTTTTATTTGGGTTTTCTTACCCTCCTTCATAGTGAATGGTCAAGATCTTACTTTGCATTTGTTAATATAAGAACCTGATGTTAATAAAATTGAACACTATGGTTTGTATACGGAGTATACAAGATAATATCTTAATTAAGAGAGTTCAAGAACATACTTTTCCTAGAAAATGTGTTGTTTTCATTAAAAAAATTTGAAAAAAACCAAACCCGGCCGGGTTTCAAGACCCGAGTCATTCAAAACCCGGCGGGTCAAACCAGTTAACCCGGTTTTAAAAACCGGGTTTTTTGACCCGTTTTTGTGGCCGGACACCGGTCCGACCGGTTGAACCGTCCGGATCGACCTGAGTGTGAAAACACCGTTTATTTATTTATTTTTTTTCTTTTGAAAGACGTCAAAGTCTTTCTTTTACGTTTGTGGTGTACCGAATCTTAAAAAATAAGATGAAGATTTTCTTTTTTAACTTTTGGAAATGTCAAAAGCACGGACAAGGAAAAGGGAATTCTTGTCGTGTTATATGTGGACATTCATAATCCTTTTCCTGGACGGTCAAAAATTAATTGGAAAGTATATAGAAATTGTACGTGTTAAGATTTTTGAGAAAACAAGCGTCACCTTCGATCAAAATGGATTCGGACAAACCCATATATTTGCGATCTAATGAGGTCCGTAAATATGGAGCTAGCTGAAATTACCTTCGACTCTTTCATACAGGAGTCATAATTGCATCGGTAAATACCTATCCCTGCCAACGAATATCAGTTTTAGAATGCTTTGAAGAATTTTCATATATCTTGCAAACATATCGTGCTTCGTGGAAGTAAGATTTTCATATATCTTGTTAAAATTCATGTATACATCCAGTTCATTCAACTCTTTATATCTTTAAGGATTTAAACTCGTTGTACAAATTTATTTTAGTTAAGTTTATAATTTAAAAAAAAAGGTAGAATAAATCATGCTATAGCTGTTTAATATGTAGAAGATAATTGTTATTTCTTAGTGACACAAACAAAAAAGGCTAAGTAAAAGTCATTAAAGCTTAAACATTTTTTTTATTATTATTTTTTTATAGTTTGGGTAACCATGGTTAAACAATTGTCACCATAGTAATAAATTAATCACTAAGCTTTTACGGAGTACCTGTTTTGCCAACTTTTTTACTTTGTGAAAGTGTAACTAAGGATGAAGTTGGTGTAGATCTATATATAGTGACACAAAAACATGTGGTATAGCCTTTTTATGACAATTTTCACATAAAGATTTCGAATACAAGACAAAACTATAACCTTTTACTCACAATTTTAATTTTGTGTCACTAAAACAAGAATTTTAATGACAATTTAATCGTGACATGTAAAAGGTCTACCACGCACCCAATGTAACTTTTCTGAGTTTTACCGTATCTAGCTTGTTGTGTTCGGAAACCTACACAAACTATGAGTTTATGCATGATTCCGAATAAATTAACATAATTTCCAACCGATTATTTTATGATATGAGTAGTGAAATTAATTCGTAATAAATCTGAAAGACAAAAAGATTGACAGACCATTAAATCTTTAATAATAAACAATTTGCCGTACTCATGGCTTAATAAAGGGTTGCTTTTGGTTAAAGGTTAATAAAAGAGTTTGTCTAATGGTTTTTGCATGCTTAGGGTATGTGTCACCATTACATTATTACTACCTATCAATCACAACAAGAGCCATGTAATTCCAGGGTGTTTATAACTATATACTAGTTATAATACCCGTGCACACGCGAATTTTTAAAATTTTTTTGAATCATATATTTTCATTTATTAAAAAACAAATAATTTAATCTTTGTTTTGTTTGATTTATGATGTATAATTATAGTTTTATATTATTAAAGATAATTATTTAAAAAATTTAATCATATTATTAATTGCATCTTATCTATATTTTTTGTATTTATCTTCTACTTGTGTTATGGATAAATATAAAATGTTACCTAATAAGAAAATATTTTTTTTTAAATAAAATTATTACTAAATAAGGTATGAATGCATTTTTTTGAAATAGAAAATTCCCTATAGAGGTTTTGTTTTATTATATAAAAGATGTGCCATGTGAGATACTAAAACATTTTAAAAGTTTATAATTTCTACATATACATTCTCATTTTTTTATACCAAATATGGCAATACAATACGTGGTTGTCAAAGTTAACACTGGAAAGAACGAAACATGTACGGGGTTAGTTCATGCACAGTACCTGACCATTGTTGACATATATGTGAAACGATTTATGTATATATGTTTATACGCTCATGTAGAATTCGATAGAAAAGCATTTTTAAAATGGTCTAAAACTCTTGAGTAGTGAATAGATTATCTTAGTTATCATCTAGTAACAAGATGGAAACAGAATAACTATTCAAACCTATAGCAGGTTGTTGTTATAAGCACTTCACAGCTGGTATTTTTTCTTAAATAGGATTCTCTTTTCTATTCCTATAAAGGATCCACAAATAAGAAAGCGTTTTGATTTCCACATCAAAGTATCATATCCTTCTCACTTTTTCATAGTTAAACGTTGTTGTATGTATCACACTATCACCACCACATCACTTCACTGCTAAATTAACATAGAATTGAATAATTGTAAAAAGGTTCAAAGTTCACACTTAAACGCAATTTCCATGTTTTCAAAAAAGAATCTTAATTAAGGAACATGATGAATTTTAGACTCAACTACTATTCCGTGTTCCCACTATCTTTTAACCATTTTCCTTTTAAAGAATGACAAAGATGAATGTATGCAATTATGTTGTTTAGGCCGAAACAGAAAGGTGTTTAAAGAAGTAAACACAACATGCGTTCTCACATGAAACGAAAAAACCCATGTGTTATGTTAATTGTGTCCTTTTTGATACACTAGATTTGGTCAATACATGAAGTTGGCCAAACCCTATGAACCTTTCCACAGTAAGGTACTTGATTAAAGTGAGTTTGGTTTCCTCATGGCATTGGTTTTTGTTGCAATATCCATTTTTTAACCATTGCATGTGGGGATTTGGAATTGACGACAATAGTGACAATCAACGAGTATCATTCTTCATGGGTATGAATTTTAGACAAGCTATATCCACGATGTCATAAGCTAATTAGCTAGTCGATCTAGATAGGGGCGGAGGGAGGGGTGGCTAGCGGGTGCTAGACCCCCTCCAATAAGCCAAATGATTGTATTAACATACCATTGTTTAGCTCATAATTTAACGTTTAATATACCACTAGCATCTCCCAACTAGCGATTTTTCTATTATGAAAGAAAAAGAAAACATTCGACATGAAATATCTCCTATATAAGTGGCCACTGAAGCGTAAATACGAAATGAGACATTTTTGACAATATTTTTTTGTTGTTAATTTAAAAAATTTAAGGGACTTGTCAACAACTAGTTATATCATAAATTTGAATATCTGAAATTTTCGATGATGGTTTTATGTTAGATATGTATATTTTATCTAAGTTTTTTGTAATTCGGATATCCGAAATTTCAGATTACACTTTTATGTATCTAAATATCCATATATCTATAATTTTTGAAAAAGTTTTATATGACCTCCAAAACTGTCTTTTCATAAAACCCAACGTTTTAGTAAATTATGATCAAGTTTTCGGATATCCGAATACGTATATTTTTTGAACACCCAAAACCTAAATCAATAAATTTTAGAAAGTTTCAGCTTTGTTTCTCTCCCCTAGTTATATACTCAAAAGCATCAATAATTCAATATATATATATAATGACCTTATTTTGAGTTTACTATGCTTTTTATCCACTAAATATATTAGAAAAAAAATAGGTTTAATTAGAATCCATTCATAAGTTTTTGTGATGGTATATTTGTATAAACTAAAGTTGGAAATCATTTTTAAACTTCTATTTTTTCGGGCTATATAATGAACTTCGGCCCCCTTAACTACAAATCGTGGCTCCGCTGCTAGATCTAGACCAATTTACAACAAAAAGTGACACTCAGCATAATTTGTTTACAATATCTAATTAAATTTCTTGCAATAAATACTCGTGTTTAACGTTTCATTTAACTTTTATAACCATCTTTACTTTTATTGACTTAGTGACAATTAGATACGGAGCAACATTATTTTTTTAATGAAATGAAGGCCGGGAATTACGGGAGATGACGAAAACTTATGCAACCAGCGAGGGTTGTGTTCCAAAAGCAGGAGCATGAAAATCTATTAACAACCAAAAATTAATAATAACTTAATTGAGTTTATCTCTAATGTTATTCCATTTTCATAATATAATCTTTAAAATATAACAAATTTGTATGATAATGACATTAATGTTAAATTAAAGACAGGTTTCCTATAATAACCCGACAAACAAACACCTTCACATGCTTGTCTGGGCCCGACCCGAATCCATCACCATCTTTTTTTCTTAAACATTTTCACATCAATAAGCTTAATTAGTCAACCATCAAGATACAAGACTAGTCGTATTGACACCAAATCATTTGGTCGGTCGACCATTTCGGACGCGTTTTTCTCTTACGAAGACAAAACCATACCCGTAACTAGAGTTGCATGTTGACCGGTTTTGACCTAACCGAAACTGGTTTTTGATCAATGGTCAAAAACCGATTTGGCCAAAAACCGGTTACGGTTTGATTTATTTTTTAGTGTAAAAAACCCAAACCGGTAGTAACCCGTTTGGGTCGGTTTCAAACCGGTTTTTTTCTAATTCGTTTTTTCAATTATATCCAACTGACTACATATGTCGATTTCGGGTTTGTTTGTTTGTTCGTGTTTTCTACACAATAAATTCAATAAACTTCAACTTTTATTAATAAACTCATAATGCATAAAACATAATAAAGCTAATACATTTGAGCGATTTATTCATCAAACATAAACTAACTAAATGAGAACATCGTCGATTCCCATATCTTCATCTTCGGGGGACCTAGCCTCGCGGCTTCATTATCTAGAGCGATCTCTTCATCGGAAAGATTGATTAAATCACCTTCATGGACCTCTTCATTTTGTAACTGTTCTTCGTACTCTAGGGGGTCTTCAAGACTTGAAATGTGTTGTATACGTTCGACCGCGTCTAAGTGATTCTTCAAGAAAATACACATATTTAAAGATGTCGGTGTGTGTCTTATTCTTCGTATCGATAATACTCTTCCACTATTAGTAAAAGCGGATTTCGAAGCAACCGTAGAAACTTGTACGCTTAGTAAATCCCAGTATATTGCGGCTGGAATGGGAATTGAGATCCCTTGCTCTCCCCCAAGCCAAAGAATCAAAAAATTTGAATTTTTGGGTCTCACAGTGTTTATCCAATCGGTTTCTAATATATCTCCAAAATTCTCTAGTCATTGATTGGTCACTCCTACCCCGTTTAACCCTTTCTTGTCTTAGACTATAAAATAAGTCCATATGCGGATCCAAAGTAGTATTTGTAAAAAACGATGAAGAAGCCGAACTCGTTGAAACATTTGTTTGACCATATTTATTATAATAAACATCAAATAAATCTTTAAAACATTTATTGAAATAATTTTTTGCATTTGCTGAAAAGAAAGGGTCTTCTTGAAGCAAATCCAAATCCGAAGTAATTTTTTCGATAAATAATTTAACCCCACTAACGTTAAAACATGGGTTTAATGCAGCGGCACAAGTAATTACCAGTGTAATTTCTTCAAAACATTTTATAAGTTTTTCTTTCATTGGTCGAACCATAGTTGCAAAAAGTGAACCATTAAATTCCAATTGGCCTAATTTTGAACACATTAATTTTTTTTGGTTAAGTACCAAATGACTCATGGTATAATAAACACCCGATAATAAAGTTGTTGCTTCCTTAAAAACTTCGAGTAATTTGGTTAATTTTTTAATAGTATCCCATTGTTGAACAGAAAACTTCTTAATTTTACGCGATTTGTAACTTCATCATGAAAAGATTACAAAGTATCCTTTTATCGTAAACCAAAATGAACATTTTATAAGTCAAATTCCATCTTGTAGGAACGTCCCAGTTAGAGGTTAGAAAAAGGGAATTCGTCTCTTGACATAATTTCATATAATTTACGTATGTAGCTTTTTCAGATTGAAATATATTTTGTATTAAAAGCTCCGCTTTTTTTTTTTGGGTAAAAGGTCAAAAGACCCGGTAAATATATTACTCCAAAAAACATTTAAGAACAACGGATATGAGTGAATCCCATATCTCAGCCCGTTACATAGGCGAAAAGCTTACATAACAAGATACTTCCTATTTTCTAGACAAGAAAACAAACCACTACCACATCATATAGAAAAAAACTCGGACAAAATAACTACTTCCTATGACCTTGGAGATTAAAGCCATAAATGGCATTAAGAGCATCCAATTCCCCTGGAAGATCATGAATTTGCTTCGAGTACTCATCATAGTCATCAAACTCATCTTCACGCTCTTGACTTCTACCAAAAAGATTCGCAGATTCGTCGAACGTGTTAAGAACCTCCTCCTCCTCACTATCAGAAACCACAACCTCACCCACCTTGGAAAATGGGTTAGCCCTCTTAGTGACAGAGGCAGACGGAACAGGATGACCATCATCATCTACAAGCGTACCTTTCCCATCAATAAGAAGCTCTTCAAACTTACTAATTTTATCAACTAAAGGAGTAGAACCAACTTCCTTAGTTCCCATTGAATCACTCACAAGTGGATCTTGTGATGTAGCACCAGTCTTAACCGACTTATCCACATTAACTTCCATTGTACTGCCAGTATCCACATCCATGCTGGTGTCATAAGTAGGAATACCAAACGTATCCGTATCATCCATATTAAGCGCATCAAATTGGTTAGATGTAGAGATCGTTGTTCCACTCGTACTAGCCACCTCAGAAGTCTTCTTCTTACTATCATTAACTTTCTTGGGCACAGTAGGAGTCTTCTTTGGCTGATATTCAAAACGCTTACCCACAACAGGTTTAGTAAAACCTCCGCGACCCGTATTCGAGGTTTACCCACAACAGGTTTAACTTTCTTGGGCACAGTAGGAGTCTTCTTTGGCTGATATTCAAAACGCTTACCCACAACAGGTTTATTAAAAGCTCCGTTTACCTTACATATTTCGGGTGTCGCTAGTCTGTCTTGCACAACCAAGTTTATGATTTGTGCAACACATTAAATATGATAAAAAGATGCCTTGCAGAGGTGGTTGGTATTTTAGTATTAGTCTTTTATGGCATTTGTAATATTAGAAGCGCTGTCAAATGATATTGAAAAAACATTTTCTTCTAAATTAACCATTCTATTAAGTCGAGATTATATTTGCCATCGAATACAATTTATTTTTGTGTGTTAGGCCTTGGAGGTTACAAGCAAGTGACCAACTAACCAAATAGTATATATGTTGGGCTTGTTAATTAACCTTTGCTCCTATAGTTATAGTAGTTATAGTCCTGGGCAAAAGTATTTTTCTGGTCAAAACTTTTAGTAAGGACATGTCTTTGCTAGAACCTAGTTAACTCTTATCCTCACAAATTTAGCGCCAAAAGGTCCCACCAAAAGCTCTCTTTTTTACTATAAAAGCATATCTGGTTATTATTCTTATCCTCACAAAAACATTACTCTCTTATCCTCATAATCACCATCACATTATTCACTCTTATCATCACAATCACCAACATACACATTGTTATCATGAAGATGGCCCTATATGAAGTTTTTGCGTGTCTTCATGGACGAGAAAATGTAGTTCTACAAGAACGAATCAACGTCACACCAGCAGTAAACTATACCATGCATGCATGTCCTTTTATTAAATTTGAACCATTACATGTTTTTTAAGTGTGCAATATATAAATAATTTGGTTAGTTGCTAAAAATAATTTTCTTTACTCTTTTACAGCCTCGGTCAATCGATTATGGATGTAATTTTTTTAAAGGAATGAGGAACGACTCCGTCTACTGTCCAGTTCTCTTGGAGCTTCAACGCCTCTAAGTTATTTTGCAGGACCTTCAACACCTGCAAGTTATTCTGCAGGACCTTCAACACCGAGTCATGGAAATGCAGAGTGATCAAACTGCAAGTTCTTTACTGGAAAGATAAAGTTACTTGAGGCAACACTAGAAATGTATATGCATACCGAAAACTACACAATTGATTCAATTGCACTACTTCATGAGCTTTATAACGACATGGGAAAACTTGGTTTGGAGTAATTAGTATGCTTTAATTTTTAAAATTTTATCGATTTGTAATTTAATTCGGACGCTTTGATGTTTGAATGTTTTTCGATTTGTAATGTAATTCGTATGTATTTTATTTCTTTGTTGGTCAACACCGCGCAACGTATTGAAACAACAATAGACGAATTATACTCGATTTTGACAACGTAACAAAACTTAATGGCAGTTTCGAAAGCTTCCGAACCACCTGTAAACTTCAGAAATGACAAGTCGCAAGATTTTATAGTTTAACACCGTTCATTTTGAAGATATAACAATTATTATATTAATCTTAAATACTATAAAGGTCAAAATTATGGCTAAACAAACTCAAAACTGTTAATAAATATACCCGAGGACATGTTCTTCAGAAAACGTTGGCAAGAAACTTTACCGCCAAAATATTCTGTGTATAACATTTGGTAAAAAAGAGTCAAATTTGACCATATTTTCCTCAAGAAATTGTCCTCGAGGAAACTTTCGGTATAAAATCCAACCCACTCTAGACTTGAACAAAGATTTTTTTTTTTTTTTTTTTTTTTGTTTGTTTGTTTAGCGGCTTTCGCCGATGACACTGTGTCCTCGGGAAAACCTTTGTCGCCGGTTCGACTATTTTTGGTAGTGATATTCCTCTTATTTCTTCAAAGCTATAGTGTCATAAAACATATAGACGTATCGAATGTCAAAGCATGAATAACCACACGCAAAAATAAGGGGCCCAATCACAATACTCACCTATTCCGTGCTTACAAGACCCAATAAGAGTTGGTTGACCAAACTAGCTACCATTTACTAATTTTACACAGTTGAGGTATAGTAAATGAATTTCATTACTATGTTATTTTTTTTTTGAGCAAACATTACTATGTTATTGAAACTGATTTAATTTGCATATATACTAAAGTTGCCATTCATACTTGATCATAAGAATAAGAAAATTAATATATTCAAAACTGATATATTTGCATATATATGATAAAGTTGCCTATCATACTTGATCATCAACAATAAGAAAATAAAAATATATTCTAATATTAAATAACCGTCGCCAATATAGCTTAATGCTAAAGTAGCACGAGAGTTTCACAAAAGATCAAGTTTTAATCATTGGGTGGAAATCTTGACACCAGGAAAGAGTTTGAAAACGATCACAAAAACATCAGTTAAACCTCGTAGATCAAAGAAATAAAAATGCTCGACTACTTTCCTCGGGTATCTTTGATGCTAATCTTTCTCCGGTTACGCGGTTATTCTAATATAATAAAATAATAAAGTAAAATCTTAAACCCGACATATGGATCCACATTACTTTCATTATCATCAAAGACAGACACACGAACACATGCTAATAATGATAATAATTCGGTACAACACACCAGCATTTCAACATCTGATACTCTCACCAACTAATCTATCAGCTATTCATCATCACCAACAGTGATTCAATCCAAACCCTTCATTTCATTCTACCTGTCACCTTCTAAATTGGTCACTATTTACACCCTAACCCTCTATAATACCCTAATAACATTCCTCAAATTTCTTAACGGAAACCTAACAAAAATGTCGTCCGCAAGTTCTAGAGTCACGTCGGAGACAACGATGAGGAAAGATTACGTACTTGAGCTTAATGAAACCGAGCTGACGCTAGGTTTACCTGGCGTAAGACGAGGTAAAAAGCGGCAGTTATCGAGTTTGTGTGATATGAAAGTAAAAGTAAGTGAAGATTTTAGAGATGATCATTCGGATACTGAATGCTCTGATGTTACGAAACCATCACCCGATAAGTAAGTTTAATGATCTTTTTCATTAATTTACATATATAGGATCTCAGTATTAATTTACCACCAATACTAAGTATACTTACATAAAACATTAAATAGTTTAAATTTTTTTCCCAACACACGTACAATGTTATTTTTTACAACGATGTTATTGAATAGGCAAAACCTCATCCATTTTACACATGCTTATTGCATGAGATATAAATTCAGGAGAATATATTTATTAATGGATGGAATATGAATGTAACAGAAAACAAGTGATCGGATGGCCGCCAGTGAATTTGTTTCGGAAAAATGTTGTGAAGAGTAAATTTAAGTTTGTAAAGGTGGCGGTTGACGGAGCACCGTATTTGAGAAAAGTTGATCTAGAATCATATGCAAGTTATCAGCAGCTTTTACGCGCTTTGGAACATATATCTTCGTGTTTCACTATCGGTACGTATATCGATTACTATTTCTAATTCTATAGCTAGAGTTTCAAATTTTCGATATAATTAACCTTATATTGAAACGATTCGCTCATGTTCATTTTGTTAAATATGCATAGTTTTTACTTTTAGTGATTAAGTTGCATACAATATTATTAATTGATAGCATAAAAATTTAGCAAAAGATCAGAAAAACTGATTAAACTTAATTTTGTATTGTTTTTGAAAATGTTACATTTTCGATTCAGATTCTGAAAATTTTGTATTGTTTTTGATGATTAAGTGATGTAATTAGATTGTTTAATTGGGTATTGCAGTTAATGTACTAAAAGAGAAAAAGTTGATGGATCTAGTGAATAAAGGAGAGTATGTAACAACTTATGAGGATAAAGATGGAGATTGGATGCTTGTTGGTGATGTTCCTTGGAAGTAAGTTCACCAACAATATCAAATCTGATTTTGCTTCTTTTTTCAGTTTTTCAAAAATATTTAATGATTTTTCTTTGTGTATTTGTTGAATTTCAGGATGTTTGTTGATACTTGCAAGCGAATAAGATTAATGAGAAGCTCAGAAGCTAGTAACGGAACAATAACAAATTCAAATTGCTCATTCTCAAGCTGTTAAAATTGATTTGGTTTCTTTAAAATTAATGTGTAAATGATATGAATCTCCCACAAAGGAAGTATTATTGGCTTTTGATCGATGATCTTAGCGGAAATTGGGTTTAGTATAATCTTATACATAGAGAAGCAGCACACCACCATACAAACTTCTTACATATAGTATATATATACTTTTTTTTCCCTTGGATTGACGAGCCAGGTTCTTTCAACATTAAAGGTCGTATGTTTTTGTTGATCATACCGTTTCTACACTCAAAAGAGTCGTTCCTGATGTAAAGATCGAGTACATTTTTTTTTCCTAACATTGATTTGGTTTTTCTAATTTGTGCAAATACGTTTGCTTTTGTACAAGTCGTAAGACTAATATATGAATATCAATAACTCGGATCGTTTTGAGTCCTTGTGTCAGTGACTAACTGAGCTGCATGCAATGATGTGAACATGCATTATTTTACATATCCTGTAAGATGATTCTTAAGACCGCGCAAAACACACATGTATTAGACCAGAAAGCTATAAGCAAAATATATAGATGTCATGACCCATGGGTTGTTGCTTTTTTTTGGAGGTGCAAAATCATATATTCTTTCACCAATACCAGGTATAAATTGCTGTTTAGTGACTGGAAGTAAAGAAAATGTCATTCTACTAAAGGTGTACGTGTCACGATAAGTAAAAAAGGTACCCATGCACATTGAAAAGAGTAACTGACATTACCGTCATTATAGATCTATATATAAAATGAAATGATCTCCGTTTCACAAAAATGTGCAAATCATCTCCGTTTCACAAAAATGGCAATTTTAGTATTTATGTTTGTTTTAGAAAAATACTCCGTATCATGCTTTTATATATGCATAATAATTATTACTCTTTTGCTATGCATCTAATCAAAACTTGCATTACTTGCTCATATTATAATTTGACTATTATTTATTTGTGGTCACTCTTTACGAAACCGAGGGAGTATTATACTATACTTTACCCACAGTTTTCAACTACTATACATGTCACTAAGCACAGCTGCAGTGACACCTATAATGTGTCACCAAATGAGAATTTTCTTTAGTGCCCTTTTTAACTGCACAATGTGGTCAACAAGTTTAAAGCACACGCAAAAAAGGTTTATATTTTTCTAGATATTGCACTGTGTCCATTTTGCCTTTTAAGTATGAAAGTGACTAAGAAATTTAATTGAAATATTAGCCTTCTATTGATCTAAATTGCACAAGTCTGTGTAATTTTGTGAAATTTGGTATGGAACCGTCAAACCAAAATGAAGAGAAAAAGTTGATTATCAAATGGGCAAGAAGAAAGAGTACATGTTGATGCTTTAGGTGGCCGATTCATCTTTTAAGCTTCAAAGTTATTAACAATGGTTTTCGGGGAATCGTCAATTTACTCTTTTAATGAAGAGGTGATATTAGAATGTTGTAATTTAAATTTCTAGCTACATGTGATTGTCTATTTACTCTTTTAACGATGGAAAATCATTAAAATTTTGTAATTCTAGCAACTTGCTAGTCTCTTTATAAAATTGTTCAAAAAAATTAACCTAAAATTTACATGTGGCAAGATTAATAGCAAATGACTAAAATATATCTCCATGAATGCCGGCTACCATCATTGTATATGTTTAGAAAACATGAAAGAGCATAATTTTATCAGAGATATATAAGTATAATAATCTGAGAATATACGGCACGTACGTACACCTTAGCAACTGGAATAAGTTGTGCTTCGAGGCTGTCGTTCAAACAATGACCTGGGTTATATAAAGATTTAGAAATCGGTCTTGCTTTGATCTGAAGCCTCTGATAAAGATATTCTTGAAGAAGAAATAAGTGTTCTTTCACATTCATGGATTCTAAATAGGATTAGTAATTGAATCCTTTTTTGATAGATCGGCTTGTATGACCTCCTTGTGATTTTGTTTTGTTGTATCTCACTATCTACTTGCTAGTTTCTTGTAATGAAAATGCCGTTCGAAAAAAAAAAAATGATAAGACAATCAGACATTCGGCTTGCATTTGACATTTTCTTTAAGTTGCAATAACATAGATGTAATGAAATTAAGCTCAATTAAATTGCCTGTTATGAAACGAAACCTCAATGTTGATTGGTCGATTATTTTTTTCATCAGTTACCAAAAATGGTTAGATTGTTAATCCTTGTGTTTATTTTTTTCTTAATTAAAACACAAATCAAATAACATGAGGTTGATTTGGCCCCTTCTTGTCAGAAAAGGAAATGGTTACATATTGGGCCTCTTACGTATCATGGACTCATAGTTCCGGAATTATTTAGTCAAAGCCCAATACACTTATTTGAATAATGAAAGCCCAAGTTAGACTGTTAGTTACATATTACTATATATATTAAAGATGGTGAATTCGGTGCATTGTAATCGATTCCCTCACTGCGCCATCTTCTCGGAGCCCAACTAATGTGCCAATTATTAATCTTGGGCTTGGACTTGCTAAATATATTGAAGGCCCATTCTATGGATATGTGAGGCTGCTTTATTTCTATTTTTAGTATAAGCCCATTTGATAAATTCATGAATGATGAGAATATGAGATTGTGCATATCATTTTCCCACGTCTTTCCAATTAGTGTATATTAACTATTGTGTCAGGTACCTTATTTGGTTTGTTTGCTTTCGGGTTTTGAATTGCTTTATATGATGGAATAAAAAGGCTTTAAAACGCTAATTTCACAAATCAAAATAAAACCTAAGCAACAAAACAATGTCAGAAAAGTAGTACCTAACGAATAAAAAACACGCTGCTAAAACGCGGCACACGTACAATGGCCGGCGGTTCGCAGCCATCCTCATTACCTATATATACTATGAGAGAGACAGAAAATCCACACCTATTAAAATGTGCGAAACTAATAAAAAATTATTTAAGCTCCTACTGAATGCGTTGGTCCAGTTGCCCGTCTTTTGGGCCCAACAGATATTTGTTTGTGTTTTAGTTGTGACAATCTCTCTAATAATATTAAAAAAAAAAAAAAAAAAAAAAAAAAAAAAAAAAAAAAAAAACACTTTGAATTTCTTAATATTTACGGATTTTTTTATATAACAAATTTTATTTGTCAAATATCTAACAGATACCTAACTACTTCTTCAATAAAAAAAATATTGGCAAAAACGCCTGTCGATAATGAATAAAACAAACCCAATATTGATATATTTTTAACGTATGCACGGTTTTATAAAACTATGTTGAAGATTAATATATATATATATATATATATATATATATATATATATATATATATATATATATATATATATATATATATATATATATATATAGGGGCTTTATTTTCAGAACCCTGTTAAGTGCGGAAACTGCGAGAACTCCAATTTTGCATTAGAAAACATGAATGTTCATATAAAACATGTATGTTTTCTTACATACCCCTTAATACACATACCTGTGTAACATACACGTTCTTATAAAACCATTTTGCATTGATATGTTGCACTTAACAGGGTTTTATATGAACATGTATGTTACGTAGATATGTGTATTAAGGTGTATGTAAGAAAAACATACTTGTTTTATATGAACATGCATGTTTTCTAATGTAAAATTGGAGTTCTCGTAGTTCCCGCACTTAACAGGGCTCTGAAAATAAAGATACACTATATATATATATATATAGTTTTTAAGTAAAAGAACTTTCAAAATATACCGTTAACCTATGAAGTAACTTTGGGAGCGACTGAAAATTCACACCTACAGAAACGTGCGAAACTAATAAAAAATTATTTGAGCTCCTACTGAATGCGTTGGTCCAGTTGCCCGTCTTTTGGGCCCAAGAGTTACACATTCGTTTGTGTTTTCATTGTAACAATTACTTTCTTAAAAAAAATAAAATAAAATAAAATAAAATAAACTTTTACAAAACGCACCCTGAACTTCTTAATATTCATAGATTTTTTATATAACAAATTTTATTTGCCAAATATCTAACTGATACCCAACGATTTCTTAAATAAAAAAAATATTGGCAAAAACGCTTCTTGATAACGAACAAAACATGCCGAATATTGATATATTTTTTACTTACGTACGGTTTTATAAAAAATGTTGATGTTTAATATATATATATATATATATATATATATATATATATATATATATATATATATATATATATATATATATATATATATACGGTTCAAGAGAAACGTGCATTTCGGTAGAAAAGTAGAAAATGACTGTGATGCACTAAAAATTTTAACTGTGATGCACCAATTTTTATTGTAGTGCATCACAGTTAAAAGAAAAAACGGTGCATCACAATGTTTATTTTAGTGCATCACAGTTATTTTCTCACTTTTCTACCGAAATGCACTTTTCTCTAGAACCCTACCCTATATATATATATATATATATATATATATATATATATATATATATATATATATATATATATATATATATATATATATAATAAAAGAACTTTTAAAATACACCCTTAACCTATGAAATAACTTTAAAATTTATCCTAATTTTTTTTTTAAATTATAAGGGTCAAAATTAGCCCCGCCGCATCACACTAGTGCCCGACACAACATTCATTCTAAAAAAGATGTTGTACGACAACTAAAAATATAGATTGACAAAACATTTATTCTAAAAAAACACAACACATATCGGCAAAAACCTTACTAGGATCTCACAACGAGAAGCCCCGCTCAAACAATATTCGTAAATGATTATTGCAAAAATTTCCTGAAAATTCCTGCTGCAATGCAGCGGGCGCCTTACCACTTGTTACTAGTATTTCATTAGGCTTGGGTTGTGAAATTTTACATAATAATTGGCCTCTTCCTAATAAACCACTCTTTTATGCAGTATTGACAAGTTCTATCACATTTATAGATTCCAGTGAGATTCATAAAGAAAACACTAACATTCATCATTTACAGATTATACGACACATAGTGGAAACCTTAAAGGGCCTCGATTAGCAATCTAAATTGAATTGTTACGTGTGTACATCTCAATTTGACAACTTTGAATTATGTTTAACATGCCACCATATGTCCATATATATGTGTTGTGAATAATTACTGTGTATAATGTGTTTTCAGGTGTGGTCAGGGGCGGAGCTACGGAGGGGGCATGGTGGGCACGTGCCCCTTCCAAACTTTCCGGCGTAGTATAATTTTTCGGAGAATCTCGTGTGTTTGTCGTCATTTTGCCCCCCTACAACTAATGTCGTCGAACTCAATGATTTGGTGAAACATATTTGGGATTAAAAGAAAAACCTTGAAATTGTAGATCTAAGTTTTTTGGAGGAAGAAGATGTTAGTATAATTGAAGAGAGAAAGTAGAAAAAAAAAAATCATATTTGTTTGTTGGAGAGAGAGAGAGTAGTAGTGTACGTGGGTAAGAGAATAGTACATTTAACATTTAATATGTTCAAAAAGTTCAACCCTTTTGCAAACTCTATTTTTAGTTTTTACCGTGGAATTAATTTTTGTAGTTTTTTTAGAATAAGTCTATACAAATGTTACTTATTATAAAGAGCTAAAATTCAAAAGATATAATTATTTTTAACGTATATTTCAATAACTTTTTCAAAATCTTATGATAGTTTTAGTAATTATTAACTATTAGTATTAGATAACTTATTTTTACCAAATTAGTGACTTTTTAGATGTTTTGGTGTTTTATATATTGCATAAAAGGGATATTTTAGCTATAATTATTGTAGCTAATTGTCTACAAATTTTTACCAAAATTACAAAAAACGGATTCGGGATCCACAAAAATAATTCAGGGACCCATCAGAAAATTTTGGGACCCGTAAATTAAAACATAAAATTCTAGGGAGTTAGATACAAAAAATTGTAGCTAATATATTCCCTTGCATAAATGTGTTTGGTGTTTTATATTGTGTCAGATGACTTGACATGATATTATTCGACCAGATCCGCCACTATGGATTCTTGGTTTTATTTGATGTATTTAGTTGTTATTGGTTTGTAATAATAATAATAATAATAATAATAATAATAATAATAAATCTCATGATTTTTCTAATAAATTAATGTGTATAATAATAATAGTAATAATAATAATAATAATAACGGCACTTTGCACAAGGGGTTATTAGGCTGTGGCAGCAAAAAAAAAAAATTTGCCCCGTCTCAAAAGATATCCTGGCTCCGCCCCTGGGTGTGGTTATTGTTTATTTAGTTACATTTGCGCGGTGCATATTGTGTGTGCTGAATGTGAAGAAAGGAGGACGCATAAACGAATACTAGGAGAGAGCAACGCAACATAACTGAAAGCTTTTGATATTTTTATTTCTGATTCGTTTCTAAGCCATGGATTTCTTTCTCTACTTTGATGTTGGAGAAGACAATGAAGCCATTTTTGTGTTTGTTCTTCTTCTCTAGATACAACTTGGATGAAGAAAGATGAACAATGAAGCTAACTCTATGTCTAGTGGCTACCCTTGCCTTATTTTCTTTCACTACAGTAAAATTGACTTTTAGCAAATGTAATTTCAATGACACAAAAAGGTGTCATTAAATCTAACTTTTAGTAGGAGTAATACTTTTTAAAAAGTTAGCGCAAAAGGTCAAAATTTTAAGATTTAATGACACTTTTTTGTGAAAAATATGTGTCATGCTTATAATTTTTTTTGTGTCATTATAATTAGACTTTAACATATTTCAATTTTACCCACATTTTTTATTATTTTTTTTAATTATTGTTTACTTTTTTTTACAAGACAATTTTCTTGTAGTGTTTCTCAAATCTAAGTCGACATCTAATCATTTATCTTTATATATACATGTGATTCACATTAGGTGGCCCCAACAAGTCGTCGTCACATTGATAAGATAACGAGGGGCACGTATCTACAAGCCAAACGCCATTATTAATTTAACCCAAGGGTTAGATATGCACTATGCACATACGGATTAAACGATTGCTATGAAGAATGTCATGTTTATATCCATCATATTTTACTAACAAGGCCTTTAAACACTTCGTTGATCGTCAATTCGTTGGTTAACAAATAACAGGTTAATGTGTAAAAATTATAAACTGAATATCACGTATGGCTAAGATCAGTAAGATGTACTTTGTTAAACTCTGAATGTACCAGTTCATAAATTTGCTAAATAGGTAACCGACAACAAGATGCTTCAATCCTTTTCATTCAAGTGGGTCTCAGTTTACACAATACCTCCTGATTCGAGATCTGAATGTATGGTTCTTGTGCAATATTGGCGCATCGTATTATCTTGCTAAGTTCATTCATGTTGTATATCATATTCAATTCTCCATGTGCTCCAGAGTCCTCGGGGTCATTGGACCACAGTTAATAAGTTGATCAGTCTCTCAAAAAAGTACGGTGGGACAGTTTATCTAACTAACGATATTTACCATTTTTGTATTATGATATTATAGGAAGTTGGGAGCAGATGTAAAGTTGAATCCCTCGTAAAAAGTCTAACAAGTCATAGACACGTGCTCCTTTTTTCCCTTCTTGTTGGTGCAAATAATGGCGAAGTGTCATAGATAATTATTAGTGGTATATAACTAATAAGAGGTCCATGACTAGTTAGCTATTAGGGTTTTAACTTAATATTTATCTTATATATATATATCTTTTGTAATCTCTGATCATGGACGGAACTATGTAGGGGCAGGGGAGGGTCCCGGCCCCTCCAAAATTTGCGGCACCTAGTGTAAATATTATAGATTTTAGGGGTAATTTAGTTGAGGTTACAAACAAATCTCCGGTTCGGCCCCCTCAAAATAAATTCGGCCCCTCCATAAAAATTGTTCAAGTTCCGTCTATGTCTCTGATATTATGAACAATTAAAGAATATTTTCATTCTCTTAATTTTTGTTTATAACACGTTATCAGCATACTTTATAAAATGTTTTCCAGATATTGAGAGGTACATTATTAAACCCTTCCGATGGTATTTGTATACTGTTACTAGATCTCTGTAACATTTGTTATGTATACATGACTAGTTATTAATCTTTAACATCAAAATTAGAAACGTGCATCAATGCAATCCATAAACATTTAATTTGATTGTTAACTAGTTATAATACCCGTGCACGCACGGGTTTTGAAATAAATTTTAAAACATGTATTAGTTGCAAATATATAATCTTAGAACGTACTGATCATTTAGTTTGCTAAAGAAGTATTTAGTTAGTATCTTTTAAGTATTATTATTGCTTTAAGTTTAATTTTGTGTGTTTGTTATCAATTTCGATTTTTGCAGAGGATTTTTTTTTTTTTTTTTTTTTTTTTTTTTTTTTTTGTGAAGTTTTTGATATTGTGATAGGTGGTACGCACTTCTTGAAGATGATGTCGACGATATTGTGTTAAAAAAACTTGGGTGTGCTTGTGTATATTTATTTATTATATTCATTTTATGATTATTTTTAGTATCAATAGTTTAAGATTCGTGTAATACACGATGAATATTATATAATTCAGATCAATCACTCATCTCATCATTGTTTGTTATTAAAACATACCAATTAGTATTGGAGTGACTACATTATAAGATATGGTACACATAAATAACTAAATAGAACACAACGAGTTTATACTGTGTAAGGATTGTCACAGTTCGATAAAACATGATTAGAATAAAAACTTTTATAGTACATATCTCCATAGATTGTATTAACTAAACAGAACACATAATAAGCTACTATGCCATTTTGACCATGTCTATGTGATAGAAATTCGAAGTGTCGTAAACGAAAACCCATTTTAAATCACTCCACATCTGTCTGTGTCATAATCAAATGTTGAGGTACATACACGCAATAAGTATATCGCCAAGAATACCACTGGTACTGTAAGCTTCGGCCACATATTGTCTTTTTGTATAACACAAATGTGATGTTGCTTCTCAAACTCTCTCCAAGCACAGATATTCAATATTTTGTATTCAAATATCATGATAAATACTAACGGTTGCGTATCATGGTCTTATTTGGCACCTTATAGTATATCATCTATCACCTTGATGTTTGAAGCATCCATTTTCATCATTTAAAACAGAACAGATCATCATCACAATTAAAACACAACTGGTTCAAGATAACTGAAACAAAATCATTGCTAATTTAAGTATTCACCATCGTCATCACAAGTTAAAACAAAATAGATCAAAATCAGTGCTATGATGATACATACCTAAAGCCTCTTCATGAATCTCCTTTTGCGAAATCAAAGCTGCCGTCAAAATTTTGAACTCATGACCACTTATGCAAGCTGAAAAAAGGAGTCTTTGAATTCACAATTAAAAATTAGCGTCAAATTTAAATTTAGTAGAATCTCAAGACATCTCTTTTATTCCAAGACTACAGGCGTGCTCTCATGCTCTTGTTCCAAGATCTGCTAATTTTAGGTTCAAAATCAAAATACACCAATTGATAAAAAAAATGAAAATACATGGATGATCTAATAAAATAGTCAAATTTTGTATAACCTTTTCAATTGTTCAATCAAATAATCCAAATAAATTATTGATGGGGTAAGCAAAAAAGCTTCTTTTAGTAGAGTACAGAGTTTGTTGCTAATTTTTTTTTATAGAGGAGTTAGTGTTGCTTGACAAAACGGTTCATAATCAGCATATCATCACACTTCTATCCCAGTTCTCAAAATTCAAAATAGTTGCAGCAATCTCTATAGAATATAGTTGCAACACCACCCTTGAGAAAACCAGTGAAGCAAAGAACACTATATGAATTACATATATCGTACATTAAACTTAATATCAGGTTTAGAACCTTCCAAGGTAACAACTTTAAACAAACAACAGTGGCCCTAGACAATGGTCAAGCAATAACTCTAAACAATCAAATCGCAAACACGAAACACAAATCTTAGATCAATGCCTCCACAATCTTATATCAGATTCTGTATGCACCAAGGCTGCTCCACTATACATGTTGCTCAATGCTCCATTCCTGAAAAGTTTTGCTTAAATCATATAACTTAATCATTCAACAGTTTTCAAATACTATGATTTTTTTAAGATGAGGATAACCTCTTCTGGAAAACCATACATAAAAACTCCTTTCATTATTCATTCATATAATATTAATATAAACAAATCCTTAAAGGAAAGACAAAGAACTACTTCAAACAAACTATATATTCGCATAAAATATATTGAAACTTACTTGCAAGTACTTTATAGACACGCTCGTTTGTTCCTTGTACCACCTGCAAAGTATACACACATTACCGTTAAAAGATTGTTCAAAGTCGAAATCATGTAAAAAAATAAAAGGAAGGGAGAGTACGAACCCACATATGTGTTCTTAAGACAAACTATAAGTTTCCCTCATCATCATCTTTAGTACCAACCAGACAATCATACTCCTTACTCCTTAGCCACACAAGATTCAAGCCCACAATAAACCTCAATCCACTTCTTATTTATTCTTCAAAGTCTATATTCATCATCTTCTATAATTATCTTTCATAAAAAGTTGCTTGTGGAACTCTTATCATTTCATTTTGTTTTTCCATACCAAGAAAACATCTTATATCAAAGTTGCTTCAAACCACCTTTACGTTCCTTAGAAACCCAAAGTGAGATACTTTGCACATGACACCAAGCTGCTCATACTCCAATGAGTTCCCGTTCTCATCCTAGAGCAAAACCAAGGATAACAAATATGTATGTCGGATGTTACCATGAGAAATAAGAAATGGAAAATTTTACACAACAAATATTTCAAACCTACTACATAATAACCTCCAACCTCAACAAAACTTGCCAACTAACCATAGTCTCAATACCAGAATTATGATCAAAGAAACCATAACTATTAAAAACCTCATATGAAAAGAATTGGATTCATGGAAACAGTAAGAATTATGTTTGGTTGGCAAGAAAAACATGACCTTAAAATCTGACTTGTATAGAAAGCCAGATTACTACATGACCTTAAAAGTAGTATGTAAACAAAGGCCGAGGTTGGCAAGTATAGATTGTTTAGAGTAAAAGTAGGCAAGAAAGAAAACCACTACCTTGTGGTTTAACTTCCACCATGTCCTGCCCACTCTTGACACTAAAAGGTTCATTTGCAAGAACATTTTCGAGATGATCCAAAAGATCCTTAGCTTGACACAAACTAAAATCGCGATCAACATATTGATAGTTCCACATTTCAATATACAACTTCATTTTCCCATTCAATATCCTTATTCCCCCTACCCACAAAAAATGAAAAGACTATAAACAGTGAAAACAAAAACCTATATCTCCGGTAATTATGTAACTAATACAATTAAAAGACTTACATTGTAAATTTTAAATATTATGAAGAACGGGTCAAAACTCAAAACAATGAAGAAATTGAAGACCAGGTTGTTGGCATTGCATATGAAAAATGCATCACCGTATGGAAATTAAGCAAGTGTGATGGGTAACCCACGATTCTACCCATTTGACACACTTTTGTATATAAGTTTTTGGGTAGAAACTCAAACAGGTATGTTACTGCCTGCATTATTCCTACAACATCAGAGCTTTATGTGTATCACTTTTGGTGACTATCTACCTGGTTTGACTCACTTCAACCATTTCCTTCCAAAGTTAATTTCATATTTTACCCGTTTGACTTTTTAGAGTTTCATAACCAGAATAGACACACTCATATAGCAAACCGCTGAAACTTGCGACATCTACATAAGAAACAGGTCATGTGGCAGCTCACAACAGATAATTATTGTATAGGGTAGGTTGGGTTTATTTTTTTAATAATAAGCATGTCAAGGGTTTTTGATATTTTGTGTAATATTTTTTTAAATCGCCAATAAACGCACGGATTGCGTATACGTGAGCAATCCCAAACACTCCATTACACACATATATAAGATAAGCAAGCCCTAACACTCTTTAATTACATATAAAGAATGAGTCCTTCTATACCCAAAGTCCCAAAAATTAATGACTATGCATCTATTTGCTACTCAAAAACACAATAAACAAATACTCAATTCCAGAAAATTATCCAAACACCCCTTAAACAAACTATCATATTCAAAAGTGTTAAAACTAATTGGTTACATTGAAAATGGGAATTCTAAGCGGCTAATGCTCATTAACAAATTTTTAAGCTATTTTGCTTTATATAAACACTCAAAAGAGCTTAAGCTGTTTTAATAAGCTTAGCCAAACGTCCTCTAAATAGCAGTTTAGGAGTTGCTTATTAGTAGTATCAAAACGCAACTTTTTAGATAAGTTCATACATACAGCCCCTAATTTTACTACCTTCTTAATAGACATAATTGAGTCAATTGAGCTCTAATATATTAAAAGAAATAATGGAGAGAAAGGTATGTCACCTGAATTGGGGTGTTTGCACTTTTAATGCAGAAACACAAGCTATTTGATTAGGGTTGGCACTCACACCATAGTTTGCCGCATCTTCTAAACCTGTGTCCCTCGACAACTAAAACTTAAGATGTACTCCAAATATTGGACATATTTGTTTTATGAAAAAATGGGAGAGAAAATTCATAGCATATATACAATTCTCTCATGGAGATCTCAATAAAGCACAATCTCATGTTATATATCTACTTATGCAAATTATATAATTTACAATTCTCCAGTACATTGACGGTGACGGACTGACGGCCTTTAACTGAAACTTATACCCAATGTTGTCCGACCAATCAAGTCTCTAATGCAGTTGGTGTTAGATCCAATCTAACCAAATATGCAAATGAGAAGCTCACACGCATATTAAGCTAGAAGGTGCTACTGATGATGCAGATACTTCGTGCAAGAATGTTTTGCAGCACCATTTACAATGTACAATTACTATCTTTTAAACTGGCAGGTTCTCTCTTGTTTGGAAGCTAAGAGTTTCAGTGTTATTGAAACATTGCTTCCAAACACCCTTACTCTTGAAATCCAAAAATCAGTAAATCACTGACCCAATCTACCAACTCATAAATAAATGACATAATCAACAATCTAGGTATAATTAAATTCAGAGTAATCCTAATACATCATAAACATCAACAATCTGGGAAATTTAAATCGACCCATTTGTTTTTATTAAATTGGATTATAGTTAATGAATGGTTACTCTGTTAGAACACAAAAAAATCTAATACCTCTTATGCTAGTTTCTATACTTTACCTGCAAAATCCTTCATTAAATCACAATCATCATAGAAACAAAAAGAGACGCCTTTTTATTAAGGATCGAGAACAGGCTGATTCACTATAAATTGACATGCCAAACCCTACTAAACTGTATCATTAGAATAGTTAGATTATTAGTAGATAAATTAATAAGTAATAGATTAACATACCTTTAATCAATTAACCGAAAAACATACCTTCGATTTGGAATTAAAGTTTTTTTAGTCGCCGTTTCACTGTTTGGTTGTTTTTTTGGTGTCGTAGGTTTTTTTAGTGGTGTTTCCCAAATCTTGAAAGTGAGAAGAACTCAAAAATTTTAGTTTACACCCTTTATGTTTTTGTAGATTACTCCGCTTTCTTTAGGTTTTACTTTTTGATCTTTTTGACACTCATATTTTCTTACCCAATCTCTTATAAAATTTCTTCAAAAAACGAATGTTTATAAATTTTTACCAAATATGGAAATATTCAAAAAAAAGTTTATCTTTAAACTAATATTTAAAAAAACAAATTAAAAAATGTTACTAAATAAGGAATGAATTGATTATTTTGAAATGAAAAAAATTCCAATAGGGGTTTTATTTTATTATATAAAAGATTTATTTACTTATTTTTTTGAAAAACGAAATCACAACATAACCAACTAAAAGAATCAGAATGTTTGACTTGTGAAAAAATATATATGCGTAGTTATTGATTACGATAAATGGTATTCAAGTTAATTAATTAAAAGTAGTAAAAAAAAGACAAAATTACACGGATGGTCCCTGTGATTTACTCGGATTGCAAGTTTAGTATCTAAGTCATTTTAAGTACACCAGAGATACCTATTTTTCGAAACTTGTCACACATTTAGTCCCTAATTTGGATGGCCGTTAGTTTATCTGTTAAGTTATTTGCACCGTTAGTCCTTCGTTAATATTTTTTGCACCGTTAGTCCTCTTTTTCTAAGAAAGTCATCATTTTTTGCACCGTTAGTCCCTCCGTTAATATTTTGCACCGTTATCAATCTTTTTACGTTTTCGTCTATTTTTCACGTTTTTGTCAATCTTGTTACGTTTTCATCCATTTTCTTACGTTCTCGTCAGTTTTTTTTAACGTTTTCGTCCATTTTTTACGTTTTTGTCAATCTTTTTATGTTTTCGTCAATTTTTAACTTTCTCATCCGTTTTTTTTAACATTTACGTCCATTTTTTTACGTTTTTATCCGTTTTTTAACGTTTTTGTCTGTTTTCTTATTATTTTATCCGTTTTTTTTACGTTTTCGTCTTCTTTTTACGTTTTTGTCTGTTTTCTTATATTTTTATCTGTTTTCATTTTGATTTTACGTTTTCGCCTATTTTTTGTGATTAGGTAAGTATACTAAAAGAAAATTTGACATTTGATAAAAATGTTTATGTGTCGATTTTAAATCAAGATTCTGACCCCTTTTTTGTCTGAATCATCAAAAGTGTAAAACACGAAAGTTGTCCGGAATGATGTTTTACATCAAGACACACGAGATTTTAACCAGAAAATGCAAAACAAGGGCTGTCTACTACCAAAATTCAAGCCATTTTTTTTACCAAATTCATAACTTATAAACTCTTGTAAATCTGTGTACTTGTGTAAATCATCAAGCTTATTTGAAAAAACGGACAAGATATAAACGGATTAAAATGTATGAAAATGTGAAAAAAACTGACGAAACATGCAAAAATGGACAAAAACATATCAAAACGTGAGAAAAATGGACGAAAACGTAAAGATATTCATATAGTTTTCTCCTCTAAGACATATACACTAGCTGTGAGCCTGATTTGATACATAACGAATGAATGATAACGAACGAAAATGACTTAAGTTTTGGTAGTAAAAAGCCCGTGTTTTGCATTTTTCATGTTAAAATCTCGTGAGTCTTGATGTAAAACATCATTCTGGACAACTTTCATATTTTACACTTTTGATGATTCGGACCAGAAAGGGGTCAAAATCGTGATTTATAATCGACACAGAAACATTTTTATAAAATGTCAAGTTTTCTTTTAGTATACTTACATAATCACAAAAAAAGAGCGAAAACGTAAAAAAAATGGACGAAAACGTTTAAAAGATAAGAAAACTGATGAAAACGTAAAAAAGCGGATGAAACGTAAAATATGGATGAAAACGTTAAAAAACAGACGAGAACGTAAAAAATGGATGAAAACGTAAAAAGATTGACAAAAAAAAAAAAAAAAAAAAAAAAAAAAAAAAAAAAAACGAAAACGTTAAAAAACGGACGAGAATGTAAAAAAATGAAAGAAAATGTAAAATGATTGACAAAAACGTTAAAAAAGGACGAAAACGTAAAAAGATTGATAACGGTGCAAAATATTAATGAAGGGACTAACGGTGCAAAAAATGAGGACTTTTTTAGAAAATGAGGACTAACGGTGCAAAAAAATATTAACGAAGGACTAACGGTGCAAATAACTTAACGGATAAACTAACGTCCATCCAAATTAGGGACTAAATGTGTGACAAGTTTCAAATAATAGGTATCTCTGGTGCATTTAAAATGACTTAGGGACTAAACTTGCAATCCAAGTAAATCACAGGGACCATCCGTGTAATTTTATCTAAAAATAATAATAAACATCTTCCTAACTATAAGCTATATTGTAAAGCGAATGGTTTTCTTTGAAGATGATCATGAGACGTATGAAATAATCTGATTTTTTTTTTGTTACATGGTTATTATCTATATGATAATTAATCTTGATATGGTAGCATACTTTGTTTCACGTTATTATCATCTTTATTACTCCGCAATACGCATATCATACAAATTAAAATAATTAATATCCATGTAAATATAATTAATGAACGTAATATTACTTATATTTAGCAGGAGCAATATTACCAGTGAGTTGATCTGCCGGAAATTTGTATGTAAGTCTGTTGGAAATCTGATTTAATGTCAGCGTTGCTGGATTAAAGTTGCTTGTTATTTTATCATAACTAATGTAAATTGAAACAGTTGCATGTGCATTTGATTAGCGATAATTATAGTAAAGAGGTGAGATCCTTGCAAAACATATATCATTTAAAAAATAAATAAGCCAATCTCAACCATCCATCCACCTTTCATCAAATGGCTGAGATGAATCCAAAAATAACAAAGGAATAGCAAAATTAGCATTTTAGCTCATTAAAAAAAAAAAAAAAAAAAAAACACTCACTTTCCATTTAAAAAAAAAAAATAACATATCTTGCAAACGTTAAATCATCAAACTACGAAAAATAAACTATCGCGACGAGAACTAAATCATCTTTCTATAAATATGCACTTTTATATACTTTCGACAAACTTTTTTTTCAAAATTTCCGTCCAGAAAAATCCCATGAGATTCGTAAAAAAAGCCCATGTGATTCGTAAAAAGATGATTTTTTTTTTCAAAATTTTCGTCCAGAAAAATCCCACGGGATTCGTAAAAAATCACTTGTGATTTGTTATTTTTAAAAAATCACAAGTGATTTGTAAAAATGAGTAAATAACTGTTTTATACTTTTATGTCACAGTTTTTTAAGGGTAGATGTTTTTTATATGATTGTTGAAATGAGCTCTTGGAATCTCTTTATTAAAAAGTTGTATGTTGTTATACAGAATCTTATATGATTCTCTCTGATTCATTGAGATTCATATAGAATCCCATGGGATTCTGTATAAATCACATGGGTAATATTTATGAAGTACATGTGATTCATCAAATAATCTTTTGGGATTCTGTATGGATCCCATGAGATTCTATATAAATCACAAGGGATTAGAGAGAATCACATGAGATTCTCTACAAATCTCATGGTATTTTCTTGTGCTTTATATAATCTGTAAGTAAAAAATCACATGAGATTCTGTATGAATTTCAAGGGATTCTGTATGAAATCACATGAGATTCTATATGATTTATCTTGTCGATAAATCACAAAGGATTTTGTATAAAAGCACATGGGATTCAGTATGATCTCAAGAGATTCATCATGAATCCCATGGGATTTTGTATAAATCCCATGGGATTCTGTATGAATCACAAAGGATTCGTCAAAAGACTCACTAGACTGGATACAATAAACACCCTCTAAATAACATGCGAAATATAAAGCAACCTAAACATCCTGTAGATTTCTTTTCACCAGTATCAACTATCAAGTAAGATATGCTATAAGTTAAAAATAAATAAATAAATAAATAACAAAATTTAATATATATATTCTTACTAATGTTGATTTTTATGAACGATATTTGAACAAAATAATAGTAGTAATTAGCCATTATTAATATCTAAACACGTCATCTGTAAGGGTAAGGGTCTGTCCACTTCATTTCTTTTTAACACATATTCACATGGTTCATTATCTTTAAGATCCAAACACGTCAATATCCAAACACGACGCCACCACTCGAATCCACCACCATCCGACTCCACCTCCATCGGACTCCATAGAATGCACCAATATCAAGTTTTGAGGTATTTTATTTAATAAATCTATATATTTTACTTGTAGATAGATAGTTTTTTTTATAGATCCATACATTTTTTCTAGATCTATTGATTTTATTCGTAAATCTATCTAGATCTAACGTTTTTTGAGTTTTTTAGTGACGCCGCTTGCAGCCACTTACCGCCACTCTCTCGCCAGAAAAAGTAACCATTGTCGTCGGAAAAATTTTTTTTGGTCGCCGGAAACTTCACGACTACCGACGTTAAGAGCTGATTATAAGCCACAACACGCTCATATTCATCGTGAATCCAAAGATCTATTCATTCTGTAACTGTAATTGTAACTGTAATGTAATCCACAGATCCGACTGCCACAAGTCCCGTCAACACCACCGGCAATGAGAAGCAAATTATTTTAGTAACGATTTATTGGGTTTGAAAAGATTAGATCTGATGAATGTTCGGTGAGAGAGAAAGAGTGTGTAAATGAGAGTGTTTGTCACTAGTGGGTGAGAGTGTAAATGAAAAGACACAAGTACCCCTACAGCTAAATGAGTTAGACAAATGAGTGTAAATGTAATCATCGGATCAAAATTAGATCAAGGGCTGAGATGCAGCTGTTTGTTCTTTAAATATTTTTTGTTTCATATTAAACTTTCCTCTTATGGTAAAAGCTATACATAATGACTATTATTGTTACTTAGGTCACGCACATTTAATATATATCGTTTTTAAGGTTTGCAAACTCATGGTTAATGGGGCTTTTACATTTTTTTGTGTTTACATGCTTGATGTTTATCCCTTATTAATCTTAGTTTTGCTTTAAAAATATATTTTGTTTGTGACATTATTTTGATATTTTAATTTGTGGCTATAGCATGCCCCTGTATCTTATAAGTTGAACTATAAGTTTTTACGCTCTTAGATATAATAACATTATTGAACATAAGATAATTACTGTTATGATATAGAATCATACATTATTATTCGTATAACTGTATTTCTTGCCTCGTAACGTCAAAACATATATATAAATTATCAAAGTTGATATATTTATAACTTTACAAAGTAATGAGACCCCTAAGATTGTCTATATATGCTTAAATTTGCATTTATGAGTCAAATAACATTTCGAATTTCGACTATGTGCGTAGCAAGTGAAGATATGCATCTAAACACATATAGGTGTGGAGTTAGTTATGTTTTAGTATTAAGGTGCATTAATTAGATATCTTGAGATTGTTACGTAACCTAAACCTTAGTTATTACAATATTAATTCTTAGAGCATCCTCTATGATAAACCTTTACAAAGGTTTATAATTATGTCACATCACAAACATATAAACCTTTTAGATTTATAAACATATTTCCATTATAGATAAACTTGTTAAAACTTTATAAAATATAACATAACTCAATGCATTAAATTGTGAAGAGGTCTAAAATATAGGACCCTTTCATGCCATGTAAGCATAAAATTGATGTCCATTATAGTTTAACAATATTATGAAATTTTTCATCTTTTTATAAACCCTTTTATAAACCATCATAGTGGATGCCCTTATAGAAAATTGAGGACAATTGCTAAATGACGTTATAGATCGATCTTGATGCATATGCATGGGAGTTACATTTGGGTTGATTTCTATTTACTAGTTTAGTTATTAGCAGGATTTATATATACATTGATCATAGTTACTGCAATACAAATTTAGAGATTGCCAGCAACAATAATGCTTTGTTTTTGTTTTGGATGTTATTAATAGTCTCGGCGACATTATAATTAAGGAAAAATCAGATTTTGATATGAATTTAGTGTGAATTGTGCCATTTAGTTTGTTAAATATGCATGATTCGTTTATCATTCGCTTGTGAGATACTTGATTAATTGATTAATGACATGCATGTGTCTTGAAAATTGTGCAACTACGCTAGTTATAATACTTCATATGTTTTATTATTTGATAATGTTATGGGTTAATATATGTATATTAAACTATGTGAATATTATAAAAGTGCTTATATCAATTTGATTGGAGAAACAAAGTATAAATGCGATAGATATAAATCAAGTGCATTTGAAGCACATGTGGTCATAAACCATAGTTTATGAGCCAAGATTATTATATTGAGTGGTATGACCGGTTAGACCATCCCGGATCAATGAAGATGTGAAATATATATAAAAACAGTAAGTTTCTTCAAAGATAGGTTTGATTGTTCTCAATGGAATGGAAGTTAATTGTTTATATATCACCACCATATTAAGGTAAGGACTTTACCCTATAAAGTTTTGGAAAAAAATACAAAGGGGATGTACGTAGGCCTATACATCTGCCATGTGGATCATTTTGAGTTTTAAAATCGATGCATCGTCAAAATGATCATTAAAGACGCAACTTAAGGTTAGCGTGATGAATGGCTCGTCTTATAAAATGCGAGCATAGTTTTTCAAATTGTATCTTTGGAAATGGTAGTGAATTCTTCCATATATTGAGCAATTATTGTAATAAGTATTAAACTTAAAAGTAGTCAATGTTCATACATGAATAGCTTTCGTTGAAACATTCATAAAACGTCTTCAGTTGATTGCAAAGCCAATAATTGTGAGAACAAAACTATAAGTACTATGGGGCAGGTTTATTTTGAAGATTTAACAAGAATTCGCATCATGCCAACAAGATAAAATTAATACCCCCCCTATAAAATGGTTTATGGTCACAAATCATATGTTTCCCATATAAGAATTTTGTAGTTGTGCGGTATATGTTTCTTGTAAATCCACCACAACACACAACCATGGGATGTTGAAATGGATAATTCATTCAGGGGGAGAGAATGAGCAGCGAGGGATATAGAATAAATTATGATATAAATGTTGATCCTCACACTAATAAATATGAACTTGAAGTTCACGGGATAATTTATATTCCGAATCTAGTAATTTCCAGACAAGTTGATTGACCTAAAGAAAGTGATTAGATCATATACACGCTGCTAGTGCTCTGATTACAATGTGTGTCCCACTAGTAAAACCAATGATTTGTAGTAAGTCTATGGCACGTCTGGAGCGTGATAGACTAATCGATTCCAAAATGAAAGTCCTCGAATGAATAGATAAAATGGAGCAAGAAAATTAAGATGGTCGAATCGAGGTAATAAAGACCCCATAATAATTTTCTTAAAAAGACACTAGACATGAAGGTAATTGAAAAAACCTCGGGTACTTGAAAAACTACGAGATCTCAATAAAGGATATATTCCAATATCTAGTAAAGTGTGGAATCAAAAATATAAATGAATTGACGTCGATGGAGACATTGTATAAAATATGCATGATAATTATTATGTAAATAAATAAGATAGCGTTATAATCATGGTGAAGATCATGAAATAATACATGCAGGAAGTGCGGATGTATCAATGAATGGCTAAAAGATGTAAAGACGCAAAGAAGAAATGAAAGAGTAAAGTCTCTTGTTAAGTGACATGGTTACTGGGACTTGAAGTCCGTATTTATGTATGTGTAAAATTATTCGATATGCATTGATCTTTATGAGAAAGTGATGAGGCGAAAAATAAACCGTTTTTAGGGGGTCATTTAAGCCCGGAATTGAATTTATTTGATCAAATATTGCCCTAAATCGTTCCTTTTGTGATTTTAGGTACTTTGGGAGTGAATTCTGGAAAAGGAAGCATTTTGGACGTTTTTGGAGCATAAAAGTGAAGAAAACGGCAAAGACTTAATTTTTCATGCTGAGAACAGTACCTGACGGCGTCAATAAGGAAAATATGATGGCGTCAAGAGAAAAATCCATGACGACCCAGAGAAAACCTGAAGGCGTCAGAAGAAGGGTGTCAAGAGTTATTTTGGTGACGGCCTGAAGAAGGATTACACATGACGGCGTCAGACCCAGATCTAGGCAGTCCGAGAACTTTATTGGCGGCGAGATGACGGCGTCAGAAATTTACTCTTGATGCCGTCACCTCACAAAATCTATATATACTTTTCTATTTTTCATTCATTAAGAGAGGAACTTGTGTGGAGAATACTAGGGCCGAACCTAATAAACCCTAGGTCGTTTGTAACAGTATTTTCAAGGGTTTTCACCCCTTGAAACCTTTCATGTTCAATTAAGATAAGTCTTCTTTCAATTCATTCAATATGTCTATGTGTTGTTTGAATATATCGTATGCTTGTCTTCATTATAACATGCTAGGCTAGATCTTTCATGTGTTTGCTTAGATGTAATGAAACCTAGATGTTGATTATAGGTTGATTGCTTGTTTATAGTTGTAATGGATGAATGATTTCAATGTTAGGCTTTAGAAAACTGGCAGATCTCCATTGTGTAACTTGCTTGAACGTCTTAAGAAACATGAACCGATGTGTACTAGGTTTTTATGGTTGTATTTAATGCATGAGCGAATTCTAGTGATCCCATGTTAGGAGCTTCTTAGCCGGCTCGACATAGGAGTGAAGTAGGAGCTTATAGGATTGGGGAAGTAAGTACGCCACCCCATGAATGGTATTAAGGAATACAATCCGTCATCCACGCAACTGTAACAAGTAATTAACCTGTAAAAGATATCTAGGGAGTAGTGAAATCTAAGTAAACACAATTCTCCCATATATTGCTCACACCACTATCTTAATTTAGTTTATTTTCATTTTTGTCATTTTATTTTGATTGCATCTTAGTTTTTGGGTTAGTTGACTAGCAACTAATTCCGCCCATCTTCCAACAACCGAGATTTTTAATTGCTTTTATAAAAATATAAAAATACAAAAAGAATCATCCCTCACCTCTAGACCTAGTTCTTAGGCTTTCTAATCCTAGCGACACTATTCCTGAGTTGAACGATCAATCCCCCGGTACTTGTCACTATACTATACTACAACGATCAGGTACACTGCCTGGTGGGGGTTGTAAGCTTCTCGAGATCCCTCGATAGGTAAAGCCTGGTGCAATTCCCACGCATCAAGTTTTTGGCGCCGTAGCCCGGGGAATAGTTATTGTCTAGGTTAGAATTTCTTTTTATTAGGTCTACTTACTAGATTCCTTTCTAGTAAGATTTTATTTTTATTTTTAGGTTTTCTTTAGTCTATCTCATTTCTTCGTGTTTTTGTTCGTAATCTTTACCATCCGACATCATGGAAGGTGGTAACATCGTTGAACCCATCAACCCACCACAACAAGACCACCCACAAAACCCACCACTAGCTAACCAACCTCTTAGGCCCCGAACCCTAGGTGAGTATTCCCGACCTAGCCACCAAGGCTACCGAAACACCATTGAGCTCACCCAAGGAGCCAATGTGTCTCCCTTGCAATCCGACACCATACGGTTGGTGCAAAGCGGATGTGCATTCCATGGACTTCTTCCGAAGATCCAAATCAACATCTCAAGGACTTCCTTAAAATTGTAGATTCTATAGACTTTGATGCTACAACTAGAGAGTCAACCCGATTACGCCTATTCCAATTCTCTCTATGTGATCAAGCTAGTCAATGACTTGAGCATTTACCCGCGGGATCCATCACCTCATGGGATGATCTCACTACTCGTTTCCTTGCCCAATTCTTCCCACCGGGGAAGACTGCGATGCTTAGAAATGACATTTTGATGTTTGAACAACATCAGGGTGAAACTTTCTACGAAGCATGGGCTCGTTTCAAGGATCTCCTTCACAAAATCCCTCATCATGGTATAAATCTTTGGTTATTAGTTCAGATTTTCTATGACCATGTCGACTATCACACTAAACATACGATCGATAGAGCCGCAGGAGGTAGATTGCGTGATAAGGACGCCGAGGAGTCTTGGGCAATTATTGAAGAGCTTGCCACCAATAATCAAGAGTTATGGGAGTTTAATCATACTATAAAAGCGGCCATCAACGCAATCTCGACACCTGGAGGGATTAATCAAATCTCTGATGAACTCCTTTGCAAACTCGAGGCAAAATTTGACTATTTTGAGGAAAGGCAAAAGAGACCCTTAAGTCCTAGACGGGCTACTGTCAATTCTGTCTCGCAAATGACTACAACGCCGTTATCAGAGTCACCCTCTAGAGAGAATGTTGAGAATTTTCAAAACTATACCCCACCTTATTCCTCTCGCGAGAAACTTAGCCCGGAATTTGAAGCCAGAATGAGGGAATACATGGCAACTCATTCAGAGCGGCTTGCTAGATTCGAGGAAGCAGTTTATAAACAAAAAGAGGAGATGCAAGAGAAAATGAATGAGATGATGAGCCTAATGGAGGAGTATGCCAACCAGAAAACCCCCGAAAGGATGTTACTGAGGAAAGAAAGCGTCATCCCCACTACCCGATTTGTTAATTCCATCACAATTGTCCACACGGATAATGAGAAAGTAGAAACCCCTAGTGAACAAACCGCAGAAGAACCGCCAAAATCCCAATCCTTAAGTTACTACCTGAAACATGATATAATTGAAAGCACTATAACAAATCGGAAGTAAATCTTATGCCCCTAACTATCTACACCCAATTAACGTCAAAAATGCCAGCCCCCACTCGTGTTAGGTTGTCCTTCACTGGACACTCTTACGTGTAACCCCTGGGAATTGCAGAAGGTGTGTTGGTCAATGTCGTAGGATTCATGTATCCCATTGATTTTATGATCATCGATGATAAGGGAGATGGATGCATGCCAATAATCCTTGGGGCACTATTCCTCACCACCTCAAGAGCTGTCATTAAGTATGAAGGTAGGAAAATTGAGCTTAAATCAGGAAAAAGAAAGATTAGCTTTCCCATGACCCCGCAATATGGGCAAGAGAGTTTGAGGGGGAGAAAGCTCAAAAACAACATTGACACACCACCTATTCATGTTCAGGAGAAAATACTTGCATGGGAGGCAAGAATCAAAAGCTACAAGGAGGCTAGACATGAAAAAAGCAAAAGCAAAAGCAATGAAGTTCATGTCGAGTTCAAACATAGTCAACCAACGAGGAACCATGTACCATTCGAAAAAGGAAACTTAGTACTCTTAAGACACTTGGAGATAACGATACCTCCCGATAAACCGAGTCCCTGGTGGTATGGGCCTTTCACAATTGAAAGCATAAGCCAAGATAGGATGGCTAACTTGAGAAGTAAAGGAGGAGGAGAGGTGATTGCAAATATCAACAGATTGAGACACCACCACCACGATAGTAATGATCGCAACTACATGGGGTACATCATCTCAAGGGATGAGGTCACGCTGTAACCCATGACCTTGAGTCTAGCTACAAGACTCGTAAATAAAGAAAAGCGCTTTTTGGGAGGCAACCCATGTTTTGTGTGATTTTTATTTTTGTTTGATTGTTATTTGCTTCCGTATGCATGCTTTATTTTTATTGTTGGTAGATCATGTTTCAAACTAAAATGGTGAAAATACTTTATTTTGTTGTTTGGCTTAGTCTTAACTACATCCAAAGGTATTTCGCAAAAGATAAGTGTAAGGGGAAACCCAAAATATGTTTTTAAGAAACAAACTCGATCATGATTCTCCACAATATTAAGTGAACATGTATATTCGTATTTGTTAGAGTCAAATGCTTGTATCGAGTCATAATGATGTTTTGCAGGATTTTCCAGGAAGTAGGACGAAGTTTTTCCAGAAAATTTTCGGAAACTTAACATAAGAATTTCTGCAGGTCACCTATGACGGCGTCAGGAAGAAATTCCTGACGGCGTCACGTGTAAAATTCTGGAAATTTTACCAGTTTTGTTTTTCTAACGGAGTCTAAAAAGTTTTTGTTGAATCTTTAGTTTTATAATCTCCAGGAAATCTACAAACATCATTCCACAAGCATTATATCTTATTTTGTTTTCTAGGATTTGTTAGCATATATAGATTGCCGCCGATTTTACGCGAGGTTGCCTTGTCTGTTTTCTCAGGTTTAACAGGTTATATATGACAAGAAGATGATTTATATTCTGGAAGGGAAGCTTTGATTGTTCATTTTCTTGGAGGAAGATCTAACCTGGTTACCATTTTATCCATACCGAGCGAATCAGGGGAGTATTTGATTTCATTCTTTTTTTTTACCTGTTTTACTTTTACATTCTTTACTTGAACATTGGGGACAATGTTCATCCTAAGTGTAAAGGGAGGGTAAAATGATGACACCTTACAGATACACTTTCGCTTGAGTTTGCTTGTTTGATGGTAGGTGTGTAATAAAACTATGAGAAATACTTGTTAGTGTAATTTTAGAGCCAAATTTTAAATTTTTTACAACATTTAGGAGTGAAACTTTATCCTTAGCAAGCGTCTCATGGATAGGAGATTGTATGACTAGCACAAAGCCGTACCATTCAGAAAAATTTTCCACCCAAATATGTGAGGTTCGCCTTTAGATTTGATAGGAAAAGCATTTACTATTAGTGCTTATGAGTGTACCGGTAGCATTTAGATTCTAGAACTTGCGTTAGTGATGCATCTCGAGACCGCTAGTGAGACTACATTCGTGTAGTAAGATTTACTACATGATAAGAGGCATTAGGATCACCCTTGTGTTAAAACCGTATCATAATTATTTGACCATTTAAGTCATATTACTTGGCTAGTTAAGTCAACTAATTTTTCCCACACCTTAGCGTTGTACTCATTTTTAGTACACGAAACCCCTAGTACACCCCTCCGAGCCTATCTTTTCGTTTATAACTTTAAGCATCTTACTTAAAGGAAGAATTTGTTACAACCCACTTAAATGTACACCAAAATCGCCTTAGCCTTCTGTGTATGCACTCATCTTTAGTGCATTATTGTTATTTGTTTAAACCCTTAGTTAATTATCTAATTCATTACATGGTTGCTAAGTCTAGTCATATCCTTGTACATATTGTTTTGGGACGATTGGGACTCATGGGTAAAGTACTAATGTTATGGAATAATCGGGAAGAACATCATATTATTACCCTCATATGTACGCTAATCTTAAAAGTACTCCAAGTGTATTGATTATCTTAATTCGAGTAATTAGATTAGTTTATTGTAAAGTATGTAAAAATTCAAGTGTAAGGGGAATGTTCATTCCCTATGATGTATTATTTTGGATGGTAGGGTAAAAGTGTATGCAAAAAAAAAAAAAAAAAAAAAAAAAAGAAAAAATCGAAAAAAAACTAAAAAAAAAGAAAAAAAAAAAAGAATAAACATACGGACTACCATCCCGTTTCAGTCTATGTTTATTTTGTATTTTTCTTATTTTTCATTTATTAGCTTAAGTTGAGTCTAGTCTTGGCTTAGCAACGCCATATTGTACATGTAATTAACCAAGACTATTAACTCGCCACCAGTGAAGATTGTCTATATCCAACAAAACCGTGTATTTCATATCCCTATACCTAACGTTACAACCCATTAAAAAGACCTCTTCGATAGTGATTGGTCCTAAACGGTCAACTAAGTTTACCAGGTGATGGTCAACCAAGTCAAACGTCTAAAACCAACTAACCAAGGAGTACAGTGTATTCCCGGGTCGTTATGTCCCAACGAGGTTAGCAATTGTATTTGAAAACGTTTTAAGTGATCGGGTGATTTAACAGGAGGATCAGGAATTTGATTATTATGATTAAACTATGAGATTATGATTGGGAATAACTTAGAAACACTATTCTAACAATTACTGATGAGCAGATAATCTAGAAACGTAAGTTAGACCTAAAAACGCGCGTTTGAATTTAAATTAAACGCGAACGCGCAAAATAAAAAGTGAAACGTGAGCAAATAAATCCCACGAATGTGAAAATTATATTTTTACAATCCTAATGTTATAATAAAATTTTTAGAAAATTAAAATTATTTTTACAACTATTTATTTAATTACTATTAATTAATTACTAATTATTAATTACTTTTTAATTAACTAAATTATACTAATTATTAATTAATTATGAAAATTAAGTAGAAAAATGAAAATTAAATTTAGAAAAATCTAAAATATTATAAAACTAATTTTAAAACAGAAAACCTACTTTTTCTATTTTTTAATTAATTATTAATAATTAAAATCTATTTATTTAATTAATTTAAACTAAACTAAGTTATAAAAAGTACTAAATGACCAAGGAAAAATCTGAAAAAATTCCAAAAATTATTTTAACCTACAAGGAACCTGAGAAAAATTTAAAAATGAGAAATGCTTATGAATAAGCAGAAAAATAAGCCAAAGGGCTTAAATAGAAGCTATCACTCTATGTATTTTTGTCTTTTCTTGATTTTCTTTTTCTAAAACTACTTTTACACTGATTATTAACAACTTATGTGAAGGCACTTTTTCTTGAAACCACAAATAAGCAGAATGAATAACTTATGAAATAGGCAGATAAGCTTTTCAAGCTTGTTAGGGCTTATTTGTGTTTGAATAAGCTTGCACAAGGCCAAACAGTGAAGACAAAAGATCAAGTAAGCTACAACTAAGCTAGGTATATTAGGAATAATTAGAAACAAGTAAATAAGTGGACAGAAAAAGCTAATAAGCTGAAAAACAAATCCAAGTTTCACACATGCCACATTGCCAAGTAACAGGCCAAGGCAGGGCCCTTTGGACCTCTGTGGGGTCCACAGAGGTGAAGGGAAGTTCAAAAAGAGACTTGACCTGTCAAGGTGATAAGGTCAGTATCAAAATAAGCCAATAAGCTGAGATTATGGCTTATTTTGGAACCTTGGGTGAGGCCATGAAGTTTGGTACAAATCCGAGTGGGTCAGTTTTGGTTGTGCTGACAGGTCACAAACAAAGTCCCAATAAGCTATGCACAAATAAGCTAGAACCCAAGATAAGCCTGGGTTAGGAAGTTGGACTGTTTGGCTTATCAAAAAGCCAAAGGGGAAGGTGTGGGGTCCACTGGGTGTGTCACAAATGACCAATGAGAGCTGAACAAAAACTTGGTGCAGGGGAGGTTGCACTCCCTGCAGCCTCAAATAAGCTAGTGCACACTACTCAATAAAAATAACAAAAATAAGCAGTTTGTGGAATCTTGTAGATTAGGTGGCAAAGTTTGATCTCAGAAAATTTCAAGGTCTAACTCTTAACACATAAATCATGAAAATTCATGCCAAATCTGACTTTTTCTGAAACATGCAAATTTTGACTTTTAACTTTTATGAAGAACTTTGACTTATGTGAGGTTTGATTTAATCTAACTTACTGAGAATGATGTATTATGCTATTTGGAGACTAACTAAAGCTACTTTAACTACTTATGCACTGAAATGAGTGATCATGATCCCAAAACCCTTGACAGTGAACTGTGGTGAGGAGACTATGGATAATTTTGACTTTTTGTGTAAAAGACCTGCATTTTATGGCTTGACAATGTTCTATTATCCTAAACTGAAATGTTACAATCAAATATAACAACAAACTTGAGCCAGAACACCCTAAATCCTATTGAACCAAACACCCCTCTATTTAACTGTCTTGATGATTTATTGAATAAACAGAAACAATAGTTGATGGAAATGATCCTAAATAACTTACTATGTTCCAAATAGCTTTAATGAGCACAAAAACACAGGTTTGGAGCACAATTACTCAGGTATGCTAAATAAGCTAATTTGACAGTCAACTTTTGATTTTCATGCACAAAGAAATTTATCAAACCACAACCTGAATTTCTCTTTCAATAAGGTCTAAATACAACTAATGGTTACAATTAAGCAACATTAAGCAGTTTAAGAAGTTAATGAATGGTAAAATGAAAATTTGATAAATATACTCACAATGTGCAATCCTGCCTCAAACCACAGAAACAAGTAACCAAGAACCATCCTAAAGGCTTCCATAAGCCACTAAAACCAGGACCATCCTTAATTTATCCTGCTCCAATGCTGTGTCTTCTATTTTTTTATTTATTTTTGATTTTGACTGATTTTTGTGATTTTTTTTTGCTTTTTGACTAAACTTGTTTTCTATACACTGAAAGCTTATAAAAGCTTATTCTTAAGCAAATTTGAGTCCATAGGATTAACAAAAAACAGTTACTAACAACATTTAAGCTAAATTGAAGATTTACTAAAAATAAGGCACACTAGAATTTTAAACTGAAAACTTGGAATTCTTATTAATTTTCTTGAAAGATACACTGGAACTAAGCTTAAAAATACACTGGAATTAAGGATTACACTAAAAATAAAGATTACGTGAATTTCGACATAACTACTTTAAGCTAAAAACTTCACACCTCAAACTGCAACAATACACCCTTTTATATTTGAAAATTAGGGTTTCTTGGGGCTTCCTTGGACTTTTCCAGCTTAATCCTAGCCCTTGGATTGCTGACACTTGATCTTGGCCTTTACTTCGTTTTGGCACCCATTTTGGAATTTGTCTTTTTGCTTCTGATAACTTGTGCCAAGATGCAATATTTGGACTGAGGTGCTTGTTCTGATATAGGGATAATGATGGAGGGGAGGGGATAGCGGGAAGGTGATGATGGAGGTGGTATTATTTGCAGGGAGTCACGGGGTGTGTTTGGGAGGTGGAGGGTTGACTGGAAGAGGGAGTATTATTATTAAACGGGGTGGAGTGGGTTGAGTGAGGAGATGGGCCAAGGAAATGGAAGTGGGCTTGGGGTGGTTTGGGTAGTATTTGGATTAAAAGGGTTTGGATTTATGGGATAAAGGGATCCGTTTGGTATATAATACTTTTGAGCCCAAGGATCTTTTTTGCACATGCTGAATTTTTGAGGGACCAATGTTGCCAACGTTCCAAACTTCTCCCAAGGACCATTATTGCCATTTGTAAGTAATCCAAGGATTACACTTCTGTAGGGACCAATTGTGTAATTTTCTCAAACTTTTCACCCAATGACTTGTTTTGACAATTTTTGAAATCCAAAGGACTTGGGTTGACTTTTCTTTCATTTCAAACCTTCAGGGACTAGTTTTGTCAATTTATGAAACTTATGGGACTGAAACTGCCAATTATGCAAACTTTGTTCGTTTTTCATTTGTTTTTAAACATTTTGCATCTAAAACATATAAAACACAGTTTTGGGATAATTTCTGTATTTTGATGCATTTCTGAGTGTTTTTGGATGTTTTGGCAGTTCAGATACGATAAAAATGATGAGTATTTACACACTCATCAATCCCCCACACTATACTATTGCTAGTCCCTTGCAATCTTTTGAGAAAACTTAATGGATTTGAATCTCTTTACCAAAAGCCATTACTTTCGGAGTAGCCAAATGTTTCTGTCCAAGTAAGAACTATGGTCCACTTGATAGCCATGTGATTTTGTGCAAACCACCAGCTGTCAACGGATTTGATTTGTCTTTACCAAAAGCCGTTTGCTTCTGGACTAGCCAACTCTTGATGGAATAATCAACATCTTGGTGAGCATATTACCAATTATGGTTTTTCCACTGCCTTTACCACAAGCCATAATCTTGCGGGCTAGCCAACTCTTTCATTTTTTAGGATATGGCGAGTTGAGATACCATACAATTTTGGGCAAATTGTAAGCCGTCAACGGATTTGAGATATCTTTACCAAGAGCCGTTTGCTCCTGGATTAGCCAATCCTTTTGTCGTTTAGACATGGCGGACTGAAAACCTGATGCGTAGGGATTGCACCAGGCTTTACCTCTCGAGGGATCTCGGGAAGCTTACAACCCCCACCAGGCAGTGTACCTGATCGATGTAGTATAGTATAATGACAAGTACTGGGGGATTGATCGTTCAGCTAGGAATAGTGTCGCTAGGATTAGAAAACCTAAAGACTAGGTCTAGAGATGAGGGATGATTCTTTTTGTATTTTTATAATTTTAGGAAAGCAAATTAAAATCTCGGATTTTGAAGGAGTTGGGCGGAATTAGTTGCTAGTCAACTAACCCAATACTCAGATGCAATCAAAATAATATATTAGAAATGAAAATAAACTAAATTAAACTAAGGTTGTGAGCAATATATGAGAGAAATGTGTTTACTTAGATTTCACTACTCCCTAGATATCTTTTACACGTTAATTACTTGTTATAGTTGCGTGGATGACGGATTGTATTCCTTAATACCATTCGTGGGGTGGCGTACTTACTTCCCCAATCCTATGAGTGCCTACTTCATTCCTACGTCGAGCTGGCTAAGAAGCTCCTAACATGAAATCATTAGAATTTACTCATGCATTAAATACAACCAATAAAACCTAGTACACATCGGTTCATGTTTCCTAAGACGTTCAAGCATGTTACACAATGGAGATCTGCCAGTTTTCTTAAGGCTAACATTGAAATCATTCATCCAATACAACCATAAACAAGTAATCAACACATAATTAACATCTAGGTTTCATTAGATCTAAGCAAACACAAGATAGATCTAGCCTAGCATGTTGAAATCAAGACAAGCACAAGATATAGACAACCAACACATAGACATATTGATTGAATTAAGAGAAGACTTATCTCAATAGCACATGAAAGGATTCAAGGGGTGAAAACCTTTGAATTTACTGTAAAATACGAGCTAGGGTTCACAAAGTTCGGCCCTAGGGTTTCTCCACACCAGTTCCTCTCAATGAATGAAAAATAGAAAACTATATATAGATTTTAGAAGGTGACGTCGTCAAGAACAAATGTCTGACGCCGTCATCTCGCCGCCAAATAGTTCCTCGGACTGCCTAGATCTGGGTCTGACGCCGTCATGTGGTCTCCTTATGCAGGCCGTCATGATTTTAACTCTTGACGCTCTTGTTGTGACGCCGTCAGGTTTGTACTGGGTCGTCACCAAATTAACTCTTGACGCCGTCATGAATTTCTTCTTGACGCCGTCATACACTGTTCTCAGCATGGAAAATTAAGTCTTTGGCGTTTTCTTCACTTTTATGCTCCAAAAACGTCCGAATTGCTTCCTTTTCCAGATTTCTCTCCCAAAGTACCTAAAATCACAAAAGGAAAGATTTAGGGCAATATTTGATCAAATAAATTCAATTCCGGGTTTAAATGACCCCCTAAAAGTGGTTCATTTTTCGCCTCATCATATATCCTTACACTTGAGATTTGCTTGTCCTCAAGCAAATGCGCTTTTATTCTAATCAAAATACAAGTTAGGGGTCATTTAACACTAATATAAAAGTAATTACAACAAATAATCGTTCCACTAAAGACCAAAGACAAGCACGGAGGTCATACACTAGCACCTCACAAATAGTGTTTAGATACTCACATCTCTCGGGTGTAATAAAGTATAAATTACAATATGGAAACGGAAGATATCTCTCACTACCTGTCATAGCAAAATAGATTACCATAGGCTTGAGAAAGGATCAAACCTCCACCACATGGCGTAAGCACCTAGGATAAACTATCAAAGAGGTCTTTTAAAAGGGTTGTAACATTAGGTGTAGGGATATGAAATACACGGTTTTGTTGGATATAGGCAGTCTTTACTGGTGGCGAGTTAACAATCTTGGTTAATTACATGTACAATATGGCGTTGCTAAGCCAAGACTAGACTCGACTTAAGCTAATAAATCAAAAGTAACAAAAAACATAAAATAAACATAGAATGAAAAGGGATGGTAGTCCGTATGTTTTTTCTCTTTTTCTTTTTCTATTTTTTTTCTTTTTCTTGTTTTTTTTGATTTTTTTTTGTTTTATTATTTATTTATTTATTTATTTTTTTTTGCATACACTTTTACCCTACCATCCAAAATAATACATCATAGGGGATGAACATTCCCCTTACACTTGAATCTTTACATACTTTTCAATTAACTAATCTAATGACTCGAATTAAGAAAATCAAGACACTTGGAGTACTTTTAAGATTAACGCACACACGGGGGTAATAAATGATCTTCTTCCCATTACTCCATAAAATAAGTACTTTACCCATGAGTCCCAATCGTCCCAAAACAATATGTACAAGGATATGACTCGACTTAGCAACCATGTAATCAATTAGATAATTAACTTAGGGTTTAACAAATAACAATAATGCACTAAAGATGAGTGCATACACGGAAGGCTAAGGCGATTTGGGTGTACATTTAAGTGGGGTGTAACAAATTCTTCCTTTAAGTAAGATGCTTAAAGTTAGAAACGAAAAGATAGGCTCGGAGGGGTGTACTAGGGGTTTCATGTACTAAAAATGAGTAAAACGCTAAGGGTGTGGGAAAATTAATTGACTTAACTAGCCAAGTAATATGACATAAATGGTCAAGTAATTATGATACGGGTTTAACACAAGGGTGATCCTAATGCCTTTTATCATGTAGTAAATCCTACTACACGAATGTAGTCTCGCTAGCGGTCTCAGGATGCATCACTAACGCAAGTTCTAGAATCTAAATGCTACTGGTACACTCATAAGCACTAATAGTAAATGCTTTTCCTATCAAATCTAAAGGCGAACCTCACATATTTGGGTGGAAAATTTTTCTGAATGGTACGGTTTTGTGCTAGTCATACAATCTTTTATCCATGAGACGCTTGCTATGGCTAAAGTTTCACTCCTAAATGTTGTAAAAAATTTTAAATTTGGCGCTAAAATTGCACTAACAAGTATTTCTCATAGTTTTATTACACATCTACTATCAAACAAACAAACTCAAGCGAAAGTGTATCTGTAAGGTATCATCATTTTAACCTCCCCTTACACTTAGGATGAACATTGTCCCCAATGTTCAAGTAAAGAATGTAAAAGTGAGATAAGTAAAAAGAATGAAATCAAATACTACCCTGATTCGCTCGGTATGGATAATAAGGTGGCCAGGTTAGATCTTCCTCTAAGAAAATGAACAATCAAAGCTTCCCTTCCAGAATAATAATCATCTTCTTGTCATACATAACCTGTAAATCCTGAGAAAACAGACAAGGCAACCTCGCATAAAATCGGCGGTAATCTACATATATTAAAAAATCCTAGAAAACAAAATAAGATATAATGCTTGTGGAATGATGTTTGTAGATTTCCTGGAGATTATAAAACTAATAATTCAACAAAAACTTTAAAACTCCGTTAGAAAAACAAAACCGGTAAAATTTCCAGATTTTTACACGTGACGCCGTCAAGAGTAAACTCATGACGCCGTCAGAAGTGACCTGCAGAAATTCTTATGTTAAGTTTCCGGAAAATTTCTGGAAAAACTTGGTTCTACTTCCTGGAAAATCCTGCAAAACTTCATTATGACTCAATACAAGCATTTGACTCTAACAAATATGAATATACATGTTCACTTAATATTGTGGAGAATCATGATCGGTTTTTTTTCTTAAAAACATATTTGGGGTTTCCCCTTACACTTATCTTTTGCAAAAATACCTTTGGGTGAAGTTAAGACTAGGCCAAACAACAAAGTAAAGTATTTCCACTATTTAGTTTAGAAACATGATCTACCAACAATAAAAATAAAGCATGCATACGGAAGCAAATAACAAACAAACAAAATAAAATCACACAAAATCATGGGTTGCCTCCCAAGAAGCGCTTTTCTTTATTTGCGAGTCTTGTAGCTAGACTCAAGGTCATGGGTTACCATGTATCACTTATGCTCACATAACCAAGCGTGAGCCATCTAATAGTCGCCTCATCTTTCTTATAATCATCTCCCAACTCTAAACATCCGCGATAGTATCTCTTATTCTTTTCATGAGTATATTTAAGCCCTTTTCTCTTATCATTCTCACTTAGCATTTCTAAGGGCGGATATCTACTACACTTCTCCATGGAAAAATCCTTGAACCTAGGTTGTGTGCGGGGCATTTGGTAGACAAAATCTTCATCCCCATCCGAGAATGTAATTAACCCTTCTATAAGTTTTTCATCAAGGTTGGTCAACCTTTTGAAGGGTTTTCCAAACACAACTTGGGTTAACTTATCATCAATAAATTCTCCTAGACTCTCCATAACCATGAACTCAACAAGATAAACCAAGCTTCCAACAAACACATGCAATGGTATTGCCCTAGCAATAATATTTTCTCCTTTGTATTCTAACTCATCTACCATGATTTTATTATATTCATTACGCGAGATTATGTTCATTGGGAGAGATGAGTTAAGATAGGCGTTAAAGCTCCTAAATCCGATCTTACAAGGAAATTGCATGTTGAATGAACTATCACTCTCAATCCTTGTTCTAGGGTCGACATACCTAAGAGGGTTCACTTCCTCTTCCATCCTATCCTCATTAATCACATCACCATCATCAAGATCCTCGTCGGAGTCTGAATAGTAAAAAGGACTAGCCCTACGGTCATCATCATGATCAGACTCCTCTAACTCAGAATTATTGTCAAAGTGGTGGTTGGGAGAGAGGTTAGGTGGGTTCTCATTTTCCACTAAAGGGATTGGGGCGGGCATTTGGAAAATCCTACGACGAAAAACACGAATAACAGGAATCAAACGATCAATGTTATTGTTATTCATCAAGATAATTTACGAACAAAGGAAACAAAGAAATAAGATAGACTGTAGAGATCCTAAAAAATAAAAATAAAATCTTACTAGAAAGGAATCTAGCAAGTAGACCTAAGAAAAATATATTCTAACCTAGACAATAACTATTCCCCGGCAGCGGTGCCAATAACTTGATGCGTGGGGATTGCACCAAGCTTTACCTCTTGAGGGATCTCGAGAAGCTTACAACCCCCACCAGGCAGTGTACCTGATCGATGTAGTATAGTATAATGACAAGTACCAGGGGATTGATCGTTCAGCTAGGAATAGTGTCGCTAGGATTAGAAAACCTAAACACTAGGTCTAGAGATGAGGGATGATTCTTTTTGTATTTTTATATTTTTAGGAAAGCAAATTAAAATCTCGGGTTTTGAAGGAGTTGAGCGGAATTAGTTGCTAGTCAACTAACCCAATACTAAGATGCAATAAAAATAAAATACTAGAAATGAAAATAAACCAAATTAAACTAAGGTTGTGAGCAATATATGGGAGAAATGTGTTTACTTAGATTTCACTACTCCCTATATATCTTTTACACGTTAATTACTTGTTATAGTTGCGTGGATGACGGATTGTATTCCTTAATACCATTCATGGGGTGGCGTACTTACTTCCCCAATCCTATTAGTGCCTACTTCACTCCTATGTCGAGCCGGCTAAGAAGCTCCTAACATGGGATCATTAGAATTTACTCATGCATTAAATACAACCAATAAAACCTAGTACACATCGGTTCATGTTTCCTAAGACGTTCAAGCACGTTACACAATGGAGATCTGCCAGTTTTCTTAAGCCTAACATTGAAATCATTCATCCAATACAACCATAAACAAGTAATCAACACATAATTAACATCTAGGTTTCATTAGATCTAAGCAAACACAAGATAGATCTAGCCTAGCATGTTGAAATCAAGACAAGCACAAGATATAGACAACCAACACATAGACATATTGATTGAATTAAGAGAAGACTTATCTCAATAGCACATGAAAGGATTCAAGGGGTGAAAACCCTTGAATTTACTGTAAAATACGAGCTAGGGTTCACAAAGTTCGGCCCTAGGGTTTCTCCACACCAGTTCCTCTCAATGAATGAAAAATAGAAAACTATATATAGATTTTAGAAGGTGACGGCGTCAAGAACAAATTTCTGACGCCGTCATCTCGCCGCCAAATAGTTCCTCGGACTGCCTAGATTTGGGTCTAACGTCGTCATGTGGTCTCCTTATGCAGGCCGTCATGATTTTAACTCTTGACGCTCTTGTTGTGACGCCGTCAGGTTTGTACTAGGTCATCACCAAATTAACTCTTGACGCCGTCATGAATTTCCTCTTGACGCCGTCATACCTTGTTCTCAGCATGGAAAATTAAGTCTTTGGCGTTTTCTTCACTTTTATGCTCCAAAAACGTCCGAATTGCTTCCTTTTCCAGATTTCTCTCCCAAAGTACCTAAAATCACAAAAGAAACGATTTAGGGCAATATTTGATCAAATAAATTCAATTCCGGGCTTAAATGACCCCCTAAAAGTGGTTCATTTTTCGCCTCATCATAACCACAAAAATTTTGAAATAAAGGGAAAAATTTTTGAAAATTTTGGGCTTAAAACGGGGGTTCTAGAGGATATAATGTGATAAAATTTGCTAGAATTCCCCCCCCCCCCCCCCACACTTAGAATTGAATATTGTCCTCAATATTCAAAGTCCCGGCTATTATGCCGACTCTTGGAATGTAAAAAGATAATATTATAAGCTAACTGTGGAAATATCGTTTTGCATTTTTCACTTTATTTATATGTACATACAATCACACATTTTTTTTCAAAGATATATACATTTCAAATAGCTGCAGGGGACGGCCACTCCCCCACACTAGGGTGTTGGAAAGTTGAAAGAAGTCAGAGACATGGGTGAAAACCCATGTTGTTGCTATTGTTTTTGTTTATCGAGTCGCTAGCTTGACTCGATTCCCGAATTCAATTGTCCTTGGGGAAAGTTTGGAGATCCGGGAAAACCATGGATGGTATGTCCTCTCCAAAGTAATGTTTCACACGATGTCCATTCACTTTGAAATTAGGACCGTCATTTTGAGATAACTCGACGGTGCCATAAGGATAAACTTTAACGATAGTGAATGGACCAGTCCATCGGGTTTTGAGGTTTCCCGAGAAGATCTTGAGTCTAGAGTTGAAAAGAAGGACTCGATCACCAACGTTAAAAATGCGGTTCTTGATTTTTGAGTCATGTATCTTCTTTGTCTTTTCCTTATAGATCAAAGAGTTCTCGTAAGCTTGATCACGAAGTTCATTTAATTCATTCAATTGAACTTTCCGATGATCACCCGCAGTTTTTAGGTCAAAATTTGCATGCTTGAGGGCTCAATAGGCTTTATGCTCAAGCTCGATCGGTAGATGGCATGCTTTCCCGTACACAAGCTTGTAAGGCATACACCCGATGGGTGTTTTGTAAGCTGGACGGAAAGCCCAAAGTGCATCATCTAATTTATCCGACCACGATGCACGATTTTCACCAACGGTTCTTTCCAAGATTCTCTTAATGCCTCGATTGGAAACTTCTACTTGTCCACTTGTTTGAGGGTGGTACGCAGTAGAAAGATGGTGAGTTACACCATACTTTTGCATGACTTTATCGAATTTGTCATTGCAAAAATGCGTACCACGATCACTAATTATAGCACGTGGAGTTCCAAATCGAGCAAAAAGAGCTTTCAAGAATTTTACAACTACTCGGGCATCATTAGTGGGTAAAGCTTTCACTTCAACCCATTTTGACAAATAGTCAACAGCCACGAGTATGTACTTATTTCCATGAGATGATGGAAATGGCCCCATAAAGTCGATGCCCCATATGTCAAAGATTTCACAAACTTGAATTGCATTTTGTGGCATTTCATTCTTTTGTGAAATGTTCCCGTGACGTTGACAAGCATCACAGGATTTGACCAATTCTTGGGCATCCTTATAAATCGTGGGCCAATAAAAACCAGAGTCAAACACCTTTTTGGCGGTGTAATTTGGATTATGGTGGCCCCCCGTGGGACCAGCATGGCAAGCCTTGAGAATTTTAGCGGCTTCTTGACCATATACACACCGCTGGATGACTTGATCCGCACAGATTTTGAAAAGGTAGGGGTCGTCCCAGAAATAATGTTTCACATCCTTAAAGAACTTGTTCTTTTGTTGGGACGACATCCCTTTCACCACAAAGTTACCCGCAAGGTAGTTTGCAAAATCGGCAAACCATGTGGTAACAGAATCTCCACGAAAGGCAACCGCATTAAGTGTCTCGAGAGGGAAGGTTTCATTAATTTCTTTCTTTTCGAAGACATCTTGATGAAGGTTTTCCAAACGGGAGAGATGATCATCAGCTAGGTTCTCAGCTCCTTTTTTATCACGAATGATGATATCAAATTCTTGCAGGAGGAGAACCCAACGAAGTAGTCTCGGCTTTGCATCTTGTTTTGCAAAGAGATACTTCAAAGCCGAGTGATCCGTATACATTATGCTTTTGGTCAAGATCAAATATGACCGGAATTTTTCAAAGGCATACACCACAGCTAATAATTATTTTTCAGTGGTGGTGTAATGACTTTGAGCCTCAGTCATTGTTTTGCTTGCATAGTGTATAGGCTGAAAGTGTTTAGACCTGATTTACCCCAAGATTGCCCCTATTGCATAATCACTAGCATCACACATAAGTTCAAAGGGCAAGTCCCAATCGGGGGAAACAAGAATTGGTGCCTCCGTAAGCTTTTTCTTAAGAGTTTCAAAAGCTTCTACGCACTCAGGTGAGAAGATAAAAGGAGCATCCTTTTCGAGGAGATGGGTCATAGGCCGGGCGATCATGGAAAAATCTTGAATAAACCTACGATAGAAACCGGCATGACCCAAAAAGCTCCTAATACCTTTGACGGTAGTGGGATGAGGTAATTTTGCAATGTCATCAATTTTGGCTTTTTCAACCTCAATCCCATTCTTTGAAATTTTATGGCCGAGGACAATGCCCTCTTTGACCATAAAGTGACTCTTCTCCCAATTTAGACATAACTTTGTGTCTTCACAACGTTTGAGCATGTTGTCTAAATGGGAGAGACATGATTGAAACGAATCCCCAATGACCGAAAAATCGTCCATAAAGACCTCCATAGTTTTCCCGATCATGTCGGAAAATATGGCCATCATACATCTTTGAAACGTGGCCGGAGCATTACATAAACCAAATGGCATACGTTTATAAGCAAATTTTCCATAGGGGCACGTAAAAGTGGTCTTATCTTGATCTTGCGGATCAATGGGAATTTGAAAGTAACCCGAAAAACCATCGAGGAAGCAATAGTACTCATTCCCCGCTAGTCTCTCAAGCATCTGATCCATAAAGGGCAGAGGGAAATGGTCTTTACGGGTGGCGTCATTTAACTTACGATAGTCAATGCAGACACGCCAACCTGTAACCAATCGAGTAGGAATCAACTCGTTTTCCTCGTTTGTGACAACAGTAATGCCACCCTTTTTTGGAACACAATGTATTGGGCTATCCCAAGGACTGTCCGAGATAGGGTAAATCAATCCGGCATCAAGAAGTTTTAAAACTTCTTGTTTGATGACCTCATGAATTTTGGAATTCACCCTTCTTTGTTGCTGGACTATTGGTTTGAAGTCATCCTCCATTAAAATCTTGTGGGTACAAAATTCAGGGTTAATGCCCTTGATGTCGGAGAGTCTCCAAGCAATTGCTGTTTATGTGACTTCAAAACCTTTATTAAAGCAGCCTTTTCCTCGACACTTAAATCTTTAGCAATTATGACGGGTAATTTATTATCACCCTCCAGAAATGCATATTCAAGATGAGGCGGCAAGTCCTTAAGCTCAACCACAGGAAAGTCATCAATTTTCTCAACATTTTTGACTTCCTCTTTATGAAGTTGTTGTGGTAGAACAGGAAGAGGAGAGGGATCTTCGTTTAGTAATTTCTCAAGTAAGAGAATATCCCTCTCAGGGTCAATCTCTTGGTTATCGATTCCATCGGGAATCGAATCACTTTTGAGAAAGGCCTCAATTTCTTCTAAGATGAAGTCACTTTCCTCAAACGGAGTGAGGGAAGGAGAAGAATTGGCAATGATGGGATGAGAAGATTGAGTGAGGTTTTCCCTCGAAGAATCATCAATGAAACCTAAAACCTCTTGAGCGTACTCCGCAGCAGTAATATCAATGACATCTATTTGGTTTACCGATTCAGAGTCATAATTGGAGGAGTACCTCGAAGTTTGATCGAGGTTGAAGGTAAAAGCTTCAGTTCCAACACGCAATGTGATCTCTTGCTCAAATACATCAATGAGAGCACGCCTAGTTCTAAGGAATCCCCTTCCAAGAATTAGAGGGACCCTTGAATCGGCATCAAAGTCAACAGTCACAAAATCTGCCGGAAAATGGAACTTTCCCACTTTAACGAACACATCCTCGGAAATGCCAAGAGGACGTGATATTGAACGATCGGCAAGCTCTAAAGTCATGCACGTGGGAGTAAGTTCGGGAAGAGATAGTTTCTTCCGCACAGAATATGGCATAAGGTTAATGCTAGCACCAAGATCGGCCAAGGCAAAGCATTCAACCATCCCAAGAAAAATACATGGAATGAGGAATTTTCCAGGATCTCCAAGCTTCTCGGGAAGCTTTTTCAAAAGAACTGCTGAGCAATTCTCATTTAGAGGAGTTCTTGCCATCTCAAAGAGTTTTTCCTTATTACTTAACAGATTCTTGATTGTTGATGCGAATTTGGGCATCAAGATGATAGCATCCGCGAAGCTAATGTCAAAGTGCAAATCTTGAAAGATTTGGAATAATTTATCCATTTGGTGACTAGCCTTTTTGCGGAGCTTTTGCTCATTCAAGCTTGATGGGTAAGGAATAGAAGTTTTGGATTTAGGGTTCTCAACTGGAGTCTCAGGTGGATCAAAGACAACTCTAGGTTTTGGCATGGTTTCTGGGACAACCTGAGGGTGGACATGTGCGGTACTTCGTGGACTATTAGATTGCACCTTGTCCTTTGTCACCTCAGGTTCACATTCCACTACCTTTGGAGGTGAGGAAGAAGAGGTAGTAGGAATCGCGGGTTCCTTATATGAAACACCACTATGAGTTGTGATCGCTTTTGTATCGCCCCTTGGATTAGCGATTGTGTTGCTAGGTAAAGTAGTACCTGAGCCCGAGGGTCGATCATTTAAAGACTTCTTGATGTCAGAAATCTGGCTGACTAACAACTTGTTCAATTCTTCTTGGGACTTCATGAATTGTTTTAACAACTCGTCATATGAAGGCCCAGTTGGAACAATGGCTTGATTGTTAGGAACATTTGGAGCACGATTGTTTTGGTTGGGACCTTGATTTTGGAAATTTCCTTGAGTTTGATGTTGGAAATTCCTTTGATTCTGGTTTTTGTTTTCATGAAAGTACCCTTGATTGAGGTTACCCTGACCTTGGTTTCGATTAAAGTTTCCTTGATTTTGGAAACCTTGGTTTTGGAAACCTTGGTTTTGACTTTGAAAACCGTGACCCTGATTGAAATTACCTTGGTTTTGATAACCTTGGTCCATTCTATTTTGATTCTGGTTACGGTTTTGGACATTTTGGTTTTGATTAAAACCAGGTGGTCCAGGGTAATGATTAGGACGATAGTTCGGGTCCATAGGAGGGCGGTATTGATTGCCTCCTTGATTTGAAGACCCGGCTATAGCATGAGCTTCATATAGGGAACCATCAGTAGTTGTGCAATTGTAGTAGGCATGCGGCCTACCACAAGTCACACAGATTTCCACTTTTTTAACCTCAGCAGGTAGAGGATGTTGTGGAAATGAAACTTTCTTTGTTTGGGCGAGAACCAAAGCTTGAATAGCTTCAGTGAGCTTGTCAATCTTAGCATCCGTGCTAGATTGACTCATAGAAGATGAAGTGGAAGGACCCGCATTAATTTGAGAAACAACCGGCTTGCTTCGTGTAGAGTGGACCTTGGACTTATTTTCAATGATTTGCTAAGCTTCTTTGGTGGTTCTACTCAAGAAATTACCTCCCGCGGAGGCATTGAGTGAATCCTGCTCATCTTGGCTCATGCCATTGTAAAAAGTATCGAGTTGCATCAACTCTGAGAAATCATGATGTGGACACTTGCGAAGTAATTCTTTGAAACGATCCCACGCTTCACCAAATGATTCATCATATTTTTGAGTGAACTTCGTGATTTCGTTCTTAAGACTCGTGGTCTTTGAAGGTGGGAAGAATTCATTCACAAACTTTTTTACCAAATCTTCCCATGTCTCAATTGAGCGAGGGGGTTGTTTCTCAAGCCAAATCCGGGCTTGACCCTCGAGGGAGAATGGGAAGAGAAGAAGCTTGATTGCTTCACAAGGGAAATTCTTGTACTTGATGGTTGATGTGATTTTATTGAACCATCGAATGTGAGCTTGAGGATCGTCCCTCTCAAAACCGTAGAATTGACTTGAGGTTACAAGATTAAGTAACCCAGTTTTGAGCTCAAAACTATCAGCCACGATGGCTGGAACAACAATGGCATCTCCGTAACCCTCGATGGGTGCTTGGAGAAGCTCACACATGGGGCGGTCTTCCGCCATGGTGACAGCTCTAGTGGAAACAGTACGGATCTCAGATCCGACTGTTGGTGCTGAACGTCTATGAGGTCTTCTAGGTTTCTTTACAAGCTCACGAAATGGGCTCGTGGACCTAGAAGAACGAGTGCGCATGCACTAGGGATAAAACCAATCAAAACAAAATCGAGGCAAATCAACAGTGAACTTAAACCAATAATCACAAATGAATGGCTTCTTTAAGAAAGGTACACCACTCACAAGGATATAAAGGCAAGTTTTAAATCTTTTGTTTGGGAACTTATTATGTTCACACCCTCAGTTGGTAAGTGGTCTGCCTTGGTTGGCGACGGTTTATTTTTATGTAGTTTATTATTCACAAGAAAGAGACGAATGTTTTTGGGTTTTTGTGTATGGGTTAAAAACTTTTGTGTTGATATAAATAAATGACTAAAAACGTTATTCATATCTTTCGATATCTCTATGTTTTGATAATCACAAAACAAAAACACATCAAACCAAAGATCATGACGTAAACAAGTATTTAGTAGTTAATAATCACTTTCACCATCTAATCACTTAAGGTATGAATAAACATAGTGTTTAATGCATTATAAGATCAAAGGGATAATTATTACAAAGTTTATTTTAATATACTAGAAAGGCGCCCGCGCGATGCGGGGGCGGATTATAGGGGTGAAGAGGAGGGAGGTGGGGTGGTGGAAAGTGGTTGTTGGGGTGGTTGTTGAGGTGCTTATAAATTGTTGGGGGTGGTTGTTGAGGTGGTTATAAATTGTTTGGGGTGGTTGTTGAGGTGGTTATAAATTGTTGGGGGTGGTTGTTTCCATAATTAGTAAGTAAAAGTTTGAATTTTTAAGCCTTTCTAATTATAGAATAGTCCCAAATACATTATATAGTAGTAGAGATAAACTTATTATATATTTTTGAAAAACACTTTTGGTAATAAAGAAAAATGTTTTAATCATACTAAATATATGAATTCAAGTTTTTAACCAAAATCAGTTAGTTTTTCACCAAATAAACTTTCCCCACTAAAAGACAAGAATTCTGGCCGTTACAGCTGGGCGGCCCCCCTAATTATAAGGGGCGGTCCCCTTAATTTTAAGGGGGCCGGCCTTGATTTAAGGGGACCGGCCACGCTCCTCTGTCAGAATTTGTTGGCTATAAATACCACCTTAAATCTGGAATTTTTCTCACCTTTTTGCACTAGAAACTTTCTGATTCAAACCTCCATTTCAATCTTAAAAATCCTTTGATCATATAATTCATAAGCCTTTGTTTCCAAGTGATCCAAAGCCTCATTCATTCAAGTGCAAAGAGAAGAATACTTCTATTCATCAAGACTAGGAGTATTACAACTTAGTATCAACTTGCTATCTAAGTTGCTTGATCATTTCATCTTGTATATCATTCATTCTTTGGTGAATATAGTGTATACATTGGTTAGATAGATTTAGATATAGGATCTAGATTTATTGAAGGTGTGTAGTAGTACTAGAAGTGAAGAAGTAGAGGTGGATAAGATTAGTGATAGAAGAAATAAGAAGTGGTAGTATATTGAAGTAGAGATAGTTGTGAAGAGAAATAAGTTGAAGCCTTGAAGTTGAGAAGATCTAGCCTAGAAGTTGTGAAGTAGTATATATCCTGGAGTAGTGGATAGGACTTAGTAGTGAAGGGGTGAAGAAACAAGTGGCGTGAAGAAAAAGAGTTAGGAAGTAGTAAGGTGTGAAGAAGCTAGGAGTGAAGTAGTAAGTTGTGAAGAAGCTAGGAGTGAAGTAGTAAGTTGTGAAGAAGCAAGGAGTGTAGTAGAAAGGTGTGAAGAAGAATTGGTGTGAAGAAGCTGTGTAGAAGTTGTGTTTGAGTTGTGACGAAGTTGTGGTGTGTAATTTGGAGTGTAAGGTTTTCTCCGCCATAAGGGAGGTTTTTGATCTAGTGAAGAAAACTCTCGAGTAGGTGACTCGGGGAGTGGAGTAGGGCAAGGAAGGTGTCCTTGTAGCCGAACCACTATAAATCCTTTGTCTCTCGGTTTGATCTTTCCATATCTCACTTTTTATTATTTACTTATTAGCATGTCATACATAATTATAATTGCTTGTGTTGTGCATATATTGATTTCACATAAAGATCAAACTAAAATTCATTCATAACATTAATCTTGCAAAAACAAACCAAGTACATAAACTTATAGTAAAATACTTATACATATGTATGCTTATATATATGATATATGAAATTGTAAATTCTTTCCCAACATAATACATAAGTAGTGTTTATACAAAATCGTAAATAAACTAGTATCTATATTTTTGCATTAAAGAGTTTTGAAATTGTACATTATTCATAAATAGTGTTTATACAAAATCGTAAATAAACTAATATCTATATTCTTGCATTAAAGAGTTTTGAAATTTATGTCCAATCTTTAGAAGCTAACTTTTACAAAACAAATAAAATGACGAGACGTAAAACTATTCAACCCCCTACTAGTTTTCCACATTTTGGACAATATTTTTGGTATCGTTTCATTTACCAAAATCGTATTTCTTTAAGAATCACCTTAAAAGAAACACGATATAGAAAACGTAACGATCTGTTTTGTTTGTTTTTGATTTTTTTGGTGTTGTTAACACTTTAGGAAAAGTGTTAATGAAGTTTTTGTTTTATGATTAAGATTTACAAAAAGGTGGTGGTGTTTATACAGTGATGAATGAAAAACCACTAATCTCTAAGAAACGTTTTGAATACGCAGCTACCTCCCCGGCAGCGGCGCCAAATTTTGATTGGTCCTAAACGGTCAACTAAGTTTACCAGGTGATGGTCAACCAAGTCAAACGTCTAAAACCAACTAACCAAGGAGTACAGTGTATTCCCGGGTCGTTATGTCCCAGCGAGGTTAGCAATTGTATTTGAAAACGTTTTAAGTGATCGGGTGATTTAACAGGAGGATCAGGAATTTGATTATTATGATTAAACTACGAGATTATGATTGGTAATAACTTAGAAACACTATTCTAACAATTACTGATGAGCAGATAATCTAGAAACGTAAGTTAGACCTAAAAACGTGCGTTTGAATTTAAATTAAACGCGAACGCGCAAAATAAAAAGTGAAACGTGAGCAAATAAAGTCCTACGAATGTGAAAATTATATTTTTACAATCCTAATGTTATAAGAAAATTTTTAGAAAACTAAAATTATTTTAACAACTATTTATTTAATTACTAATTATTAATTACTTTTTAATTAACTAAATTATACTAATTATTAATTAATTATGAAAATTAACTAGAAAAATGAAAATTAAATTTAGAAAAATCTAAAATATTGTAAAACTAATTTTAAAACAGAAAACGTACTTTTTCTACTTTTTAATTAATTATTAATAATTAAAATCTATTTATTTAATTAATTTAAACTAAACTAAGTTATAAAAAGTACTAAATGACCAAGGAAAAATCTGAAAAAATTTCTAAAATTATTTTAACCTACAAGGAACCTGAGAAAAATTTAAAAATGAGAAATGCTTATGAATAAGCAGAAATATAAGCCAAAGGGCTTAAATAGAAGCTATCACTTTATGTATTTTTGTCTTTTCTTGATTTTCTTTTTCTAAAACTACTTTTACACTGATTATTAACAACTTATGTGAAAGCACTTTTTCTTGAAACCACAACTTGTTAGGGCTTATTTGTGTTTGAATAAGCTTGCACAAGGCCAAACAGTGAAGACAAAAGATCAAGTAAGCTACAACTAAGCTAGGTATATTAGGAATAATCAGAAACAAGCAAATAAGTGGACAGAAAAAGCTAATAAGCTTAAAAACAAATCCAAGTTTCACACATGCCACATTGCCAAGTAACAGGCCAAGGCAGGGCTCTTTGGACCCCTGTGGGGTCCACAAAGGTGAAGGGAAGTTCAAAAAGAGACTTGACCTGTCAAGGTGATAAGGTCAGTATCAAAATAAGCCAATAAGCTGAGCTTATGGCTTATTTTTGAACCTTGGGTGAGGCCATGAAGTTTGGTACAAATCTGAGTGGGTCAGTTTTGGTTGTGCTTACAGGTCACAAACAAAGTCCCAATAAGCTATGAACAAATAAGCTAGAACCCAAGATAAGCCTAGGTTTAGGAAGTTGGACTGTTTGGCTTATCAAAAAGCTAAGGGGGAAGGTGTGGGGTCCACTGGGTGTGCCACAAGTGACCAATGAGAGTTGAACAAAAACCTGGTGCAGGGGAGGTTGCACTCCCTGCAGCCTCAAATAAGCTAGTGCACATTACTCAATAAAAATCACAAAAATAAGCAGTTTGTGGAATCTTGTAGATTAGGTGGCAAAGTTTGATCTCAAAATATTTCAAGGTCTAACTCTTAACACATAAATCATGAAAATTAATGCCAAATCTGAGTTTTTCTAAAACATGCAAATTTTAACTCTTAAATTTTATGAAGAACTTTGACTTATGTGAGGTTTCATTTAATCTAACTTACTGAGAATGATGTATTATGCTATTTGGAGACTAACTAAAGCTACTTTAACTACTTATGCAATGAAATGAGTGATCATGATCCCAAAACCCTTGACAGTGAACTGTGGTGAGGAGATTATGGATAATTTTGACTTTTTTTGTAAAAGACATGCATTTTATGGCTTGACAATGTTCTATTATCCTAAACTGAAATGTTATAATCAAATATAACAACAAACTTTGGCCAGAACACCATAAATCCTATTGAACCAAACACCCCTCTATTTAATTGTCTTGATGATTTATTGAACAAACAAAAACAATAATTGATGGAAATGATCCTAAACAACTTACTATGTTCCAAATAGCTTTAATGAACACAAAAACACAGGTTTGGAGCACAATTACTCAGGTATGCTAAATAAGCTAATTTGACAGTCAACTTTTGATTTTCATGCACAAAGAAATTTATCAAACCACAACCTGAATTTCTCTTTCAATAAGGTCTAAATACAACTAATGGTTACAATTAAGCAACATTAAGCAGTTTAAGAAGTTAATGAATGGTAAAATGAAAATTTGATAAATATACTCACAATGTGCAATCCTGCCTCAAATCACAGAACCAAGTAACCAAGAACCATCCTAAAGGCTTCCATAAGCCACTAAAACCAGGACCATCCTTAATTTATCTTGCTCCAATGCTTTGTCTTCTCTTTTTTTATTTATTTTGATTTTTACTGATTTTTGTGATTTTTTTTGCTTTTTGACTAAACTTGTTTTCTATACACTAAAAGCTTATAAAAGCTTATTGTTAAGCTAATTTGAGTCCATAGGAATAACAAAAAACAGTTACTAACAACATTTAAGCTAAATGGAAGATTTACTAAAAATAAGGCACACTAGAATTTTAAACTGAAAACTTGGAATTCTTATTAATTTTCTTGAAAGATACACTGGAACTAAGCTTAAAGATACACTAGAATTAAGGATTACACTAAAAATAAAGATTACATGAATTTCGACATAACTACTTTAAGCTAAAAACTTCACACCTCAAACTGCAACAATACACCCTTTTATATTTGAAAATTAGGGTTTCTTGGGGCTTCCTTGGACTTTTCCCAGCTTAATCCTAGCCCTTGGATTGCTGACACTTGATCCTGGCCTTTACTTCGTTTTCGCGCCCATTTTGGAATTTGTCTTTTTGCTTCTGATAACTTGTGCCAAGATGCAATATTTGGACTGAGGTGCTTGTTCTGATATAGGGATAATGATGGAGGGGAGGGGATAGTGGGAAGGTGATGATGGAGGTGGTATTATTTGCAGGGAGTCACGGGGTGTGTTTGGGAGGTGGAGGGTTGACTGGGAGAGGGAGTATTATTATTAAACGGGGTGGAGTGGGCTGAGTGAGGAGATGGGCCAAGGAAATGGAGGTGGGCTTGGGGTGGTTTGGGTAGTATTTGGATTAAAAGGGTTTGGATTTATGGGATAAAGGGATCCGTTTGCTATATAATACTTTTGAGCCCAAGGATCTTTTTTGCACATGCTGAATTTTTGAGGGACCAATGTTGCCAACGTTCCAAACTTCTCCCAAGGACCATTACCTGCCATTTGTAAATAATCCAAGGATTACACTTTATAATTTTCCAAATTTAAACTTCCAAGGACTTGTTTTGCCAATATTGAAACTGTAGGGACCAATTGTGTAATTTTCTCAAACTTTTCACCCAAGGACTTGTTTTGACAATTTTTGAATTCCAAAGGACTTGGGTTGACTTTTCTTTCATTTCAAACCTTCAGGGACTAGTTTTGTCAATTTATGAAACTTGAGGGGCTGAAACTGCCAATTATGCAAACTTTGTTCGTTTTTCATTTGTTTTTAAACATTTTGCATCTAAAACATGTAAAACACAGTTTTGGGATAATTTTTGTATTTTGATGCATTTCTGAGTGTTTTTGGATCTTTTGGCAGTTTAGATACAATAAAGATGATGAGTATTTACACACTCATCAATAGTTTATCCTAGGTGCTTACGCCATGTGGTGGAGGTTTGATCCTTTCTCAAGCCTATGGTAATCTATTTTGCTATGACAGGTAGTGAGAGATGTTTTCCATTTCCATATTGTGATATATACTTTATTACACCCGAGAGATGTAAGTATCTAAACACTATTTGTGAGGTGCTAGTATATGACCTCCGTGCTTGTCTTTGGTCTTTAGTGGAACGATTATTTTTTGTAATTACTTTTATATTAGTGTTAAATGACCCCTAACTTGTATTTTGACTAGAATAAAAGCACATTTGCTTGAGGACAAGCAAATCTCAAGTGTAAGGGTATATGATGAGGCGAAAAATGAACCGTTTTTAGGGGGTCATTTAAGCCCGAAATTGAATTTATTTGATCAAATATTGCCCTAAATCATTCCTTTTATGATTTTAGGTACTTTGGGAGTGAATTCTGGAAAAGGAAGCATTTTGGACGTTTTTGGAGCATAAAAGTGAAGAAAATGGCAAAGACTTAATTTTCCATGCTGAGAACAGTACTTGACGACGTCAAGAAGGAAAATATGGCGGTGTCAAGAGCAAAATCCATGACGACCCATAGAAAACCTGAAGGCGTCAGAAGAAGGGCGTCAAGAGTTACTTTGGTGACGGCCTGAAGAAGGATTACACATGACGGCGTCAGACCCAGATCTAGGCAGTCCGAGAACTTTATTGGCGGCGAGATGACGGCGTCAGAAATTTACTCTTGACGCCGTCACCTCACAAAATCTATATATACTTTTCTACTTTTCATTCATTAAGAGAGGAACTTGTGTGGAGAATACTAGAGCCGAACCTAATAAACCCTAGGTCGTTTGTAACAGTATTTTCATGGGTTTTCACCCCTTGAAACCTTTCATGTTCAATAAAGATAAGTCTTCTTTCAATTCATTCAATATGTCTATGTGTTGTTTGAATATATCTTATGCTTTTCTTGATTATAACATGCTAGGCTAGATCTTTCATGTGTTTGCTTAGATGTAATGAAACCTAGATGTTGATTATAGGTTGATTGCTTGTTTATAGTTGGAATGGATGAATGATTTCAATGTTAGGCTTAAGAAAACCGGCAGATCTCCATTGTGTAACTTGCTTGAACGTCTTAAGAAACATGAACCGATGTGTACTAGGTTTTTATGGTTGTATTTAATGCATGAGCGAATTCTAGTGATCCCATGTTAGGAGCTTCTTAGCCGGCTCGACATAGGAGTGAAGTAGGAGCTTATAGGATTGGGGAAGTAAGTACGCCACGCCATGAATGGTATTAAGGAATAGAATCTGTCATCCACGCAACTGTAACAAGTAATTAACCTGTAAAAGATATCTAGGGAGTAATGAAATCTAAGTAAACACAATTCTCCCATATATTGCTCACACCACTATCTTAATTTAGTTTATTTTCATTTTTGTCATTTTATTTTGATTGCATCTTAGTTGTTGGGTTAGTTGACTAGCAACTAATTCCGCCCATCTTCCAACAACCGAGATTTTTAATTGCTTTTATAAAAATATAAAAATACAAAAAGAATCATCCCTCACCTCTAGACCTAGTTCTTAGGCTTTCTAATCCTAGCGACACTATTCCTGAGTTGAACGATCAATCCCCCGGTACTTGTCACTATACTATACTACAATGATCTGGTACACTGCCTGGTGGGGGTTGTAAGCTTCTCGAGATCCCTCGAGAGGTAAAGCCTGGTGCAATTCCCACGCATCAGAAAGTGAAATTAAAGTATTGAAATTTTCGTATATAAGGCATAAATAATGGTAGGCAATACTTTCATAAAGACATGTGAATGATCATAATGAGATATGTTCTTATGTGGTGGATCGAGTAATGTATATAATATGTATAAGTCTGGCGATATAATAAGTAATTTGTATGCATCTAAAAGCTAATGAATAGAGCTTATATGATTTTGAAATTTCATTATTATATATAAAATGCATGGAGCATGCTAGTGATTTTTAGTAAAAATTAGAGCATATAAGATTAGTTCTCGAGAAAATTATGCTATTTGAATAAATATTTATATGAGTTGAAACAATCAGGACGAATGTGGTATAATAGTCTTATTGGATATTATCAAGACCATTGCCTATAATGTGTCACCAAATGAGAATTTTCCTTAGTGCCCTTTTTAACTGCACAATGTGGTTAACATGTTTAAAGCACACGCAAAAAAGGTTTATATTTTTCTAGATACTGCACGGTGTCCATATTTTGCCTTTTAAGTATGAAAATGACTAAGAAATTAATTGGAATATTAGCCTTCTATTGATCTAAATTGCACAAGTCCGTGTAATTTTGTGAAATTTGGCATGGAATCGTCAAACCAAACTAAAGAGAAAAAAATAAGCATCAAATAGGCACGAAGAAAAGAGTTGATGCATTAGCTAGCCGATTCATCATTCTTCAAGCTTCAAAGTTATTAACTGATGAGGCGAAAAGTGAACCGCTTTTAAGGGGTCATTTAAGCCCGAATTCGAGATTATTTGATCAAATATTGCCCTAAATCGTTCCTTTTGTCATTTTAGGTACTTTTGAGGAGAAATCTGGAAAAGGAAGCATTTTGGACGTTTTTGGAGCATAAAAGTGAAGAAAACGGCAAAGTCTTAATTGCTTGCTGGGAACAGTACCTGACGGCGTCAAGCTTTTACACGTGACGGCGTCAAGAGTGACAAAAGAGGTGGATATGGAACTTATAATGTGAAGGCCCAGAAAGTTTTCAAGCTTATGGCCTGACGGCGTCACCAAGGCCGTTAGGGTCCAATTACACGTGACGGCCCAGAGTGATTTCCTACATGACGGCGTCACAAATGGATCTAGGCAATACGAATTTTATCATGGCAGCGAGTTGACGGTGTCACGAGCTAATACATGATGGCGTCAAGATGTAAACTCTATATATAGTTTTCCAATTTTTATTCTTTTGGGTGGAACTTGGTGTGCAACTTTGAGGGAATAAACCCTAGACGAATTTTAACAGCTTTTCAAGGGATTCAACCCCTTAATTCTTCCATGTTCAATTGAAGATAAGTACTTATTCAAATCATTCAATATGTCTATGTGTTGTGTGATTATATCTTACGCTTCTATTCCCTTTAACATGCTAGGCTAGATTTTTATTGTGTTTGCTTAGATGTAGTGAAACCTAGATGTTGATTATAGGTTGATTGTTTGTTTATAATTGTTACGGATGATTGTATTCGATGTTAGGCTTAAGAAAACTGGCAGACTTCCATTGGTTACTTGCTTGAACGTCTTAAGAAACATGATCGGAGGTGTACTATGATTTTTGGTTGTATTTAATGCGTAAGAGAATTCTAATGATCCCATGTTAAGAGCTTCTAACGGCTCGACATAGGAGTGAAGCATGATCTTATAGAGTTAGGGAATATTGTACACGACCCTACGACTAGTATTAAGGAATATGACCCGTCATCCATACAATTGTAACAAGCTAATCAACCTATAAAAGATATCTAGGGAATAATGAAATCTAAGTAAACACAACTTTCCTCATTATTGTTAACACTACATTAGTATAATAGTTTCCTTTTCATTTTTGTTATTTTATTTTGATTGCATCTTTAGATTAATTGGGTAAGTTGGCTAGCAACTAATTCCACCCACTCCTTCAAAACCCGAGATTTTACTTGCTTTCTATAAAATATAAAAATACAAAAAGAATCATCCCTCACCTCTAGACTTAGTTTAGTAGGCTTTCTAATCCTAGCGACACTATTCCTGAGTTGAACAATCAATCCCCCGGTACTTGTCACTATACTATACTACAACGATCAGGTACATTGTCTGGTGGGGGTTGTAAGCTTCTCGAGATCCCTTGAGAGGTAAAACCTGTTGCGAGGGCGCAATTCCCACTTATCAAGTTTTTGGCGCCGCTGCCGGGGTATAGTTATTGTCTTGGTTATGATTTCTTTTTATTAGGTCTACTTGCTAGATTCCTTTCTAGTAAGGTTTTATTTTTATTTTTAGGTTTTCTTTAGTCTATCTTATTTCTTCGTTCCTTTGTTCGTAACTTTTACCATCCGACATCATGGAAGGAGGTAACATGTTTGAACCCATCAACCCACCACAACAAAACCACCCACAAATCCCACCACTAGCAAACCAACCTTTGATGCGTAGGGATTGCACCAGGCTTTACCTCTCAAGGGATCTTGAGAAGCTTACAACCCCCACCAGGCAGTGTACCTGATCGATGTATTATAGTATAATGACAAGTACCGGGGGATTGATCTTTCAGCTAGGAATAGTGTCGCTAGGATTAGAAAAATTTAATACTAGTTCTAGAGATGAGGGATGATTCTTTTTGTATTTTTATATTTTTTAGAAAGCAATTAAAAATCTCGGGTTTAAAGGATTTGGGCGGAATTAGTTGCTAGTCAACTAACCCAATACTAAAGAGGCAATCAAAATAAAATACTAAAAATGAAAATAAAACTAAATTAAACTAAGGTTGTGAGCAATAAGTAGAGAAATGTGTTTACTTAGATTTCACTACTCCCTAGATATCTTTTACACGTTAATTACTTGTTATAGTTGCGCGGATGATGGATTGTATTCCTTAATACCATTCATGGGGTGGCGTACTTAACTCCCCAATCCTATGAGTGCCTACTTCACTCCTATGTCGAGCCGGCTTAGAAGCTCCTAACATGGGATCATTAGAATTTACTCATGCATTAAATACAACCAATAAAACCTAGTACACATCGGTTCAGGTTTCCTAAGACGTTCAAGCATGTTACCAATTGGAGATCTGCCAGTTTACTTAAGCCTAACATTGAAATCATTCATCCAATACAACCATAAACAAGTAATCAACATCTAGGTTTCATTAGATCTAAGCAAACACAAGATAAATCTAGCCTAGCATGGTGGAATCAAGACAAGCACAATATATAGACAACCAACACATAGACATATTGATTGAATTAAAAGAATACTTATCTCAATAGCACATGTAAGGGTTCAAGGGCTGAAAACCCTTGAAAAAGCTGTAAAATACGTATATGGTTCGGCCTTAGGGTTTCTCCAAACTTCTTCCTGTCAATGAATGAAAATTAGAAAACTATATATAGATAATAGAGGCTGACGGCGTCAAGAACAACCTTGTGACGCCGTCATCTCGCCGCCAAAATAATCCTCGGACTGCCTTGATCTACATCTGACGCCGTCATGTATTTCATTTTTCCAGGCCGTCACACATTTAACTCTTGACACTCATCTTTGTGACGCCTTCATTTCTATACTCGGTCGTCATGATCTTTACTCTTGACACCATCAACTTCTTCCTCTTAACGCCGTCACACACTGTTCCTAGCTTGGAAAATTTAGTCTTTGGCGTTTTCTTCACTTTTATTCTCCAAAAACGTCCAAATTGCTTCCTTTTCCAGATTTCACTCCCAAAGTACCTAAAATCACAAAAGGAACGATTTAGGGCAATATTTGATCAAATAAATTCAATTCCGGGCTTAAATGACCCCCTAAAAGTGGTTCATTTTTCGCCTCATCATATACCCTTACACTTGAGATTTGCTTGTCCTCAAGCAAATGCGCTTTTATTCTAGTCAAAATACAAGTTATGGGTCATTTAACACTAATATAAAAGTAATTACAACAAATACTCGTTCCACTAAAGACCAAAGACAAGCACGGAGGTCATACACTAGCACCTCACAAATAGTGTTTAGATACTCACATCTCTCGGGTGTAATAAATTATAAATTACAATATTTAAACGGAAGATATCTCTCACTACCTGTCATAGAAAAATAGATTACCATAGGCTTGGGAAAGGATCAAACCTCCACCACATGGCGTAAGCACCTAGGATAAACTATCAAAGAGGTCTTTTAAAGGGTTGTAACGTTAGGTGTAGGGATATGAAATACACGGTTTTGTTGGATATAGGCAGTCTTTACTGGTGGCGAGTTAACAATCTTGGTTAATTACATGTACAATGAGGCGTTGCTAAGCCAAGACTAGACTCGACTTAAGCTAATAAATGAAAAATAACCAAAACATAAAATAAACATAGAATGAAACGGGATGGTAGTCCGTATGTTTTTTCTCTTTTCTTTTTCTATTTTTTTTTTCTTTTTTTTCTTGATTTTTCGATTTTTTTTTTTTTTTTTTTTTTTTTTTTTTTTTTTTTTTTTTTTTTTTTTTTGCATACACTCTTACCCTACTATCCAAAATAATACATCATAGGGAATGAAAATTCCCCTTACACTTGAATTTTTACATACTTTACAATAAACTAATCTAATGACTCGAATTAAGAAAATCAAAACACTTGGAGCACTTTTAAGATTAACGCACATATGGGGGTAATAAATGATGTTCTTCTCCATTACTCCATAAATAAGTACTTTACCCATGAGTCCCAATCATCCCAAAACAATATGTACAAGGATATGACTCGACTTAGCAACCATGTAATCAATTAGATAGTTAACTTAGGGTTTAACAAATAACAATAATGCACTAAAGATGAGTGCATACACGGAAGGCTAAGGCGATTTGGGTGTACATTTAGGTGGGGTGTAACAAATTCTTCTTTTAAGTAAGACGCTTAAAGTTAGAAACGAAAAGATAGGCTCGGAGGGGTGTACTAGGGGTTTCGTGTACTAAAAATGAGTACAACGCTAAGGGTGTGGGAAAAATTAGTTGAATTAACTAGCCAAGTAATATGACTTAAATGGTCAAGTAATTATGATACGGGTTTAACATAAGGGTGATCCTAATGCCTCTTATCATGTAGTAAATCCTACTACACGAATGTAGTCTCATTAGCGGTCTCGGGATGCATCACTAACGCAAGTTCTAGAATCTAAATGCTACCGGTACACTCATAAGCACTAATAGTAAATGTTTTTCCTATCAAATCTAAAGGCGAACCTCACATATTTGGGTGGAAAATTTTTCTGAAAGTACGGTTATGTGCTAGTCATACAATCTCCTATCCATGAGACGCTTGCTATGGCTAAAGTTTAACTCCTAATGTTGTAAAAAATTTTAAATTTGGCGCTAAAATTGCACTAACAAGTATTTCTCATAGTTTTATTACACATCTACTATCAAACAAACAAACTCAAGCGAAAGTGTATTTGTAAGGTATCATCATTTTACCCTCCCCTTACACTTAGGATGAACATTGTCCCCAATGTTCAAGTAAAGAATGTAAAAGTGAAATAAGTAAAACAAATGAAATCAAATACTCCCCTGATTCGCTCGGTATGGATAATAAGGTGGCCAGGTTAGATCTTCCTCCAAGAAAATGAACAATCAAAGCTTCCCTTCCAGAATAATAAATCATCTTCTTGTCATACATAACCTGTAAATCCTGAGAAAACAAACAAGACAACCTCGCATAAAATTGGCGGCAATCTACATAAGTTACTAAATCCTAGAATACAAAATAAGATATAATGCTTGTAGAATGAAGTTTGCAGATTTCCTGGAGATTATAGAACTTAATAATTCCATAAAAATTTTAAACTCCGTTAGAAAAACAAAACTGGTAAAATTTCCAGATTTTTACACGTGACGCCGTCAAGAGCAAGCTCATGACGCCGTCAGAAGTCACCTGCAGAAATTCTTATGTTAAGTTTCCAGAAAATTTCTGGAAAAACTTGGTCCTACTTCCTGGAAAATCCTGCAAAACTTCATTATGACTCGATACAAGCATTTGACTCTAACAAATATGAATATACATGTTCACTTAATATTGTGGAGAATCATGATCGGTTTGTTTCTTAAAAACATATTTGGGGTTTCCCCTTACACTTATCTTTTGCAAAAATACCTTTAGGGGGAGTTAAGACTAGGCCAAAACAACAAAGTAAAGTATTTCCACTTTTTAGTTTAGAAACATGATCTACCAACAATAAAAATAAAGCATGCATACGGAAACAAATAACAAACAAACAAAATAAAATCACACAAAGCATGGGTTGCCTCCCAAGAAGCGCTTTTCTTTATTTATGAGTCTTGTAGCTAGACTCAAGGTCATGGGTTACAACGTGACCTCATCGTTGGTTTCACTCTCTAGGTCATCTTCTAAACAAGTTTTGTATTCCGGACCTAGTTGTAAGCATTCTTTGAAGAAACCAAGCATCCTATTCTTCACATACTCAACTCCTCTATGTCTATCCTCATCATTCCTATAATAAGCCGCTTGCTTATGTTCCTTTTCTATATTAGAGAGAAGGCGGTATTTCTCAATTTTGTAGGGCATTTGGTAGGCAATCTCATCATTCTCTTCCTTGAATCTAACTATCCCTAAAGTCGGATCATAACTCATCCTAGTGTCCTCAACAAATGGTTTTCCGAATATTATTTGACTTAGGCAATCATCTATCACCGGACGAGTGTCTTCCACTATCATAAAATAGATCTCATAAGTGAAATTACCTATAATCACATGCAATCCCTTCACTCTCCCTGCAAAGTTACTTATCAAATTCCTATTGGGCATCATCCTAAAATCAAGTTGTTCCTTCATCACCCAATTGTAATAAGTCCTAGTCATGATGTTTATAGGAGATCTAGGATCGATGTAACCTTTCCATATATGCATATGCCCGATATTGCATGGTATGTTAATGTTAGAGGGGTCTCCCATTTTGATAAGGGGTGTGGCAAGGATATATGGTCTCTCGGGACTATCGAATAAATCCTTATGGTATTCCCGTTCTTCCTTGGTGGGCAACTTATCAAAGTACTTCTCTATAGTTTCTACTTCCTCAAACCCCTTTTCCTTATTAACCTCAACTTCCCTAGTTTCGGTTTCTACTCCAACTTCATCCTTGTCACTTTCTTATATCTCCTTATCTATGGACAAAGTGGACATGTTTAGATGATGAGGGGTCCTTAATTTGGATTCCGTTATTGGTGTCCCTAGTGTCCTTCCTAGGTGTGGTTAACGCTTGGTTGTTGAGGGCTTTTAACAAGTTGTCTATCTTGTTGGTCATCTCCGTTTGTTGTTGGTTGAATTCGGTTTCAAACCTAGCTATGCGAGCTTCTTGAGATGCCATGAACTTAGACATCAATCCTTCAAGATTTTTGGTACTACCATAGTTGTTAGAAGGATTGTTGTTGAAAGTACGGTTGGAGGGTGGACCGTTTGGTAACGATTAGGCGGATTGGAAGAGTTGGGTTGATTTTGTTTCCACCTAAGGTTGGGGTGATTTTTCCAAGAGGGGTTGTATGAATCACCGTAAGGGTTTGGCTCGGGTTTGAAAGTGTACCACTTATCTCCCGCTTCGTCGGTACGCGAGGATGCGTAGTCCGCAAAAGCTATTCCGGGGAGTTCCACACAATCACGAGTGTCATGGGGACCACTACATAATTCGCATGAAGAAGTGATTTAGTTCACTTGGCTTGAAGGCTTAAGAGCTTCGTAAGATTTCATGAGAAACTTGACTTGGTCCTCAAGTTCCATGATCCTATGGTCGGGAGTGCTAGAGTTGTTCGAAGGCAAAGATATTGCCTTGACCGTTTTGTTCAAATCACGGGGATCATTCCAACTTTCGTTGTCATAGAGAGCAAGATCTTCTATGAGTTCCTATGATTGTTCCGCACTTAGATCACGTAGCTTACCACCGGCCGATTGGTCAATGGCTCGTCTCGTGGAGAGATCGATATGGTCATAAAAGATTTGGACTTGGAGCCAAAGGTGTATGCCATGATGAGGGACTTTTTGGAGTAAGTCCTTGTATCGAGTCCATGCTTCGTAAAAGGTTTCATTTTGACATTGTTGGAACATCAAGATGTCATTTCTAAGCTTAGTAGTTCTCCCCGGTGGGAAAAATTGAGCAAGGAAATGAGTGGTGAGATCATCCCATGTGGTGATGGATCCCGCGGGTAAACGCTCAAGCCATTTACTAGCTTGATCCCGTAGAGAGAACTAGAATAGGCGTAATCGGGTTGTCTCTCTAGTTTCAACATCTAGGTCTATGGAGTCTACGATTTTTAGGAAGTCCTTAAGATGTTGATTTGGATCTTCGGAACGAAGTCCATGGAATGCACATCCGCTTTGCACCAACCGGATGGTGTCGGATCGGAAGGGGGTCACATTGGCTCCGGTGAGCTCAATGGTGTTTCGGTAGCCTTGGTGGCTAGGTCGGGAATACTCTCCTAAGGTTCGGGGCCTAAGAGGTTCTAGTGGTGGGTTTTGTTGTGGTGGGATGACGGGTTCAAAGATGTTCCCATCGTCCATGATGTCGGGTGGTGAAAAGTTACGAACAAAAACACAAATAAATAAGATAGACTAAAGAGAACCTAAAAATAAAAATAAAATCTTACTAGAAAGGAATCTAGCAAGTAGACCTAATAAAAAGAAATTCTAACCTAGACAATAACTATTCCCTAGGCAGCGGCGCCAAAAACTTGGTAGCGTAGGGATTGCACCAGGCTTTACCTCTCAATGGATCTTGAGAAGCTTACAACCCCCACCAGGCAGTGTACCTGATCGATGTATTATAGTATAATGACAAGTACCGGGGGATTGATCGTTCAGCTAGGAATAGTGTCGCTAGGATTAGAAAACCTAATTACTAGTTCTAGAGATGAGGGATGATTCTTTTTGTACTTTTATATTTTTTTGAAAGCAAGTAAAAATCTCGGGTTTAAAGGATTTGGGCGGAATTAGTTGCTAGTCAACTAACCCAATACTAAAGATGCAATCAAAATAAAATACTAAAAATGAAAATAAAACTAAATTAAACTAAGGTTGTGAGCAATAAGTGGAGAAATGTGTTTACTTAGATTTCACTACTCCCTAGATATCTTTTACACGTTAATTACTTGTTATAGTTGCGTGGATGACGGATTGTATTCCTTAATACCTATCATGGGGTGGCGTACTTAACTCCCCAATCCTATGAGTGCCTACTTCACTCCTATGTCGAGCCGGCTAAGAAGCTCCTAACATGGGATCATTAGAATTTACTCATGCATTAAATACAACCAATAAAACCTAGTACACATCGGTTCATGTTTCATAAGACGTTCAAGCGTGTTACCAATTGGAGATCTGCCAGTTTTCTTAAGCCTAACATTGAAATCATTCATCCAATACAACCATAAACAAGTAATCAAGATCTAGGTTTCATTAGATCTAAGCAAACACAAGATAAAACTAGCCTAGCATGGTGGAATCAAGACAAGCACAAGATATAGACAACCAACACATAGACATATTGATTGAATTCAAATAATACTTATCTCAATCACACATGTAAGAGTTCAAGGGCTGAAAACCGTTGAAAAAGCTGTAAAATACGTATATGGTTCGGCCTTAGGGTTTCTCCAAACTTCTTCCTCTCAATGAATGAAAATTAGAAAACTATATATAGATAATAGAGGCTGACGGCGTCAAGAACAACCTTGTGACGCCGTCATCTCGCCGCCAAAATAATCCTCGGACTGCCTTGATCTACATCTGACGCTGTCATGTATTCCATTTTTCTAGGCCGTCACACATTTAACTTTTGACACTCTTCTTTGTGACGCCTTCATTTCTGTACTGGGTCGTCATGATCTTTACTCTTGACGCCATCAACTTCTTCCTCTTAACGCCGTCACACACTGTTCCTAGCTTGGAAAATTTAGTCTTTGGCGTTTTCTTCACTTTTATGCTCCAAAAACGTCCGAATTGCTTCCTTTTCTAGATTTCACTCCCAAATACCTAAAATCACAAAAGGAACGATTTAGGGCAATATTTGATCAAATCAATTCAATTTCGGGCTTAAATGACCCCCTAAAAGTGGTTCATTTTTCTCCTCATCATATACCCTTACACTTGAGATTTGTTTGTCCTCAAGCAAATGCGCTTTTATTCTAGTCAAAATACAAGTTATGGGTCATTTAACACTAATATAAAAGTAATTACAACAAATAATCGTTCCACTAAAGACCAAAGACAAGCACGGAGGTCATACACTAGCACCTCACAAATATGGTTTAGATACTCACATCTCTCGGGTATAATAAATTATAAATTACAATATGGAAACGGAAGATATCCCTCACTACCTGTCATAGCAAAATAGATTACCATAGGCTTGGGAAAGCATCAAACCTCCACCACATGATGTAAGCACCTAGGATAAACTATCAAAGAGGTCTTTTAAAGGGTTGTAACGTTAGGTGTAGGGATATGAAATACACGGTTTTGTTGGATATAGGCAGTCTTTACTGGTGGCGAGTTAACAATCTTGGTTAATTACATGTACAATGTGGCATTGCTAAGCCAAGACTAGACTCGACTTAAGCTAATAAATGAAAAATAACCAAAACATAAAATAAACATAGAATGAAACGGGATGGTAGTCCGTATGTTTTTTCTCTTTTCTTTTTTATTTTTTTATTTTTTTCTTGATTTTTCATTTTTTTTCATTTTTTTTTTATTTTTTTTTTATTTTTTTATTATTTTTTTTTTGTGCATACACTCTTACCCTACCATCCAAAATAATACATCATAGGGAATGAAAATTCCCCTTACACTTGAATTTTTACATACTTTACAATAAACTAATCTAATGACTCGAATTAAGAAAATCAAAACACTTGGAGCACTTTTAAGATTAACGCACATATGGGGGTAATAAATGATGTTCTTCCCCATTACTCCATAAATAAGTACTTTACCCATGAGTCCCAATCGTCCCAAAACAATATGTACAAGGATATGACTCGACTTAGCAACCATGAAATCAATTAGATAGTTAACTTAGGGTTTAACAAATAACAATAATGCACTAAAGATGAGTGCATACACGGAAGGCTAAGGTGATTTGGGTGTACATTTAAGTGGGGTGTAACAAATTCTTCCTTTAAGTAAGATGCTTAAAGTTAGAAATGAAAAGATACGCTCGGAGGGGTGTACTAGGGGTTTCGTGTACTAAAAATGAGTACAACGCTAAGGGTGTGGGAAAAATTAGTTGACTTAACTAGCCAAGTAATATGACTTAAATGGTCAAGTAATTATGATACGGGTTTAACATAAGGGTGATCCTAATGCCTCTTATCATGTAGTAAATCATACTACACGAATGTAGTCTCACTAGCTGTCTCGGGATGCATCACTAACGCAAGTTCTAGAATCTAAATGCTACCGGTACACTCATAAGCACTAATAGTAAATGCTTTTCCCTATCAAATCTAAAGGCGAACCTCACATATTTGGGTGGAAAATTTTTCTGAAAGTACGGTTATGTGCTAGTCATACAATCTCCTATCCATGAGATGCTTGCTATGGCTAAAGTTTAACTCCTAATGTTGTAAAAAATTTTAAATTTGGCGCTAAAATTGCACTAACAATTATTTCTCATAGTTTTATTGCACATCTACTATCAAACAAACAAACTCAAGCGAAAGGGTATTTGTAAGGTATCATCATTTTACCCCCCCCCCCCCTTACACTTAGGATGAACATTGTCCCCAATGTTCAAGTAAAGAATGTAAAAGTGAAATAAGTAAAACAAATGAAATCAAATACTCCCCTGATTCGCTCGGTATGGATAATAAGGTGGCCAAGTTAGATGTTCCTCCAAGAAAATGAACAATCAAAGCTTCCCTTCCAGAATAATAAATCATCTTCTTGTCATACATAACCTGTAAATCCTGAGAAAACAAACAAGACAACCTCGCATAAAATTGGCGGCAATCTACATAGGTTACTAAATCCTAGAAAACAAAATAAGATATAATGCTTGTAGAATGAAGTTTGCAGATTTCCTAGAGATTATAAAACTTAATAATTCAACAAAAACTTTAAAACTCCGTTAGAAAAACAAAAATGGTAAAATTTCCAAATTTTTACACGTGACGCCATCAAGAGCAAGCTCATGACGCCGTCAGAAGTGACCTGCCGAAATTCTTATGTTAAGTTTCCGGAAAATTTCTGGAAAAACTTGGTCCTACTTCCTGGAAAATCCTGCAAAACTTCATTATGACTCGATACAAGCATTTGACTCTAATAAATACGAATATACATGTTCACTTAATATTGTGGAGAATCATGATCGGTTTGTTTCTTAAAAACATATTTGGGGTTTCCCCTTACACTTATCTTTTGCAAAAATACCTTTAGGGGGAGTTAAGACTAGGCCAAAACAACAAAGTAAAGTATTTCCACTTTTTAGTTTAGAAACATGATCTACCAACAATAAAAATAAAGCATGCATACGGAAACAAATAACAAACAAACAAAATAAAATCACACAAAGCATGGGTTGCCTCCCAAGAAGCGCTTTTCTTTATTTACGAGTCTTGTAGCTAGACTCAAGGTCATGGGTTACTACGTGACCTCATCGTTGGTTTCACTCTCTAGGTCATCTTCTAAACCAGTTTTGTATTTCGGACCTAGTTGCAAGCATTCTTTGTAGAAACCAAGCATCCTATTCTTCACATACTCAACTACTCTACGTCTATCCTCATCATTCCTATAATAAGCCGCTTGCTATGTTCCTTTTCTATATTAGAGAGAAGGCGATATTGCTCAATTTTATAGGGCATTTGGTAGGCAATCTCATCATTCTCTTCCTTGAATCTAACTATCCCTAAAGTTGGATCATAACTCATCCTAGTGGCCTCAACAAATGGTTTTCCGAATATTATTTGACTTAGGCAATCATCTATCACCGGACGAGTGTCTTCCACTATCATAAAATCGATCTCATAAGTGAAATTACCTATAATCACATGCAATCCCTTCACTCTCCCTGCAAAGTTACTTATCAAATTCCTATTGGGCATCATCCTAAAATCAAGTTGTTTCTTCATCACCCAATTGTAATAAGTCCTAGTCATGATGTTTATAGGAGATCTAGGATCGATGTAAGCTTTCCATATATGCATATGCCCGATATTGCATGGTATGTTAATGTTAGAGGGGTCTCCCATTTTGATAAGGGGTGTGGCAAGGACATATGGTCTCTCGGGACTATCGAATAAATCCTTATGGTATTCCCGTTCTTCCTTTGTGGGCAACTTATCAAAGTACTTCTCTATAGTTTCTACTTCCTCAAACCCCTTTTCCTTATTAACCTCAACTTCCCTAGTTTCGGTTTCTACTCCAACTTCATCCTTGTCACTTTCTTATATCTCCTTATCTATTGGCTTAATGGTGACAACATTGACAAAGTGGACATGTTTAGATGATGAGGGGTCCTTAATTTGGATTCCGTTATTGGTGTCCCTAGTGTCCTTCCTAGGTGTGGTTAACACTTGGTTGTTGAGGGCTTTTAACAAGTTGTCTATCTTGTTGGTCATCTCCGTTTGTTGTTAGTTGAATTCGGTTTCAAACCTAGCTATGCGAGCTTCTTGAGATGCCATGAACTTAGACATCAATCCTTTAAGATTGTTGGTACTACTATAGTTGTTAGAAGGATTGTTGTTGAAAGTACGGTTGGAGGGTGGACCGTTTGATAACGATTAGGCGGATTGGAAGAGTTGGGTTGATTTTGTTTCCACCTAACGTTTGGGTGATTTTTCCAAGAGGGGTTGTATGAATCACCGTAAGGGTTTGGCTCGGGTTTGAAAGTGTACCACTTATCTCCCGCTTCGTCGGTACGCTAGGATGCGTAGTCCGCAAAAGCTGTTCCGAGGAGTTCCACACAATCACGAGTGTCATGGGGACCACTACATAATTCGCATGAAGAAGTGATTTTGTTCACTTGGCTTGAAGGCTTAGGAGCTTCGTAAGATTTCATTAGAAACTTGACTTGGTCCTCAAGTTCCATGATCCTACGGTCGGGAGTGCTAGAGTTGTTCGAAGGCAAATATATTGCCTTGACCATTTTGTTCAAATCACGGGGATCATTCCAACTTTCGTTGTCATAGAGAGCAAGATCTTCTATGAGTTCCCATGATTGTTCCGCACTTAGATCACGTAGCTTACCACCGGCCGATTGGTCAATGGCTCGCCTCGTGGAGAGATCGATATGGTCATAAAAGATTTGGACTTGGAGCCAAAGGTCTATGCCATGATGAGGGACTTTTTGGAGTAAGTCCTTGTATCGAGTCCATGCTTCGTAAAAGGTTTCATTTTGACATTGTTGGAACATCAAGATGTCATTTCTAAGCTTAGTAGTTCTCCCCGGTGGGAAAAATTGAGCAAGGAAACGAGTGGTGAGATCATCCCATGTGGTGATGGATCCCGGGGGTAAACGCTCAAGCCATTGACTAGCTTGATCCCGTAGAGAGAATTGGAATAGGCGTAATCGGGTTGTCTCTCTAGTTGCAACATCTAGGTCTATGGAGTCTACGATTTTTAGGAAGTCCTTAAGATGTTGATTTGGATCTTCGGAACGAAGTCCATGGAATGCACATCCGCTTTGCACCAACCGGATGGTGTTGGATTGCAAGGGGGTTACATTGGCTCCGGTGAGCTCAATGGTGTTTCGGTGGTGGCTAGGTCGGGAATACTCTCCTAAGGTTCGGGGCCTAAGAGGTTCTAGTGGTGGGTTTTGTTGTGGTGGGATGACGGGTTCAAAGATGTTCCCATCGTCCATGATGTCGGGTGGTGAAAAGTTACGAACAAAAACACAAAGAAATAAGATAGACTAAAGAGAACCTAAAAATAAAAATAAAATCTTACTAGAATGGAATCTAGCAAGTAGACCTAATAAAAAGAAATTCTAACATAGACAATAACTATTCCCCGGGCAGCGGCGCCAAAAACTTGGTAGCGTAGGGATTGCACCAGGCTTTACCTCTCAATGGATCTTGAGAAGCTTACAACCCCCACCAGACAGTGTACCTGATCGAAATAAAATACTAAAGATGCAATCAAAATAAAATACTAAAAATGAAAATAAAACTAAGGTTGTGAGCAATAAGTGGAGAAATGTGTTTACTTAGATTTCACTACTCCCTAGAAATCTTTTACACGTTAATTACTTGTTATAGTTGCGTGGATGACGGATTGTATTCCTTAATACCATTCATGGGGTGGCGTACTTAACTCCCCAATCCTGTGAGTGCCTACTTCACTCCTATGTCGAGCCGGCTAAGAAGCTCCTAACATGGGATCATTAGAATTTACTCATGCATTAAATACAACCAATAAAACCTAGTACACATCGGTTCATGTTTCCTAAGACGTTCAAGCATGTTACCAATTAGAGATCTGCCAGTTTTCTTAAGTCTAACATTGAAATCATTCATCCAATACAACCATAAACAAGTAATCAACATCTAGGTTTCATTAGATCTAAGCAAACACAAGATAAATCTAGCCTAGCATGGTGGAATCAAGACAAGCACAAGATATAAACAACCAACACATAGACAACCAACACATAGACATATTGATTGAATTAAAATAATACTTATCTCAATAGCACATGTAAGGGTTCAAGGGCTGAAAACCCTTGAAAAAGCTGTAAAATACGTATATGGTTCGGCCTTAGGGTTTCTCCAAACTTCTTCCTCTCAATGAATGAAAATTAGAAAACTATATATAGATAATAGAGGCTGACGGCGTCAAGAACAACCTTGTGACGCCGTCATCTCGCCGCCAAAATAATCCTCGGACTGCCTTGATCTACATCTGACGCCGTCATGTATTCCACTTTTCCAGGCCGTCACACATTTAACTCTTGATGCTCTTCTTTGTGACGCCTTCATTTCTGTAATGGGTCATCATGATCTTTACTCTTGACGCCGTCAACTTCTTCCTCTTGACGCCGTCACACGCTGTTCCTAGCTTGGAAAATTTAGTCTTCGGCGTTTTCTTCACTTTTATGCTCCAAAAATGTCCGAATTGCTTCCTTTTCCAGATTTCACTCCCAAAGTACCTAAAATCACAAAAGGAACGATTTAGGGCAATATTTGATCAAATAAATTTAATTCCGGGCTTAAATGACTCCCTAAAAGTGGTTCATTTTTCGCCTCATCAACCTCCTAGGCCCCGAACTTTAGGAGAGTATTCCCGTCCTAGCCACCAAGACTATCGAAACACCATTGAGCTCACTCTAGGAGCCAATGTGTCCCCCTTGCGATCTGACACCATCCGGTGGGTGCAAAGCGGACGTGCATTCCATGGACTTTGTTCCGAAGATCCTAATCAACATCTCAAGGATTTCCTTAAAATCGTAGATTCTATAGACCTTGATGTTGTAACTAGAGAGTCGACCCGTACGTCTATTCCAATTCTCTGTACGTGATTAAGCTAGTCAATGGCTTGAACGTTTACCCGCGGGATCCATCACCTCATGGGATGATCTCACCACTCGTTTCCTTGCTCAATTTTTCCCACCGGGGAGAACTACCAAGCTCAGAAATGATATCTTGATGTTCCAACAACGTCAAGGTGAAACTCTATATGACGCATGGACTCTACTCCAAAAAGTCCCTCATCATGGCATAGATCTTTGGCTTCAAGTCCAAATCTTCTATGACCATATCGATCTCTCCACAACGCGAACCATTGACCAATCGGCCGGTGGCAAGCTAAATGATCTAAGTGCGGAAGAATCATGGGAACTCATAGAAGATCTTTCTCTCTATGACAACGAAAGTTGGAATGATCCCCCTGATTTGAACAAAATGGTCATGGCAATATCTTTGCCTCTGAACAATTCTAGCACTCCAGACCGTAGGATCATGGAACTTGAAGACCAGGTCAAGTTTCTCATGAAATCCTACGAAGCTCCTAAGCCTTCAAGCCAAGTGAACAAAATCACTTCTTCATGTGAATTATGTAGTGGTCCCCAAGACACTCGTGATTGCGTGGAACTCCCCGGACAAGCTTTTGCGGATTACGCATCCTTGCGTACCGACGAAGCGGGAGACAAGTGGTACACTTTCAAACCCGAGTCAAACCCTTACGGTGATTCCTACAACCCTTCTTGGAAAAATCACCCGAACCTTAGGTGGAAACAAAACCAAAACATGCCCCAAAACAATTCTTCAAATCCACCTAATCGTTACCAACCAAACGGTCCACCCTCTAACCATACTTTCAACAACAATCCTTCCAATAACTATGGTAGTACCAATAATCTTAGAGGATTGTTGTCCAAGTTTATGGCATCTCAAGAAGCTCACATATCTAAGTTTGAAGCCGATTTCAAACAAAAGCAAAGCGAGATGACCACTAAAATCGACACATTGTTGAAAGTTCTCAATGACCGAGAAATGGGATCACTCCCAAGCGACACGGTCAAGAACCGAAACTAAATGTTAATGCCATATCATTGGTTTCGTCACCTACTTCTTGTCTACAATACTATTCGGTCCAAGCAATGAGCACGTATTTCAAGCAAACCCAAATTCTTCAAAAGGACCAATTGAATAAAACATCCGATATCAAACCGGTCAATAACATAGTTGAAACACCTTTTACACAAGACCTTGACGATGAATTCAAGGAGCTCCACATTGAACACCCGTCATTGATGTCTTAGCCCGTGCTCCCTACTATAGTGCCCTCCTAGAAAAATACGATAAATTTAAATTGGGTAAAAATGGGACCGCCTTCGTTCAAAACAAGTTGCCTAAGAAGCTTGATGATCCGGGTATATTTGTTTTTCCTTGTAAGATAGGAAAATCCGAAGCTTTCGACACACTAGCCGACTTAGGATCAAGCCTCAACTTGATTCCCTTATTCCTTTTCACCACTCTTAAGCTAGGAAAGTTAGAGGAGACGAAAGTACTAATTGGTCTAGCGTATGGAAGTATTGCCCACCCGGTCGGAATGATCAAGGATGTAGTTGTTCACGTAGGTAAATTAACTATTTTAGTGGATTTTCATGTCCTAGATATGGTTAGCGATACTACATGCCCATTGTTAGTAGAAAGAGGATTTTTAGCAACCGCTAGTGCCATGATAGATTGTAAGGAGTCTAAGATAGCGGTAGGAGAGGGTGAGACTTGGTCGGTTTATGATGTTAAGAAGCATAGCTACGATTGTGAGGACGAACCGACACCAAATTGGGTAGAGATGAATAGGAGACCATCTAGATATGGGCCTTGGATAGAAAGAAACTTTATAGGACCTCAACGCCCATTCTATCTAGAAAAAGATTTCATTGATAAGACATATTCGGTGGAACAACTCATAGCTAGAGATGAGGAACTAGACCCTTTTGAGGATCCCCAAGTCTTTAGGAAAATGATTGAGTTCTTAAGCGTAATGCCTATCAACCTAGAGATGAACAAGTGGAAAAGGGAAGGGGATAAGTGTAAATGGAATTGGGACAAGCCACCTAAGGAAGGTGACGGATCATGGCACATGAGGATGATTTTATATGATCCGGATGGAGAAAATTCTGAGAAGTCATACCGTACCAAGAAAACAGATAGGAAATTGAAATCTAAGTTTGATCCCAAAGATGTCCTCGATGAGGAGCTCACACATATAGGATAGCCCATGACCTTGAGTCTAGCTACAAGACTCGTAAATAAAGAAAAGCGCTTCTTGGGAGGCAACCCATGTTTTGTGTGTTTTTATTTGTTTGATTTTTAATTGTTTGATTGTTATTTGTTTCCGTATGCAAGCTTTATTTTTATTGTTGGTAGATTATGTTTCAAACTAAGTTGTGAAAATGCTTTATTTTGTTGTTTAACTTCGTCTTAACTTCATATAAAGGTATTTTGCAAAAGCTAAGTGTAAGGGGAAACCCCATATTTGTTTCTAAGAACGAAAATGATCATGATTCGCCACAATATTAAATGAACAAGTGTATTAGTATTTGTTAGAGTCAAATTCTTGTATCGAGTCATAATGATGTTTTGCATGATTTTCCAGGAAGTAGGACATAAGTTTTTCCAAAAATTTTCCGGAAACTTAACATAAAGATTTCTGCAGGTCACTTCTGACAGCGTCACGTGTAAAATTCTGGAAATTTTGCGAGTTTTGTTTTTCTAACAGAGTCTTAAAAGTTTTTGTTGATTCTTTAGTTTTATAAACTCCAGGAAATCTGTAAACATTCATTCCACAAGCATTATATCTTAAATTGCTTTCTAGGATTTGTTAGTATATATAGATTGCCGCCGATTTTACGCGAGGTTGCCTGGTTTGTTTTCTCAGGTTTAACAGGTTATATATGATAAGAAGATGATTTATATTTCTGGAAGGGAACCTTTGAACGTTCATTTTCTTGGAGGAAGATCTAACCTTGTTGACACACTATCCACATCGAACGAATCAGGGGACTATTTGTTTACATTCTTTTACCTATTTTACTTTTACATCATTTAATTGAACATTGGGGACAATGTTCATCCTAAGTGTAAGGGGAAGGTAAATGATGATACCTTATAGGATACTATTGCGCTTGAGTTTGTTTGTTCGATGGTAGGTGTGTAATAAAACTAAGAGAAATTTTGTTAGTGTAATTTTAGCGCCAAATTTAAATTTTTTTACAACATTTAGGAGTGAAACTTTAGCCTTAACAAGCGTCTCATAGATTGGAGTTGTATGACTAGAACAAAACCGTACCATTCAGAAAAATTTTCCAACCAAATATGTGAGGTTCGTCTTTAGATTTGATAGGAAAAGCATTGACGAGTGTGTAAATACTCATCATTTTTGTCTTATATTAACTGCCAAAACATCCAAAAACACCCAATAATGCATCAAAATAGTGAAAATATATCAGGATTGTGTTTTATATGTTTTAGATGCAAAATGTTTGAAAACAAATGAAAAACGAACAAAGTTTGCATAATTGGCAGTTTCAGTCCCTCAACTTTCAAAACTTATCAAATCTAGTCCCTATGAATTAATTTTGAATAACAAGTCACCAAAGGTCCTTTTGAAATCACAAATAATCATATTTAGTCCTTTGGTGGAAAGTTTGCAAAAATTACACATTTAGTCCTTCAAGTTTAAAAATTGGCAAGAATGGCCCCTGAGCAAATATTTTTTGAATGAAAAAAATCATTTATGGCCCTTAGAGATGTAAAGTTATCACAAATGGTCCTTGGAATAAAAGTTTGATGAAATTACATATTTGGTCCCTGAAGATTACAAACTTGGCAGATTTGGTCCTAAAAAATTCAAATGTGGAAATTATCATCATAGTCCTTAAGGTTTTGATACATGGCAAGAAATACCCTTGGAAGGAGTTTGGAAAGTTGTCACATCAGGTCCCCCAAAATTCAGCAAAGTTCACTTTTGGTCCTTGTGATAAAATACAAACCAAACGGGCCTATTATTATTATTACCCCACAAATCCAAAACAAACCCAAACCTACAAACCAGTCCACCCAACCCCATTTTATCTTGTGGCCCATGTTCTCTGGCCCATCACCCACAACAGCCCATACCCCCTTTGTAATAAAAATGGGGTCAACCCCCCCCCCCCCTTGACCATCTTCCCTCCCAAACTCCACAAACCAGAAACCACCCCTGGTTTTCTCCACCACCCCACTTGTTCCACTGCCCAACCCACTCACCCCATCACATCCACCTAACAAAACAACCCCATTTAATGCCACCACCCCCAATTGGTATATAACAAACCCCAATTGCAATTTCTAGTTTTCCCGCCAAAACTATCCAATGGCCAAGATCAAAGTTACTCATCCAAAGGCTATCAAGTGAAGTGGGAAATGATTAGAGGGACCCACAAACCCTAAAAGTTCAATATAAAAGCAGAGAGGTGCAGGGGAAAGAGGATGTAGTATAATTTTCATATTTCTTAAGTCGACTAGTATAATTTTCAATTTCAATTGTATCTTTAAGTTTTTTAGTGTTAAATTAAGCAATTCAGTTTATTGTAAAACTTTTCTAAGCAATCAATTCAAGTCTCAGTTCCTTATTTAGTTTGTGTTTTTTTTACTCAAAATTCTCATCTTCTCTTCATGTTGTTGTTATTTGTATTTATGGACTCCTTTAGCTCATGTAAGCTCCTATAAAGCTTGTTTAAGCTTTTAGAAACCATAAAAAGCTGTTTATTATCAAAAAAGCAAAAATACAAAAAAATCTAGAAAAATAACAAAAAAATAGAAAAATCAGAAGAAGAATAAGGAAGCCAAAGAAGCATGGTGATTTGGAATTTTTATGGGTGTAGTACCTCAGGGAGGTGTTAGTTTAGGTGTAGTTCATTGTGTCCTTGGTTCATTGCTGTACTCAGGATCCATAAGTAAGTTTTCTATTTCTGCATATCTAACTTAGTAGTTAATCAGTTGTAGCTTATAGATTATTTGTAATTTATATTTCTTATAATAGTTGTTTGAATGCTTTTGAGTAGCTTTTGCATGTGCTAGTTCATTCTTACATACTTACTATGCCATAACTTAATTTAAATTGCATTTGTATGTTCCTTGTATTTTTTGTGTGAAATTTCAGTTCATTCAAAGATTTATCGAGTACATCAGTTGATATCCCACCAATCCAAACATCGCAGGGAGAAAAGAATACTAAGGAATTACTAGCAGAAGATCAAATGGAACTCGTACAATCCATGAATGCTAGTCCTTCTCAACTCCCTCAGTCTGTTGTTATCACACCAGAAATTCCCACTCACTCTCTAAAAATGGGGGACGAGCATCTTAGCACTGTTCCTGAAAAGGAATCGGACGAATTCATAAAGTCTAGTGTTGAGAACCTTTTCCCAATCCCAAGAGAGTCACAGGAAACTTCTGATCATATGTGTGATTTACCTTCCCCTCTTGAGTGTCCAAAAGATCAATTTGAGATTGTCTCCGATTGTAGCGAAGATTGTGCATCTTATGGAGACATCAAGTATGTTGAGGCATCAATTCCACATTCTGATGCTGATCATCTTCTTGAGGAGTTCACCAATATCAATTCACTTCCAACAGGAAGTGATGATGGTCTCCTTAACTCCGAAGCTGAAATTGAAAGTCTCTTAAAACATGATCTGTCACTCAGTTCTTATCCCAACAATCCAATAGAGAATGTTAATCAATTTGTTCCTGAAGCATTCAAAACTACTCTCACCAATCCTCTGTTTGAATTCGAATCTGAATTCACTTTGATTTATGATAATCCAATCTTTGGTATTCAGAATGAGGATTGTGATGAGTCCACACCGGAACATGATTCACACCATGTGAATGATTCTCTTCATGAGGAGTTCTCCGGTGAACTCACTCATTTCATGACTCCTCTGGAGTATGATAGCCCGGGGGAGATGCACTCAATCATGAGGATTTGCAAATTCCCACCCTCCCTGCCCGGGATGTTTTCAAACCCAACGAGCTTAACCCTTGAAATCCAAATTCAGGCTAATGAGCCTGCTATCGAGGAAGAAGATCTTATCATGATTTTCATCATGGTTTTCTTCCTTTTCTTCACCTATCGGGTGACTTCTCCTGTTCTTCACTCCTTCGGGAATGAAGACATTATCTTTGACCCCGGCATTTTCATTTACCATTATCTCAAGCCAGGGTCTGTGTATCTCATCGGTGTGGAAGTTTCACATGCTTCAAATGTTTGTCCAAACATCTTGAATGAAAGTCCGATGGAGATTGTTTCTTCCACATCATGCTTCCCTAAGAACAAATGAATACGGTGTCGAGTCAAGCTAGCGACTCGGTAAACAAAAACAGTAGCATGCATATGGGGTTTTCACCCTAAGTGTGGGGGAGTTACCCATGCTGTTGTTACCATGTATATAAGTTTCACCAAAAAAAAATAAAATAAAAATTAAAAAAAGAAATTAAAAAAAAAAGGTATGTATGTATCTATATAAATAAAGTGAAAAAAGGTATTTCCACATTTAGCTTGTAATGTTGCCCTTTTATGTTCAAAGAGTCGGCCTAATAGCCGGGACTTTGAATATTGAGGACAATATTCAATTCTAAGTGTGGGGGGGAAATTCTAGCGAATTTGATCACATTTTACCATCTAGTACCCCCGTTTTTGACCAAAATTAAAAAAAAAAAAAAAAAAAAAAATCACTTAAGTTCAAAATTTTTTGTGGTTATCAGTCCGCCATGTCTAAATGACAAAAGTATTGGCTAATCCAGGAGCAAACGGCTCTTGGTAAAGATATATCAAATCCGTTGAGGGCTTACAATTTGCCCAAAATTGTATGGTATCTCAACTCGCCATATCCTAAAAAGTGAAAGAGTTGGCTAGCCCGCAAGATTATGGCTTGTGGTAAAGGCAGTGGAAAAACCATAATTGGTAATCAGCTCACCAAGATGTTGACTATGTCCATCAAGAGTTGGCTAGTCCAGAAGCAAACGGCTTTTGGTAAAGACAAATCAAATCTGTTGACAGCTGGTGGTTTGCTCAAAATCACATGGTTATCAGGTGGACCATAGTTCTTACTTGAACTGAAACATTTGGCTACTCCAGAAGTAATGGCTTTTGGTAAAGAGACTTCAAATCCATTAAGTTTTTCTCAAAAGATTGCTAGGGACTAGCAATATTTTAGTGTGGGGGATTGATGAGTGTGTAAATACTCATCATTTTTGTCTTATATGAACTGCCAAAACATCCAAAAACACCCAATAATGCATGAAAATAGTGAAAATATCACAGGATTGTGTTTTATATGTTTTAGATGCAAAATGTTTGAAAACAAATGAAAAACGAACAAAGTTTTCACAATTGGCAGTTTCAGTCCCTCAACATTCAAAACTTGTCAAATCTAGTCCATATGCATTAATTTTGAATAACAAGTCACCAAAGGTCCTTTTGAAATAACAAATAATCATATTTAGTCCTTTGGTGGAAAGTTTGCAAAAATTACACATTTAGTCCTTCAAGTTAAAAAACTGGCAAGAATGGCCCCTAAGCAAATATTTTTTGAATGAAAAAAATCATTTATGGCCCTTAGAGATGTAAAGTTATCACAAATGGTCCTTGGAATAAAAGTTTGGTGAAATTACAAATTTGGTCCCTGAAGATTACAAAGTTGGCAGATTTAGTCCCTGAAAAATTCAAATGTGGAAATTATCATCATAGTCCTTAGGGTTTTGAAACATGGCAAGAAATACCCTTAGAAGGAGTTTGGAAAGTTGTCACATCAGGTCCCCCAAAATTCAGCAAAGTTCACTTTTGATCCTTGTGATAAAATACAAACCAAACGGACCTATTATTATTATTACCCCACAAATCCAAAACAAACCCAAACCTACGAACCAATCCACACAACCCCATTTTATCTTGTGGACCATGTTCTCTGGCCCATCGCCCACAACAGCCCACACCCCCTTTGTAATAAAAACGGGGTCAAACCCCCCTTTTGACCATCTTCCCTCCCAAACTCCACAAACCAGAAACCACCCCTGGTTTTCTCCACCATCCCACTTGTTCAACCCCCCAACCCACTCACCCCAGCACATCCACCTAACAAAACAACCCCATTTAATGCCACCACCCCCAATTGGTATATAACAGACCCCGATTGCAATTTCTAGTTTCCCGCCAAAACTATCCAATGGCCAAGATCAAAGTTACTCATCTAAAGGCTATCAAGTGAAGTGGGAAATGATTAGAGGGACCACAAACCCTAAAGGTTCAATATAAAAGCAGAGAGGTGCAAGGGAGAGAGGATGTAGTATAATTTTCATATTTCTTAAGTCGACTAGTATAATTTTCAATTTCAATTGTATCTTTAAGTTTTTTAGTGTTAAATTAAGCAATTCAGTGTATTGTAAAACTTTTCTAAGCAATCAATTCAAGTCTCAGTTCCTTATTTAGTTTGTGCTTTTTTTACTCAAAATTCTCATTTTCTCTTCATGTTGTTGTTATTTGTATTTATGGACTCCTTTAGCTCATGTAAGCTCCTATAAAGCTTGTTTAAGCTTTTAGAAACCATAAAAAGCTGTTTATTATCAAAAAAGCAAAAATACAAAAAAATCTAGAAAAATAATAAAAAAATAGAAAAATCAGAAGAAGAAGAAGGAAGCCAAAGAAGCATGGTGATTTGGAATTTTTATGGGTGTAGTACCTCAGGGAGGTGTTAGTTTAGGTGTAGTTCATTGTGTCCTTGGTTCATTGCTGTACTCAGGTTCCATAAGTAAGTTTTCAATTTCTGCATATCTAACTTAGTAGTTAATCAGTTGTAGCTTATAGATTATTTGTAATTTATATTTCTTATAATAGTTGTTTGAATGCTTTTGAGTAGCTTTTGCATGTGCTAGTTCATTCTTACATACTTACTATGCCATAACTTAATTTAAACTGCATTTGTATGTTCCTTGTGTTTTTTGTATGAAATTCCAATTCATTCAAGTTCTATTGTAATCAATTAATTTGTTTAAATCAGAAAATCAGTAGGTTTAAGCAAAATCTAAATAGTTTTAGTGTAATTGTTCACTATAAGGGGTGTTTGGTACTGCTGCTACTCACATGTTGTAGCATGTTTGAGTTAGTATATTTAGTGAATACATGTTGCATTAGGTCCATTTAGAACATTTATAACATAAAATCAAACACTCTTAGCCAAAAAGTCAAAATCAACAAATAAAGTTCATAACAGTCCACTGTTAACCATTTTGGATCCATAAATTTCCATATTAGTGTAAAAGTTGTAGCTTTAGCCTAATTTAGCTCCATTTCACCATATTACATCTTATTTAGTAAGTAGGAATCACTAGAAACTCACCAAAGTCAAAAACTTCAAAAGTCAAAAAATTGCATTGGTCAGAAAATCCATTTTTTGCAAGAATTGTTCAGATTTTTGTGTTAACCTTTAGGACTTGAGCTTTTTAGGATTTGTAGCCCCCACCTCATCTATTGAATCCCACTTACACCTTATTTTTGCAATTTTTCTTGTGGGCCCACAGGACCTCCAACACACCTGCAGGGACACCACCACCACTGTCACCACTTTGGTGGGCTCCACAGGCCACCTCAGTGGGCCCCACACTCCCCCTGGTTCCTTGAACTCAAAACCTTTCCAAGTTTCCATTTGTACCAAGCTTTTGAGCTTATGACCCCTGGGACCCACTTAGAATCAGCACTTACTTCTGTCCCATTTTCCATGTAAAGCCAAGATACTAAGTGCTTAAGTGAGTGCTTATTGGCTTATCTGTGGAACCCTTTTGTTGTTTTTAGCTCAAACCAGTCCATTTTACTTATTTGAACCTTTTTCCACCTCTGTGGGCCCCACAGAGGTTCATTTCCTACAAAAGTCAACATAAGTCAACTGTGTAAGCTTTTAGTGTCCAAATTGCTTATTTTTAAGCTAGAAAAAGTTGTTTTTGTAAAAGTTGTTTGTTTTTAGTGTTAAAATAGTTTTGTAAAAGAAAATTCCAGAAAACCCAATTTAGAAATAAGTGATAGTTTCTATTTAATATTAATTATCTTTTTAATTTTCCATTTTAGCTTTTAATTAAGTAACTTGCATTTTTATATTTTTCTTAATTTTGTTTTATATTAAAGTAATTTTAGAAAATTTTCCAGAATTTTATATTGTCTTTTGGTATTAACTAGATTTAATATTAGATTTAGTAATAATTAATTAATAATTAAGTATTAAATAGAAAAATTAGTTTTCATAAAGTAGTACCTAGTTTTTAAATTTTTCCTAGATTTCATAAGTTATAGAATAATTTTAGGAATTTTGCTAGAATTTTTACTGTTCATCTTCTAATATTTGTAATTTAATTAGTTTAATTAGTAATTAATTAATATTTAGTGTAATAATTAGTAAAATAATCTAAATATAATTTTTATAAACTTTTGTATAATTTTTTAGGATTCCTGTGATGGTTAAGTAGTTTTATAAAAATTTTCATAATTATCTAAGTTATTTAAGTATTATTAGTAATTTAAATTAGTTTAAATAGTTTAAGTAATATTATTAGTATTTAATTAATAGAAAATCACAAAAGACAAAAAGACATATTTTTAAGTTTTTATATAATTTTTACGTTATTTTAGAAGTTTTAAAAATAAATTTTCATTTTCTTAGTTTTAATTTGATATTATATTATATTTAGTATAAGTTAAATATTAATAATAAGTAATTAATTAGTTTTTAATTAATAAAAAATAATAAAATAATCTAAAAAATAGTTTTCGTTTTAATTTCATTTTCTTTTAATTTTAAGTTTGTAAAAGTTTCATATTCACCCCCTGTAGTTTATTTTCCTTAAAACTCACCTTTTTCTCAGCACGCAATCGTGTCTGATTTTAATTTGGTTTACGTTTATACGTTTATGTTTCCCGTAATTGTTAATACTGTTATTCCTAATCATTCCAGTAGTGTAAACAAATCCAAATCTTTATCTGATTACTTCCCAGTCAAATTCACCCGATCACAAACCCATTTTTATACCATCACATCTCGTCGGGACATAACGACCCAGGGAAACCCTATACTTCCACGGAGATTGACTCTTAGGTTGTTTGACCTAGTTGACCTCACATTGGTTAATTTAGGTTGACTGCTTTTGCCTCAATCAAGCATTCATTATTAGTGCTTATGAGTGTACCGGTAGCATTTAAATTCTGGAACTTGCGTTAGTGATGCATCCCGAGACCGCTAGTGAGACTACATTCGTGTAGTAGGATTTACTACATGATAAGAGGCATTAGGATCACCCTTGTGTTAAACCCGTATCATAATTACTTGACCATTTAATTCATATTACTTGACTAGTAAAGTCAATTAATTTTCCCACACCTTAGTGTTGTACTCATTTTTAGTACACGATACCCCTAGTACACCCCTTCGAGCCTATCTTTTCGTTTCTAACTTTAAAGATTTTACTTAAAGGAAGAATTTGTTACAACCCACCCAAATGTGCAACCAAATCGCGTTAGCCTTCCGTGTATGCACTCATCTTTAGTGCATTATTGTTACATATTTAAACCCTTAGTTAATTATCTAATTGATTACATGGTTGCTAAGTCGAGTCATATCTTGTACATATTGTTTTGGGACAATTGGGACTCATGGGTAAAGTACTTGTGTTATGTAGTAATGGGGAAGAACATCATATATTACCCCCCATATGTACGTTAATCTTAAAAAGTACTCCAAGTATTTTGTTTCTTGATTCGAGTCATTAGAGTAGTTTATTGTAAACTATGTAAAAATTCAAGTGTAAGGGGAATGTACATTCCCTATGATGTATTATTTTTGATGGTAGGGTAAAAGTGTATGAAAAAAAAAAATCAAAAAATTAAGAAAAAGAAAAAAACATATATATAGAAAAAAGAAAAGAGAAAAAACATACGGACTACCATCCCGTTTCATTCTATGTTTGTTTTATGTTTTTGTTATTTTTGATTTATTAGCGTAAGTCGAGTCGAGTCTTGGCTTAGCAACGCCATATTGTACATGTAATTAACCAAGATGATTAACTCGCCACCAGTAAATATTGCCTTTATCCAACAAAACCGTGTTTTCCATATCCCTACACCTAACGTTATAACCCTTTAAAAGACCTCTTTGATAGTTTATCCTAGGTGCTTACGCCAAGTGGTGGAGGTTTGATCCTTTCCCAAGCCTATGGTAATCTATTTGCTATGACATGTAGTGAGAGATGTTTTCCATTTCCATATTGTGATATATACTTTATTACACCTGAGAGATGTGAGTATCTAAACACTATTTGTGAGGTGCTAGTGTATGACCTCCGTGCTTGTTTTTGGTTTTTAGTAGAACGATTATTTGTTGTAATTACTTTTATATTAATGTTAAATGACCCCTAACTTGTATTTTGATTAGAATAAAAGCGCATTTGCTTAAGGACAAACAAATCTCAATTGTAAGGGTACTTGATGAGGCGAAAAGTGTACCGCTTTTAAGGGGTCATTTAAGCCCGAATTCGAGATTATTTGATCAAATATTGCCCTAAGTCGTTCCTTTTGTCGTTTTAGGTACTTTTGAGGAGAAATCTGGAAAAGGAAGCATTTTGGACGTTTTTGGAGCATAAAAGTGAAGAAAACGGCAAAGTCTCAATTTCCTTGCTGGGAACAGTACCTGACAGCGTCAAGCTTTTACACGTGACGGCGTCAAGAGTGACAAAAGAAGTGGATATGGAACTTATAACGTGACGGCCCAGAAAGTTTTCAAGCTTATGGCCTGACGGCGTCACCAAGGCCGTCAGGGTCCAATTCACGTGACGGCCCAGAGTGATTTCCTACATGACGGCATCACAAATGGATCTAGGAAATACGAATTTTATCATGGCGGCGAGTTGACGGCGTCACGAGCTAATACATGACGCCGTCAAGATGTAAACTCTATATATAGTTTTCCAATTTTCATTCTTTTGGGTGGAACTTGGTGTGCAACTTTGAGGGAATAAACCCTAGACGAATTTTAACAGCTTTTCAAGGGTTTCAACCCCTTGATTCTTCCATGTTCAATTGAAGATAAGTACTTATTCAAATCATTCAATATGTCTATGTGTTGTGTGATTATATCTTACGCTTGTCTTCTCTTTAACATGCTAGGCTAGATTTTTATTGCGTTTGCTTAGATGTAGCGAAACCTAGATGTTGATTATGGGTTGATTGTTTGTTTATAATTGTTACGGATGATTGTATTTGATGTTAGGCTTAAGAAAACTGGCAGACTTCCATTGGTAACTTGCTTGAACGTCTTAAGAAACATGATCGGAGGTGTACTATGATTTTTGGTTGTATTTAATGCGTAAGAGAATTCTAATGATCCCATGTTAGGAGCTTCTAACGGCTCGACATAGGAGTGAAGTATGATCTTATAGAGTTAGGGAATATTGTACACGGCCCTACGACTAGTATTAAGGAATATGACCAGTCATCTATGCAATTGTAACAAGCTAATCAACCTGTAAAAGATATCTAGGGAGTAATGAAATCTATGTAAACACGACTTTCCTCATTATTGTTTCCACCACATTAGTATAATAGTTTCATTTTCATTTTTGTTATTTTATTTTGATTGCATCTTTAGATTAATTGGGTTAGTTGGCTAGCAACTGATTCTGCCCACTCCTTCAAAACCCGAGATTTTACTTGCTTTCTATAAAATATTAAAATACAAAAAGAATCATCCCTCACCTCTAGACCTAGTTTAGTAGGCTTTCTAATCCTAGCGACACTTTTCCTGAGTTGAACGATCAATCCCCCGTTACTTGTCACTATACTATACTACAACGATCAGGTACACTGCCTGGTGGGGGTTGTAAGCTTCTCGAGATCCCTTGAGAGGTAAAACCTGTTGCGAGGGCGCAATTCCCACGTATAATTAACAATGGCTTTCGGGGAAAAGTCAATTTACTCTTTTAATGAAGAGGTGATACTAAAATGTTGTAACTTTCTAGCTACATGTGATTGTCTAGGGTTTGTTTGTTAAAAGTAGCAGTGAGCAGCAGCTATGGGTAGTAACAGTGAGCTGTGATTAGTAGCCATAGCTCCTTGCTCACAAATTCTTAAATAAACATTGGAAAAAATGAGCATTCTTAAAGAATAGCAAAGCTCACTGCTCCTTTGCCAAACGACTACTAAAACTCAAAATGCTTATTGCTCACTGCTTATCACTTCAAAAAGCTCCACACCATTCCATGCCAAACATACCCTAGCAATTAGAATAAGTTGTGCTTCGTCATTCAAACAACAACATGGATTATATAGAGATTTAGAAATTGATCTTGTTTTGATTTTTGGCCTCTGAGAAAGGATATTCTTGAAGAAGAAATAAGGGAGTTCTTTCATATTCATGGATTGTAAATAGGATTAGTAATTGAATTCTTTTTGGATACTAGAATAATTCACGCGTAATACGGCAGCGGGTACCCTGTGACTACATTTTGCAGCGGGTTACACGTTTAATTGTCTTCATGCTTTAAAAGTATAGATTTTCTGCTTTTACTTTTTTGTTTTATGTTTTCTGTTTTCAGTTTTTTTGTTTTCCTGTTTTCAGTTTTTCATTTTTCGGTTTTTCGTTTATCAGTTTTTCGGTTTTTCAGGTTTTCAACTTTTTAGTTTTTCAGGTTTTTAGTATTTCAGTTTCAGTTTTCATTTTCTTATGAAAAATTTCTTGAAAAAATAGAATATTTCTCTCCAACTAAACGCACCCTAAGAGGCCGTTTAGTTGGTGAAGAATTTCTCAATTTTTCCATCTCTAAATTCCTTGAGAAGGAGATTGTTTTTCTTCTCTAGAGAAGAGTTGAGAATTTTGAAAACGCGTTTAGTTGGAGTTATATTTTTCATTTTAAAAAATAATAAAAAGATTACCTCAAATTGCGACGGTGGCGGTGGCGGCGACGGCGGGCGGTGGCGGCGACTGTCGGCGGTGGAGGATGACACGAGAGATTAGGGGTAGAATGGTGTTTGTGATTTTTTTGGTTGAGAAAAAAATGAGGAAGAAAAAAATGAGAATGGTATAATGGGTTTCAATTTCTTAGTTAAAATTTAGAAAATGAGAATTTGACTTTTTTTTTTTTTTTTTGAAAATTGTTGAAAAAATGTGCAACTAAACGCGTTTTCACTTTTTTCATTTTCTTATGAAAAACTTCTTTGAAAAATAGAGAATTTCTCTCTAACTAAACGCACCTCTAGTTTTTCAGTTTCTAGTTTTTACTTTTTCAGTTTTCTATTTTTCAAGTTTTTTGTTTTCAGTTTTCAGTTTTCTGTTTTCAATTTTTTGCAATTAATGTTTGAAATCTTTTTTTCAATCAATACTTGAAATCTTTCCATAATAAGAAATAAAAAGTCGGAATTTTTAAGCCTTTCTATTTTCGGAATAGTCCTAAATGCGTTATATAGTAGTATAGATGTAGATCGGATATGCGATCCTAGATCGGCTGAACTCCTTGTGATTTTGTTTTTTTGTATCTCTCTAATTACTTGCTAGTTTCTTGTAATGAAAATGCCTTTCCAAAAAAGAAGATAAGACAATCAGACATTCAGTCTGTTGCATTTGACATTTTCTTTAAGTTGCAATAACATAGATGTAATGAATTTAAAGCTCAGTTAAATTGCCTATTATGAAACAAAACCTCAATGTTGATTATCCAGGTCTAATATTTTTTTCATCAGGTACCAAAATGGTTAGATTCTTCAACCTTGTTTATTATGGAAGGATTTCAAAATTAATTGGCTAGGAAGTAGGTTGGTTAAAAAGTTGGCTAAAAAGCAAGTTGGTTAGAAAATTTGTTAGGAAGCAGGTTGGTTTTTCAAACTAAAATTATTTGGCTTAATCATCTCTACCATCTCTATTTATAAGCATAAAAACAACTAAATGTGTAACCGTATAACGCAAAATATAGTCACAAGTATCCACCGCTACATGCGAATACCGTTCTAGCTAAACACAAATCAAATAAGTTGAGGTTGATTTTGGTCCCTCTCTAATCAGAAAAGTAAATGGTGTTACATATTAGGCTTCTTATGTATCATGGTTCCTAAATTACTTAGTCAAAGCCCACTGCACTTATTTGAATTAGGGGAGTTCATCAGTTTAGTTATCGGGTTGTTCGGTTCGGTTTGTTCGGTTAAAAATTTTTTCTGGGTCAAACCTAAAATCGAACCGAACCGGATTCAAATTTGATTAAACCGAATAACCGAAAACCGAACTGAATAACCGAAAACCGAACCCCTATAACCGAAAACCGAACCGAATAACCAGAATTACATAATTTTAATTATTTTTTCATTTAATAATATATATTTTTAGAACAAATTTTTTTTTCAAGCTTAAATAATGTTATATTTATACTAAAAAGGACTTTTAGTGATTATTTTTATATATAAATACATAAAAAATATATATATTTATATATTTTCGGTTTTCGGTTTTCACTGCCAAACCCATATCCAAACCGATAACCGAATGTTTAGTTCGGTTCGGTTCGGTTTTGACCAATTCGATTCGGTTGTGAATTCGGTTAAGTTCATTTTCGGTTTTCGGTTATTGTGGATATTACCCGATCCGTGAACACCCCTAATTTGAATAATGAAATTGAAAGCCCATGTTAGACTATTAGTTACATATTATTTCATTAGACTTGGGTAAGGGTTGTGGAAATTTACATAATATTTGGCCTCTTCTTAATAAACACACTCTTTTATGCAGTATTGACAAATTCTGTCACATTTATAGATTCCAGTGAGATTCATAAAGAAAACACTAAAATTCACCATTTACAGATTATAAGACACATAATGGAAACCTTAAAGGACCTCGATTAGCAATCTAAATTGAATTGTTACGTGTTTACGTCTCAATTTGACGACTTTGAATTGTGTTTAGCATGCCACCCACCATATATATGTGTTGTATATACTTACTGTGTATTATGTGTTGTCAGGTAATTGTTTATTTAGTTACATTTGCGCGGTGTATATTGTGTGTGTTGAATGTGAAGAAAGGACGCATAAATGAATGCCAACATTACTGAAAGCTTTTGATATTTTTATTTTTGTTTCTGTCTCGTTTCTAAGCCATGGATCCCCTTTTTTCCCCTATTTCCTTTCTCTACTTTGATGTTGGAGAAGACAATGGACAGTCATTTTTGTGTTTGTTCTTCTCTAGATATATACAACTTCGATAAAGAAAGATGAACAATATGAAGCTACCTCTATGTCTAGTGGCTACCCTTGCCTTATTATTAAACCAAATTAACAATGGTATAATAAACAAAACATAACTCATACTTACTCTCGTTACCATTTTATAACCAAAGACTCAGTTATTGCTGTGCAAAATGGTGCATATGAGGTCAATTTTTTATTAAATTCATGGACTTGTTTTAATATTAAAGGTTGTAATCAAAGGTAAAAACTACTCATTTAATTTCCTTTCTCAAATCTAACTCAAGATCCGATTCATATATCTTTGTTGCCAAAAAAATAAATTTAACATGGGATGAACATGTGATTCACATTGATTGGCCCCAACAAGTCGTCGACACATTGATAAGATAGCGAGGGGCACGTATCTAGAAGCCAAATGCCATTATTAATTTAACCCAAGGGTTATGTATGCACTATGCACACAAGGATTAAACGATTGCTATGAAGAATGTCATGTTTAGATCCATTACTAACAAGGCCTTTAAACACTTCGTTGATCGTCAATTCGTTGGTTAACAAGTAATAAGTAAATGCTTAAAAATTATAAACTAAATATCACGTTTGACAAAATATTGGATCAGTGACTGTAATGTGAATGTTGTGAGGTGATTTTAATTTTTTTAGACTAAAATAGTAAATACAGTTAGTGATTTGCTGTTTGCTCTAGTATATAACAGAATTAAGATGTTGCTTTAGTTTTGAAGTTGACCTACTGTAATTTTTGACCTACCCTTTTTTATAACAGAATGAAGATATTCCTCTAGTTTCGAAGTTGAACTACCTGAATTTAAGTTATTAAATGACTAAGGTATACGTTTAAGAGTCATTGTGAATGTTGATAGGAAATTGTCCCTAACTAATCACTAGTATTAATTTTAATTGATTTTTGTGATGATTTTGTACATTATATAAAACCTTGAAGGATTTTATGTAAAAATACGCAGGGTTGAACTTCTATATATACTAGTTACATGGCTTAGGGATTAGGCAACTAACTCCTAAACCTATTCGATACGGCCCGCTGTCTACTCTATTAATATTTGGTCTAATACTTTAAGTCTTTAGTTTTATTTTTAAGTAAGATGGTTTAATTAGGTGGGGATTGGTGTGGTTATGAAGTTAGCAGAGGCTTTTCTGAAAAGGGTGAGTTAACCGGACCCCCCATAGGGAGGGTTTGGGGAAGTTTTGTGCTGCCGCCGTCTGTACTGTCTGCTTTAATACTTGTACATTTGACTAAAAATAGGTGGGACCCCCCATGTAGAGACCGTTCGGTTAATGCATCCCTTTCTGAAATCACGGGATGGAAACTTTTTTCTTGTCGACATAGGTGCCTAGTCATGCTATTATTCTATCTAGGCAGGAGACGAGCTATGGAATAGTACTGTATTGAATATATTGATGCACTTTGGAGATATAGCATTGAAGATGAAAATAATGGAAGACTAGCATAGGTTACGGCTTGACTATATAGCATTAATCAAAACCATACATAAGTAACCGGTTCATGTACCTGTTGACCCAGTTTTTATTGACATGTCATGTCTATTAATATATAATCAATAACCTTAGAAATATTTAGAAAAACCGAACCAGCAATTATAAGGAAGTGTACTGCGCACTACAGAAGCAAGTAGAACAGACGAGTATGTATGTGAAGATAACAAAGACAAGAGCAGGGAAAGTAAAAATGAGAATGTAAAAAATTTTAACCTTTTCGAGAGTTCTAGTGCAAGCCTCTTAACCTTATTACATATTAGAAGTTCTGCTGACGCAAGGTTGTAAATATTGCTCGGCGGTACCGTGGCGGTCGACCACCGCCAAGCGCCATATCGATCTTGGTGGCGATATATCGGTTTCTTGGCGGATACCATAAATTATAAAGAAATTTATTTATATTTTTGAAATGTAACATATGTAACACAAAAGATACTAAGTTTCATATGTAGAAAATATACTAAGTATATAATTTTTATGAAAATTGGGCGTGAATCTGGGGGGTGGGGAAAGAAAAAACTAGATCTGAAGTTGACCGTCGTTGACCGACCGCCGCCAAGGCCGATTTTTGACCGATTTGACCAAAACCGATAAATTAGATCGATATGGGAAATATCGTGGCGTGGACCACCGCCAACCACCATGGCGCCGCCATATCGGCCGCCATGGCCGATTTTTACAACACTGCTGACGTTGATCCTGCTTATGATATTTCTTTGTTTATCAACAAAAACTGTGATAGTGGTTACTATTTTTCATCTTCTCTTTATTATTGGTTTGTAACATTAAACTAAATGTAGATATCAACAGTATGGAAACGTGCCAAAGGTGCTGGTTGGAAGCCTTGTATAAACAAGATCTCAGGAGGTATGAAAATTGTCCATCTATCTACCGGTAAGAAACACACTAACCGCATCAGCAGAGAATTATCAGCAAAAACTATTAAAGCACGTATGAGTAAGAGATCGCAATCCAATTTTTCGGCAAACAGCTGACTAACTCATATGAGCACGAAAACGATGAGAACACACGGCGACAGAAAGAAGAAGACAAAAAGAGTTAAGAGTATGCTTATTTATGTTCTATCTCGTAGTCATTTTCTGTTACCATAGGCCTTCATCCTCGTTCTTACGCATACAAAATAGTCAGTTAGGACAAAACTTAGACGACTTAGGTCTTATAATTGTGAAGATGTGATTGATAAATATTTTTATTCGGCTAAACAGCTGGCCAACTCATATACTTTGTTAAACTCTGAATGTAACAGTTCGTAAATTTGCTAAAAAGGTAACCGACAACAAGATGCTTTAATCCTTTTCATTCAAGTGGGTCTCACTTTACACAATACCTCCCGATTCCAAATCTGAATATATGGTTCTTGTGCAATATTGGCATATCATATTATCATGTCTTGCTCATTCAAGTTGTATAGCATATTCAATTCTCCATATGTTCCGAGTCCTCGGGGTCATTGGACCACACAGTTAATAAGTTGATCAGTCTCTCAAAAAAGTACGGTGGGACAGTTTATCTAACTAACGATATTTACCATTTTTGTATTATGATGTGGGAAGTTGGGAGGAGTATCAAATGTAAAGTTGAATCCCTCGTAAAATGTCTAGGGGTGTAAACGAGCCGAGACAGCTCGCGAGCTGTTCGAGATCGACTCGTAAATTACTCGAAATCGACTCGATATAAACAAGTCGAGCTCGAGCTCGAGCTCGAGCTACTCGAGCACACTTTCGAGTCGAGTTCGAGCTCGAATATATTCAGCTCGTGAGGCTCGCGAGCCCTTATCGAGCTTCAATGATATTACACTTTTACCCTTTTATTTACATGTATTTACGTAATTGTCATAAAATCGAGTCGAGTCGAGTCGAGCTTATTTTTCATCGAGTTCGAGATTTAAATGTGGCAACAATCGAGCTCGAGCTCGAGTTTCGAGCTCGAGTTTGAGATGACGAGCCGAGCTCGAGCTTGAAATCCAAAGCTCGAACGAGCTCGAGTTTTACTAATCGTGTCGAGCTCGAGCTTGGCAGTACTCGGCTCGTTTACACCCCTAAAAATGTCTCAAAAGTCATAGACACGTGTGCTTTTTTCCCCTCTTGTTGGTGCAAATAATGGGTAAGATTTGTGTTTTAATTATTATAAATATATATTAGCAAACATATAAATTATGAACGATAGTCTAAAATCAAAATGCACACAATCAGACCTGGCACGCTCGAGAGCCAAGCCCAGCGCACCAGGTTCTGTTTGGCGCATCTCGGTTTTTCTAGGTCGACTTTCCTATTACCCGACCAAAGTGGATATTTCAATACAAGTTCGTACATGAAATTTAAGATGTATCGTAAACTCGCAACAAGATTTGGATTTAGAGAGATGATCAAAATACGTCTTCCCGTTTCACAAAACGCCAACTCAAAAATGTTTTCTAAAAGCCATTAGCCAAGTGTAAAAATTTTTTCTCAAACCTAGGAGATTCATACTTTGACTAAACCTTCAAATGAAAATACTCAAATGGCTATAATCCTTACGTATGTCTTTGCTAATCACGTAACGGGTTTACTCAATTATTGGTTAAATAATTGAACACGACTTTGTGTAAATGCAATCTTTCCTTTATAGGATATTGCTTTACTTAAGATGCAAAATACTTAACTTATTTCAATCAAGGTGAATAGTGAAAATACTAATTTTGGTTTATTCAAGGATAATGAAATTTGAATTTTAAGAGTTGAATCTCTTTTAAATGTTTTCTTGTCCAACACTCAACTTCTTACACACTCTTTCTTAATTCCAGCTTAAAACCATTTCTTGTCTCCCGCACAATAAACAAATGCTTGTTTGTCTCTTCAAACCAACTTAATCCTTTAAAACACTCCCCTTGGTCCCAAGCTTCTTTCAAACTTCCTATACCATTTTCTTCCATGTTTGAATTTGAATTTTACACTCACAAAGTCTTACACATTTGCTTCCTCTACAATCTCACACTCACACAACAACTAGAATTCAAACACACCCTTGTCTCCCTATCACAAATATAGGCTCCTCCTTTCTTACAATGTGTCATACCTTGCTTGTCCAACACACTCTACTCGACACCCAAAACATACACATTTGAATCTGAATATTCAAATACATCTTTGTCTCCTACAACAAAGCATATATCCCATCTTGCTTCTTCTACGCTCAATCCTCTCACATACTCACAACAAACACAATTTGAATTTGAATTCAAATTTGAATTGCTTCCCACCTTAGCTTGTCTAACAAACTTCCCTCTCACACACTCTCAACACTCACGTTTGAATTTTAAATTCAAATGAATCTTGTCTCCTAATACAAGACATCTATCACACCTTTGCTTCCTCAACACTCAACTCTCTCGCGTACACAAAACACTTATATTTGAATTTGAATTTCGAATATGTTCTTGTCCCCTCATTCAAGATAAAGCTTATCTAACACTCAACCCTCTCACAAACACACAACATCTATATTTTGAAATTTGGAATTTGAATTTCAAATTTGGAGGGCAAGGTATTACCCAACCTTTGTAGAACACTCAATGATAAACCCTTAGTCCATTGGTCCTTTTCCTTCTCATTCAAAATGGACTAACTCCCTTACTATCTAGTTACCACTTCACAAAATGTTTTAGTCCCTCTAAAACTTGGATAATGAGTTGGTTGACCTTATCCCACTTGGGGTGTTAGAATGAACTTAAAAGGTCAAATGTGAAGTACACTTGGGGGTTTAACAAGAGTGAAATAAATATAAACAAAACTGAAGACCGAACCTGGTGCGCTAGCGCGTCGGGTGTTGTCCTTCTAGATTTGTCTATAAATACTCCATCTTGTCTTGTGAAATTCTCACATCTTGCCATTCATTCTTTCCCTCTACTTTCTTCTATCTAATCTATCTAAGTCAACTAATCTTCTTGTGTTCTAACATCTTCCAATCTCATCTACTAAAAGAACACTTCTTCTGCAAGAGAGACATACAAGAACCTAGTCCACTCTTGTGAGTTGTGTCGAGGGTCTTTGATGACATCAAATAAGGTTACATTTATAGCATCATTTATCCTATATATATTGCATGTTTTATATCATTTTATATAAGATTTGGTACTTAATTGCTTAAATATTTCTATCTCAGTTATTATCAAGCAATTGGTGAAAGTTAGCAATAATAGACGTCTTATAAAGCAAAATGGATCAAGTTCGAGAAAGTCCACTAAACAGACAAGAATATGCCTTATCATTTTAGGCAGATACGCCATATACCAAGACTTGAATGATTATCAATACCATTGCCTAACTTTGAAGAATACGTTGTATCCAAATTGTGGAAAACTAGAAGGGGGGTTGAATAGTTTTACTGTTTTTAAATTTAATTACCTTTGAAAACTATACATGTAATCTACAATTGAAAATAATAAGTAATAAGTAAAGTGCAAGTTAAAGAAAGAAACGATCAAACCACAACACGGGTGTTTATACTAGTTCGGCTATAAGGACTCATTTTCCTTACCCTACCCCACTCCCCGAGTATCCAACTAGAGAGTTTTCTTCACTAGTCAACAAGCTCCTTTCACCGGCGGAGAAAACCTTACACGTCACTTACACAAGATTACCGACACAAAGCTAGATGTCGAGTTCTTTTACAAGGGTATAACCACTCCCGTCACTCTATGTATTTTAAGGAGTAAAATACTAACCGATCACTACTGAATAAATACAATCAAATGGGTGTATGAGCAACAAGAGTTTGCACAATGCTAAACTAACAAGTCTTGCAACGTAACGTTGAAACTTGTAAGACTTTCGAATGATGTTGTGATCTTCTTGCTACATAAGAATCTCACAAAGATAAAGTATGAATGAGTTAGATATAAGAAATGAGAGTATATATGCTAGTGTATGATTGTAAGTGATGAAGAAAGACTTGGATGTGGCTTGCTATTTATAGGCCAAATGTGCCAACAAACCACAAATACGGTGGAACCCTTTGGAGGGTTCCTGTTGTCCAGTTTGGTTCCGCTAGGGCCTGACAAAAAATCCCAAGAAATCTTTCCAAATCTAACCAAGATATTCACCAAATCTTACCATGATACTTTAAGTAACAATCTAACCAAAATAATATAAGATCTATCAAAGTCAACTTAGAGATTCTAGATATCTTTCACGATTTACACATGATGTATGCCATGATGTTATAGTGTATTTCTATTATTAGAAATATGAAAGTGCTATGTTTTTGTAAAATATAAATGTAGCAAATGTGATATTTAGTTTGAAATAAAAGTTTATAAGTAAAAGACTTTAACTATATTTATGTTTTGCTAAAAAAAAAGTTTACACTTTGTCGTTAACAAAATTTAGCAAAGATTGTAAAACATAAATAACATTTTTAGGCGATATTTGTATTACAATCTCCCCCTTTTTGTTTAGGACAAAACATAAATTTTATTTTTAAGCAATAAGATAATTATAGTGTTGAGTTTTTTAAAAATATATACTAAACTTGTTTTATCCAACATTTAATTTCATATATGAGTATGATATTCTAAAATGATATGCAAAAAGTTGTTTAGAGTTTAATATGTTTTCTTCCCCTTTTTTTCAAAAAAAAAAAAGAGTAGCGTAGTGGAATCTAGTGCAAGCCAAAGCTTGAATCGCTCCCCCTTGGTCAATACTCCCCCTAGATGGGGTGCCAAGTAAGGGAGACATGGATTTTGAACATACAAAATAGAAGTTAGTGTTGAAACAACAAGTATGTAATGTACACAAATGAAAGTTACAAACAAAAATACAATAAGAGTGTGATAACCAACAATATCACAACCACTAAATATGAGAAATAAAACCAAACCAACACACAACAAATAATAGAACATTTTCAACTTCAAGCAAAATTTATTTTGACAAAAGTCAAAATAATGGGACTAGAAAGTCAAAGTCCTATTTCTAAAGGAAAAAGCAAAAGATAAAAAATAACTAGAAAATAAAATCCTACATCTATAAAAGAAAAGTAAAGGTCCTAAATGAGATTTCTAAATTATTGAATCCTCCTACCAAAGCTCTATGGTTGAGACACTTGAGAATATGTTGAAGGATGAAATAGGTTTCGTCTTGTAGTTGATGAACCATGATTTTGATCCTTTCACTTATTCTTGCCGTTCTATCATAGTGAGAGCAGTCATGGCGAGGATGTGGTAGGATAGGTTCACTGATTGATGGTGGTGGTGGTGGAACATTTGGTGTTTGTTGGTTGGAGTTAGGGGGGCTACACTGGAAGAAAGTATGGTGGTTTGAAATTGCATGGCTTGATGAAGTTGAGAATCGACCATGTTCTTAAAAGCATAGAGGTTGTCGAGGCGGTCATTGATCTCCGCATGAGTATTTGGAGGATCATTCCACAAAGACGACTCTATTTTCTCATAAGAGGGGAAAAAGGATTCAAAGTGTTGAGATTGAGATTAAGGTTGTGGTTGTTGATCATCTTGTTGGAAATGAGGTTCTCCATAGAGAGGGCCATGTATATCCTTGTAAATAGGATGAAAGAGTAATGGTGTTGGCCCGGATGGTTGAGATGGTTCTTGAGGTTGAGATGGTTCATGCTCAAATGGTTCATTTGGATCAAAGGATGCCCGAGGTTGTTGGTTGGCCATACATTCAATAGACCCGAACGAAGGCAATGGTGGAGGATTGGTGGATCTTGTAGGAAGGTCTTCTAGATTTTCTAAGAATGGATGAGGTGATGTTGGTGGAGTTCCAAAAAGTTCCATTAGTTCTAGTTTGGGTGATTGTAGAGGTGATGGTGTTTTGGATTGTTGACATGGTGCCGGAGGTGGTGATGTAGCTATTGGGGTCATTGTTGGTGGTGGAGTGGTAACAACATTTTGTGTGGCCTTGGTGATGGTGTAGGAGTGGTGAGACTTAGGAAATTTTCATCCCTTATAGGAGATGAGATGATCAGTGTAGATTCATCGGAAGATAATGAGCTTAGGTTGATTGTGGTGTTAAAGAAACAAGGTTTAATGCTTATTCTAGTGGTTCGCCTAATGGGTCTTGATGGTGGTGGTGAGTTGTTTGAATTTGTCATTGTCAACAAGGGTTGTAAGAAGCTAAGGATCAAGGAAAGTGATGGTGAAGGTGTGAGGAAGAACTATCCAGGATTGTACCAATTTATAGAGTGGAAGGATTATTGAAAGGAGTGTTTGGATGTGATGTTGATCCATGCAAAAATAGAGGTTCCAAATCATTTTGAAGTATTTAAGAGGTTGTCAAATCATTGGAAGTCAATCCAATGAGGTTGGATTGAGTAGAAGGAGTGAGATGTACAGTAAATGCTATGTAATTATGCAAGATCTTTGTGGTCAGAGTGTCCACGGATGGCAAGGAACCAAATAAAGGGTTCCTTCCCTTATGCAGAAAGGTTCCTTAGGTTAGTTATGAGAAAGCTGAAATTTTGGCGGGAAATGGTTTCCTATTAGTTCTAATAAGCTAAAAAGGTCCTAATGTGCTTAAGGAACAATAAGAAATGTGTTACTAACTAAAAAGGATGATTTGGTGTTTGAGAGAAATCGAAAATTTGAAAATTTAAGAAAAACTAGCTGTTGCCTGGCGGAACCAAACGATAACAAGGGCGGAACCCTGTTTTTGGTTCTGTCTATTCCACTGGTAGTAAAATGGCGGAGCCAAATTTTTACACTAGCAGAACCCTATATTTGCTTCCGCCAGTTCTGCCAAGCCAAAAAACGTTTACAAAGAGGTTTTCTAAGCTCCCGAACACGTTTCAAATTCCGTAAATTTTCCTAAAACATATGTAATTAATTAAGACTGATTGGGAAATGACAAAAATGCAGGTAAAAACACACGTACCAATGTAGCTCACACAAGCGCTAAAGTTTTTCACTATATTAGTGAAAAATGGAAAATTGACAACACCTCAATGTTGTCCAACTGCATGATTCGGTTTGTACATAATATTGTTTAAAGTTACGAAATTATCCTAGATGCACATAAATCCATAACACAACATTGTTTAAGACCAAATTGTGCCAAACGCTCATAAAACACTCTCACTGCCGATCAATCTTCTTGTTGAGCTTGCCAAGGTACCTTACAAAGCACTTCCACATCCCCTTAGTTTGCTTGAATTCTTCAGATTCGTTTGGTATTGTCGGAAGTTGTTGAAGATATTCAAGAGGTGGGAGCCTAGAGTTAGGAAGACCATCATCTTCGCTTATTGATGATGATGATGAAGAGGTAGAAGGATGCTAGAAATGAAGCTGAGCGATATTTACGTGAATTGGAGTAGACAACTAGAATGCATAAAGTGCAGGGACTACTAATGTAATATTGTAAAAGTTGTCTTTTGTAAGGCCTATAAATACCTCTCAAGGCTTCACTTGAGAGGTGTGGGTGTGCAACATAATTTATCATAATAAAAACATCTTTGTTTCACCTCACCTTCTCTCTACTTTCTCTCTCTAGAATAATGGCATATTTTGATCAACCTCGTCCTCCGAAAGGTGATTCTTGGATTCTACAATTGGCATCAGAGCTAACCGGGGGCGAATCGTGGTGTTTTTGGGTGATAAATCGTGTTATTGGGTGATAAAAGGCGAATCTGGATACTGTTCATCGTGGTGTTTAGCGAGTTAGACAGTTTTTTGGCGAGTTAGAAAATTTTTTATCGAGTTTGGATTTGATGATTATCGAGTTTGGTGTTTATCGAGTTAGGTAGCAATTTTTGTCGAGTTAGGAGACAATTTTTATCGAGTTAGGGAGCTGACTATCGAGTTAGCTTAGCGAGTTAGACGCTTTATCGAGTTAGAAGCTGTCTTTTGCCGAGTTTGGCTGAATCAACCTTATCGTTTTATCGAGTAAGGATATCAATTGGGCTTACCTAAACGAAACTCTGCCAAATTTTTCAGAGCTTATCGAGTTACAAAAGATCTTATCGAGTTTCAAGATATTACCGAGTTACAATAAGGTTACCGAGTTAGGAGCTTTACCGAGTTACAAAAATCTTACCGAGTTTGAAGGTTACCGAGTTAGAGGCATTATCGAGTTATGAAGTTTTATCGAGTAAGCAAAGGTTACCGAGTTAGGGGCATTATTGAGTAAAATTTATTTTTGAGAGGAGACTAAACGACCAATTTTTACGCGAGATTCAAATTTTGGTATAACGTTGAAAATTTTGGCCCGAAATTCAAATTTTTAGGCCAAAATTCAAATTTTTTCGGTGAAATTTTGCGTAAAAATTTTAATACTCAAATTTTTCTAGTAACCTTAGCATTGTATTTCTTAGTGATTTCCAAATTTTGAGGGAGAAATTTTTCCAATTATATTTTTGGAGGGAAAATTTGAAATCACTACGAATCAACGAGATTGAATTTCATACTTCACCAAAAATACACCACGAATTGCTTAAAAGATCCTGATCAAGATTCACCAAAGATCAATGGCTAAATTTTGAACGTTATCAAAAGGTGACTACGGGGATAATTTGTTTATTACTTATTTGAGCTTGAAGTGATGTTCCACGGGTGCGTGTACTTAGTATCTCAAGGTCTAGGGGTTGGTTGGATGATGACTTTTGAAGATCCTTGTTTCAGCATTCATGGGATAGTGATTAAGACTTGGACATCTAGCTATGTGTGAGATCTATAAACGCATAAGTTGGTCCTTAATGCTCACAATAGCTATCACTTTAAGGAGTTACGTTGTAGTGCTCAATGTCACAAAAGGTTGTGGATTGTTCAAGAGACGAATATACAATAAAGGATGGATGGTTGGGTATATGCCACTACCTATATTGTAAGGAGTAACGTTGTTGTGCTCAGTATAGGTTCTTAATCAAGGATAGTGCAAGTATAAGTCACAAGTCTGGGGAATTTTACTTCACACTCAAGTTTGTCATATCGGGTTGTCTCCACACGTGGTCACTTACTATTAGCCAATGAAAGTGAAAAGAGGTTGATCTGAGATGAATTGTAGAGAGAATAGCTATTGCCATTTCACTCATGGGGTATTGATTTGTATGTTGCTTCCAGTTGATATGTTTATGTACACATATTTATGATGATTCCGAGAGATCGTCATCTTCCAGGAGGGAGAAATGTGTACATTGGGGCTTTTATTGAAGAACTGGAAGCATTCTAAGTGAGTTGAATATGACGATATGATGCTCCTCAAACAAACCTATGAAGAAGTTACATATTATCAGTCTAAGATTCATTTTCCGCTGTGCATGAGACTGAAGATTATATGGACAGAATTCAAAGATACTTCTTCGACAAGCATCAAGGTTATATCAAACGGGTTGTCCATTTGGGAGGGAGCATGTAAAAGAAAATGGTTTACTAATTGGGAGGGAGTAATAACCCAATTAGATTAGCAAGTGATTCGTCTACAAGTAAAGAAAGATTGCTGGGGATATTTATGAAGAAAAGAGCTATGAAGTCTTCCTCAGCATTGCTGCGCTTACTTTGATTGTTTTATTTACTTGTTAGGAATCATTGTAACCAATTCACGTATATCTCCAGCTGGAGGGAGATTGTTAGAAATGAAGCTGAGCGATATTTACGTGAATTGGAGTAGACAACTAAAATGCATAAAGTGCAGGGACTACTAATGTAATATTGTAAAAGTTGTCTTTTGTAAGGCCTATAAATACCTCTCAAGGCTTCACTTGAGAGGTGTGGGTGTGCAACATAATTTATCATAATAAAAACATCTTTGTTTCACCTCACCTTCTCTCTACTTTCTCTCTCTAGAATAATGGCATATTTTGATCAACCTCGTCCTCCGGAAGGTGATTCTTGGATTCTACAAAGGATGAGGGCGTTTCCCTTGCACCTTATAAACTCTCTTATCACTAAGTAGGACAAAGGTGTGAGGAACGAGAGAGTAGTCTAGGAAAATCCCTTTGGGATTAGGAGGAATGGGTGCAAATGCTCTAAACAGACGGGTGAGAAGCATCCCATATGGAAGGGCGGCGGTACCAAGCAAGGGTATGTCAGCCATCCTTTTGGCCATGAAGTAGGCCAAATTGAAAGGTTGGCGAGTGGACAAGGAGTAAAGCATGTAGCGAAGGCACATGTTGATATGATCACGATTTCCTTTGGTACTTATAACATTGGCCCTAAGAATTTCTTCCCATTTCCTAAATCGGGGCTTAAGCTCATTGTGTTCCATTCCATAAGGTTCTTTGTTGACTTCATTACCCGAACGGGTTCTCCTAGTATCCGAGGTTCTAATAAAGAGATGCTCACGAATGACTTCCTTGCTAACAAGAGGAGTGTCATATGGATGGATACGGTCAATGACCGAGTCAAGAATTGTGAGTAGCCATTTGTCTGAATAAAGGCATGTACCTCTATTGGGAACATCGAGAACTTCAGCAAATTGATCTAGAGGTAGGAGGTATTGGCGTTGGTTTATGTTGAAGGCTAAAGACATAAGACCTCGTTCATTGGTGTGAAGAGTTATGGAAGCATAGAATTCTAAGATGAATCTAGGACAGATTGGTTCATCAATGTCTAGGAGACAATCAAAGTTGATGGCGGCTAGTTCTTGATGAATGTTTGTTCCTTCTAGGAAAGATGGGTAAATGGTTCTACCCTGGTGAACATAGCGTTTCTCTAGACCCTTAAAGATTTTGACTTGAGCGGGGGTTAGGCCTTTGGTTTTGTGGTATTTAGGAAGATAGTCAATGGCTCCTTTGAGATCATAGTGTGTTGCGGGAGGCATGTTGGATCCTAGAAACAAAAATTTCACATTTTAGTCTAAGTTAACGACTATTTTAATATAGATGTTCTAGTGTGTGCCTATATGATGACAATGTGGAGGTACGGTTATCTCGACTCATTTTAATGCTCAAAGAGGTTTTATTATGAAATTTTTGTTATAAATTAGAGATAACCCAAACACTCCTAATTCAATGTAGCTTTGGTTAAATGTACCCGAAAATACATATTAGTCATGTATTTCCTTTAGCATTCAGGAGACATTATGCAAGTGATGTTTTAAACATAACGTTTTTATTTTGTATCAACAATGTAAGAAAAAAAAAAAAACATTTGTCCTAGTTTTTTTTTGTGCAAATGGTGAATTTATATTAATATCAACAATCAAATTACAAGATTCATAAACTGTGATAGACATCACCCATCCAGTTTCTCATATCATACAATCAAACAGAACTGACTAGCAAACCTACACTAACAGGCCTGAAAAAAAAATATTTGTCCTAGTTGTGAGAAGTATTTTTACAAAAATTTGACATCGGGTGTTTGGTAAACATGATAATGTCTTACAAGATGCAATTCCTAACTAATTTCAATAAATGCTCTATATGGTTTCTTAAGTTAATGCATAACCCCAAGTTTTTAGTTTTTGTGCATAAATAGAATTCCTAGTCACGTATCAGGAGTATAAATGTATTTAGAATACTTACAACGATGATTAGAGCACAAGATGATTGAAGAGGAAACCTAATTTTTGTGTATGGATATGTTTTGGAGTGAATAGTAACTGTTTATGTGTTATGATTATGATATAAGGAGTGCTTCATTTAATATGTAAAAAAAAAAAATTGTTCCTGGAGGTTCACGGACTGGGCGGAACCAAAAAGAGGGTTCCGTTCCCTTTGTCGATGGTTCCGCTAGTTCAGCAGAGGAAAAAATTAAAAGGAATTTTGTTTTGATTTTTACAATTTTATTCTAACTTTCAAAACTATCACGTTGGTTCCATAAGTCCTAGTCCAAGTCACGAAGGAAATGATGATGGATTTCAATATGTTTAGTACAAGCATGTTGAACTGGATTTTTGCTGAGTTCGAGGGCTCCTTTGTTATCGCAAAGAATGGAGATGTCGTTGAGTTGAATTCCTTAGTCGACAAGAGCTTGCTTCATCCAATGTGCTTGTTGACATGCTTTTTTGGCCGATACGTATTCGGCTTCAGTTGTTAAGATGGCGAGAGCCGTTTGTTTCTTAGAGAACCATGAGGTGAGACAATGTCCAACAAAAGTACAAATACCACTTGTGCTTTTTTTTATCAACATAGTCACCGGCATGGTCCGAGTCGGCATAACTATGGTTTCTACTCCCGTTCCTTTGGGATACCATAATCCTAGATGTGTGGTGCCTTTGATGTATCTAAATATTCGTTTTACGGCTTCAAGATGAGTTGTCTTAGGATCTTCTTGAAAACGAGCACATAGAAAAACACTAAACATAATGCCGGGTCTACTAGCCTTAAGATAGAGTAGACTACCAATCATTCCTCTGTATTTAGTGTTATCTATGGATTACTTTCTTCATCCTTGGTGAGTTTAGTTTCCGAGGACATAGGTGTTTTAATAGGTTTTGTGTCTTCAAGACCAAATTTCTTAAGCATGTCTTTTATGTATTTAGATTGGTTAAAGAATATCCCATATTCTAATTGTTTAATTTGAAGTACTAAGAAAAAGTTGAGTTCTCCTATCATACTCATCTCAAACTCGTCATGCATGATTTTTGAGAAATCATCACATAATTCTTGACAAGTTGATCCGAATATGATGTCATCAACATATATTTGGACTATGATAATATGTGAATCATTTTCTTAGTGAAGAGAGTATTTTCAACTAAACCCATGGTGTACTTATGGTCAACTAGGAATGTCTTAAGTCGATCATATCATGCTTTTGGAGCTTGCTTAAGTCCGTATAAAGCCTTTTTAACTTTATAAACATGATTAGGTTTTTCAAAATTGGTGAAGCCCAGAGCAACATATACTTCTTCATTAATAAAGCCATTTAAAAATGCACTTTTGACATCCATTTGAAAAAGTTTAAACTCATATGCACATGTATATGCAAGTAAAATTCTAATGGACTCGAGCCTAGCAACCGGAGCAAAAGTTTCAGCGTAGTCAATGCCTTCTTGTTGATTATACCTGTGGAAAACTAGAAGGGGGGTTGAATAGTTTTACGTCCTTTTTAAATTTATTACCAAAATATTTTGTAGCTTATTAAAAACTTTCGATTCGATCTCAAGTGAATTCAAGTGACAACCAATATAAGCAATTCTAATCTAATAATGAAAGTATTGAAATGTAATGAAGAAAAGATAGAGTTAGAAGGATCAAACCACAACACGCGAATTTATAGTGGTTCAGCTACAAGGACACCTTCCTTGCCCTACTCCACTCCCCGAGTACCACACTCGAGAGTTTTCTTCACTATGTCAACAAATTCCTTATGGTGGAGAAACCTTACACACCTTGGCTTACACGAGTTAACGACACTAAGCTAAATGTCGAGTTCTAATCGTTGCTAGAACCAATCTCACAACTTCTTCACAACTTTACACCTTCTTCACACCTTCACAACTTCTTCAAGACTTCACACCTTCTTCACACCTTGTCAACTTCATACCTTCTCCTAAGCACAACTAGATCACAACTACTAAACTACTTTACAACACACCTAGTTTCTACAAACAACAAATTCACACAACACTTTTACAAAGATCTAACACTACTACAATATGAAACTAGCTAATCACAACACTACTACAATTAGATGGATGTAGAGGAGTGTTCTTCTTCTTGCACTTGAATGGATGAAGCTTTGGATCACTCGGAAACAAAGACTTATGAATTATATGATCAAAGGATTTTAGATCTAGAAATGGAGGTTGGATCAGAAAGTTTATAGTGCAAAAAAGGTAAGAAAAATATGTGAAATGATCCAGTATTTATAGGGCCAGAAAATACTGTTCTGGAGCGTGCCGGTCCCCTTAATTAGGGGGCGGTCCCCTTAATGATTAAGGGGGCCGCCCTCCTGAAATGTTGGAAAAGTTTTTCTGGATAAAATTTGCCCTTTTTGGTTGGAAATTTGAAATCATATCTTTGTAGTTTAATATAGCATTACCAAAAATGATATACAAATATATATAAAATGTTTATATCATTTTATAAGATGTTATGTCTTAAGACAAAATTTCCTTTGATCATGTAATGCATAAGATGCTTAGTTTGTGCATACCTTAAGTGATATTAGATGTAGAGGTAAATATTTGTTACCAAATACTTGTTTGCGTCTTAATCTTGACTTAATTTGATTTGAGTTTTGTGATTATCAAAACATAGGTTTATTGAGAGATATTAATAACCTTTTTAAACATTATTTATATCAACAATCTCCCCCTTTTTGATGATTACAAAACTTAAACTCATTAACTCAAAAATTAGTTTTTAAACAAGTATTTTAGTGAGTTTATATTTACTTCTCCCCCTTTTTGTAGAATCAAAAAGGTTATGCCGACAATTTTCAAACGTGAAAAATTTGACGGGAAGTTATCTCCCCCTTGATGTGTACTCCCCCTCGTTTGGGGGCACCAAGAGAACGAGCTATGGAATGCTTTGCAGAACAAAAATATTAGAAGCACAAGTATATTCATGCAAACATATATTAGGTGATAAGAAAGAAAATAAGCATGGTTGAAAGAAAGCATTCATATCAAAGAAATGGTTGTGTTAAGACACAACATATAAGTAGCAATAAGGATGACAAGTAGAGAGGCTAGTATACAAATTAACAACTAGGAAAATACATCATCATGAAAAGAGTACATGGTCTTCATAGAGCTTGCAAGCAAAAGGGTGGTAGAGGCTTTATTTATTCAGCATAGCAAATGCTTAATTTGGAGAGCATGATGGTGATGGTGGAGGAATGGGTGAGAATTATGGTGGAGGAATGATTGGAGAGGATGGTGGAGTTGGTGGTGGTGGTGGGTTGGTAAGCAAATGTTCAATATATGAAAACATATATTGAATTTCATCTCTAAGGCCAAAGATGACGGTGCGGTTGTGGATGCAACAAAGACAAGTATCCTCATGGGATTCAAGTAGCCTCCAAGGCACGGGATTGGCAAAGAATGGTGGTGTTATTGGTGTAGATGAAAGATGAGTATCAAGAGGTGTTATTGGTGAAAGTGAGATGGTAAGATGGGTGGAGATAGGTTCTTGTGCAGGAAGTGGTGATGATACTTGTGGTGACAAGTTTGAGTTGATGTAGTCATTGATTGATGAGGTTGATGGTATGGAGGATGAGGAAGTTCCATGAGTGGAAGGTGTTTTAGATGGTGCATTGGGTGCACTTGGGGATGAGCATTTGGGTGGAGGTGATGGGGTTTTGTTGTCTTCATTTGTTAAGTCAATGAAGAGTTATTTTAGAGGGATGACCACAAGTTTTTGTTTCATGGAGGCTTTGGAGTGTGAGGTGCTTGGTGGAGTCATGATGATTTAGATGATGAATGATGAGATGAAGAATGATGATTATGGAGGGAATTTATAGTATGGAAATGGTTGTTTTAGGTATGTATTTGAAATGGTTGAATGAGATGCTAAAATCAGTTAGGTTAAAATGGGAAATGGTAGCTGATACTAGAGAAAGGGTTCATAAGATGCAAAAGAAAATAGTGAATCCAGTTCCAGATGGCCGTTCCCCTTAATTGTATGCCGGCCCCCTTAATGATTAAGGGGACCGCCTAGGGAATTAAGGGGGTTGCCCATCTAGTGTTTTCCCAGACGACCAGAAACCCAAAATTTGCAGAATTTGGTGATTTTTCAAGTGTGTTTTTCCAGCAAGCTCTATTAGAAGTGTATACTCTAGGAATGATGATATATAAACATATATAAATAACCAAAGTTTGAATGCAAATTAACATATTATAATCCACTTTGAAAAGAAGCATAGCATAACATTAAGATAGTAGCATGATAATAGTTAGAGTCTAAAAATCATTCAAGAGATTAACAAGAAATAACACAAGTATTTCCGAATTAATCGAACAAATAGCAAACCATACAAATGTCTAATAGAACCAAATAATAACAAGTAGCAATACGTCAACATCTTCTACTTTTTCTTCTTTCCAAGCATCTTTCTAAACATCTTCCCAATGGATTTGAATCCTCCTCGAAGTTCTTCATGCATTTGTTGTTGACGGTTGGTGATGGACGTTTGACGAGTGAAGAGAAGCTCATCGGTACGTTCATGAGGAAGAGGAATTTGATACTCGGTATCATCAATATCGGAAAGATTTTCAACAAAGGTCGTGGGGGATGGAGTACTAACACTTGAGGTGTTTTCCTCCTCATCATCATCGTCCTCACGATGAGATGTAGAACCACAAGGCCTAGAATACAAAGGAACACGAGATTTTCCTTTGTCACTTCGAGAACGACGAGTACGAACATGAGTAAGTTGGTTCAAAGTAGGAAGGATATGAACGTAGTAATCTCGTTGAAGATGTAGGTAATGTTCCATCACATAACGATAAAGTCGTGTGAGGAACATACCATAAGGAAGATTGGCATTTGGGTTGTTTTTGGCAGACATGATTCGATGAATAAAAAGATAAGCCAAATTGTATTGCTCTTCAGCAATTACACAATATAACATGTGGGCAATGCTCGCCGTGACATGATCACGGTGACCACCCGTACCAAATGCATTCTCGCGAATGAGTTCTTCCCACTTCTTCATATCTTGACTTAACTCTTTGAGGAGGATTTGATTAGCATGAATATCGACATTCTTCGACTTGATTACTCGACTAGTCGTACGACGTTCTAGTTCAAGCATTCGACGAATGTCTTTAGGACTAGGAATCTCAGAATAGTAGGGGCCATCCTGAGGATGATTTCTTTCAAGAGAGGAAAGATCCCATTCATTTGAGAAAACGGCTTGGCCGTTGAATGGGATTCTAAGAATTGGTCCAAATTGAGCAAGAGTAAGAGTGATGAATTGATTTTGAATCATGAAGGAAATGAGGAGATGACCATAGGGATCGGTTTGCACCGTCACTTGGCTGTAGAAGTCGAGGATAAAACGAGGAATGATTGGTTCGTTGATTTGGAAAAGACATTCAAAACGAATATTGGAGAACATTCGTTCTGTTTGATCATTTTCATAGAAAGATGGATCGACAATTCTTCCTTCATGAATGTTTCTATTTTCAATAGGACGATAGAAACATGCAACTGAAGGAGACATGCCGGGAGTAGAAGAGACATTTGGAATGTATTGTTTGGTTTTGGAGACATCACCAACCGTGGTCTTAGGCATTTTCACCTAAACAATATAACAACAAAAATAAAATTAATATAAAAACAACTATTATGCATATGTTATATATATATATATATATATATATATATATATATATATATATATATATATATATATATATATATATATATATATATATATATATGTGGAACGAAATTCTACTTCGACAAAAAAAATATTCAATGAAGTAGTTTCATAATGTTCCTTTTATTTTGATTTTAAACTCGTTTAGAATATATGATATCAAAGTGTATGATATCATAATTCATTTTGAAGTAAGACTAGATATATATTAGATTATATATCTTCCATTTCATAAGAGTTTGACACAACATAAGCTTGTTTAAAAGATTAAAATGCGAATTTTAGTTTTCAAAAATATCTTTTTCGAGATAAACCAAACGCTCCCTTCACTAGATAAAATTATCCTAAAACATCAATATATATATTGATTATATATCTTGATGACATCTATTGATTCTAGTTGTATTAACACATATTATGAGCTAGTTTTAAGTTTCAAATAACCACATTTAGTTATAGTTTGTTCATGAACTAAACGCCCATGTTGTCTTCATGAACCATTTTATGATGAATTGAAAAGTACGTTTTGATTGTTTATAACATTAAAACAATGTAATGTAGTAGGTTTTAAATAGATTTTAAGAGTTATATCAACAATGTGCCTTTTGAAAAATAAAATTCAACAAGGGTTTATGGGCGATTAATGATTTTGACAAAATGATATGTTATACTAAATTTGAGTTGCAATACATCATCCTAATCCTATGGGAAGCATTTGGTAGTTCAATTCCTAGCTTCTATTTCACTAAAGTTTGAACTAAAATAAATTTTAATAAAATGCCTAATTATTGATTAGACACCAAATTGAATGAAATGTGATGAAATGCATGTTGGAAAACTTACAAAAGATGTTGTTATATGTTTGGTTAGCGTTTGCCCCTTGCGAAACAACCCCGGATTGGTGATATGGTGGAGGATTTTGATGGTTTTAGGTGTTTTGGTTCGTACTCAACAGTGATGGGGAAGAAATATATGAGCAAATGGAGTGTTTGGGAATGGAAATAAGGTGGAAAACGTATTTGGAAGTGTCAGATGGCCGGTCCCCTTAAACATTAAGGGGACCGCCCTCGATAACAAGCCGGTCCCCTTAATCTTTAAGGGGGCCGCCTTTGAAATTTTTGAAATTTCACGGAATTAGTTTCTGGAACAAATATATTTATACGTATATAATTAGATTTATAATATATCAAAAATACGTAAACGTTTATTGGCACGATGCTAAGATACTTAACAATTTTTAATTAGCGTTTCGATAATTAAAATGTACCTTTGACAATTTTGGATAAAATGATCAAAGTGTTAAGTTGATGAGGGGTTTGAGGTGTGTTCGGGAATATGTGAATAAGTGTATATATATATATATATATATATATATATATATATATATATATATATATATATATATATATATAAGCATAAATGTGAGTGAAAGATGAGTTGGAGGGTGAGATTTGAAGGATAATAGCGGAGATAGGATATAGTCGGCGAGAGGAGTTTGTTTCATCCATAGTGTTCACGTGCGAAGGCGTTCTTGCATGATAAAAGTCCACTTGACTCATATCCCTTCATCATCATGAGTCTTTTAAAAGAGGACTTAATAGAATAACGCGAGGGGGGAAGGAAAGGGTTCGATAATGAACAATTTCCTGGAGTTCTAGAGAGTCAACTAATGACGTATCTAGGTTATGTGCAAGTAATTATATATATATATATATATATATATATATATATATATATTTAATATACTAAGTATAAGAGTATATATATATAAGTATATATATATATGATCGAACAAAAAGAGAGAAATAGCAAGCTATATCTATGCAAACAATGTAATCAAATAACGCATATTTATCTAAGCATGACAATGAGTTATGAAAGAATGGCGTACCCGGTGGTCTTCAAAAAAAAATCTTCAAAATCATCAAGATGACATATAGACTTTGAAAAAGTCTATGTTGAGAGAAACATCAAGATTGCCTCAAGGAATGTTCATCTAGCCATTTGATCCCCATTGTTTCTTTGGTCCAAAGTTGTTTGGTCCAAACATGTTTAACATTTGACTAGGATGCATGAAAGGTGGTAGTATACCCCAAGGATTGTAGTTTTGTTGGTAGTTCCACATTTGATTACTATTGTTATTATAGTTTTGCCTATTTTGGTTTCTTCTTGGTTGAGGTGTTTTAGACCTAGGATTAGGATTATTTTGTTTTCTAGGTGGTGGTGTTTTAGATCTTGTCTTAGGTTTAGAAGATCCTGCCTCATTTTTTAAAGACGGTTTATAGAAAACTTTTACTTTTTCATTGTTGGCAAGAGGTATTTTTCTATCATTAATAAGTATATACTTAGGATTAGATTTTAGAGGTTTTTGTTCATTAGGTTCATTTTCGAATTTGACATTTTTAATCTCACTTGTTGAAGCTTCATTTGAATTATATCCTAAACCGGTTTTATCTCCGGATGTTCTTTGAATACTTATTATTTTACTAAGTGAGTGACTACTATTTTCAAATTTATCAAGTTTTGAATTTCTTCCTTAAGTATTTCGTTTTCACCTTTAAGCTCTTGACATGATTTACATTCTTCAAAAATTTCTTTACCTTTTTCACGTTGATGTATTTTAATTTTTAGTTCTAGTACTTCATTTTCCAATTGATTGTTTATGTATTTTAGTGATTTGTTTTTGGCCATTACTAGTTGTCCTAATTTGCATAGCCCATTATATTCATTATCTAGATCTTTTTCATCTAATGATAAGATTTCATCACTAAAATATTCGGTTTCGGAACGTACCTCATTTGATGTATTCGCCATAAGACACTTCTCTTCTTTTGTCATTTCTTTCTCATCTTCATCACTATCACTCCAAGCGCCTCCAAAAAAAGCTCTTTGATTTTGATCTCTTGTCATCATTGGACATTTTCCAATGAGGTGATTTGGGTCACCACACTTGAAGCATTTCCTTTCAATCTTGTTGTTCTTGTCATCCTTACTCTTTTGAAATGTTTTCTTTTCATCATGTGGTTGTCTTACGAATCTTCCTCGCCTTTTGAAGAATTTCTTGAAATCTCTTACGGCCATGGCGTATTCTTCGTCATCACTTTCGGAAGATGAGCTATCTTCGATACTAGATTCCTTTCTAGCTTTCAAGGCGATTGACTTGCTTTGCTCTCGTTTTTCTTTGACCTTTTCGGAATCCTTCTTAATAATAACTTCGTAAACTTTTAGATTTCCAATTAATTCATCAAGTTGCAATGTTGACAAACTCTTTGATTCTTCAATAGCCGTCACTTTAGCTCGCCATTTTGGATGAAGAGCCCTAAGAAACTTCCTAACAAAATTCTTACTAGAAAAATTCTCATCAAGTGCTTTTAAACTTGTGATGATAGTGTTAAATCTAGCAAAAGCATTATCAATTGATTCCTCTTCCGGAATCGTGAATTGCTCATATTGTTGAACAAGTAGATCTATCTTATTATCTTTGACTTGACTATTACCTTGGTGAGTTATTAGTAAAGAGTTCCAAATTTCTTTTGCAGTTTCACACATGAAGATCCTTTCGTACTCTTTACGTAGTAGTGCATTATAAATAACCATTTTTGCTTCATTATTTTTAGCAAGTTTTCTTTTTAAATCATCATTTTGTTTTTCAAAAGGTATGATTTCATCTTTCTTTGTTTCGGGGTTATTTTGAATAGGTAAAAAATCACCATTAGTAATAACATGCCAAAGATCTAGATCTTTTGACTTCACATAAGTTTCGAATCAAATTTTTCCAATATAAAAATCATCACTTTCAAATAGTGGTGGTCTTTGCATAGATTGCCCTTCTAAATATTTTTCAGATTCCTTAGATCATTACAAGTTTTAAAATACAATATATTTTAAAGATCTTGCTAGACGTGGCTCCTGATACCAATTGTGGAAAACTAGAAGGGGGGTTGAATAGTTTTACGTCCTTTTTAAATTTATTACCAAAATATTTTGTAGCTTATTAATAACTTTCGATTCGATCTCAAGTGAATTCAAGTGACAACCAATATAAGCAATTCTAATCTAATAATGAAAGTATTGAAATGTAATGAAGAAAAGATAGAGTTAGAAGGATCAAACCACAACACGCGAATTTATAGTGGTTCGGCTACAAGGACACCTTCCTTGCCCTACTCCACTCCCCGAGTACCACACTCGAGGGTTTTCTTCACTATGTCAACAAACTCCTTATGGTGGAGAAACCTTACACACCTTGGCTTACACGAGTTAACGACACTAAGCTAAATGTCGAGTTCTAATCGTAGCTAGAACCAATCTCACAACTTCTTCACAACTTTACACCTTCTTCACACCTTCACAACTTCTTCAAGACTTCACACCTTCTTCACACCTTGTCAACTTCACACCTTCTCCTAAGCACAACTAGATCACAACTACTAAACTACTTTACAACACACCTAGTTTCTACAAACAACAAATTCACACAACACTTTTACAAATATCTAACACTACTACAATATGAAACTAGCTAATCACAACACTACAACAATTAGATGGATGTAGAGGAGTGTTCTTCTTCTTGCACTTGAATGGATGAAGCTTTGGATCACTTGGAAACAAAGACTTACGAATTATATGATCAAAGGATTTTAGATCTAGAAATGGAGGTTGGATCAGAAAGTTTATAGTGCAAAAAGGTAAGAAAAATATGTGAAATGATCAAGTATTTATAGGGCCAGAAAATACTGTTCTGGAGCGTGCCGGTCCCCTTAATTAGGGGGCGGTCCCCTTAATGATTAAGGGGGCCGCCCTCCTGAGCGTTGGAAAAGTTTTTCTGGATAAAATTTGCCCTTTTTGGTTGGAAATTTGAAATCATATCTTTGTAGTTTAATATAGCATTACCAAAAATGATTTACAAATATATATAAAATGTTTATATCATTTTATAAGATGTTATGTCTTAAGACAAAATTTCCTTTGATCATGTAATGCATAAGATGCTTAGTTTATGCATACCTTAAGTGATATTAGATGTAGAGGTAAATATTTGTTACCAAATACTTGTTTACGTCTTAATCTTGACTTAATTTGATTTGAGTTTTGTGATTATCAAAACATAGGTTTATTGAGAGATATTTATAACCTTTTTAAACATTATTTATATCAACAATACCCTTGTGCCACTAGCCTAGCTTTGTTTCTCGACTCTATACCATTTTTATCCATTTTATTTTGAAAGACCCATTTTGTTCCAATTATTATTTGACTTTTTGGTTGAGGAACTAATGTCCAAACATCATTTCTAACAAGTTGGTTTAATTCATCTTGCATAGCTATGACACATGATTCATCTTTTATAGCCTCGTTTATACTTTTGGGTTCAATGGTTGACAAAATTTAAAAGAAGTTACTTTGATTTTGAACTTTTGATCTTAAGGTTTTTTCATTAATTTTTTCTATGACACTATTTAATGGATGACTTTTAGATTCTTTGACATTGACAATTTCCTTGTTTAATAGTTCATCTTCCTTGTCATTATCTAAGTTATCTTGATTTTCAATGACTTGACTTTCAACTAAGTAATCATCTACCAAAGGTGATTTCTTATAGGGAGGTGGACTTTTGTCGAATATTACGTTCAACGATTCCTCGACTCTTAAGGTTTCTTTGTTTAAAACAATGTAAGCTTTGCTATCCTGTGAATATCCAAGAAATATACTTTCATAAGACTTTAGGTCAAATTTGGCTACTAAGAACTTGTTTACCAATTTTGCAAGAATCACAAAAGTGTTGGTCATATTTCAACTTGGGTAGATTTCTAACTAATTCTTTAGAGGATAGAGATTGAATAAGTCTCATATTAGCATGACCTAAACGTCTATGCCGAAGAGTTGAGGAATCATCTAATTTGGTGAGGCAAAGTTTATCTCTAGATGTTTTATCAATCTTCATGACGTATATGTTGTTCTTTAAAACACCTTTAGCTATAGTTACTCCATCTTTTAGTATTTTACTTTCATTTTCACTAAATAGGACGTTATAATTTTTACAGCATAGTTGACTTATACTGAGAAGATTAAAACCTAGGTTGTCAACATGAGCATCATCATCAATAGAGAGAGAGTCATAAGAAATTGTACCTTTTTCGATGATTTTGCTTTTAAACTTGCTACCAAAAGTAACGTTACCTCTGTCATACTCTCTGTATGTTGAGAAGAGGCTTTTGTTTCCCGTCATATGTCTTGAGCAACCACTATATTTGATCCATTCATCCGGTTCTTAACAAACTTTCAAGCATACCTATTTTTATGTAAAACACTTAAACATTTTGGTCCCTAATATCTCATGGGTCCATTTTGGTTAAACATACCATTAACTTGATTCATGTATGGAAATGGTGGATATGGGTTCCAAGGCATGTAATTTGGAACTTGATAATGTCTAGGCAAGTTTTGGTTCCAACCATTTTGATAGTTGGGTTGTGTGTTGTAGTTGCTATTTGGAAAAGGGCGTTTGGGAATTGGAGTTTTAGGCCTTGGTTGAGTAGTTCTAGTTCTAAATTCATTTTTAGAAAGTCTTACTCCTACTTTAATAGCCGGTTTTAGTTTTGTTTTAGTTAAACTAGTGTTAGACTTCTTTGTGACTTTAACAAATTCAGTACGAGCAGATAAAGAAGATTTTGGTTCTGATACAGTACCCGCGAATCCCTTTTGATCAACTGACGGAACCAAATTTTTGGTTCCGTCTAATCCGTGGATCACTGTAGCTGTTGGAATGGTTTCTTGTGCTTTTTCGGCTTGTTTCGTTAGACTACTTAAAGTTCCTGATTTCATAAATCCTAGTCCCGTTTTATCAAATGGCGACTTTTGAAGTTTCATTATTTCATCCGCACAAGAAATGCTTTTATCGAATCTTTTAAAGTTTATGGTTTGTTTGACAAGATCGTCTTGTGTAATTTTAAGCTTCTCAATCTCATGTTTAAACTCTTGACATGATGTACATACCGTGTCAATAGTTTTACTCTTTTCTAAGCATTTTGTTTTTTCTTTTAGTTTATAAACTTCATTTTCTAAAAATTTCTTTTTAGTTCTCAACAATTTGTTTTTGTTTATGATTTTTAAGCTTAGTTCACAAAGTTTGTTATATTCTTTTTACAACGTGTCATCATCAATAGAAGAACTAGATGAATCGGAGTGTACCTCATTTGAGTCTTGGGCCATGAGAGCAATTTCGTCATTCTTTGGCTCTTCATCATCATCTTCACTATCACTCCAAGCACCACTTACAAAAGCTCTTTAAGTTTTGCTTTTGGGTGGTTTTGGATATTCTCCTATGAGATGGCTTGTGTCTCCGCATCTAAAACATTTTCTTTCTCCCTTTCGGAAAAATTTCTTGTCATCTCTAGGTTTACTTACAAACTTCCCTCGTCTTCGAAAGAACTTCTTAAAGTCTCTAACGCCATGGCATATTCTTCATCATCACTACCCGAACTAGATTCCTCATCATCACTTGATTCCACTCTAGCTTTCAAGGCAATAGATTTGACTTTTCTTTCTTGCCTTTAGCTATTTCCGAATCTTTTTCCATTACCATTTCATAAACTTGGAGGTTTCCAATTAGTTCATCAAGTGACATGCTCGAAAGATATTTAGATTATTCAATGGCCATCACTTTTGCTCTCCACTTCGGATGGAGTACTCTAAAAAATTTCCTGACAAAATTCTTGCTACAAAAAGATTCATCAAGTGCTTTAAGTGAAGTAATAATAGTGTTAAATCTAGCAAATACAATATCAATAATTTCATCTTCGAGAATAGAAAATTGTACATATTGTTGAACAAGAAGATCAATTTTGTTGTCCTTAACTTGTGAATTTTCTTGATGAGTGATTATAAAAGATTGCCAAATTTCTTTAGCAGTTTACACATAAAGACTCTTTCATATTCTTTCTTTGATAAAGCATTATAAAGCATAATTTTAGCTTCATTATTTTTTCCAATCAATTTCTTTTGATCCCCACTATGTTTAGTAAGTGCACTATCCTCATCCTGACCACTTCCAATATCTTTAAAAGTAGCTTTGTGATCACCTTCAATAATTATATACCAAAGATCTATATATTTTGATTTCACGTAAGTTTCAAAGCGGTTTTTCCAATATGTAAGACCATTTGGTTCAAATAGTGGTGGTCTTTGCATAGATTGCCCTTCTTTGAAATTTTCAAAATCCATGGATCGTTCCAAGTTTTAAAATACGATATATTTTAAAAAGCTTGAGTAACGTAGCTCTTGATGCCAATTGTGGAAAACTAGAAGGGGGTTGAATAGTTTTACTATTTTGAAATTTAGTTACCTTTAAAAACTATACATGTAATCGACAATTGCAAATATTAAGTAATAAGTAAAGTGCAAGTTAAAGAAAGAAATGATCAAAATACAACACGGATGTTTATAGTGGTTCGGCTACAAGGACTTTTTTTCCTTGCCCTGCTCCACTCCCCGAGTATGCAACTCGAGGGTTTTCTTCACTAGTCAACAAGCTCCTTTCACCGGTGGTGAAAACCTTACACGTCGCTTACACAAGATTACCGACATAAAGCTAGATGTCAAGTTCTTTTACAAGGGTACAACCACTCCCGTCACTCTATGTATTTTAAGGACTAAAATACTAACCGATCACTACTGAATAAATACAATCAAATGGGTGTATGAACAACAAGAGTTCACAAAATGATAAGCTAACAAGTCTTGCAACGTAACGTTGAAACTTGTAAGACTTTCGAATGAACTTGTGATCTTCTTGCTACAAAAGAATCTCACAAAGATGAAGTATGAATGAGTTAGATATAAGAAATGAGAGTATATATGCTAATGTATCATTGTAAGTGATGAAGAAAGACTTGGATGCGGCTTATTTATAGGCCAAATGTGCCAACAAACCACGGATACGGTGGAACCCTTTGGAGGGTTCCGTCCGTTGTCCAGTTTGTTCTCCAGTGCCAGACAAAAAATCCTAAGAAATCTTTCAAAATCTAACCATGATATTCACCAAATCTTACCATGATACTTTGAGTAACAATCTAACCAAAATACATACAAGATCTATCAAGTCAACTTAGAGATTCTAGAAATCTTTCAAAGATTTACACATGATGTATGTCATGATATCATAGCATATTTCTATTATTAGAAATATGAAAATGCTATGTTTTTATAAAATGTAAATGTAGCAAAAGTGATGTTTAGTATGAAATAAAAGTTTATAAGTAAAAGACTTTAACTATATTTATGTTTTTCTGAAAATAAAGTTTACACTTTGTCGTTAACAAAATTTTGCAAAGATCGTAAAATATAAATGATTTTTTTAGGCGATATTTGTATTAACACAAATATTGGATATGCCATATATGAAAGTTTGGTCAACAAGAAGAACGCACTTGTTTTAGTCCAGATACACCGTATTCCATTACGAAGATATGCCATCACAAAGACTTCACCAGATATGCAAGATAAAGAAGACATACGCCCTATTCATCGTTAAAATACGCAATGTCATGAAAGTGGTGTACGAATATTTTGGAATATATTAATCTTAGACCCCTCCCGAAGTTACCTGGATACGTCGTATTGGGTAATCTAGTATGCCGTATCGACCGTATTCGAAGACTATAAATACAAAACCTAAAATCCGGTTTTAAGGAGAGGAGAAACCACCAAGTACGAAACCAGAAGACAAAAGAAGGCCAAGAAGGTCCTGCTAGTGCTATAATTCCAAAGGAGAACTCTTGTAATTGTTATACTACGCTAAAATTGTTCGGTTAGCCTATTTTTCCTTTGTGATTTATATTTTAATTTCTCTGAATATGATGACTGTGTATGATTACTGAGATTATGGGCTAATAATTGTAGGCATTAGCCAAGTTATGATTATTTGATGTTTTGATTTGTTTATTTGGATTGCTTACTCATTTATTGCATGTCAAAATGTTTATCACTTCATACACATTTATGCATATGTTAGATCTCTCATTCAACTGATTCATTGATAGTCCTTAATTTGGGATAACATAAACTGGATGATTATCATTATTTCAGGAGAGTCACATATTACTTAGCTTTATGACTTGATCAATAGCGCTATGACCATTAGGCTACTAGGTATAAGGTTAGGGCATGAATTTGTAATAAATCACTTGTTGTTCACCTTGGTAGTGATATCGTACAGCGGGTAAATTATAATCAACAAGTTAGACTCTATGCAGGTTTTGGTTAATTGTGATAGGATTAATCTGTTTAGAACCTAGAGTTTAGGAATAAGTACCACCTAGCTTACATAAGAAAACCAGCAACGATGTTAGTATCATCATTATAACACGTAGACAAATTTAGCATCTTATATGATTAGTTTGGTTAATACGTTCTCCTTACTATCTTCTTGAGCTATTCTTTATAATATGTGTTTCTACTTGTGTGCATTATGTATCTCATTTATAGTTTTATTAAATCTAAACCTCGTGCCAGTCTCTTAGGCTAAAAATCCTTTTGTGTTAGTTTAGGTTAATTTAATAGAGCAGAATACCTTTAGGATTAGTATATTAGAAATCCACTCTTAGTGATCGACACCCTACTTGCCAACTAACTTACCATCGACTGGGTAACTGCCCATTAGTATTTGTTATAGGTGACCTCGGCATAAAATAAATAGTAAAACTTGAATACAAATATTACCTACACACAACGACACATCAAGTTTTTGGCACTCGCCGATACTGGGGAGTGATTTTATCTTTTTACTAGTTTTATTGGCATTTTTCTGTTTTTAGTTTTTTGTGTGTGTTTGGTTTGTTTGCTTGTTATTTTTGATAGTTTGTTTGCATTTTGTTTTTCTGTCTCAAAAAGGCAATATGGCGTATTCTTGTCTGTGAATGCGGCGTATATATCTAATTTCAATACGGCGTATACAGGTCCATTGTATACGGCGTATTGATGTTCTGTAAACAAATTTTTTTACTATAGTTTGTGTGGTTTTTGGTGTTTAAATATTCTGAAAAATCTGTTGCAGGAAGTTAATACGGAGTATCCATTGTCTGCTGGATACGACATATTGACCAGAGTTGTATACGGCGTATCCATTGTCTGTTGGATGCGGCATATCGACCTTTTATGACCTAAAAATATTTTTTGCTTTCATTTTATTTTTTGGGATTAGTTAGTTTTTATTATTCTTATATTTTGTTTGGTCCACTATTGGTCTTCTTGGTTTTTTTTTGTTTTTTAGGAAATCATGGTGATCGAGAAAAACATTGATGAAATGACCATGGAATAATATGTCTAATATGAATCCGACTTGGCAATTAAGAATGGTCGGGTCTACGATTGGAGATATGAAAGATACGAGGAAGAAAAGTCGTACCTTAATGATGATGATACTGACTATACAGGGTTTGAAGAGGAGGAATATCCTGCTATCGCATACAATAAAGATGAAGATGATGTCTATGCGGAACTTAATATCGATGAGTGCCCAGCGATCGTTTCACCATTGGACCTTTTCTTCCTATTTGTTTCTCAACCATTAGAAGAAGAGAAACACGATTTTGAAACTATTGAGCAGCAATTGGATGATTTGGATAGAGATAATAGTTTGCAAGGGAACCAAGATTTTGATGATGAACGATTTAATACGATAGTACATAAGGATTTACCTCATTTGGATACCCTACTCTCACCTAATTTACAACCACTAGATTATGAGATAAGTGATTTCGAAGTTTAGCATGATGAGGAAATCATTAATGACCTTCCCGTTAAGGATATTTAGGAAGAAATCAGGAATTTAAATCTCGAGGACATAGAAATACTTCAAAGTTTTTTCACACCTAGTGTGCAAGATATACCTAAGTCAGAACTGGAGGTTGAACCGTATCGCCCACCCATCCTTTTCCTTGGACCATTGAAGGTGTCAAGAGGAGAGGAACCAAGTAAGAAGCAATTAAAGAAGATGTAAGATAAGAGTCTACGAGTGGAAGAATCAACTCCACAACTCATGTGGAATATACGACATGAATTAGTAACACCTTTGATTCTCCTTTTATTTTTACTAATGATCTTGCTAGTGTTTCTAAATAGGTTGCAGAGCCGAATGATGATGTGGTGGAACCTATTACCATACAACCTATCATAGACATCACACCACATGATGACATACGTAAAGCACCTATTATCCACCAGATTTTGGTTGAACTTCCAAATCAATTCACTGTTGAGTTCTTGGACAATACCATGGTTGAAGAGCAGGTTAATTTGAAACTAACATTGAAACAAAAAGGGCTTGAAAAGTTACTCGCCAAAGACACTTTCTCATCTTGTATAGAAGTTGAGGGACGCCTAATTACCGACATGATAAATGAAGGTCAATTAATGCACTCTCAACATATTGGTCTCTCACATGGAATGTTCAAGACATCCAATTCATCAAACAAATCGGGTAAGGTAAGGTGTGGAAATCAATACACACTAAGGTACCATTTTTACTTATCATTTCTTCTTACTATAACAAATTTACACTTTTATAGTGTTTATTGCTATTATCACCCGCACTTGATTCCAAGTGGGGGAACGCATACCCTATTACATAGTAAATAAGGGTGGAGTCAGGCTTGTGACTCGAACAAAAATAAGCGCTTCATGGGAGGCAACCCATGCTAATCTTTTATTTTTTTAGAATATTTTTATTTTAGTATTTCTATAAGTTGTTCAATACGGCGTATTCGCTGTTAGTGGATACGGCATATTAACCCCTAACTTGCACTTTAGTATTCCCTCTAGGCAGTTGATATGACGTATCCAATATTCCATTGATACAGGTGTTTGGACAACATTAATTAGGTCCCATTATATTTTAATGATGACAAATAAACCTTCGAAACACATAAAATCACAAACGTTAGCCAAAAACCACCCGACCCAACAACTGGGCCTAGTGCACCGACACACCAGCCTTCTGTTTGGCTCAATATGGTTTTTAAAAGTCGCCTTTCTTTTTACCCGACAAATGTGGTTCTTTCAATACAGGTACAAATATGTTATGTGCTTTATTGGGAACACACGAAACGGGTTTTAGAATTAGAGGAATTCAAAATCACAACCTCTCATTTTTAACTAAACGCCAACTCAAGTATTTTGATAAACGCCTCTAGCCAAGTCTTTTCTAAACCTAGGAGACTCATATATTTCACATGATATCAAGTGAAAGTATTCGTATGACCATAATCCGTGTTTACGTCTTCTCTAATCACGTAACTGGTTAACTCCCTTATTGGTCAAACAAAGTCAAGGGTCTCTTTATGGAAACGCATCCTTTCCCGTTATGGGATATGCTTTACAATGATGCAAAGCACTTAGCTTGTTTGCATCAAGATGATTATTGATTACGTCGAGTCGTGGAAATTCACGTATTATGAGATTCTGAATACTCGATGTTGAGTTACTTGAGATTATAAGTAACCTGTGATTTTCTCATCCAACACATGCCAATTCTTTTTTTTCTTAATGACAAAATGATTAAGCCTTAATCAATCATTTGATTAATCTGCTCATAAAACAAATCCTCCAACCATTTCAAAATACCTCCAAATCTTATCCCCAATATTCTCTTAATATTCCCTTACATTCCTTGTACTTGCATGTACTTCTTTTCCCCTACATTCCCACACCAAATCTTCCAAACATTCTCTTCTCTACGTTCACCAATTTTTCACCACTTCATCATCTTATTCATCCTACCATTCATTTCAAAACAAATAAACCTTCCTCATGAACCACCTCATTTATACCTTCTCAAAAATTCAAATTTCAAATTTTAATCCAAGCCAAAGGCTCCTAATTAAATCAACATTCTATCCTTCCAACTCACTATCTATTACACTCTTATCCTTACTTTCAAATTCAAATTACACAAATTCCCTCACAACCATCTTCCTTCCCTCACATACTTGCAAACTCACTTCATCACATGGGGAATTCAAATTTAAATCTCTTCTTAGGATACCCATCACATCCATGCCAACTCAACCTTAGCTCTTCTCCTCTCTCATAATTCAAATTTAAATTTGAAATCCAAACTTAGAATCCCTTCTATCATATCAAGCCAACTCACCCTAGTTCATCTCAACCCTTCATCTCACCCTATTCTCCAAGCAAAGCATATTCTTGGCATATTCTCTTCTCTCTTAACCATGCCAACCTTTCTAACCTAACCATGGTTTCTTTCTAACTCAACCTTAATGTCCCTCTCACTTCCTTCTCACACAACATTTGAATTTCAAATTCAAAACTTCCCTTTCTCTATCTCATCTTAATATCCACACTTCCTTTCCAAGCAAAGAAATATACCATGGCGTATTCTTTCCCTCTTTTTTATGCCATGTGAGAAATACCCAAACTACCCCTATACAATTATCCCTTCTTTCTCTCTTTGATAATTGGTTTTCACTTAAACACTTCACAAAATGATTTTTCACTAAATGGTTATTTGAGTTGGTTGACCTTGAGGATGAATAATATTAAGGTCAAAGTGTGAAGTATAATTGAGGGTTTAGCAAGGTCGGGTAGTTAAAGCAAAAACCTAAAGGAAAATTCTTATAGGTTCCGGGCGCGTCGCTGGCGCTCCGATAGGCCAGCAGCGTGCCGGGCTCAGAAAATTTTTCACATCTTGGGTTTTGGCCTATAAATACACCACTTTGGCTCTTGTGTTCCTCACCCCTTGCCATTGTTTCTTTCTCTCTAATTTCTCTTCTTTCATCCTATAATTCTATCTTATGTTCCTAATCTATCACATAATATCTTTGAAGGAACACATATCCTTGCATGGGAAGAATCACAAGAACCTAATCCACTCTTATGATTGTGTCGAGGGTCTTCTTATCTATACCCTTTCTACTAGAATTGAGTCTCTAGGTTAGGTTAGGGTTTCTCTAAATAATCAAACTTTCATTCATTTAATTTAATTTTATGGGAAGTCTTGTGTCGAGGTGACCAGGCCTAGATCATTGGGGATCTAGTTGGGGTTTGATACTTCTGGTGGGAAGTCATTGTAGTGTTTGTGGAAATTCGAATCACGAGATTCTTTTGGATGGTTTCTGAGGGCGGAATACCATTGGGGAGTATAACTTCTTAGTGAGCATCGATTGGAGTATATATTGGTGGAGTGAAGTTGTGACGGTTTGTAGTCCACCAAAAGGATTATACTTAGTGAATAGTATACGTGTCGTGGATTCGCAACTGGATGTACGGATGGTATAAACCCCCCATCCCGTACCAGTATATATCGTGGTGTTCTTTACTTGCTTCATATACTTTGGTTGTACTTGTGGTTGTGTTTGTTGTTGTGTAACCACTTGGTGATCTTTAAGGCTTGAAGTCTTTAAACCTCAAAGAAGCCGAAAAGACCATATTCACCCCTCCCTCTACGGTTCTACAATTGGTATTAGAGTGGTATACCAAGTTTTTAAGCGTTAAAACCTTCCCATGAAGTCGTTTTAAGTCAAATACTTCTTTTTCAAAAATTTAAAATATCCAGTCAAATTTTTGGAAAAGTTGAGTATAGATCTATGGCTCAAGAGAACTATGTTGAGGGGTGTTCTATGCAAAACTTAATAGGAAAGTTTATGAAATTCAAAGAGAAGCAAAGATTCGTATTCATCGTAAAAAAATGGTTGAACCGTGTAAAAGATGTGAGACACTCACACTTGAGGTTGACTCTTTGAATGATAAAGTATCTAAGATTCAAAAAGGGGTCTCTAAGCTTTTCAAAATTTAAGAAAAGTAGCAATGATTTGGACGATATGTTAAGTCGTTAAAAAGTGTCCCAAGATAAGGAAGGTCTTGGATATTTAAAACATGAGAAAACCACTTCTAAGAGTTTAACCAAATCAATAGTGTTTGTAAAAGCTAGCAAAAACAAAACTCCAAAATTTTCCGAGCCTGATGCGCCAGCAGCATGCCAGGACTCTGAGGAAAATTGGAGAATCATTAAATACTTTTGTTAAACCAATCATTCCTCAAAATCCTTTTGCAAATACTCGAGGTAATCAAGCACCCTACAAGAAGAGAAAACCCAAAACAATTTTATAACTCGGGTTCTCGTAATGGTCTTGGATACATACAACCTTGAGTCAACCATAGACCACTCTTACCTACATCTTATGTGAAACCTTCAAACTCATACAACCAAAGACCTTCTTTTCAATATAATCAATCATTTCCAGGAGGAAACTTTTATAATAACCAAAGGTCTTCACATTATCAATATAACACATACCAAAGGAGAGACAACTCCTATTCAAACCAAAGATGTTGACCTCAAACTCATTGAAGATATAGACCAAGCTATCAAAACCAAAACAATTTTCAAAACAACCCTTGGTCTACCTTTTCTAGATATGGTATTGAGAAATTATGTGTCTTGTTTCAAGACCCAAGAATATTTAACTTGGGCACTCTAAATGCTAACCAAAATGGATCCAAGAAGCAATGGGTACCAAAAACTTGGATTGCATTTTTGGTTGAAGGTTTGCCTCAATGTGATCTACAACCGGATGAGTGGATAGCGGTTGCACTAAACACATGACCAGGAATAGGAGATTGTTCACCTCATACAAGGCATATGACAACAATCAAGTCATATTTTAAAGCAAAATTAGTGGCAAAATCATCGGTAAAGGTAATGTCCTTCAAGACTCCATAGAAATTACCAATGTTGAGCATGTTAGTAGTTTAAACTTTAACTTGATTAGTGTTAGTCAATTAAGTGATGATGATTGTGAGGTTAAGTTTACTAAAGTAGATTGCACTATTAGTAAAAATGGTAAAGTGTCAGCTAGAGGTCATAGGAGAAATAACTTGTATACTTGCAAGTTGGGAGATAACTCCAAACAACACATATATCTTACATCCATGGTGGATAACTAAACACTTTGTCATAGGTGGTTAGGTCACGCCAATATGAGGTTAGTCCAAAATCTAGCATCCAACAAGCTAGTAAGGAATTTACCAAGGTTGAGCTTTGAAAGACATTATTGTGATACTTGTATCTAGGGAGTCAAGGACATGCAAACAATAGGAATAGGAATGAAGTGTCAACTACTAGGGTTTTAGAGTTGCTACACTTGGATTTGTTTGGTCCATCCCCAATCCAAAGCTATGGAGGAAACTTCTACACTTTAATGATTGCCGATGACTATTCAAATTACACTTGGGTGTTATTTCAAATAGCCGAGGATGGAGTCTTAGGAAAATTTGATATATTGAGGAGAAAGCTTGAAAACCTACTTGATTGTTCTATTGTTTCAATAAAAACAAATCATAGTAGTGAATTTGATAAATTGCAATTTGGTAGCTTTTGCGAACAACATGGAATATCTTATAACTTATCGGGCCCGTTCACTTCTCAATCGCTTGAGATTGTTGAAAGAACACATCGTAAGTTACGAAAGATGAGTCATGCAATGCTTGACGAGCAATCCATATCACAAAAGTTTTGGTGTCATGCTCTAGATACCTCATGTTATATCTTTAATAGAGTCTACATTAGAAAAGTCATTAATAAAACACCTTATGAGATACTTAGAAATAGGAAGCCTTCCTTAGAGTACTTTAGGGTATTCGGTTGTGAAGTATTTATATTTGACACCAAAGAATATCTCACCAAGTTCGACCCAAAGTCGTATGAAGGTGTGTTATTAGGATACTCTCAAACTAATAAAGCATACATAGTGCTAAATAAGAAAACAATGAGGATTGAGGAATCTCTCAATGTGACCTTTGATGAGAGTTTGCCCGAGCCTAGATCATCTTCTTTGGTAGAAGATGATGTAATCGATGAACAAATAGTTCAAGATCAAGAAAGGTCGCCATCATTACAAGTTAATGTTTTGGATGAAGGCAATCCTAAGAGAGTGAGAGAAGCGAGGGGTCATCCTGTAGAACAAGTCATTGGTGACTTGAATAAAAGAACACTTAGGTCTCAAACTAAACAAGACTAGGTTTTGGCATGATATTTTTCAAAAATCCAAATTGCTTATGGAATAGATTAGATGTTCATGATTGACATGCATCTTAGGAGAACAATCTTTTAGGATAAGTTAGAAGTCTAGTCGGTTGTTTACAAGGTCCTTTAAGTGCTCTTAGAGCTTATGTGCTTATGTGACTAGAACTTTGGTGAAGGCATGGAAGGAAATACAAATAAGTGTTTTCTGAGAGGAAAGATATCTATCAACGCATTATTCAAATGATGATTGATAATATCCTAGATCCTACATGTCTATACTATTTGTGATGAACAAGAAAATTTGACACAAAACATTCTACTACACTTGCTAGAATTGAAAGTCATTTGTGTCAAATTTCCAAGACTAGATAAAATTTCGAATCACAACTTACACTTGTGTTGAAGATTTTATATCTATCTCTACTCGTTCAATTTATATGAAAATTGCATGTTATGTGTTTAAGGTAGAAAAGAAAAGAAAAGATTTTATGCAAACATACAAACTACTTACATAGTAAAAGAGAATTCCCATGGCTTGAATTTAGTATGGTATTGCATAACAAACTAAAATACCCAATGAATAAACTTAACAAACTAAGTATTTTATCCGCAATCTTAGAAACTTATTTTGTTAATGCAAGTAACAAATAAGGATTATTAATGTCGACACACTACACAATAAACTATAAACCGGAGATATCTTGCATTGTATATTGACTTTCTATATAATGTGTGATGGTTTATATGATCTAGTTTGTGTATTCATTAATAAAAAATAGACTTGATCTTTATACACAACCAACTACATTCTTGAGATGTCTTATATGAAATACTTGCACTTGGTTCATGTATGATGAGATGTAGGTTATATATTGTGTTTAATAGAATCATTTAATTTCAAAATGACGATCTAGGAACTTCACTCATCCAACCATAATTAAAAGAATCATGCATGGCTTAACAAATTATGGTGCATGCATGATTAATTATGGGAACTAGCATGAGTAACTAGATCATTCAAACTCAACAAAATACCAACTAAACCACTCATGATATTCTTGAACTAACTTTTTCTGTAACATGTGATCTAAAATCTAAGTACATGATTTAGATGTTTTAAACATCTTATCAAGCATCTAAGTACCTTGATCTTGATGTCTTGACTAACTTTTAGGCTAAAGGAATCCTAACTGCCACCTTAATCCATCTATAAATGGGTTACTATTACATGTTTCTTAGGCACCCACAACTAGCATAACTAAACCTGTAAACACTCATACGAAAATGGATCAGTTTAAAGGATCATCATTCCATTACAATAATGGAAGCAGGATGATGACTCCAGAAGAGGAAGAAAGCATTGATTGGAGTAGCCTTAGTGGTTCTGATATTCCAACTGTAAAGGACTTCTTAAACTAGTGAAGGATGATGTTTGGGCCAAGTTCGAATCCGGTCTTCATGAGCCACTTGAGGATAACCATGCACGTGAGTGTAAATTTTGTTCCTCTGAAGAAGTGGTTGAAGGTGATGTTCTCTCCATAAGAAAGGAAATGAGAGAACTTCAAAAGTCCATCAAAAATGATATGTTGGTCATGACTGTGGTGGTTAAGGACATTACTAGGGTGGTTCTCCAAGACAGTGATGAAGAGTGAATTGGATAAATCATGAAGATCTAGTAATGTCTCTTTAGAATGAACACAAGCTTGTTGAAATATAGTAGAGTTAGGATCATGTTTTAGCTATGTTATATGATCTACATGTTATGTGTGTGAAATAAAATGCTTGAATGTTCTTTGTGCTATTGTGTTGGCTTGAGTGGCTCTTTGTGGTAGTATATATATAGGCAAATATGCATGTAACTCAAATATACATTAAACAAACAATATTCACCATGCTCAACAAATGGAAAATGGAGTCATAATGTACTAATAATATGTATAATGCTATGGACTAACCCATGTTAAAAGTATCCAAATGGTCACCTAACCCATTTTGGACTTCCTTCACACCCCGAAAATCGGGTCCAGCGGAAGCATACATGTAGCTGGGGTGTACGTCAATTGGTATTACAACACAAGTTCAAAATAGTTTTCACTTGAATCATTTAGAATAAAATCGTTTAACCAAAAGTTGTGAATCTACATTGTTAAAAGTAATGCGGAAGTAGGCCCTTAAAATAATTTAAAACGGTCCCCAAATGAATAATCAGAGTCTTCTATGACCATGCCATGCCCTGCCAAAACCTCCTGTAGCGTGCCATTGCTTAAAACCTGAAATTACATGCTAAAGTGTCAACACGAGGTTGGTGAGTTCATAGATTCTTGTGAAAAAGAATGTTATGCATATGAATGAAGATTTCCCAGCAGAGGCATCGTAAATCCACTCAGTTCCAAGTCCCGCCATAAGAGACTTGTAACATGTGTGTTTACAACCCACTGCCAAATGTGTTTTGGTTTGTGTGAACAAAATAATGCTTGAATCTCAATTCAAAGATAAGTGTAGCAAAACCGCTATATAAACAATTTTAACAATGAGGTTATATAAACAATGATGACAATCCCATGAAATGCAGGTAATCAAACATACCAATGAAATGCAGGTAATCAACCATGTAAAGCGAGTAATGCGTTTAAGTAAAACGAGCATGTATTCTCCCCCAAAGAGTTGATAAAACAATTAAAAGAGTAGGGGCTATGTCTCACCTGGTGCGATAGCTACGATGACAAAAGTGGATACACATAAATGAGGTTCGATCTCTAACCGCAACCTAATATGAATGATATGATCTAATGTAAGAAATGAAATGATGCTACACATGCAAATACGTATGTTATCGATACCACTCGTTAATTTTAAAAATAACTTTTATCGTCGAAAAATACATTTTTGACGTCTCGTTAAGTTAATAACCACTTTCCATGTAAATATGTTGAAACGGTACTCCACGATTCTCGTTTGGTGTTCTATCGGCAAATACAAGGTTTTCGTCGCAAAATATAACATTTTCATTACTTGAAAATATGCCCAAATTGGCCTCGTAAAACTAGTCGCGAAATAGTGAATATTAAGAGTTAGGAAAGAAGCTTAGTAGTTTTTAGAATATTTTCACCATATCTAAAAAGTCACGGAACTGAAGTTTGTCCACACGAGTCTTGATCATAAAGATATATAGCCATGAAGTAAGGTGTTTGGGCTGTTTCGGCATATTCTGGGCAGTTTTCGGGAAAGTTTGGAAGTCCATAAGTTGTTCGTTATAAATCCTTTTGACAAACGGGTGGATGTTTTGGAAACTAGGCTGGGTCAACTAACTTTTTGTCAATGATGTAAATTTTTCCAGAAATGAGTTTATCAATGAGTAAATTGGCTCTCAACATGATGTATTACAAAAACTGTTTTTCTATACTTACTAATATTTTACTAAAAAGCTGATGGAATTAAATAGAGTTTGGTCGATTTTGAAACGTGCATATCTTGGTCGTTATAAGCTTGTTTTCTACGTTCTTTATATCCCCGGAATTGTGGCAGAATATACTAATATATTTTTGATAAGTCGGGATGGCTAGATCAAGTTTTACACCTCAAATTGGCCCTTGAAAATCGTGGGACAGCAAGTATAATTTTCAGAAAATAGTTTTCGTCGTTAAAGTTGCAAAAATCATATCTCCTTCGTTATAAACTCGTTTTAATCCGTTCTTTCGCCCACGGCTTCGTTTTTTAAAGTATTTTCTAAATCTTTAGCCCAAAGTTACCCGGAATCCCCTGATTTTTCTGAATTTTACAAAATGGGACAGCAACATTTATATAGTGGCTAAAATTCATTTTTCTTGTTCAATACTTGTCCAAATCCACTCCAATCATCACAAATCTAGTCTAATCCTACCATACACCTTCTCAAGGTGTCATGGGTTCCTAAACATCACCAACCTTGGTGGGTTTCATGGGGATAATCATAGGTTAATTATAATCTCATAATAATTAATAAATACTTGAAAAGTGGTATATATAACATAACTACTTGCATATTTAACCAATATACCATGAAAATACAACATGTTACTAATGAAATGAAGGTAATAGATGATGAAAATAACACTTGAAGCTTACTTGAATATATATGGAGTTTGATGAGAAATGGATTAAGAAACCTAGGTTTTTATCACAAAACCCTAACAAGGAAAGAAAGTAGAGCTTGATTAACACTTGATCTTCAAAAATTGATGGATCCTTCCTTGGTTTTTATTTTGGGTCGTGGCTAGGGAGGAAGAACAAGAGAAAACCTTGACTTTGATTCTTGAAATGAATATAAATGTGTTATTTGTGTTTTTGTATGAAAATATCTAATCTAATGGCATAATGGTAAATAAAGGGTCAAGTGGAAGTAACATGGTGAGGGGGGGGGGGGGGGGGGCTGCACATGGTTGATGAGTATGTAGGAAACTTGTTAATATCTAGTTCACGGAGTTGGTTTTGGTTCCGTTAATCGCTAAACGTAAAGTTTTAAACTGCGAAACGTAAATTCGGGTGTCGTAAAAATATGAAACTTGAAAAAATGACTAAACTTGTCAAAATACTCCATGATGAAATATAAAATGAATGGTAAGTTCCATCGGGTTGCTTAAACGCTGTTAAAACTGGAAACGCGGGTTTAAAACGCGGAATTCGCATAAAACGCTGAACTGAAAAAACGTAAAATTCCAAACTTTTAGAATTGTCGTAAAATGAGAGAAAATCATATTTCTATCGTTTATAGTGTTTTGTGGACATATCGGGATGCTGGAATGACGTTTAAACCCAAAAGTAAATCTCGGACACGGCTTCGCGATTTTCGCAGAAATGATCCGACGAGCGCCAAACTCTCGGATTACCCTTAAAATAGTTTAACTTACGAGAATATGAAATAAAAATTTCGGAGATGAATAGTGAAAGTGAATAGTAACTGATGAATAGTAACTTCTCGAAATAAAAATGAAATTTCGACATGTGAAAAAGGATATGAAATTACGAGTTGTGACACTTCCACATGTGAGGAATGTTTGTGTGTTGCTTGTTGTTTGTTTCCTATGTAGCTAGAAGATCACAAAGCTATTGCTCTTGACCCATGTCTCTGCCGTGACAAGAGGGAGCAACAATCTAGGGGGAGTTATGTTTAAGGGGGAGGATGTTATTGGGGAGATAAGGTTCAAGCTTATATCTAGAGATAAAGTCCAAGTGATATCCCGAATTTTTGATTCAACAAAAGGGGGAAAAAGAAAGCAAAGAGCACAAGCTTAGAAGTTCGGGTGAAGACCAATTCAAGATAAAAGATCAAGGTTTCACCAAATTATAAGGCAAGGTCAAGACGCAAGTTACACCAAAGGCGTTCTTAATCTTCGCTATGCTTTGTAATTTTATTTGCTTTTGGAATTTATTTGTCATCATCAAAAAGGGGGAGATTCTTGGGACAAAATTAATTAGGTCTCTTTATGTTTTAATTATGACAAATAAACCTTCAAAATACATAAAACAACAAATGTTAGCCAAAAACCACCCGACCCAACAACTGGGCCTGGCGCGCAGTTGGCGCTCGGACGCGCCAGCCTTCGGTTTGGCTGGGAACGGTTTTTAAAAGTCGGCTTTCCCCTTACCCGAAAAATGTGAATCTTTCAATACACATACAAATATGTTATGTGTTTCATTGGGAACACTAGAAACGGGTTTTAGAATTAGAGGAATTCAAAATCAGAACCTCTTGTTTTTTACTAAACGCCAACTCAAGTATTTTGATAAATGCCTTTAGCCAATGCTTTTTTAAACCTAGGAGATTCATATATTTCACGTGATATTAAGTGAGTATTCGTATGACCATAATCCATGTTTACGTCTTCTCTAATTACGTAACGGGTTTACTCCCTTATTGGTCAAACAATGTCAAAGGTCTCTTTGCGTAAACGCATCCTTTACCGTTATGAGATATGCTTTAAAATGATGCAAAGCACTTAGCTTGTTTGCATCAAGATGATTATTGATTACGTCGAGTCGTAGAAATTCACGTATTATGAGATTATGAATACTAGATGTTGAGTTACTTGAGATTATAAGTAACATTTGATTTTTTCATCCAAGACATAACCCATAATCATCTTTGCCAATTCTTTTCTTTCTTAATAACAAAATGATTAAGCCTTAATCAATCCTTTGATTAATCTCCACACGAAACAAATCCTCCAACCATTTCAAAATACTTCAAAAACTTATCCCCAACATTCTCTTAAAATTCCCTTACATTCCTTGTACTTGCATGTACTTCTTGTCCACTACATTCCCACACCAAATCTTCCAAATATTCTCTTCTTTACATTCACCAAGTTTTCACCACTTCATCATATTATTCATCCTACCATTCATTTCAAAAACAAGTAAACCTTCTTCACAAACCACCTCACTAATCCCTTCTCCAACATTTAAATTTCAAATTTGAATCCAAGCCAAAGGCTCCCAATCAAATATACATCCCAACCTTCCAACTCACTATCTCTTACACTCTCATCCTCACTTTCAAGTTTAAATTACACACACTACCCTCACAACCCTCTTCCTTCCCACACACACTTGCCAACTCATTTCAGCACATGGGAAATTCAAATTTGAATCTCTTCATAGGCTCCCCACCACATCCATGCCAACTCAAACTTAGCTCTTCTCCTCTCTCACCATTCAAATTCAAATTTGAAATCCAAACTTAGGCTCTCTCCTATCACATCAAGATAACTCACCCCAATTCATTTAAACCACACATCTCACCCTTTTTCTCCAAGCAAAACATATTCTTGACATATTCTCTTCTCTCTTAACCATGCCAACCATTCTAACCTAACCTCGGTTTCTTTTTAACCCGACCTCAATCTCTCACTTCCCTCTTATACAACATTTGAATTTCAAATTCAAAACTTCCCTATCTCTATCTTATCTCAACACCCACACTTCCTTTCCAAGCAAATGAATATACCATGGCATATTATTTCTATCTTTTCTATGCCATGTAAGGAATACCTAAACTACCCATATATAATTATCCCTTATTTCTCTCTTTGATAATTGGTTTTCACTTAAGCACTTCACAAAATGATTTTTCACCAAATGGCTATTTGAGATAGTTGACCTTGAGGATGAATAATGTTAAGGTCAAAGTGTGAAGTATAATTGGGGGTTTAGCAAGGACGGGTAGTTAAAAGCCAAAACCCGAAGAAAAATTCTTATAGGTTCCTAGCACGTCGCTGGCAATCTGACACGCCAGCAGTGCGTAGGGATCGTTAAAATCACATATTGGGTTTTTGCCTATAAATACGCCACCTTGGCTCTTGTATTCCTCACCCCTTGCCATTATTTCTTTCTATCTAATTTCTCTTTTCTCAATCCTCCAATTCTCTCTTGCGTTCTTAATCTATCACATAATATCTTTGAAAGAATACATATCCTTGCAATGGAAGAATCATAAGAGCCTAATCCACTCTTGTGATTGTGTCGAGGGTCTTCTTATCTATACCCTTTCTACTAGAATCGAGTCTCTATGTTATGTTAAGGCTTGATTAAACAATCAAACTTTCATTCATTCAATTTGGTTGTACAGGAAGTCTTGTGTTTAAGTGACCAAGCCTAGATCATTGGGGATCTAGTTGGATTTGATACTTCCGGTTGAAAGTGATTGTAGTGTTTGTGGAAAGTCGAATCGCGAGATTCTTTTGAGTGGTTTTTGAGGGTAGAATACCGTTAGCGAGTAGCTCTTCTTAGTGAGCACTGATTGGAGTTTCTATCGGTGGACTGAAGTTGTAATGGTTTGTAGTCCATCGAAAGGATTGCACTTAGTGAATAGTATACGTGTTGTGGATTCGAAACTGGATATACGGATGGTATAAACCTCCCCCATCCTGAACCAGTATATATTGTGGTGTTCTTTACTTGCTTTATATACTTTGGTTGTGCTTATGGTTGTGTTTGTTGTCGTATAACCACTTGGGGATCTTTGAGGCTTGAAGTCATCGAACTTCGAAGAAGCCGAAAAGACTGTATTCACCCTCCCCCTCTACGGTTCCACAACATGGTGTCGACACTTTGCCTGTAATTTTTCATATATTTATTTTCTAACCGATGATTAATTAGATGTTCTTAAGTTTCTTTTTCGTTGGTCTTGATACATGGGGATCGCACCCTCGCAACAGGTTTTACCTCTCAAGGGATCTCGAGAAGCTTACAACCCCCACCAGGCAGTGTACCTGATCGTTGTAGTATAGTATAGTGACAAGTACCAGGGGATTGATCGTTCAACTCAAGAATAGTGTCGCTAGGATTAGAAAGCCTACTAAACTAGGTCTAGAGGTGAGGGATGATTCTTTTTGTATTTTTATATTTTTATGAAAGCAAGTAAAATCTCGGGTTTTAAAGGAGTGGGCGGAATTAGTTGCTAGCCAACTAACCCAATAAACTAAGATGCAATCAAAATAAAATATCAGAAATGAAAATAAAACTAATTAAACTAGTGTGGTGGAAACAATAATGAGGAAAGTTGTGATTACTTAGGTTTCATTACTCCCTAGATATCTTGTACAGGTTGATAGCTTGTTACAATTGCATGTATGACGGGTCATATTACTTAATACTAGTCATAGGGCCATGTACAATATTCCCTAACTCTATAGGATCCTACTTCACTCCTATGTCGAGCCGTTAGAAGCTCCTAACATGGGATCATTACAATTCTCCTACGCGTTAAATACAACCAAAAATCGTAGTACACCTCCAATCATGTTTCTTAAGACGTTCAAGCAAGTTACCAATGGAAGTCTGCCAGTTTTCTTAAGCCTAACATTGAATACAATCATCCGTAACAACTATAAACAAACAATCAACCCATAATTAACATCTAGGTTTCACTACATCTAAGCAAACACAAGAAAAATCTAGCCTAACATGTTAAATAGAAGACAAGCGTAAGATATAATCAAACAACACATAGACATATTGAATGATTTGAAAGAGTACTTATCTTTAATTGAACATGAAAGATTCAAGGGGTTGAAACCCTTGAAAAGCTGATAAAATTCGAACTAGGGTTTATTCCCTCAAAGTTGCACACTAATGAATGAAATTTGGAAAACTATATATAGATTACATAGCGTGACGGCGTCATGTATTGGATTGTGACGCCGTCAACTCGCCGCCATAATATAATCGTATTACCTAGATCTACTTGTGATGCCGTCATGTGTAGAATTACTCTGGGCCATCACTAGTAACTGGACCATGACGGCCTTGGGTGACGCCGTCATCTCCTATGCTTAAAAACTCTCTGGATTGTCACATGTATTTTCCACATCCACCTCTTTTGTAACTCTTGACGTCGTCATATGGAGAGCCTTGACGCCGTCAGGTACTGTCCCAGCAAGGAAAATTGAGACTTTGCCGTTTTCTTCACTTTTATGCTCCAAAAACGTCCAAAATGCTTCCTTTTCCAAATTTCTCTCCAAAAGTACCTAAAATGACAAAAGGAACGATTTAGGGCAATAATTAATCAAATAATCTCGAATTCGGGCTTAAATGACCCCTTAAAAGTGGTTCACTTTTCGCCTCATCAGTTCTCTATATTTTGACATGTTTGGACGATTGATGGTGTCGGCAAACTTCCACATTTGATGTGCTCGCATTCTAATTTTTGGAGGATCATACCGAGCAAATTCTAGGGAGTTCTCGTTCTAATTCTTTATATTTCATGTATTTAATTTTAAATTTACAAAACGAGGAAATTGTATATCTTAAATGGGGGGATGGAGAATTAGAACACTATTTGTCCTTAATTTTCCTAAAATATACCTAATATATGCTTAAATTCAAAAAAAAATTTAGAATGTATTTGTGAAATCAATAGTTGCATAACCCGCACACATAACCCTTATTTCCAGATTATGAGAATAAAGCCTATTCCATTTCCACTATTTTGCCCAAGTTCCACAAAAATATGAATGTGCCGGTGACTTATAGTAAACTTTAGAACTTGGCTTGGTATACTATTCGAGACCACCAAAATGTGTATTATTGATATAATTGGAGTGACTTGTCTAATTAGGTAAATTTCTAGGATTACATCCAAATAGCCTATGTTGCTTACATGTTATGTGATATTAACTAACTACACTATTTAGTTAACCCCTGTATAAAACCCATTTGTTACTCTTATTTTTAGAGTACAATACCCCTAGAAAAGCCCTCAGAGCCATTCCTTTCGTTTCTTACACCAATATAAATTTGTTTTATTACAACTATGTACCTTAGCATACCCTATAGATTAAAGTCCGTGGTTGGTTGCTTTTTTAAAGTGTGTATTTCCTATGTTTGTGTGTGTTTCTTATCTTTGGTTAGATCAGGAATTGCACATCGCAATAAGAATGTGGTAATAGTTATTTTTTATTTTCATGTGTTTACTACTATCACTGTTATTTTTATATCTGAAATTTTGAAGTGTATGGAAAAATCATCCAGATTTATTATGATGGTGAAGTGGTGGAAATTTTCACCATTAGTTGTTTCTTTATGTTTTGATTTGTTTCAAAAAACAAAAAATAATAAAAAAATAAAAAAATAAAAGAGAAAGAGAGAGAGAGAGAGAGAGAGAGAGAGAGAGAGAGATATTGTGAGATAATCGATTCGTCTTAACTTAACTGATTCTATATTTAGAGCTAATCAATTATTCGTTGCTACATTTTATAAACGAACGATGTAAATTATTGTATTAGTGGAGATATCACCACTTTTGTTGTACTATATTTATGGATTGCAAGGGAGTTGGCTGTTATGGGAATGCCAACTAAGGTTTGATTTTATGGAATAATGATTAAGACATCATTAAGTCTAATTCGTGTCTACCTATTAAAGCGTGAGTTAGTCTATGATTTGTGTCTTTTTCAAGGGATGGTCATGAAATAATTAACCACAATTTTGTTTATTGTTTGGACTTAATCTATCTATTAGTAATTTTATTTTACGCCAATTATATATGTTTTCCATGCCTAATACCTACCTTATATCATTCTTCATCCAAACCTTTGATTTATTGAGATTAGGAATTTGAGCAATCTCGAGTATCGTAGTCGCAGTTACGATTATGTATTCGTGATTCTGTCGCTCTTTTTTATGTAATATTATTGGTGAAGATTACTTAGTTCTATCTTTAGCTTATTCGAGTTAGGGAATCAAGCAGTCACGGATATCGTGGTCGTCGTTACAATCATGTATTCAAGGTTTCGTCGCCTTTTCTGGAATAATATCATCGATAAAGATTGAAAAAAATGAAAAACCTTTAAGCCTTATCATATTAAACCAATTTACCCTTTTAGACTTGTTACTCTTTAGCTTTAGTGGGGAAGAAGTGTATCCTTGCCAAGCTTATGATAGAATACTCGTCGCGACTGAGCAATTAAGAAAATTACTTAAATGTTACCACATAGATTAGTTGAGTGATTTCATTTTCCAATTTCATGAAGTGTTTGGTTATGCACTTGAGATTAAATGAATGAATGATTACATAGATAATTCATATACAAATGTTTAGGATTCATTTTCATAAGTTATATCTAAAGTTTACTTGAGCACAAGTCAAGTTCAAGTGAAGGGATATTTGATGACATCAAATAAGGTTATATTTGTATCATCATTTATCCTGTATATATTGCTTGTTTTATATCATTTTATATAAGATTTGGTACTTAACTGCTTAAATGTTTCACTCTTAGTTATTATCAAGCAATTGGTGAAAGTTAGCAACAATGGACGTGTTTTGAAGCAAAATGGATCAAGTTCGAGAAAATCAACTAAATAGACAAGAATACGTCGTATCATTCTAGGTGGATACGCCATATACCAAGACTTGGATGATTATCAAGACCATTGCCTGACTTTGAAGAATAAGTCGTATCCAAATATTGGATACGTCGTATATGAAACTTTGGTCAACAAGAAGAACGAACTTGTTTTAGCCAGATATGCCGTATTCCATTATGAAGATACATCGTATCCATCACAAATACTTCACCAGATATCCAAGATAAAGAAGACCTGATACGCCGTATTCATCTTTATAATACACAATATTAGGAAGGTGGTGTACGAATATTCCAGAGTATATTAATCTTAGACCCTACGCGAAGTTACCTGGATACGTCATATTGGGTAATTCAATATGCCGTATCGACTGTATTCAAAGACTACAAATACAAAACCTAAATTTGGTTTTAAGGAGAGGAGAAACCACCAAGTACGAAACCAAAAGACTAAAGAAGACAAAAAAGGTCCTGCTAGTGCTATAACTCCATAGGAGAACTCTTGTAATTGTTATGCTATGCTATAATCATTCGGTTAGCGTATTTTTCCTCTATGATTTATACTTTAATCGTTCTGAGTATGATACTATGTATGATTACTCAGATTATGGGCTAATACCAATAGGTATTAGCCAAGTTATGATTATTTGATGTTTTGATTTGTTTATTTGGATTGCTTACTCATTTATTGCATGTCGATTATGTTTATCACTTCATACACATTTATGCATATGTTAGATCTCTCATTCAAGTGATTCATTGATAGTCCTTAATTTGGGATAGCATAAACTAGATGATTATCATTATTTCGGGAGAGTCACATATTACTTAGCTTTATGACTAGATCAATAGTGCTATGACCATTAGGCTACTAGGCATAAGGTTAGGGCATGAATTTTTAATAAAGCACTTGTTTTTCGCCTTGGTAGTTATATCGTACAGCGGATAAATTATAATCAACAAGTTAGACTTTATGCGGGTTTCAGTTAATTGTGACAGGATTAATCTGTTTAGAACCTAGAGTTTAGGAAGAAGTACCGCCTAGCTTACATAAGAAAACAACCAATGAAGTAAGTATCATCATTATAACACGTAGACAAATCTAGCATCTTATATGAATTTGGTTAATACATTCTTCTTACTATCTGCTTGCCCTATTCTTTATAATATGTGTTCTGCTTATATGTGTTAACTATCTCATTTATAGTTTTATTAAATCTAAACCTCGTGCTAGTCTCTCAGGCTGAAAACCCTTTTGCTTTAGTTTAGGTTAATTTAGTAGAGCAGAATACCTTTAGAATTAGTATGTCAGAAATCCACTATTAGTAATCGACACCCTACTTACCAACTAACTTACCAACGACCGGGTAATTGCTCGTTAGTGTTTGTTATTGGTAAAAATGGCATAAAATAAATAGTAAAACTTGAATACAAATATTACCTACAGACAACGATACATCAGTCTTCTTCTTACACACTTTCTATTAAGACTGAGTCTCTAGGTTAAGTTACGTTAAAACACTTCAAACTCTTAATCATTTTTAAAGTCTTATCCAGTTGTGTATAAGCAAGGGAGTATAAAGTCTTGTACCTTGGTGGTCAAGCGTAGATTAATTGAAGGTCTAGTTTGGGTTTGATACTTCCTTAAAGTAAGTTCTTTGTGGTCTTAGTGGTTTAGGTGGAAAGTTGAATCACGAGATTCTTGTAAGTGGATTCGAGGGCGAAATACCGTTGGAGAGTAGCTCTTCTTTGTGAGCGTCGATCTTTGTGCATATCAGTGAAGTGAAGTTGTAATGGTTTGTAATCCACCATAAGGATTATATTAGTGAATAATATAGGTGTTATAGATTAGCAACTGGACGTATGTATGGTCTAAACCTCCCATCCCGAACCCGTATAAATCTTGGTCTCTCTCTCCCCCCTCTCTCTCTCTCTAAACTTAATTAAAATTAAACAACTAATATAAAAGTAATTACAACAAATAATCGTTCCACTAAAAACCAAAAACAAGTACGGAGGTCATACACTATCACCTCACAAATAGTGTTTAGATACTTACATCTCTCGGGTCTAATATAGTATATATCACAATTTGGAAATGGAAAACAGCTCTCACTACCTGTCATAGCAAAATAGATTACCATAGGCTTGGGAAAGGATCAAACCTCCACCACTTGGCGTAAGCACCTAGGATAAACTATCAAAGAGGTCTTTCAAAGGGTTATAACGTTAGGTGCAGGGATATGGAAAAACACGGTTTTGTTGGATAAAGGCAATATTTACTAGTGGTGAGTTAATCATCTTGGTTAATTACATGTACAATATAGCGTTGCTAAGCCAAGACTAGACTCGACTTAAGCTAATAAATCAAAAATAACAAAAACATAAAATAAACATAGAATGAAACAGGATGGTAGTCCGTATGTTTTTTTTTTTTTTTTTTTTTTTTTTTTTTCATACACTCTTACCCTACCATAAAAAATAATACATCATAGGGAATGTACATTCCCCTTACACTTGAATTTTTACATACTTTACAATAAACTAATCTAATGACTCGAATTAAGATAATCAAAACACTTGGAGTACTTTTAAGATTAACGCACATATGGGGGTAATAATTTGATGTTCATCCCCATTACTTCAAAACATAAGGATTTTACCCATGAGTCTCAATCGTCCCAAAACAATATGTACAAGATATGACTCGACTTAGCAACCATGTAATCAATAAGACAATTAACTAAGGGTTTAAACATGTAACAATAATGCACTAAAGATGAGTGCATACACGGAAGGGTAAGGCGATTTGGTTGCACATTTGGGTGGGTTGTAACAAATTATTCCTTTAAGTAAAATGCTTAAATTTAGAAATGAAAAGATAGGCTCGGAGGGGTGTACTAGAGGCATCGTGTACTAAAAATGAGTACAACGCTAAGGTGTGGGAAAAATTAATTGACTTTACTAGTCAAGTAATATGACTTAAATGGTTAAGTAATTATGATACGGGTTTAACACAAGGCTGATCCTAATGCCTCTTATCATGTAGTAAATGCTACTACACGAATGTAGTCTCACTAGCGGTCTCGGGATGCATCACTAACGCAAGTTCTAGAATCTAAATGCTACCGGTACACTCATAAGCACTAATAATGAATGCTTTTCCTATCAAATCTAAAGGCGAACCTAACATATTTGGGAGGAAAATTTTTCTGAATGGTACGGTTTTGTGCTAGTCATACAACTCCTATCCATGAGACGCTTGTTAAGGCTAAAGTTTCACTCCTAAATGTTGTAAAAAAATTTAAATTTGGTGCTAAAATTACACTAACAAGTATTTCTCTTAGTTTTATTACACACCTACCATCAAACAAACAAACTCAAGTGTAATTGTATCCTATAAGGTATCATCATTTACCCTCCCCTTACACTTAGGATGAACATTGTCCCCAATGTTCAATTAAAGAATGTAAAAGTAAAATAGGTAAAAGAATGAAAGCAAATACTCCCCTGATTTGTTCGGTGTGGATAGTGTGTCAACCAGGTTAGATCTTCCTCCAAGAAGATGAACCTTCAAAGCTTCCCTTCCAGAAATATAAATCATCTTCTTGTCATATATAACCTGTTAAACCTGAGAAAACAATCAAGGCAACCTCGCATAAAATTGGCGGCAGTCTATATATACTAACAAGTCCTAGAAAGCAAATTAAGATATAATGTTTGTGGAATGAATGTTTGCAGATTTCCTGGAGTTTATAAAACTAAAGAATTAACAAAAACTTTAAGACTCCGTTAGAAAAACAAAACTCGCAAAATTTCCAGAAGTTTACACATGACGCCGTCAGGAGTTAACTCTTGACGCTATCAGAAGTGACCTGCAGAAATCTTTACGTTAAGTTTCCAGAAAATTTCTTGAAAAACTTATGTCCTACTTCCTAGAAAATCTTGCAAAACATCATTATGACTCGATACAAGAATTTGACTCTAACAAATACTAATACACATGTTCATTTAATATTGTGGCGAATCAAGATCAATTTCATTCTTAAAAACAAATTTAGGGTTTCCCCTTACACTTAGCTTTTGCAAAATACCTTTATATGAAGGTAAGACGAAGTTAAACAACAAAATAAAGCATTTTCACAATTTTATTTTGAAACATGATATACCAACAATAAAAATAAAGCATGCATACGGAAGCAAATAACAGTCAAACAAATAAAAAGCACACAAAACATGGGTTGCCTCCCAAGAAGCATTTTTCTTTATTTACGAGTCTTGTAGCTAGACTCAAGGTCATGGCAAAATTACGTGACCTCATCTCTCCAGATGACGTATCCCATATAATTATGACCCTCACTATCGTGGTGGTGATGTTTCAATCGATCGACACTCGCAGTCACCTCCCCTCCTCCTTTACTGCTCAAGGTAGTTATCCAATCTTGCCGTATGCTTTCAATTGTGAATGGTCCATACCACCAGGGACTTGGCTTATCGGGAGGTACTGTTATCTCTGAGTGTCTTAAGAGTACCAGGTCTCATTTTGCGAATGGTACATGATTCTCCGTCGGTTGACTACATTCAAACTTGACATGAATTTTATTGCAACTTTTGCCTCTCTCAGGCTTAGTTTCTTTGTAACTTTTGATCCTTGTTTCCTACGCAATAATTTTTTTCTTGAACATGATTAGGCGATGTGTCAATGTTGTTTTTGAGCTTTCTTTTCATCCTGCTTCCTTGCACATCGTGGGGTCATAGGAAAGGTAATTTTTCTTTTTCCTGACTTAAGTTCAATTTCCCTTTTTTCATACCTAATGACAGCTCTAGCAGTGGTGAGGAATGGTGCTCCAAGGATTATTAGCATGCACCCATCTTCCTTATCATCGATGATCATGAAATCTATGGGATATATGAACCCTGCAACATTGACCAGCACATCCTCTGCAATTCCCAAAGGGTATACATAATAGTGACCAACGAAGGATAGCCTAACACAGGTGGTGGCCGGCATTTCTGTGGTTAGTTGGGTATAAATAGTTAGGGGCATAAGATTTACTTCCGATCCTTGATCGGCGAAAGCATCCAGATATTGCAAATTCCCTATGCTGGCTGGTATCTCAAAGTTCCCACAAGTCATCTGCTTAGTAGCCACTTTTTGTATAAGTAGCTTCTCGAATACCGGTCTCCCAGGCAATGTATCATACTCATCTTTCCTCTATTTCTCCTTCTTTGAAACCTGTTTGGAGGATTGGTTACGCCCGTCACCCTTTATCCAATTTGTTATGGTATTCTCGTTTATATCATGTTTTAGGTAGTAACCTAATGATTGGAATTTTGGCGGTTCCTCAATGGTTTGTTCACTAGGGGTTTCTTTTTCCTCATTATCCTCGTGGACAATTGTGATAGAATTAAAAAATCAGGTAGTGGGGGTAGCGCTTTCTTTTCTTAGTAACATCATTTATGGGGTCTTTTGGTTTGCGTATTCCTCCTCTAGTCTCATCATATCTTTCATTTTCTCTTGCATCTCCTCCTTTTGTTTATAAACAGCTTCCTCGTATTTAGCAAGCCGCTCAGAATGGGTTACCTTGTACTCTCTCATTCGAGCTTCAAATTCCGGGCTGAGGTTTTGAGGAGGTGAATAAGGTGGAGCATAATTCTGAAAGGTTTCGACATTCTCTCTAGAGGGTGACTCAGACAACGGTGTTGGAATCATATTTGAGACAGAATTGACTGTTGCCCGTTTGGGACTTAAAGGTCTCTTTTGTTTTTCCATGAGATAGTCAACCTTTGTCTCAAGTTTGCAAAGGAGTGATTCGGTGATTTGATTAGTCTCCCCGGGTGTCGAGATTGCGTTGATAGCCGAGTTTATAACATGAGTAACTTCCCATAATTCTTGATTGTCGAACGCAAGCTCATCGATAATTTGCCAAGATTCCTCGGCGTCTTTATCATGAAACCTGCCTCCGGTGGCTCGATCAATGGTGCGTTTAGTGTGAAAGTCGACATGGTCAAAGAAGATTTGATCTAATAGCCAAAAATTTATACCATGGTGAGGGACTTTTTAGAGTAAGTCCTTGAAATGAGTCCATGCTTCATATAGAGTTTCACCTTGACGTTGTTTGGAACATCAATATATCATTTCTAAGCTTGGTAGTTCTCCCCGGTGGAAAAAATTGAGCAAGGAAACGAGTGGTGAGATCATCCCATGAGGTGATGGATCCAGCGGGTAAACGTTCAAGCCATTGAATAGCTTGATCACGTAGAGAGAATTGGAATAGATGTAATCGGGTTGACTCTCTAGTTGTAACATCAAGGTCTATGGAATCTACGATTTTAAGGAAATCCTTGAGATATTGATAAGGATTTTCGGAACGAAGTCCATGGAATGCACATCCGCTTTGCACCAACTGGATGGTGTCGGATTGCAAGGGGGACATATTGGGTCCTTGAGTGAGCTCAATAGTGTTTCGATAGCCTTGCTGGCTAGGAAGGAAATACTCTCCTAAGGTTCGGGGCCAAGGAGGTTGGTTTGCTAGTTGTGGGTTTTGTGGGTGGTTTTGTTGTGGTGGGTTGATGGTTCAAAGAGGTTACCACCTTCCATGATGTCAGATGGTAAAGGTTACGAACAAAGGCACGAAGAAATAAGATAGACTAAAGAAAACCTAAAAATAAAAATAAAATCTTACTAGAAAGGAATCTAGCAAGTAGACCTAATAAAAAGAAATCCTAACCTAGACAATAACTATTCCCCGGTAACGGCGCCAAAAACTTGACACATGGGGATCGCACCCTCGCAACAGGTTTTACCTCTCAAGGGATCTCGAAAGGCTTACAACCCCCAACAGGCAGTGTACCTGATCGTTGTAGTATAGTATAGTGACAAGTACCGGGGGATTGATCGTTCAACTCAGGAATAGTGTCGCTAGGATTAGAAAGAATACTAAACTTGGTCTAGAGGTGAGGGATGATTCTTTTTGTATTTTTATATTTTTATGAAAGCAAGTAAAATCTCGGGTTTTGAAGGAGTGGGTAGAATTAGTTGCTAGTCAACTAACCCAATAAACTAAAATGCAATCAAAATAAAGTAACAGAAATGAAAATAAAACTAATTAAACTAGTGTGGTGGAAACAATAATGAGGAAATTTGTGTTTACTTAGGTTTCATTACTCCCTATATATCTTTTACAGGTTGATAGCTTGTTACAATTAAATGGATGACGGGTCATATTCCTTAATACTAGTCGTAGGGCCGTGTACAATATTCCCTACCTCTATAGGATCCTACTTCACTCCTATGTCGAGCCGTTAGAAGCTCCTAACATGGGATCATTAGAATTCTCCTACGTATTAAATACAACCAAAAATCGTAGTACACCTCCGATCATGTTTCTTAAGACGTTCAAGCAAGTTACCAATGGAAGTCTGCCTGTTTTCTTAAGCCTAACATCTAATACAATCATCCGTAACAACTATAATCAAACAATCAACCCATAATTAACATCTAGGTTTCACTACATCTAAGCAAACACAAGAAAAATCTAGCCTAGCATGTTAAATAGAAGACAAGCGTAAGATATAATCAAACAACACATAGACATATTGAATGATTTGAAAGAGTATTTATCTTTAATTGAACATGAAAGATTCAAGGGGTTGAAACCCTTTAAAAGCTGATAAAATTCGGACTAGGGTTTATTCCCTCAACGTTGCACACTAATGAATAAAATTTGGAAAACTATATATAGATTACATAGCGTGACGGCGTCATGTATTGGATTGTGACACCGTCAACTCGCCGCCTTAATAAAATCGTATTGCCTAGATCTAGTTTTGATGCCGTCATGTGCAGAATTACTCTGGGCCGTCACTAGTAACTGGACCACGACGGCCTTGGGTAACGCCGTCATCTCCTACGCTTAAAAACTCTCTGGATCGTCACGTGTATTTTCCATATCCACCTCTTTTGTAACTCTTGACGTTGTCATGTGGAGAGCCTTGACGCCGTCAGGTACTGTCCCCAGCAAGAAAAATTGAGACTTTGCCGTTTTCTTCACTTTTATGCTCCAAAAACATCCAAAATGCTTCCTCTTCCAGATTTCTCTCCAAAAGTACCTAAAATGACAAAAGGAATGATTTAGGGCAATAATTGATCAAATAATCTCGAATTCGGGCTTAAATGACCCCTTAAAAGTGGTTCACTTTTCGCCTCATCAGGTCTCTATATTTTGACATGTTTGGACGATTGATGGTGTCGGCAAACTTCCACATTTGATGTTCTCGCATTCTAATTTTTAGAGGATCATACCGAGCAAATTCTAGGGATTTCTCGTTCTAATTCTTTATATTTCATGTATTTAACTTTAAATTGACACAACGAGGAAATTGTATATCTTAAATGGGGGGATGAAGAATTAGAACACTATTTGTCCTTAATTTTCCTAAAATATGCATAATATATGCTTAAATTCAATAAAAATTTAGAATGTATTTGTGAAATCAATAGTTGCATAACCCGCACACATAACCCTTATTTCCAGATTATGAGAATTAAGCCTATTCCATTTCCACTATTTCGCCCAAGTTCCACAAAAAACTGAGTGTGCCGGTGACTTATAGTAAACTTTAGGGTATACTATTCGAGACCACCAAAATGTGTGTTATTAATATAATTGGAGTGACTTGTCTAATTAGGTAAATTTCTAGGATTACACCCAAATAGCCTATGTTGCTTACATGTTATGTGATATTAACTAACTACACTAGTTAGTTAACCCCTGTATAAAACCCATTTGTTACTCTTATTTTTAGAGTACAATACCCCTTGAAAAGCCCTCAGAGCCATTCCTTTCATTTCTTACACCAATATGAATTTGTTTTATTACACCTACGTACCTTAGCATACCCTATAGATTAAAGTCCGTGGTTGGTTGCTTTTTTAAAGTGTGTATTTCCTATGTTCGTGTGTGTTTCTTATCTTTGGTTAGGTCAGGAATTGCACATCGCAATAAGAATGTGGTAATAGTTATTTTTTATTTTCATGTGTTTACTACTATCACTGTTATTTTTATATCTGAAATTTTGAAGTGTATGGAAAAATCATCCAGATTTATTATGATGGTGAAGTGGTGAAAATTTTCACCATTAGTTGTTTCTTTATGTTTTGATTTGTTTCAAAAAACAAAAACTAATAAAAAAAAGAAAAAATAATAAAAAAATAAGATTGAGAGAGAGAGAGAGAGAGAGAGAGATATTGTGAGATAATCGGTTCTTCTGAACTTAACTGATTCTATATTTTGAGCTAATCAATTATTCGTTGGTACGTATTATAAACGAACGATGTAAATTATTGTATTAGTGGAGATATCACCACTATTTGTTGTATTATATTTATGGATTGCAAGGGAGTTGGCCGTTATGGGAATGCCAACTAAGGTTTGATTTTATGGAATGATGATTAAGACATCATTAAGTCTAATTCGTGTATACCTATTAAAGCGTGAGTTTCCGTGTTAAAGCGTGAGTTAGTCTATGATTTGTGTCTTTTTAAAGGGATGGTCAGGAAATAATTAACCACACTTTTGTTTATTGTTTGGACTTAATCTATCTATTAGTAATTTTATTTTACACCAATTATATATGTTTTCCATGCCTAATACCTACCTTATATCATTCTTCATCCAAACCTTTGATTTATTGAGATTAGGAATTTGAGCAATCTCGAGTATCGTAGTCGTAGTTACGATTATGTATTCATGATTTTGTCGCTCTTTTTTATGTAATATTATTGGTGAAGATTACTTAGTCCTATCTTTAGCTTATTCGAGTTAGGGAATCAAGCAGTCACGGATATCGTGGTCGTCGTTACAATCATGTATTCAAGGTTTTGTCGCCTTTTCTGGAATAATATCATCGATAAAGATTGAAAAAAAATGATAAACCTTTAAGCCTTATCATATTAAACCAATTTACCCTTTTAGACTTGTTACTCCTTAGCTTTAGTGGGGAAGAAGTGTATCCTTGCCAAGCTTATGATAGAATACTCGTCGCGACTGAGCAATTGAGCAAATTACTTAAATGTTACCACATAGATTAGTTGAGTGATTTCATTTTCCTATTTCGTGAGGTGTTTGGTTATGCACTTGAGATTAAATTACATAGAAAATTCATAGACAAATGTTTAGGATACATTTTCATAAGTTTTATCTAAAGTTTACTTGAGCACAAGTAAAGTTCAAGTGGAGAGATATTTGATGACATCAAATAAGGTTATATTTGTATCATCATTTATCCTATATATATTGCTTGTTTTATATCATTTTATATAAGATTTGGTACTTAATTGCTTAAATATTTCACTCTTAGTTATTATCAAGCAATTGGTGAAAGTTAGCAATAATGGACGTGTTTTGAAGCAAAATGGATCAAGTTCGAGAAAGTCAACTAAACAGACAAGAATACGTCATATCATTCTAGATGGATACACCATATACCAAGACTTAGATGATTATCAAGACCATTGCCTGACTTTGAAGAATACGCCGTATCCAAATATTGGATTCGTCGTATATGAAACTTTGGTCAACAAGAAGAACGAACTTGTTTTAGCAAGATATGCCGTATTCCATTCTGAAGATACGTCGTATCCATCACAAATATTTCACCAGATATCCAAGATAAAGAAGACCTGATTCGTCGTATTCATCTTTATAATACACAATATCAGGAAGGTGGTGTACGAATATTCTATAATATATTAATCTTAGACCCTACGCGAAGTTACCTGGATACGTCATATTGGGTTATCCAATATGCCGTATCGACCGTAGTCAAAGACTATAAATACAAAAGCTAAATTTGGTTTTAAGGAGAGGAGAAACCACCAAGTACGAAACTAAAAGACTAAAGAAGACAAAGACGGTCCTGCTAGTGCAATAACTCCATAGGAGAACTCTTGTAATTGTTATGCTACGCTATAATCATTCAGTTAGCGTATTTTTCCTCTATGATTTATACTTTAATCGTTCTTAGTATGATACTGTGTATGATTGTAATCCCCCGTAAATTTCCCTATAAATAATAAAAGTAAATTAAAGACTAGTATATCATTTTGTTAATTAATAACGTTTTTACCAATAGCAATTTTTTTTTATATATTTTATTATCAAATATGCTATTTACTTAAAATCACTACGATATTCATGATTCTCTTTGCTTAGAACGATGCTCACACATGTACCACTATAGTCTAAAATCGCGAGAATATTAAAATTTTCTTTATTCGTTACGAACCTGCATTTTCGAGACATTTTTCAAAAATTACTATTCATCGGTTAATATTCACAAAACACTATTCATCATTTCACTATTCATCGTTTTTGGAGTCGGTTAGTAATATTGAGATGTTTTTCAAAATTTTTACTATTCATGAAATACTATTCACTCTCGGACTCACGTAAGCGTCTCACTAATTAATTTTTAAACTTATCACTAATCACAATTAAGATTTTACTAATCCTAAAATACACCTAAACGGACCCTAAATCTCACCCTAAGCCCAACACATTTCTCGGCCTGTTACTATTCATGGCCCAATCCTCTTAAGGCCCAAAGTAAACTTAGCCCATTTCCCCTTGCTTTGTTTTCATTCCACTCGACTAGGACGACTAGGAACGAGCCTCGTATGCTCAAATCTTACACACGACACACACTTATTTTTACACATACTCATTCCTCCCCTAGCCAACATATAGAGTGTCGAATTTTAGTTCCCCACGTTGAGTCTAGCTAGGATTTTACTAGGCAAAGCTTTTGTCCCAAAAACGATTTCATAAAATATCATCTAATCCAAAACTAAACCGTTTTAAACCCCGTTTGTTTCTATAAAGTCCTAAAAATATTTCTAACACAATTTCAAGTCTAAATATTACAATTGATCAACCATCACCAAGCCTAGCCAAAATTTCAAATCGTTTCACAAAATAAATATGGTCGACATGTATTTCCAAAACCAAACTTGTACTCCCCTAAATCAAGCACACTCTACCCTATTTTATTCACTAAAGAAAGTACCAAAATCTTTTTATAACATATATATCTAGTACCATTCGTGTATAAGTTTTCAAAGCCCACGTTTTCTTTCTTTGATGATTGAAATGTCGACACAAGAAACCAAAAACCTTGAGTGTCTAGTACTACTCTTACAACTTTAGACTTTTGAACATTCCTTATAACACTCCAACATCACATCACATTCAATGTTGGATACTAGAACACATTAGGTTTCATATATAAGTAGCCATGCATGCAAGCTTACATTTTCCATTTCCATGCAAACCAAAAATCCACCAAATATTTTAAGTAGTAAACTAGGCTTTGGGTCAAATAGCATTGGGTAGAAATTCAAAGGAATTCGTGTGGGTTTAGGAGAAACACGTTATTGTTTGTGAACCTTGGTTGAGCACACATACACACTACGTACTCATTCACTCACTTCTCGACTCTACGTCTTGTTTTAACCACCACTTTGGTGTCGTAAGTTGCTAACAAACTCTTTTCAATATTTTTTTAAAACTTTCATTTGCATTATTTTGATACGTGACACACACAATTGCACCTCTTTATTTGAAAACTAAATATACAACATATATATATATATATATATATATATAATATATATATATATATATATATATATATATATATATATATATATATATATATATATATATATATATATATATATATATATTTTACGTTCGTCTATATATTTCACACCTTAACAAATAAACTATATAGAGTTTTGAAACTAAAAAGCTACGTACAACCTATTTTAGAATACATTCTAACATATACAAACAAGTATCGAAAACTATTAAAATTTTTCTAAGTCTTTTGTTTTATAAAAACTTGTCCCATGCTAGCCCAAAACGCACGTATATCTTTAAAATTTACTTAACGAGCATGCCTTTTTATTTCACAAACCAATAGACCTCATAACAAACAATCATTTTCGTATAAAAACTTTATAATAAAAATCACGTTTTGAACCTATAAAAGTCACCAAGCAAATCGACTTGGAAACTAGTTTTGAAAAATTGTTAGCATCGACTGGGCCTTAAGGCCCAACCATTTCAAAATAAGCCGAGTGAATAAGCTGAAGCTATAAGCTGTTGAACAACTTTTTCCGAATCCTAACCTTAGCCCAAAACTCCCGTAGGCCCATTGGATCTAAAAATGCTAACGGGCCTTACATTTCGTTAAAAGCCCATAAGCTATCAAGTTAACTTTTTGAACTAATAAGCTGGTAGAATAAGCTCAATAAGCTGTTTTGAAACTATTTAAGAAATAAAAAAATTATGCTTTGAAAATTGTGAATTTTGGACTAAAATTGCAAATTTTATAAAAATCGGATTAAAAGTGTCAACTTTTCAAAGTTTCGGTATAAAATGTCATTTCGTAAATTAAAGGGTGAAAACTGATTTTTATAAACTCTAGGGTGAAAGGTGTAAGAAATATAAAGTTTTGAACGTAAAATGTAAATATATTTAATTTTGGACTAACAGCGTAACGCTAACGACGTTTGGGTAAAAAGTGTAAATTTTTAGAAAATACAAGGGCCATATATATAAAATTAATATTTTTATTTTTACTTTCCATTTTTACGATTTCACGTCACGACGTTACGTTTATTTTCAAACAATTATTATTATTACTATTATTATTATTAAACGTTACGTTATTTTCAAACTATTATTATTATTACTATTATTATTATTAAACGTTACGTTATTTTCAAATTATTATTATTATTACTATTATTATTAAACGTTACGTTATTTTCAAACTATTATTTTTATTGCTATTATTACTATTAAACTTTACGTTATTTTCAAACTATTATTTTTATTACTATTATTACTATTAAACTTTACGTTATTTTTCAAACTATCGTTATTATTAAACCTTACGAACAATATACAATAAAAACCAAAAGTCTTACTAACGTCAAATTAACAAATCATGCATTTAAAAACTACTCGCGATTAAAACATTTAGACTATCAAACCCTAAAACTTGCCATATATTATCTAGGTCGTGTGTGGAGCCGTTCCCATTTTGCAAACTGAGTATCGACAATTTTATTCACTAAACCACTAAGGTGAGTTCATAGCCTCGCCTTTACTTGTTTAAATGTTTTATAAACCTTGCGAGGGGGATACATGCTAGTTTTTACAAACTGAACAAAAGTATTTTCTTGGTATGCTTTACCTGATCTCGTTATTACTTAAGTACCTTTCCTTGCTAAAAGCCCCTCATATCATGAGCCTTAGTTACCCAGGAGGTGAACGTAAATAATTGTGGATAGATCTATTAGGGATTGACAATCCCCGTTTGGGAGTTCGAGAAAACAACCAAACGCACTTTATTTGAAATCTAATAGGTTACTCGCAAGAACCTATCCCGAGGGCCCCCTATTACTATAATCCATCATTCGTGATGAGATCTGTTAATCGGCTGATCGTCATGAGCTTAATGCAATAATAAATGTTTTTAACTTATAATTGTATGACGGTGCAATTATCACTTAAAACTTGTGTTCAACTTTTAAACTTAAACCTATGAATATCACTCAACTTTTTGTTGACTTTTAGCATGTTTATCTCAGGTCTATAACGAGCAAGGATGGGACGGAAGAGCACGCAATTCTTACAAATGCTATAAAATTTTATTATCATTCGAAAACCTATTTAACGAATTTTAAAACCACTGGGACCTCATCTTTAAAACTCTGATATTTACAAAACTTCGAATGATAAATATTTTTAGAAAATCATTTTCTACTGAAAAACTATGAGCTGTGAAGTAACACCCAATCTTTATTCCGCTGCAAATATTTTAAAATTGGGGGTGTTACAGATTGGTATCAGAGCTTTGGTTATAGCGAAACAGATCTATTTTAGATCTGAACTATAACTGTTTTTACAAACAAAACATTTTATAGCCCTACACTCTTCGTGTTTTCCGTGCCTACAGACTACCTTGCTCAGTACATTAACTGTTAAGATTAGTCTGCATATTTAGAAATTGCGCTTACATAATTTTTAGTTCATCCATACTATTATAGCTATAACGTAAAAGTAACTTATAAAATACTATTCCCGGTTACTACAGTAACATGTCTCCAAAAACTTCTTTGAACGCCAAAAACTACTCTCTGTAATACTAATACATCCCCCGTCAATCAAAATTCTTCGAACACTGAAGATCCCTACGTACAAATATCACAACCCCAACTTAATATAGAAATCACTCAGAAATCACTCTCATCGTCACCTATTTCTTCACCTCTACGTCAAAAACTTAGGAGAACTACTGAATCATATGAAGATATGATTGGTGGTCAGGCAACATTCGAAGTTGGACAAAGTTCACGTCAAGAGAGGCCGTGGACGAATGTTGAGCCAAATTCTCCGTTACCCTACACTTTAGATTCCCCAATACCAGATATCCCAAATACCTTATCCTCACCTAATTCCCCCAACTACGACATAAGCACACCTGATTCAATATGGACTCTTGTTTATCAACAAGCCAGCACATTAGAGGCTCACACTGAACAGCTGAAATGTTAACGACCAACAAAATTTGAATGGTACGACCGTAACCTTGACGCATTGTTCAAAAGAGTGGATGGCTAAAGAGACAGCCAGGAGCCAAGGTCAAAAGATTGCCACATTAGAGAGTATGTTGGAAAACCAAATGAACAGGTGTCAGGAACGTTTCTCAAACATGGAAGCAGCACAACTTGAACTTGAGAAAGAGATTAGATATTTACGTCAGAGGCGTAACTATTCTTAAGTTTACAAGTATCCCTGCTGCATCTACTAAACCAGACAGACTTGGTTAGTATTTCATGTAATGTTCAATAAATCTGAACCTTTCAGAATTCGTAATCAAATCATAATATAACCTCCTCTTCCATTTCATCTCTCCGTTATAAATCAATCGTTTTCTTTCGTATCAAGCATGCATACTATGAATCCTCAGAATTTCATGCAAAAATCTCATCAATTGTTACCTCCCTTGATGAACAAATAACTCCACGTAGATTTCTGACATATTAATAAGAGACCTTGTACTAATTGTTTTACAAAAACGATCAGTCAAGTTATTAATATTATGATAACTTCTACCATACTATTCAAATCTACCGTAAGATTTCTTACAATTGTAAGAAATTCTTAAACATACTATAATCAAATTTTCAAGAGAGAGAAAATTTATTTTAGTGGACGAATCGGTTTGTTCCTTAGTAATCTCATATCAAGAGTTGATTATCTATCTATGATACAACATAGACATATCTTGAAATTAGATTACAGTAAGGAGTCAATTCAGTCTATCATCAATGAAATAATTAGAATTCATTATTCTGACATCAGAAGGATTCTAAGTTGAGTTTCATTAATGATTTCAGAAGATGGACAACGTAAACAATACATGTACTCCATCGTCATCAAAAATCACCATGACTACTGAAGATGTCAGGGAGTTGATAAGTAACATCATGTCAGTAGTACTTAAAGGAGTCACTATAGTTTATCCAAGAGGAGAGTCGGATACGCCTGACAAGCAGGAAAACTACATGGAATATAGGCCAACCCACTTTAGAACGCCAGAAGGAATGGCTAACCCTACCATCACCCATAACCAAGGAATTAGGCAAAGAGTTATACCTAATGGAAATAAACAAAAGCAAAAACTCTTAGAAATAAGGAACCTTTAAAGACTTCGATAGTATCAAAGGAATGATGACTAGATTGAAGCAGATAAATAAATTCCTGTCGTAAATAAATAAATCCTAGTTCGACAATTTCCTGAGATTGTATCTCTTCCCCGTATTTTACTTTAAGTGACGATGGATGTAACCTAAGTAAAACAACTATCCTTCTACCTTATCGAAAAATCTACCTTGTAATATTTCCAAAATAATTACAACCTACGTCAATTTCAATTCCTATTTCATTTACCAAATAACAACATACTGTTATTTCCCTAGAAATTTCTGACTCATTATATATATATATATATATATATATATATATATATATATATATATATATAATAAATAAATCATTGAATAAAGTTCCTACTTTATTCTTAAAAGAAATTACGCATTATACCATAATAACAAAACGTTGAACACCATCTAAAACAACTTAAAGAAAAGCATAAACACCACTGTGATTGAGACAAGCATCGCATCATTTGGTCCTCAATTATATATAGCCTGATCAAATATGTCTAATTTAGGAAGAATCATGTCATGATGGAACAATCATAATGCCAAAAATTTCTAAATAACAATCTTCATTTAAAAGCAACAAATAAAGATAAACTAAACTATTCATAAATATTACAAACTACCATAAATACCTATCCTATCCCTTCGTCATTAGGATGAGAAGCCAACAAAAGTACAAATAGGAAAACCCTAATAGTTCACAAAGACTAATAGGAAAACTCTAATAACGAAAGGTTTATCCAAATCCATGGAAGTTAATAAATAAACAAATAATTAGCATCGGAAATGCTAACGTCACAATAATTACAATATAAACCATAGAATCTTCAATAGGCTAATCCGACATAAACAATAAGGAATCCCATCAACAGTACCATAGCAAGGACCACCATAGGATGGATTACTCTGATTATTTTAAAAGATAAATATAAACAAATCATTAAAAACTATAGCAAGACTAGTTTTTAAACATAAGGACAAATAAGTCTTATTTCACATTTATTGAGGATTACATAGAAACATAACAAGGATGTATTTTAAACAACCCTAGCTCAAGACTAGTGCCTCCATGCCTTATCAACCGCATACGATAGAACCGTGAGTGGTATTAGGAACCCCAACATCCCGACCACAACTCCATAATCTTCATCCATAACAAAAGTCAAATAGGTGATGACAACAATGATATATACCATTGCGATAATAGTAATTAGGCTTGGAATTTTTTTTTTCGAAAGTATTTTAAGAATAGGAAATGTGAAATGATAGGAAAATGGTTGGTGGAAGATATGGAAATTTGAAAGGGGTATATGTAGGTGGAAAACTAGCCGTTAGATCACTATTACGGACCGTTAGGATCATTATTCCTGACCGTTGGGTACGGTACACCTAGCCATTATTTTACTATTCAAAACCACTACCTTCAATATTCAAAACCCTTAAATACACCAGTTACTAGATCCTGTCTAGCACAAATAAGTCTAACTAAACCACGTCTCCCAAATCTTAATCTCTCGACAACCCTCTGATCGAAATTTCCTAATACCAGAATTTAGTTAAACTTGAATTCCGGGACGGAATTCAGAATGAGGGGTAGGTACTGTAATCCCTCGTAAATTTCCCTATAAATAATAAAAGTAAATCAAAGACTAATATATCATTTTGTTAATTAATAACATTTTTACCAATAGCAATTTTTTTTTTATATATTTTATTATCAAATATGCTATGTTACTTAAAATCACTACGATATTCATGATTCTCTTTGCTTGGAACGATGCTCATACATGTACCACTATAGTCTAAAATCGTGAGAATATTAAAATTTTCTTTATTCGTTACAAACCTGCATTTTCGAGACATTTTTCAAAAATTACTATTCATCGGTTACTATTCACAAAACACTATTCATCATTTCACTATTCATTGTTTTTGGAGTCGGTTAGTAATATTGAGATGTTTTTCAAAATTTTTACTATTCATGAAACACTATTCACTCTCGGACTCACGTAAGCGTCTCACTAATTAATTTCTAAACTTATCACTAATCACAATTAAGATTTTACTAATCCTAAAATACACCTAAACGGACCCTAAATCTCACCCTAAGCCCAACACATTTCTCGGCTTGTTACTATTCATGGCTTAATCCTCTTAAGGCCCAAAGTAAACTTAGCCCATTTCCCCTTGCTTTGTTTTCATTCCACTCGACTAGGACGACTAGGAACGAGCCTCGTATGCTCAAATCTTACACACGACACACACTTATTTTTACACATACTCATTCCTCCCCTAGCCAACATATAGAGTGTCGAATTTTAGTTCCCCACGTTGAGTCTAGCTAGGATTTTACTAGGCAAAGCTTTTGTCCCAAAAACGATTTCATAAAATATCATCTAATCCAAAACTAAACCGTTTTAAACCCCGTTTGTTTCTATAAAGTCCTAAAAATATTTCTAACACAATTTCAAGTCTAAATATTACAATTGATCAACCATCACCAAGCCTAGCCAAAATTTCAAATCGTTTCACAAAATAAATATGGTCGACATGTATTTCCAAAACCAAACTTGTACTCCCCTAAATCAAGCACACTCTACCCTATTTTATTCACTATAGAAAGTACCAAAATCTTTTTATAACATATATATCTAGTACCATTCGTGTATAAGTTTTCAAAGCCCACGTTTTCTTTCTTTGATGATTGAAATGTCGACACAAGAAACCAAAAACCTTGAGTGTCTAGTACTACTCTTACAACTTTAGACTTTTGAACATTTCTTATAACACTCCAACATCACATCACATTCAATGTTGGATACTAGAACACATTAGGTTTCATATATAAGTAGCCATGCATGCAAGCTTACATTTTCCATTTCCATGCAAACCAAAAATCCACCAAATATTTTAAGTAGTAAACTAGGCTTTGGGTCAAATAGCATTGGGTAGAAATTCAAAGGAATTCGTGTGGGTTTAGGAGAAACACGTTATTGTTTGTGAACCTTGGCCGAGCACACATACACACTACGTACTCATCTCACTCACTTCTCGACTCTACGTCTTGTTTTAACCACCACTTTGGTGTCGTAAGTTGCTAACAAACTCTTTTCAACATTTTTATAAAAAGTTCATTTGCATTATTTTGATACGCGACACACACAATTGCACCTCTTTATTCGAAAACTAAATATACAACATATATATATATATATATATATATATATATATATATATATATATATATATATATATATATATATATATATATATATATATATATATATATATTACGTTCGTCTATATATTTCACACCTTAACAAATAAACTATATAGAGTTTTGAAACTAAAAAGCTACGTACAACCTATTTTAGAATACATTTCTAACGTATACAAACAAGTATCGAAAACTATTAAAATTTTTCTAAGTCTTTTATTTTATAAAAACTTGTCCCATGCTAGCCCAAAACGGACGTATATCTTTAAAATTTACTTAACGAGCATGCCTTTTTATTTCACAAACCAATAGACCTCATAACAAACAATCATTTTCGTATAAAATTAAAAATCGCGTTTTGAACCTATAAAAGTCACCAAGCAAATCGACTTGGAAACTAGTTTTGAAAAATTATTAGCATCGACTGGGCCTTAAGGCCCAACCATTTCAAAATAAGCTGAGTGAATAAGCTGAAGCTATAAGCTGTTGAACAACTTTTTCACAATCCTAACCTTAGCCCAAAACAAAGCCCAAAACTCCCGTAGGCCCATTGGATCTAAAATTGCTAACGGGCCTTACATTTCGTTAAAAGCCCATAAGCTATCAAATTAACTTTTTGAACTAATAAGCTGGTAGAATAAGCTTAATAAGCTGTTTTGAAACTATTTAAGAAATAAAAACATTAAGTTTTGAAAATTGTGAATTTTGGACTAAAATTGCAAATTTTATGAAGATCGGGTTAAAAGTGTCAACTTTTCAAAGTTTCAGTATAAAATGTCATTTCGTAAATTAAAGGGTGAAAACTGATTTTTATAAACTCTAGGGTGAAAGGTGTAAGAAATATAAAGTTTTGAACGTAAAATGTAAATATATTTAATTTTGGACTAACGGCGTAACGCTAACGCCGTTAGGGTAAAAAGTGTAAATTTTTAGAAAATACAAGGGCCATATATATAAAATTAATATTTTTATTTTTACTTTCCATTTTTACGATTTCACGTCACGACGTTACGTTTATTTTCAAACTATTATTATTATTACTATTATTATTATTAAACGTTACGTTATTTTCAAACTATTATTATTATTACTGTTATTATTATTAAACGTTACGTTATTTTCAAACTATTATTATTATTACTATTATTATTATTAAACGTTACGTTATTTTCAAACTATTATTTTTATTACTATTATTACTATTAAACTTTACGTTATTTTCAAACTATTATTTTTATTACTATTATTACTATTAAACTTTACGTTATTTTTCAAACTATCGTTATTATTAAACCTTACGAACAATATACAATAAAAACCAAAAGTCTTACTAACGTCAAATTAACAAATCATGCATTTAAAAACTACTTGCGATTAAAACATTTAGACTATCAAACCCTAAAACTTGCCATATATTATCTAGGTCGTGTGTGGAGTCGTTCCCAGTTTGCAAACTAAGTATTGATAATTTTATTCACTAAACCACTAAGGTGAGTTCATAGCCTCGCCTTTACTTGTTTAAATGTTTTATAAACCCTGCGAGGGGGATACATGCTAGTTTTTATAAACTGAACACAAGTATTTTCTTGGTATGCTTTACCTGATCTCGTTATTGCTTAAGTACCTTTCCTTGCTAAAAGCCCCTCATATCATGAGCCTTAGTCACCCAGGAGGTGAACGTAAATAATTGTGGATAGATCTATTAGGGATTGACAATCCCCGTTTGGGAGTTCGAGAAAACAACCAAACACACTTTATTTGAAATCTAATAGGTTACTGGCAAGAACCTATCCCGAGGGCCCCCTGTTACTATAATCCATCATTCGTGATGAGATCTGTTAATCGGCTGAGCGTCATGAGCTTAATGCAATAACAAATGTTTTTAACTTATAATTGTATGACGGTGCAATTATCACTTATAACTTGTGTTCAACTTTTAAACTTAAACCTATGAATATCACTCAACTTTTTGTTGACTTTTAGCATGTTTATCTCAGGTCTATAACGAGCAAGGATGGGGCGGAAGAGCACAAAATTCTTACAAAGGCTATAAAATTTTATTATCATTCGAAAACCTATTTAACGAATTTTAAAACCACTGGGACCTCATCTTTAAAACTCTGATATTTACAAAACTCCGAATGATAAATATTTTTAGAAAATCATTTTCTACTGAAAAACTATGAGCTGTGAAGTAACACCCAATCTTTATTCCGCTGCAAATATTTTAAAATTGGGGGTGTTACAATGATTACTGAGATTATGGGCTAATACCTATAGGTATTAGCCAAGTTATGATTATTTGATGTTTTGATTTGTTTATTTGTATTGCTTACTCATTTATTGCATGTTGATTATGTTTATCACTTCATACACATTTATGCATATGTTAGATCTCTCATTCAAGTGATTCATTGATAGTCCTTAATTTGGGATAGCATAAACTAGATGATTATCATTATTTCGGGAGAGTCACATATTACTTAGCTTTATGACTAGATTAATAGTGTTATGACCATTAGGCTACTATGCATAAGGTTAGGGCATGAATTTTTAATAAAGCACTTGTTGTTCACCTTGGTAGTTATATAGTACAGCGGATAAATTATAATCAACAAGTTAGACATTATGCGGGTTTCAGTTTATTGTGATAGGATTAATGTGTTTAGAACCTAGAGTTTAGGAAGAAGTTCCGCCTAGCTTACATAAGAAAACCACCAATGAAGTAAGTATCATCATTATAACACGTAGACAAATCTAGCATCTTATATGAATTTGGTTAATACATTCTCCTTACTATCTACTTGACCTATTCTTTATAATATGTGTTCTGCTTGTGTGTGTTAACTATCTCATTTATAGTTTTATTAAATCTAAACCTCGTGCTAGTCTCTCAGGCTGAAAACCCTTTTGCGTTAGTTTAGGTTAATTTAGTAGAGCAGAATACCTTTAGAATTAGTATATTAGAAATCTACTATTAGTAATCGACACCCTACTTACCAACTAACTTACCATCGACCGGATAACTGCTCGTTAGTGTTTGTTATTGATAAAGTTGGCATAAAATAAATAGTAAAACTTGAATACAAATATTACCTACAGACAATGACACATTAGTCTTCTTCTTACACACTTTCTATTAAGACTGAGTCTATAGGTTAAGTTAGGTTAAAACACTTCAAACTCTTAATCATTTGTAAAGTCTTATCCTGTTGTGTATAAGCAAGGGTGTATAAAATCTTGTACCTTGGTGGTCAAGCGTAGATTAAGTGAAGGTCTAGTTGGGGTTTGATACTTCCTTAAAGGAAGTTCTTTGTGGTCTTAGTGGTCTAGGTGGAAAGTTGAATCACGAGATTCTTGTGAGTGGTTTCGAGGGCGGAATACCTTTGGAGAGTAGCTCTTCTTTATGAGCGCCGATCTTTGTGAATATCAGTGAAGTGAAGTTGTAATGGTTTGTAATCCACCATAAGGATTATACTAGTGAATAATATAGGTGTTATAGATTAGCAACTGGACGTATGTATGGTCTATACCTCCCATCCCGAACCAGTATAAATCTTGGTCTCTCCCTCTCCCCTCTCTCTCTCTCTCTAAACTTAATTAAAATTAAAAAACTTTAAGTCTTAAATAGTGTATCGGTGGAGTGAAGTTTAACAACTTTAACTCTTTGAGACTTAAAGTTATTAAACTTTAATTAAGTTGAACCCCTTCTACAGTTCTACATTGGAATCAGAGTGGGATACTCAAGTTTTCTGGGTTTAAAAGCCTTTTACAAAGGTGTTTTAAAGTGAAATCTTCTTTTTCAAAAAATTTAAAATCCTACGCTACTTTTGAGAAAGTTTAGTATAGATCCATGACATAAGAGAACTATGGAAAGGGATGTTCTATGCTAAGAACACCTTTGCTTGAACCCTAGGATTAAACGATGATTTTGTTTTTATGATGGTAGATCCGCAAAACAAAGTTAGAAGTTGTAAAACCATTTTTTGAGTTAAAAGATGATGCAAATTAAAAGTTCAGAAAACATATAGAAGCCAAGATGACTCTTTACAATGCCTTGCCTCGTAAAGAGTATAAGCGATGGGGTACGTTGCCAGTCTTCCATAACCTCATTGCCCCTTTTTAGGCTTGAGTGCCATGATTGGATCATATGAACACTTACTACTTGTTCCCTGAGGGTTTCTTGTTTCATTTAGTTGGTTTTGTTTACGTTGGACGGTCTATTAGGGTGATGAGGTTTGTTCCTCCGTATGTTGGGGTTAGCCCTAAGAGTTTTTGTTTCAGAGTTTCCAGGTTTAGGTAGCCTAGGAAAATGCTTTATCCTACCCTTTATAAGTACCCTAGTGTAAGATCTAACTAGGTGTGTATTTGTAGTCGAAGTTTGAGTTGAATGTAGAGTAAGGTGTATGCTACTTACAGGGGAAGGGCTAGGGAATGGTGTTAGTATGTCTTTCTGAGTCAGGCTTATAGTTATGTTACAAGGGAATGCGGAAAATAGTAAGTAGGCCGGGATGCGTTTACCTGAGAATTAGCCAACCATCCTGCTTTGCGAGTTGTTCTAGGTGGAGTGACGTGGCATGGCTTGACTTGGATGATTTGCGGTTCCTTTCCTTGACACCCTCTAGTGCCCTCAACGTCCCCTGAACTCTGAATACTCAGGGTTACTACTAGGTATTGCTTTAGACTGATTGTTATGTACAAGGTAATGTAGAAAATGGTAAGTAGGTTGGGATGCGTTTACCTGAGAACTAGCCAACCATCCAGCTTTGCGAGTTGTTCCAGGTGGACTGACGTGGCATGGCCTGACCTGAATGATTTTCGGTTCCTTTCCTTGACACCCTCTAGTGCCCTCAACGCCCCCTAAACTCTAAATGCTTAAGGTATTCTTGGCTGTGAAGATGTTCTAAGAACGTGATGTTTTGAGAACGTGATGTTCGTCATTTAACCATGTAGGTACTTCTTGGGAAGGTGCCGCGTATAGGTTGACGTGCTTCATTACTACATGCACTTCCCTTAAAGACCTTCTTGTGTGGTTTCTAGGTGACTGGTGAGTCTATTTTTAGGGTGTTTGTTGACTCCTCTCAGTGTGAGGTGGGTCATCCACTCGGATAGGTCCGAGGTGGTGGTAGGTTATGTCCAAAATTTGAGGGGGTTGTTCACAAGACATGTTTGGTTAAGAAACTTGTTCAAGAAGAAAAACTTTTGAGATTTTGAGTAAGAAATGAGTGAAAATAGGTGAAATTTTTAAAAATTTTTGAGGCTATTTCGTATCATGTTCACAAGTCATGCATCCTTGGCTCGTACAAAGTGGTGCTTGTCATGCGTTCCCACTGTACGATGTCAGATGGTACATCTGAACCGTTAGTGATAGTTGGGGAGCAGTGGTACTATGTGCTCAGTATACCCTGATGAGTTTCTCCATGTCTGACGTGACCTAGGAGAATAGCCGAGCCGCTATCAAGTGTCTCTTGATGGGCCTTGGTAATGGGCTTGATTCGATCGTGTATTTAGTAGGCTTGGTCCACTAATATTGATACACTATTAGGTTATTTTAATTTTGTAGCAATATTATAAAGATTGTTTCATTTTCGATATAAAAACTTTTGTCTCGTGTATTTATTTATGAATTTTAATAACCCGTGAGTGTGAAGTTGATTAACGAGTAAAATAAAGAGGAATTTTTTTATATGACTCGTTTATATTACTTGTTTGCCAAAATGAACGTCGCGTAATTTTTTTTTTCTTAAATGAGCCTTTAAATTGGGAGACTTCTGACCTCCGGCCGGCCCCCAAACGACTAGACTTTTTTCGTAGCAAGTTTTGGTTTGTGTTTTGATGTTGGACTCTTGAGTTTTTTTTTGTTTGTGTTTTTGTGTTTGTTTTTTTGGTGTGTGAATGAAAGTATGTTTGTATTTATGTTTTACAAATAAGGTGGTTGTGTGATGTTTGTAATTGTGAATAATGGTGGTGAAAATGGAGGTTGAGGAAGGATGGGTGGGGTTGCAAAGATTGATCGTGGTTGATGGGTTTTTAGGTGAATGGATATTGATGAAAAAGATAGAAGTAAGGTAGGTAGAGTGAAGTAAATGTTGTGCATTTTAATCAGTGTTCTAAAAGGCGCACCAAGGCGCGAGGCATGGCCTCGCCGCCACGAAATGTACTTTGACGGCTGATCTAGGCGTTGCTCAAAAAGGCGTGAAATAAGGCGAGAAAAAGCGCGCCTTTTAGTAAGGCGTGACGCCATTTTTGGAACCAGTTTATTTTTATTTATTTTTTTATTATTTTTTATTTTTTTTGAAATGTTTTGAACTAGTATTTGAAATTTGGGCTATTTGATATATGAGCCAGGTAATTATATAGTAAGTAGTAGTATAAATGAAAAATGTATAAATATTTTTCTGCCGCTTTAGTGACGCCTTATGAAACGTCAAGGTGTGTAAGACTTGAGGCGCGACCATGCCACCACGCCATGCCTCACGTCTTTTATAACGTTGATTTTAATCGGTGGTTCATTGAGGTGTGACACATTTTAATAGGCCTCATGGTTCATTTTGGTAAGAGTAATGAAATAGGATTATTTTGGTAAATTGGGTATTAAATAAGTTTGTTTTGGTAATTTAGGGATTTTTTTTTTTAAAAATAAATGTGAAGGTTACTAGTATTTTTCATCTTTTTATCATTTAGATTATGAATATGTTTTATAAAAGATTTGCTACTTTTTAAAATAACTGGAGATGTTTTAGAATTTAATAATATTTTAGTTGTCAGCAATTGGATCTAGTACGTAAGATTTGCGGGTCTGAATGTCTGAAAATCAAGGTTTTTAATAGCACAATATCGTATTTGCCTTTTTTGTTCTGTTCTAAAATAAAATAACAATAAGTTTTACATCACAAATCTTTGATACATATGCAATGTGTAATGCATGTATGCTTGTGTCTTGAAAATTGAATTCAATAACGTGAACAACTTTTACTCGCTGGATGGACTATAATAACTTATACAAATAATGATACTTGAGTAATAGAAAAGTATTATGCACTTGTTAAGAAACTTAAATAACATTAAATTATTGCATATTATTTAGGTTAGGGATGAGCTCGGTACCGATCTAGTACCGAATTGGTTGTATCGTATTTTTTTCTGAGGATAAAATTGTGTACCGATACCAGTTCCGGTACCTGTGACCGGGAAAACGGTACATATTCGGTTTTTCTCGTTTCTTAGGCTAAACACAGTACGGAGTACCAGCGACCTTCATTTTACCCGCTACATCAGCTTTCTCTTTTCAGCGACCTACAGACGACTTTTTGCCGCAGTAAGACAATCTGATATATATATATATATATATATATATATATATATATATATATATATATATATATATACACCACACAAATATTATTTTTTAATTAAATAACACACACAAACATATACACAATCAGTCGCAGGCACGACTATTTCACCCAAATTCATGAACGATGACCGAGAGTCACTTTTGTGCCACAATAAGGATGATCGATTGCTTTGTAGGTCGAGGAGTCAGTCGACCTTCTTACTGTGTTTATCCTTAAAACCAAGTAAAACAAACCAAATAATATATATATATATATATATATATATATATATATATATATATATATATATATATATATATATATATATATATATATATATATATATATATATCTTACAAACGGTAAATCTTTAAGTGACAAAAAATACATCATTGTGACGAGAAATATTTTCGATCAACCTTTTTTTCGAGTTTTATTTTAGTATTAAAATTTAAATCTGGAAGAATTTGTTATTTTATAAATCATGTGTGATTTTACAAATCTCATATGATTTCATAAATCACACGTGATATTAAAATAACAAATCACATGTGATTTTTTCAGATATAAATTTCAACGCTTACAAAAAAGTTTGTAGAAAGTATATAGAAGTGTGTCTCTCTATAAAAAGATAATTTAATTCTCGTTGCGATGATATGATACTTTTCATGTAAACCATTTATCATATTCAATTTAAAACATTGAAAAAGTAACAAACCATTTTTTTTTTTAGTAAATCATTACAACAAAAAATCTGTTAATACGAACTTGTTAATATCTTGTTTGTAAAGCAAAATAAAAAAATTTGAGACATGATATCTTCTTTACATATTAATAAAAACATGCTGAAAATGAAAAGGGTATAAATGTAGCATAATATTTTATTAATATTTAGATAAGAATTTTATTACTAAAATTATTTTTTTATTATTAAATTGGGTGTTTGGGTATATATGACTATACTGAAAGTTTTGAAAGAATATTAATATAACGTAATTGTGTTTTAGAGGATATAGATGCGATTCTTCCTAATTATAATTACTCGCTCTAAGGGTGTGTTTGTCAAAGGGGTTATAGGGGTTTATAGGGATTTGAGCTTTTAAAATAAGTCGGCTAATAAAATAAGTCTCGTTTATCATCATGTTTATAGAAGGTTTTATAAAATAAGTCGGCTAAAAACTTTAGCCTCATAAAAGGGGCTAAAAACTTTAGCCCATGGCTTTTTTTAGCCTCATAAAAGGGGCTAAAAACTTTAGCCCATGGCTTTTGAATAATAAATTACTTATTACTCACAAAAATATCTAACATATACAAAAACTCATTTATTTATGTTATTTTTAGTAATTTTGCAATAATAAGCCCGAGCCTCAGCCCATATGCCAAACAAGTTTATAAAAATACAAATTTTAATTTCGCCAAATATACCTTAAGAGCAATGGGTGTCTTAACACCGAGTTAAACTTTAACACACCACCACGTCGGCTTTAACATTTTCACCTTAACTCACCAAAAAACACCTGTTACCTTAACTCACCTTAACTCAACACCCTTTTTAAATTTACAAATTAACCACTTTACTATTTCATTTATTCAACAATCTAATATTTCATTAATAAACTTAAAAACTACAATACAAAAAAAAAAAAATAAAAAAAAAAAAAAAAAAAAAAAAAAAAAAAAAAAAACTACCACATAATAAAAACTAAATAAAAATGATATTAAAAAAAAATAAAATAAAAAAAAAATAAAAAAATAAAAAACCTGCTGCTATAACCACATGGACTAAACTGTAGACACCATAATACCACAGGGACTAAACTGCAAATGTGGAATTTATATCATCATCATCCCCAGCGATCTGTTTACACACTACACATACACACACCGAAAACACACACAAACATACTCAGAAAAGCACACACAAACACAAACACAAACACAAACATATCACAAACATAACACACAAACAATCTTGGAGGTGGGGGGCAAAAGAGAAACTTAATAACACCCTTAACGCGTCGTCATTGGCTTCACACCCGGCGTTAACGCAGCTCACTGGTACCTTAACGTGGTGGTTAACGCGAGAATAGAGATGAATAACGTGTGTTTTATTTATTTTCAACTTGGACTTTTGTGATCCACAATATTATGATAAAAACTTGTGTTATATAGCATGAGTTTGAACTAAAATAAATAAAGCGTGAAGCAGAATAAATAAATAAAGTGTCAAGTAAAATGATTCATGGCAGAAAATAATCTTGAAATGCATGTAAATAAATAAAGTGTCAAGTAAAATGATTCATGGCAGAAAATAATCTTGAAATGCACATGCATACCCTGTTAATCTACCGAGCAGTGGAAACTTTTTTGGATTTTTGGTTTATATCATCAATCAAAATACTAAGAGTGCATGCTCATCAAAACTCATAAAAAATTGAGGTGCATACCCTCATCCAATTTACCATTTTAAAATTCTTGAATTGATAAATGAAACAAAAAAGAAAACAAGTAGAGAAAGAAGGACTCACTTGTGAGATGTCGGCACTTGTGTTGAAGGAAAAGATGAAACTATGAAAGCAATAGTGTGTAGGGCCCAAGTGACATTTAAATTCATTTCACTATAATTTTCCAATCTTCAAACGTAACAATTTGTATTTTTTTAGGTCATCAATCAATTTAGTTCATAAATAAAAATATAAAAAAAAAAAAAAAAAAAAGAGAGAGAGAGAGAGAGAGAGAAGAGAGAGAGGTGTCATCACTCAACTACAAACTTAAAACTATTAACTTTGAATACTTAAAATTATACTTTACGTATAACCGTTAGATTAAATTACGTAAACCGAAAAACGACTTTAAAGGTAAATCGACATTAGACTAAGTCTAGTCTATGTCAAACATGTGTCATATGACTTTTACGAGCATGTTTTATGAGTTCATGCATTTTATTTTATAATATTTACGTAAAATGTTAAAATTTTTATTTACGTATGCGCATGCATGTATTATGCATCACCAGCCTTCTATACTTATACATACATATATTTATACATTTAACACAAAAGTTTCAAATTTAAACCCTCCCCCATACCCTTGCCGCCCAATTACACACCAAAAGAAGAAATACCAACATATATATTCTATCTTGAATCCTTAAATTGCCACTTCTATGTAAAACCAACTCCACAAGCATTCTTGTGATTTTTTTTACAACTCACAAACTTGTTCCTACCTCCCTTTGCTTCATGAAATCGGAAAACACCACAACCAAGACATACCATGCTTATTTTGGTTAACTAGTTCCTATTGAAATGAAATGCAAAGATTACCACAAATACTCCTATATATACCAACATGCCTAACCACTTATTTCGTCACAGATCTGTCAGTTAGCTGAATACTCATTCTCATTGATTTCAACCCTGAACATCTAAGTTTCAAGAATAGTGAATAGGGCATGAGATTTATGCTTGTTCCTAAGTCTGTTAAGACATTTTTTACTTTTAGTGTTCCTATAGAGCATGGTAGGGTGAAATTGCCTGGATCATCCTTCTTTTTGGGTAAGCTTTTCTGGATAATAGCGGAGCATTCTTCCCCTAGAGTTACCAGACTTTCAAGCTTCTTTCTGTTGGAAATAAGTTTCTTAAAGTATGTGCTATGCTTAGGCATATGATAGAAGGCGTCGAGTAATGGAATAGTGACCACAAAATCCTTACAATATGACAACAATCTCTTGTTATCGTCCTCAGCCTTCTGGTTCTTCAGGCGGGAAGGCTAGGGTATTCTTATGGGCGTAGCAGATTGAGTAGGTGGGGTTGATGATGAAGAAACTGCATGAGTGGCTGATGTTGGTTCGGGTGTCTCCTCTTCCTTGTCTGTTTCTGCCTTAAAGGAGGTCTTGGGTTCGTTGGTGATAGGAGACTGAACTGGATACGGTGGGTCTTTAGTAGTCATTCCAGATCGAGTTGCAATGGCGAAGGTCGGGCCTTGCTGGTTACGCTAAGGCTTATTGTTTCCTTCGAGGTTAGCATAAAGTTCTGAGAACTGAGCTTCTAATTCATTCTGTTGTTCTAGAATAAACCCTTCAAGCCCTTTGAGTAACAAATCTTTCTCCATAGTGAAATGTGTAACACCCCTAATTTCATGAACGCGGCGGAATTCAAATTGGGTGTTTAAAACATTTATCATTCGATTTATTGAAATATCAGAGTTTACAAAATAGAGCGGTCTGAGTAGTTTCTTGGATTGCATAATACGCGTGCTCCTCCGTGCCAGCCTCGATCATTATAGACTTGAGATACATGCTTAAAACAGTCAACAAAGGTTGTGTGGAATTCATAGGTTTACTTAAATCGTTGAACACAATATTTGTAGTGTGAGCTGCGTAGACTAATACTTATAATTTGAAAACAAAACATTTATTATTTCACTAAGCTCATGAAAACCAAAGCGTTAACATCGTACCAATAAAAATTGGCATAAAAGTAACATCATAGCCTTAGTAGGTAATTTTGCCATTATACCTATCGTTCTAGAATATAGTGTGTTCGATTGCCCTAACTGGGGCAATAGAAACGGGTTTGTTAACTCCAATAGGCTTATTCACAATATTTGCGCTCACAAAAGCTAGTGACTAATGGTGCATGATATAGGGACTTCGAACATGGCAATCGATACTTAGTAACAATAGAACATTCAAATAAGCATACAGTTCAAAGCATTGTGTTTGAGTAGAAAAATAGCATGTATCCCCCTAAGGGTTAGTAAAATTGTTAAATGATAGAAATGGGCTAAGAACTAATCGTGAGTTACTGATGTTTAGTAAGTAGTGAAAGTGATGGTCGAATTGTGAAAACCTCTACGAGCAACCTATAATATGGTATCGTGTCTTAGTTTATGGAATAATGATGCAAAAGCATAAACGAGTCTATATATGTCATTTATATTGATCATGATGCTTTAGTTTGTGTACGTCGTTTTATAGAAACGGTTTATGAAACATTTTTAGTTTATATACGTCATACTGCCGTTCGGGCCATCATAATTCAGAGATCATGTAGTAAACTCCCGCAGAGCTAGGACACTTTAATTCGTAAATCCAGTAACTCATTGATACATTTACCCAAATGAAGCCCCTTACATGAAGCTCCCTAGTTTTGAAGTGCTCAATATGTAAAACATGTATTTTATATGTTTGCGAAGTTCGTAACGGTTATAATAGTTATAAGGATTTATAAGTTATGAGTATAGTTTCATATGAGAAAACTTATAAGGTTTACAAGTTATGAATATGGTTTCATTTGGTAAAACTTATAAGTTAGGATTATTGTTTCACATGTGAAAAACTGGTTTTCACATGTGAAAAACACTATTCCGAAGGTCAAATAGACTTTAGGAAAGTTTATTTAGGATATTGCATGATTCACAAACGAGTTTTAGCCATTTTCAAAGTCTAATAAAGTTAGAGGGTTTTTTTTGTTATGATTTAAGAAAGATGGTTATTTGAAATAACTTATTTCATGTTCTCGTAAATCACTAAATTTTTATTCCAAAGTTGAGGTATGTGATATTATTTGATAAAGATGAAATTTTTAAGTACGTGATGAAATCTGGTGAAGTTTCGTGAAATAACGCGGTCGGGAACTAGGTCGTACAAGAAAAGATTTTTGGAAAATTTTATGTTTTGGGTCTAAATAGGCCTACTGTCCAACCCACATCGTGCATTTTGAGGCCGAGATCTCTCGCTCCTACCTGTAAAACATCATTCCGGAAAACTTTCTTGTTTTACACTTTCGATGAATCAGATTCTAAAGTGGTCAAAATGGTAGTTTAAAATCGGATAACAAAGGTTTTGACAGTTTCAGTTTTTCCGGTTTTGTTAACTTCTTTTGGCCATAACTTTTGATTCATGTGTCCGTTTTAGGTGATTCAAATTGCTACGTTTTTAGTTTGATCTTGTCTATAATAGTATGTATATATACAAGGCTATAAGTAATTAATTTTGTGGCAAAAATATGCATAAGATGACTAGTTTACTAGTTTGTTTAACATAAGGTAGTAAATAACTTTCAATATTAAGGTTTAGTACATCATGTGATCAATATAACTAGACATATATAGCATAGATTAAACATGTAAATGGTGTTGATCATGAGAGTGAGCTAGGTTTTCTTACAACTTTTGGCTTTCAAAAGAAAGGAATAACAAGGACTAGAACTAGGACTTTGAGCAATCTCTCACACTTTTAGAAACCTTCTACACTTCTTGTATTCTTGAAGGTCTTATGATGAGACTTTAGGTGACTTGAGTAGTTAAACTCAAGAGGATCACCTAAGTTTGCAAAGGATTTGATGTAGTTTACTTGTAGCTTGAATACTTGTTGTAGAATTTGAAGTAAAAATTAAATTATGAGTGTGTTATGGTGGATGGCAAAACAAGGAGGGGAGGGGGTATAGAATCTTGAGTAGGTGGAGAAGTATGTGACTCATACTCTTGCTAGTTAAGTTTTGCTAGGTGTGATGATCTTAAGAAGGATTGAACATGTGATTAACAAATGTCCTAATGACTCATTAAGGTGTAAGAAGTATTCAAGTTGGTTACTTCTTCTTAGATGATGTGTTGTAAGTAGGCATTTATTAACAACTTAGGGACTAAGGGTGAATTAGGATTAGGACAAGTGTTGTAGTCTTGTAGTTGTAAAAACCAAATATGAAGATGTGTTTGTTTGAGTTTGGACATCCAAGGGAAGAGGAGGGGGAAGTGATGAGGTGGAAATAACAAAACATAATTGTTTTCTTGTTTAGTATTTTAAGTGTTGAAGCATTGTGAGTATAATTTGATTATGGGAATTATCGTTTAAATAATTAAATAATGAAACTAAAAACCGGATAAGGTAAAAATATAGAATTTATAAAAATGTCGAAACTTGTCAATATACTATAACTTAGTATAATAAATGAAAGATACATTTATCTGAACTCGTAGACATTGCTAAAACCTAAAATCGTAGGTCTGTGATTACGTGGAATAATAATTGTACAATGTTTCCATAGAAATAGAAAAATAAAAATGTAGCTCATAAAATATTTACGAAATGAATTTATTTGAATGACATAATTACTTGAATTGTGATGTCAAAATTTGAGAAAGGTTACAAAATGTCCAAGATCTTTCTCAAAGGTAATTTCCATATCTGCAACTTGCATATCTGCAACTACTTTACTTAATTCAGAAAGGTAATTTCCATTCAACTAGCTTGTTACGCCATGCAAATATATATATATTTGGTAATCAACTATGAGTCATCTTCCTAGCATGTCACAATAGAGGGTCACCCTACTCAAGAAAATCTTATTTCACATAGGCCATGTGGTCATTCCTTATTTCCCTCTTTGGCATTCCTACAGTCCTACGAAATCTTAAGAAATGCATACTTATTGCAACTGCTTAAAGTAGCAATACTCTAAAACAAACCATGCATTCTGCATCACGGTTACTTAATCGGGGCACCCTTTAACCCGAATCACCCGACCCGACATAAGCAGACCCGACTACCACCCAAATCATTGTTGCATTCTGATGAAGAACAGTACATTTTGGTTGTTAATTTTATTCATAATTAAAAACAAATATGTAAAAAGAACAGTGTTGTGGTCATTTAAAGGATGGAAAAGCAATGATTTATAATAGAAACATACCCGTAAGCATGGAGGTTCATTGGTTACAACAGGAGAATGTTTTGATGTAAGAAGTGGAACAATGGAACTATCCGTCGACCCATTCTTCTCTGATAACTGGGCTCGTAACTGTTCATTTTCACTAGTAAGTTCTCCACATCTAGACTTCAATTCGTTGTTTTCTCTATGACATGCTGAACGACTTGGTATTACACCCCAAACATCAGAAGCACGAACACCTAGACTGTACATGCCTGCATCACCATTTCGATCTTTACCCAAAACTGTAGAAAAAATATCATCTGGTCCAAGCTTATCAAACGAACCCTCGGGCAGATTATCACAAAGTCGTTTCATTTCATCCTGCATTTTATATCAACATGAACAACATATAGGAAAGGCATGTATTATGAAAAAAAGCATACTGTGTTTAACTTCTGCTATTAATACACTTTTCCAAACATAAAAGCATATTACTTACAATCGCATTTGCAGTGTCATCATTTTTGGTATTTCCAACTTTGGAGAAGCATGCACTAAAAAGATCCAATCGACTTGGATCTCGTCCCAAAGATGTCTGTATGAATAAAAAGAAAATGAATATTAACAGTGGATATCGACAGGATACATTAACAATCCCACTGTCTCCATACATTTACCTTTAACTCTTCCCTTTTGCGAGCATAACTTTTTTTACCGGTTCTTTGGATCATCTTCTTTTTTGCCCGATTCGCCTTGTTTTTTTCACTTAAACTCTGCAACAGGAAAGTAAAATATCATAATGGGAAATTAAGTAATGTTATTTAAAGTGGAAGAGTATTTCACACCTTAGTGTTTTCTTTATTCCAATACTTCGCAAGCTTCTTCCATTGTTTTTTTTGCACTTGCTTTGGCCTAGAGCTTATTTGTTGCTTAACTGACAAAGACGGATCATGGTAGTGTTCCTTAACTCTTGCCCTCCAGTTCTTCACCTTCCGCCCAAATGATTGCAATATCCATTTTTCTCCAGCTTCCGGAATATCAAATTTTGTCTAAAAAATGTAATAGCTCACATTAGAAAACAAATACTTTATTCATTAACATACAAATTTAACATTGTGTACCTTTAAGAGTTCAAGCAAAGCTTTTTTTTTTGCGGCGTCAACTTTATTCCATGGTTTACAAATCAGACAATACTTTCCACTCCTTGAAAGGGTTCTCATGAAATGAGTCAGATGACTACTTTTGTCGTTAATAGGTTGTCCGTGTTCATTAACTAAAATAGGAATTCTATCCCCTTTTTTTTGAGCCGAAACTTTTGCCATACGTGTTGGTCCTCTCTTTCTTTTGCTTACAATCCGAACTACAAAAAGTGAACATGATTTACAATAGATACGTATACATTTAAAATACTAAATAAATTGAAATGGAGGCAATATCTTAGCGTTGTATTTTGTCTTGTTTTAATTAACTTTATTATATATTCTTCTTATACAACACAATATATGATATATGATTTTTAAGACGATGCAATCAAGTAGATCAGGTTAACCTGTTTCATTTTGAGCTTGTGTAACTTCATGGTTTTCTTCATTTTCAGGTTGCTGAGCTTGAATCTATTCTTCGACTAGATCATCGCCGTCATTTGCTAAATCGTTCTCATTCTCCAAATCATCCTCATTCTCCAAATCATCCATGTCTTTATCTACATCATCTTCTGAAGTAAATTGTTCTTCAATATCTTCATTCATATGTGTGTCTTCGATATCATCATTTTCAGCATCATTAGGGTCTTCATTGTTATCTATAGTAAAAAATAAAATAAAATAAAACAAGTAAGCATCGAAAACAGTTAACTGAATATACACTTAATAGTAATTTAATATCATATATATAATATTTGAAATTTATGTATAGTTACCGTCAGATCTCAAGTCACGCTCCCCGTGGTCATCATCGTTGTCAATTGCAACTAAGTTTCTCTCAGTTGCAGTTAATCTCCCTCTTTTGACAGAATTTGGTTGATCATTTCTCGTTTGGCCTTGGTCGAACTCCTGTACCCGACTATGTATTGTCCTCCCTGTATCAATCTGTTGTCCCTTTTGCGATTGAGATTCTGAAGATGTTTGCCCACGGGAGACATTCGGAGCACTCATTCGTTTTTGTGCTAAATTTTTATATCTAGTCATGGACATTGGAGCAATGTATTTTCGATGCTGTTTCATGCAACTAGAATTGTTAGAAAACAAACATAAAGAAATTATATTAGCCAAATTTATTATTAGTACCTTTTTATTTGTTTGTGTAGCCGCTTCTTCTGGGTTATCTTCCTCAACATTAAGATGAAAGTCTGAACCAGACATAAATTCTGCATCTTTCTCACTGGTATCCGTTGGTTTCTTTTTCTTTTTCTTTGTTTTGTCACTCTCTACTAGACTTGTCAAAGACTTAGCAATATTTTTCACTCACAAAGCTTGTAATCTCAGTTGGTTTTCTTGAATCCTTGACCTTCTGGACATTTCATAATCATTCGTATTTCTCGTGGAGACTTGGCGTTGCATCCTTTTATTTTCCATTACTGGTGCACAAAACAAATAAAATTATGATGAGATTGCAAAGAACAATAGTCATTTGAGAACAACAAAACTGAAATCAAATCACTATCTGTAACATGTTACAGAATGAAATACATTATCTACAAACAAAAATAGACTCAAATCCTTCAGTTACATGTCACAGAATGAAATACATTATCTACAAACTGATATCAAATCACTATCACTATCACTATCTTTAAAACCAGTGGTGGTGATGGATGGGTTGGTGTTGGTGTTGGTGTTAGCTACCCAAATCCTTTGACCCAACTTTACACAGTTATACCAACATTCATGTAAATTAAAAAGTTTGTAGCAAGCATTAAACCAACATCCATGGCCACAACCTATATACAGCCTTAAAAGCTACCACTTAGAACCGAATAGCCGACTGTAAACAACATTAGGAAAAAACCGCTCGTGACGACAAATCTAAGACAATTTACTTTCACACTCAACCACCCTACCATCACATATGAAATTAGCCATATAAAATCAACACCCACAATGAAACACAATCTTTAGATGACATTACAAAGTACCTTCGACCAGAGATTATACAACATGTGTAAAATAAGTACGGATGACCACACACGACAGCCTAAAAGACATTTCAAAGAATTGTGGTTATCCACTAATAACATCCAAATAAGAAAAAGATTTTGGAAAATAGTCATCCACAACTAAAATACAACTTGTACCACATCACAAATAAGCAGCACTTATGATCACATATGAGACTCATCACAAGAGGTCAACCAAACACAAACCCGAACCCACCATTTCCCACACTTAAGACTCATCACAAAGGTTAAACAAACACTAACAATGTATAACAATAATAATGATAATAACATTGATAATAACAATAATAATAACAATAACAATAACAATAATAATAATAATAATAATAATAATAATAATAATAATAATAATAATAATAATAATAATAATAATAATAATAATAATAATAATAATAATAATAATAATAATAATAATAATAATAATAATAATAATAACAACAACAATAATAATAATAACAATAACAGAGGTTTCCATTACCTGTTGAGTCAGATCTTCATTCAAAAGTGAAAACCCACAATCGTTGTTTTGCTGCCCACGTACAACCCAAAACCGAAATTGAGATTTTAACTGTATGTGAAAAATGATTTCCATTAATAAAATCGAATCAAATACTTGATTTCCGAAAAGATATGCTTGATTTTCGTAGCGCCAAAACTTATTTATTAATCTGAATTTTTCCCCAAAAATTTTAAGTGGGTTTATGTGAATAAAATGTGAACGTGGGTGGGTAAGTTTTCCCCAAAATTTTAGAGTATAATTTGATTTCTATTTAAATTAATTAATACTAGTATATAGTATATGAAATGTATCATATTATTGTACATATAATATATCGGCATTTTATTGTATTTGAAACTAAAAATGAAGTAGATTTGGCATTCGTTTTTCCGACTTCCCGGGTCAAACAACAATATCAATGTGTTGAATTACTCAATCTCTGTTGTATCTTACTGCCCGAAATGGAGCGGCTCCAGATAGTTCATTTGTTTTACGCGGGCGTTATTTAAAACGTGGCTATTTTCTTACAGAAGGGATTTATCCTAAGTGATCTACGTTTGTTAAAGCGTATCCGCATCCAGTTGACCCGAAAGATAAAGTGAGATGTAGGACAGTAATCCACCACGAGCCCAGAAACAAAACATATCATATCATATCATATAACAGATAATCCACTAACCGTAGATAACAGATCTAGGTAGCATCGATACGCCCCTGCAAATAACATAGTGGCCCAACATATACTTGTGCTCATAACATGTAACAGATAAGGAATGGTGTGGAACATCACTCAACCACACTAGAGTCATATATGCCATTGGTGCATCAATGACACGGACATGGAACCCCCATGACTAGTGAAATGGCTTGAGTTTGAAACTGGGAGTCAGATATCATATCATAATCAGAGTGTCATATCAAAAGGTTCATATCCAATAGGTTCATATCCAATAGGTTCATAACCAATGTTGCAAAAATCGCGAATCAGTAGTCGGGCGGTCGACCACCTTGTAGCTTGTAATCGGTCTAGGCGGGATTAATCGGTGATAGGGTATAATTTGATGTATAATTAAATTAATTAATACTACCTAGTATAAAGTATATGAAAAGTATTATATTATTGTATATATATAATATATAGGTATAGGTATTTTATTGTATTTGAAACTAAAAAAGAACTAGAGTATTACCCGGTCGGTGCTCGGGTTATCAACTAAAGGCCTATTTGGTTGGTGGGTGTTGATTTGGATTCAAAATTGATTTGGTTAAAACGTAAAGCTTATGAAATAATAACTCTAGGGATGCAAAATTAATTTTCTTAAATTCTAATCAGTAAAATAAATTTTTAGAAAAAATAATTATATTTTTTTTATGGTTATTTAATTTTTTATGAATTAAAAGATAAATAAAATAAATTAAATCAAGAAAAATAGCAAAACTATTTAGAAAATTATGAAATATGTCTGGTAAAAACTTTAAACTATTTAGAAGATAAGAAAATTAAAACTTTGAAAAAGTTAATATGAATAACTCTCAACGGATGCGGTCATTCATTTATATCGTCGAGAGTTCTTACGTAAGCCGACTTCCCATGACGTCACATTCCGGGGATGCTCTGTAGCCTATATTGTACACATATTGAACGGAGGAATTGTCCTAAGGATTTGCGAGGCCAATATATGCGAGGTGATCATAAAGTGCCAACTATTTTGATTGAATGTATTGCTTCGCAGGATCTGTGGATTTGGCATTCGTTTTTCCGACTTCCCATGTGAAACAACAATATCAATGTGTTGAATTAATCAGTCTCCGTTGTATCTTACTGCCCGAAATGGAGCGGCTCCAGACAGTTCATTTGTTTTACGCGGGCGCTATTACAAACGTGGCTATTACCTTACGGACGGGGTTTATCCTAAGTGTATCCGCATCCAGTTGACCCGAAAGATAAAGTGAGAGATAGGACAGTAATCCACCACGAGCCCAGAAACATAACATATCATATCATATAACAGATAATCCACTAACTGTAGATAACATATATAGGATGTATCCATACGCCCCTGCAGATAACATAGTGGCCAAACATATACTTGAGTTCATAACATGTAACAGATAAGGGATGGTGTGGAACATCACTCAACCACACTAGAGTCATATATGCCATTGGTGCATCAATGACATGGACATGGAACCCCCATGACTAGTGAAATGGCTCGGGTATCAAACTGATAGTCAGATATCATATTATAATCAGAGTGTCATATCAAAAGGTTCATATCCAAAAGGTTCATAACAAATGGGTCATATCAAATGGTTTTGAAAAGCATATCAAAGGTTCATAACCCGACCCAAAATATATTTAGACTCAACCCGAACCTGTTACTTTTCGTGTCGGTTTCAGGTCGGGTTTCGTATCGGGTCATGGTATTATCTATTGTTTAAGTAGCACTTTGTTTTCTAATGTTTGCTTATCATAAGTTGAAGGGCTGAATGTGTTGTTTACCAGTTTCATGTATGAAAGCTATTTGATGTTTCTGCATGGGAAAACAAACCATCTCTGCAAATTAATTAATGAGTTAATTTTTGCAATCATGATTCAAGACTCTTGGTATGAATCTCGATACACGATTAACTATTCATCTATTTTATCCTTTATATACCTACTTTTTCACCCAAATAATTTACTTGTGCCCTAATAATCTCCTAATAATCTAATCAATGGCAGCTGATGATCAAACCCCTCTTCTGACTCAGCTCAAAAATGTTTCCGGGTCTAAAGAATTGCACAGAGCCTTAAAGTTTATGTATGCTCATGAGCACGTGGAAGACGAAGATTTCATAAGGTTTCTTGGAAAAAGACGCGATGAACTACAACATACAATCCAACAAAAAACAGCTCGATTGGCAGAGCTATGGTCTTTGAATCATGATGAGGAAGAGTCTGCTGGTGATGTGTATGAATGTGAGCACAGTGCTCTGATAAGGTTGAGTGGGAGGTTGGAGGTGGTGATCAGTCTCTTGCATGAGCTTCGTCAAGGTCTTTAGGAGAAGGAGGAGCACATCTCCATCCTTGAAGTTTATGATTAGGCCGCTGCTGGAGGTTGTCTTTTGTGGTATTTGTTTGTAGTCTTTTGATGTTTTAACTTATGATTGGTCCTTGTTTAATCATTATAATGGACAATCATTGTAATGGGTAATTATTGATGAAAATATAATGGTTATGTAATGGATAATTGTAATGGAAATTTAAAGTTTCTTTGGTAAAATTTCGTCTAAATCCTGTTCAGTACTCCAACCATTCACATAAGCTCTCTTAGGTCATTAGAATGCATAAGAAAATATAAAAAGAGTAAAATCAGAAACAAAATCTTACCACAGGGAACCTTTGCATATGAACTGTGGAATGCTATTGGAAGTTGTCAGTTGTGGAAATGGCTAGAAGGACTTTTTACTAGCTTGTTTTACAACAAGCTAGAGCTTGTAGCTGTTTCAAGAGCCCTTGGTTCAGCCTAGGGTCAAGGTCTCATTCTTTTGTTCTAATTTCCAATTTCTAGTATAATTTTTCATAAATATGTGATTGTTAGTTGTTATTGTTAAATGTTGTTTGATTTTGTTTATATGTGTTTAATTTAGCGTAGTACAAGCTTATGTATCAGTATTATGATTTAGATTGCTCATTTGCCTTTTAAATTTGTTAAATCAGTTATTAAGGGGTGTTTGGTTCTGTGTTGTTTCAACTGTGGTAGTTGCCTTTTCACTTGTTTCTCTGCACACTCTGACCTCTTAGGTGATATTAGAACTAGTAAAACTATAAAACCAAGGTTTGAACTAGAGAAAGTCAAAATCAAATTACCTTCACTCTCAAAGTCCACTGTTGGGACCTGTGAGGATCAAATCTCACCCACTTGGTCTAAATCTTGTTCATGTATCTTAAATTAGTGTTATCATAGCATAAATAATCATAATTAGTGCATAGGGATCAAACAAGTTTCATTAAATTCAAAGTTTAAGTTCAAAATCAAAAAGTCAAAATGGTATGTTAGTCAGAAAGTCAGATCTTGGAAGAATTTTTGTGAATTTTGTGTTGAGATTCAAGTCTTGAGCTTTTTACATGTTGAAATTCCCCATCTAAGCTTTTGAATCCCACAGTTAGCTTATTTTTATGATTTTTTCTCTGGCTTAGGTGATAGTTCAAAGTGGCCTGCAGGGCTAAACATTGCCCTGCACCAGGGCATCAGCTCAAAACCCCAACTTTCCATGTGCCTTAGCTTATTCATTAGTGGGCCCCACAGTGAGCTTATCTATAAGGTTCAGGGCTTATTTCAAACTTTTGAGCTTATTAGATAGGGCTGCAGTTAGCTTTTTGTTTGTCCAATTCCACCCATACACAGAGTGATCAGTGTTGACCACCTAAGTTCAAGCCCTCCTCAAGTGCTTATCTGTGGGACCCAAACCTTTAGTCCTAGCTTTTTAGAAACCTCAATAAGTCACCTTTTTATATCAAGTCTCACTTTGGATCCCTGTCAAACCTAGTGGGCCCCACAAGGGCTGCAAGGTTCTTGGTTTTGGCCTGTTTGGCCTGTGATATTTGGCCAAGTGCTTATTGTGGTCTACATCTTATTCCTTTAGCTTATCTGGTAGTTTTTAGCTTAATCTAGGTACAACTCATGTAGTTACAGCTTATTTAGCTTATTGTAGCTTATTTAGTTTTAAAAATCCATTTTGGCTTAAAAAAGCATCTGTTAAGCTAAAAAGCTCATAGAGAGCTTATTTTTTAGTTTTGAAAAAAGTGTTTTCACAAAAGTTACTTATAATTAGTAATAAAAAAGTTTTGTAAAAATAAAATCAAAAAAAAAAATAAATGGAAAAATTGCAAAAAGTGGGGTTCGAACCTGGGACCTCAAGCATACAATCACAATACCACAACCCCCTTCCAATTGTTCTGGGGCACCAGTTCCGTTTGTTATTGCATAATCTATATACTTAATATAGTCCTTGTTCCTTTTAGCTTATTTTTGCTATTTAGCTTATTTAACTGCTTATCCGTACCATTTTCCCCCTCATATTTTTTCTAGGTTCCTTGTAACTTGTAGCATTCCTAGTAATTTTCCCATATTTTTACTGTTCACTTGGTAATTTTTAGATTTAATTTTAATTAAATTAGTTTAAGTTAAAAAGCCAAAAATAAATTAGTTTTAGTGTTTAATTTTTATCCCAGATAACTTTTTATAATTTTTATAACTTTTATAAGTTATTAAGCTTCTGTAAAAATTACTTTTGCAATTTTCACTTTTAATTTCTAATTTTTAGATTTAAATTATTTTATCTAGCTTTGAATTAATAATTAAGCAATTAATTAAGAAATAGCTTAAAAATAAATTGTAAAAATATTTCTAATTTTTAGATCCAAATACACATCATTCCACCATCCAAAATTGGCAGCAGGACTCACCACCATCATCTCCATCAATTGATATCCAACAACCGGAAATCAGCACCATCATCAAGACCAGGTAATACCTCATAATTAAAACCCTAATCGTTTTTGCTAAATTTTTATGAAACAAAATTTGTGGTTAATTGAATTAGGTTTAAGATGGATACGAGTTGGATGTCTTTACCAAGATTTACCATTGAATATAAAAAAAGGTCTTGACGACTTTCTTGATCATATATTTTATAATGAGGGTAAAAATGGACAGATTTCATGTCCATGTATTGATTGTGGTAATCAGATATGGGTAGATCGGGCGGAGGCTACAACACATCTGCTATGTGTTGGGTTTATGAAAGGTTATACAATTCCACCTTTCAGTTCCAAATCAAGTGATACTCCAATGTTGGATGCTGAAGATGACATGCAAGGGTTGGTGAATGATGCCTTCCATCGGTTTGGTGATGACACACAAGAAAATGACATGGGAACACAAAGTGAAAGTATGAGTATGCCAAACATAAAGGCGAAATTTTTTTATAAAGTGTTGGGAGAGGAAAAGAAACCACTATATCCTGGGTGTAAGTTATCAGTTCTTTCTTTTATCATTAGACTATTTCATGGTAAGTGTGTTGGGAAATGTAGTGATAATGGTTTCAGCATGATGCTGGATACAATGAGGGAAACCTTCCCTGATGCTTCTATACCGAAGTCATTGTATGAACTAAGGAAGATAATTCGAGAGTTGGGACTTAGTTATGATAAAATTGATGCATGTCCTAATGATTGTATGCTGTACTGGAAAAAAAAAACATTAATAAAACAGAATGTAATATATGCCATATGTCAAGGTATAAAGCAAGTGAAGATGATTTTGCAGATGAGTCAACCACAGCTGATACATGTAAGAAGATTGGAGCAAAGGTGTCGCGTTATTTTCCGCTCATACCACGATTGCAAATGTTATTTATGTCATCTAAAACAGCCGCCTCCATGAGATGGCATGAAGAGAGTCGCACGAAAGATGGTTACTTGAGACATCCTGCAGATTCCCCAGCATGGAAAGCATTTGATTTTAAGTATGATAAGTTTTCCAATGAATCTCGAAATGTCAGGCTTGGTTTAGCGAGTGATGGGTTTAACCCTTTTGGAACAATGAGTATTTCTCATAGTACATGGCCTGTTGTTTTGACGCCATATAATCTACCTCCTTGGATGTGCATGCAGAAACCTTATTTCTTTCTAACTTTACTTATACCTGGCCCATCTGCTCCTGAGAATAATATAGATGTCTATATGGAACCGTTAGTGGCTGAGCTAAAGGAGTTGTGGGATCTTAAAGGAGTAGACACTTATGATGCATCAACAAAAAGTAACTTTCGGATGCGTGCTTGTTTGTTATGGACGATCAATGACTTTCCTGCTTATGCAAATTTATCCGGATGGAGAACCAAAGGTAGACTTGCATGTCCTAACTGCCACAAACATACAAAATCAACAATCTTGACTCATGGCAAAAAAACAATGTTTTATGGGACATCGTCGATATTTGCCTACTGATCATGCTTTTAGAAGAGATAAAAACTCTTTTGATGGCACAGAAGAACAAGACAGGCAACCCCGTGGCTTAAGAGGACAAGAAGTACTTGATGAGTTAGATGGTTTTGAAATTAAATTTGGAAAACTTGTGAAGAGCAACCCAAATTTACGTTTTAATTGGAAGAAGAAAAGTATTTTTTTTAGTTACCGTACTGGAAAGATAACTTGCTACGCCATAATCTAGATGTAATGCATATTGAAAAGAATGTTTGTGACAATGTCCTTGGAATGCTAATGAATCTAGATGGGAAGACCAAGGATCATATAAAAGCACGCCTAGATTTACAAGAAATGGGCATTAGACCTAAACTTCATCCTATAGTTCAAGGTAACAACAAAGTTTATTTGCCACCTGCTTGTTTCTCAATGGATAAAAAAGAGAAAGATATTTTTTGTCGTGTGCTTAAGAAGGTGAAAGTTCCAGATGGTTATGCAGCTAATATATCAAGATGCGTAAAGTTAAAACCACCAAAACTGTTTGGACTTAAAAGTCATGATTGCCATATTTTGATGCAGCAGTTGCTTCCCATTGCCTTGCGAAATGTGTTGCCTAAGCACGTGCGCTATCCTGTGATGAAGCTATGCCGTTACTATAAACAATTATGCTCAAAGGTTCTTAATCCAAATGATTTGGTTCAAATGGAAACCGAGATTGGAAAAATACTTTGTGATTTAGAAAGGATTTTTCCATCATCATTCTTTGATGTCATGGTTCATCTTTCGGTTCATCTTGCTTCAGAGGCCAGTTTAGAAGGGACAGTTCATTACCGTTGGATGTATCCAATCGAGAGGTGCACATTACTATTTTAGTAAATACCTTTATTAACAAATATTATTGAATCTAAAATTCTTGGTTTTGATATCTCAGGTATTTATCTACATTAAAATCTTACGTGCAGAACAGGATTAACCCGGAGGGTTCCATTTCAGAAGGATATCTAGCTGAAGAGTGTGTGTCATTTTGTTCATTGTACTTATCCAGTGATGTTGAGACTGTACATAATAAGACAAGTTGAAATTATGATGACGATGGTTATGAGGATGTTTTACCTATCTTTTCTATGGCGGGTCGACCGATTGGTGCTACAAAGGTAGAAATAATGGACCTTGACATTTTGGCTAAAGCACATTCATATGTGTTGTTCAATTGTAGTGAAGTTGATGAATTTCAAACGTAAGTAATTATATTAGTTGTGAGTTTCATAAATTATATTATACGATTAATAGTTGTCGTTGTTATCATAATTATCATATGTTAACACTGCAGTGAACATCTGGCGATGGTTTATCATGAAAATCGGAGAAAGCGTAAGCGTGACATTCAACGTTTACATAGTGAGACTTTTGAGTCATGGTTTCAAGATCATGTAAGGAATATACACAGGTTTATTACATTTGGAAAATAATTATAATGACATAACATTTTTGACCTACTAATACCCAGGTGTATAACAATACAATTAACACATCTTGCCTTAAATCAAGTTGAGGAGCTACATGCTAGAGGGGATCACAGAATCACAGAAAGTCTAAGGAACTTGGCAAGTGGTCCATCAGAGTTTGTGAAAAAATATAGGGGATTTATCATAAATTTCTGATTTCACACAAAAGATGTAGAAAAGAATAGGAAAACACAGAATAGTGGGGTTATGCTTCAGGCCATGACAAACAGTTTCTCGAGTGCTACAGATAATAATCCTATCCCGGGAGATGTAACTTACTATGGGGTTTTGAATGATATCATTGAGTTGGAGTATGCTATTGACAAGAAAGTAGTTTTGTTCGATTGTGATTGGATTTCGAATGGTTCAAGGAAAAAAGAAGATGACAACGGGTTTACTCTATTGAATTTTCAAGGATTGAAGGCTCATAACGAGCCTTTTATACTAGCTTCTCAAGCACAACAAGTATTTTACGTTGCAGATAGTGTTGACAAAGGATGGCAAGTTGTGATCAAGACAGCGCCCAGACATGTTTATGACATGGATGAACAAACAAGTCTTGATGACATGGAAACACATTTGCAGGGTGACTCATTTATGGGTCCTCAACATGACGAAACAATGGATATTGAATTGGTTAGAGGTGGTTTCGATGGAACCGTTGTGGACAACAATGACTTAGTTATTGCCGATGAAGAAGATCCAGTTGAAGCAGCTTAATGATTTCAATTAGCTAAATAGTAATACTCCCTGTTTTTATGTAAAATTAGTTGTTAAGAATCAATTACAAGCCTCATTACTGTTTATATAACTCTTGCTTATACAGTTCTTATTTCCCCTATTGTGGCTTAGTTGTCCTTTTAGTGTATTATTAGTCATCTATTTTGCTTTAAATTTAGGTAATTTTAACTTTTTAGCTTCCTGTTATTTATATTTTCACTTTAAGATCTCAAAACAGCCCTGCTTAAGGGGTGTTTGGCTCAAATGGGTCAAATGGGTCAATATGGCTTATCACTGTTCATGTGCACATTAGGATAGTTCAATCTTGCCTTATATGATCTAGATAAGGTGTTTGTGGCTTATATTTATATGTTTTAAGGATTTGTAAGATTTGAGTTCTTTAGTGCACAAGTAAGGTAGTTGCTGATCTATAATAAGCCCTTACAGCCATAAGATCAATTGGTGCTTGTTTTTGTGTTCATTATATTCACTTTAACCCACTTGGTTGAGTTTAAAACGACTGCAAATAGTTTGTTAAGTTTTTAGATCAGTCTGCTGCAGTCTAGGTGATAGTTATTCTCTAAATGCCCATATTAAGAGCTTAATTTCTGCTTATTCACTGTTGTTTCTCTTCTGATTTTTGTTTCCTTTAGTAGCTTATACTACTGACTTGAGAATTCTGAGCTTAATTGGGATTCTAGATCTTATCTTGTTGCTTTAATTTGGTCTGCTAATCACCCCAGTAGGACTGAGATGCCTTGCACTCAGTCCTTTTTGCTTATTCATTGTAATCAGTGCTCATGGCTTAGTATAGTAGCTTATTCTGGTGTTTTTGAATCAAGCCTAGTTTATTTTAGCTTATTCCAGCGCCTCAGCTTATTAGTAGCTTATCAGTTTTTTTCCCTTAAGCCTTAGTTTATTACTTGTTTTTGTCAACTGCTCAATACTTTGGGCTTATTTGTATGCTTGTTTATTTCAAGTTTCCAGCAATAGTTGTAGTTTTGAAAAATGCTTGTTCATTAGTGCTTTTCATGTTTGTAAAAAGAAAAGAAAAAAAAAAAAAAAAAAAAAAAGAAAGTCCAAGAGCAGGGATCGAACACTGGTCTCTGGACTCCCAGACACACACCAGCTTATTAGTGCTTTTCATGTTAATAATCCTTTTAACATTTATTCCCTCATTTGCTATTCGAATTACTTAGCTTATTCCCAGCTTATTTGAATAAGCGGGGACCTTTTTAGTATTTTTCCTAGGATTGTCTTATCATAAAGTACTTTCGGTAAAACCAATGAGACCCAAGTGACAAGGGTCCTACTAAATTTTGTTATAATAAAACTCTTGCGAATAACCCTTGTAAAAACCTGGTGTTTTATTACTTAAATAGCTAGTGTCCTATTAAGTTTTGTTATCATAAAACTTTTGTAAATAAGCGTTCCATAAAACTGATCTTTTATGGCTCAAATATCAAGTGTCCTATTATGGTATATCAAGTTTTGATACCCAAGTGTCAAGTGTCATACTAACTAATGTTTAAATAAAACTTTTGTAAATAATTGTTCTAAAAAACTGATGTTTTATGACTCAAATAAGGAGTATTCTATTATGGCGTATGATAATAAAACCACAACAAATAAGCGTACTATAAAGGTTAATGTTGAAAGACACAGTTGTCAAGGGTCCTATTAATTTTTGTTAAAATAAAACTTTTGCAACTAAGCGTTCTATAAAACTGAAACTTTATGACTCAAATTTTAAGTGTCCTATTATGGTGGATGAATTTATGAGACCTAACTGTCAAGTGTCATATAAAGTTATGTTTTAATAAAACTTAATTTGAATAAGCATTATAAAAAGCGGATGTTTTACGACTCTAAAAAGATGTGCCATATTATGGACTTATGGTGTATCATAAAAAAACCATTATGAATAAGCTTTCTATAAAGGTTAACGCTATAAGACGCTATTGTCAAGGGTCCTATTAACTTTTCTTATAATAAAAAACGTTTGCGAATAAGCGTTCCATAAAATCGATGTTTTATGACTCAAATATCAAGTGTCCTATGATGGTATATCAATCTATGGGACCCAAGTGTCAACTGTCATATTAAGTTATGTTTTAATAATACGTTTGCGAATAAGCGTTCTAAATAATTAATGTTTTATGACATATGTATCAAGTGTCCTATTATGGTGTATTGTAATAAAACCATAATGAATATGCATCCTTTAAGGGTCCTATTAAGTTTTGTTATAATAAAACTTTTGCGAATAAGCGTTCTAAAATACTGATATTTTATGACTCAAAAATAAAATGTCCTATTATGATGTATGATACTAAAGCCATTATGCATAAGCGTCCTATAAAGGTTAACATTATAATACCCACGTCTTAAGGGTCCTATTAAGTTTTGTTATAATAAAACTTTTGCAAATAATCGTTTTAAAAAAATGATGTTATATGACTCAAAAATGAAATGTCCTATTATGGTGTACGATAATAAAACCATTGTACATAAGCGTCCTATAAAGATTAACGTTATAATACCCACGTGTCAAAGGTCCTATTAAAATTTTGCTATAATAAAACTTTTTGTGAATGAGTGTTTTAACTAACTGATGTCTTATGACTCAAAACTCAAGTGTCCTATTATGGTGTATTATAATAAAACCATAATGAATAAACGTCCTATAAAGGTTAAAGTTATAAGACCCAAGTGTCAAGGGTCTTATTAGGTTATGTCATAATAGGACATCTAGTGATCAAGTGTCGTATTACACTATCACATAATGGGACACCAACAACTAAATGTCTTATAAAGTAATTTATTAGGATCCATATTTTAAGTGTCCTATTAAGTTATATGATAATAAGACCCCAAATCATCGACCATCCTATTATATAACTTTTTAGGACATCACCTAAGTAGCAAATATTTAAAAAGGACCCTAAACGCTCATATGTCCTATTAAACAGTTTTTTAGGACTCCATTATCATACCATCCCACACAAAGGGTCCTAAAAAGCCACTTTTGTTGTAGTGAACCCACTGGGTATAATCGTCACCTTGATAGAACGTTAACAATGACGGATCATTGTAAATGTCATGGCTTGAAAGAAAATTGCTCAGTAGTCGTATCATTCCCGTACTCTTCTACTTCGTGTGGGCCTCCATAAGTCTCACAAATCAGATATGGATTCACCATTCTTTTAGTCTCCTGTGACCTTTTGAGATATGAAAATTTTTCTTGTAACATTTTCAAACGATTTTCAGGAGTTGGAAGATTTGTTTACGAGATTTTAGAAATAATCATTACCGAGGTTGGCTTATCCCAAGTATCATCCTGGTCTTGAACGTATTCATCTATCCGATTCCATCATTCTTCCTCACTAAGATTGGAGATTTTCCTTCCTATCGTATAGTCGATTCCTCTGTGGTCATTATAGGAAATATTATCATAGAAATTTGAACGAGGTGCCAAAGGTCGATACCGTGGTGATGAGCTTGGCATATGTAATCTTTAAAATGAATCCAAGAGTTACAGATGGATTCCGTGTTTCCTTGTCGAATGCAGAGGATTTTGTCCCTAATTGTTGCAGTTCTTCCAGGTGGAAAGAATTTGTCGTAGGATTTTGAGACGAGTTGCTCCCATGTAAAGATTGACCTTGAGGGTAGTCTGTCAAGCCATTCCTTTGCTCTTCCCTGAAGAGAGAATGGGAAGAACCTAAGTCGGGATGTGCCTTAAGTGGCCCCGTCTGCATGGATTGTGTCGACTATTTTCAGGAAATCTTTGATGTCTTGGATCGGATCTTTGGTGCGCAACCCATGAAACTTATATACATATACATTTCGAACAAGCCAAATGTTAGTAGCGTGTAAGACTTCATTAGTATGTTCACTTGGGCAAACGATAACGTTAGAGAAACCAAAGGATGTAGGAGAAGAGTATTCTTTAAGGCTCTTAGGAAGGTGATTCTCTATATTTTGCTCATTATTTTTAGGGAAGGCTTTGTGGTTCGATGTGTAGTACGGCCTCTTCCTCGGAAAGGGCTTCATCAAAATTAATAGTGGTGCCTTGTGCTTCTTGTGCGCGAGTGGTTCTCATCTCTTACGTATTTCTCTTTCGTGTTCGTCATAGGGCTGAACAAGTGTTTTAATGGAACTATGGGTTCTAGGTTGCCTATGATTATTGAGGTCTCGGTTATTTGGTTGTGCATTGTGTTGTTGTACTTGGTGTTGGGGTTCAAGGATATTATCATCCACCATGATGGCAAATGATATGAGTTATGAACAAAGGAAACAATGAAAAAGATAGACTATGAGAAAGCTAATAAAAGAAAAATCTCACTTGATAGAAATATAATGAGTAGGCCAAAAACTTGATGCGGATATTGTAAACGCAAAGAAGTTTTACAATCCTCCTAGGCAGTGTACCTATCCATTATAGTGTCGTACAGGTAAGACACGGGGGACTGACTGCTTTCTAGGGGAATAGTGTTGTGAAGGCTGAAGTGTATGATGAATTAGGCCTAAAGGTGTAGGATGATTCTTTTTGTATTTTTATAATGTTTTGAAAGCAAATTAAAATATCTCGAGGTTTGAAGAGTGGGTTTTTAAAACTAATAATTAAACCAATAAAACTTAATTAAACTAATAATGCGGAAAATAAATTTTGGTAACTCTTATGATAGATAAAGGTGTTTACTTAAATTATCCTTACTCCCTAGTTATCTCTTATTGGTTAATCGAATTGTCACGTCCTTGTTTAAATTGGTGCATTGTATTCCTTAATACCGATTGTAGGGTGGTGCCGAATTTCCTAACTCTATAAATGTATAATTCTCCTTTAAGAATCCTAAGGTCATTAACACTCTTATAATATCAACAAGCCGCAATTCATGCAACAAATACAACGAAAACAAACAACTAGTGCACTCTAGTGAGGAAAGCGTTTAGTCGGATGTACAAGCTAATACATTAGAAACTAACCAGTTTTCCTACTCCTAACGTGAGACAACCAATTAAACAAGAGACGACAATCAATAATTAATAACTAGGTTTCATTCAAATCTAAGCAAACACTAATCAATTTAGTCGAGCACGTTAAAGAGAAGAGAAAAAACATATATAATCAAACAACACATAGACATATTGAATGATTAAAGAGGAATCACTTATCTTCAATAAAACAAAGGTTGGTGGTTGGAAAAAACCTTACAAAACTCTGAAATTCGTCCTAGGGTTTACCTCTCCAAGATGTTACAGGAATAATGGAAAAACATACGAAAATATATATAGTTTTACACTTGTGACGGCGTCACTTTATGGTTGTGAGGCCGTCAGCCCACCGTCATTAGGGTTTCGTCTCTAGCTGTGTCGCCATTATGACGCAATTGCCTTATAACTTGTGACGCCTTCAGATACTGTTCCTTTGGTGGTGACGTCATCAGCTCTTAGGCCATTATATTTATCTGAACCGTCACTTGTAAAATTGTCTCTAAATCATCATGTGTAAAAGCAAGTGACGGCATCACATTGTCTTGTGAGGCTGCCAGGTCCCCTTTTCTTGAGGTTTTCGTGACTTGGTCGTTTTCTTGTCAAAATAAGCCAAAATCATGCTCGTTTTCGTCTTTTGCTTCCAAAGGACATAAAATGAAAAAAGAAACGATTTAGGGTAATAATTGATCAAATATATACGAGTTTAGAGCCTAAATGACACCCTAAAAATGCACATTTTTAAACCTCATCAACACCAAATTTTGTCCTTAGATCCTTTGATTCGTAGACCATCATCTTCAGCTAGTCGTATATGCCTGACGACAAGTTCTTCCTTGGTGATTTCATATCAAGGGCTCTTTTCCTAAATTCTTTTATATCGACTCTTAGACTATTAGTGATGTCTACCCTCATTGTTCAAACTCTAACTGATTCTACCCTTTCATTTCGAATTACGACGTCAGCAACTACACTTACTTTTCCTAGACGATAAGGACTCCACCATCGTAACCACCTACTAACCCCGTGCTACATTTACTTGACTCAATATGAGAACCTTCTTGCGAAACATGTACATAAAATTTGTAGTCTGTATAGATAAGACACTGCGTACCATACAAACATCGCCTTCATAATTTCACTTCTAAACTACGATTGCCAACTTCATGCTAGGAGTTGGATATTCCTTCTCATTTCCTTCTATTGCCTTGAAACGACCTTCTTCATTATGAACAACTTGATTTTCTTCTCTGACAGGCACTTTGGTTCAGCAAAGTACTTTCATTCAAAGTACTTTCATTCATCTTCATATAAGCACATGTAGTTTTGTAATCATCAAATCTTATAATTCCCAACAATCTTCCCTTATTTGATATTACAAAACTATCTCCATGAATGAAACAATCTTCAATGCTTCCCCTTGACTTAAGATCTTCTTGAACATGTCAACACACATCAATAAGCTGCAAATCATATCTCTGCAGTCTTCTTCCCCTTTTTGTAATCATCTAATAGGGGACATGAAAAGATATGAAACTTTGATCGTCACTACCCCACATCATATATCAAAACATCCAATCCAATCTTTCCAATGTCTTGAATTACCCTCTATTAAGAACACCAAAAAGCTTGCGAAAAATGAACTCAAGACAATAGAAATTTTAAACTAGCAGTATTAATAATGACTAGAAGTAGTAATGAAACACTTCCTCTTAAATGGTGCATGTAGATGGTTGAACATTTAATCAATAAGCTTCCCCTGAAACTAATATGTTTACCATCTCTTGAATCTTCAATTCTGTAGGCTCTATGTAATGATTACTGATGAAGAAAACTGAGTATAATGAATTTGATGAGGAAGTTGAATTTCCCAAACTTGTGTCTTATATCTTGTGCTATCCACGTGACTCCAAACTCATACCAAACTAGAAAGCATAAGTAGACCTCAACCTCTTGATAAATCCTCAACTATATGAGACACTGAGCACTACAACGTAACTCCTTAAAGTGATAGCAAATGTGAACAACAAGGTTACCAAAAAGGTTCAAGAATGTCTTCATGTTGAGTTTCTTGAAGATCAAGAAAGTCAAAAAGGCAAAGGCCCTGATTGGATGTTTGATCTTGATATTTTGGCTTCTTCTATGAACTATGTGCCTGTCAGAGAAGAAAATCAAGTTGTTCATAATGAAGAAGATTTACAGTACATTGTTCATGGAGTCAATATTAGATCTGATGATGTTCCTGATAGAGAACCAAAGAAGAAAAGTACTGCTGAACCACAAAGTACTGTTGAACCAAAAAGTATTGTTCAACCAACTACCAAAGTTTCTGATGAAGATCAAGCTATTCAAGATGAACTTAATAGGATGCTTTTTCAAGAAACCATTGCAAAATTCTATGAAGATGATTAAAGGAGAGCTTATGAAGCTGAAAAGAAAAAGGCTAAAGTCGCAGATAACTATGACAGGACTTTGCATCAAAGTACTGCTGAACCAGTTGAAAGTACTTCAAATGTCTTAGATACATCAAATTGGATCAAAACTGATGATTTAAATGATCTAAACATGCCTGATTTACAAGACATTGATGATGAGCTTCCTAAGGAAGGCATTTTGTCAAATTCCAATGAAGATCCTGATCTCACAAATTTAGAGGATGATCTTGAAGTTCCACCAAATCCTACATTAAGAATTCATAAAGATCATCCTACTAGTAAAATCATTGGACCACAAACTTCAGGAGTGCTCACGAGGACAAAAGCTATAAATCTCTCTAAGCAACATAATGCTTTACTTAGCTTTGTCTATAAACAAAACAGGGTAAATCATAAGGATCAACAATTGTGCCTATTTGCTTGCTTTCTATCTCAAGTAGAACCCAAGAAGGTATCTCAAGCATTGGATGAAGAGAGTTAGGTTTAAGCCATGCAAGAAGAGCTTTTACAATTCAAACTTCAAGAGGTTTGGGTATTATGCGATTTTCCAGATGGAAAGAGATTAATTGGTACAAAATGGGTTTTCAGAATCAAGAGAGATGAAAGAGGGAATGTCATCAAGAACAAAGAAAGATTGGTTGCACAAGGATACATACAAGAAGAATGAGTGGACTATGATGAAGTGTTTGCTCCTGTGGCAAGGATAGAAGCTATAAGGTTGTTTCTGGCCTTTGCATCATATATGGGCTTTCCTATTTACCAAATGGATGTCAAGAGTGCCTTTCTTTATGGCACAATTATAAAGGAAGTGATGCGTGGGAATCGCAACAGGCTTTACCTCTCGAGGGATCTCGAGAAGCTTACAACCCCCACCAGGCAGTGTACCTGATCGTTGTAGTATAGTATAGTGACAAGTACCGGGGGATTGATCGTTCAGCTTAGGAATAGTGTCGCTAGGATTAGAAAGCCTAAATACTAGTTCTAAAGGTGAGGGATGATTATTTTTGTGTTTTTATATTTTTTTTAGAAAGAAAATTAAAATCTCGGGTTTTGGAAGAGTGGGCGGAATTAGTTGCTATTCAACTAACCCAATACTAAGATGCAATCAAAATAAAATACTAGAAATGAAAATAAGCTAATTTATACTAAAGTTGTGAGCAGTAATTGGAGAAAATGTGTTTACTTAGATTTCACTACTCCCTAGACATCTTTTACACGTTAATTACTTGTTATAATTGCATGGATGACGGATCGTATTCCTTAATACCATTCATGGGGTAGCATACATAACTCCCCAATTCTATGAGCTCTTATCTCCTCCTACACCATGCCCAGCACAACTATAGGGATTGTAAACAGTGGCTCATGTATTAAATACAACCAATAAAGACCTAGTGCGCGTTGGTTCATGTTTCTTAAGACGTTCAAGCATGTTACCAACTAGAGATCTGCCTGTTTTCTTAAGCCTAACATATAAATCATTCATCCAAGACAAGAATAAACAAGTAATCAACACATAATCAATATCTAGGTTTCATTAGATCTAAGCAAACACAAAAGAGATCTAGCCTAGCATGATGGAATTAAGACAAGAACATGATATAGACAACCAACACATAGACATATTGATTGAATTAGAAGAGCACTTATCTTGATTAATCATGCAAGGTATCAAGGGGTTGGAACCCTTGAAAAACCTGTAAAGTTACACCAAAATCGTACTTAGGGTTTCTCCCAAAACTTCTCTATTTAAATGTGAAAAATTAGAAAACTATATATAGGAAAAGGGGTCTGACGGAGTCAAGACCAAATAGGTGACGCCGTCACCTCGCAGCCAAAACAATCCTCGGACTGCCTAGATCTACATTTGACGCCATCAAGAACATTGCATTTCCAGGCCGTCACGACTTTAACTCTTGACGCCCTACCTTCATGACGCCGTCAAAACTCTTCTGGGTCGTCATGGACTTTTACTCTTGACGCCGTCAGGAAACTCCTCTTGACGCCGTCATGCACTGTTCCCAGCATGGAAAATTAAGACTTTGGCGTTTTCTTCACTTTTATGCTCCAAAAACGTCCGAGTTGCTTCCTTTTCCAGATTTCACTCCCAAAGTACCTAAAATCACAAAAGGAACGATTTAGGGTAATATTTGATCAAATAAATTCGGATTCGGGCTTAAATGACCCCCTAAAAACGGATCATTTTTCGCCTCATCATATACCCTTACACTTGAGATTTGCTTGTCCTCAAGCAAATGCGCTTTTATTCTACTCAAAAGACAAGTTAGGGGTCATTTAACACTAATATAAAAGTAATTACAACAAATAATCGTTCCACTAAAGACCAATAGACAAGCACGGAGGTCATACACAAGCACCTCACAAATAGTGTTTAGATACTCACATCTCTCGGGTGTAATAAAGTATAAATTACAATATGGAAACGGAAGATATCTCTCACTACCTGGCATAGCAAAATAGATTACCATAGGCTTGGGAAAGGATCAAACCTCCACCACATGGCGTAAGCACCTAGGATAAACTATCAAAGAGGTCTTTTAAAGGGTTGTAACGTTAGGTGTAGGGATATGAAATACAAGGTTTTGTTGGATAAAGGAAGTTTTACTGGTGGCGAGTTAACAATCTTGGTTAATTACATGTACAATGTGGCGTTGCTAAGCCAAGATTAGACTCGACTTAAGCTAATAAATGAAAAATAACAAAAACATAAAATAAATATAGAATGAAACGGGATGGTAGTCCATATGTTTTTTCTCTTTTTCCTTTTTCTATTTTTTTTTCTTGATTTTTTTTCGATTTTTTTTTTCTTTTTTTTTTTTTTTTTTTTTTTTTTTTTTTTTTTTTTTTGCATACACTCTTACCCTACCATCCAAAATAATACATCATAGGGGATGAGAATTCCCCTTACACTTGAATCTTTACATACTTTACAATAAACTAAACTAATGACTCGAATTAAGAAAATCAAAACACTTGGAGCACTTTTAAGATTAACGTACATATGGGGGTAATAAATGATGTTCTTCCCCATTACTCCATAAAATAAGTACTTACCCATGAGTCTCAATCGTCCCAAAACAATATGTACAAGGATATGACTCAACTTAGCAACCATGTAATCAATTAGATAGTTAACTTAGGGTTTAACAAATAACAATAATGCACTAAAAATGAGCGCATACGCGGAAGGCTAAGGCGATTTGGTTGTACAGTTAAGTGGGGTGTAACAAATTCTTCCTTTAAGTAAAATGCTTAAAGTTAGAAACGAAAAGATAGGCTCGGAGGGGTGTACTAGGGGTTTCGTGTACTAAAAATGAGTACAACGCTAAGGGTGTGGGAAAAATTAGTTGACTTAACTAGCCAAGTAATACGACTTAAATGGTCAAGTAATTATAATACGGGTTTAACACAAGGGTAATCCTAATGCCTCTTATCATGTAGTAAATCCTACCACACGAATGTAGTCTCACTAGCGGTCTCGGGATGCATCACTAACGCAAGTTCTAGAATCTAAATGCTACTGGTACACTCATAAGCACTAATAATGAATGCTTTTCCTATCAAATCTAAAGGCGAACGTCACATTTTTGGGTGGAAAATTTTTCTGAATATACGGTTATGTGCTAGTCATACAATCTCCTATCCATGAGACGCTTGCTATGGCTAAAGTTTCACTCCTAAATGTTGTAAAAAATTTTAAATTTGGCGCTAAAATTGCACTAACAAGTATTTCTCATAGTTTTATTACACATCTACCATCAAACAAAGCAAACTCAAGCGAAAGTGCATATGTAAGGTATCATCTTTTTACCCTCCCCTTACACTTAAGATGAACATTGTCCCCAATGTTCAAGTAAAGAATGTAAAAGTGAAAAAGTAAAGAGAATGAAATCAAATACTCCCCTGATTCGCTCGGTATGGATAATAGGATGGCCAGGTTAAATCTTCCTCCAAGAAAATGAACAATCAAAGCTTCCCTTCCAGAATATAAATCATCTTCTTGTCATACATAACTTGTAAAACCTGACAAAATAGACAAGACAACCTCGCGTAAAATCGGCGGCATCCTATATAAGTTTCTGAATCCTAGAAAACAAGATAAGATATAATGCTTGTGGAATGAAGTTTGCAGATCTCCTGGAGATTATAAAACTTAATAATTCACAAAAACCATAAGACTTCATTAGAAAAACAAAACCGGTAAAATTTCCAGATTTTAACTCCTGACGCCGTCAAGAGTAAACCCCTGACGCCGTTAGAATTGACCTGCAGAAATCCTTATGTTAAGTTTCCGGAAAATTTCTGGAAAAACTTGGTCCTACTTCCTGGAAAATCCTGCAAAACTTCATTATGACTCAATACAAGCATTTGACTCTAACAAATACGAATATACATGCTTATTTAATATTGTGGAGAATCATGATCGGTTTGTTTCTTAAAAACATATTTGGGGTTTCCCCTTACACTTATCTTTTGCAAAAATACTTCTAGGTGGAGTTAAGACTAGGCCAAAACAACAAAGTAAAGTATTTCTACTATTTAGTTTAGAAACATGATCTACCAACAATAAAAATAAAGCATGCATACGAAAGCAAATAACAATCAAACAAATAAAATCACACAAATAATAACACACGAAATGAATAATGTTACCATGAGCACCATTAATTATTTCAAAACAAACGTAAACATGCAAGTAAATTGTTCAAGGCCAACAAAGGCCGCATCCTAAGCTATTACAATACCAAATGTTTCAAATTATACAACCATCAATAAATAGTTCAAAGACAACGGAGATCAAGAGGAGTCACTGAGGAGGAGGACCAAAGCGGTAGTCATAGCCAGGAGGGAGGTGTCTGGTGTACCCGTAGGGAGGGTAGTCAGTCTCTCGGCCTGGGAAAGGGTCAATCTGCAGGTGAGGCTCAAGCTGATCTCGGGTGGAGAGGTGCTGCATCTGGCGGATGGTATGACCGTACATCCAATCAAAGCGCTGGTCAGTGGTGGTTCGCCATGCATCCATCTGACCCATCCAGGCACCCTGGTGTGCCTGCCAGTCTCCCCGACTCATGTGTCGGTAGTAGTCAGCCGTCCCCTCCTCATACCCCTGGAACTGGTGCTGCTGGGGGTCTACCTCATCATCAGCATCCTCTTGAATATCTGGTCCCCCTTCCTCATACCAAGTATAGGTCCCATTCCTCTCAGGCATCACAATGCTCATCTGCCTAAGGGATTTAGCCCTCACTACCCTACAGTTCCCGCAGTCGCTCATGTACCCTATGATCTGAGGAGTAAGAAGACCATAGGAACGAGCCAACCAGGTCACGAACATCCCCCCATACACCTTGTCAATATCCCTCTCACCCACACTGGTCCTCAAATAACTGGCCACCCAAAATGGGATGTTGCAGTAGACATCCGCAGAAAAGATGGTGTATAAGTAGAACAGGTCTGAAGCAGTGACACGGTGAGTGGTGCCATGACGTCCTGACAGGTTGTATGTGATGCACCTGTGGACTAGCCTAGCTACGGGGTCCCTGATGGATGCTGCCCCGGTAGTCGAGGTGTAAACCCTGTTCCCTATGGTCGGCCAAAAAGTGATACACCTCATCTCACTCCTCTGAGTCTCTCCATGTAACAACCTCTGCATAAAAGTCCCATCAACCTCCTCTCTAGTATACAACCCAATCCTCCAACCAAACTCAGCCACTGAACATGACCGCAACTCTCCCCCTAGCCTAAAATACACAGTGGTGCCCCCCATATCTGTCCTAGCCTCAGCCTGATCAAAACGGAAGGTCGCAAAGAACTCCCTCACTAACTCACTATATACTGTCTCTCTAATCCTAAACAACCTCTCCCACTGTGGACCCGCAAACCCATCTGTGTGGATCCTCCCTAAAAACGCAGCCTCCAACCCATTGGCTCTTAGAAAATCCCAGTCAACCACAGCCCCAGCATCAATATGGTGGTTACACAACTCCGCATACTTGGTGTTAGCACCAACATTGTCAAACTCGCTCCAACTATGGACTAATTCTCCATAATTGACCCTTTGAGATCTAGAGGAACTGCCCTTATGTTGTCGAGATCTTTTGATCATTTTCCTGGAAAAAGGAGGAGTGAACGGAAATGATTAGAACAAGAATTTTAATGAACTTTATGCAGTCAGGCACATCTGACGCCGTCAAGAGTAATCCTGACACCGTCAGATGGATCAGAATCCGAATCATGCAAATGTGAGGGAAAAATCAATTTTCAAACTCTTAACCCATTACCCAAACGCTCCTTTAATCAGAAAACATGGGTGGGGGGTCAAAGAATCCGTGGCATGAGTGGCTTTCCCTAATCTAATGCATAATTCGAGTGAGATAACATAATCAACGGGTAACCCCCATGTTATAAATCACCAAATGGATGGCATTACGATTTGTTAATAATGGGTCAAGAGTGGGGTTTCAGGCGAAAGGGGTTTTCCAAATTGATGGGTCCTAAGGACAATTGATCGAAAAAGGATGAAGAAAACTTACTTACCACGTGGAGATTGGATGCGGAAGACGTCGAATTGGATGGTGGAGAATCGGAGTAGCAGCAGCAACTTGGGTGAGATTTGTGGGGTATGGGTTGAAAGTGATTGGTTTTGGGTTAATATTGCTGATCCATCGAGCTGACGGCGTCAAGAGTTAAATCTGACGCCGTCAGATGCCCGTGTAAGGTGAGAATTGGAGTAGTTCATGTTTAGTCCCTGCACTTCGCGTGAATAGCTAAACATTAGTAAAACCCATGAGTAGCCATTCCGTTAACGAGGTCCACCAGGGTCGAACGTCTCATTACTGTCACGGAAAGAGGGGAGGTTGTAGAAGGGGTTGGATGACGTTTTGGCTAAGTCGAACACTGTGCACGGGTCATTGGTGTGAAAGGAGAGATGTTGTTCCATAGAGGGTTTCAAATTGGTGGTGTTTTTGAGGTGCGACCTCTTTACACCGGGTTTAAAACCAAAAGAACGCTTTTTGGATGAGTTCGGGAATGTAGTTCGAAAACATCCAACGAAAATGTTATGGATTTGCGAACTTTTCTCTGCATGGGGGTGCTCATGAGAACGGGGGGTAGTTAATGGTAAAGCACTTGGGAAAAATTTCCCGCTATCCTCTTGGTCAAACACCAAAGGGGTTGACACCTCGAAGACTTTTTCAACGTTTTTAGGTACGGAATTTTCTTTGATCTTTTCTTTGACCCTTGATATGAATTGGTCTACGAAATTCATGAAGGCTTTATGAGTGCTTTCCATGCGTGCCTCTAGGTGCTCGATTTGTGTTTCCTGATTATTCATGAAGGTTACCATTATCCCTTCGAATTCCTCTTGTCGTGAGCGTTCAGGAAAATTTTGGTTGATAACCGTATTCCTACGTGGATTATGATTCCACACGGGTTCAGCAGCAAGTTCCTCAATACTCATCAATTCTTTTACCTGCTTCTCGATGCTTCCTAACAACTGTTCTTGGGTGGCACATGCATAGTCAAGTTTTACCTTGCTTGGGAGCATCGGGTCCTCCCATCCTTCCTCTTCGTATTGTGCCAACCCCTCAAGAACTTTCCATCACTCGTCAATGCTAAGTCTATTTAGCTTACCCTTGGCTGCGTAATCAATGGCTCTCCTTGTTTAATAGTCAACCTTATCGTAAAAGATTTGGATCTGGAGCCACGGCTCAATGTCATGATGAGGGACTTTTCGGAGTAGGTCTTTATATCGAATCCATGCTTCATAAAAGGTTTCATTTTGACGTTGTTGGAACGTCAAGATGTCGTTTCTAAGCTTAGTAGTTCTCCCCGGTGGGAAAAATTGAGCAAGGAAGCGAATGGTGAGATCATCCAATGTGGTGATGGATCCCGCGGGTAAACGCTCAAGCCATTGACTAGCTTGATCCCGTAGAGAGAATTGGAATAGGCGTAAACGGGTAGTCTCCCTAGTTTCAACACCTAGGTCTATGGAATCTACGATTTTGAGAATGTCCTTAAGATGTTGGTTTGGATCTTCGGAACGAAGTCCATGGAATGCACATCCGCTTTGCACCAACCGGATGGTGTCGGATCGCAAGGGGGTCACATTGGCTCCGGTGAGCTCAATGGTGTTTCGGTAGCCTTGGTGGCTAGGTCGGGAATACTCTCCTAAGGTTCGGGGCCTAAGGGGTTCTAGTGGTGGGTTTTGTTGTGGTGGGATGACGGGTTCAAAGATGTTACCACCTTCCATGATGTCGGATAGTAAAGAGTTACGAACAAAGGCACGAAGAAATAAGATAGACTAGAGAGAACCTAAAAATAAAAATAAAATCTTACTAGAAAGGAATCTAGCAAGTAGACCTAATACAAAGAAATTCTAATCTAGACAATAACTATTCCCCGGCAGCGGCGCCAAAATCTTGATGCGTGGGAATCGCAACAGGCTTTACCTCTCGAGGGATCTCGAGAAGCTTACAACCCCCACCAGGCAGTGTACCTGATCGTTGTAGTATAGTATAGTGACAAGTACCGGGGGATTAATCGTTCAGCTTAGGAATAGTGTCGCTAGGATTAGAAAGCCTAAATACTAGTTCTATAGGTGAGCGATGATTATTTTTGTGTTTTTATATTTTTTTTTTCGAAAGCAAATTAAAATCTCGGGTTTTGGAAGAGTGGGCGGAATTAGTTGCTATTCAACTAACCCAATACTAAGATGCAATCAAAATAAAATACTAGAAATGAAAATAAGCCAATTTATACTAAAGTTGTGAGCAGTAATTGGAGAAAATGTGTTTACTTAGATCTCACTACTCCCTAGATATCTTTTACACATTAATTACTTGTTATAATTGCATGGATGATGGATCGTATTCCTTAATACCATTCATGGGGTGGCACACATAACTCCCCAATTCTATGAGCTCTTATCTCCTCCTACACCATGCCCAGCACAACTATAGGGATTCTAAATAGTGGCTCATGTATTAAATACAACCAATAAAGACCTAGTGCGCGTTGGTTCATGTTTCTTAAGACGTTCAAGCATGTTACCAATTGGAGATCTGCCAGTTTTCTTAAGCCTAACATATAAATCATTCATCCAAGACAAGAATAAACAAGTAATCAACACATAATCAATATCTAGGTTTCATTAGATCTAAGCAAACACAAAAGAGATCTAGCCTAGCATGATGGAATTAAGACAAGAACATGATATAGACAACCAACACATAGACATATTGATTGAATTAGAAGAAAACTTATCTTGATTAATCATGCAAGGTATCAAGGGTTTGGAACCCTTGAAAAACCTGTAAAGTTACACCAAAATCGTACTTAGGGTTTCTCCCAAAACTTCTCTCTTTAAATGTGAAAAATTAGAAAACTATATATAGGAAAAGGGGTCTGACGGCGTCAAGACCAAATAGGTGACGATGTCACCTCGCCGCCAAAACAATCCTCGGACTGCCTAGATCTACATTTGACGCCGTCAAAAACATTGCATTTCCTGGCCGTCACGACTTTAACTCTTGACGCCCTACCTTCATGACGCCGTCAAAACTCTTCTGGGTCATCATGGACTTTTACTCTTGACGCCGTCAGGAAACTCCTCTTGACGCCGTCATGCACTGTTCCCAGCATGGAAAATTAAGACTTTGGCATTTTCTTCACTTTTATGCTCCAAAAACGTCCGAATTGCTTCCTTTTCCAGATTTCACTCCCAAAGTACCTAAAATCACAAAAGGAACGATTTAGGGTAATATTTGATCAAATAAATTCGGATTCGGGCTTAAATGTCCCCCTAAAAATGGATCATTTTTCGCCTCATCAGGAAGTCTATGTTAAACAACCTCCTGGTTTTGAAGATCCTGCACATCCAAACAAAGTCTATAAAGTTATTAAGGCTATGTATGGTCTTCATCAAGCTCCTAGAGCTTGGTATGAGAGACTCTACACTTTTCTATTGCAACATGGTTACAGGAGAGGTGCAATTGATAAGACTTTGTTTATCAAAAAAGACAAAAAGGATATTATGCTTGTTCAAGTTTATGTGGATGACATCATTTTTGGAGCCATAAAACAGTCAATGGTGAAAGAATTTGAAGAGCTCATGCAACAAGAGTTTCAAATGAGTTCCATTGGTGAATTAACTTTCTTCTTAGGGCTTCAAGTTAAACAATCCAGTAGTGGAATCTTCATAAGTCAAGATAAGTATGTCTTGGGATTCTTGATTTGATGTGACAAAATAAATAAAAGAATGAAACAAGAAGGGCTAAAGATGACAAAGGATGAAACTTCAAATGCAAGAAAAAGATTACTACGGATCTTTTTATTATTTAGAATATTCTTTGTAAACCTAATCCTCTATTATATAAAGAGGATACAGGTCGTATGTTTTAATATGTCTTTCACAGTGTAGTCGACTAGAAAAGAGTGTGTGTGTCTAGGGCGTGGCTCATTGTAAACGCCTAGACTAGAGTTAGTTTGTGTTCGAATCCTTCAAGGTCTGAGGTGTCTTAGATCCTCGTTACAGTTAGGTAACAAGTTATATTCTGATCAAATATAATTGGAGGTGATTGGGGAAAAACCTTGTGTCAATAACATATTGTTTTAATTATTCCGCTGCATATTGTCATTGTTATTGTTGAACCCTAGTGCTCAAAACGGTCCAAGGAGTTTAACAAACTCCACAGTATGTCACTGACATTCTTAAAAGGTTTAACTTCACCACTGTCAAGCCAGCCTCCACACCTATTGATGCTAATAAACCATTAGGAAAGGATGAAGATGGAGATGATGTGGATGTTAAGCTTTACAGATCTATGATTGGTTGTCTTATGTACTTAATTGCATCTAGACCTGACATCACTTTTGTTGTATGCTTATGTGCAAGATATCAGGTCTCACCCAAATTCTCTCATATGAATGCAGTCAAGAGGATTTTTAGGTATCTCAGGCATCAACCTAAGTTAGGGTTGTGGTATCCTAGGGATTCACCTTTTCACTTGGAAGCTTTTTCGGACAGTGATTATGCAGGGTACAATTATGATAGATGATCAACCACTGGAGGATGTCAATATCTTGGAAGGAGATTAGTCTCATGGCAATGTAAGAAACAAACAATTGCGGCAACATCATCCACTGAAGCAGAATATATTGCAGCTGCAAGTTATTGTGGATGATACGCGGGATTGCGCCCTCGCAATAGGTTTTACCTCTCAAGGGATCTTGAGAAGCTTGCAATCCCCGCCAGGCAGTGTACCTGATCGTTGTAGTATAGTATAGTGACAAGTACCGGGGGATTGATTGTTCAACTCAGGAATAGTGTCGCTAGGATTAGAAAGCCTACTAAACTAGGTCTGGAGGTGAGGGATGATTCTTTCTGTATTTTTTATATTTTATGAAAGCAAGTAAAATCTCGGGTTTTGAAGGAGTGGGCGGAATTAGTTGCTAGTCAACTAACCCAATTAACTAAGATGCAATCAAAATAAAATAAAAGAAATGAAATTAAACTAATGTGCTGGAAACAATAATGAGAAAAGATGTGTTTACTTAGATTTCATTACTCCCTAGATATCTTTTACCGGTTGATTAGCTTGTTCCAATTAGCATGGATGACGGGTTATATTCCTTAATACTTGTCGTAGGTCCGTGTACAATATTCCCTAACTCTATAAGATCCTACTTCACTCCTATGTCGAGCCGACTAAAATGGGATCATTAGAATTCACTTATGCATTAAATATAACCAAAAATCGTAGTACACCTCCGATCATGTTTCTTAAGACGTTCAAGCAAGTTACCAACGGAAGTATGCCAGTTTTCTTAAGCCTAACATCGAATACAATTATCCGTAACAATTATAAAAAAACAAACAATCAATAATCAACATCTAGGTTTCACTACATCTAAGCAAACACAATAAAAACCTAGCCTAACATGTTAAAAGAAAGACAAGCAGAAGATAGAATCAAACAATACATAGACATATTGAATGATTATTAGAAAACTTATCTTTATTCAAACATGGAAGAAATAAGGGTTTGAAACCCCTTCAATAAGCAGAAAATTCGACTTAGGGTTTATACTCTAATATTCCACAACTTGTTCCACTCTTTACAATGAAAAATTAGAAAAATATATATAGACAAAGCATCCTGACGGTGTCATGTATTAACTTCTGACGCCGTCAACTCGCCGCCAAGTTAAGAGTCGTATTGCCTAGATCCAGTCTTGAGGCCTTCATGTAAAAATAGACTCTGGGCCGTCACTTGCATTTTGACCCTGACGGCCTTAGTGACGCCGTCAGGTCATTAACACTGAAAATACTCTGGGCCGTCACATTATAATATCCACTTCCACCTCTTTTGTCACTCTTGACACCGTCATGTGTTAATCCTTGACGTCGCCAGGTACTGTTCCCAGCAAGCAATTAGAGACTTTGGCGTTTTATTCACTTTTATGCTCCAAAAATGTCCAAAACGCTTCATTTTCCAGATTTCTCCTTAAAAGTAACTAAAATTACAAAAGGAACGATTTAGGGCAATAATTGATCAAATAATCACGAATTCGGGCTTAAATGACCCCCCAAAAGCAGTACACTTTTCGCCTCATCAATTACCCTTACACTTGAGATTTGCTTGTCCTCAAGCAAATGCGCTTTTATTCTAATTAAAATACAAGTTAGGGGTCATTTAACACTAATATAAAAGTAATTACAATAAATAATCGTTCCACTAAAAACCAAAAATAAGCATGGAGGTCATACACTAGCACCTCACAAATAGTGTTTAGATACTCACATCTCTCGGGTGTAATAAAGTATATATCACAAAATGAAAATGGAAAACATCTCCCACTACTAGTCATAGGAAATAGATTACCATAGGCTTGGGAAAGGATCAAACCTCCACCACTTGGCGTAAGCACCTAGGATAAACTATCAAAGAGGTCTTTTAAAGGGTTATAACGTTAAGTATAGGGATATGGAAAACATGGTTTTGTTGGATAAAGGCAATATTTACTGGTGGGGAGTTAATCATCTTGGTTAATTACATGTACAATATGGCGTTGCTAAGCCAAGACTCGACTTGACTTAAGCTAATAAATTAAAAATAACAAAACTTAAAAATAAACATAGAATGAAACGGGATGGTAGTCCGTATGTTTTTCTTTCTCTTTTTCTTTTTCTATTTTTTTCTTGATTTTTTCGAGTTTTTTTTTTTTTTTTTTTTTTTTTTTTTTTTTTTTTTTTTTTTTTGACATACTCTCTTACCCTACCATCCAAAATAATACATCATAGGGAATTTGCATTCCCCTTACACTTGAATATTTACATACTTTACAGTAAACTACTCTAATGACTCGAATCAAGATAATCAAAACACTTGGACTACTATTTAAGATTAACGCATATATGGGGGTACTATATGATGTTCTTCCCCATTACTCCATAACACTAGCACTTTACCCATGAGTCCCAATCGTCCCAAAACAATATGCACAAGATATGACTCGACTTAGCAACCATGTAATCAATTAGATAATTAACTAAGGGTTTAAACAAATAACAATAATGCACTAAAGATGAGTGCATATAAGGAAGGCTAAGGCGATTTGGTTGCACATTTGAGTGGGTTGTTGATATGTGGGAATCGCACCAGGCTTTACCTCTCAAGGGATCTTGAGAAGCTTACAACCCCCACCAGGCAGTGTACCTGATCGTTGTAGTATAGTATAGTGACAAGTACCGGGGGATTGATCGTTCAGCTAGGAATAGTGTCGCTAGGATTAGAAAACCTAAATACTAGTTCTAAAGGTGAAGGAAGATTATTTTTGTATTTTTATATTTTTTAGAAAGCAATTTAAAATCTCGGGTTTGAAGGATTTGGGCGGAATTAGTTGCTATTCAACTAACCCAATACTAAGATGCAATCAAAATAAAATACTAAAAATGAAAGTAAACTAATTATACTAAAGTTGTGAGCAGTAATTGGAGAAAATGTGTTTACTTAGATTTCGCTACTCCCTAGACATCTTTTACACGTTAATTACTTGTTATAATTGCATGGATGACTCGTATTCCTTAATACCATTCATGGGGTGGCACACTTAACTCCCCAATTCTATGAGCTCTTGTCTCCTCCTACACTATGCCCAACACAACTATAGGGATTGCAAACAGTGGCTCATGCATTAAATACAACCAATAAAGACCTAGTGCGCATCGGTTCATGTTTCTTAAGACGTTCAAGCATGTTACCAATTGGAGATCTGCCAGTTTTCTTATGCCTAACATATAAATCATTCATCCAAGACAATAATAAACAAGTAATCAACATATAATCAACATCTAGGTTTCATTAGATCTAAGCAAACACAAAATAGATCTAGCCTAGCATGATGGAATTAAGACAAGAACTAGATATAGACAACCAACACATAGACATATTGATTGAATTAAAGGAACACTTATCTTGATTACACATGCAAGATATCAAGGGGTTGGAACCCTTGAAAAACTTGTAAAGTTACACCAAAATCGTACTTAGGGTTTCTCCCAAAACTTCTCTCTTAAATGTGAAAAATTAGAAAAATATATATAGGAAAAGGGGTCTGACGGCGTCAAGACAAAGCTTGTGACGCCGTCACCTCGCCGCCCACACTATTCTCGGACTGCCTTGATCTACATTTGACGCCGTCAAGACTTAATCATTTCCAGGCCGTCATGACTTTTACTCTTGACGCCCTACCTTCATGACGCCGTCAAATCTCTTCTGGACCGTCATGGAATTTTGCTCTTGACGCCGTCAGGAAATTACTCTTGACACCATCACCTACTGTTCCCAGCATGGAAAATTAAGACTTTGGCGTTTTCTTCACTTTTATGCTCCAAAAACGTCCGAATTGCTTCCTTTTCCAGATTTCACTCCCAAAGTACCTAAAATCACAAAAGAAACGATTTAGGGCAATATTTGATCAAATAAATTCGAATTCGGGCTTAAATGACCCCCTAAAAACGGATCATTTTTCGCCTCATCATATACCCTTACACTTGCGATTTGCTTGTCCTAAAGCAAATGCGCTTTTATTCTAGTCAAAATACAAGTTAGGGGTCATTTAACACTAATATAAAAGTAATTACAACAAATAATCATTCCACTAAAGACCAATAGACAAGCACGGAGGTCATACACTAGCACCTCACAAATAGTGTTTAGATACTCACATCTCTCGGGTGTAATAAAGTGTAAATTACAAAATGGAAACGAAAGATATCTCTCACTACCTGTCATAGCAAAATAGATTACCATAGGCTTGGGAAAGGATCAAACCTCCACCACATGGCGTAAGCACCTAGGATAAACTATCAAAGAGGTCTTTTAAAGGGTTGTAACGTTAGGTGTAGGGATATGAAATACACGGTTTTGTTGGATAAAGGAAGTTTTACTGGTGGCGAGTTAACAATCTTGGTTAATTACATGTACAATGTCGCGTTGCTAAGCCAAGACTAGACTCGACTTAAGCTAATAAATGAAAAATAACAAAATCATGAAATAAACATAGAGTGAAATGGGATGGTAGTCCGTATGGTTTTTTTTTTTTTTTTTTTTTTTTTTTTTTTTTTCTTTTTCCTTTTTCTATTTTTTTTTCCGCATACACTCTTACCCTACCATCCGAAATAATACATCATAGGGAATGAACGTTCCCCTTACACTTGAATCTTTACATACTTTACAATCAACTAATCTAATGACTCGAATTAAGAAAATCAAAACACTTGGAGCACTTTTAAGATTAACGCACATATGGGGGTAATAATATTATGTTCTTCCCCATTACTCCATAAATAAGTACTTTACCCATGAGTCCCAATCATCCCAAAACAATATGTACAAGGATATGACTCGACTTAGCAACCATGTAATCAATTTGAAAGTTAACTTAGGGTTTAACAAATAACAATAATGCACTAAAAATGAGCGCATATATGGAAGGCTAAGGCGATTTGGTTGTACATTTAAGTGGGGTGTAACAAATTCTTCCTTTAAGTAAAATGCTTAAAGTTAGAAACGAAAAGATAGGCTCGGAGGTGTGTACTAGGGGTATCGTGTACTAAAAATGAGTACAACGCTAAAGGTGTGGGAAAAATTAGTTGACTTAACTAGCCAAGTAATATGACTTAAATGGTCAAGTAATTATGATACGGGTTTAACACAAGGGTGATCCTAATGCCTCTTATCATGTAGTAAATCCTACCACACGAATGTAGTCTCACTAGCGGTCTCGGGATGCATCACTAACGCAAGTTCTAGAATCTAAATGCTACCGGTACACTCATAAGCACTAATAGTAAATGATTTTCCTATCAAATCTAAAGGCGAACCTCACATATTTGGATGGAAATTTTTTCTGAATATACGGTTATGTGCTAGTCATACAATCTCCTATCCATGAGACGCTTGCTATGTCTAAAGTTTCACTCCTAAATGTTGTAAAAAATTTTAAATTTGGCGCTAAAATTGCACTAACAAGTATTTCTCATAGTTTTATTACACATCTACCATTAAACAAAACAAACTCAAGCGAAAGTGCATATGTAAGGTATCATCTTTTTACCCTCCCCTTACACTTAAGATGAACATTGTCCCCAATGTTCAAGTAAAGAATGTAAAAGTGAAAAAGTAAAAAAGAATGAAATCAAATACTCCCCTGATTCGCTCGGTATGGATAATAAGGTGGCCAGGTTAAATCTTCCTCCAAGAAAATGAACAATCAAAGCTTCCCTTCCAGAATATAAATCATCTTCTTGTTGTACATAACCTGTAAAACCTGACAAAATAGACAAGACAACCTCGCGTAAAATCGGCGGCATCCTATATAAGTTACTAAATCCTAGAAAACAAGATAAGATATAATGCTTGTGGAATGTAATTTGCAGATCTCCTAGAGATTATAAAACTTAATAATTCACAAAAACCATAAGACTCCGTTAGAAAAACAAAACCGGTAAAATTTCCAGATTTTTACACCTGACGCCGTCAAGAGTAAACTCCTGACGCCGTCAGAATTGACCTGCAGAAATTCTTATGTTAAGTTTCCGGAAAATTTCTAGAAATACTTGGTCCTACTTCCTGGAAAATCCTGCAAAACTTCATTATGACTCAATACAAGCATTTGACTCTAACAAATATGAATATACATGTTCATTTAATATTGTGGAGAATCATGATCGGTTTGTTTCTTGAAAACATATTTGGGGTTTCCCCTTACACTTATCTTTTGCAAAAATACCTTTAGGTGGAGTTAAGACTAGGCTAAACAGCAAAGTAAAGTATTTCCACTTTTTAATTGAGAAACATGATCTACCAACAACAAAAATAGAGCATGCATACGGAAACAAATAACAAACAAACAAAATAAAATCACACAAAACATGGGTTGCCTCCCAAGAAGCGCTTTTCTTTATTTACGAGTCTTGTAGCTAGACTCAAGGTAATGGGTTACTACGTGATCTCATCATTTGAAATGATATATCCCATGTAGTTGCGATCATTACAGTTATGGTGGTAGTGCCTCAATATGTCGATATTCGCAATCACCATCCCACCTAGTTTGCTTCTCAAGTTAGCTACCCCATCTTTGCTCTCACCTTCGATTGTAAATGGCCCATACCACCAAGGACTTGGTTTATCGGGTGGTATTGTTGTTTCCAAGTGCCTCAAGAGTACCAAGTTCCCTTCCTCAAATGGTATATGATTTTCTGTGGGTCGAGTATGTTCGAGTTCGACCTGAACCTTATTGCTTTTTCTTCTTTCATTTTTGGCTTTCTTATAGCTTTTGATTCTTGCCTCCCATGCAAGAATTTTATTCTGAACACGAATGGGTGTCGTGCCAATGTTGTTTTTGATCTTTCTCCAACTCAAATTCTCATGCTCACTTCGCGGGGTAATGGGGAAGCTAATCTTTCTTTTTCCAGATTTAAGCTCAATCTTCCTACCTTCATACTTAATGACAGCCCTAGCGGTGGCGAGGAATGGTGCCCCAAGGATTATTGGCATGCATCCATCTCCTTTATCATCGAGGATCATAAAATCAACGGGGTACATGAATCCTGCGACATTAACTAATACATCTTCTGCGATTCCTAGGGGGTATACGTGTAGGCGCTGGCATTTTTGATGTCCAATAAGAGATAACCTAACACGAGTAGGCGCTGGAATTTTTGATGTTAGTTGGATGTAAATGGTTAGGGGCATAAGATTTACTTCCGATCCTTGGTCGGCGAAAGCACTAAGATATTTCAAGTCCCCGATGCTCGTTGGTATCTCAAAGTTCCCACATGCTAACTGCTTAGTAGCCACTTTTTGCACCAATAGCTTCTCGAATACTGATCCTCCAGGAAGCGTATCATACTCATCTTTCACTTCTTCCTCTTTCTCAGAAACCTGTCTGGAAGGTTGGTTACACCCATCACCCTTAATTCAATTTGTTATGGTGTTTTTATTTACGTCATGTTTTAGGTAGTAGCTCAAAGGTTGGGATTCTGGTGGTTTTTCTAAGGTCTTTTTAGCAGGAGTTTCTACCTTCTCGTTATCCTTTTGGATAATGGTGATGGAGTTAACAAATTGGGTAGTGGGAGTGGCATTTTCATTCCTCAGTAGTATTCTTTCGGGGGTTTTCTGGTTGGCATACTCCTCTAACAGACTCATCATCTCATTCATTTTCTCCTGCATCTCCTCTCTTTGCTTATAAACTACTTCCTCGAATCTAGCAAGCCGATCTGAGTGAGTTGCCATATATTCTCTCATCCTAGCTTCAAACTCTGAGCTAAGTTCCTTGGGAGGGGAACAAGGTGGGGCATAGTTCTGGAAAGTCTCAACATTTTCTCTAGAGGGCGACTCAGATAATGGTGCCGAAGTTGGTTTTGAGACAGAATTGACAGTGGCTCATTTAGGACTTAAAGGCCTCCTTTGCCTTTCCTCAAAATAGTCAACCTTTGCCTCGAGTTTACATAGGAGTTCATCAGGGATTTCGGTGGTTCCTCCAGATGTTGAGACTGCATTGATAACCGCTTTTACAGTATGATTAAACTCCCACATCTCCTGGTTATCAGTGGCGAGCTCCTCGATAACTGCCCAAGACTCCTCGGCGTTCTTATCACGCAGTTTACCTCCCGCGGCCCTATCAATTGTGCGCTTAGTGTGATAGTCAACATGGTCGTAGAAAATCTGGACTAATAACCAACGGTTTATACCATGATGAGGGACCTTATGGAGGAGATCCTTAAAACGGGCCCAAGCTTCGTAAAAAGTTTCCCCCTGCTGCTGTTCAAACATCAGGATGTCATTTCTAAGCATTGCAGTCTTCCCCGGTGGGAAGAATTGAGTAAGGAAGCGATTGGTGAGGTTATCCCATGTGGTGATGGATCCCGCGGGTAAACGCTTAAGCCATTGACTGGCTTGATCCCTTAGAGAGAATTGGAATAGGCGTAATCAGGTTGTCTCTCTAGTTGCAACATCTAGGTCTATGGAATCTACGATTTTGAGAAAGTCCTTTAGATGTTGGTTTGGATCTTCGAAACGAAGTCAATGGAATGCACATCCGCTTTGTACCAACCGGCTGGTGTCGGATCGCAAGGGGGTCACATTGGCTCCGGTGAGCTCAATGGTGTTTCGGTAGCCTTGGTGGCTAGGTCGGGAATACTCTCCTAAGGTTCGGGGCCTAAGGGGTTCTAATGGTGGGTTTTGATGTGGTGGGATGACGGGTTCAAAGATGTTACCACCTTCCATGATGTTGGGTGGTTACGAACAAAGACACAAAGAAATGAGATAGACTAAAGAAAACCTAAAAATAAAAATAAAATCTTACTAGAAAGGAATCTAGCAAGTAGACCTAATAAAAAGAAATTCTAACCTAGACAATAACTATTCCCCAGGCTGCGGCACCAAAAACTTGATACGTGGGAATAGCACCAGGCTTTACCTCTCAAGGGATCTTGAGAAGCTTACAACCCCCACCAGGCAGTGTACCTGATCGTTGTAGTATAGTATAGTGACAAGTACCGGGGGATTGATCGTTCAGCTAGGAATAGTGTCGCTAGGATTAGAAAACCTAAATACTAGTTCTAAAGGTGAAGGAAGATTATTTTTTTGAAAGCAATTTAAAACTTCTCTCTTAAATGTGAAAAATTAGAAAAATATATATAGGAAAAGGTGTCTGACGGCGTCAAGACAAAGCTTGTGACGCCGTCATCTCGCCGCCAAAACTATTCTCGGACTGCCTTGATCTACATTTGACGCCGTCAAGACTTAATCATTTCCAGGCCGTCATGACTTTTACTCTTGACGCCCTACCTTCATGATACCGTCAAATCTCTTCTGGACCGTCATGGAATTTTGCTCTTGACGCCATCAGGAAATTACTCTTGACGCTGTCACCTACTGTTCCCAGCATGGAAAATTAAGACTTTGGCGTTTTCTTCACTTTTATGCTCCAAAAATGTCCGAATTGCTTCCTTTTCCAGATTTCACTCCCAAAGTACCTAAAATCACAAAAGGAACGATTTAGGGCAATATTTGATCAAATAAATTCGAATTCGGGCTTAAATGACCCCCTAAAAATGGATCATTTTTTGCCTCATCAGTTGTAACAAATTCTTCCTTTAAGTAAGATGCTTAAAGTTAGAAATGAAAAGATAGGCTCAGAGGGGTGTACTAGGGGTATCGTGTACTAAAAATGAGTACAACGCTAAGGTGTAGGAAAATTAATTGACTTTATTAGTCAAGTAATATGACTTAAATGGTCAAGTAATTGTGATGCGGGTTTAAACACAAGGGTGATCCTAATGCCTCTTATCATGTAGTAAATCCTACTACACGAATGTTGTCTCACTAGCGGTCTCGGGATGCATCACTAACGCAAGTTCTAGAATCTAAATACTACTAGTACACTCATAAGCACTAATAATGAATGCTTTTCCTAACAAATCTAAAGGCGAACCTCACATATTTGGGTGGAAAATTTTTCTGAGTGGTACGGTTTTTGTGCTAGTCATACAACTCCTATCCATGAGACGCTTGTTAAGGCTAAAGTTTCACTCCTAAATGTTGTAAAAAATTTTAAATTTGGCGCTAAAATTGCACTAGCAAGTATTTCTCTTAGTTTTATTACACACCTACTATCAAACAAACAAACTCAAGTGCAATTGTATCCTATAAGGTATCATTATTTACCCTCCCCTTACACTTAGGATGAACATTGTCCCCAATGTTCAATTAAAGAATGTAAAAGTAAAACAGGTAAGAGAATGAAAACAAATACACCCCTGATTCGTTCGGTGTTGGTAGTGTGTCACAAGGTTAGATCTTCCTCCAAGAAAATGAACGTTGAAAGCTTCCCTCCAGAAATATAAATCATCCTCTTGTCATATATAACCTGTTAAACCTGAGAAAACAATCAAGGCAAACCTCCCGTAAAATCGGCTGCAATCTATATATACTAACAAATCCTAGAAAGCAAAGATATAATGCTTGTGGAATGAATGTTTGCAGATTTCCTGGAGTTTATAAAACTAAAGAATCAACAAAAACTTTAAGACTCCAGTTTAAACAAAACTCGCAAAATATTTCAGAATTTTGGTACCTGACACCGTCAGGTTGTAACTCCTGACTCCGTCAGAATGTTCCTTGAAAAATCTTATGTTAAGTTTCCGGAAAATTTCTAGAAAAACTTATGCCTTACTTCCTGGAAAATCTTGCAAAACATCATTATGACTCGATACAAGCATTTGACTCTAACAAATACTAATATACATGTTCATTTAATATTGTATCGAATCATGCTCAATTTCATTCTTATAAACAAATTTGGGTCTCCCATTACACTTAGCTTTTGTAAAATACCTTTATATGTAATTAAGACGAAGCTAAAAACAAAATAAAGCATTTTCACAATTTATTTTGAAACATGATTTACCAACAATAAAAATAAAACATGCATACGGAAAAAAATAAAATCAAACAAATAAAAAAACACAAAACATGGGTTGCCTCCCAAGAAGCGCTTTTCTTTATTTACGAGTCTTGTAGCTAGACTCAAGGTCACGGGCAATTACGTGACCTCGTCATTGGTCACATTCTCTAGGTCATCTTCAATCTTAGTTTTGTATTCCGGACCTAGTTGCAAACATTCCTTGTAGAAACCGAATATTCTACTCATGACATAATCTACTCCTCTACGTCTATCCTCATTATTCCTATAGTAAACCGCTTGCTTGTGTTCCTTTTCAAGGTTTTAAAGAAGACGGAATTGTTCAATCTTATAGGGCATTTGGTAAGCAATTTCATCGTTCTCGTCCTTGAATCTAACTATCCCTAGGGACGGGTCATAATTCATCTTAGAGGCCTCAACAAATGGTTTTCCGAACACTACTTGACTTAGGCAACCATCTATTACCGGACGAATATCATCTACAATCACAAAATCGTAGAGGTGGCAAAACGGGCGGGCCGGGCGGGCACGGGCTACGGGCTAAACGGACTATGGGCTAAACGCGCTACGGGTAAAACGGGCGCGGGCTAAATGGGCGCGGGCCAAACGGGCGCATGTTATATGAATAACTTTAGAAAAGACTTAAAACGACAACAAAAATTCCTCAAACGTAACACCTCATTTATATTTAAGTAATATATCCATAAGTTTTTCATTAAATGTTCTCCAATTGAGAGAAAAACATGTGTGCCCATTATGCCCATTTAACTTCTAAATGGGCAATATATGCCCATTTCAAAGAAAAGAGGGGGTCCAAATGTACCCAAATCTTTTAAAAATGTGCCCATTTAGTCCATTTTTTTGATTTTGGGCACAAATTGCCACCTCTACAAAATTGGTAACATAAGTGAAGTTTCCTACAAAGACATGTAATCCTTTCACTCTTCCTACAAAGTTGCTCATCCAATCCTATTAGGCATCACCCTATATCCAAGTTGCTTCTTCATTACCCAATTATAATAGGTCCTAGTCATAATGTTTATGGGTAACCTAAGATCGACGTAAGCTTTCCACACTTGCATATGCCCAATGTTGCATGGTATGTTGATGTTAGAGGGATCACCCACTTTGATAAGTGGTGAACCAAGGACGTATGGTGTCTCGGGGTCATCAAATAGGTCCTTATGGTATTTTCGTTCTTCCTTGGTGGGTAACTTATCAAAGTATTCTTCTACATTTTATACTTCCTCTAACTTTTCTTCCTTAATATCCTCAACTTCCTTAATCTGATTCTTAGGTCCAGTTTCCATTCCAACTTCATCTTTGTCACTTTCTTCTATATTCTTCTCTATTGGCTTAATGGTGACAACATTGACAAATTTAACGTGTTTGGATGATGAGGGGTCCTTAATTTGGATTCCGCTACTAGTGTCCCTAGTGTCCTTCCTAGGTGTAGTTAGCACTTGGTTGTTGAGGGCTTTTAACAAGTTCTCAATTTTATTGGTCATCTCAGTTTGTTGTTGATTGAATTCGGTTTCAAACTTAGCTATGCAAGCTTCTTGAGATGCCATAAACTTGGACATCAATTCTTCAAGATTATTGGTACTAGCATAGTTATTGGAAGGATTGTTGTTGAAAGTACGGTTAGAGGGTGGACCGTTTGGTTGGTAACGATTAGGTGGATTAGAAGAATTGTTTTGGGGCATGTTTTGGTTTTGTTTCCACCTAAGGTTCGGGTGATTTTTCCAAGAAGGGTTGTAGGAATCACCGTAAGTGTTTGGCTCGGGTTTGAAAGTGTACAACTTGTCTCCCGCTTTGTCGGTACACGAGGATGCGTAATCCACAAAAGCTTGTCCGAGGTGTTCCACGCAATCACGAGTGTAATGGGGACCACTACATAATTCGCATGAAGAAGTGATTTTGTTCACTTAGCTTGAAGGCTTTAGGAGCTTCGTAGGATTTCATGAGAAACTTGACTTGGTCCTCAAGTTCCATGATCCTACGGTCGGGAGTGCTAGAATTGTTCGAAGGCAAAGATATTGCCTTGACCGTTTTGTTCAAATCACGGGGATCATTCCAACTTTCGTTGTCATAGAGAGCAAGATCTTCTATGAGTTCCCATGATTCTTCCGCACGTAGATCACGTAGCTTGCCACCGGCCGATTGGTCAATGGTTCGCCTTGTGGAGAGATCGATATGGTCATAGAAGATTTGGACTTGGAGCCAAAGATCTACGCCATGATGAGGGACTTTTTGAAGTAAGTCCTGGAACCAGTCCATGCTTCATAGAAAGTTTCACCTTGACGTTGTTGGAACATCAAGATATCATTTCTAAGCTTGGTAGTTCTCCCCGGTGTGAAAAATTGAGCAAGGAAACGAGAAGTGAGATCATCTAAAGAGGTGATGGATCCCACGGATAAATGTTCAAGCCATTGACTAGCTTGGTTATGTAGAGAGAATTGGAATAGACGTAATTGGTTTGTCTCTCTAGTTGCAACATCAAGGTCTATGGAATCTACGAATTTGAGGAAATCCTTGAGATGTTGATTAGGATCTTCAGAACAAAGTCGATGGAACGCACATCCGCTTTGCACCAACCGGATGGTGTCGGATCGCAAGGGGGACACATTGGCTCCTTGAGTGAGCTCCATGGTGTTTCAATAGCCTTGGTGGCTAGGACGGGAATACTCTCCTAAAATTCGGGGTCGAGGAGGTTGGTTTGCAAGTGGTGGGCTTTGTGGGTGGTTTTGTTGTGGTGGGTTGATGGGATCAAAGATATTACCACCTTCCATGATGTCGGATGGCAAAGATTACAAACAAAGGAACGAAGAGATAAGATAGACTAAAGAAAACCTAAAAATAAAAATAAAAATATTACTAGAAAGGAATCTAGAAAGCAGACCTAATAAAAAGAAATTCTAACCTAGACAATAACTATTCCCCAGGCTGCGGCGCCAAAAACTTGATACGCAGGATTACGCCCTCGCAACAGGTTTTACCTCTCAAAAGATCTTGAGAAGCTTGCAATCCCCGCCAGGCAGTGTACCTGATCGTTGTAGTATAGTATAGTCACAAGTACCGGGGGATTGATCGTTCAACTCAGGAATAGTGTCAATAGGATTAGAAAGCCTACTAAACTAGGTCTAGAGGTGAGGGATGATTCTTTTTGTATTTTTTATATTTTATGAAAGCAAGTGAAATCTCAGGTTTTGAAGGAGTGGGTGGAATTAGTTGCTAATCAACTAACCCAATTAACTAAGATGCAATCAAAATAAAATAAAAGAAATAAAATTAAACTAATGAGGTGGAAACAATAATGAGAAAAGATGTGTTTACTTAGATTTCATTACTCCCTAGATATCTTTTACAAGTTGATTAGCTTGTTATAATTGCATGGATGACGGGTTATATTCCTTAATACTAGTCGTAGGGTCGTGTACAATATTCCCTAACTCTATAAGATCCTACTTCACTCCTATGTCGAGCCGACTAAAAGCTCATAACACGGGATCATTAGAATTCACTTATGCATTAAATAAAACCAAAACTTGTAGTACACCTCCGATTATGTTTCTTAAAATGTTCAAGCAAGTTACCAATGGAAGTCGGCCATTTTTCTTAAGCCTAACATCGAATACAATCATCCGTAACAATTATAAACAAACAATCAACCAATAATCAACATCTAGGTTTCACTACATCTAAGCAAATACAATAAAAACCTAACCTAACATGTAAAAGAGAGACAAGCATAAGATAGAATCAAACAATACATAGACATATTGAATGATTATTGGAAAACTTATCTTTATTAAAACATGGAAGAAAGAAGGGTTTGAAACCCCTTCAATAAGCAGAAAATTCGACTTAGGTTTTATACTCTAATATTCCACAACTTGTTCCACTCTTTACAATGAAAAATTGGAAAATATATATAGACAAAGCATCCTGACGGCGTCATGTATTAACTTCTAACGCCGTCAACTCACCGCCAAGTTAAGAGTCATATTGCCTAGATCCAGTCATGACGCCTTCATGTAGAAATAGACTCTGGGCCGTCACTTGCATTTTGACCCTGACAGCCTTGGTGACGCCGTCAGGTCATTAACACTGAAAATACTCTGGGCCGTCACGTTATAATATCCACTTCCACCTCTTTTGTTACTCTTGACGCCGTCATGTGTTAATCCTTGACGTCGTCAGGTATTGTTTCCAGCAAGGAATTAGAGACTTTGCTGTTTTCTTCACTTTTATGCTCCAAAAACGTCCAAAACGCTTCTTTTTCTAGATTTCTCCTTGAAAGTACCTAAAATGACAAAAGGAACGATTTAGGGTAATAATTGATCAAATAATCACGAATTCGGGCTTAAATGACCCCCCAAAAGCGGTACACTTTTCGCCTCATCAGTGGACAAGTACTTTGGTTTCAGAATCAACTCTTGGATTATGGATTCAATTTCAAGAATATTCCAGTCAACATTGACAATGAGAGTACAATTTGTATTGTGAAGAATCCTGTTTATCATTCCAAGACCAAGCACATTCAGATTAGGCATCATTTTATTCGAGATTGCTATGAGCATAGGCTCATTAATGTGGTTAAAGTCCACGCAGATGATAATGTAGCTGATTTACTCACAAAGGTATTTGATGTTTCAAGATTCAACCATTTAGTGGTGAGTATTGGTATGATTAATTATTAAGCTATATTTGAGGGGAGGCATTAGTACCTATTCTTGTTTGAGGGGAGGCAACATAGTTTAGTCCAAAAGGATGGAAAGTACTTTTGGGCAAAGTACTGCTTAGTATTGGTTTGAAAGTACTGCCTATTACTTAGTGGAAAGTACTGTTTTGGAAGGGTACTTTTCCAACGGTCGACAATAAGGGATAACTAATTTATGGAAGAGATAAATGCCAAAAATAACGGTAAAAGCATTTATGGGGCCGCAATTTTTTGAATATTATCCATTTATGTGATTATCTCTTCCATATACTTTTACTCTCATCAATTATTCAAACTTCAAACAAATTCATCACCGATCAACATACTCTTCCAAAACCAATCAATGGCTAATCGTCCAACTGTCAACAAGCACAACATGATCGCTAGTTTTGACAAGACACAGTTGAATGTTGATTTTCATGGTATCATTGATTTCCTCACTGGGTCTTCGATTAACTATGCTCTTTTGGTCAATCCTGACATCATTGGGCCATGGATTCAAGAATTCTGGGCTACTGCTACATCTGTTTTGGAAGAAGATGAAGCTTTTATTCACGCTATGGTTTTTGGAAGGCAAATTCGTATCACTGAGGCTACAATCAGAGATGACTTATTGTTTAATGATGAAGAAGGTATTGTTCTTTTTGATAGACAAGTACTTTGAGATACACTCAGAGACATAGGGTATGAAGGTGATCTTACTAAACTTACTTTTCAGAAACCTTTGTTTAGCCCTCATTAGAAGTACGTTATTCATGTTTTACTTCACTACTTGAGTCCTAAAAGTACTGCTTGGGATCAGTTTGGTGAATCCATAGCCTCAGCATTAGTGGGCTTAGCTACCAATCAACCTTTTAATTTCTCAAATATGATACTTGATGGTATGCTTACTCATATCAATAATGGTTCACCATTTTTGATGTACCCTAGATTTGTTCAAGTATTCTTGAACAAACAGCTTGAGGATCTTCCTAAACCTCAACATTTTTTACTCATTGTGGTACTTCCTGCAAAGGTGTTTACTTTCATGGCTCACAAGAGTGTTAAGTTTTCTGGTCGCAATACACCTTTGACTGATCATATATTGGAAGTAGCACAAGCTGTTAGAGAAGAAGCAGATGCAGCTAGTGATAATGAACCTTCTGATTCAGTACATACTCCAACACCAACTCATGCATCACCTCAAAATACTACTTCAAGTGAAAGAACTACCTCTTTGCTAGTTCCTGCTTCAAGGGAAACATTTGTTTCTTTGCAAGGTTCTGTTTCAAAAGAAAGTACTTCTCAACATACTGCTTCCCTGTAAGGTTCTGGTCATACTGGTTCTGAACAAGGTGTGAATCCACCACATTCTCCTAATGATTATACTTCCACAGATGGGTTTCAAACATCTGGAGGAGATGAGGGAGAGATGGATACTTATGCTTTGACAAGAGAGTTTAGAAGGCTGAAGAAGGTGGTTGACACTCAAGCTGATCAGATAAAGAGGTTGCAAGATAAGTTCAGAATATTGAAGAAGTTTGTTTGGCCACTAGTTAAGCATCACAGATTGTGGGTAAAGGAACAAAGAAAGAGTGGTCAGAAATCTAAGAAGGCATCTAAGTCTAGGAAAAAGAAGCTTAGAAAGCAATCTTCATTCACATTGGGTAGGAATTTGGATGAGAATCTGAATGAATATGCTAAATCTCATGAAGAAAAAGATCAGATGATGCATTATGAAGATACATCACTCTTTGAAGATATTGCTCATCAAGGTACTGCTGATGGAAAATGTGATGAGAATGTTGTTGTGGAAGAAGAGAATGTCATTACTGGTGTTCTAGGTGATAATATTCAAAGTATTGGTGATCAAAATATTGCTCAAAGTATTGGTGTTCAAAGTACTTTGGATCAAGGTACTGCTACTTTGAATTTTGATGAAATTGGCTCTTCAACAAGAACTTCAGATGAAGAAGTTGGTCCTTCTAATCCAATTCAGCAAGAATAAATTAAGGAACTTACTGCTAGTGATGATGAGACTATTGCTCAGACTATGTTCAACATTTCAAGACCAAGAGGTATTAGTATTCCTGGTATTGAACAATCTCAAGTCTCACAATCCTCTTCTCAATCTACTAAAGAGTTAGATCACAAAGATAAAAGAAAAGGGATTATGAAAGTGTCAAAGAAGAAGAAGAAGAAGTTCACTTTAGCATAGTTAAGAGCTTTTGAGATAGCTAAAAATGAAGAAGCTACTAGAAAGTATCAAGCTGATTTGGATGCTGAATATGAAAGAGAGTCAAAGAAACCAGTTGAGCAAACAAGAAGGCCACCATCCATTGCTCAAGAAACAAATTCCATGATTAGTTTCCTGAAGGGTAGAGGATATAAAGGTTTACAGAGGTTAAGATATCCAGATCTGAAAGCTTTATATGATACTGTTTAAGAGTTCATTAAAAGAGAACTGGATAGTTTTGTTCTTATGGATTCTAAAAAGGAAAAGAAGTTTGAGGAAGTAATGAAAGAACAAGCTGATAAAAGAAGGTCAAAGAGAAAGAGGACAACTCATGATGATCAATTATCAAAGAAGCTCAAGTTGTTAAGAACAGATACAGTTGATGAAGTGAGAAATTACTTAAGAGTTGTTGACTTTGAGAATCCAAAGAAGCCAGAAGATGCTGAAGAGTCCATGATCTCTATGTTTTCTGTTGTAGAATCATCTAAAGGAGATTATCTCATATTTCATAGAGAAGATGAAAGTTTCAGAGTATTCAACCTGTTGTGGGATATACTGCATATGATAGACAGAGAAGATCTGTATCACTTATATCAACATGTACAAGTTTATTTTGAGAATACTATGCCAACATGAGTGGGATTGATCTTACTAGGTGATCTTAAAACTATCTGGGAAACAAATGAAACAAGTAATGATGCTCTCTGGAATAATCAAGAGAATTGGGATATTACAAGATGGAGATTTTTTGAATCATCTAGAGTGCACTCATTGGAGCTAGAAGATGGGACCATGATTCACATGCTAGCATAAAGGAGATATCCTCTTACAAGAGATCTCAGGACCAGAATGCTAGATCATGGTATGGAAGTTGAAGCTGAGAATGAAGTAGCACTTATGGTGATTGAATTGTTTATCAAATGGACTACTTCAGATGATGATGTATGATTACTGGTATGGTTTTTATTGTATAAATCTTTTTGAATAATAAGTACTCTATTTAAAGTACTGACAAACAAACAGTACTTTATCAAAGTACTGCTTGCTGCATAAAACCAGTAAAGTTTTTTGATTAAAACTTTTTGAAGCACAAGATGATATTAACAAAATGTTTTGAGTGGAACACATGGTGTTAGTACTTGTACTATACAACAAATGGTAATCAACTCACCTTGTTTAACAAACAAGAAAAAGTTTGACTAATCATGAGGGTACGGCTCTGATGTGATTTTCAAATCAGTTTAGTTGACAATTTACTAAAAATTGTATGGTTTTCAACTCACCATATCTGTAATAGTGAAGAGTTGGCTAGCCCACAAGAAAATGACTTGTGGTAAAGGCTGTGGAAAAACCATTTATATGGGAATTAGTTCACCATGGTTGTGATTGTACTAAAAGAAATAACTAGTCCAAAAGCAAACGACTCTTGGTAAAGACTAAACAAATCCGTTGATAGCTGATGATTTCCTAAAAATCATATGGTTATCAATGTACCATGGTTTTTAATCTAAACCTAAACATTGGCTACTCCAGAGTTAATGGCTTTGGTAAAGAGACATCTAAATCCATTAAAATTTCAATGATTCACCTCTCACAGGAGTTTAAACACCTGGAAGTGAGGAGAATAATATGAAACTCTATGATTTGATGTAAATTTGCCATATGTTGCTGTGTTGCTGAAAAGATTAGTTGCTGTGAAGATATCATCTATTGCTGATAAAGAGTACTTTGTTACACAAGTCAGAAAGAAGATAAAGATGGTGATATTAAAGAATCACAAAGAAACTTGAAATCAAGCAAGAAGAATTCAAGTTAGGGGAGGATTGTTGGGATATGAAGATCAAAGTACTTCTGAAGCTCAAAGTACTTCTGAAGCTCAAAGTACTGCTTGTGTATTATGGTCAAAGTACTGCTTGTGCATGAAGAAAGTCAAAGTACTTCTATTGATAAAGGACTGTTATGCAAATTAGTTAAGGGGCTGTTATGTAAAGTTATTAGAATATTCTAGAATTAGTTTACTTGTCATTCAAGTATTGTAAACCGACTTAAGGTTTTTCTTGTGCCTATAAAAGGAGCCTTAGGGTGGTATTAGACATACGAATACTTTAGAATACGATATTTGAGAATTAAAGAGTTATTAGGGTTGTTAGTGAATCTGTATAGAAAGCAGGTTCAAAGTTTGGTTTTAAATATAATCATTGAGGTTCTTCTTCGCTTTGTTGAAGTAGATTCCGCATACTTAACAGAGTTATATCAGTGTTTCAAAATTAATAGTTTTGGAGTTATTCAAGATTGTTAAACCTTTACAAGCTACATAGTTAGTTTGTTCAGAGTACATCGATCCAACATATATATATATATATATATATATATATATATATATATATATATATATATATATATATATATATATATATATATATATATATATGTATACATGATGCGATTTGGATTGTCACACAAAAGTTTTACTTCTCAAGGGATCTTGAGAAGCTTACAATCCCTGCCAGGCAAGTGTACCTGACCGATGTAGTATAATGTAGTTGTAAGAACCAGGGGATTGATCGTTCTCCACAGGGAATAGTGTTCGCTAGGATTGAAAGTGATCTAAACTAGGTCCAGAGGTGAGGGATGATTCTTTTTTTATTTTTTATATTTTTTTGGAAAGTAAGTAAAATTCTCAGATTTGGAGGAGTGGGCGGAATTAGTTGCTAGTCAACTAACCCAAATACTACAAATGAAAATAAAAATGAAATAACAAGAAAATAAATGTATGTAAAACTAATATGGAGAAAAACATGTTTACTTAGGTTTCACTACTCCCTAGCTATCTTTCATTGATTGATTAGTTTGTTACAATTGCGTGGATGACGGGTTGTATTCCTTGATACCATTCGTAGGGGCGTGTACGTCCTTCCCCAACTCTATAAGATTCTACCTCTTCCTCTGACGACACGTTAAGTATCCTATCATGGCCTCATTAATATTCTCTTATGCATTAAACACAACCAATTAATCTTAGTACACATCCGATTCATTTTTCTTAAGACATCAAGCAAGTTACCAATAGGAAATTAGCCAGTTTTCTTAAGCCTAACATTGATATCATTCATCAAACAACAATTAATAACAAACCATCAATCAATAATCAATGGCTAGGTTTCATTACATCTAAGCAAACACAAACAATCCTAGCCTAGCATTTTAAAAGAAAGACAAGCGTAAGATAGAATCAAACAACACATAGACATATTGAATGATTGATAGATTATTTATCTTCAATTAAACATGGAAGAAAAAAGGTTTGGAAAAAAGACAAGCGTAAGATAGAATCAAACAACACTCGACTTGACTTAAGCCAATTAAAACCATAAACATAAACATAAAATAAATGAAAGAAACAGGATGGCAGTCCGTATGTTTCTCTCTCTCTCTCTCTCTCTCTCTCTCTCTCTCTCTCTCTCTCTCTCTCTCTCTCTCTCTTTTGTTTATTTATTTATTTTTTTTATTATTTTTTTTCCATACACTCTTGCCCTACCATCCGAAATAATACATCATAGGGGCCTTGGTTCTCCCCTTACACTTGAACTTTTACATACTTTACATGTAACTAATCTAATGAGTCGAATTAAGATAATCAAAACACTTTGAGTACTTTAAAACATTTTGCACATATGGGGATAATAATTTATGTTCTTCCCCATTACTCCATATCATTAGTACTTTACCCATGAGTCCCAATCCTCCCAAAACAATATGTACAAGATATGAGTCGACTTAGCAACCAAGTAATCAATTACATAATTAACTAAGGGTTTAAACAAATGTTGTAACAATAATGCACTAAAGATGAGTGTATTGATGAGGCAAAAAGTGAACCACTTTTACCGAATTCGAGAATATTTGATCAAATATTGTTTTAAATCGTTCCTTCTGTCATTTTAGGTACTTTTGGAGAGGAATCTCGATAAGGAAGCATTTTGGACGTTTTTGGAGCATAAAAGTGAAGAAAACAACAAAGTCTCAATTTTCCTTGCTAGGAACAGTACCTGACGGCGTCAAGACTCTCCACATGATGGCGTCAAGACTCTCCACATGACGGCGTCAAGAGTTACAAAAGAGGTGGAAGTGGAAAATACACGTAACGATACAGAGAGTTTTTATGCATAAGACCTGACGGCGTCACCAAGGCCGTCATGGTCCAGTTACTAGTGACGGCCCAAAGTAATTCTACACATGACGGCGTAACAAATAGATCTAGGCAATACGATTTTATTATGACGGCGAGTTGACGGCGTCACCATCTAATACATGGCGCCGTCACGATGTGTAATCTATATATAGTTTTCTAAATTTCATTCATTAGTGTGAAACTTTGAGGGAATAAACCCTAGTTCGAATTTTATCAGCTTTTCAAGGGTTTCAACCCCTTGAATCTTTCATGTTCAATTAAAGATAAGTATCCCTTCAAATCATTCAATATGTCTATGTGTTGTTTGATTATATCTTACGCTTGTATTCTATTTAACATGCTAGGCTAGACTTCTCTTGTGTTTGCTTAGATGTAGTGAAACCTAGATGTTAATTATGGGTTGATTGCTTGTTTATAGTTGTTACGGATGATTGTATTCGATGTTAGGCTTAAGAAAACTGGCAGACTTCTATTGGTAAATTGCTTGAACGTCTTAAGAAACATGATCGGAGGTGTACTATGATTTTTGGTTGTATTTAATATGTAGGAGAATTCTAATGATCCCATGTTAGGAGCTTCTAACGGCTCGACATAGGAGTGAAGTAGGATCCTATAGAGTTAGGGATTATTGTACATGGCCCTATGACTAGTATTAAGGAATATGACCCGTCATCCATGCAATTGTAACAAGCTATCAACCTGTAAAAGATATCTAGGGAGTAATGAAACCTAAGTAAACACAACTTTCCTCATTATTGTTTCCACCACATTAGTATAATAGTTTAATTTTCATTTCTTTTATTTTATTTTGATTGCATCTTAGTTTATTGGGTTAGTTGGCTAGCAACTAATTCCGCCCACTCTTCCAAAACCCGAGATTTTACTTGCTTTCATAAAAATATAAAAATACAAAAAAATCATCCCTCACCTCTAGACCTAGTTTAGGAGGCTTTCTAATCCTAGCAACATTATTCATGAGTTGAACGATCAATCCCCCGGTACTTGTCACTATACTATACTACAATGATCAGGTACACTGCCTGGTGGGGGTTGTAAGCTTCTCAAGATCCCTTGAGAGGTAAAACCTGTTGTGAGGGTGCGATCCCCACGTATCAAGTTTTTGGCGCCGCAGCCCGGGGAATAGTTATTGTCTAGGTTAGGATTTCTTTTTATTAGGTCTACTTGCTATATTCGTTTCTAGTAAGATTTTATTTTTATTTTTAGGTTTTCTTTAGTCCATCTCATTTCTTCGTGTCTTTGTTCGTAACCTTTACCATCCGACATCATGGAAAGTGGTAACTTCTTTGAACCCATCAACCCACCAAAACAAAACCACCTACAAAACCCACCACTGGCAAACCAACCTCTTAGGCCCCGAACCTTTGGAGAGTATTCCCGTCCTAGCCACCAAGGCTATCGAAACACTATTGAGCTCACTCAAGGAGCCAATGTATCCCCCTTGCGATCCGACACCATCCGGTTGGTGCAAAGTGGCTGTGCATTCTATTGACTTCATTCTGAAGATCCTAATCAACATCTCAAGGATTTCCTTAAAATCGTAGATTCCATAGACCTTGATGTTGTAACTAGAGAGTCGACCCAATTACGCCTATTCCAATTCTCTCTACGTGATCAAGCTAGTCAATGGCTTGAACGTTTACCCGCGGGATCCATCACCTCATAGGATGATCTCACCACTCGATTCCTTGCTCAATTTTTCCCACCGGGGAGAACTACCAAGCTTAGAAATGATATCTTGGTGTTCTAACAACGTCAAGGTGAAACTCTATATGAAGCATGGACTCGTTTCAAGGACTTACTTCAAAAAGTCCCTCATCATGGCATAGATCTTTGGGTCCAAATCCAAATCTTCTATGACCATATCAACCTCCCCACAAGGCGAACCATTGACCAATCGGCCGGTGGCAAGCTACGTGATCTAAGTGCGGAAGAATCATGGGAACTCATAGAAGATCTTGCTCTCTATGACAATGAAAGTTGGAATGATCCCCGTGATTTGAACAAAACGGTCAAGCAAATATCTTTGCCTTCGAAAAATTCTAGAAATCCCGACCGTAGGATCATGGAACTTAAGGACCAAGTCAAGTTTCTCATGAAATCCTATGAAGCTCCTAAGCCTTCAAGCCAAGTGAACAAAAGCACTTCTTCATGTGAATTATGTAGTGGTCCCCATGACACTCATGATTGTGTGGAACTCCCCGGACAAGCTTTTGTGGACTACGCATCCTCGCGTACTGATGAAGCGAGAGACAAGTGGTACACTTTCAAACCCGAGCCAAACCCTTACGATGATTCCTACAACCCTTCTTGGAAAAATCACCCGAGCCTTAGGTGGAAACAAAACCAAAACATGCCCTAAAACAATTCTTCCAATCCACCTAATCGTTACCAACCAAACACGGTCCACCTTCTAACCGTACTTTCAACAACAATCCTTCTAATAACTATGGTAGTACCAATAATCTCGAAGGGTTGATGTCCAAGTTTATGGCATCTCAAAAAGCTCGCATATCTAAGTTTGAAACCGAATTTAATCAACAACAAATGGAGATGACCATTAAGATTGACAACTTGTTGAAAGCCCTCAACAACCAAGTGCTAACTACACCTAGGAAGGACACTAGGGACACTAATAGCGGAATCCAAATTAAGGACCCCTCATCATCCAAACACGTTCACTTTGTCAACGTTGTCACCATTAAGCCAATAGATAAGAATATAGGAGAAAGTGACAAGGATGAAGTTGGAATAGAAACCGGGACTAAGGATGAGGTTAAGGAAGTTGAGGATAATAAGGGAGAAAAGTTAGAGGAAGTAGAAAGCATATAGGAATACTTTGATAAGTTGCCCACCAAGGAAGAACGGGAATATCATAAGGATTTATTCGATGATCCCGACACACCATACATCCTTGGTTCACCCCTTATTAAAGTAGGTGATCCCTCTAACATCAACATACCATTCAACATTGGGCATATGCATGTGTGGAAAGCTTATATCGATCCTAGGTCTCCTATAAACATTATGACTAGGACCTATTATAATTGGGTAATGAAGAAGCAACTTGAGTATAGGATGATGCCCGACACGATTAGGATGAGCAACTTTGTAGGAAGAGTGAAAGGATTGCATGTCTTTGTAGGAAACTTCACTTATGTTACCGACTTTGTGATAGTAAAGGATACTCGTCCGGTAATAGATGGTTGCCTATGTCAAGTAGTGTTCGGAAAACCGTTTGTTGAGGCCTCTAAGATGAGTTATGACCCGTCTCTAGGGATAGTTAGATTCAAGGAAGAGAACGATGAGATTGCTTACCAAATGTCCTATAATATTGAACAATACCGCCTTCTATCTAACATAGAAAAGGAACACAAGCAAGTGGTTTACTATCGGAATGATGAGGATAGACGTAGAGGAGTAGATTATGTCATGAATAGAATACTTGGTTTCTACAAGGAATGTTTGCAACTAGGTTCGGAATACAAAACTAAGATTGAAGATGACCTAGATAATGAGACCAATGATGAGGTCACGTAATTGCCCATGACCTTGAGTCTAGCTACAAGACTCATAAATAAAGAAAAGCGCTTCTTGGGAGGCAACCCATGTTTTGTGTGATTTTTAATTGTTTGATTATTATTTGCTTCCGTATGCATGCTTTATTTTTATTGTTGGTAGATCATGTTTCAAACTAAAATTTTGAAAATGCTTTATTTTGTTGTTTAACTTCGTCTTAACTTCGTATAAAGGTATTTTGCAAAAGCTAAGTGTAAGGGGAAACCCCAAACTTGTTTCTAAGAACGAAAATGATCAAGATTCGCCACAATATTATATGAACATGTGTATTAGTATTTGTTAGAGTCAAATGCTTGTATCGAGTCATAATGATGTTTTGTAGGATTTTCCAGGAAGTAGGACATAAGTTTTTCTAGAAATTTTCTGGCAACTTAAAATAAAGATTTCTGCAGGTCACTTCTGACGGCGTCACGTGTAAAATTCAGGAAATTTTGCGAGTTTTGTTTTCTAACGGATTCTTAAAGTTTTTGTTAATTCTTTAGTTTTATAAACTCCAGGAAATCTACAAACATTCATTCCACAAGCATTATATCTTAAATTGCTTTCTAGGACTTGTTAGTATATATAGATTGCCGCCGATTTTACGCAAGGTTGCCTTGATTGTTTTCTCAGGTTTAACAGGTTATATATGACAAGAAGCTGATTTATATTTCTGGAAGGGAAGCTTTGAATGTTCATTTTCTTGGAGGAGGATCTAACCTTGTTAACACACTATCCACACCGAGCGAATCAGGGGAGTATTTGTTTTCATTCTTTTACCTGTTTTACTTTTACAACCTTTAATTGAACATTGGGGACAATGTTTGAAATTTTTATATGAGACACCGACTGTTTGACACCCAATTATTTTGCTACTGTTTGTTTGACACCCTATTGTTTAAAACACCGTTGGTTTAACACCCGATTATGTTTTGTCACCCGATATCACCCGATTGTCACTCTTGGATATCACCCAACGAGGTTAAACACTGGTAACTCCCACTTGCGACCCGACACCCCATTTGAACACCGAGAAATTATTAATATATATATATATATATATATATATATATATATATATATATATATATATGGCATTATGTATATATTAACTTTTACAAATTTATTATTACTATATATATACGAGTATATATATATATATATATGTATGACGACATCGTCTATATATTTTTGGTTTTCACAAATCGACATAGACACCGAAATTAATTTCACCATTTTTCTATTCACCGATACCCCGTTATTTTTGGGCCGAACCATTTTCACAAGCCCAACGGACACCACTTGCTTCTTGTTTTCTTGGGCCGAGACACACGCAAGCCCATCACTCTATATTTTTTTTCCTTCTTGCCATCTCTTTGGGCCGAGTTTTTGCGCAAGCCCACTTGGCTTGATATGTTTTCTTTTGCGTAGCATGCTACACGAAACCAAACCACCACCTTGGTTCTTTTCTTGGTTCCCCTCAACTCAACACAAACATCCTTTGACCTTGTTGCATGAGACAAGAAGCCACCCTATGTAGCCGTCGAACCCATGGTTCTTCGCATTAAACGCTAAACCTCCTTTACCCACTAGATCGAGTGCCTCTTTAACCAACAACACAAACATAAACTAAACCAAGAAGTACAAGCACATGGCCCTAATTACCCTTGACCTAGTGTTAAAATATAACCATAGCTTCCACACTCTCATCCTTTCGACAAGACTACACTCTTGTTATTAGACAATCTTGTCGAGAAATGACTTGACCATTCGACTTGTGTATTGACACAAGGAGACCATTTGAACCACCATTGTCACCCTATATAAACCATATTAAATGAACTTTATCTCACACTTACTAGAGCTCATAAAAAAATTCAAGTCCTAAACACTCTCTACTCCCTCTTGGTCACGGTCGAGAAATCAAGGGTCACACACGCAAGGTTTTTGGGTTTTGGAAACGAATTGGGTAACTTTCGAAGGAAAGGGATCGTTTGAAGTGAAGGAACACCACGCCGACTAAGATCTCGAAGCTCACATTGCTCGACTTTCTCACCACCCTAGCTGGTATTGTAAGTTGATCACTTCCTTTTTTCATTTTCTACTTTGCTCGTATCATACATATCACATACACACGATACACACACCATTTTTACAATCATTGCTACACTTATGATATATATGTTTATATCTCGACACCCTTGAGGAAAGGACTCGTCATTTGTTATTTATACGTACAACATACATATATTATTCGACCTACTAATTCTTTGGCCCTCACATAATCAAATCAACGAAACATGCAAACCTTATACGTTTTTATACCACGAGAAAAAAAAAACCAAAGCCAAGTCCTAGTCGAATGTGATTTTTAAAACAAAGAACAACCCTTTTGGGCTTTAAACGGGCTAACGAGCCCAACTAGTTTTCAAAAGGAGATTTTCGGTTGGAAACTTGAAATTTAACGAGAAGCATAAAAACCGAATTTAAGTATTTTTACAAGTTTTAAATGCTACTTATGTCGAAATAAAAAGGTTGGTTTTCGAAAATTACATCAAGGACTATTTTTGCAAAAAGTCCCACGTTAAGGGACTAAAACGGTCAAAATCACAAACTATCGAACTAACTTTGACAAATACCGAATTCTTTTGGAAATCGAGGGTAGAAATTGTCATTTGGCCAAAGATAAGGAATAAAATGTAAAAAGTTCAAAAGGACTATATTGTAATTATTTTTTTACCGAAGGGTAAAAAGTGTAAATTTGTAAAGTTAAAGGTTAAATGTGACAAAGGTATTTTTATAATTAATTATTTTATATAATTTGATTTTAAGTACATATATATTTTTGTAACTTTAATGTGTATATATATATATATATATATATAATATATATATATATATATATATATATAATATATATATATATATATATATATATATATATATATATATATATATATATAATATATATATATATATATATATAATATATATATATATATATATATATAATATATATATATAATATATATATATATATATATATATATATATATATATTTAATGTGTATATATATATATATATATATATTATATATATATATATATATATATATATATATATATATATATATATATATATATATATAACTACACTAAAAATATTTAATCATAAATATTTTTAAACTATATTATTTTACAACGAGTTAATATTTATCGAACACCGGTTCGTAACACATTACAAATAACTACGTGAAGTTATTTTGGAATATATTAAGACAACCGAACGGATATCACTGTGCACATGTCATTTACAACACGAATCTAAAACACCGATTACAATGTATTATTTAGGTCGCAAGTCGGAGGAATTTCATTGCTAGTCATAGCAATACACCCTCACATTTCAGCACCGTTGTGATTCACACCACCTGTCAGGTGAGTTCATGGTCCCACATTTTTAATTGTTTTTAAACCCCGTGGGGAGATACATGCTATAAATCGAACACAAGTATTTTTCTGTATGCTATTATCACCTGATATTGCCTAAGTTGACACCCGTGCTACAAGTCCCTCATATCACGACCCTTAATCATTTACGAGTGAGCGCGAATATAGTTGATGGATCTATTGGAATGGCAGCCCGCCTCTGTCAAGGTGATCACTTGGCAGGAGGTGTGCTATATTCGAGGTATTATGGAAATTTGGCACATTTCCTGACACCGAGGACCCCTTGTCATTTACATCCGCTGTGATGTAGATGATTGTTATTATCTTTATGATATGTCAAATCGATGTTAAGGCTTGCGTTTTGTGAGGCTTAGGAGCAATATTATACCAGTTTAGTCAAGACCTGTCTATCTTGGCTTGTTTATTTCAAATGCTTGACTTGTGTTCACACTATTACTATTTAAACTACTATGGATTCACTCAACCTTTGTGTTGACTTTTTAAGCATGTTTATCTCAGAAAATTAGCAAGCATGGCGGTACAGAGTTGGCAAAGGGCACAAGACCTCCCTTTTGATTTCAATAATTATATCATTCTTTACAAACTCATCACTTCTTTTGTTAAACAATTAACATTTTGGAAAAATGTTTGTAACTCTGAATATTTGAGTTTTCATGGAATGATATTGACTATCTTTTGAATTGTTTTCTATGAGTATGACTATGTACTAAACTGTAATGACCCCGATTAGACTTCCGCTGCTTATCAAATTTTGGGGTGTTACAGATTGGCATCAGAGCCATGGTTATAGAGAACCAAATGATTTTTCAAAACATTGGACTATAACCTCACCGGATTTTTAAACAAACTATTTATCACTGAAGTGCCCTCCGTGCCAGCGCTTGCCAACGTCATGTTTTAAGGTTTGATTTTTAGCACCCATTGCATTTAACTCACTATGACACTATGATCAGTGTGCATGTAGCATTATGTAGACTAAATGACTTATATTACTGCTATTTTTGGGATATTACAGTACCATGTCGCCCTCGGTTATTATTTTGTCCGACAGTGACGACGTCGTGCCAGCATCATCCACTCACCCTACTATTGACCTATCTGACTATGACACCCATGACACCCGAGACACCCATGATTCTTACCATGAGACCCAACCTGTATCACCTGCTATACCATCTCCTGTTCCATCTGGAGACCCATCTGCTGACACTGAGCCCTTTGAGGAGGGTGAGGTTGCTTCTACACCCATTGAGTCTTTTGCTATTCAGCCTCTCTTTTGTCCTGTCTGTGGACCTATGACACAGGGACAATACCTTTATGATCAGTACCTGACATCTCAGCAGTTTCTTGTGGCTGATGATCGTCCTACACCACCTGCTAGTCACCACTCCGGTTCAGATGCTGATGACGAGTCTTCTGACTCCGATACTTCTGACACTGCTGCTTCTGTTCCACCACCGTCCCCGCCTGCACCGATTCGTCGGTGCAAGCGAGTGAGGATTCTTGAGCCCTATGAGCCTGAGCCTTTCGGAGAGTTGTTTCGATATCATGAGGAAGACTATACCCGCAAATGCACGGCTCAAAAGCGAGTCTGTAATTGCCTGCTCCTACTGTTACACCACCTGTATCTACACCTGTATCATCACCCATATCTGTATTACCACTTGTTTCTATGCCAGAGCTCACCCCTGTGACATCACCAGCACCCCCACCATCACCTGTATCACCCCCACCTGAGCCACATCCGTACATGCTACATACTTACACCGCACCCCACACCTCTGAGGTTTTGCCACCCATGCCACCACCTACAATTTTCTACTCTTAGACTACTACCTTACCGATACCATCACCTACTACATCACCTGTACCATCACCTGCTCCTACCGAGACACCCACCTCACCTGGCATTCATAGATTGGTTGATGCTCGTCGATGGTCGTTTTTGTTAGACTACATACGTAGATGGAGATTGGTTGAGGGATCGCCTAGGGCTGCTGAGCTTGGAGATGGCTCTTCAGCGGTGTTACCAGTCACTGAGGAGCCGATACACCATACTATCCCTCTTTTGGCTGCTAGGTTAGTGAGACATGAGGATCGTCTTGATGAGCTGCTGAGCGTTATTGAGGATATATCCTTGGAGAGGATTGAGTGTATGCAGGAGGAGGTCACGAACCTCGTGGTACATAAGACAGCTTTAGAGATGGTATTTGAGATGATGGGGACAGAGATCGAGGAGGCACAGGCTACCATCACTGAGTTTGGTCATCGACTAGATATTCAGAGGCATGAGATAGATGATTTGAGAGCGATTGCGGCCATCACACAGGAGATGATGGAGCATCAGGCACAGGAGTTAGCTGCATCTAGTTCTACCATCCACACACTTTCAGCTACTATTGAGGAGAATCAGGCCCGTGAGAGATCCAGGGATATGGAGATGTTAGGGATGATCAGGATCATCAGAGAGCTGGAGAGGAGATCAGGAGGCGCACCTGGACCTTCATAGATCTATGACATGTCATTACTTACAGAGACATCTTAACTTGCCGCTTGTGGCATTAATAATTGTTGTATCTTATTGTTTCGTAACAATGAATTCAAAAATTATTAAAACTTTATGTTGGTTACGATTGTAACGTATTGATATTGATTTATGATGTTCTAGTTTTCTGATCTTTTATTATGCTCCCATATTGAGATTCATTATAATTTCCATGTATGTTGTTACATGTCGTGATGTTTATTTATGAATGATATGGTTTATGTTGATGTATGTATTTATGGTGTGGTTGTGATATGTACTTTGTGATGATCTCGACTATTATGAGTTTGGCTACATTATTTCTCTTTGTTATTGATGTTTGGGATTTGTACTTATGCACTTGCTATTTTATAGAGTTATGGCCCCAAGGAAAACCGCTACTGCTACCTCGTCACCCGCTATGACCCAGGCTGCTATAAGAAAGTTGGTTGCCGACAGTGCTGCTGCAGCTTTAGAAGAGCAGGCTGCTGCAATGGCACTAACTAGTAGCAATAACTGAGCCACTGCTGAGAGCGAGTCTGCTGCGACTCGGAAGTGCACCTATAAGGACTTCATAGCTTGTAAACCATCTCACTTCAATGGAACTGAAGGAGTAACAGAGTTTGCTCGATGGTTTGAGCGAACTGAGACTGTGTTTGTGAGGAGCGGTTGCGCCGCTGAAAGCTGAGTCTCGTTTGCTACTGGAACATTGATGGAAGACGCATTGTCTTGGTGGAATGCAACTGCTCAGAAGATAGGTGTGGAAGAGGCCTATCAGATTACCTGGGCTGACTTTAAGGAGAAGATGCTGAAAAAGTTCTGCCCTAGAGGTGAGATCAAGAAGTTAGAAGATGAGTTTCACACGTTGGTTGTGAAAGGAAACTATCTTAGGGCTTATGATAGGAGATTTCAGGAGCTTGCCACACTTTGCCCTTCAAAGGTTCCCAATTTGGAAAAGTTGTTGGGAAGGTACATTGAGGGATTACCCAGGAGCATTGAGGGAAACTTCACCTCGTCTAAGCCTCAATCTTTGGATGAAGCAATGTCTATTGCCCAAAGACTGCTAGACCGGGAGATTAAGCGTAACTCTGCTCAGGGGAACAACGATCACAAAAGGAAGTTTGATGATCGAAGGACAAACAATAACAACAACAACAACAGCAACAGCAACAACCGTAACCCCAACCGTAACTATCACCATGACAGAAACACCTACCACAACCAACAGAACCGACGACAGGAAGCTGTCAGAGCTTATGTCGCTGCACCAGTTAAGGATACTAGGTATGCTGGACCTCTTCCATTCTGTGACAAGTGTAAGATGCATCACAATGGACCCTGCTATGCTAAGTGTGGGAAATGTTCAAAGACTGGACATAAGACACAAGATTGCAAGGCTACAGGAGCCAACTTGCAACCCGTGGCTGTAGTATGCCATCCTTGTGGAGAAAAAGGACACTACAGGCGTCAGTGCCCTAACAAGGATAACAATGCACGTGGCAGAGCATACGTGCTGGGAGATGGAAATGTCCAGCAAGATCCGAACATAGTCATGGGTACGTTCTTTCTAAACAACCGCCTCGTTAAAGTTTTATTAGATTCCGGAGCCAATCAAAGTTTCGTATCTATTTCTCTTGCACCCCTGCTTAATATTACACCCACCCAACTAGACACCACGTATGAGATTGAACTAGCCGATGGAAAGCTAGTAAGAACTAACACTATACTCCGAGGTTGCACCCTACGACTACTAGACACCCCATTTGCCATTGACCTTATGCCTATTAGACTTGGTAGTTTCGACGTCGTTATAGGAATGGATTGGATTATCTGAGAACCGCGCTAAGATCATTTGTGATGAAAAGGTCATTCACATTCCATTGAATAACGAAACCCTGGTTGTTCGCGGAGAGCAAATTAAGACACGTCTGAGCATCGTTTCTTGCGTCAAGGTTGTCAAGTACATCGAACGAGGATGTCAAGTCTTCTTGGCACAAGTCACCGAGAAGAAGTCGGAAGAGAAGTGACTCGAGGATGTACCAGTAGTCAGGAACTTTCCAGAAGTTTTCCCTGAGGACTTGCCTGGTCTTCCGCCGACTCGTCAAGTGGAATTTCAAATTGACTTGATGCCAGGAGCAGCACCCGTAGCACGAGCACCCTATAGGCTAGCACCGTCGGAAATGAAGCAATTATCTGGACAATTGGAGGAATTGTCAGATAAAGGATTTATTCGCCCTAGTTCATCACCGTGGGGAGCCCCGGTGTTGTTTGTGAAAAAGAAGGTTGGAACCTTCAGGATGTGTATCGATTATCGTGAGTTGAACAAACTTACGGTTAAGAATCGATATCCGTTGCCAAGGATTGACGATTTGTTTGACCAACTGCAAGGATCGAGTGTTTACTCGAAGATTGATTTGAGATCGGGTTATCACCAACTGAGAGTTAGGGAAGAAGACATCCCTAAGACGGCTTTCAGGACAAGATACGGTCACTACGAATTCCAAGTAATGCCATTCGGTCTAACAAATGCACCCGCTGTATTTATGGACTTAATGAACCGAGTGTGCAAACCCTATTTGGATAAGTTTGTGATTGTATTCATCGATGATATCCTTATTTATTCACGTAGTAAGGAAGAGCACGCAGAACACTTGAAGGCTATACTAACACTGCTCAGAGAAGAGAAATTATACGCCAAATTTTCAAAGTGTGATTTTTGGATTGAGAAAGTACAATTTCTTGGGCATGTTATCGACAGTAAGGGTATTCATGTTGATCCCGCCAAGATCAAAGCTGTTAAAAATTGTGCGTCACCTACGAGTCCTACCAAGATACGCCAATTTTTAGGTCTTGCCGGTTACTATCGAAGGTTTATTGAAGGTTTTTTTTTTCAAGGATTGCTAAACCTTTGACTGAGTTAACACAGAAGAAGAAGAAGTTTGAATGGGGAGAGGAACAAGAATCAGCGTTTCAGTTTTTGAAGCAGAAGCTTTGTGAAGCACCGATATTAGCACTACCCGAAGGAAGTGAGGACTTCGTGGTATATTGTGACGCATCAATCCAAGGTTTGGGTGCCGTATTGATGCAGAGACTTAAAGTAATCGCTTACGCTTCTAGACAACTTAAACCCCACGAGGAGAACTACACTACTCATGATCTAGAATTAGGAGCGGTAGTATTCGCTCTTAATATCTGGAGACACTACCTATATGGAACCAAGTGTACAGTTTTCACCGATCACAAGAGTCTTCAGCACATTTTAGATCAAAAGGAGTTGAACATGAGACAACGTCGATGGCTATAGCTGTTAAGTGACTATGATTGTGAGATTCGTTATCACCCGGGGAAGGCAAACGTTGTAGCCGATGCCTTGAGTCGAAAGGAACGACTTAGACCCCTCAGAGTTAGGTCATTGGGCATGACAATTAGATCACCACTTCCGTCTCAAATTCTTGAAGTTCAAGCTGAGGCCCTTAAGGAAGAGAATAGACAGCACGAGAAGATTTACGACATGCCTGAAAGCACGAATGGATTTGTCAAGAAACCAGATGGAAGGCTGTGTTTCAAGGACAGAAGTTGGATTCCATTGTATGGAGGAATACGAGACCTCATCATGCACGAGTCTCATAAGTCTAAATATTCCATTCATCCTAGTTCGGACAAGATGTATCATGATCTAAAGAAGTTGTATTGGTGGCCAAACATGAAAGCGGACATTGCAGAGTATGTCGGTAAGTGTTTGACCTGCTCAAGAGTAAAGGCTGAACATCAAAAACCATCTGGTCTTTTGATTCAACCAGAGCTACCAATGTAGAAATGGGAAAGGATTACAATGGATTTCATTACGAAATTACCCAAGACATCGAGTGGGTTGGATATAATTTGGGTTATTGTCGATCGTCTCACGAAGTCAGCGCACTTCTTGCCAATCAAAGAGACTGATGATATGGACGTTCTTGCACGTTTGTACCTAAAGGAGATAGTTTCCCGGCATGGAGTGCTGATTTCTATTGTCTCCGACCGAGACAGCCGTTTCACGTCTAACTTTTGGCGATCTTTACAGAAAGCCTTGGGAACTAAGTTAGATATGAGTACAGCTTACCATCCACAGACTGATGGTCAAAGTGAAAGGAATATACAAACCCTAGAGGATATGCTTAGGGCATGTGTGATTGATTTTGGAAAAGGCTGGGATAAACACCTACCGTTAGCAGAATTCTCATATAACAACAGTTATCACACTAGCATTAAGGTTGCACCGTTTGAAGCACTTTATGGAAGAAAGTGTAGATCACCAGTTTGTTGGGCTGAGATTGGAGATGTACAACTCTCAGGTCCCGAGTTGATTCTTGAAACCACTAAGAAAATTGTAAAGATTAGGTAACGATTACATGCCGCCAGGGATCGGCAAAAGAGTTATTCCGATGTGCGAAGGAAACCAATAGAGTTTCAAGTTGGAGACAAGGTCATGCTTAAGGTATCACCTTGGAAAGGGATGATTAGGTTTGGAAAACGTGGAAAGCTAAACCTAAGATACGTTGGACCCTTTGAGATCATTGAAAGGATCGGTCCTGTGGCATACAAACTTGAACTACCTGAGGAACTCAGTAGAGTACACAACACCTTCCACGTGTCGAATTTGAAAAAGTGTTTATCGGATGAGACACTTGTGATTCCGTTGAAAGAGATCAGAATCGATGATAAGTTGAACTTTATTGGGGAACCCGTTGAGATTATGGATAGGGAGGTCAAACGACTTAAGCATAGTCGCATTCCCATTGTTAAGGTCAGATGGAACTCTAAGAGAGGACCCGAGTATACATGGGAACGCGAGGATCAAATGCGTGCCAAATACCCACAACTATTTGATGAGACAACCCCGAGCACCGATTCAACTTTGGATTCTGGGACGAATCCAATCTAACGGGTGGGTACTGTAATACAACGTAAAATCCCAGGTCATTTATTAATGCTAATCATCAACACTATTCTAAACTAAGCCATTTTGCGGGCTAATTTGAAATTTTTATATGAGACACCGACTGTTTGACACCCAATTATTTTGCCACTGTTTGTTTGACACCCGATTGTTTAAAACACCATTTGTTTAACACCCGATTATGTTTTGTCACTCGATATCACCCGATTGTCACTCTTGGATATCACCCAACGAGGTTAAACACCGGTAACTCCCACTTGCGACCCGACACCCCATTTGAACACCGAGAAATTATTAATATATATATATATATATATATATATATATATATATATATATATATATATATATGGCATTATGTATATATTAACTTTTACAAATTTATTATTACTATATATATACGAGTATATATATATATATGTATGACGATATCGTCTATATATTTTTGGTTTTCACAAATCGACATAGACACCGAAATTAATTTCACCATTTTTCTATTCACCGATACCCCGTTATTTGGGCCGAACCATTTTTACAAGCCCAACGGACACCACTTGCTTCTTGTTTTCTTGAGCCGAGACACACGCAAGCCAATCACACTATATTCTTTTTCCTTCTTGCCATCTCTTTGGGCCGAGTTTTTGCGCAAGCCCACTTGGCTTGATATGTTTTCTTTTGCATAGCATGCTACACGAAACCAAACCACCACCTTGGTTCTTTTCTTGGTTCCCCTCAACTCAACACAAACATCCTTTGACCATGTTGCATGAGACAAGAAGCTACCCTATGTAGCCGTCGAACCCATGGTTCTTCGCATTACACGCTAAACCTCCTTTACCCACTAGATCGAGTGCCTCATTAACCAACAACACAAACATAAACTAAACCAAGAAGTAAAAGCACATGGCCCTAATTACCCTTGACCTAGTGTTAAAATATAACCATAGCTTCCACACTCTCATCCTTTCGACAAGACTACACTCTTGTTATTAGACAATCTTGTCGAGAAATGACTTGACCATTCGACTTGTGTATTGACACAAGGAGACCATTTGAACCACCATTGTCACCCTATATAAACCATATTAAATGAACTTTATCTCACACTTACAAGAGCTCACAAAAAAATTCAAGTCCTAAACACTCTCTACTCCCTCTTGGTCACGGTCGAGAAATCAAGGGTCACACACGCAAGGTTTTTGGGTTTTGGAAACGAATTGGGTAACTTTCGAAGGAAAGGGATCGTTTGAAGTGAAGGAACACCACGTCGACTAAGATCTCGAAGCTCACATTGCTCGACTTCCTCACCACCCTAGTTGGTGTTGTAAGTTGATCACTTCCCTTTTTCGTTTTCTACTTTGCACGTATCATACATATCACATACACACAATACACACACCATTTTTACAATCATTGCTACACTTATGATATATATGTTTATATCTCGACACCCTTGAGGAAAGGACTCGTCATTTGTTATTTATACGTACAACATACATATATTATTCGACCTACTAATTCTTTGGCCCTCACATAATCAAATCAACGAAACATGCAAACCTTATACGTTTTTATACCACGAGAAAAAAAACCAAAGCCAAGTCCTAGTCGAACGTGATTTTTAAAACAAAGAACAACCCTTTTGGGCTTTAAACGGGCTAACGAGCCCAACTAGTTTTCAAAAGGAGATTTTCGGTTGGAAACTTGAAATTTAATGAGAAGCATAAAAACCGAATTTAAGTATTCTTACAAGTTTTAAATGCTACTTATGTCGAAATAAAAAGGTTGGTTTTCGAAAATTACATCAAGGACTATTTTTGCAAAAAGTCCCACGTTAAGGAACTAAAACCGTCAAAATCACAAACTATCGAACTAACTTTGACAAATACTGAATTCTTTTGGAAATCGAGGGTAGAAATTGTCATTTGGCCAAAGATAAGGAATAAAATGTAAAAAGTTCAAAAGGACTATATTGTAATTATTTTTTTACCGAAGGGTAAAAAGTGTAAATTTGTAAAGTTAAAGGTTAAATGTGACAAAGGTATTTTTATAATTAATTATTTCATATAATTTGATTTTTAAGTACATATATATTTTTGTAACTTTAATGTAGATATATATATATATAACTACACTAAAAATATTTGATCATAAATATTTTTAAACTATATTATTTTACAACGAGTTAATATTTATCGAACACCGGTTCGTAACACATTACAAATAACTACGTGAAGTTATTTTGGAATATATTAAGACAACCGAACGGATATCACTGTGCACGTGACATATCACATGTCATTTACAACACGAATCTAAAACACCGATTACAATGTATTATTTAGGTCGCAAGTCGGAGGAATTTCATTGCTAGTCATAGCAATACACCCTCACATTTGAGCACCGTTGTGATTCACACCAACTATCAGGTGAGTTCATGGTCCCACATTTTTAATTGTTTTTAAACCCCGTGGGGAGACACATGCTATAAATCGAACACAAGTATTTTTCTGTATGCTATTATCACCTGATATTGCCTAAGTTGACACCCGTGCTACAAGTCCCTCATATCACGAACCTTAATCACTTGCGAGTGAGCGCGAATATAGTTGATAGATCTATTGGAATGGCAGCCCGCCTCTGTCAAGGTGATCACTTGGCAGGAGGTGTGCTATATTCGAGGTATTATGGAAATTTGGCACATTTCCTAACACCGAGGGCCCCTTGTCATTTACATCCACTGTGATGTAGATGATTGTTATTATCTTTATGATATGTCAAATCGATGTTAAGGCTTGCGTTTCGTGAGGCTTTGGAGCAATATTACACCAGTTTAGTCAAGACCTGTCTATCTTGGCTTGTTTATTTCAAATGCTTGACTTGTGTTCACACTATTACTATTTAAACTACTATGGATTCACTCAACCTTTGTGTTGACTTTTTAAGCATGTTTATCTCAGGAAATTAGCAAGCATGGCGGCACGGAGTTGGCAAAGGGCACAGGACCTCCCTTTTGATTTCAATATTTATATCATTCTTTACAAACTCATCACTTCTTTTGTTAAACAATTAACATTTTGGAAAAATGTTTGTAACTCTGAATATTTGAGTTTTCATGGAATGATATTGACTATCTTTTGAATTGTTTTCTATGAGTATGACTATGTAAGGGGAGGGTAAATGATGATACCTTATAGGATACAATTGCACTTGAGTTTGTTTGTTTGATGGTAGGTGTGTAATAAAACTAAGAGAAATACTTGTTAGTGTAATTTTAGTGCCAAATTTAAAATTTTTTACAACATTTAGGAGTAAAACTTTAGCTTAGCAAGCGTATCATGGATAGGAGTTGTATGACTAGCACAAAACCGTGCCATTCAGAAAAGATTTGATAGGAAAAGCATTCATTATTAGTGCTTATGAGTGTACCGGTAGCATTTAGATTCTAGAACTTGCGTTAGTGATGCATCTCGAGACAGCTAGTGAGACTACATTCGTGTAGTAGGATTTACTACATGATAAGAGGCATTAGGATTACCCTTGTGTTAAACCTGTATCATAATTACTTGACCATTTAAGTCATATTACTTGACTAGTAAAGTCAATTAATTTTTCCCACACCTTAGCGTTGTACTCATTTTTAGTGCACGAAACCCTTAGTACACCCCTCCGAGCCTATCTTTTCGTTTCTAACTTTAAACATCTTACTTAAAGGAAGAATTTGTTATAACCCACCCAAATGTGCAACCAAATCGCCTTAGCCTTCCATGTATGCACTCATCTTTAGTGCATTATTGTTATATGTTTAAACCCTTAGTTAATTATCTAATTGATTACATGGTTGCTAAGTCGAGTCATATCTTGTGCATATTGTTTTGGGACAATTGGGACTCATGGGTAAAGTACTAGTGTTATGGAGTAATGGGGAAGAACATCATATATTACCCCCATATGTGCGTTAATCTTAAAAAGTACTCCAAGTGTTTTGATTATCCTAATTCGAGTCATTAGATTAGTTTATTGTAAAGTATGTAAAACTTCAAGTGTAAGGGGAATGTACATTCCCTATGATGTGTTATTTTGGATGGTAGGGCAAGAGTGTATGTACAAAAACAAAAAAAACAAAAACAAAAAAAAAACAAAAAAAAAAAAAAAAAAAAAAAAAAAAAAAAAAATCAAGAAAAAGAAAAAAAATAGAAAAAGAAAAGAGAAAAACATACGGACTACCATCCCGTTTCATTCTATGTTTGTTTTATGTTTTTGTTATTTTTTATTCATTAGCTTAAGTCGAGTCGAGTCTTGGCTTAGCAACGCCATATTGTACATGTAATTAACAAATATGATTAACTCGCCACCAGTAAATATTGCCTTTATCTAACAAAACCGTGTTTTCCATATCCCTACACCTAACGTTCTAACCCTTTAAAAGACCTTTTTGATAGTTTATCCTAGGTGCTTACGCCAAGCGGTGGAGGTTTGATCCTTTCCCAAGCGTATGGTAATCTATTTGCTATGACAGGTAGTGAGAGATGTTTTCCATTTCCATGTTGTGATATACACTTTATTACACCCGAGAGATGTAAGTATCTAAACACTATTTGCAAGGTGCTAGTGTATGACCTCCGTGCTTGTCTTTGGTTTTTAGTGGAATGATTATTTGTTGTAATTACTTTTATATTAGTGTTAAATGACCCCTAACTTGTATTTTGATTAGAATAAAAGCGCATTTACTTGAGGACAAGCAAATCTCAAGTGTAAGGCTATTTGGTGAGGCGAAAAGTGAACCACTTTTAAGGGGTCATTTATGCCTGAATTCGAGATTATTTGATATAATATTGCCCAAAATCGTTCCTTTTGTCCTTTTAGGTACTTTTGGAGACAAATCTGGAAAAGGAAGCATTTTGGACGTTTTTGGAGCATAAAAGTGAAGAAAACGACAAAGTCTCAATTTTCCTTGCTGGGAACAGTACCTGACGGCGTCAAAACTCTCCACATGATGGCGTCAAGAGTTACAAAAGAGGTGGAAGTGGAAAATACACGTGACGATCCAGAGAGTTTTTGTGCATAGGACCTGACGGCGTCACCAAGGCCGTCAGGGTCCAGTTACTAGTGACGGCCCAGAGTAATTCTACACATGACGGCGTCACAAATAGATCTAGGAAATACGATTTTATTATGGCGGCGAGTTGACGGTGTCACAATCTAATACACGACGCCGTCACGATGTGTAATCTATATATAGTTTTCCAAATTTCATTCATTAGTGTGCAACTTTGAGGGACTAAACCCTAGTCCGAATTTTATCAGCTTTTCAAGGGTTTCAACCCCTTGAATCTTTCATATTCAATTAAAGATAAGTATCCCTTCAAATCATTCAATATTTAACATGCTAGGCTAGACTTCTCTTGTGTTTGCTTAGATGTAGTGAAACCTAGATGTTAATTATGGGTTGATGTCACACCCCCAAAATACCTGAATGGCAGCGGAATGGAATACCTAAGGGTGTAATGGATCATAGCACACAACCAGGATATATTGAACGACCTAAAGTGTCGTTTTAAAAATACGTTGTTTGATTCATTCAAAAGATTCAGAGTTATAAAGACATAGGTCCCAAAAGTTGGAAAGGTTTACGGAAACAAGTTTAATACAATCAAACGACAGTTGAACATAAGTGCAAGAAAGTCCGAATGAGCCATATCATCCTTGATACACAAAGTGACTCCATGCATGCCATGAGAATATGCCTTAGTTACCTGAGAAATACATTGCGAAAAACGGTCAACATAAAGTTGGTGAATAATCATAGGTTTATAACTAAAATCTAGTGTACATATGCCATAAGTAAAGTCAAGAAATAGGATGTCCGAAAAATATATACATTGGCTCTTAAGCTCATGACCCCGAAGCTAGACGTTACTTGGCCCCAATGAGTGTTTACCAGACACTCTAATAATAAAGACATGAAATGCATTCGTCCCATTTGGAGCAACCCAAACACGAATGGAGGCGTCACCCTCGATAGATCTATCCACTCACTCCCGCTTAGTACTAGAAATTAACGGTCCATGATAATAAAGGGGACTTGTCAAGACGTGGTAAATAAGGCAACTTAAGCAATGTATGAAATTTTATACTTAGGCATGTACACAAAAACAAGTAATGCAATGTATTCTCCCCCGTGGGATTTGAAATCAAAATATAGAATTAAAACGGGGCTATGAAACTCACCTCGAAGTGATGGTACAAAGATGGTGCAATGAGGTAAAAGTAGTCGGGACAATGAGGCGCGCACACTAGCCGCAACCTAAATGAATAATCGCGATCTAATTAAGATCAAGCCGTAATGAAATGAATGCACATGCACATGATGCTCATACCACTCGTAAATTGGAAATACTAGTTATCGTCATATTAAAATAGTTTCCATACTTAGGAAAAATATGTCCATATATAGAAGTATATAACTTGTCGTATTGTCTTGTATTAAAAATGTTAGCGTTAAATTCTTTGTGTCGAAAACCTTGAAATAACGTCGTTAAGTCTTATAAGTATTCTCTTGGGTCATACGTATTCATTCGTTAAAAATATAGCCCTTAGTAACGTTTCGAGAAAAATATACCATTTAGCGCGTACGTCATTATTTTTATTTGTGTCCATATATATATATATATATATATATATATATATATATATATATATATATATATATATATATATATATATATATATAGTTTAACGATGTTAAAATGGGTATAACTCGGTCGTTTTAAGCTCGTTTTCCTTGTTCTTTATGTCCACGGATTCGTCTTTGTATATACTAGTATATTTTTGATAACTCGGCTCCTTTAGGTTACGTTTAATGCCTCTTTTTACCCATTGAAATCTGCCAAACAGCAAGCAGTTTTTGTAAAAGTAGTTTTCGTCGTTAAATTTGCAAAAATCATATCTCCTTCGTTATAAGCTTGTTTTAGTCCATTCTTTCGCCTAAAGTTTCATTTTTGAATGTATTTTCTAAATCTTTGGTCAAAACTTGGCCACCATCTACTGATTTTCCCACGAAATGAAAATAGGGACAGTAGGTATTTCAAATGTTTCAAAAACCATTTTCAAGTCTCCAAGCTAGTTCTAACCTCAATCAAACCACTTTCAAACACCACAAAGCTAGTCTAAACCTACCATACACCTTCTTAGGGTGTCATGGGTCCTTAAACATCATCAATCCACTAGGTCTAACAAGGGTTTCTTATGTGTCCATTTCTAGGGCTCAAAGTTACATATGTGCAAAATAAAGTGGTATAAGCCATTATATGCATGAGTTCTTGTAAGAAATATATATAAACATGGTAATAACTTGTAAAAATCATAAAAATGAGTTTGTTAACTTACTTGAAGGTTTAGGGAGTTTGGATGATAAAAACCTACTAATCCTTGAGTTTTTATTTCAAAACTCCAACAAGGATGACTATATGACCTAGTTTATACCTAGATCTTGTAAAACTTGTTGTTCTTGCTCCTTGACCACCCTAGTTCGAATACACCTTAAGAGAAAATGAGTGAAAAGTTTTCTTGTGCAAGTAAAAATGATTTTGTGATAAAGATGGTGAAAAAAAGTTTATTATATACTTAGGAGACAAATGTTAGGTTGCATTTAATTTGGTTGGTGTAGTTAGATATTTTAGGACCAAGGGGGGGGGGGGGGGGGTTGGCCGGCCCATAAAGGAGGGAAAGGGGGGGGGGGGTTTGTCTTGGGTTTAATTAGGGAAAATTAGTGGTAAAGTGTAGTTGTGTTAGTTTTAGGTTTAATCGGGTACCGGGTTTGTTAGAAATAAATTTTATTGAAGTTATTCGGGACGTAATAAAGTCGTAAAAATTGTAAAAATATGCCGGGTACAAGTACGGAGAGTTTGGGTGATTATCGTTTAATTTTGTTGAAAACCGTCGTTATTAAGTTAAACGTACGATACGTAATAAATAAATTTCCAAAATACCGGGTAAATTAATATTATAATTTTTATATTATAAAAATGAGTATAAAAATATATTGGGACAATAGTCGGGAGTGTCGGACATGTTAGACACATTTATAGTTCGCGTATTAGTGTTTATTTAAAATAAAGGTACGTAAATCGTTAATTGTACCAAAAGTATAAATTTAATTATCCTACGAGTGGAATAGCATGCAAGTGCCCTAATGATGATGTGCAGACTATTTCTAGTCTGTATGAAATGTCCCTGATAATAATGCATGAATTCGCTCCTGAACCAATACGGTTACGCGAATTTGAACACTCGTAAACTAAATTTACGACGACATGAGTAATGCACGTGAATAGTGATTTCCTCTCGGGAATGAATAGTGTCAAGTGAATAGTAAAATTTCTGAATGTGTCTCGGAATGTCAAATTGACCTCAAAAACGATGAATAGTAAAACGATGAATAGTGATCAATGAATAGTAATTTGTGAATAGTAGAATGTCGAAGTTTGGAAAAATGACCTGAAATTGTGGGTTGTGACAGTCGCCCATCCAAAAAGGAATTCAGTCCCTGAATTCAGTTAGTGTTGGTCTCGGTAATAGGCTCGGTGAAAAGTTGTGGATACTTGCGTCGTATTTGGTCTTCTCGTTCCCAAGTAAACTCGGGTCCTCTTCGAGAATTCCAGCGAACCTTCACGATCGGAATTCGACTTTGTTTCAACTGTTTGATCTCGCGATCCATTATTTCAACTGGTTCTTCCACAAAGTTAAGCTTGTCATCGAGTTGTATTTCTTCTAATGGTATAATGGCAGACTCGTCCGAAAGACATTTCTTGAGGTTCGAAACATGAAACGTGTTGTGTACGTTGCTAAGTTCTGATGGAAGTTCAAGCTTGTAAGCAACCGGACCAATCCTCTCCAGGATCTTGAATGGCCCAATGTATCTCGGGTTCAACTTCCCGCGTTTTCCAAATCGTATCACGCCCTTCCAAGGCGAGACTTTCAACATGACTTTGTCTCCGACCTGAAATTCCAATGGTTTGCGTCGAACATCTGCGTAGCTTTTCTGTCGACTTCTAGCAGTTTCAAGTCTCTCTCGAATCTGAATTATCTTTTCTGTTGTTTCTTGTACCATCTCCGGGCCAGTACATTGTACTTCACCGACTTCGGCCCAACAAACTGGAGATCGACACTTACGACCATAAAGTGCCTCGAATGGTGCAGCCTTAATGCTCGAATGATAGCTGTTGTTATAGGAAAACTCGATCAACGGCAAATGGTTAGCCCAACCATTTCCAAAGTCAATCACACATGCTCTAAGCATGTCTTCAAGTGTCTGAATAGTTCTCTCACTCTGACCATCGGTCTGAGGATGGTAAGCAGTGCTCATGTCTAACTTGGATCCAAAAGAATCTTGTAATGACCGCCAAAAGTTTGAAGTAAAACGACTATCTCTGTCGGAAATGATGGAAACTGGTGCACCGTGTCTTGAGACGATTTCCTTGACATAAAGTCTAGCAAGTTGTTCCATTGAATAAGTCTCTCTAATGGGTATGAAATGAGCTGATTTGGTAAGACGATCAACAATTACCCAAATAGCATCGAAACCTCCTGACGTCTTAGGAAGTTTAGTGACAAAGTCCATAGCAATACGTTCCCACTTCCATTGTGGAATCTCTGGTTGTTGAAGTAACCCTGACGGTTTCTGGTACTCGGCTTTCACTTTAGCACAAGTAAGACATTTGCTGACGTACATAGCTATTTCTGCTTTCATGTTCAGCCACCAATAAAGCTTCTTGAGATCCTGATACATCTTATCAGAACCTGGATGAATAGAGTACTTCGACTTGTGTGATTCATGCATAATCAATTCTCACACTCCACCATAGAGTGGTATCCAACTTCGTTCCTTGAAGCATAACACTCCATCTGATCTCTTTACAAAGCCATTTTCGCTTTCTGGCATACCATAAAGTTTCTCAAGTGGTCGATTTTCTTCTTTGAGAGCCTCAATCTGAGCTTCTAGAATCTTCGATGGTAATGGCGAAATGATAGTCATTCCCAATGACCTAACTCTCAAAGGTTTGAGTCGTTCTTTTCGGCTAAGTGCATCTACTACAACATTTGCTTTTCCTGGGTGATATCGGATTTCACAATCGTAATCACTCAACAATTCTAGCCAATGACGTTGTCTCATATTATGTTCCTTCTGATCGAGTATATGCTGTAAGCTCTTGTGGTCGGTAAAAATTACACACTTTGTACCATAAAGGTAGTGTCTCCAAATCTTGAGTGCAAAAACTACCGCACCCAACTCCAAGTCGTGCGTAGTGTAATTCTTCTCGTGAATCTTAAGCTGTCTAGATGCATAAGCTATCACCTTCTCGTTTTGCATTAGCACAGCTCCAAGTCCTTGATGCGAAGCATCGCAATATACCACAAAGTTCTCAATACCTTCAGGTAGTGACAAAATCGGTGCGCTACAAAGCTTTTGTTTCAATAATTGAATTGCGGACTCTTGTTTTTCTCCCCACTCGTACTTTTCATTCTTTTGTGTCAGCTTTGTCAACGACTTTGCTATCTTAAAAAACCCTTCGATAAACCTTCTGTAATATCCGGCAAGTCCTAGGAATTGACGAATTTCCGTAGGAGACTTGGGCGTAGCCCAATCCTTAACTGCCTCGATCTTTGCCGGGTCGACTTGTAAACCTTGGCTATCAATAACATGACCAAGAAATTGAACTCTTCGTATCCAAAAATCACACTTAGAAAACTTGGCATACAATTGCTCCTTCTTGAGTAGTTCCAGTATTGTTCTGAGGTGTTCTTCGTGATCTTCCTTACTCTTGGAATAAATCAAGATATCGTCAATGAATACGATCACAAACTTATCGAGATACGGTTTGCACACCCTATTCATGAGATCCATAAATACCGCAGGTGCGTTGGTTAATCCAAAAGGCATCACTTGAAACTCATAATGACCATAGCGTGTTCTAAATGCCGTCTTCGGGATATCCTCTTCCCGAACTTTAAGTTGATGGTAACCGGATCTTAAATCAATCTTGGAATAAAAACTAGAACCTTGTAACTGGTCGAACAAGTCGTCAATTCTGGGGAGTGGATAACGGTTCTTCACCGTTAACTTGTTCAGCTCACGATAGTCGATGCACATTCTGAAAGTTCCGTCCTTCTTCTTCACAAACAAAACCGGCGCTCCCCAAGGCGAGGAACTCGGTCTAATGAATCCTTTGTCCAAAAGTTCTTGTAATTGATTCGACAATTCTTGCATTTCCGAAGGTGCAAGTCTATACGGTGCTCGTGCAATTGGTGCAGCTCCTGGCACTAATTCAGTTTGAAACTCAACTTGGCGTGTAGGCGGAAGTCCTGGCAATTCTTTCGGAAAAACCTCTTGAAATTCCTTAACAATTGGCACATCTTCAAGTCGTTTCTCATCCGACTTCTTCTCCGTGATGTGAGCCAAGAATGCATAACAACCCTTCTTTATGTACTTCTCGGTTTTAATGCATGATATAATACTGAGTCTAGTTCCACTTCGCTCTCCGCGAACAACCAAAGTTTCACCGTTATAAGGAAGGTGAACAACTTTCTCATCACAAATAATTCTCGCTCGATGCCGAGATAACCAATCCATACCGATCACAACGTCAAAACTTCCAAGTTCTACGGGCATAAGGTCTATATTGAATGGATGGTTTAGGAAATTTATAGTGCAACCACGAACAATGGTGTTGGTGTTAACTAAAGACCCATCGGCTAATTCAACGATATAGGAAATGTCTAATGGGGTTGGTTCTATGTTAAGCAAAGGTGCAAATGCAATAGAAACAAAACTTCTATCCGCTCCTGAATCAAATAAAATGGATGCATAATGATTATTAACGAGGAACGTACCCGCAACAACATTCGGGTCTTCTTTGACATCGTCTCCTCCCATAACATAAGCTCTTCCTCGAGCCCTTCCATCTTGATTCCCAGTTCCTTGATTCTTCTTCTTTGGGCACTCATTCTTAAAGTGTCCAAGTTCTCCACAGCCAAAACATGTTACCGGTGGTTTCTGATTGTCACCCACGATTGGAAGTCTACAATCTTTGATGTGGTGACCAAGCTTCTTGCAATTGCCACACAAATCTGGACAACAACCTGGGTTATGATGCTTCTGACACCTTTCACATTTAGGTAAGTTACCAGTGTAACCTTTCCTTTCAGTCGGCCCTGCAGCATAGGCCCTTGCCACTTCTTGTCTCTTAGGTGGCGGCTGAACAGCGTTTCCACCTTGGTTGTAATCAAACCTTCTCTTGTTGTTGTTGTTATTGTTTGAATTGTTGTTTCGGTTATTGGGATAGTTGCGGTTCCGATTGTTGTTATAGTTATTGTTGTTCCGAGTGTTGGTGTAGTTGGTGTTGTTTGAACGGTAGTTGTTGTTGACAGCAGATTTTCCTTTTACCACTTGGACCATGAGTTTCTGAGTTATGCGAATAGCCTCTTCCATTGATTGAGGGTCAAAAGAAATCACATCTCCTCGAACACTTTCAGGCAATCCACCAACAAAGTTTTCCATCTTTTTCTCATCATCGGGAACCATAGTTGGACATAGTGCAGCCAACTCTTGAAACCTTCTGAAATAAGTCTCAATGTCATCACCTTTAGTCACAAGCTCATAAAATTCTGTTTCCATCTTTTGCACCTCGGTACGAGGGCAAAACTTCTTTGTCATCAATTTCTTGAATTCCTCCCAAGTAAGCTTGTAAGCATTTTCCATACCAATCGGCTAAGCATACGAATTCCACCAAGACATAGCTTCATCAAGAAGCATACCTGTAGCAAATTTTATCTTGCTGACGTCCGGGCACCCGCACATGAGAAATACATTCTCAGTCTTTTCAAACCAGCGGATTAAAGCAACCGCTCCTTCAGTGCCCTTAAATTTGATAGGATCACTAATCTTGAAATCTTTCCATGAAAATTCCCTCTTATTAGTGGGTGGTTCAACCGTCCCTGTATTAGAAGCAGTCTCAGCAGCCCTAGCAGCAACCTCAGCTCTCTCAATCTCCAGAGCTTCTGCAATACTATCCCTGACCAACTTGCGGATAGCGGCTTGAGTCATAGCGGGTGTTTCTGGTGCAGTCTTACTCTTCCTTGGTGCCATATTTCTGATAAATCACAATGGAAATAACCATGAGAAAAATCATAATAGAAATAGTCATCGAACCAAAGATGTACACCCACAACATGTATATATATATACAACCACAACAAGTATAAATACAACCACGACATGTGCGAATACAACCACAATCTGTCTAGACATCACCACGACAAGTATATATATACAACCACAACAACCACGACACGTATATATACAACCACAACAACCACGACACGTATATATACAACCACAACCTGTATCAATGCGATAATAATAAAGAGCAACCACGAAACATCATAAATATAATCACAACACATGAATATAATACATGAAAATTTCGGCCTACATGGACCGATATAATATATAGCACAACATTTCCAACATAGTAGAGTCGCACTTGATATATTTGTTTGTACAACAACCAAAAGACTACAAGTTCTTGAACTATGTCCCACATCCCGGGACTAGGAAAATAATAAAAGCTAATATAATACCAGTCTACGTCTAGGCTCCTCCAGGTGCTCTAGATGGTCCAGGCTCTCCCCTCAAGCGGCGAATCTCACGATCCATCGCAACCACGATCTCCTCAAGATGCTGGACTCGCAACTGAAAAGAAGCATCTCGGCGCTCCAACACAACTAACCTCTCTCGAAGCAATGCTAACTGATCTACCTGCTCCCACTGAGTCTCCTGTGTCGCCTGAGCTCTATCTCGAATCTCAGGTAACTCATCCCTAAGTAGCTCAATGTCCTCCTGGTGCCTCAACTGTCATGCCTCGAGTCCATGGTAAGACACATCAATACCAACTCTACCCTGAATCAAATCCTCAACCTGCTCCTCTACAGCCTCAAGTCGAGTGGTAATAATCTCGTCAACTCTATACCCCAAACTATCGACTTGCTCCTGCTGAGCATCAAACTGATCCTCTAGTGTAACGGCTGTAGGATCCCTAGCTGCAGCCGCTCTCGAGCTCTCACCTATGTGGTATACTGGTGGTGGTGAAAGGTCAGCAGTCTCGGTAATAGGTGAATCTGGAGTGGTAAGCCTTGCACGCTTCCTGAGCGGCAAGAGTGAGGTAGGTACAGGAGTAGTAATGGGTATGGCTGGTGGTGGTGGTGTAGGCACAGTAGGACTAGGGAGACTCCTATAAGTAGATGTAGCTGGGCGAACCCTCTTCCTAGCAGTCTGGATAGTCTTATCCCTAGGAAACATAAGTCTCGGCTCTGAATGGATAGTAGTAGTAGGTGATGGTATGTCAGTGGGTACAGTAGGATGGACATGAGAAGTAGGAGCCGTATCCTCCTCCTCGAAAGGCTCGGTGTCATCATCAGATGCCAAGAGTGGCAACTCAGGTGTAGGGGAAACAAATGGTGAAACAGCAGTGGAGGACACAGAGCCCTCATCATCAGAGTCTGATATAGTGTAAAGTATGACAGTGTCGGGATTCGAAGACATGACTCTGTGATAATCAAGGTGAAATGAAAATAAATAACTCGTAAAATGGAATCACCAAAATAAGTAAATATGCACTTATGATGAAATGATGATATGCTATGATGGTGTGGTTATAGTCTAGGGTCCATGATGCAACCTAGTTCGCTATAACCTTAGCTCTGGTACCAATCTGTCACACCCCCAAAATACCTGAATGGCAGCGGAATGGAATACCTGAGGGTGTAACGGATCATAGCACACAACCAGGATATATTGAACGACCTAAAGTGTCGTTTTAAAAATACGTCGTTTGATTCATTCAAAAGATTCAGAGTTATAAAGACATAGGTCCCAAAAGTTGGAAAAGTTTACGGAAACAAGTTTAATACAATCAAACGACATTTGAACATAAGTGCAAGAAAGTCCGAATGAGCCATATCATCCTTGATACACAAAGTGACTCCATGCATGCCATGAGAATATGCCTTAGTTACCTGAGAAATACATTGCGAAAAACGGTCAACATAAAGTTGGTGAATAATCATAGGTTTATAACTAAAATCTAGTGTACATATGCCATAAGTAAAGTCAAGAAATAGGATGTCCGGAAAATATATACATTGGCTCTTAAGCTCATGACCCCGAAGCTAGATGTTACTTGGCCCCAATGAGTGTTTAACAGACACTCTAATAATAAAGACATGAAATGCATTCGTCCCATTTGGAGCAACCCAAACACGAATGGAGGCGTCACCCTCGATAGATCTATCCACTCACTCCCGCTTAGTACTAGAAATTAACGGTCCATGATAATAAAAGGGACTTGTCAAGACGTGGTAAATAAGGCAACTTAAGCAATGTATGAAATTTTATACTTAGGCATGTACACAAAAACAAGTAATGCAATGTATTCTCCCCCGTGGGATTTGAAATCAAAATATAGAATTAAAATGGGGCTATGAAACTCACCTCGAAGTGATGGTACAAAGATGGTGCAATGAGGTAAAAGTAGTCGGGACAATGAGGCGCGCACACTAGCCGCAACCTAAATGAATAATCGCGATCTAATTAAGATCAAGCCGTAATGAAATGAATGCACATGCACATGATGCTCATACCACTCGTAAATTGGAAATACTAGTTATCGTCATATTAAAATAGTTTCCATACTTAGGAAAAATATGTCCATATATAGAAGTATATAACTTGTCGTATTGTCTTGTATTAAAAATGTTAGCGTTAAATTCTTTGTGTCGAAAACCTTGAAATAACGTCGTTAAGTCTTATAAGTATTCTCTTGGGTCATACGTATTCATTCGTTAAAAATATAGCCCTTAGTAACGTTTCGAGAAAAATATACCATTTAGCGCATACGTCATTATTTTTATTTGTATCCATATATATATATATATATATATATATATATATATATATATAGTTTAACGATGTTAAAATGGGTATAACTCGGTCGTTTTAAGCTCGTTTTCCTTGTTCTTTATGTCCACGGATTCGTCTTTGTATATACTAGTATATTTTTGATAACTCGGCTCCTTTAGGTTACGTTTAATGCCTCTTTTTACCCATTGAAATCTGCCAAACAGCAAGCAGTTTTTGTAAAAGTAGTTTTCGTCGTTAAATTTGCAAAAATCATATCTCCTTCGTTATAAGCTTGTTTTAGTCCATTCTTTCGCCTAAAGTTTCGTTTTTGAATGTATTTTCTAAATCTTTGGTCAAAACTTGGCCACCATCTACTGATTTTCCCACGAAATGAAAATAGGGACAGTAGGTATTTCAAATGTTTCAAAAACCATTTTCAAGTCTCCAAGCTAGTTCTAACCTCAATCAAACCACTTTCAAACACCACAAAGCTAGTCTAAACCTACCATACACCTTCTTAGGGTGTCATGGGTCCTTAAACATCATCAATCCACTAGGTCTAACAAGGGTTTCTTATGTGTCCATTTCTAGGGCTCAAAGTTACATATGTACAAAATAAAGTGGTATAAGCCATTATATGCATGAGTTCTTGTAAGAAATATATATAAACATGGTAATAACTTGTAAAAATCATAAAAATGAGTTTGTTAACTTACTTGAAGGTTTAGGGAGTTTGGATGATAAAAACCTACTAATCCTTGAGTTTTTATTTCAAAACTCCAACAAGGATGACTATATGAACTAGTTTATACCTAGATCTTGTAAAACTTGTTGTTCTTGCTCCTTGACCACCCTAGTTCGAATACACCTTAAGAGAAAATGAGTGAAAAGTTTTCTTGTGCAAGTAAAAATGATTTTGTGATAAAGATGGTGAAAAAAAGTTTATTATATACTTAGGAGACAAATGTTAGGTTGCATTTAATTTGGTTGGTGTAGTTAGATATTTTAGGACCAGGGGGGGGGGGGGGGTTGGCCGGCCCATAAAGGAGGGAAAGGGGGGGGGGGGGGGGTTTGTCTTGGGTTTAATTAGGGAAAATTAGTGGTAAAGTGTAGTTGTGTTAGTTTTAGGTTTAATCGGGTACCGGGTTTGTTAGAAATAAATTTTATTGAAGTTATTCGGGACGTAATAAAGTCGTAAAAATTGTAAAAATATGCCGGGTACAAGTACGGAGAGTTTGGGTGATTATCGTTTAATTTTGTTGAAAACCGTCGTTATTAAGTTAAACGTACGATACGTAATAAATAAATTTCCAAAATACCGGGTAAATTAATATTATAATTTTTATATTATAAAAATGAGTATAAAAATATATTGGGACAATAGTCGGGAGTGTCGGACATGTTAGACACATTTATAGTTCGCGTATTAGTGTTTATTTAAAATAAACGTACGTAAATCGTTAATTGTACCAAAAGTATAAATTTAATTATCCTACGAGTGGAATAGCATGCAAGTGCCCTAATGATGATGTGCAGACTATTTCTAGTCTGTATGAAATGTCCCTGATAATAATGCATGAATTCGCTCCTGAACCAATACGGTTACGCGAATTTGAACACTCGTAAACTAAATTTACGACGACATGAGTAATGCACGTGAATAGTGATTTCCTCTCGGGAATGAATAGTGTCAAGTGAATAGTAAAATTTCTGAATGTGTCTCGGAATGTCAAATTGACCTCAAAAACGATGAATAGTAAAATGATGAATAGTGATCAATGAATAGTAATTTGTGAATAGTAGAATGTCGAAGTTTGGAAAAATGACCTGAAATTGTGGGTTGTGACAGTTGATTGTTTGTTTATAATTGTTACGGATGATTGTATTCGATGTTAGGCTTAAGAAAACTGGCAGACTTCTATTGGTAACTTGCTTGAACGTCTTAAGAAACATGATCGGAGGTGTACAACAATTTCTGGTTGTATTTAATGCGTAGGAGAATTCTAATGATCCCATGTTAGAAGCTTCTAACAGCTCGACATAGGAGTGAAGTAGGATCCTATAGAGTTATGGAATATTGTACACGGCCCTACGACTAGTATTAAGGAATATGACCCGTCATCCATGCAATTGTAACAAGCTATCAACCTGTAAAAGATATCTAGGGAGTAATGAAACCTAAGTAAACACAAATTTCCTCGTTATTGTTTCCACCACATTAGTATAATAGTTTAATTTTTATTTCTTTTATTTTATTTTGATTGCATCTTAGTTTATTGGGTTAGTTGGCTAGCAAATAATTCCGCCCACTCTTCCAAAACCCGAGATTTTATTTGCTTTCATAACAATATAAAAATACAAAAAGAATCATCCCTCACCTCTAGACCTAGTTTAGGAGGCTTTCTAATCCTAGCGACACTATTCCTGAGTTGAACGATCAATCCCCCGGTACTTGTCACTATACTATACTACAACGATCAGGTACACTGCTTTGTGGGGGTTGTAAGCTTCTCGAGATCCCTTGAGAGGTAAAACCTGTTGCGAGGGTGCGATCCCTACGTATCATGTATGCAAGGAAGGCTAAGGAGATTTGGGTGTACATTTGGGGTGGATTGTAAACAAATTCTATCTTTAAGTAAAATGCTTAAAGTTAGAAACAAAAAAAAATAGGCTCTGAGGGGTGTACTAGGGGTATCGTGTACTAAAAATGAGTGCATCGCAAAGGTGTGGGATAATTACTTGACCAATGAAGTCAATGTAATTATATAAAACACAGGCTTAAAGCATGGGTTATCCTAATGCCTCTTATCTTGTAGTAAATCTAACTACACGAATGTAGTCTCACTTGTGGTCTCGGAATGAATTTCTAAAGCAGGTCCCAGAATCTAAGTGCTATCGGTACACTCATAAGCACTATGGCTTTTCCTAACAAGTCTAGGGGCGAACCTCACCTATATAAATTTAGTAGATCGCTGGCACGAGTCTTTGACGCTTCAACTAACGTGTTAATACAAATAATGTCAAAAATGTTATTCGCATTATTCGGTCTTCTTGTGTTTTGATAATCACAAATTATAAAGACATGTTACGTAAAGTTACGATTTATAAGTTTTTAATCGAGGAAACTCGTTACTTCTACGTAGCTACTTCAACATCACTTTAGGTATGAACAAACTTTATACCATCATTAGTTAAGTAATCAAAGACTTTTATTTTCTCCTAAACTTACATTTTTAAGTTTGACCAAACATTTTCACAAAAGTATTTTTGTGTTTTTAAGAGAAATGTTTTATTAAGAAAATAAATTCACATTCAAACATTACAACAGCTAGTTTTCCCTCCAACCTTCACCAGATAGTTTTTCACCACGTTTGGACAAAAATGGGAGTGTTTGTCAGGACGGTCCCATAAAGGGGTCGACGGTCCCTTAGTGATAAAGGATCGTCGCCTATTTAAGGGACCGTCTGCTCCTTTGTGTCGACTATAAATACTGGACAGTTTTCTTTCAGAACAAGACTTTTTCACACACACAAAACTTTCTGGTCTTTATTCCTTTTACTCTTTGATCACTATAACATGTCGGTATATGTTTATAAGTGATTCCCTCTTCCACCAAGTGCAAAAGAAGAACTCTCGATAACTATGAAGATTCAAGATGTTATAGGTGTCCACACACAAACGTAACATGTGTTACGTGAAAGGATTGATGTCATTGTTTTCTGACTTGTGTGTGAGTCGAGGATGGGGTATAAACTTGGATGGTGATATAGTTCCAAGTATTGTATTTATGTGATCTTGGATGGTGATGTAGTTCCAAGAAATCTTGTAACTAGATTAGTTCATGTAATTCTTGTGAGGAGAGTGATGTCCTAAAGCGTAGGTTAGGATTTGTTGTATCATTATGTAAAGACTTGGATCGGGGATAATCAAGTGTGATATGTATGTAAAGACTTGATTCGGGTGAAGAATCAAGTGAGTCATGTGTGTGAAGGCTTGGTTCGGGTGAAGAACCAAGTATGTCTAACAAGTGAAGACTTGGATCGGGTGAAGATTCAAGATGGACAAGAGTGCTTGTTCGTGTCGCCACGTCGGCCTTTGGAATAGATTGGTTCTACCTATGATTAGAACTCTACATTTTGCTTAGTGTTGTTAAGCCTTGTGTAAGGATGTGTACAGATTGCTCCGCCTGAAGGAGTGTGTTGATATAGTGATTGATAACTCTCTAGTGTGGTACTCGGGGAGTGGAGTAGGATGGAGAGTGAGCTTCATGCCGAACCACTATAAATCGCTGCGTCTCTTGGTTGTGCTCTTTCTTTACTCTTTACTTTACTTGCTTATTTATGTTTGTTAGTAACTATATTGATATCACATAACTAGTAAGATTTAACAAGCTTGCAAATGAAAAATAACCGGACCTAAAACGGTGAAACGATTTAGAAAATTAAAAAGAAGCGATGAAACTATTCAAACACCCCCCCTTCTAGTTTCTAAAATTGGTATCAGAGCTTCGTTTATCAAGATCTTTAAAGTATACTGTACTTTAAAACTTGAATCGATCTATGGAATCAAGATGATATCTAGAAGGGTGTTACTTGAATGAGCCACCATTTTTCAAAAATGAAAACTTTGTCATTTGGAAAAATGAATTTGGAAGTTATGTGAAATCAATAGATCATAATTTTTGGCATGTCATTTCTGTTGATGATGTATAATCAATAATAGAAAGTCTTGCCAATAAGTTTTTCATAAATAACTTGCATGAAATTTTTGAAGCAAAAAAATATTGATTTTATGAATCTTTGCCAAAAATTTAGTTTGATAAAACAATTTTATGTCAAATGGCAAATGGCATTTGGTAAAATAGTTTAAACATTCATCAAGGAAATGTTCTAGCCAAAGATGATGAAAATGTGATATTTGAAAAACATTTAGTTTTAGTGGAATCATATACTACTAGTTTGAATGTCTTTATTGTAGGTAACGTTGCCGACAAGAATTTCTTGAGCAACCTTGTTGGTGTATCAATCTACTTGTTTTGATGTAATGACTATTAAGAAGACAATGTGCGGTTTTATGTGCAATGTGGATAGCTAGCTAAGAAGACATTACACGCCTTAAGCATGTAGACTACCTAATGGTCATCTTACCAAGCCGATTGCATTACTAATCTTATGGACTAATAGCCAAGTAAGTATCACCTAGTCTTTCTTCACCAACAACACATGTTTTTGGTTATGTACTAATAAGGATTGCTAAAGGCCAAGGTAAGTCTTCTTACCAATCTTAACTATTATGCTTGCTATTTGATTGCTTGCTATCTGTTCATGTAACTACATAATTAGAGATTACTTGCTTATATGCTTGACGATGTTTGTATGCCAATATATGCTAGATGCTTTGTGTTGATTAGACGCTTTGTCTAAATGCTTATCCTTCTTTGGGTTCAAGCAAATTATTTGGAAAAACAATGGTCTTACCACAACCATTGTTTATAGCAAACTTAACGTCAATCAATCACTATAGACGATGCACACTTGCTTCACTTTTTGTTTGCTCTCTAGTTCTCGTTTATGACATTTCTTGAAACTTATTTGATTGACTTCTAGCTTCCTCGATGCATATCTCATCCTTAAATCTTACTCTCTGTTTTCTTCTGTTTCGATTCAAAATCTACTCTTTAATCAAGCATATCGAGTCTTTCATTCTTCTTATGTCTCGATTCCACTCCTTACCCATTCCTTAGCCTGCTCGTGCGTATTGAGTCATTTTCGTGTCTTAAAACTCAATATGTTATGTTTTAAAACCATCTGAAACTAAAGATTTTTCATACTACCCAAAACACCAATAATCGTCCAAAGACCACAAGCTTTTGGTGGCGGTGCCTTAGCTCTCGGCGGTCCCATATCGTTAAGGGACCGTCCATGATTTTCTGCCTATGCCCCGTTTTTCTTTCTGCAGAACATCCAAACACCCCTTTAGTGCAGAAAGTGACGAAAAACTCGACCCAACACTCAAATCCTCACTAACCCATTATCAAATTAGTTCAAGGCTTTCAAAGTTAAGATCATCAACCACCTATACTCACTAACCACTACATTGTAAGTCAATTTTCTAAATTTCATTTAATTAACTCGTAATTGAGTTTCTAGGGTTCATATGAACTCAAAATTTAATTGGGGATTCTCATTTCTTTGAAATAACAACAACAATTGAAGGTTAATCTTAACAATGTATCACCAACAACACATAAATTAATAAGTCAATTGTTTTAATTCGTGAGTTTTTGAAAATGGGTCAAAAATGAGATTATCCCCAACTCAAATTTGTGGGTGATAATATTGTTCAATCACGTAACAATAACGTAATTATGCATTGTTAATACATGTCAAAAACGTTTTCATTATCATGCAACTTAATGAATCAGGAATTTCAAAACTAGTAATACATGGAAAGTGTTTAGAATAACCGCAATATTATTATCTAGTTAACCTCTTATTAATTTTATATAGGTACAACCATGCCGCTCATATTTGATTATGACCTTCATCGTACACATTCATACATACCTAAAGTATCCTTAGAACCTTACATACCACCCGAATCCGTTCAAAGCTTCAGAGACGTTGAGTCTCACTACATTCATGAAGGTCGAATTATCAATCATTCATATGTAACTCAGGAGCATATTGATAGAGCCTTTCAGCCAATAGGTCTTGACTGTTTACTCAATATTAATGGACACATTTGTCCACACTTTATACTAGAATTCTTTCATGAAATTAAAATCAAACGTATTCAAGACAATTCTATACACCTTACCTTCAGTATTGATCACTATGGCTTTGCTCTTTCACTTGAGTAGTTCGCTCAGATTCTTGGTATTCCATGCCATGGGCAATGCGCCTATTTAGAAGATCCTGAGTTAAATTCCCTGTTTGAGAATCGTGAATGTGAAGGACCCTATGTCACCTACATTCCCTCACAAACTGAACTAATTTACTCACTTTGCAACTCTTGCGACAGTTTCTACCCTGATAAGATCCGTGTGTGTGAACTTCGCCAATTTCTCCAACCCATGGCGATCATTCTATGAGAAAATGCACTAGGTCTAGTAAAAGATTGCAATTGCATACCATCGTGTGTTGTGCATATGCTTTATTGCATTCTCACTAGACAACCGTACAATCTCGCTTATCTCTTTGCTATGCGATTTATGCATCTCAAGGACGATGATAGAAAATCAATGCCCTGTGGGATGCTCCTAACTCGTGTCTACAAATTTTTCATGTGCAACTATCCCTACCTTCAAAATGATCAATACAACCTAGTCGTTGGAGTCTTGGAACCAATAACAGAATACCATGTTACACGCTTTGTCAGTCCCATGAGAACCTCTCCTGTTTATAGGATGAGACGCATCGAAGATGACTGAAGTCAACAACTATGTATTTATAGTGACTATGTTGTAACTTTGAATGCTTCATAGTATTTCTATTTATTGCCACTCTTAGCATTGCTATGATTGTCTTTTGTATGAACTAACTTATCTATATTAGACATGAATGTTTGCTGATGATGTTATTGGCTTATTTAGAGTTTGAATAAGACCTATCATGGTTAAATTCTTGATTATGCTGTTCTGCAAAAAATAGGATTGATTTGAATATGGAGGTTGCAGAAATGAGAAACTAGACAAAAAATGTGGGAACCTACTGCCGGCGGTCCCTTATTGGTCCGGCGGTCCTCTAGTGATAAGGGACCGTCTGAGGTTTAAAGGACCGTTCGAGTGAGATCAAGGATTTTTGCACTATTTTCTTCATTCCTACAATCCTAAACCTATTGCATTGTTATCACCACCTTGCCATGTTTAGTTAAACAATTTGAAGTGCTTAAAAACTCCTAATGCATGCTTTGCCCAAATCACAACCATGCTTGATTATTTAAGCCTTCCTCATCATCCTCAACCTCATCACAATCATCCTTCAAATCGACTTCATCATCTACAATGGCCTCATCTTCCACTTCCTTACCAACAACAAACAAAGAACCCACAACACAACAATCAAACAAAAGGCCTAAGCTCAAAATCATTCGACCTCAAACAAATTTCATTGACCTCACACTCTATGACACCACTCCATCTCCTAAGTGACCACCATCATCACCTCAAGCACCTAGTGCAATACTCAAAACACAATCCACCAACGGAACATATCACTCTTCCTCTAAGACATCCTCTAGCTAAAAGACAACCACATCACCTTTCTCATCATTTGTCAAAAACTTGTCACCCTTGCTCACCCAATCTAGTTCGGGTGCTTACACTCCATTCATGAGTAATCAACCATCATCTCCCACTCATTCTATCTCATCTCCAAGAAACCAACATCCTCCTCCAATAAACTCATCTAATCATACCACCACATCACCAAATGGGCCTTTGGAGAACAATCCTCTCACTCCACCATCATCTCCAAATCTTGGTAATCCCATTCCCTACTATTTTGCTAACAACCACACTGTGGGGTGTGCTTGTTGTTACCACAACTTTCATCTCATTCACTCTCTTTGAGATGAACTTCATATCATGTTTGGTCACATTGAATATCTAATTGCTCAACAAAATGTGCAACCAAGTCCTTTTGCTTCAATTCCACCATCAGCAACTCCTTCGGCTCCACCTTCATCCTCTCCATCATCCAATCCACCCTCCGACTAGATACTCTCAAGAATCTAGTCATGAATAATCAAGTGGAAGTTGCGCTTTGGACCAAACATGCAATGGGAGTTAATGTGTTATAGTAGTTAATGGTTAATGTTGGTGTTTATATGATGTAGTTGTTATGAAATTTCTTTATGGTAGTTATTGTATTTCTCCTTTGGGTGGAATGAATGAATGATTGTGTTTTGGATATGTTGATATGTTGTGATATTAGTCATTGCTAAACATGAAAATGGACTAAAAATATCCAACTTTGAAAATGGGAAGTTACTTAAATCACAACATACCTAGAAACTTCGAAGCGTATTGCCGGCGGTCCTTTAAATGGACTGACGGTCCCCTAATCAATAAGGGAATGTCCCCCTATTTAAGGGACCGTCCCCAGTAGTGCTCAAAATGAGAATTCCACTTTGTGTTTCTTTATCTGATTCCTGCACTACACAATTGATTTCACATCCTTATCATATTCTATATATGCATGCATGTGCTTTGTTCTAACTCAGTTTTGTAGCACATCACCATAGCTCGATTCCCCGGTGCCCTCATTAAGGGGGAGCACTTAGCTAGGGGGAGCTTCTGTTTCGTTATTCACTCCAACGTTTGTCTTTCAATCGTGCTCGTGTCTTCTCTCCTCAACAACCACGACACACCTTTTTGATTCTATAAAAAGGGGGAGAAGTAATGGGAAAACTCATTAAAAATTTATCAACGCATAATTTTACCTAAAATGAGTTTATATTTTGTAATCATCAAAAAGGGGGAGATTGTTAATACAAATAATGTCAAAAACGTTATTCGCATTATTCGGTCTTCTCGTGTTTTGATAATCACAAAATATAAAGACATGTTACGTAAAGTTACGGTTTATAAGTTTTTAATCGAGGAAACTCGTTACTTCTACGTAGCTGCTTCAACATCACTTCAGGTATGAACAAACTTTATACCGTCATTGGTTAAGTGATCAAAGACTTTTATTTTCTCCTAAACTTACATTTTTAAGTTTGACAAAACATTTTCACAAAAGTATTTTTGTGTTTCTAAAAGAAATGTTTTATTAAGAAAATAAATTCAAATTCAAACATTACAACAACTAGTTTCCCCTCCAACCTTCACCAGATAGTTTTTCACCACGTCTAGACAAAAATGGGAGCATTTGTCGGGGCGGTCCTGTAAGGGGTCGACGGTCCCTTAGTGATAAAGGACCGTCGCCTATTTAAGGGACCGTCTGCTCCTTTGTGTAGACTATAAATATTGGACTATTTTCATTCATAACAAGACTTTTTCACACACACAAAACTTTCTGGTCTTTGTTCCTTTTACTCTTTGATCATTATAACATGTCGGTATATGTTTATAAGTGATTTCCTCTTCCATCAAGTGCAAGAGAAGAACACTCGACAACTATGAAGATTCGAGATGTTATAGGTGGCACACAAATGTAACATGTGTTACGTGATAGGATTGATATCATTGTTTTCCGACTTGTGTGCGAGTCGAGGATGGGGTATAAACTTGGATGGTGATGTAGTTCTAAGTATTGTATTTATGTGAGCTTGGATGGTGATGTACTTCCAAGAAATCTTGTAACTAGATTAGTTCATGTAATTCTTTTGAGGAGAGCGATGTCCTAAAGTGTAGGTTAGGATTTGTTGTGTCATTATGTAAAGACTTGGATCGGGGATGATCAAGTGTGATATGTATGTAAAGACTTGATTCGGGTGAAGAATCAAGTGAGTCGTGTGTGTGAAGGCTTGGTTCGGGTGAAGAACCAAGTATGTCTAACAAGTGAAGACTTGGATCGGGTGAAGCTTCAAGATGGACAAGAGTGCTCGTTCGTGTGGCCACGTGGGCCTTTGGAATAGATTGGTTCTAGCTATGATTAGAACACGACATTATGCTTAGTGTCGTTAAGCCTTGTGTAAGCATGTATACGGATTGCTCTGCCTGAAGGAGTGTGTTTATATAGTGATTGATAACTCTCGAGTGTGGTACTTGGGGAATGGAGTAGGACGGAGAGTGAGCTTCGTGTCGAACCACTATAAATCGCCACGTCTCTTGGTTGTGCTCTTCTTTACTCTTTACTTTACTTGCTTATTTATGTTTGTTAGTAACCATATTGATATCACATAACTAGTAAGATTTAACAAGCTTGCAAATGAAAAATAACTGGACCTAAAACGGTGAAACGATTTAGAAAATTAACAAGAAGCGGTGAAACTATTCAACCCCCCCCCCCCCTTCTAGTTTCTTCATAACGGATGGTCACTAATGCACTTCTTGGATCGCTGGCGCGTTATTTACATAACGGATGGTCACCAAGTCATATACTAGATCACTCATACGTTAGTCACTTAATCTAACACCCGGATGGTCACTACCTTATTCATAAATTTTTTTAGTGGTACGGTTTTTGTGCTAGTCATATAACAACTATCCATGAGACGCTTATTAAGACTAAAGTTTCAATCCTATATGTTGCAAAAAATTTTAAATTTGGTGCTAAAATTGTCCTAACAAATATTTCTCTCAGTTTTATTACACATTTACTATTAAACAAACAAAAATCAAGTGTCATGGTATTCTCTAAGGTATCTTCATTTACCCCCTTACACTTAAGCTGAACATTGTCCCCAATGTTCAATTAAAGATGTAAAAGTAAAGAAAATGAAAGAATGAAACAAATACTCACCTGATTTTTTTGGTGTGGATAATGCGGTAACATGGTTAAATCCTCCTCCAAGAGAATCTAACAACTTCAAGATTAAAGCAAATCCAAAAACTTGAAACTTGATGCTCAAAGACTTGACCATCCATGTACATCTTCTTGTCCAATATAACCTGTTAAACTTGAGAAGACAAACAAGAAAACCTAGCGTACCATCGGCGGTAAAATCTATAAAAAATAAAATCCTAAAAAGCAAATAAAGATATAATGCTTGTGGAATGAATGTTTACAGATTCCTGGAGTTTATAACTTAAGGATTTAACAACACTTTACAATTCTGACAGAAAAACAAAAGTTGCAAAGAAAATTTGTACCTGACGTCGTCAGGCTTTAATTGCTGATGCCGTTAGAATTGATCTGACAGAAATTTTATACTGAGTTTCCAGAAAATTTCTAGAAAAACTTATACCTTAATTCCTGGAATTCCTGCAAAATATCATTATGACTCGATACAAGCATTTGACTCAAACAAGTACTAATATGTATGTCTATATCTCATTGTTATCGTTCATTTTCAATTCGTTTTTTGAAAGCACATTTTGATTTCCCTTACGCTTATCTTTTGCAAAATACCTTTATATGTAATTAAGACGAAGTTAAAAACAAAATAAAGCATTTTCACAATTTCATTTGAAACATGAATTATAAACAATAGAAATAAGAACACACATACGGAAGCAAATAAAACAAATAAACAAACAAGCAAACAAACAAATAAAAAGCTTGGGTTGCCTCCCAAGAAGCGCTTTTCTTTATTAACGAGTCTTGTAGCTAGACTCAAAGTCACGTCTATTACATGACTCCATCGTTTGTCACGGTCTCTAGGTCATCCTCTGGTTTGGTCTTATATTCTGGACCTAGTTGCAAGCATTCTTTGTAGAAGCCAAGTATTTTATTCATTACATGGTCTACTCCTCTACGTCTATCCTCATCATTCCTATAGTAGACTGCTTGCTTATGCTCCTTTTCAAGGTTCGATAAAAGTCGGTATTGCTCTATCTTATACGGCATTTGGTAGGCTATCTCATCGATTTCTTCCATGAACCTAACTATCCCTAAGGACGGGTTATAGTTCATTTTAGAGACTTCAACAAATGGCTTTCCAAGCACTACTTGAGCTAGGCAACTATCTATTACCGGACGAATATCCTCTACAATCACAAAGTCAGTAACGTATGTGAAATTTCCTACAAGAACATGCAATCCCTTTACTCTTCCTACAAAGTTACTCATCCAACCTGTGTTGGAAAATATCCTAGGTCCGAGTTGCTTTTTCATTATCCAATTATAATGGGTCTTAGTCATAATATTTATGGGTGATTTAAGATCGATATAGTATTCTTGTATTCACTATCCATTCCAACTTCATCTTTATCATCTTTTTCCCTATTTTTATCGATTGGCTTAATAGTGACAACATTGACAAAGTGGAAATGTTTGGACGATGAAGGGTCCTTAATTTGGGTTCCGCTACTGGTGTTCCTAGTGTCCTTATTTGGTGTGGTCAACACTTCGTTGCTTAGACCTTTCAACAAGTTGTCAATTTTATTGGTCATCTCCGTTTGTTGTTGATTGAATTCGGATTCAAACTTAGCCATACGAGCTTCTTGAGATGCCATAAATTTGGACATCAATCCTTCAAAGTTGTTGGTACTACCATAGTTGTTGGAAGGATTGTTGTTGAAAGTATGGTTTGAGGATGAACCTTTGATTGAAAACGATTAGGTGGATTGGAAGAATTATTTTGAGGTGTATTTTGGTTTTGTTTCCACCTAAAGTTTGGGTGATTTTTCCAAGAGGGGTTGTATGAATCACCATAAAGGTTTGGCTCGGGTTTGAAAATGTACCACTTGTCTCCCGCTTCGTCGGTAAGTGAGGATGCGTAATCCGCAAAAGCTTGTTAGGGGAGTTCCATGCAATCACGAGTGTCATGGGGACCACTACAATATTCACATGAAGAAATGATTTTGTTCACTTGGATTGAAGGTTTAGGAGCCTTGTAGGATTTCATTAGAAACCTGACTTGGTCCTCAAGTTCCATGATCCTTCGGTCGGGAGTGCTAGAATTATTCGTAGGCAAAGATATTGCCTTGACCGTTTTATTCAAATCACCGGGATCATTCTAACTTTCATTCTCATAGAGAGCAAGATCTTCTATGAGTTCCCATGATTCTTCCGCACTTCGATCACGTAGCTTACCACTGGCCGCTTGGTCATGGTTTGCCTCGTGGAGAGACTGGTGTGGTCATAGAAGATTTGGACTTGGAGCCAAAGATCTATGCCATGATGAGGGACTTTTTGAAGTAAGTCCTTGAAACGAGTCCATGCTTCGTAAAGAGTTTCGCCTTGACATTGTTGGAACATCAAGATGTCATTCCTTAACTTTGTGGTTCTTCCCGATGGGAAAAATGAGCAAGGAAACGAGAAGTGAGATCATCCCAAGATGTGATGGATCCCGCAGGTAAACGCTCAAGCCATTGACTAGCTTGGTCACATAGAGAGAATTGCAAGAGACGTAGTCGGGTCGTCTCTCGAGTTTCAACATCAAGGTCTATGGAATCTAAGATTTTAAAAAAATGCTTGAGGTGTTGATTTGGATCTTCGGAATGAAGTCCATGGAATGCACATCCGCTTTGCACGAACCGGATGGTGTCGGATCGCAAGGGAGATACATTGGCTCCTTCAGTGAGCTCAATGGTGTTTCGATAGCCTTGGTGGCTCGGACGAGAGTACTCTCCTAAAGTGCGGGCTCTAGGAGGTTGGTTTGGTTGTGGTGGGTTTTGTTGTGATAGGTTGATGGGATCAAAGATATTACCACCTTCCATGATGTCGGATGTAACGGTTATGAACAAAGAAACAAAGAAAAAGATAGACTAAAGAAAACTTATAAAAATAAAAATAAAAATCTCACTAGAAAGGAATCTAATGAGTAGACTTAATTAAAACAAAATTCACCCTAAAAAATAACTATTCCCCGGCAGTGGCGCCAAAAACTTTGATGCGATTTGGATTGTCACACAAAAGTTTTACTTCTCAAGGGATCTTGAGAAGCTTACAATCCCCGCCAGGCAAGTGTACCTGACCGATGTAGTATAGTTTAGTGGTAAGAACCAGGGGATTGATCATTCTCCATAGGGAATAGTGTTCGTTAGGATTGAAAATGATCTAAACTAGGTCTATAGGTGAGGGATGATTCTTTTTGTATTTTTTATATTTTTTTTGGAAAGCAAGTAAAATTCACGGATTTGGAAGAGTGGGCAGAATTAGTTGCTAGTCAACTAACCCAAATACTACAAATGTAAATAAAAATAAAATAACAAGAAAATAAATGTGTGTAAAACTAATATGGAGAAAAACATGTTTACTTAGGTTTCACTACTCCCTAGCTATCTTTCATTGGTTGATTAGTTTGTTACAATTGTGTGGATGACGGGTTGTATTCCTTGATACCATTCCTGGGGGCGTGTACGTCCTTCCTCAAATCTATAAGATCTTATCTCTTCCTATGACGACACGTTAAGTATCCTATCATGGCCTCATTAAAATTCTCTTATGCATTAAACACAACCAATTAATCGTAGTACACATCCGATTCATGTTTCTTAAGACATCAAGCAAGTTACCAATAGCAAGTTAGCTAGATTTCTTAAGCCTAACATTGATATCATTCATCCAACAACAATTAATAACAAACCATCAATCAATAATCAATAGCTAGGTTTCATTACATTTAAGCAAACACAAATAAACCTAGTCTAGCATGTTAAAAGAAAGACAAGCGTAAGATAGAATCAAACAACATATGGACATATTGAATGATTGATAGATTACTTATCTTCAATTAAACATGGAAGAAAAAAGGTTTGGAAACCTCAAAATAGCTGCAAAAGTCGACTACGGTTCGTACCCTAAGTTTCTCCCCAAGGTTCCACACATAATGAATGAAAATTAGAAAAGTATATATAGATTTTACAACTTGACGGCGTCATCTTATGGGACGTGATGCCGTCACCTCGCCATATTTAGGGTTCCTTGATGGCCTAGATCTACTCTTGACGCCGTCAGGTTGAATAAGGTTATGGGCCATCTCTCTTTGTGATAACACGTGACGTCCTTGGTGCATTATAACGTGATTTCGTCACTCTTTAACCTCCAAATTCTTTCTGGCGCGTCTCGTGTAAACTTCATATCTACCTCTTTGTCAACACATGACGTCGACCTGGTAAGGCGTGACGCCGACCTTGTCTTATTCTTCACTTTTATGCTCCAAAAACGTCCAAAATGCTTCTTTTTCCCGATTTCATCTCAAAAGTACCTTAAATGACAAAAGGAACGATTTAAGGTAATATTTGATCATATAATCACGATTTAAGGCTTAAATGACCCCTTAAAAGCTTAATACTTTTCATCTCATCTATATATATATATATATATATATATATATATATATATATATATATATATATATATATATATATATATATATATATATATATATATATATGTGTGTGTGTGTGTGTGTGTGTGTGTGTGTGTGTGTGCGCGCGCGCGCGCGCGCTTTGACGTAATTTTTACGATTCGAGTTTATTAACTACCACACAAAAAATGATACAAACACTTTTGAAAACCCATATGCATCACCTTCTTTTCACATGACATATTTCTAAGTCAAGTCATTAATTAATAGGTCGTGACCGGGTACCGTTGTGCCATTTTACTTGATCATTTATTTTTGATACTTTCTTCACCGTATGCTGAGGTGAGTTTTCGTAGACCCTTTTTCAATATGTTTTTCATTGGGAGAAAATGATCCTCGAATGATGTTTTGACTATTTTTCGTGTTGCGATACACTATTTTCATATCTTTGGACAATATGTGTGTTTTGATTATGATTGTGTGCTTGATGTGTGTTATATTCATATGTGTTCATGCAAGCGCAACTGTTTAACTCCGCTTGGATCCAAATCATTTGATACCCTCCCCGCTGTTAGCAACTTGTGTGTAGCAATCTTGGTAGGTTCAGTTGTCGCAAGTATCGTTGTTTCATTTAGTGCTTATAGTTTTATATGTTGCTCAATATTGTCCTATGCTATATCATTCACAGCTTCCTGGTTTTACTCCTAAACCTACAAGCTCACCAACTTTATGTTGACGTTTTCCGGTACCATTTTCAGGTGATTGTCAATAAAGTATTTCTGAAGGTACTTGCATTGGAGTCAATTTACTTGCATTCTACTATTAAATTTTTGCAAGATAATGTTTAATCAAACAAGACTCGTATTCTACTATTGAATTTTTGGATAAAGGATATGTTTTAAATTTTGTAAACTAAAGTTGTAATCATGAATGGCATGAATCTATGCTGTTATGCTTGTGCCTTTCATAGTTACACCTCGTTTTTCCACTTTAGCAGGGTAAGACAGATAAAATCGTAAGAGAGATTTTTCTTGTAAAGGTACATTTAAATGAAGTAATTGGTGTACCACAATACATTTTAGTTATTTTATTTATTTGGGATCGAGAGGTGTGATAGGGGATGAGGTTTGGACATAAGGTATTTTTGTGTAGGATATTTTTTTTGTTTGGAAATAGTTGTGAAAAAATAAACAGCCAAATAAAAGTTTGTGGAAATTTGTTCATGGCATAGATGCAAGTTGATGATGAAAAACATTGATGAACAGAGTATATATAATTGAAGACTAGCAGGGTACCTGCACGTTGCGGCGACTGGTACACTGTAATTAATATTTTCGGCAAACAATGTTTTTTGATAATACGTTTTTCATGAGAATAATTTTGTAGAAGATGGGAATTGTAGGTTATAATAACTTCAAACAATGACAAACTATGTTATGTTAAATGTAGATGGTAAAGAACATAGACATGCCGTTTAATTTTTTTATAGGTTGTATTAATTTTTATTTCAGAAAAGATTTAGTCTGTATGAGGAGAGTATTTAAAAATTTATTCTAATAGCTTGTTTGATTTGTACAATGTGGTTTATTGATTGTATTTTTTTCATTGAGGGGTGTTTTAATGATTACATTAATTGAATGTGTTAAATATATATGTTGGTGCATAAATTAATTGTACAACATGTATGTATGATTGTATTGCTTAACACTTAATTTTGAAATGTTGTACCTTGATGTGCTAAATGTGTGTACAAGTTTTAAATTTATAAACACGATTACCTGATCTAGAAATAACACATACGAGCAAGTGAACTCGTCCGCTATAGCAAGATTGGGTTGTGTTGGGAATAGACTTTAGTATTTCAAGTATCGGTCATTGAATTTTGTTATAGGTTGCATTATTTAGTTAAAACGTTAGTTATTTCATATGTTTTATTAAGTTTTATGCTTAGTTTATAGGTTTGGATAAAGTCTAAGGGCTAAGTGTGTAATATTGTCTAAGTGTGGTGAAGCCCTAATCCTTTCCTATAAATAGCAATGTATAACCTCATTTGAGGTTGTTGGTTCTCTTAATATTATTACTAGTCTTTCATATCTTATTTAGGGTTCCTTCCACTCTCTCTCTCTACCTACTTTCTCTCTCTAGATCTCTAAGTGATTATGTGGTAAAATGGTGACCTAACAAGTGGTATCATTCGCCAAGGGATAATATAGGTTGATTTAGGTTTGATTTGGTAGAAATACTAGGTTTTAAAATTGATTTTTGTGCTTAATTGTTACTGTTCATCGCCTACATATCGAGTTTGGATCAATTCTATCGAGTTAGGATCTAGTCTATCGAGTTTGGATCAATTCTATCGAGTTAGGATCTAGTCTATCGAGTTAGGATCAATTCTATCGAGTTTGGATCAATTCTATCGAGTTAGGATCTAGTCTATCGAGTTAGGATCTAAATTAGCGAGTTTGAACAATTTCCAGCGAGTTAAGAAATTTTGATTATCGAGTTAGGGATTTTTGAATCTAAAACTATCGAGTTAGGATATTTAGGTTCTACCGAGTTTGATCTCAAAATTGGCGAGTTAGCCTGTTTGCCTTATCGTTTATCGAGTAAGGTTCTTTGTGGCAACCTTCTAAGGGGATACTCTGCTCAAAATTTCAATTCTTACCGAGTTTGAGTGAATAACAAATCCTTACCGAGTTAGACAACATCACAATACTTACCGAGTTAGACTTAAAACTTAAAACCTTTATTTATCCTTAAAAGATCCACATTAACATAATCACATCATCTTATCATAGTTTTCCTTCTTATCTTTCTCTTCTTTATTCCACAAAAAAAAAAAATAAAATAAAATAAAATAAAAAATAAAAAAATAAAAATTGGCCGGAAATTTTGAGTAAAATTTATTTTCTACAGTAGACTAAACGTTCAATTTTTACGCGAAATTTAAATTTTGGTATAACGTTGAAAATTTTGGCCCAAAATTCAAATTTTTATGCCAAAATTCAAATTTTTTCAGTGAAATTTGGCGGCAAAATTTTTGAAACTCAAATTTTTCTTGCAACCTTATAATTGGATTTCATAGTGATTTTCAAATTTTGGGAAAGAAAATTTTTTCAAATAATTTTTTGGAGGGAAAATCTGAATTCACTATTTCGACCTTACGTGTGACATTTTGCTTGATTATTTCGATTACGTCGCAACAATCAAGGGGGAGAGCAATGTCATCTACAACGTCTCAATCACCTTCTTCCAACTACCTTCCTCACCAATATTCTCATCAACAACAGTCATCAGCCACAGGACCTTCTTCCAACTACCTTCCTCACCAATATTCACATCAGCAACAGTCATCAGCAACAAGACCTTCTTCCAACTACCTTCCTCACCAATATTCTCATCAGCAACAGTATCATCAACAACATAGTCACAGCTCCCTCATTCGCCATGTTCTGCTCTTTGGCAATGAATCAAGGCCTCCGATGTTGCTACCAGGAACGTATACTGTTTGGAAACGGAGATTTTTACAATGGCTCACAGATCGTCCTGCTGCAGATCTCATGCTTAAATCCATTCAAGATGGTCCATACAAAATGATATTTCTTGCTGACTCAACAGGGATTATCAGAATACAAACTGTTGAAGATTTGAATGCAACTGAACTTGCTCAGTACGATGCTGACCAACAGGCTGTATGGTTCATAACAGTGGCACTTCCCAACTCAATTTACATGTATATGGACTTTCAAGCTCGTGCTTATGAAATGTTGAAATATCTTGAAGCTATGCATCATACAGAAGAACTTCATCACATCAGAATGAAGCAAATTCTTGAATCTTGCTTAAGCATGAATCCACTAAAGACCATTCTCCCTGCTCCACCATCTCCAGTTGTTGACCATGGATCCTTAATTTACACTCCAAATGGTCTCTTCTTCAATCCTCCGAATGCACCTGAGCCTTTCTTCATTCCACAGTACCATCCTACAACACTACATAATTATTTGCAATCTCTTCTGCAAAATCTAGTGAAGCTTAGTCAAGTATCTTCTAAGAAAGGCAATGGCGATATGACTTCAACTTCTGAATGCTTAAACACAATGAAAGATACTGATGATGAAGAAGATATTATTGAACCGAGCATGGCATTTTTGGCATATACAGAAAATATTGCAGATGTGGAAGCTCAAGATTATGATTCCACTTCACTCTCTGACGATAATGTTGAAGACAATGCCACACTTAGTCAAATAGAAGTTGAAGGGGGTAATCTCAATGATGTTTTGCAAAGTTTCATGGGAGATATTCCATCTGATGATGAATATGTAGATTTGGAAGCCGATACAGCAGATGTGATGTTAATGGCAAACATACAGGAACTTCACATGGATGATACAGACCCAGTGTACGACACAAATGATACTGATGATTCTGAAGATCCATTTGAGAAATACATGACATCTTTTAGATTACTTCAGACACACCTTAAACTCCTTACTCGCAATAACTTTGCTGAAGATTGTTCCGAGCGTGTACTTAATTTCTTATTTGAAGACGTCTTTGGAGAAGAAGTTGATATTTTCACTAATACGATGTTTAACAACGTGAACCAACTTGAAAAACAACTTACTACAGAAGAATTTCATGAGAATGAATCCAAGGCCGCCTTCAGAGGGCTCAAGGAACGGTTTCAACATTTCATCAATTATGACTGTGAAGATGTAAGCAAGAATTTTTTTGATTTCACTCGAATCAAGGCTCAAACCTTCAAAGATGTCTTGCTCCAACACATGGATGCTATTGAGAAGTCAATTGCCGAAAGAGTACTTCACAAAGAAGAGCATGAACAAAGGGTAAACAAAAGGAAGTTGCAGATTCATGAAGAGCAAGTTCATATAGTTGATGTAATGGAAGCTAATTTGGTTGTCGTGGAAAGCAATGGGACAGAATCAGATGAGCAGGATGACAACAGAAGATTGGGGAATGATACAGATGCAGACTATGCAGAGATCAGACCCTTCTATGACTCAGAACTCAACTTTGACAAAGAACAGATGGATGAGGAAGATGTCATACCCATCTATGACACAGAACCGAACTTTGACAAAGAGCAAATGGTTGAGGTACAATCTACTGTTGATCATATTATGCCTGCAAATGAGAAACAACAATCTGAGCAACCTAACTTCAGTAATGAAGGAGAGGTTGACCAGGATGTTGTACAATGTCTTGACAAACGTTCTGAGTCTGAGTCTTTACATGATAATCTAATGACTGAAACATCAAATCAAACTCTTGAGTCTGAAAACCTTCTTCTCAAAAAGACCATTGCCCAGTGTCATAAAGATTTTTCAAAACTAGAGGCACATTGCATCTCAATTGAACTTCAATTGCAAGACGAATCTCTAAATTTGGGCAACAATGGTCAATTTTTGAATGAACAAAGAAAACGTGTGGATACATTAGTTAAAGAAAATGAGCTTTTAAAAGGTCAAATTCAAGAAAAGGTGTTTGCACATGCTGCATTACAAAACAAATTAAGAAGACTGATTGGCCAGAGTATGGATACTAAGTTTGCAAAACCATCAATCTTGGGGAAACAACCTTCTCAAACAAATAGAAAACAATCAGTGGTTAGACAACCAACTGCATTTAAATCTGAACGACCCAAATTTTCAAAACCTCGGTTTGACTCCCAAGTTGTTGAGAATAACAATTTGACAAAACCAATCACTCCACATTCTTGGCCTAAGGAAAATGCATCTGTGTCTGCTAAATCTCAACACGTGATTATACCTGGCTCTTCTAGGATTAGTTCGAAAACAGTGTCTAAAACGAGCATTAAAAGTAAAGAGTTTTATGGCAAATATGACATGTACAAGAACTATGATCTAGAAAAGGCCAGGAAAAAGGCGCTACTTCAAAAGGATGGAATTCTAGGTTCAAAACCTCATGCGGAGCCTTCCAATGTAGTGCAAAACACTGCTAGAAGTAGCAAACTAAAACCTAGGAGTTCTCAACAAACTAATAGGAATTGGCTAGCATCTAAGAGTAGTTGCGGAAATAATCATGATGTCTGTGCTTTAAAATATCTTCAAAAGGGAAATTCACTTGAAAAGGCTCAATCGACTAAGACTAACAAACCCGTTGAACCAAATGTCATAAGTCAGAAACCTAAGAAGTGGATCAATATAGGACGTAGTTTTTCTCAACGAAGTGATGCTCCCGCATTTCATTCCACTGCATCTAAAAGGAAAACATCTCCTAGATCTAACATTAGGTGGGTACCTACAGGTAGAATTTTCAAATCGATTGGTCTTAGGTGGATTCCTACAGGAAAGATTTTAGACATTTGCACCAAAACTAATGTGAACTCCACTATATCTACCCCTGAGACAAGAAGGAAAACCATCGGAATTGTGTGTTCGAGTGTCAAGAAGATAATTGGCACTATATCTTTATGCTTCTAACATCTGGAACCCAGTTTCTCTTGGGGATCCTTGTTCTCTGTTTTTCTTGTCTCTTCTTTTCTTCTTTGCAGATATAATAGGGATGGCTTCGGAATAATTCAGTTTTGGACCCGCACTTCAACAATGGCTTCTGAGCACAACAGCTTAGGACCCGCAATCAACCGTTTAAAAGCACTTCAGCGATGGCTTCTGAGCACAACAGCTTAGGACCCGCAATCAACCGTTTAAAAGCACTTCAGCGATGGCTTCTGAGCACAACAGCTTAGGACCCGCAATCAACCGTCTAACTTTCTAGACTTTTTGGCTGAACAATTGTCTCTCACCCGCAAGGAAGTGGAAACCTTGTTTGCTCCATTGTTTGATGATACGATTGAAAACCGTCTTTCTGAGGTCTCACCAATTTCCGCTGCACATCTTGATCACAATCAAGTACTTGATTCACCTCAACAAACAACAACAACTGTTGAGAGAGACGGTCCTCCAATTGCATCTCCAACAACGGCAAAACAAATGGTTTCCAACTCACGACAATCAGCTGAAGACTCCATACATAAATCAGTTCCACAAACCGTAGAGCATGACCCAGAGGTGTTCTTTAAGCGTTCTTTAATCCGTTTGCACCGGCTCAACTCATTCCTGACATTACTGAGTCGTCTACACGCAATTTGGATCCTGCTCACATGCGAAATAATTACCTCCATCAAGGTTTGTTGATTTAATTCACCAAAATGGTATGTGATGTTTGACTCCAGATGATTTGCAAAATTTTTTTAAAACCTAAGAAGAGTCAAACATCAAAGTCTTTCTGTAAATACTTTTTCTACAAAAAGAATCTTCTTTCTTTGTGTACAAACTTCAAATCTTCAAAACTATGTTCCTCCATTTAAACCAATTTTGCTTTTCTCTGTCAAAATGGAACATGTTTTGAGGGGGAGAAATCTTTTCACAATATCATGAAGTTTGAACACCTCATTTTTATTCATCAAGGATAAAATGTTTCTTCATCATTCGGATTTAAACTCATTTTCAAAAAGGTTCTACGATCTCTCGAATTAAAAGTGCAAAAAAGGTTTCACAAAATATATGCTAATTCGAGGGGGAGAAAAGGAATTTTTTCTGCAACGATCCCAAATTAATCTAGTTTGGACTTCAAATGGAAAAGTAACTAACCTTTTAATGAGTAAAGTTCACAAAAGTCTTAAACTTAGGTAAAAGGACCTTGCAAGGAAAATTAAACAGGCTCTAATCAATGTTTTCACACATGTTCTCAAAAGTTGCACACATGATTAAAACCTCAACGAATCAGACTAACAATTTTTTTTCCTCAATTATCTCCATAATTGTGAGTTTCTAATTTCCTCATTGTTGTTGTCTAATCGTTCCCTAAATGTTTCAAGTGTTTTCAACGGTCAAAAAGGCATAATCAGAAACTAAGGTTAATGTAATTATCGATCAGGGCATTTCTTTTTTTATGTGTTTAGTCTAATTTATTATTTCATATAGCTTTAGAGAACACTAAAGTATGCTCGATTGGTGTGTTTGCACGATTAGAAACAACATAGGTTTGAAATCAAGTGATTTAGGGTTTAAGATTTCGATGTCTTTGCTGCTACTAGGATGTTTAATTTGTACAATATTCATGCATTATGATGCTAAAATGCGTGCAATGTCTCTAATCATAACCCCTAACCATTATCATAATTGGAAAATCTTGAGTGATAAGATGAGTTAATCTGTGATCTTGTGTGTTAATTAGAGAATTCTGAGCATTTTGTTAGATTTAGAATGATTTTCTTGATTCATCTGTATACTTGTTTGTGCCTGATGCATTTTCTCTGTGTGCAAGTACATGTCATTCCATTGAAAGTCAAAATTTCAACATTCGACAAAATGTTTCTTATGGAACATATTTTGAGGTCAAAGGGCAAAATGTGTTTAAAGGCTAAACTGGTAAATGGATCCAAAATGATGAGAAACAAATTTTTCCAAACTCTACACTCTTGTTTTACACCGGTAAAGCAAGTGTGAAGACCAAAGTAAAGTTGTTCTAAACCTTTCAAATTTTCAAAATATGGAATGCTTTGGCCACAATAACAGAATGTCTCTGATTTGAGCATCCCAAATACCGGAAGTTTTCCATTCATCACAATAACAAATCTTCAAAAAGAACCCATGAGGTTCTACTTTAGATGGAAATCTTTTTCAGATTTTAAAACTCTAAAGAGAGACTCCGAGTCTCAAATAACATTCTACAGTAAAAGAGTTTTGAATTTCAAACATTCTTTGTTGTATAACACTTGATTATGTTTTCTAAAACCTTTAGCAGAATCATCTCATGAATTTTCAAAAAGTATTTTCTAATACAATTCAAAATTCTGCTCAAGAAGACTTTCTCTCGAATAACATTCATTATTTGAGGGGGAGTATTTTGTTTAATGAAAACTAATTTTGTATCAAAACAACGACTTGTGCACTCATTTCAGTGTACAACTCGGTTTTCAAAGAAAGGAAAGTGCCTTGCTAAACCATTTCTTAAAAACAAAACGTGCACTTATCCTTGAAAACAAGAAGAAGTTCTCATGCAAAGCTTATCTAAAATTCTCTTAATCTTGAGCAAAATTTATTCAAAAATTTTCAAAAGGTTTTTCAAAACTTTTCAAAACTTTGCTCAAGATTTTTCAAATCTTTACTCCCCAATTCGATCCACAGTTTAAAAAATGTCAAAACACATGCTCGTTTTGAGGGGGAGTATTTTGAAATCAAAATGCTTTGTCAAAATCATGTTTTTGGCTTGTGCACACATAACAGTGCACAACCCGTTCTTGTAAAGAAAGGTCACTGAGGTACGCATCAGTGCCTCAATCCTTATATAAGGAGCGAAGGCTTCTTACTTTTGATTAGAATTAATCAAACATTTTCTGATTTTCATAATTCTGCTCAAAAGACAAGTATTTCACCTCAATGAGTATTCACTTGTTGAGGGGGAGCACTTGAAAAATTCATCGTTTGAAAACCAAAAGTTCTTGTTGAAATCTCCCTATAAGACTCAAAAAGCATATTTTAATCAAAAGTTTATCAAAAACAACATCTAATATGCTATTTTTGAGGGGAAGAAAAGTGAAAGTGATTAAAATATGAAAGTTAAATGTTGCTTAAAAGTCAAATCTCATGCGAGCTAGACTCAGATTCACCTAGGAATTGATGAAACATAAAAGTTAGTAAATTCAAAAAGACTTTTCCTCGACGGGTAATAACATCAAGTTAGTTACTAGAGCTAGTTGTCACCTAAAAACTGACAATGGAACTCTTTAAGTAGCCACGTAAGCGTGTCTCGAAAAGGATTTGTCTTAGTAGAAATGTACCGATTCGAGAAACTTTTTGTGGACTTGATGATGCGTGGGAATCGCAACAGGCTTTACCTCTCGAGGGATCTCGAGAAGCTTACAACCCCCACCAGGCAGTGTACCTGATCGTTGTAGTATAGTATAGTGACAAGTACCGGGGGATTGATCGTTCAGCTTAGGAATAGTGTCGCTAGGATTAGAAAGCCTAAATTACTAGTTCTAAAGGTGAGGGATGATTATTTTTGTGTTTTTATATTTTATGGAAAGCAATTAAAAATATCGGTTTTTGGAAGAATGGGCGGAATTAGTTGCTATTCAACTAACCAAAAACTAAGATGCAATCAAAATAAAATACTAAAAATGAAAATAAACTAATTTATACTAAGATTGTGAGCAGTAATTGGAGAAAATGTGTTTACTTAGATTTCACTACTCCCTAGATATCTTTTACACGTTAATTACTTGTTATAATTGCATGGATGACGGATTGTATTCCTTAATACCATTCATGGGGTGGCATACATAACTCCCCAATTCTATGAGCTCTTATCTCCTCCTACACCATGCCCAGCACAACTATAGGGATTGTAAACAGTGGCTCATGCATTAAATACAACCAATAAAGACCTAGTACGCCTCGGTTCATGTTTCTTAAGACATTCAAGCATGTTACCATTTGGAGATCTGCCAGTTTTCTTAAGCCTAACATATAAAATCATTCATCCAAGACAAGAATAAACAAGTAATCAATACATAATCAATATCTAGGTTTCATTAGATCTAAGCAAAAACAAAAGAGATCCAGCCTAGCATAATGGAATTGAGACAAGAACAAGATATAGACAACCAACACATAGACATATTGATTGAATTAGAAGAACACTTATCTCAATTACAATGCAAGGTATCAAGGGTTTGGAACCCTTGAAAAACCTATAAAAGTTGCACCAAAATCGTCTTTAGGGTTTCTCCAAAACTTCTCTCTTTTAATGTGAAAAACTAGAAAACTATATATAGGAAAATCGGGGTGACGGCGTCAAGAACAAAGGTGTGACACCGTCATCTCGCCGCCAAATACTTCCTCGGACGGCCTTGATCTACTTCTGACGCCCTGTGTGACGCCATCATGAGCTACGGATTTTAATTCTAGGGGTTTGACGCCGTCATGAGTTTACTCTTGACGCCTTCATGTACTGTTCCAGCATGGAAAATTGAGACTTTGCCATTTTCTTCACTTTTATGCTCCAAAAACGTCCAAAATGACTTCTTTTCCAGAATTCACTCTCCAAGTACCTAAAATCACAAAAGGAACGATTTAGGGCAATATTTGATCAAATAAATTCGGATTCGGGCTTAAATGACCCCCTAAAAACGGATCATTTTTCGCCTCATCATATACCCTTACACTTGAGATTTGCTTGTCCTCAAGCAAATGCGCTTTTATTCTACTCAAAAGACAAGTTAGGGGTCATTTAACACTAATATAAAAGTAATTACAACAAATAATCGTTCCACTAAAGACCAATAGACAAGCACGGAAGTCATACACTAGCACCTCACAAATAGTGTTTAGATACTCACATCTCTCGGGTGTAATAAAGTAATATAACATTATGGAAATGGAAGATATCTCTCACTACCTGTCATAGCAAAATAGATTACCATAGGCTTGGGAAAGGATCAAACCTCCACCACATGGCGTAAGCACCAAGGATAAACTATCAAAGAGGTCTTTTAAAGGGTTGTAACGTAGGTATAGGGATATGAATTACACGGTTTTGTTGGATAAAGGAAGTTTTACTGGTGGCGAGTTAACAATCTTAGTTAATTACATGTACAATATGGCGTTGCTAAGCCAAGACTAGACTCGACTTAAGCTAATAAATGAAAAATAACAAAAACATAAAATGAACATAGAATGAAAAGGGATGGTAGTCCGTATGTTTTTTTTTTCTTTTTCATTTTTCTATTTTTTTCTTTTCTTTTTCTTGATTTGATTTTTTTTTTCGATTTTCTTTTCTTTTTTTTTTTTTTTTTTTTTTTTGCCTACACTCTTACCCTACCATCCAAAATAATACATCATAGGGGATGAGAATTCCCCTTACACTTGAATCTTTACATACTTTACATTAAACTAATCTAATGACTCGTAGTTTTATTACACATCTACTGTCACAACTCACCATTTCAGGTCATTTCCCGAATTTTAGAAAAACACTATTCATCAAACACTATTCATCAGTTTACTATTCATCATTTTTAGTGTCAGTTTGACATTCCGAGAAGCATTCAGAAATTTTCCTATTCATTGAACACTATTCATTTCCGGAAAAGATTTCATCATTCACGTGCATTATTCATTTCATCGTAAATTTAGTTTACGGGTATTCAAATTCGCGTAACCGGATTGGTTTAGGTGCGAATTCATTTCATTATCAGTAAAGACATTTCATACGGACTAGAGACAGTCTGCATATCATCAGTAGGTCATTTACATGTTATACCACTCTTAGGATTTTCAAATTTATATATTTGATACATTTAACGTTTTACGTATAATTATTTATAAATAAACGTTAACACCCGGTTTATACACGACAAATATATCTAAATATTCCCACAATGGTCCCGACATATTTTTATATCCATTATAACATCATAAAAGTTATTACATTCATTTACCCAGTATTTTGGAAATTTATTTTATTTATAACGTGAGCTTATTAATATTATGACGATTTTCGTGAAAACTAAACAATAATCACCCGAACACTCAGTAATTGTACCCAACATATTTTTAACATTTTTATGACTTTATTAAGTCCCGGTTAACTTCGTTAATATTTATTTCTAGCAAACCCGGTACCCGGTTATAACTGATACTTACAGTAAACTACAACTAATAATACACTACATTTTCTAGGTGATCAAAACTGACTTTGCATCTTCTTTTCACATTGAAAACCGGCCATAACACCATCTCAAGACCACATGACTTATTTTCTTAATCTCTAGCTTCATGTGCCATTATGTATACATATTATACTATATACTTATACTAGATAATTACATAAACCACCTAAACATAACACTTATACTTTTTGAGAATCAAAAGCTCATTTCTCATCTTCCCCATCATAAAACCCACGACTTTTCCCCAAGATCCATGATCCATCCATTAACTTTCAAAGTACAAAGCATCAAAGTTGTTCATTTTGTTGTCCTAATCAAGAATCATAACACAAAAACACAAGTAATCCAAGGTTTCTAATCATCTCATCACCTAAAATCTCAAAGTGAGTATTCAAATTTATTTTCATGTTTTCATCTAATTAACACTTATTAATCATGGTATTCATGCTTAATTTCATGCTCATACTAGTTATACCACTTTATTTTTGAAGACTTTTTGATCATACAAACCCTAGAATTGGTTTTAGGTGTTCCTTTGTTAAATTAACTTGTTTACTAGTCATTAGGAACCCATGGCACCCTAAGAAGGTGTATGGTAGGATTAGTATAGTTTTGTGAAGTTTGCAAGAGTTTTGGTTGAGGTTGAAACTAGTTTTGAACAAGAAAAATGGTTTTGTAACAACTATATAAACATTCTGTCCCATTTTGGTAAATCAAGGAAAATCAGTAAACACAAAGGATACTTTGGCAAAATTTTTAGAAAATACTTTCAAAAACGAATCCGTAGGCGAAAGAACGGATTAAAAAGAGTTTATAACGAAGAAGTTATGATTTTTGCAAATTTATTGACGAAAAGTATTTTCCGGAAAAATACATGCTGATGGACGTTTTTCGTCGGACAAAAAGAGACTTTAGACGTAACCCGGAGGGGTCAAGCTTTCTAAAATATATTACTACATGTTAAGTCGTAACCATGGATATAAAGAACAAGTAAAACGGGCTTATAACGACAAAGATATTCACGTTTCAATATCGGCAAAAATCCTCTATAATTGGCAGCTTTTAGAAATAATAATAACACTACGTACTAAATTCTAGATTTTCTAGAAATATTAACCAAGTACCCAATTTCATAACTAATGATGCATTAGTGTTTTCAAGTATATTTTTACGGCTTTGAGACGTTATTTCAAAGATTTCAAATCAAGGATTTCAACACTAACACTTATATATACGATATATATATAAGTATATATATTGCAACTAGCTTTATTTTCTAATAGCCATATTTTTCCTAAGTCTTGGAATATATATTTTTGATAACAACAAGTATTTTCCAAAGAATAGAGTGGTATAGGAACATGTGCATGGACATTCATAACATCATTTGGTGATCTAAAGTAGATCGTTCATCATTCATATTAGGTTGCGGCTAGTGTGCGCGCCTTGTTTTTCAGCTCATTACATGTTCATGGTACCATCATATTGGGTTGCGGCAGCTAATTGTTCATTGTTGTTCATTTCACTTCATCACAGTATCATCAGCTAGAGGTGAGTTTTCATAGCCCCGTTTTCAATTCAACATTTTTGATTGTTTTCAAATCCCATGGGGGGAATACATTGCATCAATCATTTTAGTACGAGCCCAAGTATTCAAACATATGTACATTGCTTAAGTTACCTTACCATTCAGTTAAAGTCCCCTGTTATTATCATGGACCGTTAATTTGCCGGTAAGCGAGAGTGAGTGGATAGATCTATCGAGGGTGACGCCTCCATCCGTGGTAGTGATTACCAACCGTAAGCGGATGCATTTCATGTCTTTTACAGTTACGAGTGTTCTGGTAAAACATTCGGGAGGGGCATACATCAGTCATAGCTTCGGGGTCATGAGCTTAAGGTCTATTGTACAATTTTCATGAGATTTTTATCTTGCACTTTTACTTGTGGTGGCCGTACATCATTACATTTTACAAACCTATGGAATTCACCAACATTCGTGTTGATGTTTTAGCAATGTATTTCAGGTTATTAAGGTAGCTCGTGTGACATGCATTTGGACCTTCATGGAGTCGCATAGTCGACGCGTCTCATCATTATTTCATGCACTTATGTAAACGTTTGATCTAGTAGGACTTGTTTTCATAAACATGCAACACATTTTGGGGACCTCATTTTGTAAACTCTGGATTATTTCAATGATCAAATGCAGTATTTTCTAAACGACACTTTAGGTCGTTCAATGTAACTGTAACTGTGGTGCTATGACAGACACCCCCAGGTATTCCATTCCGCTGCAAGCCAGGTAAATTGGGGGTGTGACATCTACCATTAAACAAGACAAACTCAAGCGAAAGTGCATATGTAAGGTATCATCTTTTTACCCTCCCCTTACACTTAAGATGAACATTGTCCCCAATGTTCAAGTAAAGAATGTAAAAGTTAAAAAGTAAAAAGAATGAAATCAAATACTCCCCTGATTCGCTCGGTATGGATAATAGGATAGCCAGGTTAGATCTTCCTCCAAGAAAATGAACAATCAAAGCTTCCCTTCCAGAATATAAATCATCTTCTTGTCATACATAACCTGTAAAACCTGAGAAAATAGACAAGACAACCTCGCGTAAAATCGGCGGCATCCTATATAAGTTACTAAATCCTAGAAAACAAAGTAAGATATAATGCTTGTGGAATGAAGTTTGCAGATTTCCTGGAGATTATAAAACTTAATAATTCACAAAAACCATAAGACTCCGTTAGAAAAACAAAACCGGTAAAATTTCTAGATTTTAACTCCTGACGCCGTCAAGAGTAAACCTCTGACGCCGTCAGAATGGACCTGCAGAAATTCTTATGTTAAGTTTCCGAAAAATTTCTGGAAAAACTTGGTTCTACTTCCTGGAAAATCCTGCAAAACTTCATTATGACTCAATACAAGCATTTGACTCTAACAAATACGAATATACATGTTCATTTATTATTGTGGAGAATCATGATCGGTTTGTTTCTTATAAACATATTTGGGGTTTCCCCTTACACTTATCTTTTGCAAAAATACTTTTAGGTTGGAGTTAAGACTAGGCCAAAACAACATAGTAAAGTATTTCCACATTTTAATTGAGAGACATGATCAACCAACAATAAAAACTAAACATGCATACGGAAGCAAATAACAATCAAACAAATAAAATCACACAAAACATGGGTTGCCTCCCAAGAAGCGCTTTTCTTTATTTACGAGTCTTGTAGCTAGACTCAAGGCTACGGGTTACTACGTGATCTCATCATCAAACGTCACATCCTCCTCACTAATCATTTCATTGTTATTTTCTTGGTAGTGTTTTACACGTTGTATGTTAACCGTGAATTCCCTACCTTCATCATCAATTAACACTACCACTCCAAATTTAGAAGAATTCTTTACCGTGAACGGTCCATACCATCTAGACTTAAGTTTTCCCGGAAATAATCTCAATCGAGAATTGTATAATAGGACCTTGTCTCCCTCTGAAAAATCTTTGGGTTTCTTAATTCTCTGGTCATGCCATCTTTTAGCTCTTTCTTTATATGTGATGGAGGATTCGTAGGCTTCTAGTCTAAGTTCATCAAGCTCGTGCAATTGCAAAAACCGGTTATTTCCAGCAGTTGTGTAATCTAAGTTGCATGCCTTAAGTGCCCAATAAGCCTTGTGTTCTAATTCTACCGGTAAGTGACATGCCTTACCATACACCATGCGGAATGGGGTCGTTCCAATAGGTGTTTTGTAGGCAGTTCGGAATGCCCATAAAGCTTCGTCGAGTTTAAATGACCAGTCCTTTCTGTTTTGACTAACCGTTTTTTCAAGTATTCTTTTAATAGCTCTATTGGTGTTTTCGACATGGCCATTGGTCTGTGGATGATAGGCGGTGGAGAATCGATGGGGTACTCCATACCTTTTCATGACTTTTTCCATTTGTGCATTGCAAAAATGTATTCCCCTATCACTGATGAGAGCTTTTGGAATCCCGAATCTTGCGAAAAGCTTTTTCAGGAAATGAATGACTACTCTTGCATCATTGGTCCTAAGGGCTTGTGCCTCAACCCATTTTGAAACATAGTTAATGGCGACTAAGATGTACTCGTTTCCCCTTGAGGATGGAAAGGGTCCCATGAAGTCAATCCCCCAAACATCGAATACCTCACAAACTTGTATAAAGTTCTGAGGTGCCTCATCCCTATGTGATATATTTTCGGCTCGTTGACATGCATCGCACGCCTGCACCATTTCTTTCACATCACGGAAAATTGTGGGCCAATAGAATCCTGCATCGAGAATCTTTCGGGCGGTAACGTTTATCCCATGATGCCCGCCAGAAGGACCAGAGTGACATTCCCTCATAATCTTAACTGCCTCATTTTCCGAAACACAATGCCTTATAATGTGGTCAGGACACCTTCGGAATAAAAAGGGTTCATCCCAGAAGTAGTATTTTAGCTGGGAAAAGAACCTCTTCCTCTCGTACTTAGTCAGGTGTTCTGGAACAAGTCTACATCTACTTGCGAAGTAATTAGCAAAGTCGGCGTACCATGGCTCCGAATCAATCATTGACATCAGTTGTTCGTCAGGAAACGAATCCCTAATCTCACTTCTATCGTGCTTATCCAAGGGGTTTTCAAGACGAGATAGATGATCTGCGGCTAGATTCTCTGCCCCCCTCTTATCGCGAATCTCAACATCGAATTCTTGTAACAACAAGATCCACCGAATTATTCGTGGCTTAGCATCCTGCTTCGCGAAGAGGTATCTAAGAGCCGAGTGATCAGTGAAGACGACAGTTTTTGAAAGGACAAGATATTGTCGGAATTTGTCGAATGCAAAAACCACGGCCAATAGTTCTTTCTCGGTGGTGGAGTAGTTCTCTTGAGCGGGATTCATGGTTTTGCTAGCATAGTAAATAGGTTGGAAAAGCTTGTCACGTCGTTGACCTAATACAGCCCCGACAGCGAAGTCGCTAGCGTCGCACATGATTTCGAATGGTAACTCCCAGTTGGGTGTGATCATGATTGGAACTTGAGTGAGTTCCCTTTTTAAGAGATCGAATGCATCCTTGCATTCTTGGGAAAAATCGAACGGAGCATCCTTCACAAGTAATTGAGTCATTGGCCGAGCGATTTTGGAGAAATCTTTGATGAATCTCCGATAAAACCCGGCGTGCCCCAAAAAGCTGCGTATTGCCTTAACCGTCGTGGGGTATGGTAACTTAGATATAGCTTCAACTTTAGCTTGGTCCACCTCTATTCCGTTCCCTGAGATCTTATGCCCTAACACAATCCCTTCCTTTACCATGAAATGACACTTTTCCCAGTTTAACACCAAGTTTGTTTCCTCACAACGTTTGAGCATCTTTTCTAGATTAGCAAGACAGCGGTCGAAGGAGTTCCCGAAGACTGAAAAGTCATCCATGAACACTTCCATGCTGTCTTCCATGAGTTCGTGAAAGATTGCGGTCATGCAACGTTGGAAAGTAGCGGGGGCATTACATAGCCCGAAAGGCATCCTTTTGTAGGCAAATGTTCCATAGGGGCAAGTAAACGTGGTCTTTTCTTGGTCCTCGGGTGCTATGGGGTTTTGAAAATATCCAGAGAACCCATCCAAGAAGCAATAGTACTTGTGTCCAGATAATCTCTCTAACATCTGATCAATGAATGGTAAGGGAAAGTGATCTTTCCTCGTGGCATCGTTGAGCTTTCGATAGTCGATGCATACCCGCCATCCAGTGACAGTTCTCTGGGGCACCATCTCACCCTTGTCATTCTTTACTACAGTCATTCCACCCTTTTTAGGTACAACCTGCACAGGACTGACCCATGGGCTATCCGAGATCGGGTAAATCAGTCATGCATCCAAAAGCTTGATAACTTCTTTCTTTACTACTTCCTTAATGTTAGGGTTCACTCGCCTCTGGGGTTGCACAGTAGGTTTATAATCTTCCTCCATAAGAATCTTATGTGTGCAAAAAGTTGAGTCAATCCCCTTAATGTCGGCCACACTCCATGCGAGTACCCCCTTGTATTTTTTTAGGACCTCTAAGAGTTTAACTTTTTGTTCATGTTCCAAGGAAGAGTTTATGATTACCGGGAGTTGGTCCTCCCCCTGAAGGAAGGCATACTCCAAATGGTTAGGAAGCTCTTTAAGATCAACGTTAGGAGGTTCGATAATAGAAGGCTTGAGCTTGTTTTCGGGCTTTCGGAGCTCGAGATGCTCCGTTGCCTCTTGTCTGGGGTAGAAGGAGACTGCATTAACATCCTCCGTCTTTTCCACCTCTAGCAAATGCAGAAAACTCTCGTCCCGTAGCCAGCCTTCATCGATTTGTTCATCGACGCAACTATCAATGACATCTGTGAGTTCATCTACTTCCCCGATAAAGCAGAGCCGGTTGGCTGCTTCGAGGGAGAGGTCCATAGAATCCTTAATGTCGAAGGTTGTGCTATCGTCTCCCACTCGTAAGGTCAATTTGCCATCGTAGACATCAATGACTGCACGCGCGGTAGCAAGAAATGGTCTACCTAAGATGATAGGTACCAAGTCATCCTCCTCCATATCCAGGATTTCGAAGTCGACCGGGAATTTGAATTTCCCAACTTTGACTAGCACATTCTCGCATATCCCTACGGGGTACTTGATTGATCTATCGGCTAGTTGGATGTTCATACGGGTAGACTTCAATCCAAAATATCCTAGTTTACGGAACATAGAGTGAGGCATGAGATTGATACTTGCTCCCAAATCGGCAAGAGCATTCTTGATTGATAGAGGTCCTATGGAGCAAGGCAAGGTGAAGCTGCCCAGATCGTCTACCTTCTTTGGTAGCCCTCGATGGGTCACCACTGAGCATTCTTCCCCCAGGGTCACAAGACCCTCGAGTTTCTTCCTGTTAGCGAGTAGCTTTTTGAAGTATGTGCTATACTTTGGCATGTGATAGCAAGCATCAAGGAGAGGTATGGTAACAACTGAGTCTTTTAGGTATGACAAGAACCTCTTGTTATCATTCTCAGTTTTCTGGTTTCTTAATCGGGACGGGAATGGGATTCTCACAGGTTGGTTAGGCAAGGCCGATGGGGAAGGGATCGTTACGGGCTGTTGGTCTGGGGTGCCAATGCCGACCTCCTGCTCCTCCTCCTCAGATTTGTCTGGATCGGGGGTGACGGGGGACGAGTTTGGGTAAGGAGGGTCCTTGGTTGTCGTTCCAGCTCGTGTGGTTATCGGGAGCATGGGGTCTTTTTTTCTTTCTAATGGCGTTTGGAGGTTATCTAGGGTTGAGTTAAGCTTGTTGAAAAATTCTTCAATACCCTCCTGCTGCTCGTCGAAAAGCTCATTAAGCCCTTTCATTTGCAAGTCTTTTTCTTGAGAGAAGTGACCAAGGTCATCTTCGAAATTGCTCCTGATTTTGAATTCAGGGCCTTCCTCCCCTTCTCTTCTCTTTACCAGATTTCCCCAAAGGGTGTAATCGTCATTTTGGTAGAAAGGCAAAAGGGAGGGATCAGCATAAATGTCCCCTCCTGACAAGCATGCATGTTCAGTTGTGGCTGCTCCTCCGCATTCTTCTACCTCATGCGGGCCTCCACAGTAATCGCAGATCAAGTAAGGATTCGATAGCTGTTTAGGTAATTGCGATCCAGCTAGGTATTCCACTCTTTTGTGAACTTTGCTCAACCGATCCGAGGTGATCTCAGAAATGCTGACAGTCGACTCAGGTTCATCCCAAGTGTCATCCTGGTCTTGAGCATATTCTTCAATCCTATCCCATCCTTCCTCGGCACTAAGATTGGCCAATCTTCCTTTCCTAGATTGGTTAATTCCGTTTCGGTCATTAGAGGAGATATTTTCGTAGAAGATTTGGACCAAGAGCCAAAGCTCAATGCCATGATGGGGAACTTGTCTTATTGAATCTTTGAATCTAGTCCACGATTTATAGAAGGGTTCGTCCTTCTCCTTCCGGAAACGGAGGATCCTATCTCTAAGTGCTGAGGTTTTTCCAGGTGGAAAGAACTTCTCATAGAACTTGGATATGAGTTGCTCCCATGTGAAGATAGATTCAGAAGGGAGTTTGTCATACCATTCTTGGGCTTTTTCATATAAGGTGAAAGGAAAGAATCGCAATCGGGATGTGTCTCTAGTAGCCCCATCCGTATGGATGGTGTCTACTATTTTCAGGAAGTCCTTGATGTGTTGGATTGGATTTTCCTCATCTAGTCCGTGAAATTTACACACACTTTTGACAAGCCAAACATCGTTTGCGTGCAAGACCTCGTTGGTGTGTTCATTTGGGTAGACAATGGCGTTTGAGAAGCTACGAGAGGTTGGGGAGGAGTAATCTTTGAGACGCTTAGGAATGGGGGTTGCGGGAGTACTAGTGTCGTCGTTGGGTTGGGAGCTAGGGGTTGAGACATGGTTTTCTGAATTTTCTTCAGAGAGAGGTGCATCAAAATTGATAGCAATGTTGGATGGTTCAGGAGTTGAGTGAGTTCGTCTTAACCTACACATTTCTCTTTTGGGTTCTGCATAAGGCAAGACAAGGTCTCTGGTGGTACTACGACTCCTAGTGATCCTAAGGCTGGAGAATTCGTTGGTTGCCATGATGGCGGACGGTGAAGAGTCACGAACAAAAGCACGAAGAAATAAGATAGACTAAAGAAAACCTAAAAATAGAAAATAAAATCTTACTAGAAAGGAATCTAGCAAGTAGACCTAATAAAGAGAAATCCTAACCTAGACAATAACTATTCCTCGGGCTGCGGCGCCAAAAACTTGATGCGTGGGAATCGCAACAGGCTTTACCTCTCGAGGGATCTCGAGAAGCTTACAACCCCCACCAGGCAGTGTACCTGATCGTTGTAGTATAGTATAGTGACAAGTACCGGGGGATTGATCGTTCAGCTTAGGAATAGTGTCGCTAGGATTAGAAAGCCTAAATTACTAGTTCTAAAGGTGAGGGATGATTATTTTTGTGTTTTTATATTTTATGGAAAGCAATTAAAAATATCGGTTTTTGGAAGAATGGGCGGAATTACTTGCTATTCAACTAACCCAAAACTAAGATGCAATCAAAATAAAATACTAAAAATGAAAATAAACTAATTTATACTAAGGTTGTGAGCAGTAATTGGAGAAAATGTGTTTACTTAGATTTCACTACTCCCTAGATATCTTTTACACGTTAATTACTTGTTATAATTGCATGGATGACGGATTGTATTCCTTAATACCATTCATGGGGTGGCATACATAACTCCCCAATTCTATGAGCTCTTATCTCCTCCTACACCATGCCCAGCACAACTATAGGGATTGTAAACAGTGGCTCATGCATTAAATACAACCAATAAAGACCTAGTACGCCTCGGTTCATGTTTCTTAAGACGTTCAAGCATGTTACCATTTGGAGATCTGCCAGTTTTCTTAAGCCTAACATATAAAATCATTCATCCAAGACAAGAATAAACAAGTAATCAACACATAATCAATATCTAGGTTTCATTAGATCTAAGCAAACACAAAAGAGATCTAGCCTAGCATAATGGAATTGAGACAAGAACAAGATATAGACAACCAACACATAGACATATTGATTGAATTAGAAGAACACTTATCTCAATTACAATGCAAGGTATCAAGGGTTTGGAACCCTTGAAAAACCTATAAAAGTTGCACCAAAATCGTCTTTAGGGTTTCTCCAAAACTTCTCTCTTTTAATGTGAAAAACTAGAAAACTATATATAGGAAAATCGGGGTGACGGCGTCAAGAACAAAGGTGTGACGCCATCATCTCGCCGCCAAATACTTCCTCGGACGGCCTTGATCTATTTCTGACGCCCTGTGTGACGCCGTCATGAGCTACGGATTTTAATTCTTGGGGTTTGACGCCGTCATGAGTTTACTCTTGACGCCTTCATGTACTGTTCCAGCATGGAAAATTGAGACTTTGCCGTTTTCTTCACTTTTATGCTCCAAAAATGTCCAAAATGGCTTCTTTTCCAGAATTCACTCTCCAAGTACCTAAAATCACAAAAGGAACGATTTAGGGCAATATTTGATCAAATAAATTCGGATTCGGGCTTAAATGACCCCCTAAAAACGGATCATTTTTCGCCTCATCACTTGACCAGGCCGGGTAATAACTTCAAGCTAGTCTAACTAGTGATGTAAGCGTGTCTCGAATCGGTCTTGTTCACTGAAAGTGGATCAATTCAAAAAGTGCTCGCTCCTCCCGCATGTGCAAATTTATTAAATACATATGAGCACATGTGAAGGGGGAGCCCTTCATAAACACAAAACTCTCAAAGTGTTAAACAAAATGTTTGATAATCACAAACACTTTGAGAGATTTTCAAAGGTTTCTTGGCTATTGTCGGATAATCACGGAGTTATAAGGTGATTAAGATAGGAAAAACCGTCCTATGATCCGCCAGAGCCGGAGGGATCTACCCAAGGACATCACCAATAGTTAGAATTAGAAGTCCTTAGGTATGATACGAAAAAAGGAGAAAAGAATGAAAGGGAAAGAAGGAGTTGAAGAATTAAAAAAGAAAAGTAAAGAAAAGGGTGAAAAGAAATAGCCCTCCATATGTTCAACCTTATGGCAGACACCGGGTTCAATTCATATGCTACTGGTTGTTGCAAAGACAACACCGGTATTGAAGATTAAGTCGTCATGGACCCAGTGACGCAATGCACTAAACCTTCTTAACCACTCAAGTTCTCTTAAAAGAGCTTGTTTCATTCTCACGGGGAACCAGAGTAATCTATCGACTTATCTCTTAGAGATAGTTGATATTGAAGCAGGAGACCCCTCCCTAGTCTCCGTATAGGAAACCTAAGTGAGCACTTATCGAGTCTAGAGCCATGAGATACATCAAAGATCTCTTAGGAACACTTAGTATTTCTACAACTGGTGTTCTACATCAATGGGCACCAGCTGTAAATTATCGAGTCCTTCGCAGATCTTAGCAATCTGCCGAGAACGTTTATGAGAGAATTACAAAAGTATTTCTCAATGATTGAACAGAAATTCCTGCCAGGGTCAACATCAAACAGCCCTGACAGCAGGTCACTTCGGTAACCCCACAAGGGTTACGCTTAGTATTCGCGGTGGTTCTTTAGCGGTCTACAGTCGTGGAGTGATCCCCAGCGACTCACCCAGTCATTGAGCTACTTAGTAGGTCTCGTAAGCTCCTTCGGGAGTATCTGACATGGGAACGGCCTTGATAAGGATTGGAAGGAGTCTTCACACTATGCCGTTGACGAGCTCTAATTCCTTATCTGTAAGTACCGGTTGTTTATTGCTAATTGTTTACTTGCAGGTACATCGCCTCCATGATGGTAGATTCCAGCATGCTCATATATACATCTTGAAGCAAATGAAAGCTCCCCCAAAGATCTTAGCACAACAAAGTTCAAAGAAAGATTCTACGCCAAAAAGAAGAATCTACAAAGTTTAAAGACTAAAGATCAAAGTGTATGCAAAGGAACTTAGTGCTTTCAAAAGTCTAAGTTCAAAGGTGTATGAGCATGTTGGAATGGACGACGACCACCACAGACACAGAAGTGATGATCGGCAGACAACTTCATAACATGATCACCATCACATCAACAACGAACGAAATACTAAGAACGATGAAAGATTTTGCTTACTATTTTTGAGGACGTCAACTACAAAGTCAAAGTATAGAAGATGACGACGTCGAGCAACCTCTGATGACCAACACTTAGGGGGAGATTGTTAGGAATAGACTTTAGTATTTCAAGTGTCGGTCATTGAATTTTGTTATAGGTTGCATTATTTAGTTAAAACGTTAGTTATTTCATATGTTTTATTAAGTTTTATGCTTAGTTTATAGGTTTGGATAAAGTCTAATGGCTAAGTGTGTAATATTGTCTAAGTGTGGTGAAGCCCTAATCCTTTCCTATAAATAGCAATGTATAACCTCATTTGAGGTTGTTGGTTCTCTTAATATTATTACTAGTCTTTCATATCTTATTTAGGGTTCCTTCCACTCTCTCTCTCTCTACCTACTTTCTCTCTCTAGATCTCTAAGTGATTATGTGGTAAAATGGTGACCTAACAGGTTGGTAAGTCGGGATCGTTCGCAGGGATTTGTGAGTGAATCTAAGCGTAAGTTTAAAATTAAATCTCTAATTCTAGCGACAAGGATTATAAGATAATTCAAATGATTAAAAACTACACTTGCTTAGACTAGTTAACTACTCATAAGAAAAGCATGATTGTGATAACTTCCTTAACATGTTGGTAATTGGAATTAGTTGGTGTTCTAATCTATTGTTTCTACAAGTTAAATCTTCGTCAAGATTTTAGTTTATAAAAACAAGCATTAGATTTGGACCAATCATTTCAAGATCAATTCAAGGTTCATAAAGTTGAATTAACAACCTTAAACACAAAAATAGTTTCTTGTTTAATCAAATACTCTTAAGAAATGGTCAATACAAAAGGTAACCGAATCATAGACAACTAGGTTACAATTGATTATAAACTACTAAAACTTTCGACCAATTAGGCATTTATAACCAATCCGATTTGATTAACAAAAAGTATCCTTATTACAATTACACCTTAGTTCCTTTGTTTAATCAAGAATAATTATGGTGAAAAACAATCTTTCATAGACAAAATATTATAACTAGTTGAATGATAACAACCCTTTCGGCCAATGATATTATAAGCAACTAGTTAAACTTGACTCAACAAATGTCACTATGAAACTTTAGTCTAATTGGGTTTTAGAATTGACTTGAAATTGAATTAAAACATGTTATCACAATCATAGACTAATCATTTAGTAATTAACGTCATCTAAGCAAATGCAAAAAGGTTACTAGCCACTCATAGCAAACATGAACATAAACTCAGAATATCGAACATTAGAAATCATAATTAAAGTCTTACAAATGTTTGGAATGTGATTACAAATGAATAGGAAATGATTTCCTAAATGTTGGTGTTGACTTCTTGAGAATTTGACCTCCGGATGTTGACTTTTTGGACTTCCAATGCTTCTTGAACTTTTATGGACGAATTTGAGACTTTTGAGACTAGTAAAAGATTGCTTTGTTGTTGGTGTATTGAGTTGTAATAGTTGTATTGAATTGTGTGTTGAAATGAGATTGAAAAGCCACTATTTATACTACTCATCAAGCCTAGGCTCATCAAAGCAACAACTTGGCCTCCAAGGTGAATAGAAGGACCTAGAATGGCAGAGAGAAGGGCCTAGAATCGGGTAGAATGAGATAGAAAACATCTTGCAAAACTTTAACGAGCTGACAAACCGATCGGTATCGGGCTCTGACCGTTCGGTTGGTTGTGACCTCTGCGATTAACCAGTCGGTTGGACTGATAACCGATCGGTTGGTTGTAACAAATTCCTCTGACCGATCGGTTAGATTGAATACCGATTGGTTGCTTTTGTTTTGACAGCAACAAACTTGATCTTCACTTTGGCTCTTTGTTCTTTGACCAAACTTGATTATTCCTTGTCAACGTTCTTTGGAATGATGAAAACTTGGATTCTTCTTTGTGAAATACTTGAATGAATTGAATCTCGAGATGAGAATGACATTTCCTTCATTTTCTTCACTTTTTCCTGTTTTTAGCTACAAATGCTTGCAAATACACTTTGAGACGATTATGGGACAAAAGCATATAAAAATAGCCGAAAAACATACGAATAACGCCACTAAAAACATGCACAATTTGAGCGTTATCCAATCCCCCACACTTGAACTTTGGTTGCCCTCAAGCAAATCTAGAAATAAAATATCATCCACATGGTACTTCAAAGATGTTTTGGAAAAATGTGAAACAAATCTTCCAAGTACAAGTACAAGTTAGATCCATCATTTTGAGCTTAGATGGTTGAAACTTTGAGATGTTTGACAATACCCAAATGATTTTCATGCTAGATAAACATTACTAATCACCTCACGAAAAAGGAATAAGATATAATTCACTCGAAACACTCATTTTTGGGTGAAGTATAAGAGAAATCACACTCATTACTCAGTCATGATTTAAATATTACCATATGCTTGTACAAGAAACATAACTACACCGTAAAGGCGTAAGCACCAAGTATTCATATCAAAGAGGGCTTTTATTCGGGTTTAAGACTAAAAAGGGATAATAAAGACTTTCGTTCAACTATCTTATGTAAAGCAAAATAGATCGCTGGCGCGAATTCTTGTATCAACACAATGGATGGTCACCAAGGATAACCTTAGATTGTTGGCGCATTGTTATTTCCTCAAGAAATCGGATGGTCACTATATGTTATACACTTGATAATTTTACTTGAGTCAAGGGTAGGAATAAGACATGGGATAAGTTTATAGAGTGTAAATGATAAAGAATATACAAAATAGTCAAAGTCTACTAACCAAATGTTGCTAGCTATTCTTGAACCACTATCCTGTACTCTTTAGAACTCCATTCTTGAGCGATCAATACTTAATACTATAGCTCATTGGCTATTTAATTCGATATATACAATTTTTGTTTAACATAAACTCACTTGTCACCATTCTATTTTGATGACTTATTCTTAACTTGCTTTGATTTCTGCTTCCGGAATTACTACTTTCTTCATACTTAATGATTTCCAAATAACATCCAACTTGTAATATAGCTAGCAACCAACTAAGACTTGACTAAGGGTAAGGCTAGGCTAAAAAGTGTAAAATCTTTTTGTATTTTGCTGGATTTAATCAAAAGAAAAGATAGGCTCAGAAGGTGTGACTAGGGGTATCTAGCATTAAAAATGAATGCTAACAAAAAGGGTTATGTTGGTGGTTAACTAGTTAATGAAACTAATTAAAATGGAAGGCTATTTGGGTTAGATCCTAAGATTGCCTCTTATCACATATGCATACTTATATCACAAGAAATGTGATCTCACAACGGTCTCGAAATGATTTACAAGCACAAGTTCTAGAATAAATAAAATCACCGGCACACTCATAACAAAAGATTTAAGCATAAAAGATGTATGCTATATAAGAAATAGGCTCAAATCCTTACAATTTAGTGGAAAGGGTTACAATATGTGCTAGCTAATGTTATCGATCCCAGAAAGGATTGCAATATTAATCAGGACACATCTCAAATTTCAAAAGTTACCATTTTTACCAGTGAATGGATCCAGTTATTCTAATATATTACCCTAAAAGCGTGAAAACAACTAGATCACCAGCGCAGCAAAATTTTAAATCGAGATTTACGGAATATTCTTATTTACCTAATCACCCCCCCCCCCCCACACACACACACTTAGTTAAGCATTGTCCTCAATGTGATAAACGAACTTCAAGGTATGAAAATAGGGAAACAAGAAAATGAACCGTATTTTTCCTTTGTGGTTCTTTATTCTAAGTGTCCAAGTTTCTTCATCATTTATTGTAGTAATCATAAAACAAACAAACACATGTCTATATATTTTATTAAAATTAGTGAAACACCCCCAGACTTAAGTTCAACCAAGTGGTTTAAACTTTGGGGTATAATCACTGAAAATTAACTAAGAATTAAAAATAATAATAATAATAATAATAATAATAATAATAATAATAATAATAATAATAATAATAATAATAATAATAATAATAAAATAAGAAACACACGGGTTGCCTCCCGAGAAGCGCTTGTTTTATTTACGAGTCATCAGCCTGACTCAAACTTCGCAAGAACTATGTTGATGCGGTTTGGGATTTCTTCTTCGGATATTTTGGTATGAACAATACGTTTTCTACCACAATTCCTTCTCCAGTTTCATCTATATCTTCCAATTTTACTTTTTCCCATGCTCTAGCAAGAGCATCATAGATAAAAACCTTTTCATGGGCCCATGGTATATTTTTCATATGAGGTGCCATGAATGTGATAGCTTCGTATTCAGATTCGTACGGATATTCAATAGAAATTTTACTCATTTGCTCCTTATCATAATACAACTTAATGTGGTGACCATTAACAATGAAACTTCCACCATGCTTGTCATAGAGTTTGACATATCCAGATGGAAATCCATGTTTCACTATGTACGGTCTCATCCATTTGGGTTTGAGCTAAGGAGCTTTGAACTTGTATTTCATATTGAAAAGCAGAACTTTATCTCCAGCTTTGAATTCTTTTCTGATTCTAAGCTTTCGGTCAGGATAAGCTTTGGTTCTGGCTTTGTATAGCTTAGAATTTTTGTAGCCTTGGAGCCTCAATTCATCGAGTTCATGCAATTGCAAGAATCTTTTCTCTCCAGCTATTTTCAGATCGGGGTTACAATTTCGTAATGCCCAGTAAGCACGATGTTCGATTTCGAACGGCAAATGACATGTTTTTCCATACAAGAGTCTGTATGGTGTTGTTCCAATTGGTGTTTTATAAGCCGTACGAAATGCCCATAGAGCGTCATCGAGTTTCCTCGACCAAACAGAAGGATTTTCTTTAACCGTTTTTTCGAGTATTCTTTTTAATGCTCTATTAGTATTTTCGACTTGTCCACTAGTTTGTGGATGATATGCTGTGGCAAAACGATGATGAACTCCATATCGTTTCATGATTTTCTCCATTTGTTTATTACAGAAATGGGTTCCTCTATCACTTATTAAAGCTTTAGGGATTCCATATCGAGCAAAAAGCTTTTTGAGAAAATTGACAACTACTCGTGCATCGTTTGTGGGTAAGGCTTCAGCTTCAGCCCATTTGGAAACATAATCGATTGCAACGAGAATATATTCATATTTGTGGGATTTAGGAAATGGTCCCATAAAATCGATTCCCCAAATATCGAATATTTCGCAGACTTGAATGCTTTTCTGAGGCATTTCATCTCTACGAGAAAGACTACCAGATTTTTGGCACGCATCGCAGTTTTGAACAAGAGTATGAGCTTCTTTGAAAATTGTTGGCCAATAGAATCCAGCATCAAAAACTTTTTTAGCTGTGGTAGTAGGACCGTAATGTCCACCTGTTGGGCCATGATGGCATTCATCAAGGATTTTTCTTGTTTCTGCTCCAGAAACACATCTTCGGATCATTTCATCGGGACACATTTTGAAAGAAAAGGTTATTCCCAATAATAGTGTTTTAAATCTGAAAAGAATTTACTTCTTTGAGCATGAGTTAATCCTTTCTTGAGAATATTTCCACCAAAATAATTTGCAAAGTCTGCAAACCATGGTATTTCCTCTTCATCAATTTTATCGACGATCATAAGAGTTTCATCGGGAAAATAATCATCAATTTCGTCTTCCTTGAATTCTTCCAAATTTGGGTTCTCAAGACGAGACAAATGATCGGCAGCAAGATTTTCTGCTCCTTTCTTATCTTTTATTTCGATATCGAATTCTTAGAGTAGTAAAATCCAGCGAATAAGACGCGGTTTTGCATCTTATTTAGCAAACAGATATTTGAGTGCTGAGTGATCGGTGAAAACAACTGTTTTGGAAAGCACGAGATAAGATCTGAATTTTTCAAAAGCAAAAACTACGGCTAATAATTCTTTCTCCGTAACCATATAATTTTTTTGGGCATTGTTAAGTGTTTTGCTAGCAAAGTATATAGGACGAAAATGTTTTCCTTCACGTTGTCCTAAAACAGCTCCAACAGCAAAATCGCTTGTGTCGCACATAAGCTCAAAGGGTAGTGACCAATTAGGTGAAACCATAATTGGAGCACTCGTCAATTGACTCTTTAGTGTTTCAAAAGCTTTAATGCAATCTGCATTGAAATCAAAAACATAATCTTTTTCAAGAAGTTTTGTCATACGACAAGATATTTTTGAAAAATCCTTTATGAAATGACGGTAGAAACCGGCATGTCCTAAAAAACTTCTAACGGCTTTAACGTTAGTTGGAGGAGGTAATTTGGTGATAACATCAATTTTTGCTTTATCAACCTCCATTCCTGAACTTGATATTTTGTGTCCTAGCACAATTCCTTCGGTTACCATAAAATGGCATTTTTCCCAATTGAGAACAAGATGTGTAGCTTCACATCTTTCAAGCATTTTGTCTAGATTTGAAAGAAAAGCTTCAAAAGAATCTCCAAATACTGAAAAATCATCCATGAAAACTTCCATAGATGTCTCAAGCATATCTTGGAATATAGAAATCATACACCTTTGAAAAGTGGCAGGTGCATTACAAAGACCAAAAGGCATACGCCGATAAGCGTAGGTTCCAAAAGGACATGTGAATGTGGTCTTTTCTTGATCAGAAGGATTAATGGGAATTTGGAAATAACCTGAAAAACCATCGAGGAAACAAAATTATTTGTTGCCTGCTAATCTTTCAAGCATTTGATCCATGAATGGGAGAGGAAAATGATCCTTCCTGGTGGCTTTGTTCAATTTTCTATAATCAATACATACTCGCCATCCAGTGACTATTCTAGTATGAACTAATTCATTCCGTTCGTTGGTCACTACAGTCATTCCTCCTTTCTTTGGAACACCATGAACATGACTCACCCAAGGACTATCTTCTATGGGGTATATGATTCCAGCGTCAAGAAGTTTAATGATTTCTTTCTTGACAACTTCTTTCATGTTGGGATTGAGTCGACGTTGTCTTTCAACAACAGGTTTAGCACCTTCTTCGAAATTGATTTTGTGTTTGCAGAAATCAGGACTAATTCCTGGGATATCAGAAGTTTTCCACACAAAAGCGCTTTTATGCTTCTTAAGAACTGAAACGAGTTTTTCTTTTTCATCATCTTTAAGCAACGAAGATATGACTACAGGGAGAAGTGAATTCTCCTCCAAGTAAGCATATTCAAGATTATTTGGAAGTGGTTTAAGCTCAAGATCGGTGGGTGGTTCTTGAAGAGATGTCTTGATCCTCATTTAATCATTAATCATAATTTCTTCGAAATTCTCCTCAACTATTTCTCCTTCCTCAACTTCATCATCTTCTTCAAATTTAGCTTCCATAAATTCAGTGAACTCTTTATCAAAACTCGTTTCATTTATTTTCTCAGAAGTGGTTGTAAAAGGATCAGACTCGTCAAGTAATGCATCCAACTCTTCCTCAGTGACTTCATCGATTACATCAATGTTAAAACAAGTGTCATCACTGGTATATGGATATTTCATTGCTTTGTCGATTAAAAAGGTAATTCTATCTTCTCAACTTTGATTATGGCATCAGCGGTGATTAGGAAAGGTCTTCCTAAGATTAAATGTACTTGTCTATCTTCCTCCATTTCTAGGATTACAAAATCCACTGGGAAAACAAATTTACCAACTTTGACAAGCATGTTTTCAGCAACCCCAACAGGATATTGGTATGTATGGTTGGCTAATCGAATACTCATCTTTGTAGGTTTCAAAGTATTGATGGAAAGTTTAGAATACAACGAATAGGGCATCAAATTAATACTTGCACCGAGATCGGCTAAAGCATCGCATGTGATGTTGTTTCCTAACGTGCATGGGATTAAAAAACTTCCGGGATCTCCCAGTTTTGGTGGAACTTTGTTTTCAATAATGGCTGAACATTCTTCATTGAGGAAAGCAGCAGATATTTTCTCTAACTTATTTCTGTTATTAAGAAGTTCTTTCAAAAATTTCCCATATTTGGGCATTCCAGCTAGAACATCAACAAGAGGTATATTGAGTCTAACTTCTTTGATCATTTCAACAAACTTCTTAAAACGCTCCTCCTTTTTCTCTTTTCTAAGAGCTTGTGGGTACAGAATTTTTGGAGTGTATGCTTTGATTGGCTGGGTTGTTTCTTGGGTTGGTGTTTTAGGAATATCATTCTTTTCTGATTCAGCTTCTTCTTCTTCTTCACTATCATCATTGACGACTTGAGTTTCATTGGGATTAGGTGGTGGATTGTAAGACATACCACTTCTTGTGAATACAGCATTGATATGCTCATTTCTGGTTTGTGGTGGACGATACGTTTTGTCATTTGTTCCAGAAGGCTTTGGGTTGGATTGGGTATTACTTGGTAATGTTCCAGGTGTTCGTGAAGAAAATTGATCTGAGAGTCTACCAAATTTTTGTTCAAGATCCTAAATAGAAGCTTGATGATTTTTCTGACCTTGCTCAACTTTGGTTTTGAGATTAAAAAATTGGTTTTTAACAAATTCATTTGCGGATCTTTGAGCAATCATGAAATCTCGCATCATTTTTTCAAACTCAGGTTCTTCTGGTTTTTTGTCAGAATTTGGTGGATTTGGATTGTCTACTCGTGGTTGAGAATCACGGTTGTTATCCCTTTGGCGATCTTGCCAATTTTCAGAATTTCTTCCGTAATAATTACCACGAAAACCTCCTCCACGGTATCCTCCTTTAACATAATTGACTTCCCCTTCATTGGATCCAACCATGGGTTGGTCGTCACATTTAGATGAAGTGTGATTACTGATTGGTGCTAAACCGTCAACTTATATTGACCAGGGAATGGTCAACAAAGTCAAAAAGCCTAGACCAATGCTTCCGGGTAGTACAGTGTATTCTCGGGTCGTTATGTCCTGACGAGGTGTGATGGTAATCAAAACGGGTTTGTGATCTGGTGAATTTGGACGGGAAAGGGGTTTGAGTGATTAGACTACGAGATGAGGAATGAAAATGATGTAAACAAACTATATTAACAATTACGTGAAACCTAATTAACTTTAAAACGTAATCTAAAAACTTAAAATCAGAAATTGCTTATACGTAAGCAGAAAAATAAGCCAAACGGCTTAAATAGAAGCTATCACTTTATTTATGTTTTTGGTTTTTTCTTAATTTATCAAACTACTTTTACAAACGTAACCTAAATTTAAAAACGCAAAAGTTATTTAAATAAAACGCGAGTTAAAATTAAAATAAACGCGAGTGCGCGAAATAAAAAGTGAATTTTGAGCTACGCTAACCCTACGAACATGAAAATTATATTTTTACGGTCCTAACGATAAAAGAAAATTTTGAGAAAAAGAAAAATATTTTTTTACACTATTTAATTAATTACTAATTAATAACTAATTAATAATATTTAAATTACACTAATTATGAAATTAAGCTATAAAAATGAAAATTTAATTCTAAAAATTCTAAAATAATATAAAAGTAATTTTAAAATTAAAAATATATTTTTTTCTACTTTTTATCTAATTATTATTAAATAATTACTAATTATTAATTACTAAAACTACTTTTGATTTATTAAAAATACAAAAAAGGCAAAGAAAAATCTGAAACTTTTAGGAAAATTCTAAAATATAATTAGGAACTTATGAAAAATAAAATCTACTGAAAAAGCAATCACAATAAACAGAATGGGGCAATAAGCAATTGCAAATAAGCACTTAAAAATAAGCAAACAATGCAAATAATTATCAAAAGCTAGAATACACTACAAATAACTTATATAAGCTTAAATCAACTTAAAACTACCAAAGAAACTCACAGATTAAGCCATAACAAGCTAATAAGCACAATTCAAAAGCTTAAACCCAAACAGTCCATTGGGCTGAATTGGAGGCTAAAATAAGCTAGGGCAAAAGCCCTTGAACAAGAAATGGGACTGAAATCCACAAGCCAGCAATGTGGGCTTCTCAAAAAGCTACTAAGCTCAGGGTGAGCTAAAGTAATGAACATTTTAGAAGCCCATGAAGTTTGGTTCATGCAACTGATATCAAGCTTATCCAACTAATGCAAAGGCTACTAAAAGCTACTACTCATAGAAACAAGAGCTGATAAGCTCAGAAAACTAACAAACAAGCTCAAAGGTTCATAAATCAAAGCTTATACCAAGCTTGAACAATCACTAGCTCACTGATCATGCAATTTAATCAAACAGGCATTCAAACAAACACAAGGCTCAACTGTTATGCTAAGATGATGATGAATCCGAATTATCTAAACTGTGAGGAACTAAAATAAGCTTCAACAAGCTTCAAGCTACAAGCTAAAACATTTCCTAAACTAACTCAGATGAGAAACTTAATTAAGTTAGAAATACCAAATCAACAAATAAGCAACAAACAACCTTAACACAACTGATACAGTCAACAGTCCAAGGGGTACCTTTAAGCAGGCCTGATCTAGCTTATTTGATAAGCTCAGTAGGCCAAAATGGATTTTGAATCAGCAACCCTGCACTACAAACTTCCAAAAAAAATTAAGAACTCAGATGAGGGTCCACAGATAAGCTCAATATGAGCTTATGAATTGAGCATGTGTACACTGATGAGTCAGTGTACACAGCTTAGTGTATGCATATGGAAGGCTAAAAATAAGCTACTAGATAAGCTTAACATGAGCAGTTAAGCATTGGAATAACAAGGTTGTGCAACTAGCTGTCCAAAACATCAAATACAATAAGCTATGGTGCAATGAGGACTTAAATGCAAGACTAAGAAAATGTTGGCATGGAACTGGAACAGGGGAAGTTTGGGTCAAATGGGGCACTTTTGACATAAATTTCAATGACCAAAAGAGCTTGAAACTCAAATTTTCTTATTGATTTGAAATCACAAGCTATCAGAGATTACCAAGCAACAATTAGTATTTATTTCTAAACCAAATTGAGCCCTATAAAGCCTTTTGAAATCTGACCCATACCAACGCTTCAGAACATTTGACTTTTGCAAACTATGAACAAGTTTTGACTTTTGGTGATTTTGATTATGTCTAATTAACTGTAAACATAATTATAGGATGCAAATAGGATATAATAAACTAAACCAACAACTTATTAACAGATTATAGAGAGTATGGAACCTTAAACCTACACAGTTACCCTGAAATGAGATTGAAAATGCCTTTTGACAATCTACTGAGCAAGCACTAAATTATGTGACTTTAATAGCCTAATAAACTCTAATATAGCATGACTGAACCAACAAAAACAATCCCACAAACTTAAACCTGACTATATCAGATCATCCAAACACCCCTTTTGGGTGAATCTGTCTAGTATTTTTACCACTAGGACTTCTAGAGGCTGAGAACAATACTAAATTAGCTATGTAAAGATGAAAATAAGCATAAGTTTCACATAATAAGAAGTAATAAGCTGTAAGATAAGCAGATTTAAAGAAGCTACACTAATGAGCAATAAAGGCTAAAGGAGTCTGAAATAATGAAGATTTTAAAGCTACAACCCCTAAACTAACACTTGAGCATTCACAACATATAGATGATAACCCAAACAGATTAAGACAGGAAAAAAAACACAAGTAAGCAGTTAGCAAAAGTAAATAAGCAGTTTTGATTAAACAGATGTGCATAAACAAAGTTTAAACTTTTATTGAATTTAAAAAAGGAATTACAAACTGATTCTAAGATACTAAATTACTTAATAAAAATTAAACTACAGCTAATTTTACACTAAATTATACTACTTCCTAATGCCCTTTAAGGCTACAATTCATCAGCTATTTATACCCTAAAAATAAATAAAAAGGTCTTCACTTTGTTTCTTGTCCTCTTCTGAGCTTCATCACAGCAAATCCCATCCATTGGTTTGAATTAAGAGTGATCACAGCCATTGGTTAGGTTTTTTGGAGGGAAATGGAGTATTATAACTTTGGCAGACATAACTTGTGGCAGGGGATAAAGAATTGGAGGGTAGTGGTGGAAAGTGTAGTGTAGGGTGGTGATGGCAGTGGTATAGCAGGGGTAGGGGAGAATGATGATGTTTGGAGTAGGGTTGCAGGGTCACGGGTGTGTGGTTTTGGAGGGGAAGGGTTGTTTTGACTAGGGTTGACCGGGGTGGGATTATTAAAACGGGGGGAGTGGTTTTGAGGAGTTGGGCTGGGGTGTGGTAATGGGCTGAGGGTGTTGGTTTGTGGATTGGGGAGGATTAGGTGTTGATGGGTAATAATATTTCAAGGGTCCATTTATTTTGTAACTTTAATTCACAAGGACCTTTTTTGTAAAAAGCTGAAAATTGGAGGGGTTTGATTTGCAACTTTCAAAAGTTTATTATAAGTATCAAATTTCCCACATATGAATAACATAAGGACAAAAGTTGCAATTTTCCAAAATTAGAAATCCCAGGGACCAAAAATGACAGGTTTTAAAACTTGAAGGACCAATATTATCAGTTGTTGAAAATTATATTCCAAGGACTTATTTTGACATTTTAAAATTCCCTAGGAGCCTAGTTGACTTTTCTTCCAATAATTCCCACCAGGGACTAATTCTGCCAAAATCTGAAACTCCATGGATCAAACTGTAAATTTCTAAAACTTTTGAGATTTTTCACCAAAGGACTAAATATGACAACTTATGATTTCAAAAGGACCTTTGGTGACTTTTCTTTCCAACAGGGACTATTTTTGCCAATTTATGAAAGTTGGGGGACTGAAACTGCCAATTTTGCAAACTTTGTACGTTTTTTATCTGTTTTTGCTCATTTTGCATCTAAAACATATAAAACACAATTTTGAAGTATTTTTAGTATTTTGATGCATTTCTGAGTGTTTTTGTATGTTTTGCAGTTCAGATTTGACCAAAAATGATGAGTGTTTGAGCACTCATCAATCCCCCACACTAAACTATTGCTAGTCCCTAGCAATAACTGTTTTGAAAACTTGATGGATTTTAAACTCTTTACCAAAAGCCATCACTTCTGGAGTAGCCAGGTGTGAGAACTGTGGTACACCTGATAACCGTGTGATTTTGAGCAAACCACCAGCTGTCAACGGATTTGATTAGTCTTTACCAAAAGCCGTTTGCTTCTGGACTAGCCAGCTCTTGATGGAATAGTCAACATCTTGGTGAGCTGATTACCAATTATGGATTTTCCACTGCCTTTACCACAAGCCATAATCTTGTGGGCTAGCCAACTCATTCGCTTTATGGGATATGGCAAGTTGAGGTACCATACAATTTTGGGCAAATTGCAAGCCATAAACGGATTTGAGATGTGTTTACCAAGAGCCGTTTGCTCCTGGACTAGCCAATCCCTTTTGTCGGTTAGACAAGGCGGACTGATTACCACAAAAATTTTGAAGCACCAGTGAAAAATTTTTGAAAATTTTTTGAAATTTTGGCCAAAAATGGGGGTATTATATAGTAAAATATGATAAAATTCGCTAGAATAGCGAAATACCCCCCCCCCCCCCCACACTTAAGATGAATATTGTCCTCAATATTCAAAGTCCCGGCTATTATGCCGACTCTTTGAACGTAAAAGGGCAACATTACAAACTAAGCGTGGAAAACACCATTTTGTATTTTCACTTCATTTGTAACCATAGCATGGGTGACTCCCCCACACTTAGGGTGAAAACCCTATAAGCATGCTACTGTTTTTGTTTACCGAGTCGCTAGCTTGACTCGACCCCTAATTCATTTTTCCTTGGGGAAGCATGATGTGGAAGAAACAATCTCAATCGGACTTTCATTCAAGATGTTTGGACAAACATTTGAAGCACGTGAAAGTTCCACACCGATGAGATAAGTATCCGGCTCAAGATAATGATACATGAAAATGCCGGGATCAAAGATAGTGTCTTCATTCCCGAAGGAGTGAAGAACAAGAGAAGTCACCTTGTAGGTGAAGAAAAGGAAGAAAACCATGATAAAAATCATGATTTGATAATCTTAATCGAGAGCAGGCTCCGTAGCCTGAGTTTGGATTTCAAAGGTTAAGCTCGTAAATATCCCGGGAGGGTGGGTGGGAATTTGCAAATTCTCATGATTGAGTGCATCTCCCCCCGGGATATCAAACTCCGGAGGAGTCATGATATGATGAGTGAGTTCACCGGAGAACTCCTCATGAAGAGAATCATTCACATGATGTGAATCTGTGAATTCATGTTCCGGAATAGACTCATCACAATCCTCATTCTGAATATCAAAGAGTGGATTATCAGAAATCAAAGTGAATTCAGATTCGAATTCAAATAGAGGATTGGTGAGAGTAGTATTGAATGTTTCAGGAACAAAGAGATTAACATTCTCTATTGGACTGTCGGGATCAGAAGTGAGTGATGGATCATGATATAGGAGACTTTCAATTTCTCCCAGATCGGCTTCAAAGTCGAGGAGACCATCATCACTTTCCAATGAAAGTGGATTGATGTGAGTAAGTTCATCAGCGAACTCCTCAAGAAGAGGATCAACATCAGACTGAGGGAGTGATGCCTCAATATACTCAATGTCTCCATGAGATGTACAATCATCATTAAAATCTGAGAAAGTCTCAAAACGATCGTTTGAACACTCAAGAGGGGAAGGAATATCACACATATGCTCAAGAGTTCCCTGTGACTCTCCTGGGATTGGGACAAGGATCTCAACACTAGACTTTATGAACTCGTCCGATTCCTTATTAGGAACAGTGTCAAGATGCTCGTCCCCCATGCTCAGAGAGTGAGTGGGAACCTCGGGTGTGATAGCAGTCGTTTGAGATGGAATCTCAACTACTGGGGTATCAACTGATGAACTTGATGAAGTTTTGTAAAATTGAAGAATATCAAGGGTATCTTCATCATCACTGTCATCAAGGATAAAACGGAACTGAGAGCTAGATTTGGCTGCTTTTTCTTTTGCAATGGATTCCCGAATAGATTTTTCATAGGTATCTTGGGAATTTATTCTAGCAGCCTGCTCTTAAGCTAGCAATTCTTCCATGGACTTTTGATGAGTATGTCTTTGGGTGAAGTCTTTAACTAAACCCTTAAGCTCATCAACGATTTTCATCATATTTTGCATTTCTGGAAGAAGTGCTTGATTCATATCGTACTGTGGAGGTTGGTCATAATAAGGTGTGTCAAAATTGTCACAAGGATATGGATTCCCTGTTTGACAATCTGAGCTAAAGTGTGGACCTCCACAGTAATCACAACAGTAAAACTGATGTGGCTGTGAGTCGTATGTACTAAAGTCTAAATTGTTATCAGAAAACTGCTCATAGACAAGCGTGTTTCCCGATTGACAATCAGAACTGTAGTGTGAACCACCACAGTACTCACAACAGTAAAACTGCTGAGACTGATGGTGTGGTAGCTGGTGGAATGAATCAGTCGTGTCATGGTAGGAATAGGGATCTTGGTTATAGACAGACCCGTTTCCTGACTCTACCATGCCACAACTGGGGCAATTGCCACCATTATGAGGATTACCACACCATTGGCAAACCAGAAAGTGTGGATGAGACATAGAAAGAATCAAAGGTGTATAGAGGGGTAGGGATGAAGAATCAAAGATGTGAGAGGGTAAAGGTGAATATTTTTGGCTTTTTAAATAAACATTTTGTACAAATAAGAAAGAAAATGTTTTTGTGTTCGTTGAAAACTGAGTTTAAAAACTTTTCGGGAATGATTTTGTTTTGAAAATAAGAAAATATGAACAAAGGATGGATAAATGTACAATGGAACGAATACCAAGGTCACTAATCAGAAAAACCGTTTAGAAAACGCACACAACCTCCCCGGCAGCGGCGCCAAAAATTTGATTGGTGCTAAACCGTCAACTTATATTGACCAGGGAATGGTCAACAAAGTCAAAAAGCCTAGACCAATGCTTTCGGGTAGTACAGTGTATTCCCGGGTCGTTATGTCCTGACGAGGTGTGATGGTAATCAAAACGGGTTTGTGATCGGATGAATTTGGACGGGAAAAGGGTTTGAGTGATTAGACTACGAGATGATGAATGAAAATAATGTAAACAAACTATATTAACAATTACGTGAAACCTAATTAACTTTAAAACGTAATCTAAAAACTTAAAATCAGAAATTGCTTATACGTAAGCAGAAAAATAAGCCAAACGGCTTAAATAGAAGCTATCACTTTGTTTATATTTTTGGTTTTTTCTTAATTTATCAAACTACTTTTACAAACGTAACCTAAATTTAAAAACGCAAAAGTTATTTAAATAAAACGCGAGTTAAAATTAAAATAAACGTGAGTGCGCGCAATAAAAAGTGGATTTTGAGCTACGCTAACCCTACGAACATGAAAATTATATTTTTACGGTCCTAACGATAAAAGAAAATTTTGAGAAAAAGAAAAATATTTTTTTACACTATTTAATTAATTACTATTAATTAATTACTAACTAATAACTAATTAATAATATTTAAATTACACTAATTATGAAATTAAGCTATAAAAATGAAAATTTAATTCTAAAAATTCTAAAATAATATAAAAGTAATTTTAAAATTAAAAATATATTTTTTTCTACTTTTTATCTAATTATTATTAATTAATTACTATTTATTAATTACTAAAACTACTTTTGATTTATTAAAAATACTAAAAAGGCAAAGAAAAATCTGAAACTTTTAGGGAAATTCTAAAATATAATTAGGAACTTATGAAAAATAAAATCTACTGAAAAAGCAATCACAATAAATAGAATGGGGCAATAAGCAATTGCAAATAAGCACTTAAAAATAAGCAAACAATGCAAATAATTATCAAAAGCTAGAATACACTACAAATAACTTATATAAGCTTAAATCAACTTAAAACTACCAAAGAAACTCACAGATTAAGCCATAGCAAGCTAATAAGCACAATTCAAAAGCTTAAAACCAAACAGTCCACTGGGCTGAATTGGAGGCTAAAATAAGCTAGGGCAAAAGCCCTTGAACAAGAAATGGGACTGGAATCCACAAGCCAGCAATGTGGGCTTCTCAAAAAGCTACTAAGCTCAGGGTGAGCTTAAGTAATGAACATTTTAGAAGCCCATGAAGTTTGGTTCATGCAACTGCTATCAAGCTTATCCAACTAATGCAAAGGCTACTAAAAGCTACTACTCATAGAAACAAGAGCTGATAAGCTCAGAAAACTAACAAACAAGCTCAAAGGTTCATAAATCAAAGCTTATACCAAGCTTGAACAATCACTAGCTCACTGATCATGCAATTTAATCAAACAGGCATTCAAACAAACACAAGGCTCAACTGTTATGCTAAGATGATGATGAATCCTAATTATCTAAAATGTGATGAACTAAAATAAGCTTCAACAAGCTTCAAGCTAAAACATTTCCTAAACTAACTCAGATGAGAAACTTAATTAAGTTAGAAAGACCAAATCAACAAATAAGCAACAAACAACCTTAACACAACTGATACAGTCAACAGTCCAAGGGGTACCTTTAAGCAGGCCAGATCTAGCTTATTTGATAAGCTCAGTAGGCCAAAATGGATTTTGAATCAGCAACCCTGCACTACAAACTTCCAAAAGAAAATTAAGAACTCAGATGAGGGTCCACAGATAAGCTCAATATGAGCTTATGAATTGAGCATGTGTACACTGATGAGTCAGTGTACACAGCTCAGTGTATGCATATGGAAGGCTAAAAATAAGCTACTAGATAAGCTTAACATGAGCAGTTAAGCATTGGAATAACAAGGTTGTGCAGCTAGCTGTCCAAAACATCAAATACAATAAGCTATGGTGCAATGAGGACTTAAATGCAAGACTAAGAAAATGTTGGCATGGAACTGGAACAGGGGAGGTTTGGGTCAAATGGGGCACTTTTGACATAAATTTCAATGACCAAAAGAGCTTGAAACTTAAATTTTCTTTTTGATTTGAAATCACAAGCTATCAGAGATTACCAAGCAACAATTAGTATTTATTTCTAAACCAAATTGAGCCGTATAAAGCCTTTTGAAATCTGACCCATACCAACGCTTCAGAACATTTGACTTTTGCAAACTATGAACAAGTTTTGACTTTTGGTGATTTTGATTATCTCTAATTAACTGTAAACATAATTATAGGATGCAAATAGGATATAATAAACTAAACTAACAACTTATTAACAGATTATAGAGAGTATGGAACCTTAAACCTACACAGTTACCCTGAAATGAGATTGAAAATGCATTTTGACTATCTACTGAGCAAGCACTAAATTATGTGACTTTAATAGCCTAATAAACTCTAATATAGCATGACTGAACCAACAAAAACAATCCCACAAACTTAAACCTGACTATATCAGATCATCCAAACACCCCTTTTGGGTGAATCTGTCTAGTATTTTTACCACTAGGACTTCTAGAGGCTGAGAACAATACTAAATTAGCTATGTAAAGATGAAAATAAGCATAAGTTTCACATAATAAGAAGTAATAAGCTGTAAGATAAGCAGTTTTAAAGAAGCTACACTAATGAGCAATAAAGGCTAAAGGAGTCTGAAATAATGAAGATTTTAAAGCTACAACCCCTAAACTAACACTTGAGCATCCACAACATATAGATGATAACCCAAACAAATTAAGACAGGAAAAAAAACACAAGTAAGCAGTTAGCAAAAGTAAATAAGCAGTTTTGATTAAACAGATGTGCATAAACAAAGTTTAAACTTTTATTGAATTTAAAAAAGGAATTACAAACTGATTCTAAGATACTAAATTACTTAATAAAAGTTAAACTACAGCTAATTTTACACTAAATTATACTACTTCCTAATGCCCTTTAAGGCTACAATTCATCAGCTATTTATACCCTAAAAATAAATAAAAAGGTCTTCACTTTGTTTCTTGTCCTCTTCTGAGCTTCATCACAGCAAATCCCATCCATTGGTTTGAATTAAGAGTGATCACAGCCATTGGTTGGGTTTCTTGGAGGGAAATGGAGTATTATAACTTTGGCAGACATAACTTGTGGCAGGGGATAAAGAATTGGAGGGTAGTGGTGGAAAGTGTAGTGTAGGGTGGTGATGGCAGTGGTATAGCAGGGGTAGGGGAGAATGATGATGTTTGGAGTAGGGTTGCAGGGTCACGGGTGTGTGGTTTTGGAGGGGAAGGGTTGTTTTGACTAGGGTTGACCGGGGTGGGATTATTAAAACGGGGGGAGTGGTTTTGAGGAGTTGGGCTGGGGTGTGGTAATGGGCTGAGGGTGTTGGTTTGTGGATTGGGGTGGATTAGGTGTTGATGGGTAATAATATTTCAAGGGTCCGTTTATTTTGTAACTTTAATTCACAAGGACCTTTTTTGTAAAAAGCTAAAAATTGGAGGGGGTTGATTTGCAACTTTCAAAAGTTTATTATAAGTATCAAATTTCCCACATATGAATAACATAAGGACAAAAGTTGCAATTTTCCAAAATTAGAAATCCCAGGGACCAAAAAAGATAGGTTTCAAAACTTGAAGGACCAATATTGTCAGTTGTTGAAAATTATATTCCAAGGACTTATTTTGACATTTTAAAATTCCCTAGGACCCTAGTTGACTTTTCTTCCAATAATTCCCACCAGGGACTAATTCTGCCAAAATCTGAAACTCTAGGGATCAAACTGTAAATTTCCAAAACTTTTGAGATTTTTCACCAAAGGACTAAATATGACAACTTATGATTTCAAAAGGACCTTTGGTGACTTTTCTTTCCAAATAAGTGCTCAGGGACTATTTTTGCCAATTTATGAAAGTTGGGGGACTAAAACTGCCAATTTTGCAAACTTTGTACGTTTTTTATCTGTTTTTGCTCATTTTGCATCTAAAACATATAAAACATAATTTTGAAATATTTTTAGTATTTTGATGCGTTTCTGAGTGTTTTTGTATGTTTTGCAGTTCAGATTTGACCAAAAATGATGAGTGTTTGAGCACTCATCAATTACCTCCACAGTTGTTACAACCTTCTCGCATTTATTTCATTTCTCCTTTGATATCTTTATATTGCGAGTCGATTTTAGAAGTTAAGGCTTCCATTTTCTCCATGAGTTTAGAAGTATCGGAACTTTCAGCAAAAGCAACGGTCTTTCGTAAAAGTTTGGTTTTGGAATCTTTTGACCAATCGAGTTTAAGAAGCACTCGATCTTCGAGCAATTGATATGCCTCGTTGGGAGTTTTATAAAGAAAAATTCCTCCAGCATCAAGAATTCCTTGAGATGTTTCATCAAGTCCATGGTAGAAGATTTCGATAATGGTTCCTCGTCCTAAACCATGTCCATGACAACTTCGAAGTAAATCTTTCATATGAAGCCAAGCTTCGACAAGAGATTCATTGGGGTTTTGTGAAAAAGCACGAATTTCTCCCATGAGACGATCAAACATGGCAGGTGGAAAGAATCGGCTTACAAAAGCTTGCCTCATCTCCTCCCAAGTATTGATAATTCCTAGGGTTAATTCGTTATACCACACTTTGGCATCTCCGGCGAGTGATGATAGAAAAAGTTTGAGTTTAATGGCATCGACATCGGTGTTGCCATATCAAAACATGCCGCAAATTTCAATGAATTCGGCGATGTGTTTGTGAAGATCGGCCCTCGAACGGCCATCGAATTGACGGTCTTTGATCATAAAAAGATGGTGTCCCTTCACGGTGAAGTTATCACCAAGGTTAACGGCAACAATAGCAGCTCCAGGAGTGGGTGCTACGGTTCGGTTTATGGCCCACATGGGTTGGTCATCGGCCATTGGAAATGGTTGATTGGTGAATGGGTTATAAACAACTAAAGCTTCGGAAAGGTTATCAAAAGGTGGGTTTGGTACTCTTGGTACATGGTTGTTTGGTGGAACAAAAGGTGTTTGATCATAGAAAGATGGTGTCCCTTCACGGTGAAGTTATCACCAAGGTTAACGGCAACAATAGCAGCTCCAGGAGTGGGTGCTACAGTTCGGTTTATGGCCCACATGGGTTGGTCATCGGCCATTGGAAATGGTTGATTGGTGAATGGGTTATAAACAACTAAAGCTTCGGAAAGGTTATCAAAAGGTGGGTTTGGTACTCAACAAATGTCACTATGAAAATTTAGTCTAATTGGGTTTTAGAATTGACTTGAAATTGAATTAAAACATGTTATCACAATCATAGACTAATCATTTAGTAATTAACGTCATCTAAGCAAATGCAAAAAGGTTACTAGCCACTCATAGCAAACATGAACATAAACTCAGAATATTGAACATTAGAAATCATAATTAAAGTCTTACAAATGTTTGTAATGTGATTACAAATGGATATGAAATGATTTCCTAAGTGTTGGTGTTGACTTCTTGAGAATTTGACCTCCGGATGTTGACTTTTTGGACTTCCAATGCTTCCTGAACTTTTATGGACGAATTTGAGACTTTTGAGACTAGTAAAGGATTGTTTTATTGTTAGTGTGTTGAGTTGTAATAGTTGTGTTGAATTGTGTGTTGAAATGAGATTGCAAAGCCACTATTTATACTACTCATTAAGCCTAGGCTCATCAATGCAACAACTTGGCCTCCAAGGTGAATAGAATGACCTAGAATGGCAGAGAGAAGGGCCTAGAATCGGGTAGAATGAGATAGAAAACATCTTGCAAAACTTTAACGAGCTGACCAACCGATCGGTATCGGGCTTTGACAGATCGGTTGGTTGTAACCTCTGCGACTAACCGGTCGGTTGGACTGATAACCGATCGGTTGGTTGTGACAAATTCCTCTAACCGATCGGTTAGATTGAATACCGATCGGTTGCTTTTGTTCTGACAACAACAAACTTGATCTTGACTTTGGCTCTTCGTTCTTTGTCCAAACTTGATTATTCCTTGTCAACGTTCTTTGGAATGATGAAAACTTGGATTCTTCTTTGTGAAATACTTGAATGAATTGAATCTCGAGATGAGAATGACATTTCCTTCATTTTCTTCACTTTTTCCTGTTTTTAGCTACAAATGCTTGCAAACACACTTTGATACGATTATGGGACAAAAGCATATAAAAATAGCCGAAAAACATACGAATAACGCCACTAAAAACATACACAATTTGAGCGTTATCATACCTTTAGCTTTCATGTAAGTCGATGTAGTTAGCACGCTTTACTTTCTTTGTATTTCTTAAATTATTGTTTATTTGTTTGAATGATTTGTACAATATCTTTATTATTTGTATTGCTTAATTTAAATTTAAGATATATTAGTGACATTTAATGTAAGAAAATGATTTCCTTCATTATATGGAGCTAATATTTGTTATATATAGTATCTAACGAGTGTTGGTACCTGCGCGTTGCTGCGGAATTCTTTTGTTGCCGAGCTACTTAACGTGAAGTTAGTTACCTAGGACTGACTTTGTAATTGATGTATAACATGAAGGACCATTTATGTAAATTATGTGAGGACTAAATTTGCAATGAACCGCTGAGATGAAGGACAAAGTGTATAGAATATTTTTTAAAAATGTTAAAGATAACGGTCGTTAATTAACAGCCGTTACATAACTAACGACCGTTAGTACTAAAAAAAATTACTGTACAAACCACTGTAGCAGCTACAGTAGTCGGCACCAACATCCTCCCCTTTTAGTATATATATATATATATATATATATATATATATATATATATATATATATATATATATATATATATATATATATATATAATTAATTGTGATTGATAACAATATTATGCAGTCTTTTTTTTTTTTTTTTTTTTTTTTTTTTTTTAAACATAAGTCAAAGGTTTTTCAATGAAAAGCTAATAAAAAAAATATGTAATTTAAAACTGAAAAGTGCATTTTGGGCATATAATATTACTGATTTTTAATTATTTTAGGTTTTTAAAAAAAACATTTTGTCTTTATAAAAGGTTAAGAAGATAAGATAACATACAATGTGAAAAAGTAAATATGTGAAATGTTGAAAAATTTATATTAGGTAAAAAAAAAAAACTTAAAACATCACTATAAAGAAAATGCTGAAATAAAAAAGGAAATGTTGAAACATATGTTTCAAAAGAGAACTATTAATATACATCAAAAATCGGGTTGACCCGGGACGTTTCAAACCCGATGGGTTGACTCGGTTTAATTTGACCAGTTTTTTCGACCCAACCTGGGTTGACCCTTTTTAAATTGACCAGTTTTTTTACTAGAATGGTTCAACCGGTTGAACCACCCGGGTCGAACCGGGTTTCAAAATATTACGTTTAATCCCCAAATCCTAAAACTTTTATTATTTTTCGTTTATAACCCATAAACTATTTTTTATCACTAAAACAATCTGTCGCTACAAAATTCCGTTGGTATGCACGGGTACTCGCCTAATATTAGTTAAATTCCTCGAATGATCAACCTTGCAAAACAAATTCAATTTATAAGATTTCGGATCCGTCAAACCTACAAAAGAACCCTACCCAGAAATCGGAATACTTCCTCAATACTTCTCTGTATTGAAGGAGTGCATACCCTACTCTATAATTCTAGATCCGCTTGTACAATCATTTGAGAACATATATAAATTGTGGGACCGCCAACATAATGATCATAGGAGGAATGCAAATTGAAACCCAAACAAGTTGAGCAATGAACCTTAGGATTTTTAAACTACGTTCGCACGTAAATGAGAGAGAAAGTTAGATAAAAATGAAAAGCCTTTGTAAGTTTTTTCCTCTATTAAAAAAAAGAAAAAAAAAAAAAAAATCTAAATTGTGAATAACATTACAAATTTATGTATTTATTGTGACTGAATATATTATCTATAGTACATATAAAGTATAGATGACTATCTCTCGTAATTTTAAGACGTACAACTTTTAAAGCATAGAGTACAATATTTTAAAACACAAAAACACTTCATTTTAGTTTTAAATGAGCAGTTAATGTGGTTCAGATTTTTAAATAAATACAAATACTAATGCAAAAGGTACAATTTACTTTTACATAATTATATTCATAAATTAACTAGTTAATAATACAATTAATGCAGTTATTAAAACACATCTTACATAACAAATACAAAGATCAAGCATATTGTACAAGCAAATTAAACATAATTTATGCACTAAATGTCACTAATACAAATAATAAAACACATTATACATATATTCAAGCCCGAACAGGCAACGGATCAAAAGGGCTCAAGCCCGAATGGGCAGGGCCAAACAGGCTCAGGCCAACCGGGCATGGGACAAATGGGCATGAGCTAAATGATCGCGGGCCAAACGGACTCATGTTATACGAATCGCTTTAAAAAATACGACGAAAAAAATTTCTTAGTTAAGGAGTTGAAATACGTCACATGAAAATTTTGATATCTGTAAATTTAGTGTTAAAAAGAACATAATAAACTAAAATACACGATTCACCAGAAAATTTTATATCAGGGTACCCGCCGCCGCAATGCGCGGGTACCCTGCTAGTGTCACTTGATTTTAAAATCTTTGTTCATGTTTTACTTGATGAAATCTAAAATACTTATAAAGCATTTAACACATTCACTTTTCCAATTTTTAAAGACTTGCATATGTAGATTTTAAGCAAATAAAACTACTTAAGCTATATGTATAATTAATTTTTTATTTATGCATAAACACCTACACATATAACCAGTCAACATTCATAATTAATGTCATGTTTAAAACACCCCTTTGATAAAACATATAATTAACAAAATACAATGTACAAACAAATCAAGCTTCAAAACGTACATACTCTTCCTAAAGTTTGTAAAATATTACATGAATAACTTTTAAGAAATACAACTTTTTTTTACATATAGTATAAACATACGAAATATAAAAAGTAACGAATTCATATATCTTGAGAGTTCTAGGCCCCAAAATTAACAAGACTACCTCGACAATACATGGTTTTTTATGTTCCCGCTTTCAAAATTAGAAAAGAAAAAAGAGTTGGAAGTGATCTATATCATCATCTACCTCAAAACATTAATACTTTACCATGCCTGCAAATTTTTTCTATTTGTCATATGTAAAGTAATTGTCACCGAAAATAAATGCTAATAGAAAAACATTGTACGTCAAAAACTTCAATCACAGGGTATCTGCCGCCGCAACGCACGAGTACCCTGCTAGTATTATTCTCAATGAAAGAAAACTAAAATTTTAGATATAGTCTGAAAAATATTGTTGACACAATAGTAAAACACGAGAGACTAATAGCGATATTTCCTAAAAGTAGAAGCAACAAACAATATCTGAAACAACTTTAGGGACTAACGATGTAATTTATACTGCTTCAAATAACGAAAATAACGACTATATAAGCAGAAGTAGCAAGAATCCCTTCCTTCGTACCAACAAATCACATTTGAATCCCCCAACACTCAAACCCTAATTTCACAATGTCAATCAAATCATCACAAACAAAACCCTTCAAAATCTTCGTCGGTTATGACTCACGCGAAGATCTCGCATACGAAGTATGCCGTTTTTCGCTACTCAAACGGTCCTCAATCCCACTCGAAATCATCCCAATAAAACAAACTGAATTACGCGCCAAAAACCTTTTTTGGCGGGAACGTAACAAACTCGAAAGTACTGAGTTTTCTTTCACTAGGTTCTTGACTCCGTATTTAGCAGATTACGAAGGGTGGGCATTGTTCGTAGATTGCGATTTCTTATACTTAGCAGATATAAAAGAACTAGTTGATGAAATAGACGAGAAATATGCAATAATGTGCGTAAAACATGATTATAAACCTAGTGAGAGTACGAAAATGGATGGGGCTGTGCAGACGGTTTATCCGAGAAAGAATTGGAGTTCAATGGTGTTGTATAACTGTGGCCATGCGAAGAATCGGGTTTTGAGCCCGGAAGTGGTGAATTCGGAGAGTGGGGCTTATTTGCATAGGTTTATGTGGTTGGATGATGAGGAGATTGGTGAAGTTGAGTTTGGTTGGAATTTTTTAGTCGGGCATAATCAGGTTGTGGAGGGGGATGGGGGGAGTTATCCGAAAGGATTGCATTACACGTCTGGTGGACCGTGGTTTGAGGAGTGGAAAGATTGTGAGTTTGCGGATGTGTGGTTGAAGGAATGTGAGGAGTATATGAAGGTTAAGGAGAAGGAGAGGGTGCTAATTGAGTGAGGGGTGCGGCGTGTTTGGTGTTCTGTGAAATGTTGTTTTTCGGAATAAATTGTACTCCCTATAGTAAATGTTTGATTTGTTTCAGTGTAATTGTTAATGTTGTCTTGTGCTGTATGTTGTAATAGCAAGTTCATTGGGTTGGTATTGTTTTAATCAGTAATAAGACTAATTTTTTTTTTTTTTTATTTATTATTTTTTTTTTAGGTTAATTTTTTTGGGTGATATTGGTAGTTCAGCAGTGGTTTTGACGATGTCTGATGTCATGATGTAATTTTGAATGCCCGAATATCTGTATAATGTCGCTGGTTTGATTCGTGATGATAAATGAATACGGTCTGCTAAGAACCTTCGGTGATGCATAGACAGTGGTTGATATCTGGGGAGAAAACTTAGAAAAAAGTGTGATAATAATGGACGGACCCACATGGCGAGTGTGGCACGGGCTACACCCTATTTTAAGTCACGAAATGCAAAAAGATTTCAAACTACCATTTCTGTGGTATGTGCAACCTTTTTTTTCTTTTCTTTTCTTTTTTTTTTTTTTTTTTTTTTGCTACTTTCGTTTCTTACGTTGTAACTTTAGTTGGCCCAACATTTCTTTTGTGCAACATCCTTTTAAAACTCCTACGTCCGTCCCTGGTGATAATTAAGGGAGAAAATGAAATGCTACCTAAAACTAAAACTTGTCAACTAGATCTTTTATGACCTTGGACTTTTATATTATTTTCATGGAAATAATGCCCAAGTAATACCTCTCATGTTAATTAAATGATGAAATCAGTAACGTCTGCTATAAGTAGGGAAACCGTATGTAATATCAATTGTCAGAAGTAACAAAGAAACAGAGTTGATATGGATGCACCGGGACCTCAAGACATGAGTTACTTAGATCACGTTAAACAACGGAATGAAGAAAAGGGCTGCCTTTTCGCATGGTTTGTCGTTACACAGCCTTCCTTTTTTGGAAAGCTTCAAAGTTGATGTAATTTCTGTTTTTTAAATGTTACTTAGATGGGCCTGGCAATAATATCTTTCTGTGTGTATCTTATGCAGTTTATTTGCAGCATGTTGCTGCTGCTGCTGCTTTGATACTTGTGAGTGCTGCTTGGATATTATATGCTGTAATCCGTAAAGGTTCCTAATTTGGGCTATTAGTTCTGCAAGTTTTGGGCTTGTTTTTTTAGTAGTTTATATATGTAAGCAGTAATTCGGTTTTAGATCACTTGTAATTTGTAATAAGGATTCAGCTCAATGTTAAGGAAATAAAAGATTAAATCATAAGTTGATATGAATCTGTAGAATAACAGAACCACAAGAATTATATGGTCACTGAAAAAAAAAAAAAAAAAAAAAAGCAGTTCCAAATTTGTCAAATTTTGCAAAACTTATTCCGTTTGTAGTACCCTTTCATACTTGTATCTTTCACATATATCTTTTGCCCTAACCTGCTGCAATAAGCTGTGCAAAGTAATGACCGTATGACTTGCATAATGTTCAGATATATCATTCAGCGATAGGTATCCAAACATAGTATTTAGGATTCCAATATTAGACCTTAAGATAATGAAAGAATCAAGAGAGAGGTAAACCTATGGGGATCTTGACTGATCGAACTTCCAACTGTCAAGCAGCAGCTCGAGCTGGTGTTACTCAAAAAGTAGGATCTCCAAGACCATCGACTTCTCTGTTTACGTTCATTACTCTTTACGTGTCTTGGAAAAAATCACTCGTTGTCTTTAACTATGGAACTTCATCTCTCATATTTCGAGTAAATCCATCAAGTCTTTAGTTATGTACTTACGTTAATGCTACATTACACGTACAGGAACATAATATTCTTGATGAGATCGACTCTTTGCACTTCCCGTGTATTAGAAGTCCTTTTATTTTTTACATCATTGCAACTTTTGTTATCTTACAAAATAGCACTTGCTGCATCTGATAGTAATTTAGACCAATTTTGGTTATAGTTGCATTAAGTTGCAGTTAAATTATGAGGTACTGGTTCATATTATTTTGGTCTTGATCAGGTCCTCATGGGAACATGAGTTTTACAGGAGGGTTAAATCTGAAGTTCTTGTTCTGTTGGACGGTAATGTTTGTTTCATGATCTTGTGGTTATTGTATTATCCAGGTGATGTTTGGAAAATCGAATATATGTCACTCTGCCTATTGTTGAGAGTAGAAGAGAACTTATAAAGATCAGTCTAAGAAGAGAGTAGCTGCAGCCTGCAGACGTGGATATCGATGAGGTAGATCGTCGAACAGAAGGATATATATAGCGGTGATGATTTGACCAATGTATGTTGAGATGCTTTCATGAATGGCATGCGGCGTAAATAGCTGCAAAATAAACTAAGAACATGGCTAAAGATGACATTTATCCGATTGACATGTGTGACCTTGACCGGGGCGCAGCTTCTAAGGGGGGGCGGCCGACCCCCCGAAATTTTTTTTGCGATGTAGGGGTATATAGTTTTCGTGTAGAAAAATTTCGGTATTTTCGGTTTCGCCCCCTCAATTTAATTCGGTTTCGACCCCCCATAGTGTTAGGAAAAGAAAAATTTAGATCCCGACCCCCCACTCGAAATTTCCAAGCTTTGCCCCTGACCTTGACGAAGCAATTTCAAAGGTTCAGTCTAATGTATCTGCTGCTGATATCGAACGTTATGAGAAGTGGTTCACAGAATTTGGATCTGCGTAACCGAGATCCATAGACTTATTAATCTGGTTAGAATCTAAGGGAACTTTTAATCAATTTTCTGTTCTGGCCGATTAATCTATAAGGTTTGAACCCACCGTCAAACTCAAACCGGGTAAACCCTCCCTTTTTTCAGGAGGATTCCGTGAACAGTACATTACTTGCACCTAACAGAAATTAAACTTCAAATCTCTCACATATTAGTGATGATCCTATAAAGTCAGTTCTAGACTTCTAGCTATTAAGTTTGTCTTTTCTATTGAATCTTGAGCCCGACATAAAGGATCACTTGGGCTGTAGACTTATTGGGCTGGATTCCACCAATCAGACCTGATCAAGTAAGCCCATATATGTTTCAAAAGCTATGTTTGAAGTGGTTATGCAGGCTGTGATTCATGCTTTTAGTAGTCTGTTAGTGTGGTTATATATGTTTCAAAGTTGTATCTGATATTGGGCATGTCCAGTATTAGTTTTGTTACTTATGTTTGTACAAAATTGGTTGAAAAGTAATATAAATTTACCTTTTGCACCAAAAAAAAAAAAAAAAAAAAAAAAAGGTAAGCCCATAATTGGTTTAGATATACATAGTCAGTAGTGACTAAACACTGAGTCTTCATTATCTAACAAAAATTTCCTAATTTCCTGAAAAAGTGTATTCTCAAACATCTAATATAGTAGTTGTTCTTCAACATATTTGACTTGATGGTAAAACTGGTAAATGTATCTGTCTCGAAATTTTGAGCTAAGGACTATGCCGAAAACTTTTAGGCACATCATCATAATTCCACATCCGTTAGTACATGAAATATTACTTATAATTTTAACGTTAAGAAACAATGCTTTACTTATACTAATTGGTTTTTAAAATTAGGTCCGCTTCCCCACGAGCTTAAGTTATGAAAAATGCCATTATAAACACGGTGTAGTGAAATACTCCGTATACTAGTAGTTTAAAAGGTTCAAAAAGACATGTTATTCTTTCAAGGTGGCGTAAGAAAAACACAATATCATACCAGATAATCTATCAGTAAATTAGGCGAAAAGTACTGGGATATATCAAGTGTTATCAGTCATCAAGTCGAAGATTTGGTCAAATGATGTTACATGAAGGTTGTCCCATTTACATTAGAAAAAAGGGGCAATATCATATCGTACGACTTATTAGTATTCAAATAACTGCATGATTGCATCTTTGCAATCAAATAAACTGGACCATCTTGGTTATGTTAATATAAAGATAGTTTAGGGGACTATCATATCATTGACACTGAATATCATCTATATATATAGTTAGTCATACGACTAGTAGTTAAAAGAAGTAGTATATGACAAGCACGTAACAAAGTATTATAATTTATAAATCATCAAAGAAGAAGACATGATAAATTAAAAACCAAATTATATCGTACAACTAAGAAAATGAAAGCATGATGTGCATGTATTAATCAAGATTAGCGCCATCTAGAAAATCACTCTGGATCCAAAATACGCATGGCAACTGAAAACCAAGTACTATTAAACAATGAAATAAGGACATCAACTGCTTACTAGAGCTAGGAAAGCACTAACATGAATGATTTGGAATTAAGTAATAAGTTAGTATTATGTACCTTTTCAATGACTCATGTGGTACCAGCTACCAATGTCGATACGCAAGCTATTATCTCGCTTTTTTATGTACCTTTGAAATGACTCATGTGGTACCAGGTATTGATGTCGATACACAAACTATAATCTCGTTTGTCTTTGCATTGGTGTATAAATAATTGGCAATCAGATTTGCAAGGTTATAATTTTTTATTATTATTATTATTTTTTTTAATAAGCATATGAAACGACATTGTAATCTAAGAGTCATCGAAGCTTTAATCATGTTTCAAATATTGTTTAAATCAACACCCTCCACCATGTTGGCTAATAATTAGTTACGAGCTTGTTTTGGGGGATGACAATATTGAAATCTAGCACATCAAAAGTCTCGAAACATGCTTATATAAATTTGCTACCTTAAATAGGAACCAAGAAACCTTTTTTACCAACTGCAGTTTACGTTCTCGCCTAATAAGCTCAATATCAAATCTGAATGAAGCAAATGATTAAAGGGTATCTCCCAATCAAATGAAAGGAGTATATACATACACATCACAAGGTAAACTATGACTAAGATTGTCGTCAACCAAGCCAATTAAATAAGAATTAGGTCGCTGTTAGAACGAGTCATGTGGTACCAAGTGTTGATAACTGATACACTATGTTTATTACATATATCTGATCTGCAGTTTTTAATTAATGGTGTAAAAAAAAAAAAAAAAAGTGCATATTAATCTAATTACATAGGTATGTCAAGTCAATAATTTACCAATATGAAATTAGCTTGGGGATGAAGTAAAAGGATGCAGATCAAGTGATTCAAGCTGATGCTTCATCACCCTCGTCTTTGGAAATTATGGCAAGCTAAGTGTTCATATTAAGTCTTGCTCACTGTATATCACTTATTTTCTCCTTTCCCTATTTATAAACAAGTTGAAACACTTTTTTTTTCAGAACTTTTAAACAATATCAACTTACTTTTAGATCTTTCAAATTTTGATCTTTTATAATATAATCATTTACACGGGCTCACTTTTTATGTATTTCATAACAAAAGCATCTAATGTACAAAACTGCACCGGGTTAACATTTTGATCCGTTCTTACAAAAATACTTGTTTAAAACGTACGTATATATGATAAAACTATTTACTTAATATTTCAACTCTTTAGACTCAAAAGAGGGGGCAACTTGAATGTATCATGACATAAGCAGTGGCGAAGCTTGGAATTTTTAAGTGGGGGGTCGGAATCTAAATTTTTTTTTCCTAAGGCTATATTTCAGGTATACCGAAATTTTCGGGGGGTCGAAACCGAATATACCGAAATTTTTCTACACGAAAACTATATACCCCTACATCGCAAAAAAAATTTCGGGGGGTCGGGCGCGCCCCCCCCCCCCCCCTAGAAGCTGCGCCCCTGGACATAAGTAGAAATTGCTCATCATTTACAAGTAAATCATATGAAAACCAATTACAGGCTTCATATAAGCAATAAAACGACATGGTTTCATCTGAAATGACTAGAAAAACAAACTCGAAGTCCAAAACATTCATTAATAATTGAACCAAATATATAAAGCCATAGCGTACTGTGACCCAACCACTTTCTCATAATATATATTTGGTTCATTCTAGATTTGGAAGAAGAACAACCCTGTCACATCACAAGCATACTTAATCGTCTTCTTGGAACCTGCCAGGCATCAAAGTTATGGTTTAATCGTGAGATTATATATTCATTTCTGTATTTAAGACGATAGAAAGATAAAGTAAAACTAGCATATGTGGACACACTTACACTAAATAATGATATGGAATCATAATGCACAATTTGTGATTCTTTAAATGAAAAAGCCTAAAAATATCAGGTACATGACTCTCATTAGGCATTCATGTGGAGGTTATCTGAGTGTTGGCATTAAGTAAAAGGTTAGATGATGCTTTCAAGTAAGCAAAAAAAAAAAAAAAAAAAAAAAAAAAAAAAAAAAAAAAAAAAAAAAAAAAAACTATTAGGAAGATCTTAAACTTCTATTCTAATTTTGGTTTTGAGCATGACATACATATATGATAATATGTTATCTGTCAAACAAACTCATGCCTTTCTTGGGCAGAGGAATTGCGAAACCACATAGAGGTCACATTGCCAAACATGGGACCGTTAGACATATGTGTTTTTATGTGTCCTACTTTGTTGTACTACTAGACTTTACGGCTATAAATATAAAGTATCCAACACCATTTCAGATCATTATCAAAGTTCAATAAACTAAACTATGGGCTCCCTTATGTTACCTAAACTTCTTGTAGTAGACTTCACAAATGACAACCTAAAGCCCGGTACAAGTGTCTGGTCTTCCACATGTAACGATATCAGGGTTGCCCTCGAAAACCATGGCTGTTTCATTGCACTATATGATGGAGTTTCCTCCAAGCTTCAAGATTCTGTGTTCCGAGCTGCAGAAGAATTGTTTGATCTCCCAACTGAAACCAAGATTAAAAACATTGTCGAAAAGCCTTACCATGGATATGTAGGACAGATGCCCATTGTTCCACTTCACGAAGGCTTGGGGATCGACTATGCCACAGATCTTGAAGGTGCTCAAAGTTTCACAGACATCATGTGGCCAGACGGAAACCGGTCATTCTGGTAAGTGAGCACATATGTGTCTCAATCTAGTCAAAATGTACACTTCTAACTTCTACCATTCTTCTACCATTATATGTAGCGAAACATCGATGTCATTTTCAAGGGCTGTGGCAAAATTAGACCATACGGTGGTAAGGATGTTGTTTGAAAGCTACGGTGTTGAGAAACAAAGTTCATCTCATATCGAATCTACAACCTATCTTCTTCGGTATCTGAAATACAGAGCACCTGAGACGAACGAGACCACAATGGCCTTTCCTTCTCATACAGATAAAAGCTTCTTGACCATTCTTCATCAGAATCAAGTTTCAGGCTTGGAAATAAGATCAAGAGATGAAGAATGGATTTCTGTCCAATTCCCTGCTTCTTCTTTTGTGGTCATGGCCGGCGATGCTTGCAAGGTGATTAAGATGTCGTGTACTATTCTATTGTTGCTGGTCACAATCTTAAACTTCACTTAGTAATTTGGAGCTAACTTAAAATTACAGAATTTGAACGTAATGTCCCATCAATGAGTATAGGCCCCCTTAATGAAACGTACACACACACACACACACACACACACATATATATATATATATATATATATATATATATATATATATATATATATATATATATATATATATATATATATACTTGCTAAATGAACATGTCGAAATTCAGACGAGTTAACTTTAACTTACTAGTAATATATAAAATGAACTTTCGTGGTGTCACAGGCCTGGAGTAACAACAGGGTGCTTTCACCGAACCACAAAGTCACCATGGACAAGCAGGGGAAAGAAACAAGATATACTATTGCATTGTTCTCTTTCTTAAGTAAGAAGGTGCAAATACCCGATGAGTTTGTGGACGATGACCACCCTCTACAATTTATGCCATTTGATCATATTGATCTCCTTAATTTCTATGTGACCGAAAATGGAAGGAAATCACAAAACATCCTCAAAGACTTCTGTGGTGTTTAAATATCTATATATCTACTCCAATGGTCAACAACATAATGCGTAAAATGTGGCTGTGTAGGCTAGGTGTTTATATGATGCATATGTGTAATGTATGTGTGTAATGTCAAGTATCTAATGTTTTCTGTTTACTGTGTAAGAAAGTAATATTCTCGTAATTTGGTCTTTGTCTTCTGCTTTCTGTTTTACAAGTGTATTTACATATGTAATAAAGTTTGCCAGTTGTCATTTGAAATAGCAATGGTTTAATCATACTTAGCGGCCGGTAATGTGAAAGTGTTCAAGTTTACTTACGAGAGGCTTTTTACTACGACAAGACAAAACTTGGCGATATATTATTATTGATCGTATGCATCTAATGCAATGAGAATCAAAAACTGGGAAACTAAGCAAAAGACAGTGTGTTCCTAACATTATTTTAAAAATATGATCATACATAAACCATTAGTCTATCGACTATACCATTGTCATTTTGGCATAAGTTTACTGATCTACCGTCTTGATCAGGTAATGACGACCTCTGGTATGATCACACGTCAAGTCGTCAATGATAGAATTAACACAACTCTTCCATTAACTTATCAACTATTTAACCAATCTGCTGATATCAGTTCTTCCTATTTTACAATTACTAGATGTGCACACTAAGTATCTATCAATCTGATGATGTAGACATGGGCCTGTTTGGCAAGGAGATTTTTGAAGCATTTTAGAGCTCGAAACTTTTTTGTTTAAGAAATAATATTCTTCTTATTAAATAGCTTTGTTCGGTTAGTGAAGGTTGATTATTCTTTATGGCAACTAAATATCTCATTATATATATATACATACTACAAATATATCCCACATATCCTGACTTGAACCAATAACCATTTGATTAGGAAGCACAAGCACACAATATGGTGTAACACTGGGTCACAAGGCCTTTGATGCGCAGATGATCATTACAAGCATGTTATCTTACAAAAATTAACTTTAATATTTGTACCAACATCCACTACAAGAAAAAAGTCCTTTAGTGACCAGAGGATTATGGTCACTAATAGTAGATATGTGGTCACTAAGTTGATTTAGTGACCATATCAAAGTGGTCACTTGTCATCACTAAAAGTCGGTCACAAAAGGTAATAGTGATGACTTAGGAATATGGTCACTAAATATCCACATAAAAGTGGTCATTAAAATTTGTGACTTAGAATTTCGTCACTATTTCTGTCACAAATAGAATAGTGGTCACTATTTGACCAAATTAGTGACCACAATAATGACCACTAAAGCAAAATTAATCACCAAAAAAATAGTGGTCACCAATTTGTAAAATATGGCCAAAAAAAAAAGAAAAAAGAATTCTGCTTTGTAATCACAATTCTATTATTAAAATTTCGAAATGAAAAAGAATTTATTCAAAACTGAAATCCAAAATTCATTACATCCACAAACTCTATTTTTCTTTATTCAAAACTAAATACAAGATTCGCAATTACTGCGTAATTTCTATAAGGAATCTTGTAGGTTCTACACCAATGACCTGAAATAAACCAATATAAGGGCTTTTTCTGTAGCATTTTTCTTCTTCTGGAAACTAAGAATCTGTAATACATAACAAAAAGAAAAAAATAAATCAATAGCAATAAACCAATAACAAAAATTAATGAAATATCTAAGTGTGTTTATAAACTACCTCGGCTGCAATACATATAGCAAAGCCCTTCTTCTCCAGAGTCAACATCATTTTGGTCTGCCAAGTTCTTGTTGTCACACCCCGCTACGGCGGAAACGCGAGGGTGTAACTTCATGGATATCATCACAACACATGGTGTCTATATAGAGAATAACTACATGCAATAAAAATAGCAAAGTAAAGACACAAAGTGTCATAACAATACCCAAAAGAAAACAACATGATAAACTTCAAAAGCACAGATAAACCTCTTCCAATGCAACTAAGGTCTCGTCTAACCACATCCTTCTATCTTATCGTTAGAAAGCTCACCTGAAAATAATGCTTAAAATGTCAACATAATATTGGTAAGATTCATAGGTTTAAGACTCATATACACTAGGCAACCAAAATCACTGTGATTATAAAATATAGCTGGACAAATAATTACAGTTATCATATAAGCTACATGTATTCGCAAGGCAACATCACACATAAGGCAACCATCGGGCGGAACGTGCCCACCGATCCAAATTCACAATATCCTGGGCCGGAACGTGACCCCCGCTCCAAATAATGGGTAAATTAATACCTTTCGATCGGACCACACAGCATAAAAATAGTGAGTAGGGATGCTACTCTCCAATTAGGTCGTATGCACGAGCAACAGGGTAAACACCCTCCCAATTGGACCATACAGCATTATCACACAACATTTCCACATCGCATAACCATTCACATATAGCATACATACGATAACATTACAAGTCCAAGCTCTTTAACACATACACATAATCACAGTAATTCAAATCATTTAAGACAAGCATCATTCCCATCTCAAGTTTAAAACAAGTTAAAATATGGGACTATGAACTCACTTTAAACTCCGCAGCTTCCACAAAACAATCACAATCTATAACACACAAAATAAATCCACATTACACAAGGTCAAGCTAAAAGCTACAACCCATGTAATACACATATGATGGATGTCTAAGACTCATATGACCCACCATGGATCTCCTAGACACCATACTAACCATTACCATAACCTAACACTCACTAAATCCTTTGCACTTTTAAAATCAGAAAACGCAGAATTTTTGGGTACATTCGCCCACATGAAATCATGACAAATAAAGCTCAACAACTCACACCAAAAATTTACCATGGTCTCTCATAAGCATACAAGCTAATCCCAGAAGGCCATGGACCAATAACACAAACAAATACTCATAATAAATTCAAACTTGTCAACTACTCAAATTCGGATCTGAACGCACACCAAAAAGTTTTGATTTCCATAAAATACTTCCACATGTTTTTATCGCGAATCCTCTTCGTGGTAGTCTAATATAACCTAATACTTCACTATTCCAGAAGGCCTAGTCAAAATCCCACTTTTACAACCACATGACAGCCTCAAACTTTTACCCAAAATCTGTCCCGGTTTGACAGCTTTGACACCTTAACAAAGAAAAATCAAAAGACCAACTTCCCGACCTTAAAATCAATCGTGGCTAGACTTTTTGGAAAGCTCTTTCATTAAACTTCAATTTATACATAAAATTAGTGACTTAACTCTTCACCATCTGTTATGTACACTCACATCTTTACAGCCATAGTTTTCTGTCCAAACCCTAACACAATAACTAGCATGTTTTACGCTCAATTCTCTTCACCAATCCTTATAATATAATCATTAATTGATCCCAACATTTTTAATAACATTGATTTACAGAATTTAACACAAACCCTAATCCATAATACTTAATATTACATGAATACCAATAATTAATCAATTATATGAACATAGGGTTTAAGGATTTTACCTTGATTCTTGATTATTACTTCCAAATTACAAACCCTGATTTTTTCTTTTCTTTTTCTCTCTTGGATCAACTAAAATTGCAGGAAAATAGTTTTGGGAACTTTGATTTTGTATTTATAATTATGTAATGGATAATTACCTAACTTAGAATTGTAATTGGGCTACAATTGGGTCTCTTTTCCCCTTTTTTCCTCTTATGGCTGAATTTTCCATACATGTATATATATATATATATATATATATTTTATTAAATTAATTTATTACACTCAAAACCTCATACTTTTCATATCTTATGTGTTCTCATAACAAATCCTAACGTCCTACGCGATAAACCTTAACTTTTACGACAACCGGAAAAATAATCATTTTCAAAACAAAGTTTCCAAAAATAGATTTTCACACTCTTATATAAGCATAACACATCAAAACAAACTCCTCGTAACTTGCTAACGCTCAAATACATGAACGAAAACTCGTGACGCAAAAACACAAAAATACCAAAACTTCACAAGTCATTTCTACACCACAAAGGTGATCAAAATGAACTTTGTCAAATTCCAAACTTTCCAAATCACAATAAAAACCATTTACGCAAAGGGATTTAGTGTTAAAACTCACCTATATCACTTATATATCACTTAAATCACCTACGACACACCAAACAAACGTCAACCGAGTCAAGACTATCAGTCAAACTGGCCTGCTAAAACCACGGTTGTTACATCATCCCCCACTTAGAGAAATCGCGTCCCGAGATTTCAACTACTCGTCTCACCAAAAGCATCAGCAAAAGAAAATTTATGGGTATTTAAGCGGAAAAATACCACCCCATAAAATCACCGGGAAAGAATCGCAAAAATGTGAACCGACTAAATACTCGAATTCACACGATAGAAAAACATTCCATCACTCCAACGATACACGCAAATAGATACACTCCCCGATCAATAACACCAACGATCAAAACGACTTCTCACAGGTAGGTACGATACTCTCGAACCAAATGAAAAACCAACTGGTAACCGCAAGATGCACTCACAAATAACAGATACCCATAAAACAAACATTTATGAATACCCCGCATCTAACTTCCACGATCTAAAATCCAACTACAAACGATCTACTTCACCAACCACATCAGCAAACAAAATTGGGTACTTAAATTTCATCGGATCCTCACGTTCCCAAGTAAACTCAGGACCACGCTTAGAATCCCACCATACCTTTACCAACGCTATCTCACCATACTTCAACCCTTAACATCTCGATCCATAATCTCAACAGGTTTCTTGACATAACTGAGAGTCTTGTCAACCTTATTCTCATCTAATGGCACATGCAGACTAGCATCCGCTAACCACTTCTTTCCATTAGATACGTGAAACGTATCATGCACTCTACTTCACTCCTCAGGAAAATTCAACCGATATGTCTCAAATCCAATCCTTTCCGTAAATCTCAAATGGTTCTACGTATCTCGGTGCTAGCTTGCCTTTCTTACCGCAACGCACAACACCCTTCCAAGGAGATACTTTTAACCTCACAATATCACCAACACCAAACTCTAAGGGCTTACAGCAATAATTCGCATAACTCTTTTGGCGATCTCTGGCTGCCTTAAGTTTTTCCTTAATCCGAAAACCTTATTCGTAGTCTCTCGTTCTAGTTCAGGACCAATTAGTTGGCTTGTTCCAATCTCTGTCCACAGAACGGTGACCTACATTACCTTCCATACAACTTTTCACACGACACATACTCTATACTAGAATGATAATTGTTGATATAGGAGAACTCAGCTAAAGATAAATGCATACCTTAGCTCCCTCCAAACTCAAACACACCCATGCTCTCAGCTCACCATCCAACGCTTGATTTGTACGCTCACTTAGTTCACTCATTAGAGAATGATAAGTCGTACTCATCTACATACGCGTTCTCAAGACTCTATAACACGTTTACCACTATCGCGAAGTAAGTATTTCATCATGTTTCTTGATGATCAACGCGACACCCTATGGTTCTTTACCAACTCCTCCTTAATACAATCTCCAGGTACCTCTGGCTGTTGCATCACCCCAATAATCATTGACATTAACATTTATAGGGGTGGCAATTTCTGACCCGACACGAAACCCGACCTGAAACCGACCCGAAAATTAATAGGTTCAGGTTGAGTTAAATAGATTTCGGGTCGGGTTTGGGTCGACCCATCTAACCCGTTTATTAAACAGGCCAGGTTCAGGTTGGGAATAAATTAAGTGGGTTGACCCGCCAACCAGTTTAAGATTTTTTCCTTAAATTAAAATATATTTATATTTTATTATACAGGTTAAATGGGTTAAACGGGTCGACCCGCAAACCCGTTTAACCTGCTTAACTCGTGTAATGTGGCAACTTTTATATAAAAAACTGGTTAAATGGGTCAACTCGAAACCCATTTAACCTATTCAACCCGTGTCACCTATTTAACTCGCCAACCCAAATATATATACGGGTTAAATGGGTTAGGTTTGGGTTATGTGTAAACAGGTTAGGGTTGACATAGCCGACCCGATGATTTAAATGGGTCAGGTTTGGGTTAGGGTTTTCTGACCCGCCAACCTGACAACCCGAACCCGCCAACCCGAACCCGACCTGAATTGACACCCCTAAACATTTACCTTCAAGCGTATAAAACACTTGCTATGGTATCTGTATTCCTCTTCACACTTGCTCCTCAATACATTTCTTGCTAAGGTAATAATACGTCTTATCCATTCTCGGATGTATCTTATACCTTGCATGATCGATGTCCTTAAGCTTCCTCTCCATGAACTCATTAGCGGGTTCGCAAAGTACAATCGTCCATCTTCATTCTTTTCCATTTACTGGTCTAAACCAAGTAATCATTCTCCTTACATGTTCTCATCCTTGAACCTCTCTCTCTAGGCTGTCAACATCATCCTCTTAACTCCGAACTGAATTATCATAATCATTGCTCACAAACATCTAAATTTCACTCGTTCACTTCTGCTCAGCGCTCTTACCACGATGTCCGCCCTACCTTAACGGTGGCGAATCAGACAATCGTAGTCACTGAGAAATTCCACACCCAACTTCTCTTCAACATATATTAACCTCTTGTCAAATATATGCTAAAGATTCTTATGATCCGTGTAGATGACACTTCCTGCTCCATACAAATCTCATCTCGAAGTTCTATTTCCCAACTTTGAATCATGTATCACACAGTTCCTCTTATGGATTTTCCACCTCCGCGATGCCTACGCAATCTATAGAAAGATAGAAATGAATCACCAATAGTACCTGCCATTCCTAAGGACAATCGTCTCTCAGATGGTGTCTTAGGTACTCTTCACCACTTTTATCTTACTAATGTCAATGAACACTCGCTATCGTTGACCACCTTCATGAAGAACGTACATCTTAAAGCTACACCTCTCACTTGAACAACTTGGCAAACACCCTCTTCTTCTTCAACGAACAAATTGATAATTAAAACGACAATCTATCCTAAGTAAACGACGCGAACCATGAAACCGGTCGAACTAAAACGTATATTAACGAACTCAAAAGGGGTACGAATTACCGACCAACGAAGTAACGAACATCAAAATCAAAGCTAGAAAAACACAATGAGAATATTTTTTACCCAATAAAAGTAGACACGGATAAAATGTTCATGAAACCCCATACAAAGAAAATATAAAATACACATACCCATAAAACATCCACAAGCATACCTCAACGAAAGAAACACTCAATGAACCAAATACATAACAAGTTTGGTAAATGAGAACCATAGACAGTTCTTATTCCCGTACTCAACCTTCCCAAAAACAAATGAACACCGTTTTTTTTATAAAATATATATAAACCATTTTTTTCCACACTTCATTTTCACCATAAAAATAATAGTTTCCAACAAATGACCTTGAAATACCCAAAACGAATTTGTAAAATGCCATAAAGACTCTAACACAACCTCTTAATCGAACGCGAAAGACATTGAAGAATTCCGTAATCAAAATAATCATCAAACGAATTCATACTAGTGAACACTCACGCAAATACATTGCAAACCAAGCGAAGAACGTAAAGACTCATTCGTACAACAATCAAACCAAAATCATAGAAAAAAAATAAAAAATAAATAAAAATAAATAAATAAATAAAATAAAAATAAAAAAATAAACCACCGATACTAATAGGTCACAAAACATGTCACGAACTTCAATTGGTGTGTGTAAATGAGGGATTAAATATCCACACCAACTCGCCACGAACCAACAATACTCGAAACACAATATAATATTCATTCGCGGAATGAATACAAGGAATAACCAAAGAAACGAACCAGTATCCAACGAAAACGAATTCGATTACCCAACACCTATCACGACGTCAAATAGAAAGAATATGGCATTTGTACCATCATGGTATGAATAGGAATGCCAACCAAATAATTAGGTATACAAACGGAGCGTCTAGCAACGAATCCACTTAAATACCACAACATAAGTACCCACCGATAATTGAGGTATCAACATATGATAGGTAAGATGGAATCTCACCACCTACACACCCCAACATATAACAACTGCCCAAACGGTTAAGAGAATACTTCTCTAACCATACAGCCATCATCAACATGATATCACATACTCTCTACCACAACATATAACAACAAACATCAATCAATGCAATAATGGTCACAAGTCCACGTGTGTGATACCCTTATAATTATGTTCGCGACCATAGTTATAAGCCTATTCCACACGCATACTTACTTCCAAAACCACACATCTCAATGATAACGCACATATACCACATAGCACCTAATACACCATGTAATCCATGTTATCATACTTGCAAGTCCACTTGTGTTGTGATGCATGTACAATTATGTTGGCCACCATAATTATCTATGCCCCCTTTCATAAGTGTACTCCCTCCTATGACAACACATCATGCAAACAAACATGCAAACGAAAACAAAAGTCTATAATCAAAATCACTTGGATAACGTCACGAAAATAATCATCTCGCATGGAACAATTCCATCGATCACGTAAAGTCTATAATCAAAATCACTTGGATAACGTCAAACCAATATCCAAGAGTAATCACGCTCCAACATGGCTCCAGAAGGCAAAAGACAATATACGAATTTCAAAACATAACACAAAACAAAAGACGCCACATAATGGCTCAAACTCCACTCTCGCACTTGCCTCCCCACTCAAATCGGTTAAACTTACTACTCGCTGTGGACTCCAAATCCAAATCCACATTATTCCATCCTAACACCCCTTCATCTTTACTCAACCACTCATTCCTATTTCCTATACGTTGAGGTAGTCGACAACATGTAAAACCACCTCTATTCTTTTCTTCCAATTCCACATGATCCACAAGTGCATACAACTCACGAGATTTAGACTAAACCACCTCTCCTTCCTATGTGAAGTGAGGACACTACCAAGGGTATTTGGTAATGGCTCCATCTCCAAAAGTCACCGTGGTTCCAAACCTCCCCACTTCTTCTCCACCAATGTTTCCCATAAACGTCCTCTCCTTGTCCGAACATAGATACATGCTATTGGGAACTCGATTCTGCGGTTAGTCTGCTTCATCCTACCACTTCTCTCACATCCGATAGCGACAACGGTAGTCCAACGATGCATCTTACGCGTGGAAGACGATATAATAAAGTCGATATATACAATACTACGTATAGGGGATAGAATAGACGTCCGAAACTCAATAAAACATCTCATAAATATAGGAAAATAGACATATAAAAATACTATCTTTACACATAGATCCTAAATGGAACTATATGAAGGACTCCTAGGTTATAGTCTAGGTTCAACCACCTAATTCTCTATAACCAAGGCTCTGATACCAATCTGTCACACCCCGCCACGGCGGAAACGCGAGGGTGTAACTTCATGGATATCATCACAACACATGGTGTCTATATAGAGAATAGCTAAATGCAATAAAAATGGCAAAGTATAGACACAAAGTGTCATAACAATACCCAAAAGAAAACAACATGATAAACTTCAAAAGCACAGATAAACCACTTCCAATGCAACTAAGGTCTCGTCTAACCACATCCTTCTATCTTATCCTTAGAAAGCTCACCTGAAAATGATGCTTAAAATGTCAACATAATGTTGGTGAGATTCATAGGTTTAAGACTCATACACACTAGGCAACCAAAATCACTGTGATTATAAAATATAGCTGGATAAATAATTACAGTTATCATATAAGCTACATGTATTCGCCAGGCAACATCACACATAAGGCAACCATCGGGCGGAACGTGCCCACCGATCCAAATTCACAATATCCCTGGCCGGAACGTGACCCCCGCTCCAAATAATGGGTAAATTAATACCCTCCGATCGGACCACACAACCTAAAAATAATGAGTAGGGATGCTACTCTCCAATTAGGTCGTATGCACGAGCAACAGGGTAAGCACCCTCCCAATTGGACCACACAGCATTATCACACAACATTTCCACATCGCATAACCATTCACATATAGCATACATACGATAACATTACAAGTCCAAGCTCTTTAACACATACACATAATCACAGTATTCTAAACATTTAAGACAAGCATCATTCCCATCCCAAGTTTAAAACAAGTTAAAATATGGGACTATGAACTCACTTTAAACTCCGCAGCTTCCACAAAACAATCACAATCTATAACACACAAAATAAATCCACATTACACAAGGTCAAGCTAAAAGCTACAACCCATGTAATACATATATGATGGATGTCTAAGACTCATATGACCCACCATTGATCACCTAGACACCATACTAACCATTACCATAACCTAACACTCACTAAATCCCTTGTACTTTTAAAATCAGAAAACGCAGAATTTTTGGGTACATTCGCCCACATGAAATCATGATAAATAAAGCTCAACAACTCACAAAAAAAATTTACCATAGTCTCTTATAAGCATAAAAGCTAATCCGAGAAGGCCATGGACCAATAACACACACAAATACTCATAATATATTCAAACTTGTCAACTACTCAAATTCGGATCTGAACGCACACCAAAAAGTTTTGATTTCCATAAAATACTTTCACATGTTTTATCGCGAATCCTCTTCGTGGTAGTCTAATATAACCTAATACTTAACTATTCCAGAAGGCCTAGTCAAAATACCACTTTTACAACCACATGACACCCTCAAACTTTTACCCAAAATCTGCCCCGTTTGACAGCTTTGACACCTTAACAAAGAAAAATCAAAAGACCAACTTCCCGACCTTAAAATCAATCGTGGCTAGACTTTTTGGAAAGCTCTTCCATTAAAATTCAATTTATACCTAAAATTCGTGACTTAACTCTGCACCATCTGTTATTTATACTCACATCTTTACAGCCATAGTTTTCTGTCCAAACCCTAACACAATAACCAGCATGTTTTACGCTCAATTCTCTTCACCAATCCTTATAATATAATCATTAATTGATCCCAACATGTTTAATAATATTAATTTACAGAAGTTAACACAAACCCTAATCCATCATACTTAATATTACATGAATACCAATAATTAATCAATTATATGAACATACGGTTTAAGGATTTTACCTTGATTCTTGATTATTGCTTCCAAATTACAAACCCTAATTTTTTCTTTTCTTTTTCTCTCTTGGATCGACTAAAATTGCAGGAAAATAGTTTTGGGAACTTTTATTTTGTATTTATAATTATGTAATGGATAATTACCTAACTTAGAGTTGTAATTGGGCTACAATTGAGTCTCTTTTCCCCCTTTTTCTCCTTATGGCCGAATTTTCCATACATGTATATTTTTTTTTTATTTTTTTTATTAAATTAATTTATTACACTCAAAACCTCATATTTTTCATATCTTATGTGTTCCTATAACAAATCCTAACGTCCTACGCGATAAACCTTAACTTTTACGACAACCGGAAAAATAATCATTTTCAAAACAAAGTTTCCAAAAATAGATTTTCATACTCTTATATAAGCATAACACATCAAAACAAACTCCTCGTAACTTGCTAACGCTCAAATACGTGAACGAAAACTCGTTACGCAAAAAAACAAAAATACCAAAACTTCACAAGTTATTTCTACACCACAAAGGTGATCAAAATGAACTTTCCCAAATTCCAAACTTTCCAAATCACAATAAAAACCATTTGCGCAAAGGGATTTAGTGCTAAAACTCACCTATATCACTTATATATCACTTAAATCACCTACGACACACCAAACAAACGTCAACCGAGTCAAGACTATCAGTCAAACTGGCCTGCTAAAACCACGGTTGTTACAGTTGTTAACATTTTCATCCACTTGTTCAGTCTCCTTTGGATATAAGGGCGCCTATAACATCTGTAGCATAAAGCATGAAGCCTGGATTGCACGTTTGCGCATGTTGGATCCAATCACGTTTTATCCACCAGCAGTACCATTGATCCCAGGCCACATGGAACGCATGGCAGGAAGGAAGGCATTGCATATACATTTCTGTTCAAAAGATCAGGATGAATAGTTGACATACAGTGAAAATACTACTGACTAAAGATGCTGAAACTTGAACATAAAACTTTACTTGCCTTGTGATTCACCAACAGAGATGGATAATGCTCAAAGAACACAAAGAGACACTGTTTAACCTAATTACATACAAAGAACTGCATTACTATAATCATGCATTCGAGGTAATATTTAAAATAACAACACTAAAAGAGAAATCTAACCTCTGAAAGTCAGAAGTCTTGCTATTGAAATAAAGGTTTATGAGCTTGGTCAAGAGTAAAGGATGCGATGAAACAGGAATGTTGTGGTAGTTCTCAATCAAAAGTAGGATCTTTGCAAAACCCTCTGCTAGAACTGCATGAACTCATCGTCATCAACATCAGATGGTTTACCGGAATCGAGCCTATCAAACCCTACATATAGCAAATCGATTAATTTTATCTCAAAATCCTCGTTTGTATCACTTCAATCAACAGGATTAATAGTCTTGGCATGATCTCGAAACTGTGACAGGAGATCCCGATTTAAGGCTTTGTCGACATCATGGGGACCGTGCCATGTCGCAAGATCCATCAAAGCCTTAGTAGCCATGCTACTCACTAGAGATGGTCCCTTAATGAACGAAAGCCTCAACTGCTTTATCAGTTCTTCACTGAGATTTCTTTCTAAACACCTAATAGCAGCTCTTTGAACATCCAAGTGGATCTGTTTGGCCCCTGGAAGCAGCAACGAGTGCAGTATTTCTGATGGTTCAATAGACTTTCTGTAAATCCAACCTAGGGACTGTGTGTGTTTCAAAAGAAGACCGATCACACAAAGACAATGCATCTAGTCCAAGAAGTCTGTTGGCCGCTCTCTGCAAGCTCTGCTACAACTCCTAAAACAACATCTTTAAATTCCCTTTGAGCAGAGTGTATTTTTTTAGCTAAGCCAAACACTACATCAGCTGAGTCTCGTTCGCCTCCCAAACTAATACCATCTCCTATGACAACTTTATTCCCATCTTCATCAACCTCATGCTGAAGAGGACTGTTAAGTAATTCTAGCACAAAGACCGCAACAACCTTCCTATTTGTAGCATCAGAAAAATCAAGCATAGCCGCAAGCAAAAGAAGCTGTCAAGCTATAAACCGATTAGTTTGTCCTGAAATCATAAAAGAGTTAGATTGTATACGCGAAGGATATGTAATGTTAAATGAATTAAATGTTCAACACTTTAACCAATGGATAAATTGTTTAAATTGAGTACAGTAGTTGACATAACTCGGAATTGCATAAAAAGAGGAAAAAATGAATTAAATCATATGAGCTACAAAAAATATGGCTAATTTCAAGATCTAATAAGTAAATTGTCACTAATTACCTGCACCTCTGTTTGTAAGTGCTTGCATAAAGTCCTCAAATATAAAGCAACTTCCGCATCCACTGGTTCCGTTGAATGCTCTGATATACAGAAAGACAAAATCACACAATCATAGAACACCTTAACAAGTTCATAACTTTCTTCTGTAGTATAAAGTAACACAAAAAGCAAAAAGATAACAATTTATAATACGGTTAATACGGTATGCCTTCATCTGAATCATCAGCATCAACAATTTGAGGCTCTTCATCAATCAACGCAGATCTTAAGTCTTGGAATCAATCAAGAACAAATATTCAAAGAGCTTTTACTTTTCTGAAACCAATGTGGCATTTTGGTTTATAGTAAGTAATTATAATAGCTAAAACAAGTATTTTCATTGTATTGCATAAAAATTGCTTAAGACTAACAAACGTGACCTAGTACTACTTCCTCGTCAGATGAAAAAAGAGTCCACCTTTAATCTAGAATTCAATCTACAATTCACAACTTTAGATTTGATCCAAATATCTAGGATGTGTACGTCAGAGTGATAAAATTTTCAAATCTTCTAATCCTTTGATTTAATGACCAGTTACTTGAAAAAGAATAACAGTCATATGCAATTCACTTGGCAGATGGGACTAATAACTCAGAAGTAATATTTTGCAATATTATATGTCAAAGATGTTCAAACACGTTGATCAGACATAGCTTTACTTCCATTCCCATGTTCCACCTAACCATCTTCAATGAGCTTAATGCTTCATCACGTGATAAGAAAGACGCAAAAAAGAACTGCATAATAAAGGAAAGTTAGGATCGTTTACAAAAAAGAGAAAGAAAAAAAGGCGGAAATGTAACTCAAGTTATTTTACAAGAAACAACACAAAGTATCGTTTTACTTGGATAAACAGACGAGAAAGATCACCATAAAACAAGCTTACCAACTGGAAAACATAGCGAAATTTTTACACGACACTTAGAAAAACTTCCAGACCACTTGCAGATTTAAGGAGCAATATGTCCAATCCACTTTAAATTGAGCCAAATTCCTATAGCAATGGACCATTTGTATTTTAAATTGTATGATTAATTGATAGCCAAATTTCAACGCAAAACTATATGTAACATGTAGACATCATAACAAAACCAATTTAAAACCTAAAACAATTACTAGTAATTTGCTACAAATAAACATATCACATAATAAATTGCTTCATTTTTTTTAGCATCATCATCATTACACAAATTCAAATATTACAGCAAACACAGTTCCTAAACTTCAACTTTAGTGTCTCCAAATTCCAAAAGCAATTGTCAACTATATCTCTAATATGTGAAAAACTTAACATCCGTATCTTGATTTGCATAAGTAAATAACTAAATTTTATCATAAAACTATAAGTATCATTAGCAATCATAACACAACTGGTTCAAAACCTAAAACACAATAAATCTCACTATAAATAAACAGTTGAGTCCTTCATTTTGTTAATTTCAGTAGCACAAATAAACATTTCGCATAACAAACTGCTTCGTTTTATTAACTTTGGTAATCCAACAACTACTTGAAAAATTAACCGAAGTGATTACACAATAACTACTCATTGAATCTGTATCGCAATTTGAATAACTAGCAAAACCTAAAACACAAATATTCAATCGCTTCATTTTGTTTACATCACTAGTACAAAATATTACTTCTGAGTTATTAGTCCCATCTGCATAAGTAACTACCTAAAACCAACTGAAACATCTATTCGACAACTGAGTTACATAATATCAGTTATTCAAATCAAAACTAAGACATCATATTCAATATGAACTGCCTATTACACTAGCCACTGGCAAATTCATTTTTTCATATAAGCATTTCATCAAGCACCTTGTATTCACTTGAACAAAACAATAACTTGAATAATCAAATAATAATCACAAAGAGAATAAGTTTGTACCGATCAAATAGAATGAAACCACCTGAAACCACCTAATTCTGAACCATAACTACCGCAAACTGTATTACCGATTAAACCCTAACTCTGATAAAACCCTAACCACCGATCCGATCAGATGAAATTGAGAAGAGTGAAGTAGGAGTGCGACATCGATTTGGTTGAAATTGAGGTGTGTGATATCGATTTAAAATTGAAGAGTGAAGGAGGAGTGTGAGTTGAATCGGGTCGGGTCAAAAGATCCCCATATTTTTAATATCTATTTTGATATGTTTATTTTATTTTGATAGTATTTGGTATAAGTATTTTATTTTCTCTTTCTTATTGGATCCATTTTCTATGTGTTAAAGCAAATTGTTAAAATGATTAGTTTTTAAAGTTAATAAATCATGTTAGTTTATCAGTTAAAATTAATGGCATTGTGAACATTTTAATATTTAGGGAAAATGATATATATATCACTTAATATTTGCATTAGCTTTTTATATGTTTATGAAAATTGTATTATGTACACAGCATTAACTATACATGTCACACAGTAATCAATATTTTTCGCCAATAACTTTTAAAAATTTAAGAACTAGTAATGTCGTTACTTTTTTATAACGAAAAATATCCCACATGTATAGTGACGAAATTAGTGACCATTTTTAAACTTGGTGACTAGCGGTTTATAAATGACCAAATATTAGTGTCCATGTACTATATGGTCACTATTTTGCCTAAATAGTGACCAAAAAAAAGTCGGCACTAAATTTTGGTCACTATAGCCACTTTTTCTTGTAATGATCTTATCCTCGCAAAGTAGCGACATATGTCCTTTTGCAATATATAAAATTATAGCTATAACTACTTCGATAACCAAACACTTTTACAAAATAAAGAAAAAATTACAACTCGTACCTATCGTTATCGGTTATCAGCCTATAACTTACAACAATATGCTATCACTTACACCTACCGTACGTTATATAGCTAGTGTTGCCAAACATACCCACAATATTCATTTGGAAGGGTATATAATATAGATCAAAATATTATTTATAAACAAGAAATATTGTAATCCAAGACACTGAAAGTTCAATTCAAAAGGACCGGCATGCGACAATTAGGCTATACTAATCAAACAGTAAATGCTTCAGAAAAAGAATTAGCATCCCTATGTCAAGTGTTGCAACTCGGCAAGGTCAATATGAATATAAGGATGGGTTAGCCTTTTAGGAACCATCATAGGCATTGTTCGGCAAGCAAAAAATAGAAACAATAATTGAGAAACATCAAAAGAAAGGGACATGATAGAAAACATATTATAGTACAACCAAATCAAGATGCACTACTATGACCGGCTTAAAAAACTTATAAGATCATATTAAGTCATTAAACTAAGAATTATGTAGCTTTAAGAATGACTCGTGTCGTACAAAATTTTGATAATTGATGCATTATATATATATATATATATATATATATATATATATATATATATATATATATATATATATATATATATATATATATATATATATAAAAGGGGCTTTATTTTCAGAACCCTGTTAAGCGCGGAAACTGCGAAAACTACAATTTTGCATTAGAAAACATGCATGTTCATATAAACACTACAAAAAATGGGGAATATATACACGCTTATTTTTACACCCTTTGAAAAGGGTGGACTTTTAATCTTTATTTCACACGGAAATAAGTGTGATTAAATTTGTACACGGTTACTTGCGTTTACAAGATAAAAGAACCCTTGCACATGGTAAACACGGTGATAAGCGTGTAAAAAAGAATACTATGTTCACAATAAAAAGCGTGAACAAACTAATTTTATATATTTAAAAAAAAGAAGTTAATGCACAAACAAAAGCGTGTACTAATAATTTTGTTAAAAAAAAGAAAAAGAAAAAATCCACCGTTAAAAGCGTGAAGAATTTTTTCATTCCGACCCATTTATATCTCCTCCCTTTAATCACTTTTATAAAAATGAGAGTTCATAAATCCTTTTATAAATCCTTTTTCACCCATTCAATCCTTTTATAAATCTAGTTTCAGCTTCAAATCCTTTCAATCCTTTTCCAGTTTCAATCCTTTTATAAATCCTTTCAATCCTCTTCCAGTTTCCGATTGCACTTTTATAAATCCTTTCAATCCTTTTCCAGTTTCCGATTGCACTTTTCCAGTTTCCGATTCAGTTGCAGCAGTTTAATCGATAGTTTAATCCGATTCAGTCCAGTTAGGGTTTCAGCTTCAAATTGATAGTTTAATCGGTCATCGGTCCAGTTGCAGCAGTTAGGTTTCAGCTTCAAATTGATAGTTTAATCGGTCATTGGTCCAGTTGCAGCAGTTAGGGTTTCAGCTTCAAACTGATAGTTTAATTGGTCCAGTTGCAGCAGCAAAGGTATAAAACTAAATTTGTGTAAAATTAATAGTTTAATTGGTCCAGTTTGAGTTATTGTTTGAGGTATTGAATAGGTCACTTTCTGTAATTGATAGTTTTTGTGAAGTTATTAAGCAATTTATGTTAATAACGAGTAGGTATAAGATGGCGTTAGGAAATTCGTGTGTGGTGTAGTTAGATTAAATTTCTGTAATAAAATTTCTGTAATTGATAGTTTTTGTGGTTTAATCGTCAATGTTTTAATGTATCATATCAGCTTATGTTAATAACGAGTAGGTGTAAGATGGCGTTAGGACATATCAGCTACTTTTTGACTTTCATTTGGTGATTAACTATTTTTTAAATTAAATCGTCAATGTTTTAATGTAATCTGAAGATGCCTCTGCATTATTAGCTTATGTTAGCTTATAATTTGTTTTTCTAGTCAGATAAAGGATTGCCATACTTCAGTAAGATGAAAGGTCGATTTCCATATATTTACACATTAAAAACAGATAGGCACATACGTCACTATTAGATATGTCATTGTGATCGCGAATATGATGTCATTATTTATGTAGTAAAGTTGGAGTTTAAGTGAACCTAATCATAAACTAGCTCCACAACTCAATTTGCATCAACCATGGTTCACCTTTGAAGAATTTTAATGCTTTCAGCTTGTTAACTTAATTTCTGTCACTATTAGATATGTTTGTTTAGGCTGAGATATTATAATTAGTTTATTAAGCCTTTTATGGGCACTTGCTTATTCTATACCCGTTTTTTGTCAGTATTCAATTCATATTTGGAATTTATTAAAACTAAAAGATTTCAATTCTAATGATTTTAGGCATTGTATCGGAAACTTGGTAAGTATAAGTGATGGATAAAAGTTGGATTAATGCTCTGATCAAAAGCAAAACTTTTAGAGATGGAGCTAATAATTTTATAAGTTTTGCTCGTGTTAGAAGTATAAGAGGATCCATTAAATGTCCATGTAATAAATGTTGTCTCGGTGAATGGGTAAGTTTGGATAAAGCTCACGGCCACATATTGCGTTATGGGTTTTTACCCGGGTATACAGAATGGACTGTGAATGGAGAGCATACTATGTCTTTAGCACCATCTGAATCTAGTAATGTTAATGTTAAGAAAACTTCTGTTGGTCAAGAGGACATAAGAGGTTTGGTTCGTGATGCCTTAGGTATTAATTCTTTGCCTTCGGATAACACACAAGTAGGAGATACAACGATGGAAGGAGATACTGGAGAATCCACCGAAAGTGGTGATCATGGTGATGAGGGTGTTACATATAAGAAGTTGTTAGAAGAATGTGACAAAGAATTGTACTCTGGTTGCAAGTACTCAAATTTGTCCTTCACTTTACATTTATATCACATTAAATGTATTGGTGGAATATCTAACAAGACTTTTAGCATGATACTAGAACTTTTGAGGGATGCATTTCCACATCTTACAGCATTACCATCATCTGCCAATGAAGCCAAAAAGTTTACTAAAGATTTGGGTCTAGGTTTCGAAAAAATCCATGCGTGCCCTAATGATTGTATGCTTTATTGGGGTGACAGGGTGGGTCAACAATCTTGTCATATTTGCAAAGCTTCACGATATAAAAGCGATGAAGTGACTGGAAGTTCAAAATCACGCAAATCCAATAAGCCGGCAAAAGTTTTATGTTATTTTCCTTTAATTCCGAGACTTAAAAGGTTGTACATGTCCGATAAAACATCAAAGGACATGAGGTGGCATGATATTGGTAGAACAAAAGATGGAAAATTGAGGCACCCCGCAGATGGTCTTGCCTGGAGCGTATTTAATGATCGATATTCAAAGTTTGCCTCAGATCCTCGGAGTGTGAGGCTTGGCCTGGCTAGTGATGGTTTTAATCCATTTCGTACAATGAGTACATCACATAGCACATGGCCAGTGTTATTGATTCCTTACAAATTACCTCCTTGGATATGCATGAAACAACAATCATTTATTCTTTCATCTATTATTCCTGAGGAGAAAGGTCCTGGCAATGATATTGACGTATATCTAAAACCTTTAATAAAAGAGCTCCAATCATTATGGAAGGGTGTTGATGCATATGATGCTTTTTCTAAGGAACATTTCAAACTAAAGGCTTCTCTTTTGTGGACTATCAATGATTTTCCTGCATATGCAAATTTATCTGGTTGGAGCACCAAGGGTCGTGTGGCATGTCCAGTTTGTGTGAACTCCACTCACTCTAGGTGGTTAAAACATGGAAAAAAAATTTGCTACATGGGACATCGAAGATGGTTAGAGCCGAATCATGGTTATCGATTTCAAAAGGAACGTTTTGATGGTACAATAGAGAATGATAGTCCGCCAACTCCACTAACAGGATTAGATGTTTTGAAACAATTAAGCGGAGTAAGATTTAAATATGGAAAGTCTAAGAAAAGGACGAGGGAGGATGTTGGTTCAACAAGTACTCATACAACAGAGGGAACATATGACAACCAAGGTGCATTTGAGAGTACAAATATTACCATTGAAGAAGATATCGATGGTGAGAATCAATTATGGAAAAAGAAAAGTGTGTTCTTTGATTTAGAGTATTGGGAGCACAATTTACTTAGACATAACTTAGATGTGATGCATATCGAAAAGAATGTGTGTGACAATATTCTTGGGACCTTATTAGATTTGGATGGAAAGACTAAAGACAACGAAAACACCCGCAGGGATCTCGAGGAAATGGGAATTAGACATGACCTTCACCTTATAAATCTTCCTAATGGAAAGCCGTACTTACCCCCCAGCATGTTATACGATGTCTAGTGTAGAGAAGTCCAACTTTTTATAATTGTTAAAAGATCTCAAAGTTCCTGGTGGGTATGCATCCAATATTTCGAAGGGTGTAAGCTTGAAAGATCATAAAATTTCCAATCTTAAGAGTCATGATGGGCACATCTTAATGCAAGATGTTTTGCCCATTGCTTTACGGGCATCCGTGATTTCAAGAACACAATCTCGTGTAGTTAAAGCAGTGACTGATTATTGCTTCTTTTTCAAAGGGTTGTGTGCAAAAGTTCTTGATCTTGGTGAATTAGACAAAATGGAGTATCAACTTGTTCGGACATTATGCGAGTTGGAGCAATTATTCCCTCCTAGTTTTTTCATAGTCATGGTCCACTTGACTATCCATTTGATATCAGAGGCGAAGCTTGGTGGACCCGTTCATTAAAGATGGATGTATCCGGTTGAACGGTACTTGATGCGGTTGAAGTCATATGTTCGCAATAAGGCTCAACCAGAGGGATCAATTGCAGAAGGATATATCAAGGAAGAGTGTCTTACTTTTTGTTCAAGGTATTTTGAAGGTGTTGAGACTCCCTTTAATCGTCCCCTTAGAAATGATGAGAAATGTTGTCGGAAAAGAAATGTACATGTTCAATTCAGGTGGTCGTAAGTTAGGTAAGGTTGAGATTCTTGAGCTTGATGGAAAGTCTTTAGCTCAAGCACATCGTTATGTGTTACTAAACCATATTAAAATTCAACCTTTCCGCGAGTAAGTATTTCCTTTTAGCATTTATTTATTATATCTAGTAAGAAATAGTGATTTGATAAAGTCTAAGATTATGATATGTTTCTTGTAGTTATTTTTTGGGTGAAAAACAAGCTCTTAAGGATAAACCCATGGACTCAAAAACAATAGAGAAATTGATGGTTGAGGAATTTCCATGGTGGCTAAAAAACCAGGTTACAAATCTATTGGTTGTTACATGAGTTTCCTCATCTCCGAGGTGCATTAACTAATAGTGATGTTAAATAATGGTAGGTTTCTCACTTACAAAAGGATAATGTAGATGAAGAAGTGTTATCTCTTGCTATTGGTCCGAATACTGTTGCTAAACAATATAAAGGCTTCATCACTAATGGTTATAGATTTCTCACAAGGCGGCGTGAAGAGTTTAAGAAGACCCAAAATTCAGGAGTCATGGTGGAAGTTGAAGGAGGAAATTATTATGGAAAACTTACGAACATTATTGAGCATGAATATTATCGTGGATACAAAATTGTGCTTTTCCATTGTGATTGGGTCGACAATAGACTTTATAGAGGGCTAAAGAAAGATGAATGTGGGTTTCCTCTTGTGAATTTTTCTAGGCCACTCGTACACACCGGTGAAAATTTCAAAGATGATCCTTTTATAATTTCTACTCAAGCAAGACAAGTGTTCTATATAGAGGATTTGAAAGATGTTGGATGGTCACATGTTGTTATGACCAAGCCTAGGGATATATATGACATGGGGACCAATGTAAATAGAGATGATGTTGACTCTTATACCCAATGCATGCCTTGTAATCTTCCAATAATGGATGATGTGAACCGGGAACCTCGTTGGCTTCGTATGGAAACTGAACTCCAAGACGCTCAATAACCTATTGGAGTTCATGAGCTCATTTTCTATTTTTCTTGTGTTTTATAGGTCTGTAATCGTTTTTTACTCTAGGATTAGTTGTGTTTAGTTGTTAAAATTGAGATTAAATCAATCATTTAAGTGTTTTTCATAAGTATACAAATTTTTAATGAGATTAAATTAGTTTTCTTAAGCCTAACGCTATTTAGTTAGGGACGTTTGTTACTAGAGAGTATTATTTTAAAAATTAGTAAAAATTAGTTTACATGCAATTATGCAATTAAAAATTAGTTAGGGACGTTTGTTACTAGAGAGTATTATTTTACATGCAATTATGCAAATGGTTAAATACGCATAGTTTTCCAAACACCATTTCGTGCAACCTGATCTGTTACGGCTGGTTATCTGATTCTAAGTACACAACGACTTTTAAAAACTGTCAAACACCCCCTTATTTAAAATCAAAATGTTATGTAACATAGTAATTTATAAATGCGAAATGTATGCAGTAATTACTTTTATGGAGAGCTATTTGCTCTCTGCTTGATACAAATATTCCTTTAAATTCTCTTTCTGCAAAGGCTTATGTATGATGTTTATGTATGATGGTTATCTGATCAGTTCCAAGTGTGAAGTGGAATAGAGTGGTGTTCAAAGTTAGTGGTACTGCCTTAGCTGGAAGCAGTCAGAATATTGACCCGAATGTGGCTTTGCAAATTGTAGAAGAAGTGGCAGTGGCTTCACACTGTGGTGTGCAGGTACTAATCTCTATCTTGAGTCTTGATTCTTTATATGAGAAGTTGCACATAAATGTAACACATATATTCTAAGAAGTAACGATAAGCATATACCAGCCTCACATATTATTTTGTGCTTATTTACGGTTAATTAAGAAGATAATAGCAGTTTTATCCAAATGCTCAAAACTGCTTACTAGCCAAGAATAAGCAACCCCACACACCATAATATAGGCCATTAAACCTTGATTTTGACTGAAAGTAACACCATCACATTGTCGTTGCTTCTGTAACGTAAGCTATTTTAACATTAAACCTTGATTTTTACTGAAAGTAACACCATCACATTGTCGTGCTTAACTTTGTTCTAAGTGCTTATTGGATTGCTTATCTTTGGTCTGCAAGTTGAGTTAAAACTTAGATTTGTAGTGTAATTTTGCATTTTAAGGGGTGTTTGGAATTGCTGATCTACCTGACCTACTGACTGTTTGTGTTGTTGTTTGTTGTTTACACAAGTTACCACAGGCCCTATTAGGTAATATAAGTCCTTAGATTTCATTACTTGTTCATAAAAAGTCAAACATCTCTTTGTCACCTTAGTGTTGGTTCATTGATAGAATTTTTAGGACCCAAATCATTCATATAGTTTTAAAAGTAGTTGCTTTAGCTTAATTTAATCTTATCTTAGCCTAAAATATCATTTTCAGTTCATTAGATGCAATCAAAATCTATATAAGTCAACCTTTAGTGTTCTTGAAAAAAGTCAGAATTGCATTAGAGGACATTTTTTACAAATGTTCAAAGATTTTTCATGATTTTTGTGGGTAGTATTAGGCTTTGAACTTTTTAGGGATTAATATTTGTTAGTTTAACTGTTGAAATTCATCGTCAGCTTATTTTTAGCATTTTTATTTCTGGCTTATTTGAGTGCTCAATTCAGCTTGTTTGACCCATTCATGCCCTGCACCAAGTGTTTCACATCATTTGTCCCATTTCACAAGCACCTATTTAGCTTTATAGAAGCTCATCAGACAGGCTTATGGGATCAATATATCTGGATATAACATAAGCATTTATAGTGAGGATTTGCTTCTTAAGTTATGAAAACCAATAATATATACAGGAACAACAGAAACAAGTTAACTTCATTATACTCATCATAGGGTCTTAGACCAAAACAAAATCCCTATTCTTACAGCTACTTTGATTATTCTTCTGCGCAGGATGACATTTAAGCCACTACTTGAAAATTTTCCCTTATTCTGTCAAACAGACTGCTGTTTATTTGTTATACTCATTATATGATGAGTTAGGACCATGTGTTTGTTTATTGTATTCGTCATAAAGGTCATAACTCCTAGTATACATTCGTGTTTGCACAGAACAAGTCAAAATGTTGAGGAAAGGAAAAAACATAGATCAGCTTTTAATTTTTATTCATCTTATTGCGGGTATTGCATTGATATGAGAATATTTGGGTGTGTTATGGAACTTGGTTTGTGATGAACTTCTCCAGGTTTCAAATCACCAAATTTCCTTAACAAATCAACAATCGAGCGGATCACAAATCTTTAAAAAAAAAAAAAAAAAAAAAAAAAAAAAAAAAAAAAAAAAAAAAAAAAAAACCCAAATTCATGAAAACTGAACCAGGGGGTTTGATGGCGGTCAATCAGTCGGCTAACCCACTCATGGTAAGAGCCAATCGAACTGCTATTTTTTAATTAAAAAATGAAACTCATTAATTGCATGCTTTTCTTATGAAAATAGTTATTTGTTGATATGGCGATGAGCTTTTTGGTGAGGGAAATGCATACCTTATGGTCCTACTAACTCATACTAAACATATCAACATTCAAACTGTTCTGCAGCTTCATCCTCACATGAAACAGCTGAAAGTGAAGTTGTTTAGAACCAGCATTTAGACCAAATTATTAGCCATCTGCACCCACCATTCACAATTGCATCAGCAATTTTATACCAGCATTCAAGTCTTGATCTTATTCATCTTTATTTGCCTGCAGTCCTCGACCATTCTAACATAACTTGAGTCTTTTGTTGTTAAATTGATAAGCTTGAGTCTTACTGAGTTTATAATGATCCCCAACACAGTTTGCCATTCTCTATTTTCTTCTGCAAAAAGTCTTTTATTCCTTTCTTGCCACAAGAAATACACGGTAGCAGCAAGACCCAACCTTCTAACCACACTTCTGATTGACTTATTGCATGGCATATTACTCATTCTGTGTATTATATCTTTCCATTCATCATTACAGCTTTCTAGCCAAGTAGCCATATTAATTTCTTTATCTCCTTCCATATCTTCCCAGCATATCAACATTTGAAGAAAAGGTGTTCATGTGAGTCAGGGCAATCCTCACATAAAGCACATTTATCCTCCCTTCCAGGATACCATCTTGCAAGCATGTCTTGAGTAGAGAACCTTCCCAAGATGGCTAATAATGAGGCGAAAAATGATCCGTTTTTAGGGGGTCATTTAAGCCCAAACTCGAATTTATTTGATCAAATATTGCCCTAAATCGTTCCTTTTGTGATTTTAGGTACTTTGGGAGTGAAATCTGGAAAAGGAAGCAATTCGGACGTTTTTGGAGCATAAAAGTGAAGAAAACGCCAAAGTCTTAATTTTCCATGCTGGGAACAGTGCATGACGGCGTCAAGAGTAAAATTCCATGACGACCCAGAAGAGTTTTGACGGCGTCATGAAGGTAGGGCGTCAAGAGTAAAAGTCATGACGGCCTGGAAATGAATTGTTCTTGACGGCGTCAAATGTAGATCTAGGCAGTCCGAGGATTGTTTTGGCGGCGAGGTGACGGCGTCACCTAATTGGTCTTGACGCCGTCAGACCCCTTTTCCTATATATAGTTTTCTAATTTTTCACATTTAAAAAAAGAGAAGTTTTGGGAGAAACCCTAAGTACGATTTTGGTGTAACTTTACAGGTTTTTCAAGGGTTCCAACCCCTTGATACCTTGCATGATTAATCAAGATAAGTGTTCTTCTAATTCAATCAATATGTCTATGTGTTGGTTGTATATATCATGTTCTTGTCTTAATTCTATCATGCTAGGCTAGATCTATCTTGTGTTTGCTTAGATCTAATGAAACCTAGATATTGATTATGTGTTGATTACTTGTTTATTCTTGTCTTGGATGAATGATTTATATGTTAGGCTTAAGAAAACTGGCAGATCTCCAATTGGTAACATGCTTGAACGTCTTAAGAAACATGAACCAACGCGCACTAGGTCTTTATTGGTTGTATTTAATGCATGAGCCACTGTTTACAATCCCTATAGTTGTGCTGGGCATGGTGTAGGAGGAGATAAGAGCTCATAGAATTGGGGAGTTATGTGTGCCACCCCATGAATGGTATTAAGGAATACGATCCATCATCCATGCAATTATAACAAGTAACTAACATGTAAAAGATATCTAGGGAGTAGTGAAATCTAAGTAAACACATTTTCTCCAATTACTGCTCACAACCTTAGTATAAATTAGTTTATTTTCATTTCTAGTATTTTATTTTGATTGCATCTTAGTATTGGGTTAGTTGATTAGCAACTAATTCCGCCCAAATCCATCAAACCTGAGATTTTAATTTGCTTTCCAAAAAATATAAAAACACAAAAATAATCATCCCTCACCTTTAGAACTAGTATTTAGGCTTTCTAATCCTAGCGACACTATTCCTAAGCTGAACGATCAATCCCTCGGTACCTGTCACTATACTATACTACAACGATCAGGTACACTGCCTGGTGGGGGTTGTAAGCTTCTCAAGATCCCTCGAGAGGTAAAGCCTGTTGCGATTCCCACGCATCAAGTTTTTGGCGCCGCAGCCCGGGGAATAGTTATTGTCTAGGTTAGAATTTCTTTTTATTAGGTCTACTTGCTAGATTCCTTTCTAGTAAGATTTTATTTTGATTTTTAGGTTTTCTGTAGTCTATCTTTTTCTTTGTGCCCTTTGTTTGTGAAACCATTTTCATTTGTCTCCATGGCGGATGAAATTCCATTTAGATCATTAACTATAGAGGAACAATTAGTTTACTCGGATAGATTTGCCTCCTGTTGTTCCAATGAATTTTTAAGTGATCTTACATATATACAAGAGGAGATGGGTGTAAAGTTAGATGGGTTTGATGAATTTTATGCATGTGTGTTTTCTATTAGACGATCATTTTTAGGATCAATTCCTTTTGGTGAGACCCTTTGGATGAATTTTGAGAAAAGCTTCCTAACCATTACCCATAAGTTCAACGAATTGGTGGATTCGTATGAGCGAGATGACCTAGTTTCTAAGAACATGAACTTAGAATCAAACCAAGATTATGAGATGGTTAGTGTTGAACTACCTAGTTGCATGAGCGGGATAGATTTCACCAAAACATACGACACACATGAGGTTAGAGTTGAGCCACCTAGTTGCATGTCATGGTTAGGTACTACCATAATACAAGATGAACACATAGGTGATATTGATGTGATGAAAGAGATAGTAGAAAACCCAAGCCCACTAAGTACCCCACAAGTCCTACCATCATTTGTGGCATACACACCGCCCGTGACTTACCCGAAAGAAGTAGAAGAAACTTTAGCAATTCCAATGGAGGTAGAACCCTTGGACCAGGCACCACTTGAGGATATAGGTTTGAACACTTGTAGTGATAACCTTACTCCTAGTTCTAGGGAATTTCCTAGTGTTGATGAACCGGAACCTCAATCTTTACACACCTTTCCATCCTTAGATATATTTCTAGGAGACAAAAGAGGAACCGACCCACCCATCAACCAATATTATCCGGGTAGTTTTAAGATGAAGGAAGCCATTCACTCACCCCCTTCACCTCACGTGGCATATTCACACCCTAAGGGTGTGCATCGCTACTTTCACCCACACTTAATCCTAAGTGTAGGGAAAACCTCCCCTATTTCCGTTAAATAAGGGTAGAGTCAGGCTCGTGACTCGAACAAAAACAAGCGCTTATTGGGAGGCAACCCAATCTTTATTTATTTGTTTGTTTGTTTGTTTGTTTGATTTTATTTGTTTCCGTATGCATGTTTTATTTTTGTTGCTTGTGGCTCATGTTTCAAAGTAAATTGTGAAAATGCTTTATTTTGTTTTTAACTTCGTCTTAATTGCATATAAAGGTATTTTGCAAAAGATAAGTGTAAGGGAGATCCAAATTTGTTTATAAGAACAAAATTGAGCATGAACCACAACAATATAAAATGGACATGTGTATTAGTACTTGTTAGAGTCAAATGCTTGTATCGAGTCGTAATGATGTTTTGCAGGATTTTCCAGGAAGTAGGACGAAGTTTTTCCAGAAATTTTCCGGAAACTTAACATAAGAATTTCTGCAGGTCACTTCTGACGGCGTCACGAGTTTACTCTTGACGGCGTCATGTGTAAAATTCTGGAAATTTTGCTAGTTTTGTTTATACCGGAGTCTTATAGTTTTTGTGAATTATTAAGTTTTATAATCTCCAGGAGATCTGCAAACTTCATTCCACAAGCATTATATCTTATCTTGTTTTCTAGGATTTAGTAACTTATATAGGATGCCGCCGATTTTACGCGAGGTTGTCTTGTCTATTTTGTCAGGTTTTACAGGTTATGTATGACAAGAAGATGATTTATATTCTGGAAAGGAAGCTTTGATTGTTCATTTTCTTGGAGGAAGATTTAACCTGGCCATCTTATTATCCATACTGAGCGAATCAGGGGAGTATTTGATTTCATTCTCTTTACTTTTTAACTTTTACATTCTTTACTTGAACATTGGGGACAATGTTCATCTTAAGTGTAAGGGGAGGGTAAAAAGATGATACCTTACATATGCACTTTCGCTTGAGTTTGTTTTGTTTAATGGTAGATGTGTAATAAAACTATGAGAAATACTTGTTAGTGCAATTTTAGCGCCAAATTTAAAATTTTTTACAACATTTAGGAGTGAAACTTTAGCCATAGCAAGCGTCTCATGGATAAGAGATTGTATGACTAGCACATAACCATATATTCAGAAAAATTTTCCACCCAAAAATGTGAGGTTCGCCTTTAAATTTGATAGGAAAAGCATTTACTATTAGTGCTTATGAGTGTACCGGTAGCATTTAGATTCTAGAACTTGCGTTAGTGATGCATCCCGAGACCGCTAGTGAGACTACATTCGTGTAGTAGGATATACTACATGATAAGAGGCATTAGGATTACCCTTGTGTTAAACCCGTATTATAATTAATTGACCATTTAAGTCATATTACTTGGCTAGTTAAGTCAACTAATTTTTCCCACACCCTTAGCGTTGTACTCATTTTTAGTACACGATACCCCTAGTACACCCCTCCGAGCCAATCTTTTCGTTTCTAACTTTAAGCATTTTACTTAAAGGAAGAATTTGTTACACCCAACTTAAATGTACAACCAAATCGCCTTAGCCTTCCGTGTATGCGCTCATTTTTAGTGCATTATTGTTATTTGTTAAATCCTAAGTTAACTTTCTAATTGATTAAATGGTTGCTAAGTCGAGTCATATCCTTGTACATATTGTTTTGGGACGATTGGGACTCATGGGTAAGTACTTATTTTATGGAGTAATGGGGAAGAACATCATTTATTACCCCCATATGTACGTTAATCTTAAAAGTGCTCCAAGTGTTTTGATTTTCTTAATTCGAGTCATTAGTTTAGTTTAATGTAAAGTATGTAAAGATTCAAGTGTAAGGGGAATGTTCAACCCCTATGATGTATTATTTTGGATGGTAGGGTAAGAGTGTATTGAAAAAAAAAAAAAAAAAAAAAAAAAAAAAAAAAATCGAAAAATCAAGAAAAAAAAATAGAAAAGAAAAAAAAAAACATACGGACTACCATCCCTTTTTATTCTATGTTCATTTTATGTTTTTGTTATTTTTCATTTATTAGCTTAAGTCGAGTCTAGTCTTGGCTTAGCAACGCCACATTGTACATGTAATTAACCAAGATTGTTAACTCGCCACCAGTAAAACTTCCTTTATCCAACAAAACCGTGTAATTCATGTCCCTATACCCTTACAAGCAAATCTCAAGTGTAAGGGTATATGATGAGGCGAAAAATGATCCGTTTTTAGGGGGTCATTTAAGCTCAAACTCGAATTTATTTGATCAAATATTGCCCTAAATCGTTCCTTTTGTGATTTTAGGTACTTTGGGAGTGAAATCTGGGAAAGGAAGCAATTCGGACGTTTTTGGAGCATAAAAGTGAAGAAAACGCCAAAGTCTTAATTTTCCATGCTGTGAATAGTGCATGACGGCGTCAAGAGTAAAATTCCATGACGACCCAGAAGAGTTTTGACGGCGTCATGAAGGTAGGGCGTCAAGAGTAAAAGTCATGACGGCCTGGAAATGAATTGTTCTTGACGGCGTCAAATGTAGATCTAAGCAGTCCGAGGATTGTTTTAGCGGCGAGGTGACGGCGTCACCTAATTGGTCTTGACGCCGTCAGACCCCTTTTCCTATATATAGTTTTCTAATTTTTCACATTTAAAAAAAGAGAAGTTTTGGGAGAAACCCTAAGTACGATTTTGGTGTAACTTTACAGGTTTTTCAAGGGTTCCAACCCCTTGATACCTTGCATGATTAATCAAGATAAGTGTTCTTCTAATTCAATCAATATGTCTATGTGTTGGTTGTCTATATCATGTTCTTGTCTTAATTCTATCATGCTAGGCTAGATCTATCTTGTGTTTGCTTAGATCTAATGAAACCTAGATATTGATTATGTGTTGATTACTTGTTTATTCTTGTCTTGGATGAATGATTTATATGTTAGGCTTAAGAAAACTGGCAGATCTCCAATTGGTAACATGCTTGAACGTCTTAAGAAACATGAACCAACGCGCACTAGGTCTTTATTGGTTGTATTTAATGCATGAGCCACTGTTTACAATCCCTATAGTTGTGTTGGGCATGGTGTAGGAGGAGATAAGAGCTCATAGAATTGGGGAGTTATGTGTGCCACCCCATGAATGGTATTAAGGAATACGATCCGTCATCCATGCAATTATAACAAGTAATTAACATGTAAAAGATATCTAGGGAGTAGTGAAATCTAAGTAAACATATTTTCTCCAATTACTGCTCACAACCTTATTATAAATTAGTTTATTTTCATTTCTAGTATTTTATTTTGATTGCATCTTAGTATTGGGTTAGTTGATTAGCAACTAATTCCGCCCAAATCCTTCAAACCTGAGATTTTAATTTGCTTTCCAAAAAATATAAAAACACAAAAATAATCATCCCTCACCTTTAGAACTAGTATTTAGGCTTTCTAATCCTAGCGATACTATTCCTAAGCTGAACGATCAATCCCCCGGTACTTGTCACTATACTATACTACAACGATTAGGTACACTGCCTGGTGGGGGTTGTAAGCTTCTCGAGATCCCTCGAGAGGTAAAGCCTGTTGCGATTCCCACGCATCAGCTAACCACAGAATAAAAGCATGACTTGGAATGCAATGATTGTGCCAAACAATCCTATTCCAAATCACACTTTCTTTATTCTGTCTTAGCTCTATCCAAACTTTGTTCACAGAAAATTTGGCTAGAACATTTTCACTAGTCTTCCACATCACCATATCTTTTCTTTCACTGTTTAGAACAAGCACAACAATGTTAAATGATTTACAATTGTTTGTTTATGCAGATATTCTTCTCTTCTTGAAATTGTTTGTAAACTCACTGTTGAAATCATGGTTTAATGATATATTTTGTGATTTAAGTGAGGTATGAATTTTTTCAATTAAGTGGGTAGGAAGCAAAGAGCACATGACATATATATTAAAGTTGGTTTAGTTTACACTTTACATGGCAGATCTAATTCAAATGGGACATATATATCAGTATGTTTAATACTAATTAAATTGGTTCGTTTTTATTAATTATTGAACTTTATCTCACAGAACCTCAAAACTACTGATATATATGTATATAATCTTATCTCTTATCAGGTAAAGTTTACTTGATGCATCAGAACATTACAATTGTTTAAAGTTTACTTGGTGAATCATATAGTCTCAAAAACAGTCGCCCATTAGACCCCTTACAGCACCAACCAAACACCCCCTTACAGCAGCCATCCAAACACCCCCTTACAACAGCCAAGAATAAGCAACCCCACACACCATAATAGTTCATTTGATACTAATTATATGTTTGTTTCATTTGATGCAGTTTCCAAGATGTTCAAATCTAAAAAAACAATGCAGGAACATAAAAGAAAACAGAGTCAAATGAGTCGACCAACATCAGCCTTTCAAGCAACGGCTCGACCTTCTTTTCCCACACATATGCAAACTTCTGGTCAAGCTATTGACAACACCAATCCTCCATCATCAGCCTTTCAAGCAACCGTTCGACCTTCATTTCCCACACATACGCAAACCGCTGGTCAAGCAATTCACAACACCAATCCTCCATCATCAGCCTTTCAAGCAACCGTTCGACCTTCATTTCCCACACATATGCAAAGTGCTGGTCAAGCAGTTGACAACACCAATCACCCATCATCAGCCTTTCAAGCAATTGTTCGGCCTTCTTTCATTTATAATATGCGTCAAAACTCTTCGTCTTCCTCATCTTCGCTTCAAGCATCTGTCAGACCTTCTCTTCCTTTAAACGTGCACCATAACTCTTCTTCCTCCTCATCTTCTCATTCAAAATCATTACAATCCCAACCTACTGTACACGAGCCAGTTTTGCACGAATTTTCATCCACAAATTCTCTTCATGATCAAGATCTAGCTGATGAATATGAGCAGAATCTATTGTCGGAGGTTGAGATCATAGGTAACTAAAATCATGTTGAAAATATAAATTAGCCATGCGTTTGTAGATTATATTCTAACATGTATGATAATCTTATAGATGGGAATGGAAATATTCTTAGGACACAAAAAATGTGCGTAAAACAAGTGTATAAGATGAACGAGGGTGAAAAGGTGTTGGTTCATGTTAATCCAATGTATCAGCTTATCGGTAATGCTGGGGGGTTGTGTTCAAGATTCATGACCTTACTTCTCAAGGAACCCAACATATGTCCCCTAGATGCCAAGGACTGGAGAGAATGTAAAAAACGTTGTGGTGTTATGCTTCTAGTAGAACTCCAGGTAATACATTCAGCTAAAGAAACGATTTTTTATTTTTTTTGTTCATAGTACAATTACTAATTACTGTTATTATCCATTTAATGTCCTTTATTGACAACTTTGGCAGTGGAGATTCCACATACCTCATGGGGAAAGTATAGACAATGTTCTTTGTGCTATGTTTAGATGGAAGCGTAGGACCTTAAAGTATAGGTTAAAAGCGAGTTTGTATGAGCAAGCTAAGAATAAGTTGAATGAAGTTAATGGCGTGAATGGGCTTGATGCACAAGAGAAAGTTTATACCGAAGATGAGCTTTTGGAAGCATTGGATTTACTCGAACCACCAGCAAATTTTCTTGACCACCAATGGCAAATGTATAAGAGTCATCTTAGAAAGCCGATAGCAAAGGTATGAATTTTTCACTCTTGATGTCTACAGTACCTAAGAGACTACCTGATAATTGTATCTACACTTTTCACTCTTGGATTGTTCATAGTACACTTGGCCGATAGCAAAGCTTGCTACTTGTATTAGTAGTAAAATATTATAAAATTTCAAGATAAAATTATGTGTTAAACTTGGAGTTGAATCAGTTCTGAAGTGGTTAATGTGTTCTAAGTTGAATCTTGATGTGGTTTGTGATCAGTTCTTGCATGCATGATTGTGGTATTTGAAGTTGTTGCATGAATGTAATAGACATTAGATTAAAGGACTCGAAGTCTATTTAGTCATTATGTTTTGTTTGAATGATGATGGGTTGCATTCATTTCTTGGGATTTCTTGAATAATGATTTGGAAAGTATCTTAAGCTAAATTTCTCGATACAATAAGGTGTTGAATGCTAAACATGCAGTGATATTGGTTAAATAGGTGCTAAATGTGAAGTTGAAATGTTGAATCAACTGAAAAGTGATTTGTGTTCTAAGTTGAGTCGATGATACAGTGATATTTGTTAATTTTGGTGATTGATTTTAATGTTATTCTATCTTTTCTATGAAATGTTTGTATGATTAATGGATGTTATTAGTTTATCTGCTGAAATTTTAATGGTTATTATTAGTTTCGTTGAATAATTTGATGATTTGGTTATAGTATAATGAGGTTTCTTGATGATTTGTGTGTTTCATAAAGAATATCAGTGATTAACTAGTATTGTCGCTAACCGATATTGTTCCAAAAGATAATCTACTTTTTTAATTGTTGAAAACAGTATCTTTGGCTAGAGAATTGTTTTTGGTTCTAAGGTTACCTATTAAGCGATAATCATATGGCTCTAGGTCCAGTAGATAGTATTGGTTTGTTTTAGTCATTTTATTGCTCTATGTGATACAAAATTTCATCGCACGTTTAATCAGGCTTTGATTGTTGACCCAAGATCATGGTTCTAACTCAAGTAAGTTCTTTTGATTAGTATACCTACATAGTTTGACTTCCAGAAGTCAAATGTCAATTCTTCTCAACAGGGAGATTACGCTGTTCTGTTTTCATATTTTGCTTATGCTGCTTGTTATTCCATTAGCGTTGTCTTTCATTGAAACTCTATATAAGTTTCATTATAAAATATTAGACATCATAAAATATTAGTAGTAAAATATAAACAAATTCCATTTTTACCTAAATGTGGTACAATAAAAATAAATGCAGAAATTGTCAGCATGTGGGAAGAAAGCAAGACTCGACCAAGTCCATACTCGCACTACTGGTGCTAAAACTTTCGCGCGAAGAAGGCATGAATTTGTGAGTTTTATTGCTCAAAACATTTAATCTCAAAACTATTATAACTCGTATTTTTATGCAATATTTGATGTTATGTATCTAATCTACAGAAAGTGAAAAATAAAAGATCACCGAATGATGTAGAGTCATTTGACATCTGCTATAAAACGGCTAATGACACATATATTCAGGAAGCAACCACAGAAATGATGGTATACACATACTGGAATATTATGTTTTTTTTTCAAATTTTATATGGCATGCTTTGATTTATGAACTTAAAAGTGTATGCACTATTTGTTTTAGGTTATAGCAAATCAAGAACTATCAAAGAAGAAATTAGAGCTAGTAGGTCCCGAAGGTAATATTGAACCTGCCTTAGAGGCAGAAATTGCTAGGGAGGTTCTTAACAAACTGTTTGGAAATGAAGAACCTCGATGTTTTGGGGCCGGTGTGACAAAATCCCAAATAACTAAGTTTTCTTGCGATCTAAGAATGATGAGGGGTGAAGTACTAGCAAATGAAAACCGTTTTCTGTTGGAGAAGGTAGACAATCAAAGTAAGGAAATAGAGACTCAAAAAAAGCAATTAGAGACTCAACAGAACAAAGTTGAGTCATACAGTAAGCAAGTAGACACCCTAGTTTCGCAACTGAATAATATGGGAAAACAGCTAAATGAAGTTTATGAAATGTTGAAAGTTTTTCAAACCGCGTTTCCAGATCTATATAATGCTGCTTCTACTTCTGCTGCTGCTAGTACATGTGACAAACAAGTGAGTGGTTTATTGTTTATTGCACTATTTTTTTTTCTTTCAGTCCCTTGTTTGAAGATAATATTTTTTTTTCAGCCCTCTTCTAGCGCATCACCTGTCATGGATCATTACTCATCAGTCATGGATCACTACCCGGGTATCTTTTTTTTACTTTAATTAGTTTAGAATTATGATCTGGCATTGGTTCATTGATGACGTGTATTACTATAGCCACTGTGTAAGTTCAGCATATCACTTGCGCATTAATAGTTGCTTAGTATTACTTGCGCATTAATCTTGACTGTCACTTAATATCAATTTTGAAGTTTCCTTCTTTAGCTATAAAGATCCATTGTTATCCTTAATAGCTTGTCAAATGCTGATTTAAGTGATCAGGGTATCAATTTTGAATGTGGAAACATGATGATGCTAGGTTCTCTAGTCTAACAAAGCTTGTTTAATTCCCGCTTCACATTTTCACACTAGAACGTTCACCAATGGGGTCTTTCTTAAAAGCTTAGTTACTTTGTTTTTGGTTCTTTACATGATCAGGGTGCTTTTCATTTTTTTTCATACAAGGATAATGTGCTAATAGACTAGACTTACCATTTATGATTGCATAGGCAACAAAAAAATTGCCTCAAAAGTGACATTTTTCTTTCTTCCTTTTCACCCCTTCTGCATTTAACAAAACTGGATCATAATGTTTGCATATGGCCGCCCTCTCATTAGTCATTCCTCGGCTGCCCCTGTTCTGTTCCATCCATGCTCATATGAGAATCTTCATAGATCCCCACTAATGGTTATAGATGAGATCAGAGGCTATAAAGAAAAGCAACATGTTCAATTAAAAATTACATTGGTAACAGCGTTACTAAATACTATACACCCGAATAAATGAAATTCTTGAACACATGACTACTGAATCTTGGATTTTACATAAAATCTGAAAAAAACTAATCAAAAGTGTGAATCTTAGATTGACCCCTCATTATAATTGAACACAAAGATTTTAGTTGCCCAATAATACAAACTGGAGTTACTAGTGTGTAGAAATCGCATTTTTGTCTACCAGGTAGAGAGACATCAAAAAGTACTCCAACACAGGGGTATGTTGAATATTCCAGATCAAACTAACATGCATCTCCAGTGATTGTGGAGGTCATGCTGGTACGCACTTGGTTCGTGCTATGTGGGAGGAAAGTGATTATAACAGCATTAGTGACATAATTGGTTTATGCCACAGATATGTTTTATGATCACATGTTCTTTGTGATTGTAATATGGTAACTATTGCAAGGAAGGCGGTCATTTTGTTGTGCGATTTAGTTAGTTGTCTTGACTGTGATATTTAAGGATGTGTAATATTATACTTGTTTTGTGGGTTACTGATTTTAAGCTGTTATGTGTTATTTAGGAGCTTGTTGAAGACAAACGATAGGTGCTTGTTGAAGACAAAAGTTAGAAGAAAGTTTTAATGGATTTCAGTCTCGTCTAAAAGATAGGAGCTTGAGCTTGTTCAAGGATAATGGAAGATTAACCGTGAAGAATGATACTTAAAAGTCTGGTCTATGTGTTTAGTTGCAGTTATGTATGAATGATTAGCTGTAGATTCAATATGTTTAGCTGCAGTTCTGTATGAATGTCCTTTACTGTATGAATGTTTGGTATCTTTTATATTGAATGTGACTGGAAATATATTTTGTGTGCTTTTTTTTTTTTTTTAATTGTTAAAAGAAAAATGTTGACACATAAAAGCGTGTAAAAAATTGTGTCATCAGTTTCCAAATTTGTCATGCTTAAAAGCGTGGAGTTAAAGCTTTAGTTGGCACATGTTAGTGTGGAGATGCGCATCATTTATACACACAAAAAAGCGTGTACTTTCATATCATTTCTTCACACTTTTAAGAGTAGAGTCCTCGAATGTTTGTTCACAAATATAAGCGTCTACTTTTTTGTGACGCATATAAACTCCACGCAACAGGAAGCGTGGACCTTAAAATTGCACACAATTTTTGGGTACATTCGCCCACATGAAATCATGACAAATAAAGCTCAAAAACTCACACCAAAAATTTACCATGGTCTCTCATAAGCATACAAGCTAATCCCAGAAGGCCATGGACCAATAACACAAACAAATAATCATAATAAATTCAAACTTGTCAACTACTCAAATTTGGATCTGAACGCACACCAAAAAGTTTTGATTTCCATAAAATACTTCCACATGTTTTTATCGCGAATCCTCTTCATGGTAGTCTAATATAACCTAATACTTAACTATTCCAGAGGGCCTAGTCAAAATACCACTTTTACAACCACATGACACCCTCAAACTTTTACCCAAAATCTGTCCCGGTTTGACAGCTTTGACACCTTAACAAAGAAAAATCAAAAGACCAACTTCCCGACCTTAAAATCAATCGTGGCTAGACTTTTTGGAAAGCTCTTTCATTAAACTTCAATTTAGACATAAAATTAGTGACTTAACTCTTCACCATCTGTTATTTACACTCACATCTTTACAGCCATAGTTTTCTGTCCAAACCCTAACACAATAACTAGCATGTTTTACGCTCAATTCTTTTCACCAATCCTTATAATATAATAATTAATTGATTCCAACATGTTTAATAACATTAATTTACAGAATTTAACACAAACCCTAATCCATCATACTTAATATTACATGAATACCAATAATTAATCAATTATATGAACATAGGGTTTAAGGATTTTACCTTGATTCTTGATTATTGCTTTCAAATTACAAACCCTAATTTTTTCTTTTCTTTTTCTCTCTTGGATAGACTAAAATTGCAGGAAAATAGTTTTGGGAACTTTGATTTTGTATTTATAATTATGTAATGGATAATTACCTAACTTAGAGTTGTAATTGAGCTACAATTGGGTCTCTTTTCCCCCTTTTTCCCCTTATGGCCGAATTTTCCATACATGTATATATTTTTTTTTTTTATTAAATTAATTTATTACATTCAAAACCTCATACTTTTCATATCTTATGTGTTCCCATAACAAATCCTAACGTCCTACGCGATAAACCTTAACTTTTACGACAACCGGAAAAATAATCATTTTCAAAACAAAGTTTCCAAAAATAGATTTTCACACTCTTATATAAGCATAACACATCAAAACAAACTCATCGTAACTTGCTAACGCTCAAATACATGAACGAAAACTCGTTACGCAAAAACACAAAAATACCAAAACTTCACAAGTCATTTCTACACCACAAAGGTGATCAAAATGAACTTTCCCAAATTCCAAACTTTCCAAATCACAATAAAAACCATTTACGCAAAGGGATTTAGTGCTAAAACTCACCTATATCACTTATATATCACTTAAATCACCTACGACACACCAAACAAACGTCAACCGAGTCAAGACTATCAGTCAAACTGGTCTGCTAAAACCACGGTTGTTACATCATCCCCCACTTAGGGAAATCGCGTCCTGAGATTTCAACTACTCGTCTCACCAAAAGCATCAGCAAAAGAAAATTTATGGGTATTTAAGCGGAAAAATACCACCCCATAAAATCACCGGGAAAGAATCGCAAAAATGTGAACCGACTAAATACTCGAATTCACACGATAAAAAAACATTCCATCACTCCAACGATACACGCAAATAGATACACTCCCCGATAAATAACACCAACGATCAAAACGACTTCTCACAGGTAGGTACGATACTCTCGAACCAATTGAAAAACCAACTGGTAACCGCAAGACGCACTCACAAATAACAGATACCCATAAAACAAACATTTATGAATACCCCGCATCTAACTTCCACGATCTAAAATCCAACTACAAACGATCTACTTTACCAACCACATCAGCAAACAAAATTGGGTACTTAAATTTCATCGGATCCTCACGTTCCCAAGTAAACTCAGGACCACGCTTAGAATCCCACCATACCTTTACCAATGCTATCTCACCATACTTCAACCCTTAACATCTCGATCCATAATCTCAACAGGTTTCTTGACATAACTGAGAGTCTTGTCAACCTTATTCTCATCTAATGGCACATGCAGACTAGCATCCGCTAACCACTTCTTTCCATTAGATACGTGAAACGTATCATGCACTCTACTTCACTCCTCAGGAAAATTCAACTGATATGTCTCAAATCCAATCCTTTCCGTAAATCTCAAATGGTTCTACGTATCTCGGTGCTAGCTTGCCTTTCTTACCGCAACGCACAACACCCTTCTAAGGAGATACTTTTAACCTCACAATATCACCAACACCAAACTCTAAGGGCTTACAGCAATAATTCGCATAACTCTTTTGGCGATCTCTGGCTGCCTTAAGTCTTTCCTTAATCCGAAAACCTTATTCATAGTCTCTCGTTCTAGTTCAGGATCAATTAGTTGGCTTGTTCCAACTTCTGTCCACAGAACGGTGACCTACATTACCTTCCATACAACTTTTCACACGACACATACTCTATACTAGAATGATAATTGTTGATATAGGAGAACTTAGCTAAAGATAAATGCATACCTTAGCTCCCTCCAAACTCAAACACACCCATGCTCTCAGCTCACCATCCAACGCCTGATTTGTACGCTCACTTAGTTCACTCATTAGAGAATGATAAGTCGTACTCATCTACATACGCGTTCTCAAGACTCTATAACACGTTTACCACTATCGCGAAGTAAGTATTTCATCATATTTCTTGATGATCAACGCGACACCCTATGGTTCTTTACCAACTCCTCCTTAATACAATCTTTAGGTACCTCTGGCTGTTGCATCAACCCAATAATCATTGACATTAACATTTATAGGGGTGGCAATTTCTGACCCGACACGAAACCCGACCTGAAATCGACACGAAAATTAACAGGTTCGGGTTGAGTTAAATAGATTTCGGGTCGGGTTTGGGTCGACCCATCTAACCCGTTTATTAAACAGGTCAGGTTCAGGTTGGGAATAAATTAAGTGGGTTGACCCGCCAACCAGCTTAAGATTTTTTCCTTAAATTAAAATATATTTATATTTTATTATACAGGTTAAATGGGTTAAACGGGTCGACCCGCAAACCCGTTTAACCTGCTTAACTCGTGTAATGTGGCAACTTTTATTTAAAAAACTGGTTGAATGGGTCAACTCGAAACCCATTTAACCTATTCAACCCATGTCACCTATTTAACTCGCCAACCCAAGTATATATACGGGTTAAATGGGCTAGGTTTGGGTTATGTGTAAACAGGTTAGGGTTGACATAGCCGACCCGATGATTTAAATGGGTCAGGTTTGGGTTAGGGTTTTCTGACCCGCCAACCTGACAACCCGAACCCGCCAACCCGAACCCGACCTGAATTGACACCCCTAAACATTTACCTTCAAGCGTATAAAACACTTGCTATGGTATCTGTATTCCTCTTCACACTTGCTCCTCAATACATTTCTTGCTAAGGTAATAATACGTCTTATCCATTCTCGGATGTATCTTATACCTTTCATGATCGATATCCTTAAGCTTCCTCTCCATGAACTCATTAGCGGGTTCGCAAAGTACAATCGTCTATCTTCATTCTTTTCCATTTAGTGGTCTAAACCAAGTAATCATTCTCCTTACATGTTCTCATCCTTGAACCTCTCTCTCTAGGCTGTCAACATCATCCTCTTAACTCCGAACTGAATTATCATAATCATTGCTCACAAACATCTAAATTTCACTCGTTCACTTCTGCTCAGCGCTCTTACCACGATGTCCGCCCTACCTTAACGGTGGCGAATCAGACAATCGTAGTCACTGAGAAATTCCACACCCAACTTCTCTTCAACATATATTAACCTCTTGTCAAATATATGGTAAAGATTCTTATGATCCGTGTAGATGACACTTCCTGCTCCATACAAATCTCATCTCCAAGTTCTATTTCCCAACTTTGAATCATGTATCACACAGTTCCTCTTATGAATTTTCCACCTCCGCGATGCCTACGCAATCTATAGAAAGATAGAAATGAATCACCAATAGTACCTGCCATTCCTAAGGACAATCGTCTCTCAGATGGTGTCTTAGGTACTCTTCACCACTTTTATCTTACTAATGTCCATGAACACTCGCTATCGTTGACCACCTTCCTGAAGAACGTACATCTTAAAGCTACACCTCTCACTTGAACAACTTGGCAAACACCCTCTTCTTCTTCAACGAACAAATTGATAATTAAAACGACAATCTATCCTAAGTAAACGACGCGAACCATGAAACCGGTCGAACTAAAACGTATATTAACGAACTCAAAAGGGGTACGAATTACCGACCAACGAAGTAACGAACATCAAAATCAAAGCTAGAAAAACACAATGAGAATATTTTTTACCCAATAAAAGTAGACACGGATAAAATGTTCATGAAACCCCATACAAAGAAAATATAAAATACACATACCCATAAAACATCCACAAGCATACCTCAACGAAAGAAACACTCAATGAACCAAATACATAACAAGTTTGGTAAATGAGAACCATAGACAGTTCTTATTCCCGTACTCAACCTTCCCAAAAACAAATGAACACCGTTTTTTTTATAAAATATATATAAACCATTTTTTTCCACACTTCATTTTCACCATAAAAATAATAGTTTCCAACAAATGACCTTGAAATACCCAAAACGAATTTGTAAAATGCCATAAAGACTCTAACACAACCTCTTAATCGAACGCGAAAGACATTGAAGAATTCCGTAATCAAAATAATCGTCAAACGAACTCATACTAGTGAACACTCACGCAAATACATTGCAAACCAAGCGAAGAACGTAAAGACTCATTCGTACAACAATCAAACCAAAATCATAGAAAAAAATAAAAAAAAAATAAATAAAAAATAAATAAATAAAAAATAAAAATAAAAAAATAAACCACCGATACTAATAGGTCACAAAACATGTCACGAACTTCAATTGGTGTGTGTAAATGAGGGATTAAATATCCACACCAACTCGCCACGAACCAACAATACTCGAAACACAATATAATATTCATTCGCGGAATGAATACAAGGAATAACCAAAGAAACGAACCAGTATCCAACGAAAACGAATTCGATTACCCAACACCTATCACGACGTCAAATAGAAAGAATATGGCATCTGTACCATCATGGTATGAATAGGAATGCCAACCAAAGAATTAGGTATACAAACGGAGCGTCTAGCAACGAATCTACTTAAATACCACAACATAAGTACCCACCGATAATTGAGGTATCAACATATGATAGGTAAGATGGAATCTCACCACCTACACACCCCAACATATAACAACTGCCCTAACGGTTAAGAGAATACTTCTCTAACCATACAGCCATCATCAACATGATATCACATACTCTCTACCACAACATATAACAACAAACATCAATCAATGCAATAATGGTCACAAGTCCACGTGTGTGATACCCTTATAATTATGTTCGCGACCATAGTTATAAGCCTATTCCACACGCATACTTACTTCCAAAACCACACATCTCAATGATAACGCACATATACCACATAGCACCTAATACACCATGTAATCCATGCTATCATACTTGCAAGTCCACTTGTGTTGTGATGCATGTACAATTATGTTGGCCACCATAATTATCTATGCCCCCTTTCATAAGTGTACTCCCTCCTATGACAACACATCATGCAAACAAACATGTAAACGAAAACAAAAGACGCCACATAATGGCTCAAACTCACTTGGATAACGTCAAACCAATATCTAAGAGTAATCACGCTCCAACATGGCTCCAGAAGGCAAAAGACAATATACGAATTTCAAAACATAACACAAAACAAAAGACGCCACATAATGGCTCAAACTCCACTCTCGCACTTGCCTCCCCACTCAAATCGGTTAAACTTACTACTCGCTGTGGAATCCAAATCCAAATCCACATTATTCCATCCTAACACCCCTTCATCTTTACTCAACCACTCATTCCTATTTCCTATACGTTGAGGTAGTCGACAACATGTAAAACCACCTCTATTATTTTCTTCCAATTCCACATGATCCAAAAGTGTATACAACTCACGAAATTTAGACTAAACCACCTCTCCTTCCTATGTGAAGTGAGGACACTACCAAGGGTATTTGGTAATGGCTCCATCTCCAAAAGTCACCGTGGTTCCAAACCTCTCCACTTCTTCTCCACCAACGTTTCCCATAAACGTCCTCTCCTTGTCCGAACATAGATACATGCTATCGGGAACTCGGATTCTGCGGTTAGTCCGCTTCATCCTACCACTTCTCTCACATCCGATAGCGACAACGGTAGTCCAACGATGCATCTTACGCGTGGAAGACGATATAATAAAGTCGATATATACAATACTACGTATAGGGGATAGAATAGACGTCCAAAACTCAATAAAACATCTCATAAATACAGGAAAATAGACATATAAAAATACTATCTTTACACATAGATCCTAAATGCAACTATATGAAGGACTCCTAGGTTATAGTCTAGGTTCAACCACCTAATTCTCTGTAACCAAGGCTCTGATACCAATCTGTAACACCCCGCCACGCGGAAACGCGAGGGTATAACTTCATGGATATCATCAGAACACATGGTGTCTATATAGAGAATAGCTAAATGCAATAAAAATGGCAAAGTATAGACACAAAGTGTCATAACAATACCCAAAAGAAAACAACATGATAAACTTCAAAAGTACAGATAAACCACTTCCAATGCAACTAAGGTCTCGTCTAACCACATCCTTCTATCTTATCCTTAGAAAGCTCACCTGAAAATGATGCTTAAAATGTCAACATAATGTTGGTGAGATTCATAGGTTTAAGACTCATACACACTAGGCAACCAAAATCACTGTGATTATAAAATATAGCTGGACAAATAATTACAGTTATCATATAATCTACATGTATTCGCCAGGCAACATCACACATAAGGCAACCATCGGGCGGAACGTGCCCACCGATCCAAATTCACAATATCCCTGGCCGGAACGTGACCCCCGCTCCAAATAATGGGTAAATTAATACCCTCCGATCGGACCACACAACATAAAAATAGTGAGTAGGGATGCTACTCTCCAATTAGGTCGTATGCACGAGCAACAGGGTAAGCACCCTCCCAATTGGACCACACAGCATTATCACACAACATTTCCACATCGCATAACCATTCACATATAGCATACATACGATAACATTACAAGTCCAAGCTCTTTAACACATACACATAATCACAGTAATTCAAATCATTTAAGACAAGCATCATTCCCATCCCAAGTTTAAAACAAGTTAAAATATGGGACTATGAACTCATTTTAAACTCCGCAACTTCCACAAAACAATCACAATCTATAACACACAAAATAAATCCACATTACACAAGGTCAAGCTAAAAGCTACAACCCATGTAATACACATATGATGGATGTCTAAGATTCATATGACCCACCATGGATCTCCTAGACACCATACTAACCATTACCATAACCTAACACTCACTAAATCCCTTGCACTTTTAAAATCAGAAAACGCAGAATTTTTGGGTACATTCGCCCACATGAAATCATGACAAATAAAGCTCAACAACTCACAAAAAAAATTTACCATGGTCTCTTATAAGCATACAAGCTAATCCCAGAAGGCCATGGACCAATAACATACACAAATACTCATAATAAATTCAAACTTGTCAACTACTCAAATTCGGATCTGAACGCACACAAAAAAGTTTTGATTTCCATAAAATACTTTCACATATTTTTATCGCGAATACTCTTCGTGGTAGTCTAATATAAACTAATAATTAACTATTCCAGAAGGCCTAGTCAAAATACCACTTTTACAACCACATGACACCCTCAAACTTTTACCCAAAATCTGTCCCAGTTTGACAGCTTTGACACCTTAACAAAGAAAAATCAAAAGACCAACTTCCTGACCTTAAAATCAATCGTGGCTAGAATTTGTGGAAAGCTCTTTCATTAAACTTTAATTTATACCTAAAATTCGTGACTTAACTCTTCAACATCTGTTATTTACACTCACATCTTTACAGCCATAGTTTTCTGTCCAAACCCTAACACAATAACCAGCATGTTTTACGCTCAATCCTCTTCACCAATCCTTATAATATAATCATTAATTGATCCCAACATGTTTAATAACATTAATTTACAGAATTTAACACAAACCCTAATCCATCATACTTAATATTACATGAATACCAATAATTAATCAATTATATGATCATACGGTTTAAGGATTTTACCTTGATTCTTGATTATTGCTTCCAAATTACAAACCCTAATTTTTTCTTTTCTTTTTCTCTCTTGGATCGACTAAAATTGCAGGAAAATAGTTTTGGGAACTTTGATTTTGTATTTATAATTATGTAATGGATAATTACCTAACTTAGAGTTGTAATTGGGCTACAATTCGGTCTCTTTTTCCCCTTTTTCCCCTTATGGCCGAATTTTCCATTCATATATATATTTTTTATTTTTTTATTAAATTAATTTATTACACTCAAAACCTCATACTTTTCATATCTTATGTGTTCCCGTAACAAATCCTAACGTCCTACGCGATAAACCTTAACTTTTACGACAACCGGAAAAATAATCATTTTCAAAACAAAGTTTCGAAAAATAGATTTTCACACACTTATATAAGCATAACACATCAAAACAAACTCCTCGTAACTTGCTAACGCTCAAATACATGAACGAAAACTCGTTACGCAAAAACACAAAAATACCAAAACTTCACAAGTCATTTTTACACCACAAAGGTGATCAAAATGAACTTTCCCAAATTTCAAACTTTCCAAATCACAATAAAAACCATTTACGCAAAGGGATTTAGTGCTAAAACTCACCTATATCACTTATATATCACTTAAATCACCTAGGACACACCAAACAAACGTCAACCGAGTCAAGACTATCAGTCAAACTTACCTGCTAAAACCACGGTTGTTACAGTTGTTGACATTTTCATCCACTTGTTCAGTCTCCTTTGGATATAAGGGCACCTGTAACATCTGTAGCATAAAGCAAGAAGCCTGGATTGCACGTTTGCGCATGTTGGATCCAATCACGTTTGATCCATCAGCAGTACCATTGATCCCAGGCCACATGGATCGCATGGCAGGAAGGAAGGCATTGCATATACATTTCTGTTCAAAAGATCAGGATGAATAGTTGACATACAGTGAAAATACTACTGACTAAAGATGCTGAAACTTGAACATAAAACTTTACTTGCCTTGTGATTCACCGACAAAGATGGATAATGCTCAAAGAACACAAAGAGACACTGTTTAACCTAATTACATACAAAGAACTGCATTACTATAATCATGCATTCGAGGAAATATTTAAAATAACAACACTAAAAGAGAAATCTAACCTCTGAAAGTCAGAAGTCTTGCTATTGAAATAAAGGTTTATGAGCTTGGTCAAGAGTAAAGGATGCGCTGAAACAGGAATGTTGTGGTAGTTCTCAATCAAAAGTAGGATCTTTGCAAAACCCTCTGCTAGAACTGCATGAACTCATCGTCATCAACATCAGATGGTTTACCAGAATCGAGCCTATCAAACCCTGCATATAGCAAATCGATTAATTTTATCTCAAAATCCTCGTTTGTATCACTCCAATCAACAGGATCAATAGTCTTGGCATGATCTCGAAACTGTGACAGGAGATCCCGATTTAAGGCTTTGTCGACATCATGGGGACCGTGCCATGTCGCAAGATCCATCAAAGCCTTAGTAGCCATGCTACTCGCTCGAGATGGTCCCTTAATGAACGAAAGCCTCAACTGCTTTATCAGTTCTTCACTGAGATTTCTTTCTAAACACCTAATAGCAGCTCTTTGAACATCCAAGTGGATCTGTTTGGCCCTTGGAAGCAGCAACGAGTGCAGTATTTCTGATGGTTCAATAGACTTTCTGTAAATCCAACCTAGGGACTGTGTGTGTTCCAAAAGAAGACCGATCACACAAATACAATGCATCTAGTCCAAGAAGTCTATTGTCCGCTCTCTGCAAGCTCTGCTACAACTCCTAAAACAACATCTTTAAATTCCCCTTGAGCGAAGTGTACTTTTTTAGCTAAGCCAAACACTACATCAGCTGAGTCTCGCTCGCCTCCCAAACTAATACCATCTCCTATGACAACTTTATTCCCATCTTCATCAACCTCATGTTGAAGAGGACTGTTAAGTAATTCTAGCACAAAGACCGCAGCAACCTTCCTATTTGTAGCATCAGAAAAATCAAGCATAGCCGCAAGCAAAAGAAGATGTCAAGCTATAAACCGATTAGTTTGTCCTGAAATCATAAAAGAGTTAGATTGTATACGCGAAGGATATGTAATGTTAAATGAATTAAATGTTCAACACTTTAACCAATGGATAAATTGTTTAAATTGAGTACAGTAGTTGACATAACTCGGAATTGCATAAAAAGAGGAAAAAATGAATTAAATCATATGAGCTACAAAAAATATGGCTAATTTCAAGATCCAATAAGTAAATTGTCACTAATTACCTGCACCTCTGTTTGTAAGTGCTTGCATAAAGTCCTCAAATATAAAGCAACTTCCGCATCCACTGGTTCCGTTGAATGCCCTGATATACAGAAAGACAAAATCACACATTCATAGAACACCTTAACAAGTTCATAACTTTCTTCTGTAGTATAAAGTAACACAAAAAGCAAAAAGATAACAATTTATAATACGGTTAATACAGTATGACTTCATCTGAATCATCAGCATCAACAATTTGAGGCTCTTCATCAATCAACGCAGATCTTAAGTCTTGGAATCAATCAAGAACAAATATTCAAAGAGCTTTTACTTTTCTGAAACCAATGTGGCATTTTGGTTTATAGTAAGTAATTATAATAGCTAAAACAAGTATTTTCATTGTATTGCATAAAAATTGCTTAAGACTAACAAACGTGACCTAGTACTACTTCCTCGTCAGATGAAAAAAGAGTCCACCTTTAATCTAGAATTCAATCTACAATTCACAACTTTAGATTTGATCCAAATATCTAGGATGTGTACGTCAGAGTGATAAAATTTTCAAATCTTCTAATCCTTTGATTTAATGACCAGTTACTTGAAAAAGAATAACAGTCATATGCAATTCACTTGGCAGATGGGACTAATAACTCAGAAGTAATATTTTGCAATATTATATGTCAAAGATGTTCAAACATGTTGATCAGACATAGCTTTACTTCCATTCCCATGTTCCACCCAACCATCTTCAATGAGCTTAATGCTTCATCACGTGATAAGAAAGACGCAAAAAAGAACTGCATAATAAAGGAAAGTTAGGATCGTTTACAAAAAAGAGAAAGAAAAAAAGGCGGAAATGTAACTCAAGTTATTTTACAAAAAACAACACAAAGTATCGTTTTACTTGGATAAACAGACGAGAAAGATCACCATAAAACAAGCAAAATTTTTACACGACACTTAGAAAAACTTCCAGACCACTTGCAGATTTAAGGAGCAATATGTCCAATCCACTTTAAATTGAGCCAAATTCCTATAGCAATGGACCATTTGTATTTTAAATTGTATGATTAATTGATAGCCAAATTTCAACGCAAAACTATATGTAACATGTAGACATCATAACAAAACCAATTTAAAACCTAAAACAATTACTAGTAATTCGCTACAAATAAACATATCACATAATAAATTGCTTCATTTTTTTAGCATCATCATCATTACACAAATTCAAATATTACAGTTAACACAGTTCCTAAACTTCAACTTTAGTGTCTCCAAATTCCAAAAGCAATTGTCAACTATATCTCTAATATGTGAAAAACTTAACATCCGTATCTTGATTTGCATAAGTAAATAACTAAATTTTATCATAAAACTATAAGTATCATTAGCAATCATAACACAACTGGTTCAAAACCTAAAACACAATAAATCTCACTACAAATAAACAGTTGAGTCCTTCATTTTGTTAATTTCAGTAGCACAAATAAACATTTCGCATAACAAACTGCTTCGTTTTATTAACTTTGGTAATCCAACAACTACTTGAAAAATTAACCGAAGTGATTACACAATAACTACTCATTGAATCTGTATCGCAATTTGAATAACTAGCAAAACCTAAAACACAAATATTCAATCGCTTCATTTTGTTTACATCACTAGTACAAAATATTACTTCTGACTTATTAGTCCCATCTGCATAAGTAACTACCTGAAACCAACTGAAACATCTATTCGACAACTGAGTTACATAATATCAGTTATTCAAATCAAAACTAAGACATCATATTCAATATGAACTGCCTATTACACTAGCCACTGGCAAATTCATTTTTTCATATAAGCATTTCATCAAGCACCTTGTATTCACTTGAACAAAACAATAACTTGAATAATTAAATAATAATCACAAAGAGAATAAGTTTGTACCGATCAAATAGAATGAAACCACCTGAAACCACCTAATTCTGAACCATAACTACCGCAAACCGTATTACCGATTAAACCCTAACTCTGATAAAACTCTAACCACCGATCCGATCAGATGAAATTGAGAAGAGTGAAGTAGGAGTGCGACATCGATTTGGTTGAAATTGAGGTGTGTGATATCGATTTAAAATTGAAGAGTGAAGGAGGAGTGTGAGATGAATTGGGTCGGGTCAAAAGATCCCCATATTTTTAATATCTATTTTGATATGTTTATTTTATTTTGATAGTATTTGGTATACGTATTTTATTTTCTCTTTCTTATTGGATCCATTTTCTATGTGTTAAAGCAAATTGTTAAAATGATTAGTTTTTAAAGTTAATAAATCATGTTAGTTTATCAGTTAAAATTAATGGCATTGTGAACATTTTAATATTTAGGGGAAATGATATATATATCACTTAATATTTGCATTAGCTTTTTATATGTTTATGAAAATTGTATTATGTACACAGCATTAACTATACATGTCACACAGTAATCAATATTTTTCGCCAATAACTTTTAAAAATTTAATGATTAGTAATGTCGTTACTTTTTTATAACGAAAAATATCCCACATGTATAGTGACGAAATTAGTGACCATTTTTAAACTTGGTGACTAGCGGTTTATAAATGACCAAATATTAGTGTCCATGTACTATATGGTCACTATTTTGCCTAAATAGTGACAAAAAAAAAGTCGGCACTAAATTTTGGTCACTATAGCCACTTTTTCTTGTAATGATCTTATCCTCGCAAAGTAGCGACATATGTCCTTTTGCAATATATAAAATTATAGCTATAACTACTTCGATAACCAAACACTTTTACAAAATAAAGAAAAAATTACAACTCGTACCTATCGTTACCGGTTATCAGCCTATAACTTACAACAATATGCTATCACTTACACCTACCGTACGTTATATAGCTGGTGTTGCCAAACATACCCACAATATTCATTTGGAAGGGTATATAATATAGATTAAAACATTATTTATAAACAAGAAATATTGTAATCCAAGACACTGAAAGTTCAATTCAAAAGGACGGGCATGCGACAATTAGGCTATACTAATCAAACAGTAAATGCTTCAGAAAAAGAATTAGCATACCTATATCAAGTGTTGCAACTCGGCAAGGTCAATATGAATATAAGGATGGGTTAGCCTTTTAGGAACCATCATAGGCATTGTTCGGCAAGCAAAAAATAGAAACAATAATTGAGAAACATCAAAAGAAAGGGACATGATAGAAAACATAATATAGTACAACCAAATCAAGATGCACTACTATGACCGGCTTAAAAAACTTATAAGATCAGATTAAGTCATTAAACTAAGAATGACTCGTGTCGTACAAAATTTTGATAATTGATGCATTATATATATATATATATATATATATATATATATATATATATATATATATATATATAGAGAGAGAGAGAGAGAGAGAGAGAGAGTGAGTGAGTGTGTTAGGATCAAATAAGAAGAATAATTAAAATAGGAATGATAAGAAGTAACCACAACCACACATTTCAGATGCACCTACAAAAGTGGATGCATTTTCCTTCAAAATTTCCCTCCTAATTTAAAATGTGTGGCTAGAATTACTTATTACCCTTCTTATTTTAATTATGTAGCTTTAAGAATGACTCGTGTCGTACAAAATTTGGATAATTGATGCATTATATATATATATATATATATATATATATATATATATATATATATATATATATATATATATATATATATATAAGGGGCTTTATTTTCAGAACCCTGTTAAGCGCGGGAACTGCGAAAACTACAATTTTGCATTAGAAAACATGCATGTTCATATAAAACATGTATGTTTTCTTATATACACCTTAATACAAATACATGCGTAATATACATGTTCATATAAAACCATTTTGCATTGATATGTTGCACTTAACAGGGTTTTATATGAACATGTATGTTACGCAGGTATGTGTATTAAGGTGTATGTAAGAAAACATACATGTTTTATATGAACATGCATGTTTTTTAATGCAAAATTGGAGTTTTCGTAGTTCCCGCATTATATATATATATATATATATATGAAATCGCGCATACATGAAATAGTACATAAATTGACGTTTACATTCGTTAAATGTTTTCATAAGAAGAACAAACTTGTTGCAATCTCTGATCTTGCTACACGCCATTCACAAGCATGCGAATTACATGAACATTGATGGTACAATTATTGGAAAGTTTAGAACTAACACCGAACACAAGTATTGATACAACATAATTTTATGGTTTTGAGAAACTGAAGATAAAACGGAAAAGGTCTTAATTGCTTATCATCATAGTTAATGTGTTGACATCATGAAAAATAATAATTCACATGTTTTTTTTTTTCTTCGAACAACGATCTATATATAAAAGTTGCTTGGCAAGTAGCTAGGCCAACAAAAACAATGAGATTACAAAGATTTGGATAGAGCGTTACTAGTTAAGGGTTATCAAACCACTCTATCCAATTTAACGAATGTCTTTTCCTCCAAGAGTGAATCTAAGAAAAGAAGGTAACTTGATGTCCTTAAAGATTTCCTTGGCCTTTTTAGAGCGAATATCAGGTCATTCCTATGTCTCCACAGTGGCCTTAATATGGTTTGAATCACGGATACGTGGGAATTGCGCCCTCACAACAGATTTTATCTCTTAAGGGATCTTGAGAAGCTTACAACCCCCACTAGGCAGTGTACCTGATCGTTGTAGTATAGTATAGTGACAAGTACTGAGGGATTGATCGTTCAACTCAGGAATAGTGTCACTAGGATTAGAAAGCCTACTAAAATAGATCTAGAGGTGAGGGATGATTCTTTTTGTATTTTTATATTTTATGAAAGCAAGTAAAATCTCAGGTTTTGAAGGAGTAGGTGGAATTAGTTGCTAGCCAACTAACCCAATTAACTAAGATGCAATCAAAATAAAATAAAAGAAATGAAAATTAAACTATTTTACTAATTTGGAGGAACCAATAATGAGAAAAGTTGTGTTTACTTAGATTTCATTACTCCCTAGATATCTTTTACCGGTTGATTAGCTTGTTAAAATTGCATGGATGACGGGTTATATTCCTTAATACCAGTCGTAGGGCCGTGTACAATATTCCCTAACTGTATAAGATTCTACTTTACTTCTATGTCGAGCCGTTAAAAGCTCCTAACATGGGATCATTAGAATTCACTTATGAATTAAATACAACCAAAAATCATAGTACACCTTCGATCATGTTTCTTAAGATGTTCAAGCAAGTTACCAATGGAAGTCTGCCAGTTTTCTTAAGCCTAACATCGAATACAATCATCCGTAACAATTATAAAAAAACAATCAACCCATAATCAACATCTAAGTTTCACTACATCTAAGCAAACACAATAAAAGCCTAGCCTAACATGTTAAAAGAAAGATACACATAAGATATAATCAAACAATACATAGACATATTGAATGATTATTGATGTACTTATCTTTATTCAAACATGGAAGAAAGAAAGGTTTGAAACCCCTTCAAGATACAGGAAATTCGACCTAGGGTTTTTACACAACTTGTTCCACAAAAGTTCCACACTTTACAATGAAAAATTAGAAAAATATATATAGACTATGCATCCTGACAGCGTCATATATTAGCCTCTGACGCCGTCAACTCGCCGCCAAGTTGAAATTTGTATTGCCTAGATCCACTTCTGACGCCTTCATGTAGGAATAAGCTCTGGGTCGTCACATGTATTTGGACCCTGACGGCCTTGGTGACGCCGTCAGGCCAATATCAAAGAAAACACTCTGGGCCGTCACGTTATAATCTCCACATCCACCTCTTTTGTCACTCTTGATGCTGGTCACTAGTAAAGCCTTGACGTCGTCAGGTACTGTTCCAGCAAGGAATTTTGAGACTTTGCCGTTTTCTTCACTTTATGCTCCAAAAATGTCCAAAATGCCTCCTTTTTCAGATTTCTCCTCAAAAGTACCTAAAATGATAAAAAGAACGATTTAGGGCAATAATTGATCAAATAATCTCGAATTCGGGCTTAGAATAACCCCTTAAAAGTGGTATAATTTTCGCCTTATCAAATACTCGAGATTTGCTTGTCCTCAAGCAAATGCGCTTTTATTTTAATCAAAATACAAGTTAGGGGTCATTTAACACTAATATAAAAGTAATTACAACAAATAATTGTTCCACTAAAAACCAAAAACAAGCACGGAGGTCATACACTAGCACCTCACAAATAGTGTTTAGATACTCACATCTCTCGGGTGTAATAAAGTATATATCAAAAATGGAAATGGAAAACATCTCTCACTACCTGTTATAGCAAATAGATTACCATAGGCTTGGGAAAGGATCAAACCTCCACCACTTGGCGTAAGCACCTAGGATAAACTATCAAATAGGTCTTTTAAAGGGTTATAACGTTAGGTGTAGGGATATGGAAAACACGGTTTTGTTGTATAAAGGCAATATTTACTGGTGGCGAGTTAATCATCTTGGTTAATTACATGTACAATATGGCGTTGCTAAGCCAAGACTCGACTCGACTTAAGCTAATAAATCAAAAATAACACAAACATAAAACAAACATGGAATGAAACGGGATGGTAGTCCGTATGTTTTTCTCTTTTCTTTATATATATATATATATATATATATATATATATATATATATATATATATATATATATATATATATATATATATATATATATATATATATATATATATATATATATATTTTTGCATACACTCTTGCCCTACCATCCAAAATAATACATCATAAGGAATGTACATTCCCCTTACACTTGAACAATAAACTACTATAATGACTCAAATCAAGATAATCAAAACACTTGGAGTACTTTTTAAGATTAATGCACATATGGGGGTAATAATTTGATGTTCTTCCCCATTACTCAATAACATAAGTACTTTACCCATGAGTCCCAATCGTCCCAAAATAATATGTACAAGATATGACTCGACTTAGCAACCATGTAATCAATTAGACAATTAACTAAGGGTTTAAACAAATAACAATAATGCACTAAAGATGAGTGCATACAAGGAAGGCTAAGGCGATTTGGTTGCACATTTGGGTGGGTTGTAACAAATTCCTCCTTTAAGTAAGATGCTTAAAGTTAGAAACAAAAAGATAGGCTCGGAGGGGTGTACTAGGGGTATCGTGTACTAAAAATGAGTACAACGCAAAGGTGTGGGAGAAATTAATTGACTTTACTAGTCAAGTGATATGACTTAAATGGTCAGATAATTATGATACGGGTTTAAACACAAGGGTGATCTTAATGCCTCTTACCATGTAGTAAATCCTACTACACGAATGTAGTCTCACTAACGGTCTCGGGATGAATCACTAACGCAAGTTCTATAATCTAAATGCTACCGGTACACTCATAAGCACTAATAATAAATGTTTTTCCTATCAAATCTAAAGGCGAACCTCACATATTTGGGTGGAAAATTTTTCTGAATGGTACGGTTTTGTGCTAGTCATACAACTCCTATCCATGAGACGCTTTTTAAGGCTAAAGTTTCACTCCTAAATGTTGTAAAAAATTTTAAATTTGGCGCTAAAATTACACTAACAAGTATTTCTCTTAGTTTCATTACACACCTACCATCAAACAAACAAACTCAAGTGCAATAGTATCTTATAAGGTATCATCATTTACCCTCCCCTTATACTTAGGATTAACATTGTCCCCAATATTCAATTAAAAGATGTAAAAGTAAAATAGGTAAAAGAATGAAAACAAATACTCCCCTGATTCGTTCGATGTAGATAGTGTGTCAACAAGGTTAGATCTTCCTCCAAGAAAATGAACGTTGAACGCTTCCCTTCCAGAAATATAAATCATCTTCTTGTCATATATAGCCTGTTAAAACAAAAAACAAACAAGGCAACCTCGAGTAAAATCGGCGGCAATCTATATATACTAACAAATCCTAGAAAGCAATTTAAGATATAATGCTTGTGGAATGAATGTTTGCAGATTTCCTGGAGTATATAAAACTAAAGAATCAACAAAAACTTTAAGACTCCGGTTTAAGTAAAACTCGCAAAATTTTTCAGAATTTTGGTACCTGACGCCTTCAGAATGTTCCTGGAAAAATCTTATGTTAAGTTTTCGAAAAAATTTTGGAAAAACTCACGCCTTATTTCCTGGAAAATCCTGCAAAACATCATTATAACTCGTTACAAGCATTTGACTCTAACAATTACTAATATACATGTTCATTTAATATTGTGGCTAATCATGATCATTTTCATTCTTATAAACAAATTTAGATTTCCCTTACACTTAGCTTTTGCAAAATACATTTATATGAAGTTAAGACGAGGTTAAACAACAAAATAAAGCATTTCACAATTTAGTTTGAAACATGATTTACCAACAATAAAAATAAAACATGCATACGGAAACCAATAACATCAAACATATAAAAACACACAAAACATGGGTTGCCTCCCAAGAAGCGTTTTTCTTTATTTACGAGTCTTATAGCTAGACTCAAGGTCATGGGCTATCCTATATGTGTGAGCTCCTCGTCAAGGACATCTTTGGGATCAAACTTAGGTTTCAATTTCCTATCGGTTTTCTTGGTACGATATGACTTCTCAAAATTTTCTCCATCCGGATCATATAAAATTTTTCTTCATATGCCATGATCCGTCACCTTCCTTAGGTGGCTTATCCCAATTCCATTTACACTTATCCCCTTCCCTTTTTCACTTGTTCATCTCTAGGCTGATAGGCATTACGCTTAAGAACTCAATCATTTTCCTAAAGAATAGGGGATCCTCAAAAGGGTTTAGTTCCTCATCTCTAGCTATGAGTTGTTCCACCGAATGTGTATTATCAATGAAATCTTTTTCTAGATAGAATGGGCGTTGAGGTCCTATAAAGTTCCTTTCTATCCAAGGTCCATATTTAGACGGTCTCCTATTCATCTCTACCCAATGTGGTGTCGTTTCGTCCTCACAATCGTAGCTATGCTTCTTAACATCATAAACCGACCAAGTCTCACCATCTCCTACCGCTATCTTAGACTCCTTACAATCTATCTTGGCACTAGCGGTTGCTAAAAATCCTCTTCCTACTAACAATGGGCATGTAGTATCACTAACCATATCTAGGACGTGAAAATCTGCTAAGATAGTCAATTTTCCTGCATGAACTACTACATCCTTGATCATTCTGACCAGGTGGGCAATACTTCCATCCACTAGACCAATTATTACTTCTGTGTCCTCTAACTTTCCTAGCTTAAGAGTGGTGAAAAGGGATAAGGGAATCAAGTTGAGGCTCGATCCTAAGTCGGCTAGTGTGTCGAAAGCTTCGGATTTTCCTATCTTACAAGGCAAAACAAATATACCCGGATCATCAAGCTTCTTAGGCAACTTGTTTTGAATGAAGGCGGTCCCATTTTTACCCAATTTAAGTTTCTCATATTTTTCTAGGAGGGCACTATAGTAGGGGGCACGGGCTAAGACATCAATGACGGGGCGTTCAAGGTGGAGCTCCTTGAATTCATCGTCAAGGTCTTGTGTAGGAGGTGTTTCAACTATGTTATTGACCGGTTTAATGTCGGATGTTTTATTCAATTGATCCTTTTGATGAATTTGGGTTTGCTTGAAACACGTGCTCATTGCTTTGACCGAATAGTATTGTGGACAAGAAGTAGGTGATGAAACCGATGATATGGCATTAACGTTTAGTTGCGGGTTCTTGACCGTGTCGCTTGGGAGTGCTCCCATTTCTCGATCATTGAGAACTTTCAACAATGTGTCAATTTTATTGGTCATCTCACTTTGCTTTTGTTTGAAATCGGCTTCAAACTTAGATATGCGAGCTTCTTGAGATGCCATAAATTTGGATATCAATCCTTCACGATTATTGGTACTACCATAGGTTATTGGAAGGATTGTTGTTAAAAGTATGGTTAGAGGGTGGACCGTTTGATTGGTAACGATTAGGTGGATTGGAAGATTTATTTTGGGGCATGTTTTGGTTTTGTTTCCACCTAAGGTTCGGGTGATTTTTCCAAGAAGGATTGTAGGAATCACCGTAAGGGTTTGGCTCGGGTTTGAAAGTGTACCACTTGTCTCCCGCTTCGTCGGTACGCGAGGATGCGTAATCCGTAAAAGCTTGTCCGAGGAGTTCCACGCAATCACGAGTGTCATGGGGACCACTACATAATTCGAATGAAGAAGTGATTTTGTTCACTTGGCTTGAAGGCTTAGGAGCTTCGTAGGATTTCATGAGAAACTTGACTTGGTCCTCAAGTTCCATGATCCTACGGTCGGGAGTGCTAGAATTGTTCGAAGGCAAAGATATTGCCTTGACCATTTTGTTCAAATCACGGGGATCATTCCAACTTTCGTTGTCATAGAGAGCAAGATCTTCTATAAGTTCCCATTATTCTTCCGCACTTAGATCACGTAGCTCACCGGCCGATTGGTCAATGGTTCGCCTTGTGGAGAGATCGATATGGTCATAGAAGATTTGGACTTGGAGCCAAAGATCTATGCCATGATGAGGGACTTTTTGGAGTAAGTCCTTGAAACGAGTCCATGCTTCATATAGGGTTTCACCTTGACGTTGTTGGAACATCAAGATATCATTTCTAAGCTTGGTAGTTCTCCCCGGTGGGAAAATTTGAGCAAGAAAACGAGAAGTGAGATCATCCCATGAAGTGATGGATCCCGCGGGTAAACGTTCAAGCCATTGACTAGCTTGATCACGTAGAGAGAATTGGAATAGCCGTAATCGGGTCGACTCTCTAGTTACAACATAAGGGTCTATGGAATCTACGATTTTGAGGAAATCCTTGAGCTGTTGATTAGGATCTTCGGAACGAATTCCATGGAATGCACATCCGCTTTGCACCAACCGGATGGTGTCGGATCGCAAGGGGGACACATTGGCTCCTTGGGTGAGCTCAATGGTGTTTCAATAGCCTTGGTGGCTAGGACGGGAATATTCTCCTAAAGTTCGGGGTCTAGGAGGTTGGTTTGCTAGTGGTGGGTTTTGTGGGTGGTTTTGTTGTGGTGGGTTGATGGGATCAAAGATATTACCACCTTCCATGATGTCGGATGGTAAAGGTTATTAACAAAGAAACAAAGAAATAAGATAGACTAAAGAAAACCTAAAAAATAAAAATAAAAATCTTACAAGAAAGGAATCTAGCAAGTAGACCTAATGAAAAGAAGTTCTAACCTAGACAATAACTATTCCCCGGGCTGCGTCGCCAAAAACTTGATACGTGGGAATTGCGCCCTTGCAAAAGGTTTTACCTCTCAAAGGATCTTGAGAAGCTTACAACCCCCACCAGGCAGTATACCTGATCGTTGTAGTATAGTATAGTGACAAGTATCGGGGGATTGATTGTTCAACTCAGGAATATTGTCGCTAGGATTAGAAAGCCTACTAAACTAGGTCTAGAGGTGAGGGATGATTCTTTTTATATTTTTATATTATATGAAAGCAGGTAAAATCTCGGGTTTTGAAGGAGTGGGGGGAATTAGTTGCTAGCCAACTAACCCAATTAACTAAGATGCAATCAAAATAAAATAAAATAAATGAAAATTAAACTATTTTACTAATTTGGTGGAAAACAATAATGAGAAAAGTTATGTTTAATTAGATTTCATTACTCCCTAGATATCTTTTACTGGTTGATTAGCTTGTTACAATTGCATGGATGACGGGTTATATTCCTTAATACCAGTCGTAGGGTCGTGTACAATATTCCCTAACTCTATAAGATCCTACTTCACTCCTATGTCGAGCCGTTAAAAGCTCCTAACATGGGATCATTAGAATTCACTTATGCATTAAATACAACCAAAAATCATAGTACACCTCCGATCATGTTTCTTAAGACATTCAAGAAAGTTACCAATGGAAGTCTGCAAGTTTTCTTAAGCCTAACATCGAATACAATCATCCGTAACAATTATAAACAAACAATCAACCCATAATCAACATCTAGGTTTCACTACATCTAAGCAAACACAATAAAAGCCTAGCCTAACATGTTAAAAGAAAGATACACATAAGATAGAATCAAACAATACATAGACATATTGAATGATTATTGAAGTACTTATCTTTATTCAAACATGGAAGAAAGAAGGGTTTGAAACCCCTACAAGATGCAGGAAATTCGACCTAGGGTTTTTACACAACTTGTTCCACAAAAGTTCCACGCTTTACAATGAAAAATTGGAAAAATATATATAGACTATGCATCCTGACGGCGTCATGTATTAACCTCTGATGCCGTTAACTCGCCGCTAAGTTGAAATTCATATTGCCTAGATCCACTTCTGACGCCGTCATGTACGAATAAGCTCTAGGCCGTCACATGTATTTGGACCCTGACGGCCTTGGTGACGCCGTCAGGCCAATATCAAAGAAAACACTCTGGGCCATCACGTTATAATTTTCACATCCACCTCTTTTGTCACTCTTGACGCTGTCACTAGAAACGCTTGACGTCGTCAGGTACTGTTCAAGCAAGGAATTTTGAGACTTTGAAGTTTTCTTTACTTTTATGCGCCAAAAACGTCCAAAATGCTTCCTTTTCCAGATTTCTCCTCAAAAGTACCTAAAATGACAAAACAAACGATTTAGGGCAATAATTGATCAAATAATCTCAAATTCAGGCTTAAATCACCCCTTAAAAGCGGTACACTTTTCGCCTCATCAATCACCACATCGAAGAACTTTGTATTGGGGTGGGGCAGTGAGATGCGATCTGCCAAGTTTAACAAGTCACTGAGGTTCAAGATGATGACATTATGAAGTCCCCACCAGTTAAAAACAGCAGTCCACAAGTCTTTCGCAACTCCACACTGGTCCTCTGATTCTAGATCATCATTACAAACCGGACAATCACATTTGATTTTAAAATGTAAATTATAAATCAAATGTAATTGTATAACATAAAGTTTTAATATTTAAAATTACTATTAAATGATAAATAATCTCAAGCCCGTTTGTGGGTTTAGGGTTTCTAGAGTTACCTCTATATATTGTGCCTCAGTAAACATTATAACCTACGGGGTTTATATCATTTGCAATACATAAAATCAGAAACGTTAGTCAAAAACCACATATAGTTACTGAATATTATCGAACTTACATTTTGTTTTTGAAAAGAACTTATATTTAGATTTTAGATGCACAAACATCTTCCACCTCCAAGAATTTTGGATACTATTGTATAAGCTTGGATGCTAGCATATTTTTATGTAGCTAGTTTCATGATTTGAAAATTGTTGGTTGTGTATATTGTTGAGTAACGTTGTTAGGTATTTAATCCTATGCATTAGTTTTCTAGTTACCGGATCTTTTGAGTAATTACGTTACATTTTCCTTCTTTATTTATTTATTTATTTATTTATTATTGTTTTATTTTTCAGTAAATTCCTATGGAACATAAATAAAACTAGCAGGTTACTCGCGCGTTGCAGCGGCGGGTATCTTAAAACAAAAATTTTTGATGGATAATGTATTTTAGTTTATTATGTTCTTTTTGACAACAAATTTACGGATATCAAGAATTTCGTATAGCCCGGGCCCGTTCGGACTCGAACCCGTTGGCCTATGCCTTTTCAAGCTCGAGCCCGTTTGGTTTGCGCCCGTTCAGGCTCAAGCCCATTTGACCCGTTGCCCGTTCGGGCTTGAATATTTGTATAATGTGCTTTATTATTTGTAGTAGTGAAATTTAATGCAGGAATTGTGTTTAATTTAGTTATACAATATGCTTGATAATTTGTATTTCTTATGTAAGAGGTGTTTTAATAATTGTATTAATTGTATTTATTGATCAGTTAAATAATTGACTACATTAAATAGCATTAATATGGTGTTTGTTGTACACTATGCTTCTTGTCTTGTACGTCTGAAAATCATGTGCATTAAAGTGTTGTGCACTATGTTTCTTTTCTTGTAAATAGTAGTTATTATAGTTATTAATAACATTGATCACTTTAATAGCATTAATGTTGTAAGTCTGAAAATTACATCATGCTTATTTTGTTGTACACTATGCTTATTTTGTTGTAAATCTGAAAATTTGTTGCAGCTATTGTACATTGTACTTAAATGTTTGTAATTTTTTGTGAATGAGTGTTTTTAATAGCATTAATGTTGTTTGATAGAATTTTGGTCTTAAAATGATATCACGCTTTATTTTGTTGTAAAATATGCTTACTTTGTTGTAATTCTGAAAATTGAATGCATTAAAGTGTTGTAAACTATACTTAATTTCTTGTAAGTCTTAAAATTTTGGAGAGAGAGTAATTCATGTTTTACATGTAGTATAGATTTGGAAGGAAATCACTAGGAAATGGGAGTAATATTTTGTTGGAAATTGCTAGGAAATAATTTCCATCACTAAATGTCCGTTACATTAGCGACCTTCGGTTGACTTTTTGTTTTGTTTGGATCAACTAGGCTTTTCTAGAGAAAGCGTGCCTCGGAAAAATTAAAAACCGTTAGAAAAGCTTCATCGCTAAGCGTTTCCAAGCATGGTTTTTGTTAGGGGTTAATTCGTCCCTAAGTGAAAGTTCTTTTTTTGGGTAAAGGGGAGTAATCCTGCGCTCTGATAAAATATATTAACCAAACAAATATTGAAGTACAACGGATGAGAGTGAGTCCCTCACCTCAGTCCCTTAAGACACTTACAGACACGAATATAAGAATGACACACCATTCCTATAACTTACAATAAAATGAACCTACCAACAATGACACAGGTACATAAAACATGACAATACTACTTAAGAAAAATACTTGAGCCATCTAAATCACTTTGGTGGTCCACCTTAACTTCAATGAAGAATCCACGGATAAACATCCAAGCGATCTTCAATATATAATCTGATGATACAAATGGTTTTGAACAAGACCCTTCTAACTTAACTTCCAGCCATATAAAAAGCGCTTTTTATATGGCTGGAAGTTAAGTTAGAGTAAGTATCCTTCCAGCCATATAAAATATTTGTAAATTAAATCCCTTTAAATTTAGAAAGAAAAAAACAAGGAAAAAATAGAAAAGAAAAGGAAGTAGGTTTTAATTATATTTGATTGGACATTAAAGGTATGAGTAGGATCAATTTGTTTGGTCTATAATCATTAGTTGCTTTAGTTGGTTTGAATTATATCAAACTTAAACACTATAATTCAATATTTTTCAAACTCGTGTTTTAAAAGCATTGTACTTATGCACTAAAAACTTGTGTTTTTAGAAAATATGAAATTTTGATATTTAATTCAGGTAAATATGAAATTATCCCGAATTCTAACTACCAACCCATGTGATTTATATTTAGCTAATACATACTTCTAGTTTGCAATTAGTATAAAGTCATACCTATCTGGCAAGTATATCAAAAACAGAATGTCTTCACAAGAAAAACTTCCGGTCATAACCTTTAACACACAAACACTAAACCCTAGCACCGATACCTGGCAATCCACATCTCAAGCTGTCCGAAGAGCCCTCGAAGACTATGGTTGTTTCGTAGTATCAACTGACAAAATCCCTTCAGATCTACATGATACCATTTTTGAGCTCTCAAAAGACTTGTTTCATCTCCCATTAGAAACGAAGATTAAGAACACTTCTGATATGCTCGGGTTCGGATATGGGAATTTCTCATCCTATCCTTTTTGGGAATACTTCAGCATCGAGAATGGTGATACTCTCGAAGCAAATCGAAGTTTCACGGATCTCATGTTTCCATCTGGGAATGACGCATTCTGGTAAAAAAAAAAAAAAAAAAAAAAAAAAAAAAAAAAAAAAAAATTCTATACTTGCACAAATTTGTTTCTAGAGACTAATTGCATTTGGTTTGATTTTATTGACAAATAACAGTGAAAATGCGCTCATGTACATGAAAATGTTATCCGAAATTGATCAGTGCGTGCTGAGAATGGTGTATGATAGCTACGGGATTGATACAAAGCAATGTGATCAATTTATTGCGTCCATGTTCTACTTAGCTAGATTCATAAAGTATCAAGCACCCAGTGAGGACAAACGTGCAATCGCTATTGATCATCCAATGACAGAAAAGAATTTCATTTCTATTTTAGGTGACAACAATGTCAAAGGATTAGAGATCCAGATGAGAAATGGTGAGTGGATCTACCACAAGCCGTCTCCTTCGACGTTTGTAGTCATAGCCGGAGAGCCCTTCATGGTAATTTTTTGAAAAGTTCAACCCAGGCCATTTTAGTGAAGATAAACTTATAAATACTTAAAAGGTCAAGATGTTACATATGTTCAAAACTTGTAGTCTTGTAACAATATTCCTCTTGTTGAAAGTTGACTGTTACACCTTCAAATTAATAGGCATGGAGCAACGGGAGGATCCCCGCTCCAATGCATCAAGTAGCAATGAGAACACCCGAGGAAGAAGCGACTAGATACACGTTGGGGATATTTTCATTCACGAGGGAGACAGTGGAAGTGCCGAAAGAATTAGTGGAAGACAGTGAAAACTATCTAAGATTCAAGCCTTTTAATCACTTAAATTTCTTAAAGTATGTAATCACGGAGGAGCTCCAGGGATACAAGTGCTCTATCAAATCTTATTGCGGCGTCACTACCACCGCCCCAGCCAAGGCCGACTATTAACCAAGAAGGTTGTTGGTTTTCGACTTGGTTACCCGTAGTTTGTGTCGTGTTGTATGAAAAATAAAACAACATCATGTAAGATTATTATAATAATTAAGATGCGTACTTTTAAATAACAAAAAAGGACTCATCAATCTGTATGATAAACTAAAAATGGTGTTATTAGCCTTAAATTACTCTTAGTCCGTCCAAAATATCGGAATATTATAAGGGTGTTTGGAAAAATGATTTTGCAACTGGATTGAGAAAAAGATATTTTTTTTAAACTAGTTGGATACTCATGCATAGTGGCGTCGAAAAAAATGTAGTTATATTATAAATGTAGTGAATTAATTGCTAAACCAACTCTTTCACAATTTCGTACCTGCTTAGTAAATTCGTTACGTAACACTCCGAATGTATATGTGTTCATTGTATGTATATGTTTGGGTTTCTCGTAACTTTCTCGTGGCATCATTATTCCCACATAGACCCTCACAATTTGTTACCCGTCAAACACTCTCCCACTCCACCTCCCAAAAAAATAATAATAATAATAATAATAAAATAAAAAAAGCTATAACTTCGTCGAATCAATTTTGCATTGATTCAAATAAATGTTAAAATTGTAAAATTTAAAGCAAAATAAACCCATTAAAAATGTAAAAACTAAAAATTCATAAAAGTATATCAAAATGGATGTTATATTAAAGAGTATAAAATTTTAAAAAGTGCGGTGAAATTAGATTTTTAAAATAAATAGATAAAAAGATATTACAATTTAAAAATAAATGTGATTTTTTAGAAAAACCTCAATTGAGAGTTTTAACATTTTTTTTTTCCTAAATGTAAAATTTTATTAAGGAAAAGGCCACAAAGGCAAAGAACAAACAAGAGTTTTAACATTTTGAAAAGCTAAATCATTATATATTACGTAATAATTGAATTATTATTATTGTTGTTGCTATTATTATTATTATTATTATTATTATTATTATTATTATTAAAGCATCACTTTCATTATAACCAAACCAATAGGATTACATGAAATTGGTGGGGGAGCCTCGACACTATCTGGGCCCCCACGCCTTTAGCAATAGCAAAACTAATCCTACTGAAGATATGGTTTGCAGCACGCGCCCCAATGTCTTGAGTGATGGAAAACTTCTCGATCCGCTTAAGAAGGGCCACCGCATCTGTCTCAAGTTCCCCTAAAGAGGAAAATGAGAAGGGGGTAAACCCATATCCCATATTTGCACATTTAGCCCCATATTTGACCCATTTGCGTTTTGCGGCATCGGTCACAACGTGCCCCGGTACAAAGTCAATCATGCCGGTTTGCGTGAGGGGTGACGATCCCGTCAGATCAACACACACATCCTTCCCTTCATCCCAGGAATAGAGCAGAATATCTGCTGGCCTTAAGGCTTGCCCTCTTTCTCCGCCTAGCCCGATGTCGACCTCCTTGCGAGCCGAGATTCCGGATCGAAAACAGATATCAAGCAGAGTATCCCTCACTATGTTGTGTCGATGTTTAACACCAATAGTGCCAGTACACGAAACAGCGTGGTCCCCATAAATATCACCAGCGAAAACCTTAGAGCACGCTGAGCACGGTCCTTGAACAGAGAATAGGGGAACGCCTAGCCGATAACACAAAATGCACCTATAAGTTCTGGCGTTTAGAGTTTGTCCTAACCCGGATATTGGGACCACCCTGAGCCAGTCTGATGTATGATCCTCTTTTTGCGACCTCCAGAGTGCCATTTATCGGGGGGAAAGACGAAATGTGGATTAAGCCATTTGGGTAACACGTTTGAAATATATATCTGCCAGTTTCTTCATGAGTTAGGGGGCAGCGATTTCATCTGGGTTACTCAAATATTATTATTACTATATATATCATTTCTTGAAGGAACGGATTCCCAGTTTTTGTTAGAATACTATTTCCGATTTCCCAGATTTGGTTATACAATATAATAGTAATATTTTAAGATAACCTTCCAAATATTTTATTACTCTCTTTTCGGTATTGTATTATTAAAGTAATTGTTTGGGCCCGTATATGTGCTTTCCTTTTTACTTTGGCCATAATTGTACTCCATCTATTATATAAATGGACACTTAAATGTTTAACCTTTCAAATATTTTAACACATTATCTAATATACTAAAACCCACTTTGTTGGGCCGTCCACAAACCCGTTACACACCCGTTTTCTGCACCTGGGTATATACTAAAAAGGAGCCATGTTCCGTTCCCCGTTCCGTTTTGTTCTACTATTCATTAGCGCACAGTGCTTCAAATAGTGCTTCCCGTTTCTCCGTTCCGTTTTCCTCCGGATAAGATATTTCCTGGTTCTGGATCCTTCATCCTAAAAAGACACACACAAAAACCTCTATCTCTCTCACTCTCTCTCTAAAAAATTTACCTTGATCCTCACCATTAACAAACTATAATAGCAAAATCAAGATCATCAAAAATCACAAACCTATAAAAGAGGGAAAAAAACGCGAATGATGACGGTAAATTTTTATAGTAGCAAGTTTTTTGGTTGTGTTTGTTGACAACTAATTTTGGGGTCTAAAGATTATTGTGTAAGTTTCTTTTTATATTCTGTTAAATTAAATTCTGTGTTACTATGCGTTTTAAGTTATGGTCGATTTTTGATGGGGTTTACGTTAATGAAGATAGGGTTTTAAATTAATGAAGATATTGAACCAATTTTCTTTCACTTTTACCTTTTGATTATAGGTTTGAGATGGAACAGAAGGGCTGAGCTCTTAGATCCGATGCGAGACAGAGACAGCCGCAGTTGGCGGCGGTGGTGTGGCAATGATTCCGGCAGGGTCAATAAAGACGGTATACACTCTAACAAAGCAGTTAGTTGTCTCTTTTCTCATGCTTTTACCATTTTGTTAGTGTTATAAAGATTAAATCTTTTTTTTTTATTGTGTATATTTTATGTTTTTACAGGAAATGAGTGATACGGACGAGTTACAATCACTGTGTCTTACTTTTTCTTCACCGAATTTTCAATTTCTTGATGGAGGTTTATTTTTGTTTTACCAATTTGATAGAAGGAATGCTGCAACATTATTTGCTTATATATGTTGTGTTTAATGATTAGATAAAGAAGGTAGCTATGGATATTGTTCTTGGATTAACCAGGTCGGATGACAGATTGGAGTCGCTTGGTAGCTATTCTAGGATACTACTTCCAGCTTTGTTACGGCTTCTAGGTGAAAAGAAGGTGATGCATTCTTTTCGCCTTTATGTTCTGTTGATGGCCATTATATTTTTATGTCATGTTTATTATGAAATGTGTTGTGATGTCATACAGTGGAATAAAAATATGACGATGTAGTTTAGGCGGTGTTTGTTTATGCGCATTTGATGAGCTTATGGCCTTATTTAACTTTTGAAAATCTAACAAGGTCAGATTTTTGGGCCAATGAGCTCATCAACTTAAGCTTATGAGCTTAAATAGGTTAGAAGCTCATAGGTAGAAAAATTCAGCTTATAAGCTTATGAGATTAAGGTTTTCTTTCAATAAAACTTTATAAGACATGAGTTGAAGCTTATGCGCATGGAAAAAAAAGTTCATTACTTTCTCGATGGTTTCTTGCAGCTTAGTATGCTGATGCTTGCTTACCGTTTAAGGATATTTTGTATGAGCAATTCCACTAATTATATAGTAAGGTGAAATAAAACTGCTTATTTGGTTATTCCGTTATTGGTTACTATCATTAAAGTGTTAGTCATAGGTGGTAAGTCCGGAAAATAAGTTAATCCAAACATCCCCATAATCTTTTTCATAAGTGCATACAGGTGGATAAAGCCTGATGTGTGAACTTTGTTTGCTCCATTTTATCTCATTAGTTTCTACTACAGCAGGTGAGAATCCGTATCAGGAAAGTTTGCAGACCATTGGAGGAAAATGATTTTAGGCCAGTCTTGCATCACTATGATGGTCCTACGCTTCGTTTTGAGCTCTTGATCCGTCAGGTATGTCAATCTTAGCCAATGAATATGTTGCATCACTATGATGGAGTAAATTTCAGTTTCTGTTTTCTTTTTGACCGCTACTTATCGATACATTTTTTGTACATCATTAAATTGCAAACCGTGGAATTGCTAGATCTTTGCGAACAAAATGGGGGTTTAAATATCAGCCTCCAATGGCCTGTGGGTATTGAACATAAGCAGGATGCATTAAGGTATATTGTCGAAATATTGTCTTTTCCTTATTAAGTCACTTAAGTACTCGCCTTTGTTGCAATAGTTGATATTTTTTCGAAAGTCATTATTTGTCCCATAATATTTAGGTATAATTTTCTTCCATAGATATAACCAAGGCTTTATTAAATTACACATTGGTTTAAGTATAATAAACAAGCAACCAGGCATCATAATTCGATTACCAAAATGGTTTATTTTATATCATTCCCATGATGAGCCCTCACTAACCACAATTGTTTCCCATTTGGGTCATTATTGGTTCGATTGGGCATCTTATAATCGACAATACAAAGTTACAACCAATTTATTAGTTTTATAATATCCCATCCATCTCATATACCTTGCAATAATAAAGTAATCAAAAAACCTCCTTTTAAATCCTTTACATCTTTGCTTTATTTGTTTAGGGGGTGTTTGGGTATGAAGATACTTTCAGTAGGAGTAGATTAGTCTTTTTTAGCTTATTTTTTAAGGGGTGATTGTGTTAGCTTATTTAGTATGCTTATGAGCTAATGTAACTTTTGAAACCCTCATGAGCCCACTTTTCTCAACTTATGAGTTTATTAAGTTGTCATAAGCTCTACTTGATAACTTAATATGCGGAAAAAGGTTGCCGTTTGAACTTTTCAAAAGTTATTGCTGCAAATATTATTACTGCAGCATAAATGGAGCTTATAGTAATATCGCATTCCTGTATGTAGTAACCGAACAACTAAGATGCTGCACTGAGTTGTTTTCCATATAATAATATCATATTTTATTTATCTAGACAAGGGCCGGCATCCAGGAGGTCCATTTCCTTCCGTTATATCCAACTGAATGTAACTTTTTACAGGTATGACTACTACCGATTTTATTTATCTACACAATACGTCTGTACATTTCAATAAATTTTATTGAAACAAAATGATCCAGGATTTGTGTGGTTAACAGAAGTAATTTTGGTTGATTTCAATAGATAAAGTTGTATATTGTTGCATTTGATACCGCATTGGTGTTTTCGCTGTGGTTCCTACAATAGTCTAAGAATTGTTTGTGTCTTGCTGCTGCAACATAGGTACGATGTTCATGTCATAATCCAAAAAGTTAAATAATAAAATTTTATACGGAAGATATGTACTAAATATTCTACCAGTATGCTCATATGTTCTAAATATGCAGCAATCAATGGTTCAATTGGACGTTAGTTTGATACTCTTTTACAAGAGAATGAGTATCAAATTTTCACAAATTCCAGCGTTAAAAAATGAGAATGTTGTAAAGCTAACTAAGCATGAATCTAAAACTCACTTCATAAAAGTCATTTACGAACCTTTATATAACAGATGGAAATAAAACAGGACTTACTCTTTTAAATAAGGTTCATGGTTTGTTATATAAACTTTTCTCTTTAAACCGTTTACCCAATATGTGTGACTCAGATGTTATACTACCCTGTATTTGTAATAACAGTTAATGCATTCTATAACCTGTGTATGCAGGGTTTTGCTCATAGCTTATTGGTGATACAATCGAGTCCTACAAGTCGATATCATGAAACAGCCTTTCACAAGGCTGCAGATGGCCACAATCATAAGGTAGTCAACGAGTTGATTGTATTATAGGTCACATAATATATCTTTTTTGCAAGATTATAATCACCTTTCTAACTGAGCTATTGTTAAACATTTAGAGGTTCTTTACTTATGGAAAAAAAACTGATGCATAGATGAGAGCATTGATGAACTTGCTGAATTTTGTGGAGCCATCAAAGTTGTTGCCGAATGGGCCGCTAGGTGTGCATACAATATAAGAATATTTGTTCCCATGTTCTGTTTTTGGTTGTTTATATTAATTGTTACGAGATTGCAGAACAATGGGTGAATCAGTTTCTTTTGAAAAAGCCTTAGGCGCCGGCCTCGATCTTTTCAAACCTTCATTGTCACGTGTCCAAGAATCCCTTGAAAAGAGGCACCCAAGGTACTCGAACTTATTGTACAAGAAATAAATACACAACAAAATGAGCTATACTATTTTGTATTCACATGTTATTCTGTAATTGTTAAACTTGCATAGTGAAAGGCTAATAAAAAAAATTACTTACAATGCAAGATCCACTCTTGGTCTCACTTTCCTTTTCTTTTACAGTATTTATGAATATTGTATTGAATTTGCTTACTCTTAAAGCTGAAGGGTTCTAACCTATGGCTTTTGTTCTTGAGTAGTACCTTTGGTTCAAAATTGGATTATACATCTTGACCTGTAGCTCCAATAAATAAATTTGGATACAATAGTTACATGTTTAGCTTATCCTTTTGTTAATAACTTTGCTATCAGAGACAAGGAACATGTGAAGAAGGAAAAAAAATCAATAGTCACTATGTTTGGTACAAAATAGATGTGTGAACAAACTGCATGCAGAAATGCAAAGTCACTTCATTTCAATAGTATGGTGTAAACAAAATGTAAGGTGACCTGATAGTTTAAGAGGAATAGACCTAATTGTAATAAACACAGACACGGCCACCCCGCAGCAACACGCGGGCAAACCCGCTCGTTCTATCTATAATATATGGAATGGAAAGTCAAACAAAGAGCGGGAGACGTGTCACATGAATAATAACTCCGGCACACTCACACGATCTTTCATCTTCTTCCACGTGTCTGCAAAAAAAACACACAAATAACATTCTTATCTGTATCTCTCCAACAGACACACAGATCACAATCGGAAGATACACACACGCCGCTCTCAGTTTTCCAGAGTTGGTTGTTTTATTTTTATTTTCCGTCAATAAACTTTTGCGGTATTTTATATTAATAATGAAACCGTAAATTTGATTTCGGGTTTTTTACAGGAATTGAATGGTTCAAGGGCGGAATTCGTTCGATGGATTATTAGTTGGGATTTGTTAATTTTTCCATGTAAGTTTTTATCTTTTTTTCTTCTGCGTTTTTCTACTTCTTATTTATTTTTCTTGATGATGTTTTAATATTGTGTTGTTCAAGGAAAACAGAGTTTCAGTTTGTTGTGGATCAAAAACCATGGGCGTAATCGCAAATACTATGTTATCGGTTCGTTTTGTTGCTGCGGTTTCATCTTCAAGCCCACGTTTTGCTATACGCGGGTTACTTTTACAGTAACATTACTTTTAATTTGTAAGTTTCATTTTACGACTTTTAATTTGTAAGTTTCCTTTTGCGACTTATAGGTCGCTACTTACTTAAACAACATGTATTATGTGGTTCTTGCAGTGCAGACTATGTTATTGGTCTTTGGTGAAAGGTTATTGCGGTAACATTTATATTGGTGAAAGGTTAACACAACAACATCGAATACGTTATTTCAATGACGTTATTCTTCAAGTGTTTTAAAGGAAACACCCTCTAATTTGTACACATGTAAAACTAATATGTTAGCATACTACTTTCAGCAAACCACGATCTTAGTGAAAGTAATATGAACACAAATAATCATAATAAGATAGTTTGTTATCTTTGATTATGCCGTAGATACTTTACAAGGATTAGAATTATTGGGAGATGCCATATAAACTAGAGTATTGTTGAAATCTGATTTTTCAATTCCTTCAAGTGTATTATATTATGTTTAATGTTTAATTATAGTTTGTTTACTTATTTAGGTAAAATATAGAAAAGAAATAAAACATTAGCGAACATCTGATTATATGCGTTTTTTTATTAGCAGGTCGATAGTCGGTACTAAATCACCTTTTTATTACGGCCGCGGAGCTGTTGGTTTTGTTGCTACTCAGAATATATGAATGCAATTAACCAATAACGTTTATGTCAACGCCCGTCAGCAAATGGGTAACCGTCCGAAGAAGTTGGAGAATAACGTTGTGAACAAATGTTGCAGGTAATTATTAGTTGGTGGCTGCTAGCTCCTTGATTTTGTTTACCCGTAGGAGGCACCGGAGCAATGGTATTGTGCCTATTTGGGCCGATGTCTTGATTATAGCTTTCAGAATACAAATATCCTTTTACTGACTTTCTGTATTTGATGGTCTTGGAACTGGAGATACGCTGTTTCATGATTTATGTTCCCAAATAATTGTTTAATGTTTCATCATTTGGGATGCGTAGTAACAGTTATGTGTAATCGTGTATATAAAGCATTTGTAACAAACACGTTTGAATGTGATACTTAAGTTCGACATGTATAGATGCCCCCGCCGCAACGCGGCGGGTTTCTTCTCCTTGTTATTATTATTATTAACGGAGAAAGCTAAAATATTTTATAATTAGGTTAAAATTTAATTATAAAGAATTGTTTTATTCAAATATATTTATAAAAATAAAAAATAAAAAATACGTGTGTCCTTGGTATGTTTATTTTTCATAGTCGAGAAATTAAAAAAATATAATCGGACGTGCACTATGACAATAAACAAAAACCTAAAGCCTAAAGTTCTCTTTTTCTCACAACCCCAAAGCAATAATTAAACCAAAATCCTAAATCAAAATTTCACTATGATATTAAATTGTTATTATTAGAGTAAACTACATTTTTGGTTCTTGTGGTTGTATCAAAACTGTACTTTCAGTCCAATTTTGAAAAAGTGACATATTTCAGTCCAAAAGTCCACGTGGACTTCACTTTTGGTCCAATTTTCTAACATAATTAGTTTAGTCGTTAAGTCAGTTGCAACATTAGTCCTTTAACCTAACGGTCGTTTGCAATGTTTGCACCCGTAGTCTTTTTAGTTAAAAATAATTTGAAAAAAAAATTTTGACGAAAAAAAATTTTTTCCAAAAAAATTAATTATCTGAAAAAAAAATTCTAATAAAAAATTTTCTTAAAAAATTTGACGAAATTTTTTTTCCAAAAAAAATAATTTGAAAAAAAAAATCTAATAAAAATTTTTCTTAAAAAATTCGAAAAAATTAAAAAAAAAAAATTTGACCAAAATTTTTTTTTCCAAAAAAAAAATTTTTTCTTAAAAAATCGAAAAAAATTCTAAAAACAAATTTTTTTTTGACGAAAATATATTTGATAGCTATTATAAATCGATCTATATATATATTTGACATGTGATTTGTAATGCATTATATATATATATATATATATATATATATATATATATATATATGATTTAAAAATGAACTTTTAATATGGTTGGACCGAATTAAAGTGTGTTATGGAATGCGTTATTTTGTTTCTTCTCTTTTCTTTCTGGTCCTAAGTGTATAAGGATATTATAAGATGATCTCTACTTGTTTCTTTTTTCAGGGTGTGGGGTTCAAAAAAAAAATAATACTAACAAAATAGTGATCTAGTTTTTTTTTTTTTTTTTTTAAGTGTTTTTTTAGACATAAAGGGTTTGTTTAGACGAATGGATATAGCTCGCATAAAATGATGAAATAGAAAGCGTATGAGATGATGATGAAAACATATTCGCTAATTTGGTAGTTTGGCTAGTCGAATCTGTTTAATACGATTGAGTTTAATTATTCAATACTCGACTCAAACATGGGTATAATGTTAGGTGTGTATATGAGTGAAGTGAAACGTTGTCGGGTTATAAATAAGTCTTACATGATTTTTTTTTTCAAATTTTTTAAGTTATCTTAGTAAGTTATATGATTTTTTTCGAATTTTTTAAGTAAAATTTTATTAGAATTTTTTTTTCAAATTATTTTTTTTGGAAAAAAAAAATCGTCAAATTTTTTTTTTAGAAATTTTTTCGAATTTTTTAAGAAAAATTTTTATTAAATTTTTTTTTTCAAATTAATTTTTTTGGAAAAAAAAATTTCGTCAAAAAATTTTTTTTTTAGAAAATTTTTCGTATTTTTTAAGAAAATTTTTTATTAGAAATTTTTTTTTCAAATCTTTTTTGGAAAAAAAAAATTTCGTCAAAAAAGTTTTTTTTAGAATTTTTCAAAATTTTTTTTTTGGAAAAAAAAATTCCAAATTTTTTTTTTTCCAATTTATTAACTGAAAGGACTAACGGAGCAAAATTGCAAACGACCGTTAGGTTAGAGGAATAATGTTGTAACTGACTTAACGACTAAACTAACTAGGTTAGAAAATTGGACCAAAAGTGAAGTTTACGTGGACTTTTGGACTGAAATGTCTCACTTTTTCAAAATTGGACTGAAAGTGCAATTTTGATACAAGCCAAAAATGTAGTTTACTCTGTTATTATGTAGAAGAAGCTTAGTTATTCGTCTGTGACAGGAAGGCAATGACGGGAACTCACTTTTAGATACTATTAAAGATTATGATTTATTGTCTGATTTGGTGTGTGCTTATCTTTGATTTGAATGATTTTAATAGCATCTTCTTGGTTTCCTATTTGAACACATTTTACATAATAGTCTTAAATAGGAACACTATTATGTGTCACTTTCTTACATATGGTTCTTGAGGGGGTTTTTGAATATGATGTGGTTGTTGGAGTGTAAAGTAGGATTCTTGATCTTTTTTGGAATTATCATGTTCCGGTTCCTAAGTTCATCTCATTGCTTAAATTATATTGCTCTTTCAAGTATAATATCTTTAACAAAAAACACCGATTATAATAACTCAACCTTAACTCAATATTTTGGGCCCTACTTTTATCATAATCTAACAAAAAAAAAAAAAAATACATAGTTAAACCTTAACTTGGGGGGCGGTATATTAACCATTTTGTGTTAAACTTTAACTCACAAAAACCTTCACCCTTAACGCCTGGTGAAGCCCTTAACCATCTTCGTTAACGAGGTCTTCACTTTGGTACACGATATGTTAACTTCCCCTTAAAGTGCAAAAGGTTAAAGTTTAACCACGAAAATCGTTGGTATACCGTATGCTCTTAGAGTGGATATAGGTCCAAGATTAATGTTAGGCCCATACTTTAGTTTAGTTGTTAATTACAAGTACATGAGTTTATGTCGGAGAATGCTCATGTTACTATCAGGCCACTCATTTTGTATAGAATCACTTTGAATTACCTTTTGTTTGATTTTGCTAAGCCATGAGAATTAACAAGATTATAGAAATACACTTTACCAATTATTTTTGGTTATTAAACCAGATCAAATTCATTTGTTGTAAAAGAAACATGATAGAACTAAAGTGATGTATTAACTTAACAAAAAACAAAACTATAAGAACATTAGATTATGGAGTCATATTTAGTGGTGAAGAGCATGTTTGATTAAATGTTGGGATACCTAAACTTTTTTAGAATTAGTAGTCTCTATTGGGGTATGATTTATTGTAATTTTGGTGTTCTTAGTACTGGTTTGTCTAAACGATTGAACTTTCTTATGGTAGGAGGTCATAAGTTTAATCGCACAAACAATTAGCTGTAAATTAATTAATAAAATTCGGTTAACGAAAACAGTGGCCCAAATAATATTTCCTAGCAAACATTAGTTAAACTTGAATGCCTACTACTGAGATTAATAACTTTTTACCACTAGACCAAGGCAGATTGAAACCTTATGTAAATTTGCAATATATTAGTGGATTTAATTCATTCGATAATATTTCAGCTAAATATTAATTATTACAATCATTAATCAAAATGATTTCTTAATAGCGGATAGCATCCATGAGTTTTTGTCATTATATATTATCAAATGAGCTTTATGCTTTTAGACTAGTTAAATAATGTAAGGAGAATTACATATATACCCGGCCACTAATACTTAAAAACTTATATATTTCTCCAAAATACAAGTTGATAATGTATAAGCAATTATTGATAAACAGACAAACTACATGCAATATAAAAATTTGACAACAAGAAAAACAATGTGATTGCATATAGATTAATTAATTGGAGTTAAACTTGCCAATTTTAATTTGTACAACAAGAAATCATTTGTGATGACTTAAATTGAAAATGTGTAAGCAATAAGTGTATATATTCTACTCGTAGTATAAGCAGACAAACTGCATGCATTAAGAAACTTCACAACAAGCTAAAAAGAATAATATTACGTTGCATATTGGCTCAATGATTTTAAAAGTAATAATTAGATTTCGATCTTAAATAAATGATTCAATTAAAAAGTTCCAAATATATTGAGTTATATTATTTTGAAGGAAGAAACAAATCTTAAGTTGTCTATATATGCTGGCTAGAGAATACGTAAGTGTTCAAGTGTGGGAGACATGGATTCGGAGACTACGCTTAAACTCCCCTGTATACATTTTTCGAATATAGACAAACACACAAACAAACTCGAATGGGATTCGACGAAATCCCAAGTCCATCAAGCTCTTCAGGAGTTTGGTTGCTTCGAAGCAACCTTCCACAACATCCGACCGGAGCTCCAAAAGTCCATGTTTGAATCGTTGCAGCTACTTTTTGATCTCCCTTTACAAACAAAACTAAAAAATCGATCCTCAAAACCCTTTCATGGCTACGTTGGTCAATACCCAATGGTGCCACTCTATGAAAGCATGGGAATTGAGGACGCACATGTTCCAGAGAAGACTGAAAGCTTCACCAAAATGTTGTGGCCCGAAGGAAACCCAAAATTCTGGTATCTAATCTAGTTTCTGCGTTGCATGTCTAATATATATCTTCTATAAACTCTATTTTTTGTGTTAAGTACTTTCAAGCTTGAATACTTCTTTGTAGCAAAACTATACAAGAATTCTCAGAGAAACTATCAAAACTCGATCAAATGGTGAGGATGATGGTGCTGGAGAGTTTGGGATTGGAGAAATACATGGATGAACATATGGATTCAACAAATTATTTGCTTCGGGTCATGAAATATAAAGGACCCGAAGCAAATGAGTCCAAACTCGGACTCAATTCTCACACAGACAAGAACATAGTAACAATTTTACATCAAAATCAAGTTAACGGATTGGAGGTGCAAACTAAATCGGGAGGCTGGATCAAGATTCAACCTTCACCCGACTCGTTCATCGTTATGATTGGAGATTCCTTATACGTAAGTTTTATATGAAAATCATCATGATTGTAGATTGTTAATTAGTTGTTAGCGGCCTCTTTTTCGGGTATATTGTGACTCATCTAATTTACAATTATAGGCATGGACAAATGGACGATTGCATTCGCCATACCATCGAGTGATGATGAGTGGGGAGAAGTCGAGGTATTCTTTTGGATTATTTTCGATACCAAAGGCTGGGTATGTGATTAGAGCCCCAATAGAAGTTGTGGATGAAAAGCACCCATTACTCTTCAAACCGTTTGATCATGTTGAGTTTCTTCAGTTCTATTACACTGAGGACGGGCAACGAGCCCAGTCTGCTCTAAAGACTTATTGTGGTGTCTAATAAACCAACATGATGAGTCGTGTTTGTCTTGACATGTTTTTTTTTTGTGTGTTAAACTTGTGTCTTGCTTGTGTTTGATCATGTTGTTGCGTATTCTACATGTACGTGGTATTTTAAAATTAAATAATGAACACAACAGTTTGAAGAGATGGTTCTCTCTTAATCCAAATGCATGTATTTTGCCGTGATCAGGCATATGATGTATCTATTCGAATTAAGGATTAATATACGTATATGTTATCAAATTTTGCAAAAATGTTCGCCTAATTTGTTTTTGTTCAACAAAGTTACCAAAATTTGCGGATTTTTCATCTAAGTTACCGAACGTTTGAAAATTGTTCATTCCGTTTATACAAAGTGTTAACCGGTTGACGAGTGCCACATCATTAGATAAATGGGTTAATATAAAAATATGTTACCAAATTTTGTGAAAATGTTCAACTAAGTTACTAAAGTTTGCGTTTTATTTATCCAAATTACTAAAGGGTTGTACTCCAGTTGTTGTCGGGATGATGTTAGAGTAGATGAACAAGTTCAGTGTTGGACTGTTAAAATTTGCATTGCAAATGATATTTAGGTAGCGACGTCGCTTCTTATGATGTGCTATAAGAGTAAAGAACATGTTGGTTAATATACATTTATTTCGCAAACAATGTTGTTACTGTTGTTTGCTAATAAGCTCGCGGGTTAATCTAGCTTTCATTTGATTTAGTATATTTGGGTTCGATGACGAGTCACATACGGATACATACTATTTTTTTTTTTTTTTTTTTTTTTGTGCAAAGGGCTGAAATATATTAATACCAAACATATTACAACACAATTTAAAGCAGATTGCATTGCACATGCCCAAGCAGTGCACTAAACAACAATTCCAAAGCCTCACATATCAGGAACTAATGAACAAAACAATACGATATGGGATACAATCAAAACAGAGGATTTAAACAGCAAACAACAACTGCACACCAGCACCTGTTCAGCAGTATAGAACTTATGAATTCACCCATAATGCACCAAGACCATAGCTTCATAACTACATTTCCTTACCATCTCCCATCCAAGATCATTCAACCATCATCCACAATGACCTAGCTAGGTGAGAAAAGGAAAGGCATCATTATGCAAACTATAGCCACCATCCCACTCCAACTATGGGTTATACCAGTATGGGACCATCCTAGCCTCCTGTAGGAATGTAATGTACCGACCATTAAGTTTCATCTTTCACAACTCTCAAGCCAAACAACTTACATTCCCCTCCTAGATCAGTTACCCAACATAATAGGAAACCTACCTTATATGATAATTTTTAACTAACTTAAACCATTAGTACTCAAACCATAGATAACAATTACTATCCCAGACGAATTGATACTATAGTTGAATTCCAAAGGATAAGTCAGTAAAGCATCAATTGATACTATAGTTGAATTCCAAATTTTTTGGTATACTACGCTTTTTGTCTACTACTACCTCCGTCCCAAAATATAAGTCCATTTCTGAGTTTTCAAAGACTATTCTTTTCAACTTTGACCTTAATTATTTTTTTTCATGTTATATAATTCTTGATGAAAAGTATACCAATGTAAATACATTTAAAACACAAGTCCATTTATATATTTTGCATCAATTATTATATAACACGACAAAAAATAATTAAGGTCAAAGTTAGAATAGAAATATTTTGAAAATGTCAAAATGGACTTATATTTTGAGACGGAGGGAATAATAAATTTTCATTTTACTATTTTGTTCTATCCAACAGTAGTGTCTACTTTCAAATTTTAATCTATCAAACCATTTTTAAAATGTAAAAGTGAGAATGTGAGATCCAAATATGGCACATATATGCTCGGTGTAGGTAAAAAAGTTATTATATTTGTAGGTAAAAGTTAAAAACCCCAGTTTCCGGCCAACAACAACAATTAACAACTATCCCTTCTCCGTATGATATATTTGAAACAAATTTATACAAACCCATAATCGATCCTTGTCAAATCAAAACCTATTTCAAAATAAGAAATCAAACAGCATGAGTAGACTGTGAATCAAAAAATATTAAGAAAACCGTTTCAAAACCCAATTCACAATAAGAAGTCAAACAACATCAGGCACATGGGCAAACTATGAATATGGTCATTTTCGCCCATTCGACGCAGGACCATTACAATATCCAAACGAGTCATTTGCTTCATATGATTCATTATAACCTTCTTAAATGGTTTTGGTATTTATCACGGTGGTGGTGAATGTTATGCCCATGGTCACCGTTATTGGTTAGCGAATATAATTCCGTTATTAGTTTGAAGTTTTAGTAGTTAGACAAAAGAAGATGACTTAACTGAGTTAGACATGTTTCTCGAGCACAAGGGTAATTGAATCCCTTAAAAAACTATTGTATATATTTTTAATCTTGAATGAGCATATAATATAGCTATTCTGACCAGTTGAAAATGATTAAAGAATGTTATTGCAAAACTATAACTAAGCGGGTTTACAATCTTATCATATTTTTATGTTAAAGAAAACAAGGGTATTACTGTCTTACCACTCGTTAGAATTTACCTTTAGTTCTTAATTGCGGTCAAGATTTACATATTTTTTAATCTTCTGAAGTCATTTTAAAAGAAAACTTTCAATTAAAGCAAACTTTGCTTGATTCCAGCCCACTTTGCTTTGCTTCAGTGTAGGCCCAATTTGCTTTACTTATTTTCACCCCTTATGACCCCAAGCAATCGGGATATCGGGTAATAAAGTCACTTTGAATTTAATTTCGTGATTTTTTAAGAACAATTTTTTTTTTTTTTTTTTTTTTTTTTTTTTTTTTTTTTTTTTTTTTTTACAATTGTGGCTACATGGCCCCTAGCTCAAAAGGCGTAGCGAACCCACACAACCAGGTTGAGTCCAGCTTAGAAGGCAATGACACCATTCCCTTTACGCATGCAAGAGAAAACTCCTATCGCCCTAGACAAGACTTGAACTTTCAATTAAAGCAAACTTGCTTGATTTCAGCCCACTTTGCTTTGCTTCAGTGTAGGCCCAATTTGCTTTTACTTATTTTCAACCCTTTTGACCCCAAGCAATCGGGTCTAAGTCACTTTGAATTTAATTTCGTGTTTTTTTAAGAACAATAGGCTATTTTTTTTTTTTTTTTTTTTTTTTTTTTTTTTTTTTACGACAATTGTGGCCACATGGCCTCTAGCATAGAAAGTGTAGCGAACCCAAACAACAGGTTGGATCCAGCCCAGAATGTAATGACACCATTCCCTTTACGCACGCGGGAGAAAACCCCTATTGCCCTAAACAAGATTTAAACTTGAGACCTTGCCTATGAAGGTAAAACCTCCTTACCAATTTGCTTTGCTTATTTTCACCCCTTTTTAATCTCCTGAACAATAGTTGTCTTGTCTACATTTAAATATTGAATGACAAATTCACTTCTAGTTGTTACTTCCAATAGTCGGTACACTACCTATATCTTCGTTTTTAGGAAGGCAAATACAAACGTCTATTCGACACGATACATATATTAGAGAACCCAATATGGATATTTTGCCATCTGGGATCATGCACCCACCAAGGCGAGATCTGCTACAACAAAAATATCATTTGTACACGCTCGTTTTAGCTTCTCACTTGTAAGAGTGATGGAAGCTTTCAAGCTAAATAAAGAGCAGCTGATAGTGTAATTAGACTAAGATAGCTTCTTGAATAACATTCTAAAATACAAGATACTAAGTATTAATCTTCATTTCTAATTGTCCATCTTACTCATAAATTCCAAGCTAATAATTTCTTTCATTTTCATGTTACGCATTTACCCATCTTTTACACAACACAAACTCTCGACCTGTAAATCATCAATCACCATTTTGTAAACCACCAAGGTAGATGGATCATAGGTTGTTGCATCTCTGCAAATGAGGTGGACCAAGGGTGATTCCCGGGGTTCATGGGAAACCTATAGATTTTCCCCTCTAAATGGTAAAATTTGATAAACGATATATTCTGAAATGCACCTGGTAACTTGTTAATCCAACTCTGTTCTTTTAATATTGGACTATAACTTTTTTTTTCACGTGATCATTATAAGTAATTGGTCCGCCTCCGTATGCAACTGTCATTACTATTGGATAACACGCATGGACGAACCCACATGTGTGTCGGGTGTGGCACGGGCTGCACCTGATTTAATGTCACGAAGTGCAAAAAGATTTCAAAGATGCCGCTTTTGTGGTATGTGCAACATCCATAATTATTATTTTTATTATAATTATTATCATTATTATTATTATTATTATTTGCTACTTTCGTTTCTTAAAGTGTAACTTAAGTTAGCTTAAGATTTCAAAGAAGCTCTCCAACAAAATAATTGCATGTTTAAGTGCTGCTTAGCACATGTAAGATAAACTTGTGATTTAAATATTGTTGGATAGTTAAAAATCACATATTCACAGTCATACTTGAAAAGTTGAAATATTACAGAAGACACGGCCTTCATAATATGGTCATTGCATACGTCCATCCGGTGATCCGGGCCCCTAAAGTTTTATTGAATATACAAAATGATGACAAGAATTAAATTAAAATCTTATAAAAATTGATACCTACTTAATGTGAATACATTAAAAATATTAGCATCTTATGTATGTTAACGAATTATGCATCATTTTAGGTCATCTAACCAAACCTTGAGACCTTGCATTATTTTATTTATTTTTGTGGTTATCCTGTTAGGATTTTGAACTAACAAGGTAACACTGCATTTTTTAACGCACTCAATTATTTGGAGTCCAAGTAGCTGGCATAACAGGTTACACGAACCTGTTAAGGTCAAACACGAACACAACATGTTAATTAATCGTGTCATTTTTCTCAAACACGAACACGACAAGAAAATAAACAGGTGCACCTGTTAATATGCATATGACCAAATCGAACGATACAAAAACACAGAAGTGCAGCACATCAGTAGACCCCACAAAAACCCACTAATCACTATATTAGATTTCATCTAATTGTCAATAGAGACCTCCATAACAAACGAACACTACATTAAACCTTCATGTTGCAACAGTTAAAACAACTCATTTTTCGATTTGAAACCCACAAATAAATTCACAAATCCAAATCTTAAACGAATTTATTATCCACGAAAAAAGAGATAGGAAGTGGCTTACTTGTCTGTTGTTGTTGTCTTGTTGACGCTACTGCTGTTGGGATAATGGGATTTTATTACTTCATTACTTGTTGACGCTACTGCTGTTGTTTTCTATTGGGATTTTATTTTATGATGAGAGATTGAGTCATTGAGAGATGAGAGGGATCTGAGGGAAGGGGGACAAGTGGGGGAGGCGGATTTTATTTTTAGGATAGGATAGGGTTTATAATTTTAAGAATTATATATATATATATATATATATATATATATATATATATATATATATATATATATATATATATATATATATATATATATATATATATATTAACAGGTCTTAACAGGTCTGCCCTGTTAAGACACGAATATTAACAGGTTTTAACAGGTCCAACCAGTTAAGACACGAAACCTGTTAAGGTCAAACACAAAACCTGTTAAGAACAGGTCGTGTCGTGTCGTGTTAACATGTTTCGTGTCAAACTTGCCGGCTCTAATGTCCAACCAACAAACCATGGTAGGGATTTGATGTATAAATGCATAAGCTGACATGTTCATAGATAGATGGTTGTGCGAGAAACGATTGAGAAAATGGTCGGGACAATGTCGTACATGTAAACGTATGTACGATCAATTGTCAGCTATAGGAATAAAAGGACCCTTAAAGAGCCAAAGTACGTAGTTTCAGTTAATTTAACAACAAAAATAATTTAGAACACAAGAAACCTTAGAAATGCGAAGAAAAATGGCGCATAAAAACACCAATATTCGACCATTAGTTTCTACAACGGATCTTAACAAGACATATAATTGGACTCACGTGTAGCCTAATTGGTCCCTTGGATATATCGTGGTTTTATATACAGTAAATAACGATTTAATCCCTTAACTTTTAGTCAACTTGAGATTTAATCACTTAACTTTAGTTGACCATTTGATTTAACCTCTAAACTTTGTTTGACGGTGTTCTTTCCCTCAACTCTAAATTTTTTTATTTGAATAAACCCCTTAACTTTAAATGTTCGTGCTCTTAAAACATTTAATTTTAAATGACCATTAATTAAAATCTTAAACATTCAATAAAAATTTGTGACTACTTTTTACAGCGTTAGTTAAAAGGTCGAGTGCTAACTATACATATAACAAAGTCGGTTTCGGATAAAGAAAAATTAGTTGTAACTCGAGTATTAATATCTGATGAGCTTGGTCTGAACGAGAAAAATGATTGTAACTAAAGAACTGAAGAAGAAGAAGGAGAGAGAGAGAGAGAGAGAGAAAAAATAATAAAAATAAATAAATAAAAGTGGATCACGAGGTGTGTTGGTCCGGGTAACGTGAAAAGTATATGATAGCCTCACATGCCCAATACCATATTTCACGACCATATCGGCTATGTTCATTATTTATGGTTCGGGTACCCGTCACCTTTAAGTAGGGTTCGAATTGATAAATATGATACTTAACTTGTGAAAATGGTTATTAATCTTTTTACTACTTGAAATCGCGAACACCTTTGACCGTAATGGTTATAATAATATGTTGTTTAAAGTTAGATAATAATAATAATAATAATAATAATAATAATAATAATAATAATAATATGTTGTTTAAAGTTAGATAAAAAAATAAATAAATAATGAAAAAAAAGAGGCTTGGATCATTATTAGTGGATGTCCATATAGCTTATAATAGGCACACGGCTCATGTTAGCTATTAGGGTTTTGCCCTAATGTTTGTCTATATATAATCTTGTAAATCTCTTTCATTCCCTTTGTTCACAGCACGTTATCAGCACGCTCTAAAGATTATTTTCAAATTTTCTCCGTGCTTAAAGGTAAATCTCAAACCCTAGTAATAATTATTTAATCACTTATTCATAGTGACATGTTACTATAGTTTGCCATGCGGCAATATGCGTAATCTTTCATATAGTCATAGTTTCACTGACTTATCATTCGTCATTATTAAAATTGCACAATATTTTCTTTACTGATTTATCAACCCACTTAAAACTTTTATATAACTCTTCTTCATCGGTGGTCAATTCAATGAGGATATAACGTTCCATAAATATTTTCTTTACTGATTTTTTTTTTTTTTTTTTTTTTTTTTTTTTTTTTATGCATAATTAGAGGATCAATATTTTCGTATACAATACTATAAAGTCTCATTACTATTTTTTTTAATTGCTATAACCAAACCTTACACAAGATTAAGCAAATCATATCGTTTTACATTCTTCAACCTACGTATAACTTCGCTATTTGATTTGTATAATTAATTTAGTATCACGTTTAAACATATATGATCATTACTTTATTGGTCTTCAAGCAAATTTGCCATCACCACCTATACAGTAAGCATATATACATTTTTGTAGTCCTTACAAAAAAAAAAAAAAAAAACCTGCATTGTCTAATTTAATTATGAGTGTTATTATTGGTTACACAAGCCCTGAAAATCAGCAAACATATGAAACAAACTAAGATAGGAGTAGTTAATTTAATATTTATTTAGTTAGCTTATATGTGTGATTATAATATTTTGCCATGCAATATTAATGAGAATAATGATAAATTTCTATTATATGTCATCTGTTGACTAGCATAATTAGTTGGACAACACTTGAAACCAAAATCACTGTCTAATTTCTTATTATTATCGGGTATTTAATTTGTTTTATAAAGTGAACTATGACGTCAAGTTTTGCATATATGTTTTCATATTGGCATGATTTTCAACTTGCTTTAGTTAATTTGCTTAAAGTCCGATAGTAATTAGCATCTAATATTTATGTTGACATGCATTAAAGCGATAAATGGTTTGCCTATACCTTGTGCTAAACTGCTAATTGTGCTAACTGCAGTAGGCGGTATTTGATTTTATTCCGCAAACACTAAATCTTACACATGTGAAAATAGGCACTTTGAATATGAAAGTTTTAATAATTATCTTATCTATACTATTTATAATGGAGGAATGACTCTCTCTCCAAAAAGTTCAGATGTACATAAATTGATACATGGTTTACAACACTTTAAAGCAAACAATTTTCATAATTACAACAACCAAAGCATTGTGTACAACAAAAACTAGCATGAATCGAAATTCATACCACTTTCTTTAGAATTTTACATTAATAGCATTAAAAATACCCCTACATCCAATATTACAATTATTTAAACACAATGTACAACCCTCATTCTACATTAATAGCATTAAAAACATCCCTACACCCAATATTACAATCATTTAAACATAATGTACAACCCTCATTCTACATTAATAGCATTAAAAACATCCATACACCCAATATTACAACCATTTAAACACAATGTACAACCCTCATTCTACATTAATAGCATTAAAAACACCTAATATTATAATCATTTAAACACAATGTACAACCTTCATTCTACATTAATAGCATTAAAAACACCCCTACACCCAATATTACAATAATTTAAATACAATATACAACCCTCATTCTACATTAATAGCATTAAAAACACCCATACACCTAATATTACAATCATTTAAACACAATGTACAACCCTCTATCTTAACCTAGACATGAACTTGTGACCAAGACCCGACTCAATAAAACTCGACTCGATACACAAAGCTGTAACATCCCGTGACATTTTTATTAATTCCATTGAAAATTTTTATTTCAGGATACCCGTTGCTGCAACGCGCGGGTACCCTGCTAGTTATGTTTGATTTATCATATCATGTGCTTTTGTTTGCTTGTGAGATATCTGATTAATTGATGAATGGCATACTTTAATGATATAAATCATGTTTTATTATTTGATAATGCTATAAGATAATGTAATATTATATTAAACTATATGAAAGCAATAAAAGAACTTATAAGATTTTCATTGGAGAAATGTGATGTTGTATTAAAATCTCCATATTATTTAAGGTTTACATAGAAAGTGCAATCTAAGCATATGTAGTCATAAACTAGAAGTTTATGAGTTAGGATTATTTTATTGAGTGGCATGACCGGTTAGACCATTCCGGGTCAATGATGATGCGATTGTATAGAAGAACCATAAGTTTCTTCAAAGATAGATTTGATTGTTCTCATTGGAAGTTTATTGTTCATCTGTCACCACCATATTAAAGTAAGGACTTCATCCTATAAAGTTTTGGAAAAAATATAAAGGGGATGTATTCAGGCCTATACATCCGCCATGTGGATCATTTTGAGTTTTAAAATCGATGCATCATCAAAATGATCATCAAATACGCAACTTAAGGTTAGCGTGGTTAGTGGCTCGATTTATAAAATGCGAGCACGGTTTTCCAAATTAAATCATTGAGAATGGTGGTGATTAATTCCAAGTATTGGGTGATTATTAGAATAAGTGTTGAACATAAAAGTAGCACATGTTCTTACGCGAATTGCTTTTGTTGAAACGTTCATAAAACATCTTCGATTGATTGCAAAACCAATAAGTATGAGAACAAAAGTATTAGTTTATGGGGCATGTTATAAAATATGAATTCGCATCTTGCCAACAATTTATAATGACTTCTCCCTATTAGAATGGTTTTGGTCACGAACCATATGTTTCCGATATAAGAATTTTGTATATGTGCGATATATGTTTTTTTGTAAATCCACCACAACGCACAATAATGGGATGTTGAAATAGATAATTCATTCAAGGGGAGAGAATGAGTAGCAAGGAATATGGAATGAATTATGATATAGATGTTGATCCTCGTAGTAATGAATATGAACTTTAAGTTAAAGGGACAATTTATATTCCAAATCTAGTAATTGCCAGCATGTCTGTGACATAAAGAAGTGACTAGATCATATAAATGCTGCTAATGCTCCAAATTAAATGTGTGTCCCAAAAGTACAACCAATGAATGGTAGTAAATCTATGGCACGGCTGCAGCGTGATAGACTAATCGATTCCAAATAAAAGTCCTCGAATGATTAGATAAAATAGAGCTAGAAAATGAAGATGGTCAAATCGAGGTAATAAGACCCCATAATAGTCAAGAGACACAAGACATGAAGGTTATTGAAAAATCCCAGGTACATGAAAAACTATGAGATCTCAATAAATGATATATAATGTCTAGTAAAGTGTGGAATCAAAAAGTAACGAATTGACGTCGATATGGTAATGATTATGTGAATAAATAAGATAGCGCTATAATCATGGTGAGGATCATGGAAGAATACCTGCAGGAAATGCAGACGTATAAATGAATGGCCAAAAGAAGCAAAGACGCAAAGAGCTAATGAAAGATTAAAGTCTCTTATGGCGAGACATGGTTACTGGGAGTTGAAGTCCGTACATATGAATTATTGGATATGCATTGGTCTTTATGAGAAAATGAAATAAAATTATGCATAAGGTACAAGTGATGGCACACGTATATTTTCTCAAAGACTTGTAAATGATCATGGAGATACATGTTCACATATGGTGGATTCAATAATGTATTTTAATATTGTATAAGTCTGGCAATAAATTTAGTAATTGATGTGCATCTAAAAGATATATGAAGAGATCTCATGTAATGTTGAGATATTATTATAAGATATAAAATGCAAGAAGTATGCTAGTGATTTTGAATGCTTAGAGCATATAAGAAAAGTTCTCGAGAACATTATTTGGTTATAGTGAATCAATGATATTATTGGGCTTATATGTTATAAACAACTTGGCATATACTCACTGAAATTGTGCCATAAAATAACTATGTTTGCCCATGTTACTTTATAAGAATATCTGGTTTTCAATATGATATAAGGGTTCTTGTAGTTTGATATTTTGAATATTGATGGAACTCTGACGGAGCTTCAAAGCTGATTGAATGCTTAAAAATTGAACTTTGAAATAAAAGATCGTTTGTTATCCTATGGATGAAATCCTTGTACATCATGGAAGCTAGAGAAAGATACTTAATATCTTTATATGGAGAAACGACAACTCATGTTTATGAGGTCACATGATGCTGAAAAGACCCCTTGATTTATAAAGATGATGATCACAATATAGATTTAATTGTACCATACTAAAATGTGTATATGTGAAGTACAAGGATATACTTGAATGAGATGTATGACGTACGTTAATCTTTAAAATGAATATGAAAATAACATGTAGAGAATATTTATTTACATGATTTTATCAAGACACTTCAATGTGCATTTCACTGACTCAATGAGATTAAGTGATGTGATAATCAGGGGAAGAGAAGATACGCGTTGCATTTTTTTTCCCTTGGCCATGGTTTTGTCCCCGTAGGGTTTTCCGGCAAGGTTTTTAATGAGGCAACATCCTCGAGCTTATAAAGGATTTATGTACTCTTTTTCCTTCACTAGATTTTTGTCCCACTGGGTTTTATCTAGTAAGGTTTTAACGAGTCATAATCCTCGAATGGAGTAAAACAAATATTTTGGTATCTTCAATGTACAAAAGATATGAGTTTATATTTCACTAACCCATCAAATATAAGTCTAGTTGGTTTTGCAGATGCAGGATATATGTCTGACCCTCATAATGGTCGATCTCAACTTGATATGTATTTACAAGTGGAGGAATTGCAATTTCATAGCGTTCAGTAAAGCAGACAATCTCAGAAACTTCATCCAACCAGAAATTCTAGTGATCCATGAAGCAAGTTGAGAATGTGTTTTGGTTAAGAAGCGTGACACAACATACACATAAATCATGTGGTATTTTTTTAGAGAAGGCGGCACCACCAATTTTGAATGAGGATAATGCAGCATGCATTGCTTAACTTAAAAGAAGTTCATTCAAGTGACAATTTGGCGGGATCTATTTACCAAGGCACTTCATATCTCAACATTTAGGAAGCTAAGTTACAACATTGGGATGCTTCGACTCAAAGATCTCAAGTGATATAGTCATCAGAGGGAGATAATACACGCTGCACTCTTTTTCCCTTAATCATGGTTTTGTCCCACTGGGTTTTCCTGACAATGTTTTTAATGAGGCAGCAATTCTCAAGTGTATTAGAAAATATGAACATCCAAGAGGGAGTGTTATGGATCATTATTAGTGGATGTCCATATAGCCCATAATAGGCCCATGGCCCATGTTAGCTATTAGGGTTTTGCACTAATGTTTGTCTATATATACTCTTGTAAATCTCCTAGTTAATGATTAATTGAAGATTACTTTCATTCTCTTTGTTCGTAAGAAGGTCCCAATTAGTTAAGTGTCATAATTCAACGTTTATTAAACTAAAGAGTTTAATTAAATTGTAAAATAAGGTTAAGTGTTTTAAATGGTCAAACAAAGTTAAGGATAAAAACATTGAAAAAAAGTTAAATGATTAAACGATAAATTGGCTTAAAGTTAAGGGATTAAACCTTTATTTACCGACAAAAATCTATTCGACTAAAAAAATTATAAGTTAATGATGTTGGTTGGACTAAATAAGCTTTTAATGTTACCTAGTAGCTTTAGCTTCGTGTTATTCACTAACCCTCTAGATATAGTAATTCATAGATATAGGGATTCAATGCTTTAGGCAAGTCACATTAAGGAGAGATAATCTCTCTCTTTTTCACAGTCACGTCAGCTTTTTTTCTACATCAATTTTCAGGCGATTGGGTATCCCAGTAAAGGCGACCAACATCCATTTAAAAAAAACAATTTTAACACAAACTAAAATTTCATTAATAATAAAAACGTTACTAATAATTCAAATAAAATAAAAATATTACAACACTTATTAAAAACATTAAAACACTTATTAACTAATAATCTAAGTTGTGGTATGCCTTGATCGAATCTTTGACTTCCTGCATTTTTTGTTGTTGTAATGGGGGCGAAGATGGGTTGATTGGTTGGAGGTAGAATATGATGTCTTTTTGACATTTCTTTTATCGATCAAATTCACGTCTTTGTTGTTCGAGTGCAAATCTTTTGTCTTCCATTTCCGCGACTTTATGATCTCTTTTTGCTTGCAGATCCAACTCCATTTGCTTTTGCTCCAACTCTTTTCTCTTCAACTCGTAGTATCCGTCTGTGAGCTCCTTCTTCTTTCCCAATGTCATTGACTTAATGGTTTTCCATTTCTCAGTTACATCTTCCATATAGGAAGACTTGGAACTCGTCGACAATTTCTTCTTATTTTTCTTAGCAGCATCACAACCAATTGGTCGCTCATTTCGAGTTTGTTCTTTTTCAGCCGGCTCCGAACCATTTTCAGAAGTCTTTGCTTTATTTCGACCGGCAGCTTGCCTTTGAAATTGGCTTAAAAAGGTCGGCATCTCTTCCTTCTTTCAAACATCATTATCCTTTAAAATTTCCCAACAATGCTCCAATACAAAGTCATGCTTATACACTAATTCGTATTCTTCACATGCTCGTCGGTAAATCGTGAGATCATTCTCACCACTTCAAAAATTGTCCCAACAATTGTCGTAAATGGTACAAAACTAACCAACTCTAGGACGAATCCTATTTTTTCACTTGGTAATAATCGAGTTGTACGTTGTGTTTGCACCAACCTCATTTTCAAAGTACTCAATCACTTTGTCCCAAAATCCCTTAGCATGTTGGTTGTTTCCCATTATGCTATTCTCGGACGTATCACACCAAGCTTGACATAACACGATCTCTTCTTTGCGTGTCCAAAGTCCCAAATCATTCTTGGTTTCTTTCTCAACATTCTTCTCAACAGTCATCTCCTTAGCCCTTGTAGCTCGTTTATTAGGTTTCACCGATGACATCTCTTCCAAAAGAACGTTATCATCGTCATCATCAGCAACATCATCATATGGAACCAAATTGTGATACGATCCATGAGCCGAACCTTGATAACCCGGTGACATATCTTGACTCGGATAACCCGAACCGGTTCCTACATAAAATTCGGATTGTTGCATAATTGATCCATAAAATCACAAGCATAAAGATTGATGCAGTTAATCGGAGAATAGTTTTGATAATTCGAATAGGAAGACGTTGATGAGTCCATTGTTGGACGATACACTGATTCGGGTGAGCCATACATAGATTGTTGGCTTCGACGGGAGTGGCTAGGTTGTGGTTGTAGGTTGTTTTGATACGGTGGAATAAATGGACGATTAATATTATGATTCATAGCAAATGGATTGAATGTTTGTTGTTGTGGAGGTTGTTGAGATTGATAATCAAGAGTAGCGGGTCAGAAATTGACATTCGAATCATGTGACAATTGTTGGATGTTTTGTGGTAATCGGGATTTTAGGCCTTTTGGTTGTGATGGTTTCTTAGACATTTTCAATAGAGTGAATTGTGAGATTTTAGTAGATTGAATATGTGGTATTTATAAGTGTGGTAAAAGATTTTTTTTTTTTTTTTACTTCCAACGTTAAAAACTAAAGGCTAGTACAATATTTATTTATTTTTTACTTCAACGTTCGAATTGGATCTCAAAAATAACGGCTAGTACATTAATTTGTTTTTTCTTTTAACCGTTACTCCACAACTCTACAATTAATGTTCGAAAATTCACAACAAAATGGAAGTGTGATATCGATCGGCTGGACGATCGATTACTTAAGAAATCTTCTGGCGATCGAGTACCTACAAAAAGGCGATCGACACCTAATCGATCCCTTGTGTCGATCGTTGCTTGTTACTGTGACTAGCCTTATAGTTTCTATTGCCACATATGTTCTCGCAAGAATCCCCGTACATAGACTTGTATATTGCGTGTAAGCCCATTTATACTTATATGAGTTCATGCAATCATGCTTATATGAGTTTTAGCTTCTATGCTCATACAGCTTATATACATTCATATAGCTTTATACCTATATGTTTGAATGACTATCTCTTATTATAAGTTATAAGCAATTATGGTGTTATGCTTGTATTGTTTTTACACGTTTATGCTCTTGTGCTTTAAAGTTTTTACACTTTTATGCTCTTGTGCTTTAAAATTTTTACATTTTTATGCTCTTGTGCTTTTAAAGTCTGTATTTGCTTGTTATGCTACTACAACTTATATACGTTCGTATTGCTTTATCTCCTATATGTTTGAGTGTGTTCGTCTCTTATTGCATGTATTGTGTTATACTTGTATTGATATATATTTTTGTATATGTTGCCCTATTTTGTAATTGGTACATTAATATATTTCAATTCGTACATATATATGCTTGCATACTCTTATGATTCTATGTTTTTATATGTTTACTTTTACGCATGCTTGTATATATGTACCTAGCCATATTTACTCTTATTTTTATTTTAGTTACATACCATTCATACATACACACGACCACACATAAATAAATTTTATACATACATATGCACACACACTTGCCGGGGGTCTTCTTATAACTTCGAGTAGTGGTGTGACTATCTACATCTAACTTCCTATATCGTGCTCTGACAGTTTTATGTATTGTTGTTTTGTTGTGATTTCGGTTGGTCTGAAATGGATTAGTTGGATTTTTGGAAAATCAACTTTCTTATAAATTGACTAACATATAAGGCCTATGATAATACCAAAGGTGTTATGTGGTAAGAAATGCGTTATTTTGGATACAATTTACAATTTTGTTTTTTTTTTTTATTCTTTACTTCTTACTTGGTATAATGCGATAACATAACGTTTGATGATATGAAACACTACAAAATTTATGACATTTTCTCACTAAAACTTTTGCCTACTAAAATCTATAAAAGTAACCAAATAAAACTTTTACCTACTAAAACTAATAAAAGTAACCAAATAAAAACTTTTACCCACTAAATAACAAATACCACAATAAAAAAACACTTTCCAAATCAAATTTGTCAAAATAACATTTGCCTACTAAAACTTATCCTCCCTAAAAGTAAGTAAAAAATCAAAAAGAGTTGTGATATATAAACCTAACAATGAGACCTAACAATAGACCTACTCCATTCATCTTTTGACAAGTGTTATACATTTTTTCTCTTTCATCATTTTCCACCAATCAAATTTTGAAATACACCAATCACATCTTTAGGTCTAATTGTAGGTTTAGGTTTTAGGTTACCAAATCATTTTTCAATCAAAAAATTATTAAAAAAAAAATTGGAGTAAATAGAAAAGGCGGAGTAAATCTCAAAGCAATTGATTATCCATTTGTGCTAAAACACATCGACACTTGATAAACTCATCACCATCTCATCCATTTGTACATCAAAGATGATAGAACCCTAACTTCATCACCAGCTCCACACTTGTTTGATTATCACCGGCACCGTCATCGTTACAAGAGGTGTTTGTTTGATTCTGATAAACACTTGATAGAACCCTAACTTCATCCATCGTTGATTCCGGCACCATCGTTGATTCCGGCACCATCATCGTTATTGGTTCCGGCACCGTCATCACCAGCTCTGGTCGTCGTCGGTATAAAATTTTATCATATTATCGATATGTGCTTATTAGGTTTTTGCTTATCTTGTTATTGTGCTTATTCGTATAAAATTGTTTTGATTTTGCAATGTTATATTTTTATGTGCAGCTAAGGTGTTTGATAAAATGCCGGAATCAATTTTTTAGTTTAATTAGTTGCAACTTACTATTATTTTATCGCAAGTTATTCACATTTTGCTGCTAAACACAACAATTATATGATTTTTCAGACTTAGTTTATATAGCTAACTAACAAGATAGAAACGAGACTCGGACATGAATTTATGGTTGAAAAGTGCATCTGTGGCTAGGATTTGGGCTTAGAACAATAAGGTTTATCTGTTTTAAGTTGCATCTGTGGCAGATTCATTGTTTAGATAATCTATAATTGGTTCCACGTCTAATTAAAGTTCCTAAAAGCTACATATGAATCTTTTATCTAAGAAAAATGTATTGGAGATTAGATGTTAATTTGTGTATAAACGATGAATGATGTGAATTCAGGTCGATGCTTAAAGTAAATGTAGTGAAACATATTAACGAGAATTTGAGCATAGAATTTAGTTTTTATTTACCGGACTAAACTTGATTGTCTGTTTGTCGAAAAATGAAATATCGATGAGTTGAAGTGAATTTTGGATATAATATTTGATTAGGTTAATGTTTAATTTTAGGATTTTGTGCGTTGTGGATAGATAGCGAAACAGATTAAGTGTTGGTTACAAGAGGTGTTTGGATGTTGAGTAGATATATTTGCCCTCAATTAGAATATCACTATGTTGCATAAAGTTTGTTCATAGGTGAGTGTCTTTTGTGTGTTGATATAATTTAACAAGCTTGTGTTGTCTCGTATGTGAAAATTGAAGCACTCTGAATTTATGCTTGGTAAAATATTTGTGTTTAAAATTTTGTACGTTATTTGATGATAATGTTCTATACACAAACACAAAGATTTTTTCATTACCTGAAAGAGTTACATGGTTGTTTTTAGGCACGTAAGAGTTGAATATTACTTCTCTTTTTCTACTTTTGACATCATTATGGACAAATCTTGGATGTATCTTGCACCAAGAGCTAGTTCACAATATGTTAATGGTGTGGAATATTTTTTGAACTTTGCTTTTGAGAAATCGGCTCAACATGGAGAGATAGTGTGTCCGTGCGCGAATTGTCACAATAGATTTCGCCTTCCAAGAGAAAAAGTGTATGATGACCTTATATGTAATGGCTTCAAGAGAGGGTACATGAATTGGACAGATCATGGGGAAAGTAAGGAGGTATCATCTTCGAGTATGATGGAAAATGATGAAGAAGGAGACATCGATCATGAAATGCATGAGATACTACATGACCTTTTTCCTACGGTGTCAATGGAAGAAAGTATGGGTCAATCTCAACCTCAACCTCAACCTCAACCTCAATCTCAACCACAACCTAATTTGAACCGTGAAAAGCAAAATGATAAAAAGAAATTTAATGATTTGGTCAAAGATGTTAATCAGAAGTGTTAATACAAATATCGCCTAAAAACGTTATTTATATTTTACGATCTTTGCTAAGTTTTGTTAATGACAAAGTATGAACTTTAGCTAAGAGTAAATCATCACTTTAAGTGTTTAAGTATTGTTTAACTAAGGTTCACATTTCCTTTTAAACTAAACATTGTTTTTCTTAAATTAGAAAGTGTCTTGTCACATCATATTTATTTCTTTAAATAGAATTGTCACATCACACTTATGGCAAGTTTTGTCAATATGCATTTATGTGTTTGACTAACTTTGTAGTGACTTGCAAGTTTGGTGTTTGACTAGTGTAATGTGATGTGACATTGTTTGGTTGCTAGGATTTATGAGACAAGACCTTGTTTGGTTTGAAGAGTTATTGCAAAAACCTACTGCAGACCCGGCGGTACCCTGGGGGTACATGGGCGGAACCCAAATGAGGGTTCCGCCTGATCCGCCAAGCATGCAGTAGTGTTTGCTATAAATACCAAACCATTTGTTAGTTTTGTGTAACCCTTTTAGGACATATATTCACATACTCTCTCAACTAACTCAGTAACCTTTTGATTTGTGATTCTCTTATGTATCAAGGGACTTCACAAGATCATTCAAGAAGTTACAAGCTTCAACTCTAAAGTTGCAAGTCTTGGTAGCTTGGTCATGTATAAGCTTTGATAGTTTATATTTCATGTGTGTCTTGTATATAGAAGTAAGTAGTTAGTATTTTAGGCCTCAAAATACATAGTGTGTCGGGAGTTGTTGTACCCTTGTAAAAGAACTAACGGGAGTGGTTGTACCCTTGGTAAAGAACTCGACATCTAGCTTAGTGTCGGTAAAAGTGTAAGCGACGAACGGGAGTGGTTGTACCCTTGTAAAAGAACTCGACATCTAGCTTAGTGTTGGTAAAAGTGTAAGCGACGTTGTAAAGGTTTTCTCCGCCGGTGAAAGGAGCTTGTTGATTAGTGCTTATAACTCTCGAGTTGGAAACTCGGGGCGTGGATGTAGGGCAAGGAAAAAGAGTCCTTGTAGCCGAACCACGATAAACAATCGTGTTGTGGTTTGATCGTTTCTTTCCTTATCTTTGCTTATTGCATGTTGTTCTTTTGTTGACATACCTTGTTACTTATAAAGGTTCTCAAAGAACTAAACAAGTAAAGATGTGTTTATATCTTCAAACAAAAGTAAAGGTTTTCATAGAACTAAACTAGCAAATTTAGGACCATCACAAGCAAAGCTTTTCAAAGTTTGAAACTAGTAAAGTTAGAATTGTTATTCACATGAAAAGCTTTTCAAAGAATCAAACGTATAACATTGTACTTATATCTTTAAGCAAACGTAAATGTTTTTAAAGATATTTAAGCTAAATAAGAAACGAAAAAGCGGTAAACTATTCAACCTCCCTTCTAGTTTTCCACAATTGGCATCAGGAGCTACGTTACTCAAGATCTTTAAAATAGAATGTATTTTAAAACTTGGATCGATCCATGGATTTTGAAAATCTCAAAGAAGGGCAACCTATTCAAAACCAACCGCTATTTGAAAAAGAAAACTTACTTGAATGGAAAAGTAACTTTGAAAACTATGTAAACTCAATTGATCAAGATCTTTGGCATATTATTTCTTTTGGTAATTTCAAACCAAAGAAAACAAGTTTTTGAAAACCAAGATAACTATCTTAAACTTGATAAAAATACTAAAGCTAAAACAATTCTTTACAAAGCTTTAGTACCAAATATGAAAGAATGTATTTTTGTCAAAAGGCTAATGATGTTTGAAAAATATGATAAACTTTCATCAAGGAATATGTCAAGTCAAAGATGATCAATTTAATCTTACATATGAATTAGAAGTTTTAGAAAAACTAATTGATAGACACTTAGTAGAAGTTAATACATGTGCTACTAGTTTAAATATTTTAAATGAAGGTACAAGTGAAGATGAGTACGTGTGTTTTGTTGAACCTGCTTGCGTATCTTGGAATGTAATGGAAGTTGACGAAGACAATGATCCAGTAGTTTATTGTCAACTTATTGATACAACAAGCAAGGTGTAAGTTAAGGTGATTACTCGTGTCAAGCTCGTAGTTGTCTTGCTTGCTATTCATGGAATAACTCGGATGAAGATGAAATCAATCATCCGGTTTGTGATTCTATACTAGATAAAACATCAAGCAAGGTACACTTTGAAACCAAACTATTTTGCTTTGATTAATTTATCCTAGAGTTTTCTAAACTGGAAAACGAGTCTAAACATTTGTGCAACATGGACCTAAAAGCTATCTTCAAGAATGAGTCTTTAAAATCTCTTAAGAATATCTTTAAAAAGGAAATCTTATTGGAAGATAAAATATCTAGAATTAAGAGTAATGTTGAAATTAATCTAGAATGTAAATTATGTCTAGATTACAAACATGAGATTAAAATGCAAAATGAGAAAAGAAAAATTATTAGTTAAATTTGATGAAAGCTCAAAATCTCTTGAAAGATTGTTGGGGAGTCAAAGGTTGTTTAAAGATAAAACCGGATTAGGATTTAACTCAAAAGCACCATTAACTAATAAAACAAAGCAAGTAAAATTTGTCTAACCTAGAAGAAAGATTTAGAGATAATTCTATCTCTAATAGAAACTCATGATAAAAGAATTAAGATTATCATGCTCTATGCCTTTATATGATTGTCTAACCTTCTTGGATACATGAGTTATTGAGTTTCAAAGCATGTCGTCAAACCAAGTGTTTTTACGCTTAATGCTTATCCGCTTGATAGCATCTCTATGCAATTTAAAAGGTACGCATTACTTAAACTTGACTTTGGTTATATCTTGTCTCTAGCATTATGTGCTCAAATATGTGTTATTTGTAATACTCTAGAGTGTCTACCTGCTGTTTGTAAATAACTAAGATTAGATTCTATGCAACAAGGAATTTAGTCTTTAGTACTAGTAAGGAGATATAAGGTGCTTTGGTTATTTAACCATCAAGAGATAAACACGAAAAACTCTTGAGTTTGTCTCACTCAACTCTTGCTTACAAGTGAGCTAACTAAGAATCTCCTAAGTGTTAAAATGTCTAACACTTTTGTGATGCTTGCAAAACAAACCTTTGTTAAACAATTTTCTCAAACACCATACTTTGAGTCTTTAATTGTGTCTTTCTTCAATCACTCCTTTATAATCTCACATAAAACACACAAGGTAAAATAAATCACATTAGCATATATTAGGATGTGTGAAATTTCAACATCTAGGATTTACACATCAAATGTGACACATAGTCTAATGATGTTGTACCTCTTGGACTTTTTAAAAATTAATAGAGTTCATAGTGTCTTAAGTATGAAAACCTAAAGAGTCGAGGAGTCATTGAATATGACATTTAACGAGTGATCTCCTCCTTCTATGATATCATCTTTGGTAGATAATAACTTAGTCGAAAGTCAAATGATGGCAAGACAAGCATGGAGTTAAAGTACAAAACAACATCTTCTCACCTTGAGTTAAACATTAAATCAAGTAAAATTGACATAAGTTATAAAACTTGATTTATAGGTTATTAGTTGTGTCTAAACAAATTCAACAAAAACAATTTTTGGAATTTAGAATAAAACAAATAGTGAAACGAAGTTGATATTTCAAAGTAATCAAGTGAGTATAGTGTCAATATTTGAAAGACTTTTTGATAATAAAAGCAAGCCACAAAAGCAAAGGATTTTAACTTAAAGACATTCCTAGTTGCTCTCTTGTTCTCAATGGTTATGTTATTGATGACTTATCAAGAATGAGATTAGTAAATCCGTAGGTAAAACTAAATGTAGAGAAATGTTTGGAAGACTACTTGTTCTCATAACAATTAGATTCAACATTATGTTTAGTTTTTGTCTATGTGATCGTGTTAAAGAAGATCATAAAATAACTCTTTAATTGAGCCTATTTGGATACATCATAAGGTACTACACAACTAGGATTATGGTCTTCTAAAAGAACGGGAATAGAAACCATAGTGTATGCCAAATGGAATTATGTCGGTAATAAGTTGATAAGAAAAGCACAAGTGGTACTTGCACTTTTATACTTACTTACCCAATGATTCTCCAAAACGCGTGAGATTCTCAAATTAGTATCGGATGGAGAAGCACATCAACAAGCTCCGCTTGAACAAGAAAATTCGCGTCAACAACGGAATTCATCTCATCAACGTTATTATCCCTTCAACAAAGGAAGCATCGACTTCAGCGACAATTCAATTCATTATGTTCTTAGTAGACATATTGTGATCCCTCATCATCGCCTTGGTAAGATTGTTCATTGAGGAACGTCTTTACTAAGAAAAGTCTTCTATGTCAACTATTCCATCAACGCGTTCACAAAATCTCTTGAATGTGAAGCATTCATAATTCCTAGGCTTAGTCAAAGACTCATAAGACCTAAAACCTTAGTTTTGAACATTAGGATAAAACCACAAAAAAAATCATGACAATTCCTTTTGAGGTTTCCCTGCAGAACCCACGGTACCTTCAGACCATACGGGCGGAACCCATTTTTTGGTTCCGCCTGGTCCGCCAAACCTCAGAATGTTTAAACTTTTTATTTCAAAGCCAAACACCCTCTTTAATCTTAACAAAAACTAACAACCAGCATCACCCTCTCTAAAACACATATCCTCACGAATTTTAGGGCTTCTAATCCAATCTCTTCCTATCCAATTAACTTTGTAAGTATTCTAATCACAATTGCACTTTTAATTTAATTAAAACATTTGTGCTTACAATCATTAACTAGAATCTTAGGGCTTTTGCATAAAACTTCATGATTCATGAAAAACTTGGTGCCAAGTCAATTATGTATTTCATTAGTTAAGAAATGTATCTTTTCATTGTTACTTTGATTTACCAAACACACCAAGAGCATTATTTTTCTAATTGCAACATGATTCATCACCACATTGTTAAAACAAATGAAAAACATCATTTAAACATCACTTGCATACTATCTCTTGAATGCTAAAGGGGATACATAACTAATATGTATTTTTGGGTACATTCAATTGAAGATACATTCAATTAGGAGAGTGTTGGTTATCTTTTGTTTTCACAACAAAATTTGCATAACAAAACAATTTAGGAATCAAAATGAGTCAAGATAACCATGTCTTCACATTGTCTTGCATATAGGAATATATTAGAACATCCTCGTTGTTAAAAGTCATTAACATACAATCTTATGTTTTCTAGGAATCAACATGCCTCCCGCAAACAAATCCGATCACAAAGAAACCCTTAAATACATGCCCAAACACCATATGACCAAAGGTCTCAACTCGGTTCAAGTAGAAACCTTTAAGGCATTAGAAAAACGCTATGTTCACGAAGGTAGAACCATTGATCCATCCTTTCTAGAAGGAACATCTATTCGCCAAAACTTTGCCGCAATTCACTTTGATTGTCTCCTTGATTTAGATGAGCCAATTTGTCCTAGGTTCATTTTGGAATTTTATGCAACCGTAAACCTTTCCTCATGTGCTGGTGGTAGGATATCATTAAACTTCACAACAAATCAAATATCACATGACATTGATTTAAAAGATTTAGCTTTAATTCTTGGTGTACCAAATGAGGGAACTTGTCTCTACACGGATAAGTGGCCCATTTCAACTATTGATTCTATTGATCGTTTTTATCCATACGATACACCTCTTGCTAGTAAAGAAACCATTAAGGAACACCTCTTTGTTAGAACCTCTACCACTAGGGTGAATCGTTCGGGGAACATTGTAGACAAGGATCCTTTTGGTATGGAGCTCAATGAGCTTAAACCACAATTTAAGAAGTGGGAAGAAATTCTTAGGGCTAATGTCATAAGTACCATAGGAAATAGGGATCACATCAACACATGCCTATGCTACATGCTTTATAGCATCTCCACCGGTCAACCCTTCAATTTAGCCTACTACCTAGCCAAAAGAATGGCCGACATATCCTTGGTCGGAACAACCGCTCTTCCATATGGAATGTTTCTTACCCGCCTCTTTAGAGCAATCTCACCCATTTCTCCTAACGAAGATGGAATACGTCTTGACTATTTTCTTGTTCCTCACACCTTCGTTCCCCTAAGTGATAAACGTGTTTACAAAAATAAGGGCAAACGTACTCGATCACCTACACCATCACCTTCATCATCATCCGGCATGAGCGACGATGATAAACTACCAAACTCTAAGTTACCTCCTTTAGAATACCTTCAAGCTCTCCCCATCATTGACAATGCTTCCGAAGAATTCAAGCAAACCAAAGGTATGTTCAAGTGTTTTGGAAGGTACCTAAACAAGCTCAAGAAGAAGATAGACCGGTTGTGAGAAGATTAAGGAGTGTTTGGCTTATGAGTGCTTTAGAAGCGTCTTTGTGTTAAAACTATGTGAATTATGTGTTTTTCACTTTCATGGTTTATTATGTTTGTTGGATTATGTTTGTATGAAATTTTATGCATAATGACAATGTTTAAGGTGTTTGTCATTTTTTCTATGCTTATGAAATTCTTACTAAGTATAGTGTAATCCTCGACCTCAAGGTCAAAGTCCCATGATTGGTATGTTTACATATCTAATTTTTGCATTGCCTAACCAGTAATACCTTATCTTTTTGATTTTAGGAGTTTTCGAAAATTTTGAAAATCGTCTCGCGGGTCAAAAACGCGGACTGCCTAATTTTTTACCCCTGGCGGATCTGGCGGTACCCAAAATTGGGGTCCGCCAGTGTGTTTTATGGGAATTCCAGAAATGGCCCAACGGACCAGGCGGTACCCTCAAATGGGTTCCGCTAGTGTCTTCTGAGGGATCCGCCAGACACCTGCAGAAATTTTTTCCATTTTTCTTAAGACCAAAACTTGTAATGTGTCAAAATCATTATCCTAAGTGAGAAACATCTTTCATTTACAACAACAACCATATTGGAACAAACCTCACTCACTAAAACAATTAGGAAGATACTTCCCGCCAAAATTCAAATTCAAAACATAACTAACCAAAGGAACCCTTTTAAAGGATCCTTCAAGCCTTTGATACATTTTCAACCAAACCACTTCCCATGATCACAAAGCATTGAGTGCTTAGGTTGGTCTTTCACTCCACCTCATTCTATTGGAATGACATACATTGATTTGACATATTCATGAAATTTTTGTAAATCATTTGAAACCTCAATCCTTGAATGGTAGAACATTAAATCCAAACACTCTATTCAACATCTTCTTCATCCTATAAATTTGAAAGCTTCACAACAATTCAAATCACATCATCACCATCAAGACTTCTCCCCTCAAACATCAAAACCAAAACCTTTGAAATGACCAAATCCAACACCTCATCCGAGTCATCAAAATCATGTGCTAAAACCACTAGGATTAGTGTAAAACCTTGTTGCTTCAACAAAACCACAAAGTCAAGCTGATCATCATCAAGTTATGCTTCACTCAACATCTCCTCACCTATCCAAGATTTTCTTAACCTTACTACCTCAACTACACCCTCAACACATTGTAATACCAATGTGATCACCATTCAAGATTTGCTTAATCTTGCTACTCCACCACCTTCGCCACCACTTTGCAACTCAAACCTAGCAATTAACCCATCATCAACTAAACCTTTGAGTGAGTCAACTCCATCTTCTCAACAAGCTTTTAAATCAAAAACTCCTTCACCTCAATCACCAACACCTACACCAATGGAGCTTTTCCATACACCACCAACATCACCAACACCCAATTTGGAAACTTTTGATGATCTATCATCAACACCACCATCCTTCTCTCTTTTTGATACTATTGCTCAAATGGAAACCCAACAACAACCTAGTGAGCAACTTAATGATGAACCTCATTACCCATCTACGGTAGAACGGTTGGCTTACCGTTATGCTAGACCATCCATTTTTCCAAATGATCAAGGTCATACCCACTCACATTCATTTGTGTTTCATCCAATTTACAAAGACCTTCATGGCAATCCTATCGGCGAACCAAGTTTCCGCCATTTTGTTCAAAACCAACAACCACCACTACAACAACAACCATCACCACAAGAACCTTCCCAACATCTTGAGTCTCTACTTTCTTCTTATAAGAAAATAGAAGCATCCATGTGGGAAAAACCTCCAAACGTCAATGAGGAAATAAACACTCATTTAAACCACCTCAATGCCTTCAAACGAATGGTTGATTCTAAATCAATCATGTTATGGAATTCAATACGGCATTAAGTTCAACAAATGAAGGAAGCAAATACACCTCACAACCATCCACATTTTCTCCTTCAAGTTCAACCCATCCACCACCAACAAATCAAAGCTCTCTTCCACCAAACTTTTCCCGCCATGATTGCGGACATTGCGAAAGAACCGCTCGCATTAGTGAAAGGTGTAGAACGGAACTTCGCGAGTTAACCGAAGAAATGAGGTTTATTCTAAACCACATTTTGGACCGTCTCCAATCCTTGTTTCATCCACCACAACCTTACAGTCTCCAAAATGAAACAAAACCGTTTCTCTTGGAAAATGTCTCCCATTTTAACCAACAAACCAAAACCTCCTCACCTTTCAAAATAAAACCCGCTACAACCCTCAACTCACATTTTCATCCTTAAACAACCCTACCCTTGTTTTTGGAAAATGTTTCTCACAAAGGAAAATGATGATTTCCTTGTAGCTTTTTATGGTCGTAGCTTATTTGTAGCTTTTTCTTTATTTCTAGAGGTAGGATAGTGTAACCAAAATTTCTTGTCTTTGACTTTTTAAGAAGTCTAAATTTTACATGAAATGAAGTTCATTACACCACAAGGTTTTCTTTGTTTGTTGACCATTTTAGGTATGATATGTGAACTACACCTTTATATGGTACCATACATAAATCTTGTGTTTTAGAAACTAACCTCTCTTTTTGTAGGTTCATTATCCATGTTTTCCTTCCTTGAAACTCCATTTAGGGGAGTAATATTCAAGGGGGAGCATGAGTATTGCATTATTCCGCTTCACAACTCTAAGTTGTGTTTTAGACATGAAATATCTTCATGACTTATCTTGTGCGGAAACTAACGTTTCTTTTGTAGGTTCAAAATCCATGTCTCCTCTCTTGGCACTCCATTTAGGGGGAGTATCAACCAAGGGGGAGCATGGCCATTATTCCGCTTCACTACTCTACTTTTTGTTTCGACAAAAAGGGGGAGAATTTATATTAAACTTGTTCTACTTTTAATATTTCCGCTTCGCTAACTCTTTGCAAAAACAAGTTTTAATACTAACTTTATAAGACTTAACACTAAATCTTATGGCTTACGTTTAAATAAAGTTTATGTTTTATCATCAACAAAGAGGGGGAGATTGTTAATACAAATATCGCCTAAAAACGTTATTTATATTTTACGATCTTTGCTAAGTTTTGTTAATGACAAAGTATGAACTTTAGCTAAGAGTAAATCATCACTTTAAGTGTTTAAGTCTTGTTTAACTAAGGTTCACATTTCCTTTTAAACTAAACATTGTTTTTCTTAAATTAGAAAGTGTCTTGTCATATCATATTTATTTCTTTAAATAGAATTGTCACATCACACTTATGGCAAGTTTTGTCAATATGCATTTATGTGTTTGACTAACTTTGTAGTGACTTGCAAGTTTGGTGTTTGACTAGTGTAATGTGATGTGACATTGTTTGGTTGCTAGGATTTATGAGACAAGACCTTGTTTGGTTTGAAGAGTTATCGCAAAAACCTACTGCAGACCCGGCGGTACCCTGGGGGTACATGGGCGGAACCCAAATGAGGGTTCCGCCTGATCCGCCAAGCATGCAGTAGTGTTTGCTATAAATACCAAACCATTTGTTAGTTTTGTGTAACCCTTTTAGGACATATATTCACATACTCTCTCAACTAACTCAGTAACCTTTTGATTTGTGATTCTCTTATGTAGCAAGGGACTTTACAAGATCATTCAAGAAGTTACAAGCTTCAACTCTAAAGTTGCAAGTCTTGGTAGCTTGGTCATGTATAAGCTTTGATAGTTTATATTTCATGTGTGTCTTGTATATAGAAGTAAGTGGTTAGTATTTTAGGCCTCAAAATATATAGTGTGTCGGGAGTTGTTGTACCCTTGTAAAAGAACTAACGGGAGTGGTTGTACCCTTGGTAAAGAACTCGACATCTAGCTTAGTGTTGGTAAAAGTGTAAGCGACGAACGGGAGTGGTTGTACCCTTGTAAAAGAACTCGACATCTAGCTTAGTGTCGGTAAAAGTGTAAGCGATGTTGTAAAGGTTTTCTCCGCCGGTGAAAGGAGCTTGTTGATTAGTGCTTATAACTCTCGAGTTGGAAACTCGGGGCGTGGATGTAGGGCAAGGAAAAAGAGTCCTTGTAGCCGAACCACGATAAACAATCGTGTTGTGGTTTGATCGTTTCTTTCCTTATCTTTGCTTATTGCATGTTGTTCTTTTGTTGACATACCTTGTTACTTATAAAGGTTCTCAAAGAACTAAACAAGTAAAGATGTGTTTATATCTTCAAACAAAAGTAAAGGTTTTCAAAGAACTAAACTAGCAAATTTAGGACCATCACAAGCAAAGCTTTTCAAAGTTTGAAACTAGTAAAGTTAGAATTGTTATTCACATGAAAAGCTTTTCAAAGAATCAAACGTATAACATTGTACTTATATCTTTAAGCAAACGTAAATGTTTTTAAAGATATTTAAGCTAAATAAGAAACGAAAAAGCGGTAAACTATTCAACCCCCCTTCTAGTTTTCCACAAGAAGGTGTATCCTAATGCTAAGCATAACAAGTTGTCTGCCTTGGTTCGTTTATGCCACATAAAATCTCTTTGTGGTTGGAGCAACAAATCATTTTCTATGTTATTGGAGTTTCTTCAAGAGGAGTTGTTGCCCGACGGGAATATACTACCTAAGAAACATCATGAGGCGAAAAACATCATGAAGAAGTTGGGGTTAGGGTATGAAAAAATACACGTATGTCCTAACGGATGCATGTTGTTCTGGAATGAAAATGAGAACAAAGAAATATGCTCCGTTTGTAATGCTTCGAGATGGAGGCCCACCCAAGATGGAGATAAGGCGGGTATACAAGATGAGGCGGGTATACAAGATGAAGTGTGTATACAAGATGAGTCGGGTATTCAAAATGAGGCGGGTCTACAAAAGAAAAAGAAGAAACCAATGAACGTTTTGCGTTGGTTTCCCCTAAAACCAAGGCTTCAAAGATTGTTTATGTCTTCAAAAACGGCTCATCTTATGAAATGGCATCATTTGGAACGGGTAAAAGATGGTAAACTACGACACCCAGTTGATGCCAATGTGCACTTAAAAACAAAAGTCCCTTAAAAAATGAAAAGATTACAACTCAATGAATGCAAGAAAGCAATTTTTTATGATTGCAGCAAAACCTTTCTAACATGAGCAGAGACCAATAGTAGAATGATTGCCCACAAAGATATTAGAAGTATATTAAGATATTAGTGGTATACTTAGATGACAGAACCAAAAGTAGTCTTTTATGTACTTGCATTGAAATTGTTAAATGATGATTCGTACGTATGATTGCAGAAAAAGGATAAAGACGGCGTTCGACCATCACGCGGAAAGTTATACATCCTCATTCGCACAAGGGAAAAAAATGGAAGCATAGTCAATGAAAATTCTGCAAAAGTTATTGTATGTATATTTAAGTCCTTTTTTTCGACATATTTGTATTAGTATTTTTATGCACTACTTTTTAACTTGAAAACAACATTTAGGATAAAATAAAGATCATTGCTGGTGATACCAGTACAAGCACAAGTAGTACAAACACAGTGATTGTTGACTGGAACAACGATGACTTGGCGAGAGTCAAAGGAAAAGAAAGAGGAGATTATACACGATGCGTAGGGCCAAAGATCAGAATGCCTAAGTCAAAACGATCTCGTGTTTCTCAAGTACCAATGTTAAAGGCTCGAATCAACAAACTTGAAGACGACATGAAAGAAATGAAGGAAAACCAAGCGGTTATATTACAATTTATGGCAAACTACAAAAATCAGAATCCAAATGGGGAGTTTTCAAATGTCTTGAATAGTACAAAAACAGAGGTAATCATAAAGGATTCTATTTTATATATTAATGTTTTAAGATATAATTTTCATGTTTTGATGATAAATGATTTCAGGTTGCTAATGATTCGTCTAGTGTTGATAATCACGGTCCTTATGGAAACTCAACAACATCTAGTGCAAGTCAAAATAAAAACTCAGGTACTTATTTATTTTAGGAAAATGATTTAGAGACCTAATTGGTATGCCTAAAAATATGACTAACAAAAGGATGAAGACAAGTGGCAAAATAGAGAGTGGATATGAGGAAAGATAAAATGTAAAGAAGTGGGGCCCCCTGATGTTACCAATCAGAAGATGACACATCAGTTTAGGCATGCTTTTAGGCATACCAATTAGGCATGCCAATCAGGACTCTTTATTTTAACCCATTAATTATCATCTTGTTTGCATAATTGACATGTCATACAAATTAAGAGAAATGGGATGAATAAATTATTGCACTTTCTCACTTAACAGCTAAAGCTATCACATCTCCTAGTACTCATATTAGTTCAGCACAAATACAGCAACGAAGGAAGTTTTTGAAGGAGAACGGGCATGTTAATTTACATACGCAATTTGTCTATATTGATTGCAATTACTTTCGAGTGTATGGCTAAGTTAGATAACTTTTTTGTAGTGAGTTGAAGAAACTTTATGTGCAAATGGTTATGGACGGTCTATTATCAGATAATGAGTTTTGGTCTATTAGGAAGGTGAGTCCTCCTTGAAACTTGATTAATTGTCACACTTATATAGTTACACTATCCAAATATGGCCATGCTGAAACTCGATTGGTAAACAGGTGCAAAAATTAGTAAAAGAACGAGTGGGGCTGAAAAGTGGCATGACTTCCATTATCAAACCGTCATCTCATTGCGGTCAGGTATGACACATTGGATAAAATCCAAAATTTGCATTTTCATCTAAGTTTTAAGTTTCCTCGGTTGTTTTCTAAGTTTTCTTCATTTTAACTGTTTTTATGAGTAACTAGGTTAGTTTGTTGCATAAGCCCTCTTAAGTTGTTCTCAGCCACCAAAATAAAGAAAAAAATAATAAATAAGAGGGTGTTTAAGATTGTGTTAAACAGTGTTTAGCAAACCATTTGATAAAAGTGATTTTCAGCTTTGGCTTATACAAACCACAGTTTTGCAGACACATATTCTATTTTGATAACGCGATCCCAAATATCCCCTATAACTTGTTGTCATTGACATATTTTGCATAAAAGATGTAGGATACAAAATGAAAATGAGCGGGTTGAAAGGAGATTGGTTCAGGTCAAGAGATCAGGGTCTATTTGAATAATTTCATGCCAAGTTTCTGTTATTATTACCCAATTTAACTTTGTGTGGGGTTTGTGTCGTTCAAATCATGTTCCATTCGGGTCATTTAAAGAGTTTTCTGCTGAGAATGTGAGCCATGAAAAAACTCCTAGAGTTAGAGTGAGATTGTTAGCGTCGAGACTTGAGACTCTGAGAGGAAATACAGTATCCAATGGTGGTTGGTTTTTAAGTTGGCGAGAACATTAGAATTTAGATACACCTAGAGTTTTACGCTTTTACTTCTATTAAACTTTAGTAATCCGCATGGTTCAATTTTGTAACACCCCCAAAATCGGGTCCAGCGGAAGCATACATGTAGCTGGGGTGTAACTCAATCGGTATTACAACACTAGTTCAAAAATAGTTTGCACTTGAATCATTTAGAATAAAATAGTTAAATCAAAATGTTGATTTTACACTGTTAAAAGTAATGCGGAAGTAGGCCCTTAAAATAGTTTAAAACGGTCCCCAAATGAATAATCAGAGTCTTCTATGACCATGCCATGCCCTGCCAAAACCTCCTGTAGCGTGCCATTGGTTAAAACCTGAAAATACATGCTAAAGTGTCAACACAATGGTTGGTGAGTTCATAGAGTCTTGTGAAAAAGAATGTAATTCATAAAAATGAAGATTTCCCAGCAAAGGCATCGTAAATCCACTCAGTTCCAAGTCCCGCCATAAGAGACTTGTAACCTGTGTATTTACAACCCACTGCCAAATAGTTGCATTTTTAGTAGTCAAGTACACGTGGTCAATATTGTTCACAAAATAAGCACCACATATATAATAATGTATGCCATGCAAAGCCCCTAATTAAATAATATGCGTCCCGTAACATGGTGGACGAGAGGTTGGCCGACCTCTAATAGCGCTATCCATACTACTAATAGGCGTCGAACAATGCGAATGTACGAACAGTACATCATACAACTATTATATACGATTAAGAACGCTCCGAACATGGGAGACTTAGCACGCTCCACCAATAAGGTGAGACTTTAGGGTTAAGAACGCTCCAAACAAGGGAGACTTAGCACGCTCCACCAATAAGGTGAGACTTTAGGTCATAGTATGTACGGTACATTAAGTTCAAAAGTTCAAGTTGAGTTCAATAGTTCAAAACAAGTTATAAGGTCAAGACAAGTCAAAAGAGTTCGTAATAATCAAAGGGTTCAAAACAATGTTCAAAGAGTTCAAGTAATAATTCATGTAAAAACGAGCATGCATTCTCCCCCAAAAAGTTAACAAAACAATTTAAAAGAGTAGGGGCTATGACTCACCTGATGCAACAGCTACGATGACAAAAGTGTATACATAGAAATGAGGTTCGATCTCTAACCGCAACCTAATATGAATGTTATGAACGATCTAATTTAGATCATGAAATGATGTTGAAAATGTCCATGCACATGTTACCTATACCACTCTTAACTTGAAAAATACTTGTTATAGTCATATGAAAATATATTCCATACTTGAGAAAAATAAGTCTTAACTAGACTTGTGTAAACTTGTCGTAATATATATGTATAGAAAGTTAGTGTTGTATACTTCGTCTTGAAAACCTTGAAGTAACATCTAATGATCGTGAAAATAAGCTCATAAGCATAAGTACTTCGTTAGTTATAAATTTCGGCAATTTAGTAGTATTTCTAGAAAATCTAGAATTTAGTACGTAGAAATAGTGTCATTATTATTTCTATTAAAAGCTGCCAATTTTAGTGAGTTTTTGCCGATGTTGAAACGTGAATATCTTTGTCGTTATAAGCCCGTTTTACTTGTTCTTTATATCCATGGTTACGTCTTAGTATGTAGTAATATATTTTGGAAAGCTCGGCTCCTCCGGGTTACGTCTAAAGTCTCTTTTTTTCCGACGAAAAACGTCCAACAGCAACTATTTTCCAGAAAAATACTTTTCGTCAACAATCTTGCAAAAATCATAACTTCTTCGTTATTAACTCTTTTTAATCCGTTCTTTCACCTACGGATTCGTTTTTGAAAGTATTTTCTAAAAATTTTGCCAAAGTTTACTTTGTATTTATTGATTTTCCTGGATTTCACAAAATGGGACAGCATGTCTAAAACATGCTCCAAATCAAGTTTTCAAGGTTTATAACTAATTTCTAACATCATCAAACCTCTTGTAATCACCACATAGCTAATCTAATCCTACCATACACCTTCTTAGGGTGCCATGGGCTCCTAACCAAGTTATTATAGCAAGGGAATTCATAAATAAGAAGTTAGGGTTTGTATGTTCCATTTTTGACAAAATAAATGGTGGTATAGCTAGTTGTACATGGTTTTTAGCATGGAACTCATGCAATACAAGTAAATATAAGATGATTCATGTAAAAATAAAGTTGATAACTTACTTGATAAAATGAGATGATTGAATGACTAGAAACCTTGGATTACTTGTGTTTTTGTGTTATGATTCTTGATTAGGATGATGAAATGAACAACTTTGATGCTTTGTACTTTGGAAAATCATGGATGGATCATGGTGATGGTCTTGGGTCGTGGTTATGGAGAAAAAAATGAAGAAATGGGTTTTTGATTCTCAAAAATAAAATGTGTAGTGTTTTTGTTGTTTAAGGTTAGATATTTTTCTAAGAATGGCATTTTGGTAATTAATAAGTCAATATGAAGTAACATGGGATGGGGAGGGCTGCACATGATTGATGAGTATGTAGTAAGCTTGGTATTATCTGGTTTACGGAGTCAGTTTTGGTTCCGTTAATCGCAAACCGTAAAGTTTTGAATCGCGAAACGTAAATCCGGGTATCGTAAAAATATGAAACTTGAAAGAATGACTAAACTTGTCAAAATACTCCATAATAAAATATAAAATGAATGGTAAGTTCCATCGGGTTGCTTAAACGCTGTTAAAACTGGAAACGCGGGTTTAAAACGCGTAATTCGCGTAAAACGCTGAACTGGAAAACGTAAAATTTCAAAACTTTTAGAATTGTCGTAAAATGGAAGAAAATCATATTTCTATAGTTTATATTGTTTTACAGACATATCGGGATGCCGGAAGGACATTTAAACATGAATGTAAATCTCGGACACGGCTTCGTGATTTTTGCAGAAATGATCCGACGAGCGTCAAACTCTCGGATTATCATTAAAATAGTTTAACTTACGAGAATATGAAATAAAAATTTAGGACATGAATAGTGTTTTGTGAATAGTAAAAGTGAATAGTAACTTTCCGAGATAAAAATTGGAATTTCGACGTTTGAAGCAGGACATGAAATTACGAGTTGTGACATTCTTCCCCTCTAAAAGGAACTTCGTCCCGAAGTTCAGTTTGTGTTGGTCTCTGAAGTGTTATAAAGGTGAAGATTCATGAGATGAAATGACCAGTTGACGTGTTTCCAGGCGGCGGTTCACGAGGTGATGAAAAGTATAAGCGTTCTGACAACGAGGGTATACACAAACATAAATGAAGCATTTCGAAATTAAGTAGAGAATTCAATCCAGACAAAATTTTATTATAACCATTCTCAGTGTTGGAAAATTCATTTCTGAGTCGGATATAGGTAGTCAGCCTATGTCCCACTATCCCGGGTTGAATATAGGTGACTAGTCTATATTCCACCGAGGTTCCATGAATTTTGAAATACTCAGTTCAGTTATACTAATACTATGTCCTTCACAAATACCAAGACGTTCAGAAAGACTAAGGCAGGTGACCAAACTCGAGGTCAAATGATGAAACTATGCAAAGAAAACATAACGCGGTGACATATATGATACGTGAACATGCTTATATGAAAGACAATGATAGTAATCAACTAGAATAAGTGAATATAATATACCAGATAATGAGACACAAATCTCATCACCTAAGTCAGCAACAAACCACAATGAGGCTTCAGCTTGGCAGGCAGGCACGTGACGGTCATAGGGTTAAGTTTTTCATAAAAGTAGCTATAGTCTAGGTTTTAAAAACACTTAGTTCGCTATAGCCAAAGCTCTGATGCCAATCTGTAACACCCCCAAAATCGGGTCCAGCGAAAGCATACATGTAGCTGGGGTGTAACTCAATCGGTATTACAACACTAGTTCAAAAATAGTTTGCACTTGAATCATTTAGAATAAAATAGTTAAATCAAAATGTTGATTTTACACTGTTAAAAGTAATGCGGAAGTAGGCCCTTAAAATAGTTTAAAACGGTCCCCAAATGAATAATCAGAGTCTTCTATGACCATGCCATGCCCTGCCAAAACCTCCTGTAGCGTGCCATTGGTTAAAACCTGAAAATACATGCTAAAGTGTCAACACAATGGTTGGTGAGTTCATAGAGTCTTGTGAAAAAGAATGTAATTCATAAAAATGAAGATTTCCCAGCAAAGGCATCGTAAATCCACTCAGTTCCAAGTCCCGCCATAAGAGACTTGTAACCTGTGTATTTACAACCCACTGCCAAATAGTTGCATTTTTAGTAGTCAAGTACACGTGGTCAATATTGTTCACAAAATAAGCACCACATATATAATAATGTATGCCATGCAAAGCCCCTAATTAAATAATATGCGTCCCGTAACATGGTGGACGAGAGGTTGGCCGACCTCTAATAGCGCTATCCATACTACTAATAGGCGTCGAACAATGCGAATGTACGAACAGTACATCATACAACTATTATATACGATTAAGAACGCTCCGAACATGGGAGACTTAGCACGCTCCACCAATAAGGTGAGACTTTAGGGTTAAGAACGCTCCAAACAAGGGAGACTTAGCACGCTCCACCAATAAGGTGAGACTTTAGGTCATAGTATGTACGGTACATTAAGTTCAAAAGTTCAAGTTGAGTTCAATAGTTCAAAACAAGTTATAAGGTCAAGACAAGTCAAAAGAGTTCGTAATAATCAAAGGGTTCAAAACAATGTTCAAAGAGTTCAAGTAATAATTCATGTAAAAACGAGCATGCATTCTCCCCCAAAAAGTTAACAAAACAATTTAAAAGAGTAGGGGCTATGACTCACCTGATGCAACAGCTACGATGACAAAAGTGTATACACAGAAATGAGGTTCGATCTCTAACCGCAACCTAATATGAATGTTATGAACGATCTAATTTAGATCATGAAATGATGTTGAAAATGTCCATGCACATGTTACCTATACCACTCTTAACTTGAAAAATACTTGTTATAGTCATATGAAAATATATTCCATACTTGAGAAAAATAAGTCTTAACTAGACTTGTGTAAACTTGTCGTAATATATATGTATAGAAAGTTAGTGTTGTATACTTCGTCTTGAAAACCTTGAAGTAACATCTAATGATCGTGAAAATAAGCTCATAAGCATAAGTACTTCGTTAGTTATAAATTTCGGCAATTTAGTAGTATTTCTAGAAAATCTAGAATTTAGTACGTAGAAATAGTGTCATTATTATTTCTATTAAAAGCTGCCAATTTTAGTGAGTTTTTGCCGATGTTGAAACGTGAATATCTTTGTCGTTATAAGCCCGTTTTACTTGTTCTTTATATCCATGGTTACGTCTTAGTATGTAGTAATATATTTTGGAAAGCTCGGCTCCTCCGGGTTACGTCTAAAGTCTCTTTTTTTCCGACGAAAAACGTCCAACAGCAACTATTTTCCAGAAAAATACTTTTCGTCAACAATCTTGCAAAAATCATAACTTCTTCGTTATTAACTCTTTTTAATCCGTTCTTTCACCTACGGATTCGTTTTTGAAAGTATTTTCTAAAAATTTTGCCAAAGTTTACTTTGTATTTATTGATTTTCCTGGATTTCACAAAATGGGACAGCATGTCTAAAACATGCTCCAAATCAAGTTTTCAAGGTTTATAACTAATTTCTAACATCATCAAACCTCTTGTAATCACCACATAGCTAATCTAATCCTACCATACACCTTCTTAGGGTGCCATGGGCTCCTAACCAAGTTATTATAGCAAGGGAATTCATAAATAAGAAGTTAGGGTTTGTATGTTCCATTTTTGACAAAATAAATGGTGGTATAGCTAGTTGTACATGGTTTTTAGCATGGAACTCATGCAATACAAGTAAATATAAGATGATTCATGTAAAAATAAAGTTGATAACTTACTTGATAAAATGAGATGATTGAATGACTAGAAACCTTGGATTACTTGTGTTTTTGTGTTATGATTCTTGATTAGGATGATGAAATGAACAACTTTGATGCTTTGTACTTTGGAAAATCATGGATGGATCATGGTGATGGTCTTGGGTCGTGGTTATGGAGAAAAAAATGAAGAAATGGGTTTTTGATTCTCAAAAATAAAATGTGTAGTGTTTTTGTTGTTTAAGGTTAGATATTTTTCTAAGAATGGCATTTTGGTAATTAATAAGTCAATATGAAGTAACATGGGATGGGGAGGGCTGCACATGATTGATGAGTATGTAGTAAGCTTGGTATTATCTGGTTTACGGAGTCAGTTTTGGTTCCGTTAATCGCAAACCGTAAAGTTTTGAATCGCGAAACGTAAATCCGGGTATCGTAAAAATATGAAACTTGAAAGAATGACTAAACTTGTCAAAATACTCCATAATAAAATATAAAATGAATGGTAAGTTCCATCGGGTTGCTTAAACGCTGTTAAAACTGGAAACGCGGGTTTAAAACGCGTAATTCGCGTAAAACGCTGAACTGGAAAACGTAAAATTTCAAAACTTTTAGAATTGTCGTAAAATGGAAGAAAATCATATTTCTATAGTTTATATTGTTTTACAGACATATCGGGATGCCGGAAGGACATTTAAACATGAATGTAAATCTCGGACACGGCTTCGTGATTTTTGCAGAAATGATCCGACGAGCGTCAAACTCTCGGATTATCATTAAAATAGTTTAACTTACGAGAATATGAAATAAAAATTTAGGACATGAATAGTGTTTTGTGAATAGTAAAAGTGAATAGTAACTTTCCGAGATAAAAATTGGAATTTCGACGTTTGAAGCAGGACATGAAATTACGAGTTGTGACAAATTTCGAGTCAATCTGTTACACCAAAACCTGACCCAAATCATTTCATTGACCTGATACAGGACACATGTTGACCCATTCGACCCATGTTGACCTGTACCATCCAGGACAAATTCGACCCATGTTGACAAATTTGGCGGGTTTTGCTTGTTAATGGTCATCTCTTACGGAAATTGCAACCTGCCCACCTTTTTGAATAGCTAATTTGGACTCCATAGTTGGTTAAAAGATGGTTGATAAAAGAACAAGTTAATTCTTGGATAAACAGGAAACTAACATGTACTAATACTTTTCTAGATTTAACGGAGACATAGATGGTATTTTACACTAATTTTCCATACACTAATACACCAATTTTTATTTTGTAAATGCAGGTTACAGAGACATAGATGGTCTTTTCCAGTTCAAGTTACAGAGTCCAATTTTCCAATTTCTCTTGTAAATGCCAGACTTTGGGCGGAGTTCTTTTCCAGTTACCATATTTCGTACATTTGAGATTTGAGATTGTTTTAGTGATTGAGATTGTTTGAGATTGATGTATTTGAACATAACTTGAGAAATGCAGTTTTTATTTGTGCAATAAATTTTTTGTTTTGTTGAGAAATGCAATCTTCACATTTGAGGACAATAATATATATTTTTGCCAGAAAGCATATATATCTATAATTGCAAACTCAACTTTTGCTGACTGAAATTTGAAACAAATTTTTGTCAATTTAGTGATTATGTAGAAAGGTGGTGTACCCTTTAGTGACTAAAAAATTTTAGACACTAAATCTTTTAGACATTTGCTCACTAAAATTTTTGTAAGAAAAGACTTTTAGTGTTCCTTTTAGTACTTACTCTTTTTCTTTTTAGTGGGAGTTGAATATATAGCTTTTAGTGACTGTTTTGTATCTTTTGCTCACACTTGATTTAGTGAGCAAATGTCTAAAATTTTGTAGTGAAAAAGGCACACACGTCGAGTAGTTTGGAAGCCATATTCAAGGATCAAAGAACAAGATTGTGTTATTTTGTAATTAGAATGTACACATGTATAAAAGTATCATTTTACAAATTTTCAGTTGACACACCACAATATTTTTCTAAAGCAAATGGATCGTTTACATTTTCTTCCATGCGAAAGAATTTGAAAAACTCTCCGTATACAAAAGGCTTGAAGAGTAATGGATGATCTTCATCGATCATCTCTTCAGGCGCTTTTATGGTTTTTTTGTCTTTCGGGACTGAGAAAACACCAATTGAAAACCTGTCTTTGTCTCCGCTCAACACCACCCTATGAACAGCCGGACGTAATCGTCCATTCGTCAAAACCTATGTATCCATATCAATATTAAGCACAAATAAAAAAAAAAAAAAAAAAAAAAAAATATTAAGCACAAATAACCAAATAACATTTATTACAAATACAACAACATATAGATGGTAAGTCATGTTCAGTTTCAAGTCCTCGATTAGTTAATAGCGTTCTATACATGTAGTAAACGTATAGAAAAATAAGTCTGTTTTTAGTAATTTTGAATGTTTGATAATATGCAAATGCTCAGTAACTAATTCATTATAAGTTCAAGTCTCGATTAAAATTAGAATTAAATAAATATGCAAAGTATAAGAAAGTAAAAAGAATAAAAGAAGTTTAGTTGACTTACTTTGAAGGCTTCCCCGACCATAACAACAAAACTGTTTGCGGAAAGTTTCACTTTAAACCATTCTCCATCTTTTGTTTGCACTTCTAGGCCTTCAACTCCATTTTCATGCAAAATTGTCACTATATTCTTATCTGCATGACTCAGTAGCCCTGCATTGGGTTCGTCCTTCTGGGGCACTCGATATTTCATAACTCTTGTAAGATAACTTGTTAGTTCCATATGTTCATCCATGTATTTCTCCAAATTCAAGCTCTCCAAAACCATGGTCCTCACAATCTCGTCTATCTCCTTTAACTTGTCTGAGTAAATTTTTATGCACTTGCTGTTATATATTTGGCAACCACAGTACATTAGCACAAAGTCACAAAAATAGTAACAAAAAATTGATTTTAACTGATTAAAGAACACGTAATGTACTTGTAGCAAAAATTGCATATATATTAATGGCATACTAAGATTTAATCTTCTTTAGTAAAAAATAAAACCATTTCTTTAATTTTGTATAGTTGAGCATTTGCTGGATGAAATATTATATGCTTCAAACAACGTTAGTTGGTCGATAATGTTATATATTTTAATGTAATTTCCTATTTCTCGGAAGTATGTTATTTGCCTTACAAACAGAAAGTCAAACTTTCTTTTTGTCATTATGTAGCATGAAATTCGTTATCTTAAAAGGCCATTTGGCTTTTGCAAATGGTTTTTGTTACCGAGAATTTCGCAACAAAGACGTGTGAGGGAATTGTGTGTTAACAAATACTTTGTGAAACAATAACTTTCTAGTGGCATTAACTTACTCAATTTCGTATCGAATTTCAATTCATACTTATTTTAGTTATTTATGATACTCGATAGAAGTTGTGTTAAGGATGGATAGCAAAAGTAAAATAAAGAAACAAACGATGGATGGCAAAAGTACGTGAAATCATAGAAACAAAGTTTCGACAACGTACCTAAATTCATCATTGCCGTTAGGCCACATGAGATTAGAGAAGCTTTGAGGGTCTTCAATTCCCATGCTTTCAAAGATCGGAATCTGCTTAGCTAGTCCTATGTAACCATTATAAAGTTTCTCGGTGAAGTTTCTTACCTTTGTTTCCAAAGGGAGATCAAATAACTCCTTTAAGGAAGAAAACACAGAATTTCGAAGATCGTGTGAAATCCCGTTGAATGATGCTTCAAAACAACCGAATTCTTGAAGGGCTTCGAACACTTGAGTTTTCGTTGAGTCCCAAACGCTATCTCGATTTTGCTTGTTTATGTTCGAGAAATCTATGGTGGGGAGCCGAGAAAGTGCTTGGGAACCCATTTGGTGTTGTTTTGTGTTTTGTGTCATTAAGCATGCGAATTTTATAGTATTTATTATTGTTAATAAAATAATAAGGAGAAGAAACGAAGTGGGAATATTAACGCATTGTTTATGATGGTGTAGAAGAGTTGAATTATATTGAAAAACAAGGTTGTTTATCTTAGCGTTGTAATGAAGTTAGTTGATCATGTAGATACAAATTCTAATTTACACATATATGTCAGGTTTACTTTATTTAAAATGCCCACTTTTAAGTTTTAACTAATTGAGTAAGGATCAAATGAGAAGAATTTTTAAAATAAGAAAGATGAGAAATAACTATAAATATATATTAGAGATGCATCAATTTGAATTAGATGCATCCCTAATCTTTAGATGCATCATAATATATTTTCTAGCTAAAAATTAGATGCATATGCATATATTAGATGCATTTCATCAAGTTAGATTAATTCTATGTATTTTTCGTCCTCTATGAGTCAAATATGTTGCTAGTACTACTTTGCATCATTTTCACTTCAAAATCACTTTTGAAAGTAATTGTGATGCATCTAAATGAATAGAGATGCATCTAATTTAAGTCGACGCATCTCAAATATGCCATTATAGTCATTTCTCATTCTTCTCATTTAAGATTTCTTCTCACTAGATCCTTACCCCTAACTGATTAGCAACATGCATGAGCTGAAATATCAAGTAATCCAGGCACAATTTCACTGTGTTCTTGTTATTTGATAAGCGAAATGATACATGGACATAAAAACACATGAAATTATCCTGATGATTGCAGATAAAGACCCACTTATTTTACAATCTATCAAGATCATGCCACATATTTTTAGGTCTACAATTAAATCTATTTTTAATTATAGATCCATATATCATTTCTCATTTGATAAAGTGCACTTAAAAACATAAGATATGAAAAAGAACGTTCCAAAGATAGATATATTTAAAATCAACTTTGATTAGAAAAATGAACAAAATATGCTCATGCTAAATTAGTTACTTTAATTATTGATTACATAGTCTAGTTTTTATGTTAAATAGTTACTTCATAGTAGCTGCCAAAAAATAATCAAAGTACATCATTCTTAAATCATGTTAGCAAGTTGCTAAACATTTAATAAAATTATCTTTTGGTGGCTAATTAAAGAAACAAAAATCTTAATATATGAATTTAATCCCGATTTAGTGTGGATGTGTTCGATCTTTTGAGTTACATATCTCATAAATTGTGGTTTTTGAGTTGAAATATTTCTTGCTAAAAAAAAGAGTTAAAATATTTCATACAAATGCATTTACGTATGTCGGTATGTGAACGTATACATACACATAGGGTATGTTTGGCACTAGTAGGAGCTGGAGTGAATTGCTGGAGCGGGTTACTAGAGTTGGTTGCTGGAGCATGTTGCTTGAGCTTTTTTCTACATGCTCTTTCAACTAGCATTCCATTAAGTAGTTTTTTTTTTTTTTTTTTTTTTTTTTTGCATGCTTCTTCAAGAAAAAATAAGTTCGTGCTATGATAAGCTCTGATAAGTTCACGCGCCAAACATGCTATATTATACAGATTTAGCCTCCATAGCATTTCGAATTCTAAAGATTGAAGAGGCTTCCATTTTTTTAACACGACAAACGGCTAAAGTTTCTTCGGTTCAAATTACTCAAGAATAAGGGTTTTTAACAGGAATATATGCAATCTATCGGAAATGTTGAATTTAAAATTCCCCGTAAGTTACATGTGTTATTCAACAAATATTTATAGGGTACAAAAGATATTAAGGACTTACATATGTAAATATTTAATATCTTTTGTACCCTATAAATATTTGTTGAATAATACATGTAACTTACGCGGAGCAGAGCACTTCGTTGAGCCAATTACGTATTTATCGTCTAATACTCTCTCGTAGTTTGAGTGATGAAATCATGCAAGCTTAGAGAATAATAAAACAAAATAGTTTTTTTTTTTTTTTTTTTTTTTTTTTTTTTTTTTTTTTTTTTTTTTTTTTTGGGTGAACGCATCTGACAAGGAGTAGTTTTCATAGTGTTGTAGCAAAAATGGATATTAGAAGCGAATTTTGTGTCTTTTTCAGACTTTAGCAGTGGTGGCGGTGTTCTTGGTTAGGTTTTTTGCAAAACTGAAAAAAGAAAAGAACGACGTTGGAAACCTCAATCAACTCTAAGCGGCTTAAAATCTATGAACATAACAATATGTATGTAGGGGTTTCACATCAAACTATATCGATTTTTTTAAGAGCATATCAGTGGCTTATGACTTCTAACGGCTATGTCTGAAATGAGAGATAGATAGATTTGACAAGGTGACATAAAGGCATCAATTCCTGTTGGCTAGTTATATATGAGGATCAGACCTACTCTAGTGGCATGTTGAATAATGAATCCCTTATAGGTTAGTTTGTATTATTGAACCAATATTTACATGGCACAAGACTACAAGAGACATCTTGAACTTATATAAAAACAGTAATGGTATAGAGAAGTTGAGAGAAAACAATATTAGTGGGAAAACTGTTATATTGATTAATTAAGAAATGAAATGTTACACTGGGTATTTATAGTACAATAGGTCAAAATCAAGCTAAGCTTCTGAACAATACTACACTAAATTATTTACAAAACTGATAAACAGCTTAACTACTTTATACAAACTACACATTACATCATTTGACAATTCACATGGACACTTTGAAGTAGCAGAAGCTTTGCAGGCTTGTTGACTTTAGCTTGTTAACTAATGCAGTTAAGATTGTGACCCTGTGCTATCAATCGTGCTATCTCCTTTACCCCCCCCCCCCCCCCCCCCAAGTTGGCAGTGTGAAGGGGTCACAAGTGCCATAATTGGGTAAACATGTGTAGTGAAGAGCTTTTGGATGACCTTTTGTAAGTACATCGGCTGCTTGCAGTCTTGTAGGAATGAAACAGGGCAAAACCTTTATCTCTAACAAAATAATAGTCCAGCTCAATATGTTCTATTATGGCATGTTGTATAGGATTTGAAACCAATGCTATTGTAGATTGGTTATCACAATATATCTTTGTAGGACTAGAAAGAGATAGATGTAGATCTTTGAAAAGACACATAAGCCAAGTTAATTCACACATTCAGTCTGCCAATACCCTATATGCTGCTTCAGTTGAAGACCTTGAGACCGTTGACTATTTCTTGGAAGTCCAGGAAATTAAGCAAGAGCCTAGGAACACTACATAGCCAGATATTGATCTTCTTAGGATGGGACAAGAAGCCCAATCGCTATCAAAGTAAGCCGTGAGTGTGAGATTTGATTATTGAGGGAAATGAAGACCTTGACCTGGACAAAGTTTAATGTATCTCATGACTCTGGGTAAGGCCTTCATATGTGTGGTTCTTGGTTGATGAGAGAATTGGCTTAACAATTGTATTGAGGCAACATGATCAATATCTCTTTATGTTTTAATGATGACAAATAAACAATCGAAACACATAAAATAACAAACGTTAGCTCAAAATCGCCGGAGCCAATGTCTGCTCCTGGCGCGCTGCCCGCGCGTCAACGCGCGGGTGACGCGCCAAGAGTCTGTATGGTTCCGTGCGAATTTTGAAAGTCGGCTTTCCCCTTACCCGACAAATATGGATCTTTCAAAACAGGTATGAATATGTTATGTGCTTAATTGAGAAGACTCGAAACGAGTTTTGATATTTGAGAAATCCCATTTTTAGAACACCCATTTACGGGAAAACGCCAACTCATGTTTTCTAACTACCGCCTCTAGCCAAGGCTTTTCTAAACTTAGGGAGCTTGTATATTTCACGTAACATCGTGTTGAAGCATCTAAATGCTCATATCCCGTGCTTACGTCTTCTCTAATTATGTAACGGGTTTACTCCCTTATTGGTCAAAATAAGTCAAAGGTCACTTTGCGTAAATGCATCCTTTCCCACTTGGGTAATGCTTTACATCAAGGCAAAGCACTTAACTTGTTTGAACCAAGGTATTAGTTGAGAACGTCGAGTCGTGGAAAGTCACGAAATATGAAACTATGGATTCTCGACGTTGTGTTACTTGAACTTATAAGTGACCTATGATTTTCTCTACTTATAATCTTAATTGTCTAAACCTTTTCTTCTTAATGACAATTAGATTATGTCTTAATCCTCTCTTAATCCCATTTATACTAAAGACAAAACAAATCATATCCAATCATATCCAAATCAAATATTCTCTTACACAATCTCTTACACCCTTACATATTCCCTTACACACTACATCTCAACCATCCAATCCCTTACAACACATCTCAACCCTTCATATTAAACACATGAGAAATTGTTTGAAACCCTAATGAGGCTCCTTCCATCCCAACCATTGAATTCAAACTAAACTCATCTCAACCATCCATCCAATCTCTTCTATCTATACCACCACATGCTTTTGATCTTCACCATCCATTTCAAATGAAACCATCTCAACCCTCCATTTCTCCTTTCCCCCCAAGCAAAGCATATTCCTTGGAATATCCTCTTCAACCCTAACCTAGGCATACTTGATCTTAGCCATCCATCTCTAATGAGATCATCTCATCCATCCATATTTCTCCACATGCCAAATTGTTTGAAAACCAAGGGAGGCTCCCTTTGATCCTAGCCATCCAATTCAAACCATTTCATCTTAACCCTCCATCACATTCTTCCCCCCAAGCATTGGAATATTCCTTGGCATATTTTTTCTCTCTTTTCTATGCCATGTGAGGAGATACACTTCTACCCCTTCCAAACTACCCTATCTACACTTTAAACCCTTGGTAATTTGGTTTCTCTTTAAACACTTCACAAATGATTTTCCAAATTGGCTATTTGAGTTGGTAAACCTTAGAATGATTAATGTTAAGGTTTAGTGTGAAGTACAATCGGGGGTTTAGCAAGGTAAGGCATTTATAATGTCAAACACCCAAAGCCTCGGGAATATTTTCCTGGGTGTCTGGCACGCCTCCCACGCGTCAACGCATGGGTGACGCGCCGGCCTCGGTAAAATATTCCCAAGTTTGGGTTTTGCCTATAAATATCATGCCTTGCCTCTTGTATTCCTCACCCCTTGCCATTATTCTTTCTCTCTAAATACTCTCAAATCTCTCAATCTCTCTATCTCTAATCTTGTGTTCTTGATGTCCACACTAACATCTTTGGAAGAACACATATCTATGCAAGGGAAGAATCACAAGAACCTAATCCACCCTTGTGATTGTGTCAAGGGTCTTCTTTCTTATACCCTTTCTACTACAATCGATTCTCTAGGTTAGGTTAGGACTTGGTTGATAAACAAACATTTATTCTTTCATTTGTTTGTAAGGGAAGTCTTGTGTCTTGGTGACCAAGCCTAGATCATTGGGGATCTAGTTGGGGTTTGATACTTTCGGGTGGAAGTCTTGGTAGAGATCTTTGTGATCCTTAGATTAAGTCGAATCATGAGATTATTTTGGGTGGTTTCCGAGGGCGGAATACCGTTGGTGAGTAACTCCTTCTTTGTCAGCATCGATATTGGTGAATATCGGTGGAGTGAATTGTAACGGCTTATAGTCCACCGAAAGGATTATACTAGTGAATAGTATCGGAGTCGCGGATTCGCAACTGGACGTACAGATGGTATAAACCCTCATCCCGAACCAGTATATATCGTTGTGTTCTTTACTTGCTTTATATACTTTGGTTGTGATAGTGGTTGTTGGATTGATTATACAACCACTTGGTTTTCTTTTGGCTTAAAGTTTTTTAAACTTCTAAAAAGCCGAGGAAACCGTATTCACCCCCCCCCCCCTCTACGGTTCTACAATTGGTATCAGAGCGGTATACTCAAGTTTTTTTAGCATTAAAGCCTTCCCGAGAAGTCGTTTTAAGTCAAAAACTTCTTTTCCAAAAAATCTAAAATCCTAACTAAGATTTTTTGGTAAAGTAGAGTATAGATCCATGGCTCAAGAGAACTATGTTGAGGGGTGTTCTATGCAAAGACTACCTTTGCTAGAAACCGATGGGCTTTGCTTTTGGAAAACCCGATTCGAGACCTATGTTAGGTCCAAAGATCTTGATTTGTGGGAAATCATCCAAAATGGCAACTTTGAGTTTATGGTGGAAGACTCGAAAACAAAGTTGTTGGTGAAAAAACCACATATGGATCTTAATGATGATGAAAGAAGAAAGCTTGGTAAGAATTATGAAGCCAAGATGTTGATCTATAATGCTTTACCTCGAAGGGAGTTCGAGAGGGTTCATGTTTGCAAGACCGCCAAGGAAATTTGGCACTCTCTCATCATCACTCATCAAGGCAACTCTCAAGTGAAAGATTGCAAGATCGATTTACTCATACAACAATATGAGAAGTTCTCGATCTCGGATGAAGAAACCATTGATAATGGGTACACAAGGTTCAATGCTATAATCACTAGTCTCACGGCTCTTGATCCTAGCTTCTATAACAAGAACCATGTAAGAAAGTTTCTTCGAGCACTTCCGGTGAAGTGGAGGACAAAGGTGACGGCCATAGAAGAAGCCAAGAATTTGGCAGAACTACCTCTTGACGAGCTCATTGGAAATCTCAAAGTCTATGAGATGATTCTTGAGAACGACAAAGCGAGTAATAAAGACAAGAAGGAGAAGGTTAAGTCTTTGGATCTTTAAGCTAAAGTTACTAGTATTCAAACTAGTAATGATAGTGATGGTCAAGAGGATAGCAATGAAGAAGATGATATGGATGACGAAGAGTATAATCTTATGGCTAAGAACTTTCAGAGGTTCTTTAGGAAAGGTGGTAACTTTGGAAGAAGAAATCGGTTTGGAAACCGAGATAATGGTGGAAGGAACAACTTTGGGGGAAACTGAAGTGGTGATAACAACAAGGGTGGTGAAAGCTCGAGACGCACCCAAGGATGCTACAATTGCGGAGAGAATGGTCATTTCATCAATGAATGCCCTAAGCCTAGGGTGAACAAGGCATTCGTTGGAGGAGCGTGGAGTGATAGTGAAGATGAAGACGAACCAACAAATGACGCTACGTGTCTTATGGCTCAAGAAAAATTTGAGGTAACTCTAAAACCTTCCTCTTCTAATAACTTAGATACTATCAATTTGCAAAAGGAGATTGAGGAACTAGTTAAGTTTAATGATAATTTTAGAAAAACCCTTGATAAAGCTCTCAAAGAAAAACGTCTTCTTGAACTAGAAAATGTTAAATCTAAAGAAAGGGTTTGTGAACTTGAAAGTAAAGTGAAAACACTAGAACATTGCAAAGTGATGATTGAACCTTGTAAAAATTGTGAACTACTCACTCTTGAGGTTAACTCTTTGAATGAAAAGGTGTTGGAACTTCAAAAAGAATCATTAAGCTTTTCAAAATATAAAAAGAGCATAAATGATTTAGAAGAACTAATAAGTCGACAAAAGGTGTCTCAAGATAAGGGAGGTCTTGGATTTTTTAAACAAGGTACAACCACTCCTATAAGCCTAACAAAACCAATAACATTTGTAAAGGCTAAAGAAAACGAGGCTCCAAAAATCCCCGAGGCTGACGCGCTGGCTGACGCGTCAACGCGCCATCAACGCGCTAGCCCCCTAAGGAAAATTGGATCTCCATTAAACAATGTCATTAAACCAATTACTACTCAAGCTCCTCTTGTAAGTACTCAAGGTAATCAAGCTTCCATTGCAAAAAGAGAGAATTCAAAACAATTTTCTAACTGAAGCTCTCGCAATGGACTTGGATACTCACAACCTCGAGTAAATAATAGACCACTTTTGCCTACACCTAATGTGAGATCTTCTACCTCATACAACCAAAGACCATCTTTTCATAATAACCAAAGAAGAAATTTCTATAACTATGGTCAAAGGTCTTCTCAATACCAATACAAAAATTATCAATGGAGAGACAACTCCTACTCAAACCAAAAATTCTTTAGACCTCAAACATATCATAACTATAGACCAAGTTATCAAACTCAAAATGACTATCGAAACAATCCTTGGTCCGCCTTTTCTAAATTTGGTATCGAGAAATTATGTGTCTTGCTTCAAGACCCAAGAATGTTTAACTTGGGAACTTTAAATGCTAACCAAAATGGACCCAAGAAACAATGGGTACCAAAGACATGAGTTGTACTTTTGTTGTAGGTTTGCCTCAAAAGTGATCTACTACCGGATGAGTGGATAGTGGTTGCACTAAACACATGACCGGGAATAGAAGATTGTTCACATCATACAAGGCGTATAATGGCAATCAAGTCATTTTTGGAAGCAAACTTAACGGCAAAATTTTCGGCAAAGGTAATGTCCTTCATGACTCCATAGAAATCTCCAATGTTGAGCATGTTAGAGGTCTAAGTTTCAATTTGATTAGTGTGAGTCAATTATGTGATGATGATTGTGAGGTCAAATTTACTAAGGTAGATTGCACCATTAGTAAAAATGGTGTTGTGTTAGCAAAAGGTCATAGGAGAAATAATTTATATACATGCAAGTTAGGTGATAACTCTAAGCAACACATATGTCTTACGTCCATGGTGGACAACTCAACGCTTTGGCATAGGAGATTAGGTCACGCCAATATGAGGTTAGTCCAAAACCTAGCTTCAAACGAACTAGTACGGAATTTACCAAAGTTGAGCTTTGAAAGGCATTATTGTGATACATGTCTAGGGAGTCAAGGACAAACCAATAATAGGAATATAAAGGAAGTGACAACTAGTAAAGTTTTAGAATTAATTCATTTGGATTTGTATGGTCCATTTCCGATCCAAAGTTATGGAGGTAACTTCTACACTTTAATGATCATAGATGATTATTCGAATTACACTTGGATATTATTCTTAGAAAACAAGGATGGAGTTTTAAATAAATTCAACATTTTGAGAAAGAAACTTGAAAACCTACTTGATTGTTCAATTGTTTCAATTAAAACAAATCATAGTAGTGAATTTGATAAAATGCAATTTGGAACCTTTTGTGAACAACATGGAATATCTTATAACTTATCGGGCCCGTTCACTTCTCAATCGCATGAGATTGTTGAAAGAACACATCGTAAGTTAAGAAAGATGAGTCGTTCAATGCTTGACGAGCAATCCATTCCACAAAAGTTTTGGTGTCATGCCCTAGATACCGCTTGTTACATTTTTAATAGAGTCTACATAAGAAAGGTAATTAATAAAACACCTTATGAAATACTTAGGAATAGAAAACCATCCCTAGAGTATTTTAGAGTATTTGGTTGCAAAGTATTTATACTTAACACCAAAGAATATCTCACCAAATTCGACCCAAAGTCGTATGAAGGTGTGTTCCTAGGATACTCTCAAACTAGTAAAGCATACATAGTGCTTAACAAGGAAACAATGAGGATTGAGGAATCTCTCAATGTAACCTTTGATGAGAGCATGCCCGAGCCTAAATCATCTCCTTCGGTAGAAGATGATGTGTTCAACGAACCTTTAATTCAAGATCTAGAAAGGTCGCCAACATTACAAGTTAATGATTCGGATGAAGGCAATCATAAGGAATTGAGAGAAGCGAGGGGTCATCCTATACAACAAGTCATTGGTGACTTGAATAAAAGGACACTTAGGTCACAAAACAAACAAGTCTAAGTTTTGGCATGACATTTTCTTCAAAAGTCCAAATTGCTTTGGGATAGGTTTTGATGCTATAACATGCATCTTAGGAGAACAATCTTTAGGTGCTATTAGAGCTTATGTGATTAAGGTTTATGTGGAGGCATGGATGGAAGATCTTACAAATGTCTTCCAAGAGGAAAGATATGCATCAATTCATTATTAAAACTATGATTGATAAGTATCCAAGATTCTACATGTCTATATTATGTGCTTGAACGAGATAACTTGACACAAAATTATCTTGATTCATCTTGAAAATTTTGTCTTAGATATGACGTTTCTTCACAACTCACACTTGTGTTCAAGAACTTGTATCCAATTCATCTTGTTCTCCTTATGTGATAAATTACATGTTGCATGCTTAAATTAAATTGAATAATGTTATCTTGTAAGAATTAAATGCTTGTAGTTTCATGCATGGGAAATGATAGTAACTAACATGTGTATCTAGTCCACTTTGTCTAACTAGATCACTCATCTCTTGTTGAATATCTCTTCCCAATGCCATGTGATCTAAGCATATTAGTACATGATTTAGATAGGTTGAACATCTTATCAAGCATCTATCATTAATAACATGACCAACTTTTATGTGTTTAGTATCCTAACTACCAACTTATCTCCTCTATAAAAGGTGTAATCTTGCTTGCTACCATGACAATAAAACTTGCTTAAAATAAATATCACTTAAAACACATTCATAATGGATATGGAAGAAGAATTTGTTGGGTCATCATACCACTTTAACGATGGTAGGAGAATGATGACAAGGGAAGAATAGGAAAACATTGATTGGGACAACATAAATGGTGCGGATATCCCAATTATGAAAGATTTCGTCAAACTTTGTTTTGTCGAAGATGATATTTGGGCCAAGATTGAAGGAAATCTTGGGGAACCCCTTGAGAATGATCACACTCGTAAGTGTGCATGTTGCACTACCAATGATGTGATTGAGAGGAACATTCTCACTTTACGTGAGGAAATTAGAGAACTACACAAATTTATCAACAATGACATGTTGGTTATGACTGCCATTCTTAAAGATATCTCAAGGGTGTTTCTTCAAGAAAAGGATGAAGAGTGAAGTTATAATAACTTGCTCTAGTTGTAGCAATCTTGGCCTTCTCACAAGCTTGTATGAATAAAATATGATAGGATAGAATGATGATCTTTTTGTATGTCCTTCATTATATGTAGTTAGTATTATGTTTGTATTAGGTAATGTTGTTCGTGTCTCTGTCTTAGGAATTGTCTTTGTTGTATGCTTTATGCTCTTCTATGTGATATAAAATTTATTATGTGTTATATGTGAAAAATCATGTTTAGTGCATCTCCATTGTTTTATTGTGCTCAACATTTGGATTATGGAGTCATCTTGGACACAAATATACTTATTGTTATAATGTGGACTAACCCATGTTGCAAGTATCCAAACGGTAATCTAACCTATTTTGGAACTTTCACATGAAAGGATTTCTTGTTTGTTGTATATTGTGATTTCTATGTGTAGCTAGGCCACCGCAAAAGGTGAGGCTCTTGACCCATGGATCCCCGCCTTCAAACAAGGGGAGCAATGATCTAGGGGGAGCTATGTTCAAGGGGAAGCACGGAAACATGCTACTTTCCCATTTCAAATGGAAGTCCCGCCTTTTTGATTCGACAAAAGGGGGAGAAAGAAAGCAAGATGCATGAAGACCATTCAAGTAATGTTAAAGGCTTCACCAAATTACAAGGCAAAGGTCAAGACGCAAGCTACACCAAAGGCGTGCTTTGTCTTCGCTAAGTTTGGTAATTTTATTTGCTTTCGGTTTTTGTTTGTCATCATCAAAAAGGGGGAGATTTTTGAGGCAACATGATCAAGATCTCTTTATGTTTTAATGATGACAAATAAACCATCGAAACACATAAAATAACAAACGTTAGCTCAAAATCGCCGGAGCCAATGTCTGCTCCTGGCGCGCTGCCCGCGCGTCAACGCGCGGGTGACGCGCCAGGAGTCTGTATGGTTCCGTGCGAATTTTAAAAGTCGGCTTTCCCCTTACCCGACAAATGTGGATCTTTCAAAACAGGTATGAATATGTTATGTGCTTAATTGAGAACACTCGAAACGAGTTTTGAGATTTGAGAAATCCCATTTTTAGAACACCCATTTACGGGAAAATGCCAACTCATGTTTTCTAACTACCGCCTCTAGCCAAGGCTTTTCTAAACTTAGGGAGCTTGTATATTTCACGTAACATCGTATTGAAGCATCCATATGCTCATATTCCGTGCTTACGTCTTCTCCAATTACGTAACGGGTTTACTCCCTTATTGGTCAAAATAAGTCAAAGGTCACTTTGCGTAAATGCATCCTTTCCCACTTGGGTTATGCTTTACATCAAGGCAAAGCACTTAACTTGTTTGAACCAAGGTATTAGTTGAGAACATCGAGTCGTGGAAAGTCACGAAATATGAAACTATGGATTCTCGATGTTGTGTTACTTGAACTTATAAGTGACCTATGATTTTCTCAACTTATAATCTTAATTGTCTAAACCTTTTTTTCTTAATGAAAATTAGATTATGTCTTAATCCTCTCTTAATCCCATTTATACTAAAGACAAAATCAATCATATCCAATCATATCCAAATCAAATATTCTCTTACACAATCTCTTACACAATCTCTTACAACCTTACAAATTCCCTTACACACTACATCTCAACCATCCAATCCCTTACAACACATCTCAACCCTTCATATTAAACATATGGGAAATTGTTTGAAACACTAATGAGGCTCCTTCCATCCCAACCATTGAATTCAAACTAAACTCATCTCAACCATCCATCCAATCTCTTCTATCTATACCCTCCATTTCAAATGAAACCATCTCAACCCTCCATTTCTCCTTCCCCCCAAGCAAAGCATATTCCTTGTAATATCCTCTTCAACCCTAACCTAGGCATACTTGATCTTAGCCCATCCATCTCTAATGAGATCATCTCATCCATCCATATTTCTCCACATGCCAAATTGTTTGAAAACCAAGGGAGGCTCCCTTTGATCCTAGCCATCCAATTCAAACCATTTCATCTCAACCCTCCATCACATTCTTCCACCCCAAGCATTGGAATATTCTTTGGCATATTCTTTCTCTCTTTTCTATGCCATGTGAGGAAATACACTTCTACCCCTTCCAAATTACCCTATCTACACTTTAAACCCTTGGTAATTTGGTTTCTCTTTAAACACTTTACAAATTATTTTTCAAATCGGCTATTTGAGTTGGTAAACCTTAGAATGATTAATGTTAAGGTTTAGTGTGAAGTACAATTGGGGGTTTAGCAAGGTAAGGCATTTATAATGCCAAACACCCATCGCCTCGGCAATATTTTCCTGGGTGTCTGGCGCGCCTCCCATGCGTCAACGCGTGGGTGGCGAGCCAGCCTCGGTAAAATATTCTCAAGTTTGGGTTTTGCCTATAAATACCATGCTTTGCCTCTTGTATTCCTCACCCCTTGCCATTATTCTTTCTCTCTAGATTCTTTCTCTCTAAACACTCTCAAATCTCTCTATCTCTAATCTTGTGTTCTTGATTTCCACACTAACATCTTTGGAAGAACACATATCTTTGCAAGGGAAGAATCACAAGAACCTAATCCACTCTAGGTTAGGTTAGGACTTGGTTGATAAACAAACATTTATTCTTTCATTTGTTTGTAAGGGAAGTCTTGTGTCTTGGTGACCAAGCCTAGATCATTGGGGATCTAGTTGGGGTTTGATACTTCCGGGTGGAAGTCTTGGTAGAGATCTTTGTGATCCTTAGGTAAAGTCGAATCGTGAGATTCTTTTGGGTGGTTTCCGAGGGCGGAATACCGTTGGTGAGTAACTCCTTCTTTGTGAGCATCGATATTGGTGAATATCGGTGGAGTGAATTGTAACGGTTTGTAGTCCACCGAAAGGATTATACTAGTGAATAGTATCGGAGTCGCGGATTCGCAACTGGACATACGGATGGTAGGGCTGTAAACGAACTGAACGTTCAGTGAACATTTCATGAACCGTTTTGTAAAAAAATCGTTTATGTTCGTTCGTTTATTAAATGAACGAACATGAACAATATTTTATGTTCGTTTAGTTAAATGAACGAACATGAACAAAAGTCTCGTTCGTTCATTTATGTTCGTGAACGTCCGATTAGGCGTTCGTTAAAGTTCGTTTATGTTTATTTATCTATTTATGTTCATATATCATATCTTTTAATTTTATAATTTTAAAAATTGGTTTGTTTAAACAAAGCAACACTTATAAAACAATATATTGTGAAGAATTCAATAAAGTTTATGTTTGTTGGTCTATTTTCATTTATGTTCAATCGTTTATGTTCGCTTAGCGTTCGTTTAGTGTCTTAATGAACGAACATAAACAATACATTTTCTTAATAAACGAACATGAACAAGAAAGTTCGTCCGTTTAAGTGTTCATGTCCGTTTATATGTCCGGTTAAAATTAAATGAACGAACATGAACAGGGCTCCGTTCGTGTTCGTCCAGTTCGTTTACATCCCTAACGAATGGTATAAACCCCCATCCCGAACCAGTATATATCGTTGTGTTCTTTACTTGCTTTATATACTTTGATTGTGATAGTGGTTGTTGGATTGATTATACAACCACTTGGTTTTCTTTTGGCTTAAAGTTTTTTAAACTTCTAAAAAGCCGAGGAAACCGTATTCACCCCCCCCCCCCTCTACGGTTCTACAAATTGAGCAGCAAAGGACAAGTCTGGTCTTGTGATTATGAGATCGATAAGCTTTCCTAAAATAGTTCTGTAATGAGGAGGATCAAGAAGAAGCTCTCCATTAGTTAAATTGAGAGTGATGGTAGGATCAAGTGGTGTAGAAACTGGCTTGTCATTGATAGCATTTTCACATTAAAGTAGATCAAGTGCATATTTCCTTTGGGACATGACAAGACCAGTGGAATTCCTTAGAATTTCAATGCCCAAAATAGTAATGGAGTGAGCCCAAATCCTTGATACTGAATTTATTGTGAAGTTGTTGTTTAATTGAGGTGATGGTGTCTTTATGATTTCCTACCAAAATGATATCATCCACATAGACTGGTAGGACAGTGAAGTGTGATCCTTTGGATAATGTGAATAAAGAGGTGTATGCATAACTTTGTAGAAAGCCCAAGGATAGAAGAAATATAGTTAGTTTGTGAAACCACTGTGTGTTTGCTTATTTGAGTCCATAAAGGGACTTGTTGAGTTTGCAGACTGAATTAGGTTAAAGGGTGTGAGTGTAGCCTTGAGGTATAGTCATATAGACTTTCTCATTGAGATCACCATGTAAGAAGGCATTATTAACATCCAATCGCTCAATGATCCAGTCATGATGAATGGCCACAACAAGTAAAGCTCTAACAGACACCATTTTAGCCACATGAGCAAAGGACTCATTGTAGTCAATGCCTTATCTTTGAGTATACACCTTTGGCAACTAGTATGTCCTTGAATTTCTCTATAGTCCCATCAACATGATACTTTATTCTGAATACCCATTTGTATCCAATTAGGAAACTTCCCTTGATGTAAGAGTGTGCCTCACATGTGTTGTTGTCTTCTAGAGCTTGGATTTCCTTTTGCAGTTCTATTACCCATCTAGGATCTCTTGATGCTTATGCATAGGTGTGTGTTTCAACATTTTTGATTAATGTTATGAACGAGTATCTATAGTGAGGTGAGTGAATGTTGGAATAATTTATGTAATGAGTGTAGTGATGCTTTGTGATGTTATGTATGAGTGATTTGAGTAGAATGCAGTGATAGTCATTGAGTTTGAAAGATGGAACTTTGTTTCTGTTTGAAACTCTAGTGGGTATAGGAGGTGATGGTGGTGATGCAGGGCTTGTGGTGGAGTTAGTATGAGGAAGTGGTTGTGTGGTCGTATTAGTTGTAGTTGTTGGATTTGGTTGTGTGATGTTGTCTGGTATAATGGTGGAGTTATCAGAAGTGTGGATGGGTGGAATGAGGCTATTAGGTATAATGGTGTTGGTGGTAGTACTTGGTGGTGGTGGATCAGTTGGATGTTGAGTGGGTATTGGTGGTGTAGAAAAAGAAGGTATGGTGTGTGGATCAATTGATGTTGAGTTTTGTAGTTTGGGGTTTGGTGATTTAGAGGAGAATGGAAATCCAGTTTCATCAAAGGTGACATGTCTATTAATGTATGTTTTGTGTGTGGTGAGATCATAAACTACATATCCTTTCTTAGTTGAGGCATAACCAACTAGGACATTGGGAATGGATCTATGAGCAAACTTGTCTGATGTGGTGGTGAACATAGGCTTTGCATCCTATAACTCTCAAGTGATCCAATGGTTGTGGTTTTTGGTACAAAAGCTCATAAGGTGATTTGTGGTTTATTGTTCTGAATGGAAATCTATTTATAAGGTAAGTTGCAACTAGTAAACAATACCCCCAAACATGAATAGGAAAGTGAGCTTGAAATTTCAGTGAACTTTCCATTTCTAATAGTTGTGATTTGTGGTTTATTGTTCTGAATGGAAATCTATTTATAAGGTAAGTTGCAACTAGTAAACAATACCCCCAAACATGAATAGGAAAGTGAGCTTGAAATTTCAGTGAACTTTCCATTTCTAATAGTTGTATGTGTTTTCTTTCAACCCTAGAATTTTGTTGTGGGGTGTTTGGACATGAGGTTTGATGGATTATTCCTATGCATTGAAAGAAGTCCCTTAAGGATGAATTTTGTGCCATTGTCACTCCTGATGGTTTTGATGTTGGTTTTGAAATGATTTTGGACATAAAAGTAGAATGCCTTAATAGTAGAAACTATGCCCATTTTGTTTGGCATAAGGTAAGTCCAAGTGGATCTTGAGTGATCATCAACTATGGTAAGAAAATATTTGCATTTGTTTATTATGGGATGTTTATAAGGACCCCAAACATCAATGTGGACAAGGTCAAATATTGAGTTTGCATATGATGAAGTAGTATAGAAAGGAAGTGCATATTGCTTTGCAAGAGTATATATTTCACATACAGAGTTTGAATTACAACTGATTAAAGGTGAAAGACATTTTATTTGTTTAAGAACTACATATGATGAGTGTCTGATAAGGATTTATTTGATGCATTTTTAGAGGTTCATTGAAGCCCTAAGTCGTGAATTTATGATCAAATGTTTTCTTAAATCGTTTCTTTTCTCATTTTAGGTACTTGGGACATGATTTCTGGAATATGAAGCATTTTGGACATTTTTAGGCTCAAGAATGATGAAAACAAGAAAGTCAAGAAAAGTCAGGATTTACACCTGATGGCATCAGGCTTGGATGTTGACGCCGTCACTTGAAGAATGTAACTAGTGGACTTTAACACGTGACGCCCTAGAAAGAAATTGAAGATTTGTACCTGACAGTGTCAGGTGCAATGGAGGCGAGGTCGTCAGTCTTTGAGATTACACGAGACGGCCCAGAAGGTTTTCTATGTGACGACATCAGAACTTTGTTTGGGCGATACAAAACCCTAAAGAGCGGCGTTCTGACGACGTCAGGACCTATAACCTGACGCCGTCAGCTTGTAAAATCTATATATAGTTTTGGAATCTTCATTCGTTAGTGTGGTATAACTTTGTGCAGAACCCTAGAGATGAATTTCTAGAGATTTCAAGGGTTCCCAAACCCTCTTTTCTCTCATGTTTCATTGAAGATAAGTAATCTTTTAATCATTCGTCATGTCTATGTGTTGTTTGATTTCTTGTTTATCTTTTCTTCCTTTTAACATGCTAGATTAGGTTATTTTGTGTTTGCTTAGATCTAATGAAACCTAGTTATTAATTTTTGGTGAGTTGTTTATTGTTTTGATGATTGATTCGCGTTAGGCTTAAGAAAACTGGTTAATCTCCTATACAGTAACAAGCTTGAACGTCTTAAGAAATGTAATCCGATGTGCACTACGGTTTTGTTGGTTGTATTTAATGCATGAGTAGATGTTAATGATTCTATAATAGGGTACTAAACGTGTCGTCAAAAGAAGAAATAGATATTCATAGAGTTGGGGAAGGCTGTGCACACCCTCATGACTGATATTAAGGAATACAATCCTTCAACTAAACAATTGCACTGTGACACTCAACTAACAACAAGAGATAACTAAGGAGTAAGAAAATCTTAGTAAACATGTTTATCTCACATACGTAGTCCACCACATTTACTTTTCTTGTTATTTTTATTTTGTTGTTTTTAGTTTAATTTGTAACTTTGGGTTAGTTGATTAGCAACTAATTCCGCCCACTCTTCTAATAATCTAGATTTTTACTGCTTTCATTAAACATAAAAAGTCCAAAAAGAATCATCACTCACCTTTAAACCTAGTTGACCCACACTTCAATCCTAACGACACTATTCCCTTAGAGAACAATCAATCCCCCAGACCTACCATATACTACACTAAACGGCCAGGTACACTGCCTGGAGGATTGCAAGCTTCTCAAGATCCTTTGAGAAGTAAAACCTTTTACGAGGTTGTAAAATCCCGCATCAGTGTCCTAGTCTAGAATGCCAAAGTGATGATGAGCCGCTGTTATGAAGAACAGTTGGTTGTGGTGTTGAGGTTGATGTTCCTTGTGTTAAGAAGTATAGACCATTACAAAGGCTGCCAAAGTGCCAAGAGCAATCCTCTTGTTCTGATCTTGAAATATACATTGAGTGACAGTGAGTAAAAGTGAAATATTAGTCCCAAACAGTAGTTTGCTCACTGAAATAATGTTGTAGGTAAATGATGGTATATAGAAAACATTGTGTTGTGTGATGTGTTCATTGAGGGTTACTGAACCATATGTGGTGACTTTGCATGTTTGGCCATTTGGAAGTGTTATAAAGATAGGTGCAAGGCAAGTTTTGATGTTTTGCATAAGGTTAAGGCAAATAACTATATGGTCTATGGCGCCACTATCTATTATCCAAGCATCAATAAGATCAGAGATAAGAGGAGCAACAAATTTAGATATTTGAAAGCTTTTGGATGAGAAAATACCATGATCAATACCCTGCTAATTCTGAAGCATGAGGACGACCTGGTTTAGCCGATTCTGCAATTGGTCAACTCTTGCAGAAACATGAGCATTTGATGGAAAAGTAGTCTGGCTTGAAGTGCTTGGTTTGCTAGTTTCTTCTTGTCCCATAACCATGTTCACAATCCTTGCAGCCTTGAAATCCTGCCCTATTTGATATTGTCTTGCAGTCTACACTTTTCAACATAGTGGATGACCAATAGGATAACCCACAATCTTGTAATATTCTTCCTTGAAGTGACCTTTTTTCCCATAGTTTCCACAGTACGCACCCTTTCTGAAGTTACTTCTTTTTCTGACCCATTTTGAATAGACCTTTGTGAGTTAAACCTTGGATTAGGGGTTTTTGGGATAGTGCTTCTTTGATTGTTGGAGGAACATGGTGTACTAAACCTTGAACTATTTGAAGTGTTAGGAGTGTTGGACCTTTGGTTATGTGAGAAACTGTTTAAGATAGTGGATGAAGCAATCTTTGGTGCAATGCCCTCTCTTTGCTTCTCTTCTTGTCTGACCATAGTATAGGCCTTTGCAGCAGTTGGTAGAGGTTGCATAAGGAAAAAATTTCCTCTGATGTTTGAGTAATATTCATCAAGCCCCATTAGAAATTGTATCAACCTCTTCCTTTGATCCCTCTCTTCATTGATTCTGCCATTTGCACAGTTACACACACACAAACACAAGTTTGGTGCTTCCAATGCATCAAACTCAGCCCAAAGACCTTTCAACTTGTAGTACTACACTTCAACTGAACAATTTTTTTGTTTCAACTGAACAATATCATTACTCAACTGATAGATTCTGTGATCATCAATTTGAGCATAATGTTATTGCAATTCCATCCACAACTTTGAAGCAGAATTGATGAAATTCAAGTTGTTTCCAATTTGTTCACTAACTTTATTGAGAATCCAAGAAATCAACATATCATTGTTCCTTTCCCAAAGAGCTCTTAAATCAGAATCAACATGTGGTTCAGCAAAGTCTTTAGTGATAATCCTCATCCTGTTCTTGGCATTGCAATCATTAGTGATATTTTCCAAGAACTATAGTTATCTGATCCAGTGAGCTTCTTTGAGATCAAGAAAAGTCCAGGATGATCTGTTTGACGAAGATACAGAAGGTGATTAGAAGTGATTTCATCATTGATTGAGTTAGTTGTTGTGCTCAGTGAATCTTGTGAGTTTTGTGAAGTTCCCGCCATTTTCTTGTTTTTAATATTCTTGATGAATTTGATTGATTTAGTGAAATTTGTGTTGTGTTATGATGATTTGAGTTGATAATGATGATCAGAAAGTGATTATGATTTTAATGTCGAGTTGTTTGATGGATTTTGTAGTTTGAGTGATTGATTATGAGAGTTATGGTAGTTTTTGGTGGTGGTCAAAGTTTGTTAGGATGGTCAAAGTTTGTTAGGTTGATTAGAGTTAGTTATTTGTGGTGGTAGCACCACCAATGAGGTAGTGGGAGTGAGGTAGTGGGGCTGATACCATATAGAGAAGTTAAGAGAAAACAATATTGGCGGGAAAACTGTTATATTTTATTAATTGTGAAATGAAATGTTACAATGGGTATTTATAGTACAACGGGTCAAAATCAAGCTAAGCTTTTGAACTATACTACACTACATTATTTTCAAAGCTACAAACTACACATTGCATCATTTGACAATTCACATGGACCCTTTGATGTAGCAGAAGCTTTGCAGGCTTGTTGACTAATGCAATTGACTTTGTGACTTGTGTTATCTCTTGTGCTATCTCCTTTAAATGGACCCGTGCTTGAACAAATTAATTGAGCCAATTACTTATCTATTGTCCGATGGGGATATCACCGTGACCGTTTTTAAACCTTTCGTTGACTAGCTAACATGTTTTTAGTGAGGTTCAAAGCTGGAACCTTTTATGAAGATTAAGAATGCTTAACGGCTTAATCATTAAGACACAGTGATGGCTGCCTCCCTTCTTTGTTTCTAAGATTGGTAAATTAAACAATACAGAATATTAATGAAAAAAGTGAATATCCTCTTCGCATATAAATTGGAGTCAACTAAACAAATGACGCCTAACAGTTTACTTTTGATGCAAAACCCAAAATAATGTCCTAGACAATTATGTTCCTCCACAAGGGATGAGATTTTATTCTTTTTTCAGTTGAAACCAACGGACAAAATTTGTCCATTTCTATGGCATAAGTCATAACAATTAACAAACCTCACAATAAATGTCATAGTATTTTTCTAGTTTTAGGTGTTAGCATTTCAAAAGTTATTAGGATCGGTAAAAAGATATTTAAAAATTATCACTGAAGCCAATAGTTGTTTATAAGATGAACCGTCATGTGTCTGTTTCTGTGTCAGTTGTGTCATCTTAAAACCACATCAACACTTCTAAAAATGACACACTCCTGGAGTTGGTGGAAGGCTCCACCTACATTTCACCCTTCCATGGATGATAACTTAACAGGAGTCTTAGATTTTTCTCTCAATATGAGGAAGTATAAAGTCTTTCATGCCGTTTGTATGACTTTCATTTGGTACGTTTGGACATAGAGGAACAAAATCACTCATGCAATATCTATTGAAGAGGCCATCTTTTCCAGTCATGATGATATATCCATGCGGTTCAGTGACAATCACTTCTATAGATCTCTAATCGTACTCCAAGCAAATTGTCCTCGTGGAATTTATGGATTCAACATCCATATGCAATGACTTAGTTTTAGCTTTGTTATCTTTATTCTTTGTATGTGATAAAACAAAATTGGGCTTGTGCTTTGAGACTTTTGGTTTGGATGTTGTCTATTGATCTCTTTGATCTTTCTTTTGCCTGGTGGCCTTTAATATCATTGCTTTTTTCAAAAAAAAAACAAAAAAATAAAAAAATAAAAAAATTGTGGTGTGTTTTTTTCTGTGTCACTACACAAAGAGAAATGCTAGATCCACAATGAGTTTACAAAGTTATATCGACACAATAATTTGGCAACAAAATGTGATGGATAATAAAAAAGAAAGAGAGATTATGATGTACTATGATTAGGCCATTACACATGCTAAGTCATTGTGTGAGTAAAATTTTGTGAACTGTTTGTAGATGTAGCATTGCTCTTACATAAATATACCTAAAAAATCACTCTCACACACAAAACACTCACATAAAACACAAATTGGCCCCGTACCTCTTGTCCCTTGCGCGTCGCTAAACCGATGAACCCCCGATCGACGCACCACCAACGAGGTGATGCCATCGGTGTTTGTAAACCGACGAGCGTCGATTTGTAAATCGACATACCCATTGAAAGTGGTCTACCAGTAAGTTGATAGATTTCAAGTCATTTGCCAAAAAAATCATTTCTCTCAAGCATCTATCAATCCTAATTTAATTTAAGTAACACATTAAAAAACTTTTTGAATAAACTTTCTATATTGTATTAACTTTATAAGAAACACTTATATTAATGAGATACCTTTAAACATTAACGTGTAAGAAGAAAAAAGGTCATTGATGATTTTAGCAGGAGAGATTATATTCTCGTGTAATAAATATGAAAAAATTTAGTTAACCATTTTATTCATATAAAGGTATAAAGATTGTAGTTGGCCAAAAAAATTGAAAATCATGGTTACCATGAAAAAATAGATTATAGACATGAAAATAACCTTTAAGTGTAAGATGGTAGAATAAAAAATAATACGTAAATTTTGAAAAACGTTCCATTAACCCATATTGGTTTTTCATAGAATAAAATTTAATACAAAAAAATTATGAAGTAACATATTTACTTGTGAGTATTGCTATATCTTTTTACTTTTTGTGTCTACTTATCCTTTTACTCATATAAAAATATAACATTTATTTCACTCATTATTTTATTTCTTATAAACTGTCAGTTTTATTACATGTCAAAATCCTGAAAGTAAGAGGATAAATAAAAATATCTAATAGGAAGAAATACCATTTCTCTTTACTTTTATATATATATATATATATATATATATATATATATATATATATATATATATATATATATATGTGTGTGTGTGTGTGTGTGTAAAAACAAAAGTTAATGGTGATATATATCACGCGAGAAACAGAGAGGAAAAGAATTTTGACATTTGTGAGAGTTGACTTTTTCGGCTTATGGGTGCAAGCTGGATTGTTGTTTAAAACATACGCAATGACACCACATAGATGATAAAAAATTAATTTTTATAATACTTTTATAAAATGGCTGTCGTAAAAACTAACCGTCTTTTAAAAACACGTTGTCCATCGTTGGTCATACCATCATTGTCACATATTTTTTTTAACAAACGGTTATAGAATAGATTGGTTACACATTTTTGCTTACCTTTAGAAATGAAACTAAAATGGTTGTTGACATCCAGAGACATAATTTCTCGTCATCGAGTATTTGGTTGCTCATCATTTTAGGACAATTATGCGATATTCAGTAAATATGTATGTGCATATATGAATTATACGGAGTAATATTTATACGTCTTCATTTACTTGCCTATTATCTTTATTTAGAAATTTATTTGAAAAAAAAAACATCGTTCTAAATACTAATATTTTTATTTGGGCAAATGTCACAAAAATACACTTAACTTAAAGATTGTTTACAATAAGGTCATCCAACTTTTTTTCTGGCACATAAAGGTGTCTAACTTTTTTTTTAGCCGAATTATGTTTTTTTTTTCTCACTTCCGTTAACCCACTAATGCCTATTTCGTTAGTGAATTAAATGTTTGGTCCTTGAGTTTGTATAGGCATTTCATGTTTGGTCCGTTTTCGCTCATTTTATACGTTTTCGTCTATTTTTATACGCGTGCCTATGTTTTCGTTTGTTTTTATACGTTTTTGTCTGTTTTTATATGTTTTTGTCCGTTTTTATATGTTTTCGTCCGTTTTATACGTTTTCAAATGTTTTTATCCGTTTTCGTCTGTTTTTATATGTTTTCATCCATTTTTAAAGGTTTTCTTCCGTTTTTATACGTTTTCATCCACTTTTAAATGTTTTCGTTTGTTTTTATACGTTTTTGTCAATTTTTAAATGTTTTCGTCCGTTTTCTTATGTTTTTATTAGTTTACATACGTTTTTGTCCGTTTTCATACGTTTTCGTCAGTTTTTATACGTTTTCGTTCATTTTTAAAAGTTTTCGTCCGTTTTCTTACATTATCATGTGTTTTTATTAGGCTGCATGCAGTAGTAACCAAACGATTGATCAACTTTGTGGTCGCACTCGATCGTCTATTGTGGCATGAAATGAGGATGATCGATCGCCACTTTTTGGGAGATTTGAGTCGTCCCTGTGATCTAAATTGTCCAAGTTTTGTGTTTCGTTTATTTCGTCCAAGTTTTGTTTATTTCGTTTACTTCCCTTTTTTTAATAAACATAATTCATACACTATAAAACTGTTAATGTTTTTTAAATTTGGTATTGCAATGTTAAAATATTTAAATCCTATTTGATACGGAAGTGAAAATACATTAAACATTGAATTGAATTTGGATTTGAATTTGAATTTTGAATCATCTCGCTCGTACTGTAACCTTTAATTTGAATTTGGATCCTCTCACTCATACTGTAACTTTTAGTTTGAATTTGAATTTTGGTTATCCCACTCGTATTTTAACTTTTATTTTGAAATTGAATCGGTTTGTTTGAAAATATAAAAAGATAGGGTTTTTTTTTGAAAAAAAAAATAATAATAACGAAGGTCGCCCTTACTGTGACAAACAATCGCCTGTAGATCGCCAGAAAGAAAAAGCTGACGTGAGGGATAAAATGAGGTTCAATCCCCCCCCCCCCCCCCCCTAACTGTGTTCAGCCTTATTTTTCATACGCTTTTATCCATTTTAATACGTTTTTGTCTGTTTTTATCCGTTTTCGTATGCAAATGTATAAAGACGGACAAAAACGTATAAAACGGACCAAACATGAAATGCCTATACAAACTCAAGAACCAAACATGTAATTTACTAACGAAATGGTCGTTAATGGGTTAAAGGAAGTATGAAAAAAAAAACCTAAATCAGCTAAAAAAAAGTTGGACGCCTTTATGTATAAGAAAAAAAATGTTGGACACCTTGATTAAAAGCGAACCCTAAGTTGAGTGCTTTTTTATGTCATTTGCCTTTAGTAAAGAACAAAACCACTATTTACTAACTACAATTTAAATTCATATCAAAAAGTTAATTGATAATAAACAATGATTTTATTAACTACAATTTTAATTATTTGACTGTATCAAAATATATATTACTGTATGAGTTAGGTTTTAATTTAATTAAAAAAAATGGTTGCAAGTAAAATGTTGAAAAAGTATAAGGATAAATGTGAAAGTATTGAAATAAACAGTAATGAATAATAATTGGTTTGAAAATTGAGATTAATCCACAAAATCTGTGAATTGGCGGGACAGCTTAACCTTTTGGCACCAGCGATTATCCATCTAACAAGGAATAGCTCCGGCAACTCTCCTGATCTAGCGAGACACCAACTGTAATGAGCACGAGCCGAGACTCGAACCTATGACCTTTAATCCATAATATCTCTTCAGTTGACCAACGAGTTTTTCGGAGGTGATAAGCAACAACCTTTGGTGAAAATTGAGATTAATAGAAGATGTATTACTGTAGTTTTTACTACTTTTTATTTATCGAGTGTGAATTTACTTGTTTTTCTATTATATTCGTACAATTCACTAATCATATACTCTAGTGTGTAGGATTAATGGACGAAGCCACTCAATTTTGGATCGAAAAACAAATTTGATACACGATTAAGAAAAAGGATATAAACTCAAGTGGATGTTAATCAAATTTACAGGTTACATATATGTTCATGATGTCAAAATGCTTATCTTTTTAAGCATATAAACAATGAATTTTCTTTGAAAATTACAGCACATAAAGCTAATATACCGTACCAAACCGCCGAACCGGAACAAGTACATTTCGGTCCGGTCCTGTTTATACACCGTGTTGAGCCCTAATTTGGGACGACGCATGGGAGGGCGGTGGACTGGTGGGAGCAGGAGTGTGGAGTAGGGGTGATCATCGGTTCAGTTATCGGGTTATTCGGTTAATTTTTTTTCTGAGTCAAACCAAAAACCGAACCGAACCGAATTCAAATTTGATTCAACCGAACCGAAAACCGAACCACTATAACCGAACCGAATAACCCGAATTACGTAATTTTAATAATTTTTTCATTTAATTATATATATTTTAAGAATAATTTTTTTTTCAATCTTAAATAATGTTATATTTATACTAAAAAAGACTTTTAGTGATTATTTTTATATATAAATACATAAAAAAATATATATATTTATATATTTTTTGTTTTCGGTTTTCATTGCCAAACCCATATCCGAACCGATAACAGAATATTTAGTTCGGTTCGGTTATGTTTTGACCAATTCGGTTCGATTACAAATTCGGTTCGGTTTTTTTCAGTTCGGTTCGGTTTCGGTTTTCGGTTATCGTGGATATTATCCGATCCATGAACACCCCTAGACGGTGGAGTGGGATGCTGAGATTTTGGAAGGATCCATAACAGGTGTATGGGCCACGACTTGGGCTTGCATTAAGGTGGTGGACGGTTGGGCTTGTTTTGGGATTCATGTGGATGTGTGGGAGGCATCGCATGCAAAGGATGGGCCATATTGGGCTCTTGGGCTGTTTGGTTGTTAAGTTGTTTGGGCAACATGTGGGATGGTGGGACTGGGAGGGTCGGACAAATCTAATGAAGGCTGTGGTGAGGAGTTTGGCGACATAGGTGGTGGAAGTAAAAAGTCATGGGATTTATTAAAACGTAGGTATTACTGTATTAGACGTACTTTTGTATTATAAACTGGTAGCATGTTGGATTTATTATTACTGCTTAAGGGCTTAGGCCATTAGGTTATCTTAGTTTTTAAGCATTGCAACACTTTATGTATTGTGTGCCCATAATTGGTTTGAAGGAATCACCGATTCATATCAAAACCTACCTAATCTACCATGAAAATAAAAAATAAAAGAATTGACGATAAATTTACAGCATGAATGTGAAATGAATAGTGAATTAACGATAAATTGGTCTTTTCAATCAACACGTTAATTTCTCTTTCATCTCACAATATTTAATATTTAATGAACAATGCTATAACCACATAAAAACTTTCACAAAATGATATGTCAGTGGTTGATTGGTTTAATTTGAGAAAGGAGAGAGAATTGTTACTACAAAATACACCAATCAACTACTAACACATCATTTTATGGATGTTTTTATGTGGAAGTTTGTTTGTAGCTCTAGCATTACTCATATTTAATTTGCTCCGCCATGCATGTCGTGAATTTCAAATAGGGCTGAGCATAGGTCAAAACCAACTCGAACCAAACTAAAAACCGATTTTTTAGAAGACATGAACCGAGAATGGAACCGAAGTGACTTGGTTCGGTTTGGTTTTGCGTCGGTCCATTCGGTTCGGTTTTATACGCTTTAGGTGTGTTTTTCTCGGTTTTGGCTCGAACCGAGCCGAAATTAAAAATCAGAGATGTATAGAACCGAAAACCGAAATATAGTCAGTTCGGCTCTGGTATTTCGGTTTGGTTCTCAGTCGGCCCTACTTTCAATCATGTAATTTATATAAATTACATTTTTAATTATACTATTAGTTTTGTAAATTGATATATAAGAAAGATGTCATGTTATGTCTTTCGATCACGTAATTTATATAAGTTATACTAGCTACAAGTCTTGTGCACGCACGGGGTTTACACATAAATCGAATTTATCTTAAAATTTTAGTTTAGTATATGGACATATAAGAATTTACTCGTGAAAATTGTGATATAAATATAACTAATACTTGTCCAGGATTTTTTATTATGTATTAATATCTATTACAATAACATTTTGTAAAAACTTTGTTGGTTAAACGATCTAACTTTGTTTAACTGACATAGATGTTGAGGTTGAAGTTGATGTTGTTGTTTAACTTTAACTATTTATATCATGTTGTACAGAATGTGCGAGTTTAGTAGCAAATAATCAGCACGAATAAGAGATATATCAGTACGCTATCCACGGGACACCTTTCGTAGTGACGGAAGTCCTCTTTGTGAAGTTAAAATATGCTCCGTAAAGTATTTTAAAAATGTTTTTCTTGATATCCATATATAAACTTTAAATAAGAATTTCATCAGTCGTTGTTATAAGTACATGATTGAGCCCGAACCACCTAACTTATATTAACCAAATAATGGTCAACAAAGTCAAATAGCCTAGGTCAATGCTCCGGGTAATATAAGGTATCACCAGGTCGTTAAGTCCCGTTGAAGTGTGAATTGTAACTTTAGCGTATTTGTGATCGGGTGATTATTCACAGGAAAAGGTTATGATCAGAATTATTTGGAATTTATTAACAAATATAGCTTAGGAAAGCTATGTGAATGGTTACGGGAATTTGGAGTACGAAGATTTGAGCTAAACCTAAAAACGTACGTTTTGATTAAAAACGTATACAGACGAACAAAACGAAAAGTACAACTGGAGGACTGGAAGGGTTAAAAGTGTAAAATTGGTATTTTTACAATCCTATTAATTAAAGAAAATTTTAAGAAAATTTAAAAATTATTTTTACACTATTTAATTATTTAATATTAATTAATTACTAATTATCTATTTAATACTAATTAAATTGATTAGAATTATTAAAAATACTAAAAAGACTTAGAAAATTAAGAAAATTTTTATAAATCTAATTAACCATTACAGGAATCTTAAAAAATTATAAAAAGTTAATTCTGAGTATTTTTAAGCTAATTAATTAATTATTAATCTAATTACTTATTAATCACTAATTAAACTAATTATATTAAAAAAAATAGAAAATGAACAGTAAAAATTCTAGAAAAATTTATAAAAATGTTTTAACTAAAATAAAAGCTATAAAAATTATAAAAACTAGGTTATACTATTTAAAAACTAATTATGCTATTTAATTGATTATTATTAATTAAAACTAAACTAAACTAAAATTAATTAGAAATACCACTAAAAGACAAAATAAAAATCTGGAAAAATTTGTAAAATTATTTTAACCTAAAATATAATTTCTAAAAATATAAAAGTGATATATTACTTAGAAATAAATTAAAAAGAAAATTAAATTGATAAATCCTATTAAATAGAAGCTATCACTATTTTTAAAGTTGGTTTTTTTTCTTTTTCTAAACTAATAATAAGCTAAAAATAAGTACTTTTAATAAAAACATTTTCACTATACCCCTGGAAATAAGCACTTGAAGTGCTTAATTACCTCACAGTTGACTTTTGTTGACTGTGAAGGTTTTTAAGCTCAAAATGAAAATGTAGGGTTCACAATGGTATACTTTGGTTTCTCTGAGTCTAATGAACACAAATAAGCAAGAATTAAGCCAATAAGTGGCCTGAATAAGCCAAAAAGATCAAATAAGCACTTTCCTTAGTTGTGGACTGAGGCAGTTATGGGACAAAGTCTAGGGGCCAAATAAGGTGGGGTCCACTATGGTAGGGGTCAAACAAAGGGTTCACCCTTACTCACTGGTAGGAGGGTGGTTGAGTGGGACCAAAATCAAGGTCTGAGGGTCACTGTATTGGCCTCAAACCACCACAAAAGATGGTGGTGTGAGGGTGGTCTGATGAGACAGGGCAGATTTGTTGCCCTGCAAGTCACTTTGTGACTTTGTGGGACCCAGTAAACAAATTCTATAAAATCCTAGAAAATTCACAAAAATCAACAAAGTGGTAGATATTAAACTTGCAAAAACTCAGACTCTAAAACCTAGTATCCATCAAATTACACACCTCCAAAGTTTGATCAAAATCTGAGAACTCACAATTTGACTTTTCAAGAAATTACAAGGTTTGACTTTAGTGAACTTTGGCTTAATCTAACCTACTGAAAACATGTTTGTAAGTTAAATTAGAGTTGAATTATGTTAAATCACAAACTTATATGATGAAATGAACAGATTTGAGACTCAAAATCCACCACAGTTAACTGTGGTGGTGTAATCTTTGCAATTTTGACTTTTGCTTGATTAGATGCAAGTTTTATGAGTCCTTAGGTCTAAATAAACTTATAGCAACTCACAAGTGACAAAATGGCAACACTGCAACAACAAGATCTCAATGAACAAGGCAGATCCAAACACTCCTTAAAAATCAGTTATTGAAGAGGTTTGAGCTTAAGCACATATAAAACACAAACAAATGGTCACAACTAATTTACAACCTATTATTTATCTGCAATAAACTTAAATAAACAGTCTAGGCTACTTAATGAGTAAAGATGAAAGAGTTTTTAGCTTACAAAGCCTTCCAAGCTACTGAGTAAGAACCAAAGGACCAAACCAATCAATCCTATGCCCTCCCCTGAGGTACCTAACCCACAGTCTTCCTTGATTTACTGTGCTCCTTGCTCATTCATTGAGTGATCACTATTTTTTTTTATTTATTCTTGATTTTTCTTTTTTTTTTATCAAATATTTAAAACTGAGCCTAAGATGATTTTACAAACTTAAAAAGCTTCCCAAACCTTTGTTTTAAGTCTACATAAGCTTCTGAATTACTTGCATTTGTATTAAAGCTTTTAATTGGAACTTGGGAATTTAAATATAGACTTAGAAAATAGAAAATGAGAATTAAACTGCAAATTAAACTTTCATTGATAAAACAGAGTTACAATGCTTTGAAATTAAACTAAAAATACAATAGAACTAAGAAAAATTACACACTTGAGCTTCTATGAGCTTTTCAATATATATCGAGCTAAAAAACTTAAGCCAAGCCTTCCACATGGGCTCTTTTTGAATTCTGAGAGCCCCACAGCCTTTGCTTTGACCTTCTGACCAAATCCCAACCGTCTAATTATGCTTGATATGATCTGAGCCCTAGATTGCCATTTTGGCGCCAAAATCACTTCGGGCAATCTGAGTGGTGTTGGTGAGGGATTTGGGGATGCATTTATGGTGGTGGAGTTGGTGGGTGAGGTTATTAATTGTGGGGGTAAAGTGGGTGAAAAGGTGAGGAGGGGGGAGGTATTTTGCCCTGGTTTTGCGCTTGTCTGTTGGGGAAGAAGAGTTGACCGGGTCAACGTTATTTAAAACGGTTCATAGGTTTGGGCGGGCTAAGGGTCTTTGGGCCTGGTGGGCTTGGTGAGCAGCTGGGCTAGGAATTTTGGGTGGATAAGGGTTTAGTAGTAAAAGGGGTCCGGATGGTGTAAAGTTAACACAAGGACCATTTTGCAATTTTGCCAAACTTGAGGACTGAAGTTGTAACTTTTCCCAATTTACACCAAGGACCAAATTTGATATAATTCCAAAGTTCCAAGATTATTTTTCCATTTTTCAAACTTTAAAATTTCCCAGGGACTACTTTTGCCATATTTGGATTTTTAGGGACTAATCATGTAATTTATGAAAACTTGCAACCCAATTATAATATTTTGACTTTATTTGACTTTTAAGACCTTGGGTTGACTTTTCCTTATAAATAAATGCATAGGGACTAAAGTTGACAAGTTTTGAAACTTGGGGGACTGAAACTGCCAATACTGCAAACTTTGTACGTTTTTTCTTTGTTTTTGCACATTTTGCTTTTAAAACACATAAAACACAATCCCTGGGATAATTTAAGTATTTTGATATCTTTTTGATTGTTTTTGTGCGTTTTGGCAGTTTAAATATATAAAAAACGATGAGTGTTTGAGCACTCATCAATCCCCCACACTGAACTATTGCTAGTCCCTAGCAATCTTTGTAGAAAACTTGATGGATTTTAAACTCTTTACCAAAAGCCATCACTTCTGGAGTAGCCAGGTGTAAGAACTGTGGCACACCAGATAACCGTGTGATTTTGAGCAAACCACCAGCTTTCAACGGATTTGTTAAGTCTTTACCAAGAGCCGTTTGCTCCTGGACTAGCCAGCATCTTGATGGACCTAGTCAACATCTTGGTGAGCTGATTACCAATTATGGATTTTCCACGGCCTTTACCACAAGCCATAATCTTGCGGGCTAGCCAACTCATTTGTTTTCGGGGAGTTGATGAACCATACAATTTTGGGCAAATTGCCAGCCGTCAACGGATTTGAGTTGTCTTTACCAAGAGCTGTTTGCTCCTGGACTAGCCAATCCCTTTTGTTGCTTAGACAAGGCGGACTGATTACCACAAAAATTTTTGAAATAAAGTGAAAAATTTTTGAAAATTTTGGCAAAAAACGGGGGTACTTGAAAGATATTTGTTAAAATTCGTTAGAATTCCCCCCCCCACACTTAGTAATGAATATTGTCCTCAATATTCAAAGTCCCGGCTATTATGCCGAAGCTATGAACGTAAAAAGCCAAGATTCGAATCTAACTGCGGAAATACCAATTTTCACTTTATTTCTATATATACAACTTTTTTTTTTTTTTTTTTTTTTTTTTTTTTTTTTTTTTTTTGAGACTTATATACATATATACATTTTTTTCAAACAGCGGGGGGTTGGCCATTCCCCCACACTCGGTGGTAGAAAATAGAAAGAATCAGAGATACGGGTGAAAACCCGTATTGTTGCTAGTTTTTGGTCATTGAGTCGCTAGCTTGACTCTATCCCCGAATTCAATTGTCCTTGGGGAAAGTTTGGAGATCCGGGACGACCATGGATGGTACGTCCTCTCCAAAGTAGTGTTTTAACCGATGTCCGTTCACTTTGAAGTTAGGACCGTCATTTTGAGATAATTCGACGGTACCATAAGGATAAACTTTTGTGATAGTGAATGGACCAGTCCATCGGGTTTTGAGCTTTCCCGAGAAGATCTTGAGTCTAGAATTAAAAAGAAGGACTCGATCACCAACGTTGAAAACGCGGTTTTTTATTTTTGAGTCATGAATCTTCTTTGTCTTTTCTTTATAGATCAAAGAGTTCTCGTAAGCTTGATCACGAAGTTCGTTTAATTCATTTAGTTAAACTTTTCTATGATCACCCGCCGTTTTGAGGTCGAAATTGGCATGCTTGAGAGCCCAATAGGCTTTGTGTTCAAGCTCGATCGGAAGATGGCACGCTTTCCCGTACACAAGTTTATAAGGCGTACACCCAATGGGTGTTTTGTAAGCCGTACGGAAAGCCCAAAGTGCATCATCTAATTTGTCCGACCATGATGCACGATTCTCACCTACAGTTCTCTCCAATATTCTTTTAATGCCCCGATTGGACACTTCGACTTGTCCACTTGTTTGAGGGTGGTACGCAGTGGAAAGACGGTGAGTCACACCGTATTTTTGCATGACTTTGTCAAATTTGTCATTACAGAAGTGCGTACCACGATCACTAATAATAGCACGTGGAGTTCCGAATCGGGCAAAGAGAGCTTTTAAAAATTTCACAACTACTCGGGCATCATTTGTGGGTAAGGCTTTTGCTTCAACCCATTTTGACAAGTAGTCAACTGCCACGAGTATGTATTTGTTGCCGTGAGAAGATGGAAATGGCCCCATAAAGTCGATGCCCCAGATATCAAAGATTTCACAAACTTGAATTGCATTCTGAGGCATTTCATTTCTTTGTGAAATATTCCTGTGGCGCTGACAAGCGTCACAGGACTTGACCAATTCTTGGGCATCCTTGTAGATCGAGGGCCAATAAAAGCCGGAATCAAACACCTTTTTGGCGGTGTAGTTGGGATTGTGGTGGCCCCCCGTGGGACCAGCATGGCAAGCCTTTAAAATTTCAGCGGCTTCCTGACCATACACACACCGCCGGATGACTTGATCCGCGCATATCTTGAACAAGTGGGGGTCGTCCCAAAAGTAATGTTTTACGTCTTTGAAAAATTTATTTTTTTGTTGGGACGACATCCCTTTCACAATGAAGTTACCCGCAAGATAGTTTGCAAAGTCGGCAAACCATGGGGTAATCGAGTCTCCACGAAATGAAACCGCATTGAGGGTTTCGAGAGGAAATGTTTCATTTATTTCCTTTTTCTCGAAATCATTTTGGTGAGGGTTTTTAAGACGGGAGAGATGATCAGCAGCTAGGTTCTCAGCTCCTTTTTTATCACGAATAATGATATCAAATTCCTGAAGGAGGAGAACCCATCGGAGGAGTCTCGGCTTTGCATCTTGTTTTGCAAATAGATACTTCAAAGCCGAATGATCCGTATACACTATGCTTTTAGTCAGGATTAGGTATGGCCGGAATTTTTCAAAAGCATACACCACAGCTAATAATTCTTTTTCAGTGGTGGTGTAATGACTTTGTGCCTCGGTCATAGTCTTGCTGGCATAGTGTATAGGCTGAAAATGTTTTGTTTTGCGTTGCCCCAAGACTGCCCCTATAGCATAATCACTAGCATCACACATGAGCTCGAAGGGCAAGTCCCAATCGGGGGCAACAAGAATCGGTGCCTCGGTAAGCCTTTTCTTTAATGTTTCAAAGGCTTCGATGCACTCAGGGGAGAAGATAAAAGGAGCATCCTTCTCGAGGAGATGGGTCATAGGCCGGGTGATTTTAGAAAAATCTTGAATAAACCTACGGTAGAAACCGGCGTGACCCAAAAAGCTCCTAACACCTTTCACAGTCGTGGGATGAGGCAATTTTGCAATGACGTACACTTTGGCACGGTCAACCTCCATCCCATTTTTTGAAATTTTATGGCCGAGGACAATGCCCTCTTTGACCATAAAGTGACTCTTCTCCCAATTTAGACATAACTTTGTGTCTTCACAACGTTTTAGCATGCTGTCTAAATGGGAGAGACATGTTTTAAACGAATCCCCAATGACCGAGAAATCGTCCATAAAGACCTCCATACTTTTTCCGATCATGTCGGAAAAAATGGCCATCATACATCTTTGAAATGTGCCCGGAGCATTACATAGGCCAAATGGCATACGTTTATATGCGAAGGTTCCATAGGGGCACGTAAAAGTGGTCTTTTCTTGGTCTTGCGGGTCAATGGGAATCTGAAAGTAACCCGAGAAACCATCGAGGAAACAATAGTACTCATTCCCCGCTAATCTCTCGAGCATCTGATCCATAAAAGGCAGAGGAAAATGATCCTTACGGGTGGCGTCATTCAATTTACGATAATCAATGCAGACGCGCCAACCCGTAACCAAACGAGTTGGAATTAACTCATTCTCCTCATTTGTGACGACAGTAATGCCACCCTTTTTTGGAACACAATGGATTGGGCTGACCCAAGGACTGTCCGAGATAGGGTAAATCAATCCGGCATCAAGAAGTTTTAAAACCTCTTGTTTGATAACCTCGTGAATTTTTGGATTCACCCTTCTTTGCTGTTGGACTGCAGGTTTGAAGTCGTCTTCCATTAAAATCTTATGAGTACAAAACTCAGGGTCAATGCCCTTGATATCTGAGAGACGCCAAGCAATTGCTTGTTTATGAGACTTCAAAACCTTGATAAGAGCATCCTTTTCCTCATCACTTAAGTCTTTGGCAATTATGACGGGTAATTTATCATTACCCTCCAGAAATGCATATTCAAGATGAGGCGGCAAGTCCTTAAGTTCAACCTCGGGGAAGTCATCAGTTTTCTCAACATTTTTGACCTCCTCTTTATGAAGTTGTTGTGGTAGAACAGGAAGATGAGAGGGATCCTCGTTTAACAATTTTTCAAGCAGGAGGATATCCCTCTCGAGGTCGATCTCTTGGTTATCGACTCCATCGGGAATCGAGTCACTTTTGAGAAACGCCTCCATTTCTTCTAAGATGAAGTCACTTCCCTCAAACGGAGTGAGGGAAGGAGAAGAATTGGCTATGATGGGATGAGAAGATTGAGTGAGATTTTCACTCGAAGAATCATCAATGAAACCTAAAATCTCTTGAGCATACTCCTCAGCAGCAACATCGATGACATCTATTTTGTTCACCGATTCACAATCATAATTGGAGGAGTATCTCGATGTTTGATTTAGGTTGAAGGTAATAGCTTCCGTCCCAACACGTAATGTGATCTCATGCTCGAATACATCGATAAGAGCGCGCCCAGTTCTGAGGAAACCCCGCCCAAGAATGAGAGGGACCCTAGAATCGGCATCAAAGTCAACAATCACAAAATCTGCCGGAAAATGGAACTTTCCCACTCTAACAAATACGTCCTCGGCAATGCCAATGGGACGAGAAATCGAGCGATCGGCAAGCTCTAAAGTCATGCACGTGGGAGTGAGTTCGGGAAGAGAAAGTTTCTTCCACACAGAATATGGCATCAGGTTGATGCTAGCACCTAGATCGGCCAGGGCGAAGCAATCAACCATACCCGGGAAAGTACAAGGAATGAGAAATTTCCCGGGATCTCCAAGCTTTTCAGGAAGCTTTTTCAAAAGAATCGCAGAGCAGTTCTCATTCAGAGGAGTTCTTGCCATCTCAAATAATTTTTCTTTATTATTCAATAGATTTTTGATTGTCGATGCAAACTTGGGCATCAAGAGAATAGCATCCGCGAAGCTGATATCGAAATGCAAATCTTGGAAGATTTGGAAAAATTTATCCATTTGGTGATTAGCTTTTTCGCGGAGCTTTTGTTCACTGAGACGTGAAGGATATGGAATAGAAGTTTTGGATTTAAGGTTGTCCACTGGAGTTTCTGGTGGTTCAAAGACAACTCCAGGCTTACATCTGGTTTCAGGATTATCCTGAGGTTGGACGTGTGCTGTACTTCGTGGGCTAGGAATTTGCACCTTGTCCTTTGTCACCTCAGGCTCACGACTCACTACCTTTGGAGGAGAGGAAGAAGAGGTAGTAGGAATCGCGGGTTCATCATATGAAGCACCACTTCGTGTTGTGATCGCCTTAGCATCGCCCCTCGGGTTAGCGATCGTGTTGCTCGGTAAAGTTGTACCTGAGCCCGAGGGTCGATCATTTAAAGACTTCTTGATATCAGAAATCTGGCTGACCAGCAACTTGTTTAACTCTTCTTGGGACTTCATGAATTGCTTCAACAATTCATCGGATGAAGGCCCAGTTGGAACAATAGCTTGATTAGGAATATTTGGAGCTCGATTGTTCGGGTTGGGGCCTTGATTGAAATTTCCTTGGTTTTGATGATGGAAATTCCCTTGATTCTGGTGATTGTTTCCATGAAAGTTCCCGGGGTTGAAATTACCCTGACCTTGGTTCCGGTTAAAGTTTCCTTGATTTTGGAAACTTTGATTTTGAAAACCTTGGTTTTGATTTTGAAAACCGTGACCCTGATTGAAATTATTTTGGTTTTGATAACCTTGGTTCACTCTATTTTGGTTTTGGCCACGGTTTTGGACATTATGGTTTTGATGAAAACCGGGAGGTCCAGGATAATGGTGAGGACGATAGTTCGGGTCCATAGGAGGGCGGTATTGATTGCCTCCTTGATTTTGGGACCCGACAACAGCATTAGCTTCATATGGAGTACCATCAGTAGCTGTGCAATTGTAGTAGGCATGCGGCCCACCACAAGTCACACAGACTTCCACTTTTTTAACCTCAGCAGGGGGAGGATGTTGTGGAAATGAGACTTTCTTTGTTTGGGCGAGAACCAAAGCTTGGATCGCTTCAGTGAGCTTGTCAATCTTAGCATCCGTGCTAGATTGACCCACAGAAGATGAAGTAGAAGGACCCGCATTGATTTGAGAAACAATCGGTTTGCTTCGTGTAGAGCGGACCTTGGACTTGTTTTCTATGATTTGCAAAGCTTCTTTTGTGGTTCTACTCAAAAAATTTCCTCCCGCGGAGGCATTGAGAGAATCCTGATCAGCTTGGCTCACGCCATTGTAAAACGTATCGAGTTGCATCAACTCAGAGAAACCATGATGTGGACACTTGCGAAGTAATTCTTTGAAACGATCCCACGCTTCACCAAAAGATTCATCGTATTTTTGAGTGAACTTGGTGATTTCGTTTTTAAGACTCGTGGTCTTGGAAGGTGGGAAGAATTCATTCACAAACTTTTTGACAAGATCTTCCCAAGTCTCAATAGATCGTGGAGGTTGTTTTTCAAGCCAAATCCGGGCTTGTCCCTCCAATGAGAATGGGAAGAGAAGAAGTTTTATTGCTTCACACGGGACATTTTTGTACTTGATGGTCGATGTGATTTTATTGAACCATCGAATATGAGCATGAGGATCGTCCCTCTCAAAACCGTAGAATTGACTTGAGGTTACAAGATTGAGTAACCCGGTTTTGAGCTCAAAACTATCAGCCACGATGGCTGGGACAATAATGGCATCTCCGTAACCCTCGATGGGTGCTTGGAGAAGTTCACACATGGGACGGTCTTCCGCCATGGTGACAGTGGGTGTGGCAACAGTACGGATCTCAGATCCGACTGTTGGTGCTGAACGTCTACGAGGTCTTCTAGGTTTTCGTACAAGCTCACGTAATGGGCTAGTAGACCTAGAAGAGCGGGTGCGCATGCACTAGTAACCAAAAATCAATCAAAACAAAGTCGAGGCAAAACCACAGTGAACTTAAACCAATAATCGCAAGTAAGTGGCTTCTTTAAGAAAGGTACACCACCTACATGGGTACAAAGGCAAGTTTTAATCTTTTTGATTTGGGAACTTATTTGTTCACACCCCCAGTTAGAAGGTGTTATGTCTTGGTTTTCGACGGTTTATTTTTATGTAGAATTATTATTCACAAGAAAGAGACGAATGTTTTTGTGTTTTGTGTATGGGTTTAAAAACTTTTGGAAAATATTTTTGGTATCGTTTCGTTTACCAAAATCGTTTTTCTTTAAGAATCACCTTAAAAGAAAACCGAATCAGAAAACGTTACGATCTGTTTTGTTGTTTTTAAATTTTTTGGTGTTTTAACACTTTAGGAAAAGTGTTAATGACTTTTTTTTGTATTTTGATTATGAAAATATACACAAGTGGTGGTATTTATACAGTGAGTGAGGTGAGATAACACTAATCTCAAATAACGCTAAAGAAACGCGCACACTTCCCCGGCAGCGGCGCCAAAAGTTGATTGAGCCCGAACCACCTAACTTATATTAATCAAATAATGGTCAACAAAGTCAAATAGCCTAGGTCAATGCTCCGGGTAATATAAGGTATCACCAGGTCGTTAAGTCCCGTTGAAGTGTGAATTGTAACTTTAGCGTATTTGTGATCGGGTGATTATTCACAGGAAAAGGTTATGATCAGAATTATTTGGAATTTATTAACAAATATAGCTTAGGAAAGCTATGTGAATGGTTACGGGAATTTGGAGTACGAAGATTTGAGCTAAACCTAAAAACGTACGTTTTGATTAAAAACGTATACAGACGAACAAAACGAAAAGTACAACTGGAGGACTGGAAGGGTTAAAAGTGTAAAATTGGTATTTTTACAATCCTATTAATTAAAGAAAATTTTAAGAAAATTTAAAAATTATTTTTACACTATTTAATTATTTAATATTAATTAATTACTAATTATCTATTTAATACTAATTAAATTGATTAGAATTATTAAAAATACTAAAAAGACTTAGAAAATTAAGAAAATTTTTATAAATCTAATTAACCATTACAGGAATCTTAAAAAATTATAAAAAGTTAATTCTGAGTATTTTTAAGCTAATTAATTAATTATTAATCTAATCACTTATTAATCACTAATTAAACTAATTATATTAAAAAAAATAGCAAATGAACAGTAAAAATTTTAGAAAAATTTATAAAAATGTTTTAACTAAAATAAAAGCTATAAAAATTATAAAAACTAGGTTATACTATTTAAAAACTAATTATGCTATTTAATTGATTATTATTAATTAAAACTAAACTAAACTAAAATTAATTAGAAATACCACTAAAAGACAAAATAAAAATCTGGAAAAATTTGTAAAATTATTTTAACCTAAAATATAATTTCTAAAAATATAAAAGTGATATATTACTTAGAAATAAATTAAAAAGAAAATTAAATTGATAAATCCTATTAAATAGAAGCTATCACTATTTTTAAAGTTGGTTTTTTTGGTTTTTTTTCTTTTTCTAAACTAATAATAAGCTAAAAATAAGTACTTTTAATAAAAACATTTTCACTATACCCCTGGAAATAAGCACTTGAAGTGCTTAATTACCTCACAGTTAACTTTTGTTGACTGTGAAGGTTTTTAAGCTCAAAATGAAAATGTAGGGTTCACAATGGTATACTTTGGTTTCTCTGAGTCTAATGAACACAAATAAGCAAGAATTAAGCCAATAAGTGGCCTGAATAAGCCAAAAAGATCAAATAAGCACTTTCCTTAGTTGTGGACTGAGGCAGTTATGGGACAAAGTCTAGGGGCCAAATAAGGTGGGGTCCACTATGGTAGGGGTCAAACAAAGGGTTCACCCTTACTCACTGGTAGGAGGGTGGTTGAGTGGGACCAAAATCAAGGTCTGAGGGTCACTGTATTGGCCTCAAACCACCACAAAAGATGGTGGTGTGAGGGTGGTCTGATGAGACAGGGCAGATTTGTTGCCCTGCAAGTCACTTTGTGACTTTGTGGGACCCAGTAAACAAATTCTATAAAATCCTAGAAAATTCACAAAAATCAACAAAGTGGTAGATATTAAACTTGCAAAAACTCAGACTCTAAAACCTAGTATCCATCAAATTACACACCTCCAAAGTTTGATCAAAATCTGAGAACTCACAATTTGACTTTTCAAGAAATTACAAGGTTTGACTTTAGTGAACTTTGGCTTAATCTAACCTACTAAAAACATGTTTGTAAGTTAAATTAGAGTTGAATTATGTTAAATCACAAACTTATATGATGAAATGAACAGATTTGAGACTCAAAATCCACCACAGTTAACTGTGGTGGTGTAATCTTTGCAATTTTGACTTTTGCTTGATTAGATGCAAGTTTTATGAGTCCTTAGGTCTAAATAAACTTATAGCAACTCACAAGTGACAAAATGGCAACACTGCAACAACAAGATCTCAATGAACAAGGCAGATCCAAACACTCCTTAAAAATCAGTTATTGAAGAGGTTTGAGCTTAAGCACATATAAAACACAAACAAATGGTCACAACTAATTTACAACCTATTATTTATCTGCAATAAACTTAAATAAACAGTCCAGGCTACTTAATGAGTAAAGATGAAAGAGTTTTTAGCTTACAAAGCCTTCCAAGCTACTGAGTAAGAACCAAAGGACCAAACCAATCAATCCTATGCCCTCCCCTGAGGTACCTAACCCACAGCCTTCCTTGATTTACTGTGCTCCTTGCTCATTCATTGAGTGATCACTATTTTTTTTTATTCTTGATTTTTCTTTGTTTTTTATCAAATATTTAAAACTGAGCCTAAGATGATTTTACAAACTTAAAAAGCTTCCCAAACCTTTGTTTTAAGTCTACATAAGCTTCTGAATTACTTGCATTTGTATTAAAGCTTTTAATTGGAACTTGGGAATTTAAATATAGACTTAGAAAATAGAAAATGAGAATTAAACTGCAAATTAAACTTTCATTGATAAAACAGAGTTACAATGCTTTGAAATTAAACTAAAAATACAATAGAACTAAGAAAAATTACACACTTGAGCTTCTATGAGCTTTTCAATATATATCGAGCTAAAAAACTTAAGCCAAGCCTTCCACATGGGCTCTTTTTGAATTCTGAGAGCCCCACAGCCTTTGCTTTGACCTTCTGACCAAATCCCAACCGTCTAATTATACTTGATATGATCTGAGCCCTAGATTGCCATTTTGGCGCCAAAATCACTTCGGGCAATCTGAGTGGTGTTGGTGAGGGATTTGGGGATGCATTTATGGTGGTGGAGTTGGTGGGTGAGGTTATTAATTGTGGGGGGTAAAGTGGGTGAAAAGGTGAGGAGGGGGGAGGTATTTTGCCCTGGTTTTGCGCTTGTCTGTTGGGGAAGAAGAGTTGACCGGGTCAACGTTATTTAAAACGGTTCATAGGTTTGGGCGGGCTAAGGGTCTTTGGGCCTGGTGGGCTTGGTGAGCAGCTGGGCTAGGAATTTTAGGTGGATAAGGGTTTAGTAGTAAAAGGGGTCCGGATGGTGTAAAGTTAACACAAGGACCATTTTGCAATTTTGCCAAACTTGAGGACTGAAGTTGTAACTTTTCCCAATTTACACCAAGGACCAAATTTGATATAATTCCAAAGTTCCAAGATTATTTTTCCATTTTTCAAACTTTAAAATTTCCCAGGGACTACTTTTGCCATATTTGGATTTTTAGGGACTAATCATGTAATTTATGAAAACTTGCAACCCAATTATAATATTTTGACTTTATTTGACTTTTAAGACCTTGGGTTGACTTTTCCTTATAAATAAATGCATAGGGACTAAAGTTGACAAGTTTTGAAACTTGGGGGACTGAAACTGCCAATACTGCAAACTTTGTACGTTTTTTCTTTGTTTTTGCACATTTTGCTTTTAAAATACATAAAACACAATCCCTGGGATAATTTAAGTATTTTGATATCTTTTTGATTGTTTTTGTACGTTTTGGCAGTTTAAATATATCAAAAACGATGAGTGTTTGAGCACTCATCAGTACATTAGCGTATATTTATTTTTATATCATAGTAATTAGTGCTTACAGTTGATATTCATATTCCCGTTAACAATAGTTTGGGCGTATTTAATATTGAAGCCCGTATACGCATAAATTAAACTTTTAAAATAAAGTAACATTAGTCCTTATTTAACGTATAGAATAAAAAAAATATTTTAACGGATGAAAGTCTAAAACTAATATTAGTTTTAAAAAATATTTAACGTATATTAAAACTAATTCGTATATTTATAAAATTTTGTAATTTTAATAAATAAAAGTCTGAAAAAAATACTAATACTCATGTAATTTTAAATAAAGTTCATCAGTGTAAAGATTAAATATATAGTAACTTGTAATTTTACACTCAACTCTATATAATTTATGTAAAATTCAACCACTAAAGTTTTATTAATTACTTCCTATTTTTTTAAGTTTTTGGTTTCACAAATTTGACACAAATATTTTTATGCGTTTTTTTTTACTAAACCAAATTTCTTCACAAAATTTATTAAATTTTGACAAAAATCAATTCAATTTTGACTTTCTATTGATCAATCATATTGCTTGATTTTGCCTACGTGGCAAAATTGAGCTTTCATATTCGTCCAATTTTGTTTTTTTTCATTGAAAAGGGTTTTGCAAAAACACTCTAAAATGATGTAATTCTTTTATTATATAAAAGATTTACTTATAATAATTGACTTTGTAAATTTATATATATGACTAGCAGGGTATCCGCGCGTTGCAGCGGTGGGTACCCTGTGACAATTAACCAGAGAAATAGATTCCGATGAGGCATGACTCACAAGTTTGTATCGGTTCCAACGGTCCTCTTAGGTTCATTTTCGGATGGCTTTTATTGGCTAGCCGAACCAGTGGTGACATCGGTTCCCGGTTGAACCGTGGTCCGGTCTGGTTTGAAATAACTTGTTAGATTGTATAAACTTTTGTGTGTTTTATTAGTTTGTACAATATGTATAACATGTACTTTTCATTTTATGGGTGTTTTAAAAATAACATTAATTAGTGTATTTAATTATTTTATATTTTGGATTATGTTATAGCTTGTTTAAATTGTACATTGTGAAAATTTTATTGTACTTTTTAGTAAGAGGGTGTTTTAGTTGGTTGTATTTAATTTGATAGCCATGCTTTTAATTGGTTGTACATTATGAATAATTCATTGTATTTTTAAGTAATTGGATGTTTAATAAGAGTATTAATTATGTTTTAATTTAGGACTAAATTTATAGATACGCAACATACTTTCTTAAAAGTACCGAAATACGTAACCTACTAAAAATATTACTTATATTGCTAACAAACTTTTAAAATTGGCACAAGATACGTAATTTTGACCGGATTTTTACCTGGTTGACCGGTTTGGAGGTTAACATATAAAAAAACTTACATTATCGGTCCTTGTGATTTGCGTCTGTTTTCACCGGTCATCCTTAACGTTATTTCAGTTATAAAAGTTACAATAATGGTCCTTGTCGTTTGGGTTGACTTTCACCTTTAGTCCCTTGACTTTATTTTCAATTTTTCGTCCGTTTTTACACGTTTTGGTCCGTTTTTACACGTTTTCTTTCGTTTTTTCCACTTTTATAAAAAAAATCGAATAAAATTTTATAAAAAATATTTTATAAAAAAAAAATAAAAAAAAAAAATATTTTTCCGAATATATTTTCGAAAAAAAATATTTTTTCTAAAAATTATTTTTCAAAAAAAATATTTTTTAGAAAAAACATTTTTTTTCGAAATTTTTTTAGAAAAATATATATTTTTTTAATTTTTTTAGAAAAAAAAATAAAAAGTTTTTGGAAATTTTATTTCGAAAATTTTGTTCGAATTTTTTTTAAAAAAAAATATTTTGCTAAAATATTTTTGAAAATAAATATTTTTTCTAAAATATTCTCGAAAAAAAATATTTTTTTTTTCAAAAATTTTTTAGACAAATATTTTCGAAAAAAAATATTTTTTCTAAAATATTTTCGAAAAAAATTATTTTTTAGAAAAAATATTTTTTTTCGAAAATTTTTTAGAAAAATATTTGAATAAAAAAAATATTTTTTCGAATTAAAAAAAAATTTTTGAATAAAATATTTTCAAAAAAAATATTTTTTCGAAAATATTTTCGAAAAAAAATATTTTTTAGAAAAATTTTTTTTTTTCGAAAATATTTTCAGAAAAATATTTTTTTTTTCGATTTTTTTTATAAAATATTTTTTATATAATTTTATTCGATTTCTTTTATAAAAGTGGAAAAACGAAAGAAAGCGTGTAAAAACTGACCAAAACGTGTAAAAACGGACGAAAAAGTGAATATAAAGTCAAGGGACTAAAGGTGAAAGTCAACCCAAACGACAAGAACCATTATTGTAACTTTTATAACTGAAATAACGTTAAAGGATGAACGGTGAAAACAGACGCAAACCACATGGACTGATAATGTAAGTTTTTTTATATGTTAACCTTCAAACCGGTCAACCTGGTAAAAATCCGGTCAACATTACGTATCTTGTGCCAATTTTGAAAGTTTGTTAGCGATATAAGTAATATTTTTAGTAGGTTACGTATTTCAGTACTTTTGATAAAGTATGTTGCGTATCTACAAACTTAGTCATTTAGTTTAATGTTGTAATACTGAATTTTAAGGTATTAAATGTATAATTGTGTTGATATTACTTGTACCTTTAGCATTAAAAGGTGTATTGTTGAATTTTAAGGTTTGCATTAATTTTTAGACCATTAATGGTCGAAAGTGGCATATACATGTAGATACAAAACTTGTAAATGTCTAATTGTATTGATTTTAATGTATTAAAAGTCTAATTTTGTTGATATTACTTGTACTTTTAGCATTAAAATGTGTAATGCTTAATTTTAAGTATTTCTATATTTAAGTAGGCCTAAATACTTTATAAAATAGTTAAATGTCGTAAGAAATGAGCATGTTGGATTTTTCTATGTTTGTGTCGAGATAAAGAACTCGAAATTGTAAGACATTCCGAAGGGTGAAATTATTATTTGAAAGAGTATTTTAGACTCTTTATATAAATATCATTTTGGCCCCAATAATTTCCAACTTTAATTCGCAAAGTATTCTACTACTTACTTTTTGACACATGCTCAAAATTATTATTTGATGTTAGAGTGGTTGGTCTGACACTTTAATGAATAAGAACATAAATGGGGTTTCAAGTTTTGTGTGTCGCTGATATTAAAATAAAAACGTAAATATTACTTTGATTATCACAAATCTATACATTGATGATAAAGATTAAAATTGACCTTTTAATGGGTTATAACAAATCATATGGCCCGATCCAACCCAACTTTAATACACTTTATACAACCGGTTTTGAAAGTGTTAACCCTAAGAGCACTTACATCACTAACGTAGGAGGGGCGTTAAGCCGGGTTTAACACGCGTTAAACCCGAAGTTACCATTGTGTTCGTTTGTGTTAAACTCGCGTTAACATGCAGCGTGACTGCCTTAACGCCTCGTTAAGGCAATATTGAATTAAAAAAAAAAAAAATCACTTTTACCCCCTCTTTGTATCCGTTATATTCAAAAAAAAAAAAAAAAAAAAAAAAAAAAAAAAAAAAAAATCACTTCCAGCCCCTCAACTTTAATAATAACACCTATATTTCAAAGTTTATAAAAAAAAAACCAAAATCATAATTCAATATTCAATACAAAAAAAGAAAAACATACAAAGTAAGAAAAACGATTCAAATAACAAGGTTTTTAGATAGATTTGTAATTGTCGATTAGATTTGACTTCTCTTCCCACACTTGCAACACTTGTTCACGATATGCAAAATGAAGAACTGTTTCAGCAAGATATGCAAGAATTGTTACGTGTTCAAGCAGAGGAAGAAAGTGAGGCAAGAGCTCGTGAGGCCCGAGCAAAAACTAAACAAGATCGGAGAAACTGTCGAGTAGAATGGCGATGGAAAATAGGACTTCCACGTGTGCCATCGAGTGAGGGCGATTCAAGTGTCTCCTATTCGAGTCACGAGGGCTATGTGTCGGATGATTCATTTTATTGATTCGTAGTTTTATGTTTCATGTTTGCTGTAGTTCGTGTTTTAAGTTTAATGTGTGTTTAAATTTTAAGTATTAATATAAGTTGTGTTTATTAGTTATTAAATGAAATATTAGTTTTAGTTGAGGGTTGAATTTGAAAATATTTGAGTTAAAGCTGAGTTATTGTTGAGGGTGTTTTTTTGTGAGTTAAGGTGAAAGTGTTAAAGCTGATGTGACGCTGACGTGACACTGGGTTAAGTTATAACTCAGTTACTGAAAGTGCTCTAAACACATTATCACAGACATAACGCCCCCATCCCCCTTTTTTCCTTTCACCAAACAATTCTCACATCTTCTTCATCTCAAATTAATCTCACCAACAAAGACCCTTTAATAATCTCAGTTTCTTCATAAAGTTGATTCAATCATACGCGTACCATAAACCGCTTCGTCTTCAGCTCTTTTGTTCGAATCTTATCAAGATAGATGTCTCTTGGCTTCAAGATCTCATTAAGAGGCCTCGGGTAGGATAATTTCTGATTTTCGTTTTGTTTTCGGTCATGAACGAACCAAAGAAATGATTGAAATCGATTGGTTTTGGTCTTTCTTTATATTTTGAATATTAACACGAAGTTATTGATCTATGATGATAAGGTAGGTGATTGTTTGTTTTGGTTGATGGTCGAGACTTGTCGGGTTTTTTTTTTTTTTTTTTTTTTTTTTTTTTTTTTTTTTTTTTTTTTTTTTTTTTTCCGGATATAGAAAAGAAAAAGCTTTGCTTTTGATAGATTTATGATGATTTCTCTTGATGTTTTTGTTGTTAAACGATAAATCTTTGGATTATCGAAAGAGAAAGTTGAGATCTTTATTGCTTTCGTGTAAAGAAGAAATTACAAAGCCGAATGCAATATGTTGGAATAGGAGGTGTGGGTTTGTGATGAGATTGCAACAAACTAAAGAAAAGGAGTTGTTTATAAGAATTGCAGTTTACATGTTTAGTTCGAATATGAGGTGTGGGTTGTGATGAGATTGCTGATGGAGATTGGTGCCCAAAAAATATGTGGTTGTCTATTTATAATGGTTTATTTGATTGCAAAAACCGTGCATCTAACACTTCATATTCATCTTTCTGGTAATCGACATAATACTAATCTTATAGTATTATAGATTAGTAGTTTGCTAGTTTGTACTATGTGATACAATGGTTGTACTTTTGAGTGAGGGGGTGATTTAAGAAGATTATTAATTACATGTGTTGAATTGATGTGTTTATGCTTTAAATAATTGTACAAAATGCTTTTTTATTTGTATTTACTTAAAAATCTATTTTAGAAAATTTTAAAAAATTAATAGGAGAGAAGGTGTAAGAGCATCTACAATGCAAAAACCAACAATAGCTTTTTACTATTCTAAAATGCTTTTTGAGAAGGGTTTTTAGCATTGCATTCAAAGCTTTTTGAAAAGCTTTTTACAAAAGCTTGGTAAACTCAAAGTCATTCTTCAAAGTCTTTGTTATTAATTGTGGTATGCATTTATTGCATTAAATGCATCAAGTCTTTAAAGACTTGATGTATTGTAGATGCTCTAATATGCACTAGACGAATACCCGTGCATAACAACGGGATTTTATAACGACGGATCGTTTAGTGATAAAAGAAAGTTTATGGGTTATAAATGAAAAATAATAAAAGTTAGGGGTGGCAAATCTTGCCCAATTTGTAACTTTTGGGCGATTTTTGACACTTTTTTAAAAGTTTGGGGCGTTTTTTGCCCCATTGCATTTATTTGATGGGCTCTTACAGGCAAAAGATAAAAACAGATATTATTAGATGGGCTTTCGAATCATACAATTCAACTTTCAAGCAATTACTCTCATTTTTTTTCCGACCAATTCACTTGTCACTGGTAACTATAAAACATTCAACTATTTTAATTTTAATTTATCTCATTTATTAACTATTTTATGCATAATTATTTAATACTCTAATTAATTGATAGATATATTTAATTAGTTGCATTTTTATTCATTTAATACTCTATTTTTTTTAAATAATTAAATATAGTTAAGACTTAGATGCTTGATCTTTTTTTACAAGATGAATTAAAAGGGTTTTTAGGACTGTTCTGAATGTTTTTAATAGTTGAATTATAATTTGCTCGTTTTAGGTCGTGCCCATTTGGCCCGATTTATAATTTGTCCGTTTAGCCCGTACCCGTTTTAACCCGTGCCATTTTAGCCCGTGCCAGTGCCCGCCAGTTTTGCCATCTCTAATAAAAGTTTGAAGATTTAGAAATTAAATGTGTTGACTTATTGACTTTGATACTTAAGCTCATGTCAACATAATGTTTTGAAACCAGGTTGAACCATTCCGGTCGAAAAACCGAGTCATGCTTTTAATAACTGAACCCGTCGTGTCCAGTTTTCAAAACTATATGTTTTTCCCAGTTGAACCCGTTGGTCCGGTCCAGTTTTCAAAACTATATGCAACATCAACTTGTTAGCTTGTATAAAGTTTTGTGTGTTTTATTAATTTGTATAATGTGTATAATAACATATACTTTTCATTTTAGGATGTTTTAAAAATAACATTAATTAGTGTGTTTAATTATTTTATATTTTATATTATGTTGTAGCTTGTTTAAATTGTATATTGTGAAAATTTTATTGTACTTTGTTAGTAAGGGGTGTTTTAATTGATTGTTTTTAATTTGATATAGATGCTTTTAATTGGTTGTACCATATGAATAAATTATTGTAATTTTAAGTTATGATGTGTTTTAATAAGAGCATTAATTACACAATTCATTTTCTCTCGCCCTTTTAGTATAGAAGGGCAAAATGGGGATTGACTGAAAATTCAATTTTCCACTTTTCCCCTTTGACTAAATTTACATTATAAATAGTTAAGATTATAAGTAGTATAGATAACGCAATCATTTAGTGTATATAATTTTAGCTTATTTTAACTTTTGAGTCGTGGTTATAAAATTCAATACTTTTTTGCACGCTCGCGAACTCATCGAAGTAGTTAGAAAGTTTTGTTATGTGTAAAGCTTTTTGTGGGAACTTTAAAGAATAATAGTGACTATTTTCGGTCTAAATTATGATTTCATCTCATCGTAAAATAATCAGTGTTGCAAAAAAAGTCTACAAAGCCGACTAATTACCGCATAGGCGCTACAGTGCTACCAACCTTGCCGATTTATGTAACTGGGTCAACCAAATAGGTCAACCGTGGTGAACGGCGATCACCGGCGGTCAATGGTGGTCAAACATGCCGGAAACCTACAAATCTTGCCGGAAGTACCCAAAACTCACCCTAAACTTATTTTGATCACTTATAGTATCTTTTTACATCTATTACAAGTTGTTTTTTTAGAAACAATCTTGCCGAAACTACATAAAACTCGCCAGAAATACACAAAACTTGGCGGAAATACCCAAAATTTACCAAAAATACCAATCCAGTTAATCACCGATTAATCCCTCGAACGCCGATTACAAGCGCTACAAGATGGTCGACCACCCAATTACCGATTTGCTATTTTTGCAAAGTTGAAAATAATTATATCTTAACACCCGCCACGAAGCGTGGGCAAGAAGTTCTTGTTTATAATCACATAACTGCCATGTCAAGTTTTTAAATTTATAATAAGACCACTCATTATTATATCAGTATGACCATATTACTAAGTAAAAGTTCGAAGATACAAACTTAAACACCACAATAGGCCTTTACAGCATAATTCTGTATGCCTGTACCCCCGGTGCAGTAGAATTGGATAAACTCTCCGTAATCAAAAGGCTTGAAAAGCAATGGGTGATCATCGTCCACCATTTCTTCCATCGGCTTTAAGATGTTTCCCGCTAAAGGCAATTGAAAAAATGCTAGCGAAAACCTTGTTTTGGTGGCTCTCATCATGACCCTATGGAGTGGCACATGCAATCGCCCGTTCAACCATACCTGCGCTTACATAACACATAAGTGCAAAATTAAGCCAAAGTAGTATTATTTGAACATGGAATCAGCATAGTCATAACTAAAGTTATACTAAAACTGATAGTAACATTTATCGGCTAAGGTCAATATTAATTTACTCACGTTTAAAGTTTCCCCGGCCATGACGATGAACATGTTTGGCGAAAGCTTCACTTTTAGCCATTCATCATATTTAGTCTGAATCTCTAATCCTTCAACCTCCTTTTGATGTAATATAGTCATCACCCCTGCATCCGCATGAGAGTGCAATCCAATATTTGAGTCATTTGGTTCGGGTACTCGATATTTCATGAGCTTGAGTACGTAATTTGTTTTTTCAGCCTGCTCCTTCAAATATTTCTCCAAATTCAAGCTCTCGAAAAGCATCTTCTTCACCATTGCATCAAATTTCCATAACTTTTTTGCGTATGTTTGGATGTGTTTGCTGCCATACAAATGTAGATTACTAAAGGGCCATATTGAATAATTAACAAAGACTGTGTAGGACATCTTAATTAGAAATGTATATAAGTATATAAAGTGATGGTCCTGATAGAACCAAAGTGGTTCCTGGGACAACTATGGATTTTTGTATCGTAATGTTAATTTGTTAAAAATTCTCGATTTTTTTTTAAATGCACCCGGTCCTTAAAATTTGTGCTTGGAGTTTTGTTTAATCTATTATAAATGCATTTGATCATTTTGTGTCATGGTTCTGTCCATGTAGGCATCGTAAGAAAAGACTCGTGAATGTCGAGAAAGAGTTTTTCAAAATATGGTTTTTCTATTAAAGAGTTATTCATTGTACTCCTCTAGCTAGAAACTACACAAAATCTTACCATGCTTGAGGGTTGCCTTGAGGCCACATGAGATTCGTGAAGTTCTCAACTTGTTCGGGGTTGTAAGCGTCATCGATGCCCATGCTTTCATACAGTGGAAGTATTGGCGAATTCCCAAAATAGCCATGAAACATTTGGGTCGATGTGTTTTTGGACTTGGTTTCCAACGGGAGATCAAAAAGCTGCTTCATTACATCGTATACAGAGTTTTGAAGCTCAGGTGAAACGCTAACTATAGATGCTTGGAAGCAACCGTACTCCTGAAAGGCTTCAAGAACTTTGGTCTTAACCGAATCATAATCATGAGTGTCTGGCTTCTGGTTATTTATCACCGAGAAATCGATCACAGGAAGCTGAATATAACCTTCTAAACCCATTTAGATGTATAGTAAGTTGTTACGAGCTGAGTGTGATTACTATTTATAGTCTCGTTTAAGAATGTTACCAATAGATTAGTTGTCATAAATTGAAAGATCCAAGTTTAATATTAAGACTAATATGGAACCAGCTATAGCATTGGAGACCTTGGTTTTAACGGATATATCTTATACTACGTTACATGTATGATGTCGAATTCGAGAAGAATGTTTGATCCAGCTTGTATGATTGCCGATCAATGATTATATCCTTTAGTGTCCAAATTAGATGCTTTCTTTCTTTGTTCTCTTTTATTTTGTTTTTAATGTTTACCAGAATCTCGATATAACCCCAGTGCCAATGTAATCAGCGGCGGCCAGACACCACGGAACATAATACGGCAATTTTGAACAAACATGAATGCCAACAATAACTATAAGGTCGAATGGACCTTTTTAAATTTAAAAATGCCTTTAATAAGTTGTTTTAATAACTGGACTATATTGTTCTCATGCCATATTGCATAACTTAATTAGGTAGTGTTACAATATCTATACTACATATAAATTGAAGGGATAATTCCATATTTACCCAATCTAAACATAAAAATGTCATATATACCCAAAATACAAGTTTTGAATGCAAGATTTACAATGCAGTTAAAGCATGTTTTGGGTAAATATGGCATTATCATGTTTAAGTTGGGTAAATATGGAATTGCCCCTAAATTGAAAACACATTTGCTTAAATTTAAAAACTTGAAAAATAAATAACGTTATTAGACTAAAATACTTTTACCTAAAAAGGAATGTAGTTTTAAACCATTAACTTTTTTCATTCTCACTTACTCCACTGTATTCTGTTTTTAACGTTTCTTTAGTTTAACCAGAGGTTCTATAACTATGTAACCCTATTCCTAATATATGGACCCAAAATAGCATATCCAAATTATAAGATAACCTATAGTTGCGGCAATTGCAGAATTTGTCCCCGACAAAATTTTATTTGTTTGAGTATGCAAGTAAATTGCAAATACGATCCAAGTAATAAACGCCCAAGTTTCCGTTGAATCCCAACTCCAATATGATCCCCAGGCTTCATTAGCCCATATATATATATATATATATATATATATATATATATATATATATATATATATATATATATATATATATATATATATATATATATATATATATAGGGTAAAGATCAAATAAAAAGACAAATTTCTGTAAAAAGAATAAAAAGAATTTTTTTTTAAAAAAAGTTCTCGAAAAATTCCAAAAAAATTCCACAAGATCGGGTATGTTGGTGCATGAAAAAGTTCTAAAGGAAGTTTATCTAAAAGTGGATACTTTATCCAAAAAAAAAATTATAAAAAATACGTTTGTACATTAAATCGCTTTTTTGTGCATCAAAAATTCATTTTCGGACCCAACTTCTTTTGACTTTTTTCATCAAAATAACATTGCGCATCTAACTAAAACAAGTTGAAAATTTTGTGAATTAAAATTTTTTTTGCGCATTAAAATTCATTTTTTGTACATTAAAAAAACGTATAAAAACTCAAAATTAGAAAAACTTCTTTCACAAAAGTTTTATGCACCAACATACCCGATCTTGTGGAATTTTTTTGGAATTTTTCGAGAACTTTTTTTAAAAAATTTTATTTTTATTCTTTTTACAGATATTTGTCTTTTTATTTTAACTTTACCATATATATATATATATATATATATATATATATATATATATATATATATATATATATATATATATATATATAGTTAGGATCAAATAGGAAGAATAATTAAAATAGGAATGATAAGAAGTAACCACAACCACACATTTCAGATGCACCTACAAAAATGGATGCATCTTCCATCAAAATTTCCTTCCTAATTTGAAATGTGTGACTAGAATTAGTTCTTACACTTCTTATTTTAATTATTCTTTTTACTTGATTTCTTTTATATATATATATATATATATATATATATATATATATATATATATATATATATATATATATATATATATATAAAACATAAGTTGCACACACAAATTAATACTACCATATATAATCGCCGATATGCGCCATCTTGTGAAGAATACCCATTAGAGTTTGCTATGCAATTCTCATTAGTATAAATAGATAGTTGCAACTTGCAAGGTACAATGTTACATATTGAACCCCTATACTATACATGAATTAAAAATATATACAAAAGTAATAAATAGCATCCTTCATGTTTATTATTTAACACACCGCTCAGTATATGCTAGAGGAGATTGAATGCTTAGACTGGACCTAAATTCAAAAAATAAATGCGAGGGTAATCCTTTAGTTAAGATATCTGCAAATTGATGTGCCAAGGCACCATGAAGTGCATGAACTTATCCAATTGCAAAACGTTACCTAACAAAGTGTAAATCTTTTTCTACATGTTTGGTTCGTTGGTGCTGTACTAGATTAGAAGACAAATAGATTGCACTAACATTGCCAGAAAATACAATAGTAGACTGAGTAAGTGGACAATGTAACTCAAGAAGAATATTTCGTAACCAAGTTGTTTGAGCAACGACATTAGCCACACCCCTATATTCCGCTTCAACACTAGAGCGAGAAACATGTTGTGTTTTGGAACACCAAGCACTACGAGAATCGACGCTTTTAGTCACGATCCAAATTCGTGGCTAAAACTACAGATTTCGTGGCTATATAGTTATTGACACGAAATTTCGTGACTAAAAGGTCGTGACAATAGCCTCGTACCTAAAGATATATTGCCACGAATAGTTCACACTTTTAGTCACGATCACTTTTAGCCACGGAAGTCAACAACTTTTAGCCAAATAAAAAAAGGCAATTAAAACATTATTAAAACTTTTTGTCACGACCCGGCGTGACTGAATGTATATTGATATTTTAATATTGATCATTTTGTCACGACAAAACGTGACTAAATGATTATTGATATTTTAATGTTGAAGTTTTTGCCACGGGCTTCTCGTAGCTAATATTAAAACGATATTTTAATTGTAAACATTTAGACACGTGTTGGCGTGGCTAAAGATTTGCTAATAAAACATCATTGTACTTTTAGCCACGACATCGCAGCTGCTGTTTTAGCAGCAACCCTGCAATTTTCCTGGATGCTTTTCTAGATCCATAACATACAAACAATCTCAAATATCAATAACATAATTGATATTAACAAAAAGAGTGTCAACAGATCCTAAATCGTTTCAACATGATTCATATTAACTAATACCAAAACACGATAGTTATAACTTAACTTGTTTTATGAAAACACAACACCTACTGATCTTGATCGTCTTCATAAATTCCTTCATCTTCATTCTCCATCTCATCATCTTCATTCTCCATCTCATCTACATCCTCCATTCCTTCGTCATCGCTTTCTTCATATTCTTCATCCTCTTCCCCAACCACAGAGTCTTTATCCACACTTATACCTTTCTCGGCCAATTGTCTCAACATGTTTTCAAGTTTCTTGTTAACGGAGGCTGCAACTTTTTTAAAAATACTTTCTTTAACACTTTTTTTTTATACTTTTACCATTCTCGTCGATTAGCTTGTTCACTTCCTCTTGTGTATACTCCTTTGAAGCACTGTAGTAGCTCGATGATTTAGATGAAGAGGAACTTGAAATCCCTTTAAGCTTTCGTCCCACTCCACAGATGTGCCCACTCCGTTTTCCTAAAACCTTTGTCAATATTTCTATTTCGAGCACATTCTCCCCACTCTCTTGAGTGCTTTCTGGCGTCTTCAAGTTCTTTATGTATAGTTACAAAAACAAAACAAAAAAAGATTATGTGCAAAAGAATATACGCATGTGGATGCTTAAAGATATAATAATGAGCATGTATAGGCAAAAGTAAGCTACAAGACTTCATGTGCCAAAAGTAAGCTACAAAGTTCATGCGCAAAAAAGGGAGTGTTGCGGCAGAAAGAGTGTTTGGCGACTACTAAAAGCAGTAGCCAAACACCCCTGTTATCTACGAGTTTTTTTTATCCATAATCGAAGAAGCTATTAACGTTGCTTACTAATTTCTTATCTCTTGCCTAGTACTGTATTTGAATGGGTTGGCTATGCAAATTGTACCATATTATATAGGGTCACAAACCATTTCTAGTACATTTTTATCTTCTTCATTTTGCCTAGTTCTCTTTTTCAAGTTTTTGAAGTCTTGGCACATGACTTTCTTGTCACAACAGCAAAAACACACCCTTAGCAGCAGCCAAACACCCCTATTGCAGCCAAAAGGGTAAGTTTTGGTTGTTGTGACAAGAAAGTCATGCGCCAAGACTTAGCTACAAAGTTCATGCACTAAAAAGGGAGTGTTGCAGTAGAAAGGGTGTTTTGACGACTGCTAAAGAGTAGCAAACACCCTTGTTCACGTTAAAAAAAAAGATGAAAAAATTGTAAATAAACATGTGTTGTAACTTACGTGCTTGGTAGCAGCAACCTCGTTCACGTAGGCACCGGTTTTTTTTCTCTTATGCATTAGACAAAAGTCATCTATTCTGCTTGGATATACGTCGGGATTACCGTCTATGCCTTTTTTTCGATGTTAACACATGAAACAAATATATCATAACAATAAAAGGTTTATATATATATATATATATATATATATATATATATATATATATATATATATATATATATATATATATATATATATATATATATATATATATATATATATATATAAAGTGTTACTTACACGAGCGTGTCGTGATGCAGCAAATGACTTTGTTCCCTGCAAGTTCGGGTATGGTTTCTTGCTCCTGTTCATTGAATTTGTTTCTGACTTTTTCATTTGACCAGGTTCCAAGAAGAAATTAATATGCTTATTCAATTCATCGTTAGGCATACTGTCAGGAGGAAATGGTCGTAAAGCATCGGGATCCTTGTAGCCATCTTTTTTGAGAAACTTATACTTCTTGAATCGGTGTTTGTGTCCTTTGTAACATTCTTGACATATAGCGTTTACACCAGTCTCGACATGTTTAGCTTTAGGTCCAGTTAAATAGGCAGCCATATCAAAATACGTCTACATTTAAGAGCAAAACAGTAGTCTTAACAGATTTATAATACAGGTGCAAATTTTAATTAACATCACATTAGTCATAAATCATAATAGATTAGTTATACCTTTATCTCAGGCCAGATACCAGTCTTGAACTCTTCTTCTACTTGTTCCCAGCTCTCAAAGTAGAAGGGAATCTTGTTCCCGTCGCCAATCTTGATTGAAATTTTAATTAACATCACATTAGGCTTCCACGTCTCACCATCAATCTCATCAAACTCGATGGGAAGAAGTTTCTTGCCGTTACCTTCCCAGATCTTTCTAAACGCGGCTAACATGGTTTTACCACGTGCACGTTTATTCCCGCCCGAGCCTTCAAGTTCAAGCAAAAAGATTAATAAAACAAGCAATCAAGTTTAGGTATAATTGTAAAAGTAATACAGGCAATCAAGTTTATTTCGAAAGATTAAACAAAGCATTTAAAAATCCTTTACCTCGCCTGCCTCCGGTTGGTGCCCTAGAACAGCCTCGAGGACGATCATTACCATCCGCATCCCCGCCATGACTCCGTGCAACGATTGACATCTATAAAATAGTACACATTTCATAATAACAACACATAATGCATACAAATCAGGAAACTAAAAATACAATATAATAACAATAATTAACATGATAACAATAATGAACATTATAACAACAGTGTGCTTTTTATGAATAACAATTTCATATCAACAACACACTGAAGATGGGGCTGTGGACCTGTGGTGTGGGACAGATGGAAGGACTTGTCTCCTATTAATGAAGAAAAAAACGTAAAATTTGATTTATTTGTCTAAACATCTAACTTACATTGTTAATGACTATATAGGAATAATGATATAACTTGAATTGTCATTAGATATCAGTTGGTAACATTGAATTGTCATTAGGAATAATTCAAAACAGATTATTCGACACAAAAAACTTGTTAAGCCAAATGGTTATCCAATAATTCAAAATAGCTTATTTGTATTCTCAGAATGCAATAAGCCCTTACTCTTTATTCAACTAACCGTATCCAAACACTCCCCTTGATTAAAACCCCAACTCACTCTTCCAAACATTATCCCAAATTTAGCACCAAAGTTACAAACTTTATCACAAATAACATATAAAAAACCAATAAAGATAAAACCTTTAACAGAAAAAAAAACATATCAAGAACCATAAAAGTAACACCTTTAAATGAGCAGTCAAGATTTGAAAGAGGGTTAATGGGTGACAAGCCCAGAAAAGACCCAAAACGAGGCTTTGAACTAGGTCTAAATTTGGTGAAACTTTTGGGTTTAAATGAGCAGCAAATTGAGGTAGATCGACGTGTCTCAGGACAACCTGCTTAGTCAACATTTGTATAAGAGATAAGACGATCAACTAAAGGACTAATATAATGCCCAAGAGATAACGTCCCTTGTAGATAGTGCAAGATGTTAATACAGGTAGTATTTGAATTTTATGCAAAAATGATCAAGAAACGAGACATTACTTGATTGTGTAGAGTGTTTATACATGATCAACTTGCGGAACAAATCCGAGGTTTGGTGAAATTTAAGCAACTATAGATTTGTGCATTTTAAGGTTGGTTCTTGTTTTGATGTACTATGCTTCATGCGACATTGCCTTTCGAAAATAAAGTTTCATGCAGCGCTATAGTATTAATTAAGACGTTTTGTGATGATACGTATAAATGGTTGGGAGCCTCTTGCTAGCTTAGCTAGGCAGTTAGATTAAGGGTAAATAATAAAAAAAAGTAATATACTTGCCACAATTTCATCGAATGGGTAGTGAACTATTTTTTATTTTTTTTTATTTTGAGGGTAATTTTCTTTCAAAATCATCATCTTTAGGGTATTTTGTAAAAATTTTGGACAATTTTGCCCCTCATAGCTAATATAAATTTTTTTTCCCGAAGGGCAAAATTGTCCAAAATTTTTAGATAATACCCTAAAGATGATAAATTTGAAAGAAAATTACCCTCAAAATAAAAAAAATAGTTCACTACCCATTCGATGAATTTGTGGCAAGTATATTACCTTTTAATATCATTTGCCCTTAGATTAATTACTTAAAGTTTCTTCTTGTTCCAAAAATTAGAAAAAATCAATCATTTGTAACAAACTTTACTAGTAGCATCTAGTGCGGGTAAGTACTATACTTCAATTTATTAACTTCTTTTTCACAGCAGGTTAATATATTTAACATTCATTTTGAATTATGCAAAGCTAATAAGTTCTAATTTCCTCCTTTTCTTACAATACTGTTGATGACAAATTATGTAACAACCATTTATTCAATCACGGAACATAAATAAGTACAAACCACCACCAAAGTTGCACAATGCGTACTTCGAACCTTATAATTAACACATACTGTACACGTCGATAATTAATCAAATACTCGATAACATTCGATGTACCAGGATCACCCTTTCCAGATTTATACGCCACAGTAAGTCTTTAATGCTGACTTACTTTTAATGCCTCCCTCTTTGTAAAAGAACTTGAGAAACTCACCGTATTGAAAAGGCTTGTAGAGCAACGGGTGTTCTTCGTCTACCATTTCATCAAATGATTTCACAAAGCTACTTGATTTTTGGACTGAAAAGAACCCGAGCGAGTATCTAGCCATGTTTCCCGTCATCACTACTCTATGAAACGGTACATGCAATCGACCATTCAACCAAACCTATATTACGATAATCAAGAATTAAATAATAGTCAGACTAAGGAATTTAAATAGTGTTTTTTTCAGTAACGATGTACTTGCACATAAAGTTTATCTAGTTTTTTAATAGTGTTTTTTTTCCGGCAATTTTAGCTATATTATGGTAAAACAATTTTGTTCTTTTTATCAAAAGGGTTAACGAAAAAGGCTTACATTAAATGTTTCACCAGCCACGACTACGAAGGAGTTTGGGGAAACCTTCACCCGTATCCACTCGTCATTTTTTGTTTGGATCTCTAGCCCTCCTATTTCATCTTGATGTAAAATAGTCATTATATTCGTATCAGTGTGAGTATGGAGTCCGATATCTGATTCATTTGGTTCCGGTGCTCGATATTTCATCAACTTAAGAAGGTAACTTGTCGATTTCATTTGTTCGCCTAAGTACTTATCCAAATCCAAGCTCTTAAAAACCATCCTCTTCACAATTTCGTCTAGTTCACGCAACTTCCTCGAGTAGGTCATAATACTTTCACTGTCAAGAATATACAATTCATAATATTTACCATGAAAACATAAAAGATAATGAAGTTTGGGAAAAATAAAAGTACCGAAATTTAGGGTTGTCTTGAGGCCACATTAAATTGGTGAAGTTGTCAACGTTTTCAGTGATGAATGGGTTTCCGATTCCCATACTTTCATAAAGGGGAACTTTGGGAGATCGAACATAGCCATGAAAGGCTATTTCAGATGTGTTTTTAGCCTTGGTTTCTATTGGGAGATCGAAAAGCTGTTTCAATCCATCATTTACAGATTCTTGAAGGTCGATTGATACAAAGGAGGATACTTCAAAGCAACCGTAGTCTTGCATAGCTTTGAAAACATCGGCTCTAATCGATTCCCATATAGAAGCGTCGTCTGAAATGTGGTTCAGTGGGGAGAAATCGATCGCTGGAAGTCGAATATGAGACTCTGAACCCATTTTCATGGACGTTGTATTGTGAGGAACACTTTGAGCATGTTTTATTATGTAGTTAATTAGGTAACTATCAAACAAATTGAGAGATTATAACAAAGAATCGGTAAGCACAATGCAAAAGCCGGTTTTAATTATGATTTTCTATATTCTCTTATGTGTGTTACATACATTAGTTACAAATTTGAGATAAATCAATCTTAGAAAATTATTTTTAAGGGAAAATTATCCAAAAAAGCATCATATTTGACACTTTTTACCATTGTGTGTACTCAACTTTTTTTTTCCCTAATGTATCACTAAACTTTGTGATTTGGTACATTGTGTGTACCCGGTGACCTGATAACCGGGCTCGTCCTACGTGGAGCCGGTAGCTTACACACAATGGTAAAAAATGTCAAATATGATGCATTTTTAGATAATTTTCCCTTTAAAATTCCAAAAAACATATTTTCGAAAAAATTTTAAAAAATTCAAAAAATTTTCTATTTTTTTTGAATTTCTAAAATATTTTTTTTTCTAAAAATATTTTTTCTAAAATATTTTTTTTCTAAAAATATTTTTTTCTCTAAAATATTGTTTAGAAAAAATGAATAAAAATAATTTTCTAAAAAATTTTTTAGATTTTTTTTTAAATTTTTTTTCAAAAAAAAATTAGAAAATTTTTCGAATTTTTAATTTTTTTTTCGAAAATATGTTTTTGGAATTTTAAAATTCAAAAACATTTTTTAGAAAATATTGTTTAGAAAACCTTTTTTTTGCTACGTGTATGCACATTGCTATATCAAGACCCTCTAATGGTTCTTTTCGTGACATTTCAAAGTCGAGCATTGCAGTTTTCGGTAGTGATGCTAGAAGGGCATCAGGTGCGAAGCTTAACAGCTCATGTCATATATCTTCTACAAAATTATTATGTCAAAATGTGAACTCCAGCCCTTCAAGATTTAGAAAGATGACCACAAAAGCCATGTTGTTTTTCTCTAAAATATTTTTTAGAAAAAATGAATAAATGTTTTTCAAAAAAATGTTTTTGAATTTTAAAATTCCAAAAACATATTTTCAAAAAAAAAAAAATTTAAAAATTCGAAAAATTTTCTAATTTTTTTTTTGAAAAAAATTTAAAAAAGAAATCTAAAAAATTTTTAGAAAATTATTTTTATTCATTTTTTCTTAACAATAGTTTAGAGAAAAAAATATATTTAGAAAAAAAATATTTTAGAAAAAAAATATTTTAGAAATTCAAAAAAAAAATAGAAAATTTTTTGAATTTTTTAAATTTTTTTCGAAAATATGTTTTTTGGAATTTTAAAGGGAAAATTATCTAAAAATGCATCATATTTGACATTTTTTACCATTGTGTGTAAGCTACCGGCTCCACGTAGGACGAGCCCGGTTATCAGGTCACCGGGTACACACAATGTACCAAATCACAAAGTTTAGTGATACATTAGAAAAAAAAAAAAAGTTGAGTACACACAACGGTAAAAAGTGTCAAATATGATGCTTTTTTGGATAATTTTCCCTATTTTTAACAAATGAAATAAGTGCATTTGTTTCTTATGTTGCTAGCATGAAGAGGAAATGAAAAAAGTGCGTTTGTTTTTTCTTCTTTTGTCTACAGAAGTGAGAAGAATAAATAAAAGAAATGTGTTTGTTGTTTCAAGATATAAGATGGAAAAATCACTTTTTTCCGCTTCACTTTTGCCGGTTATTTTTATGTCTTATTAAAGCTTCTTATTTCTTGAAATTTTCAAATCCATCTCTTCTCTCGTAAATATGATATTGAAAATCATAACATCTGAAAAAACAAACAACACTATCATATGATTTTCATAATAGAAAATTCACACACACATGTATTATGTATTAAGTGAGCTATACAAATAAAATTGTAATATGATTTCATTTTCTTCTTTTTCACTTTTCACAAGTGACAAATAATGGGTGTGAATTTTCTTGTTGTGAAATTGTGTTAGTCGTAATCAGTTCGGTTATCGAGTTGTTCGGTTTATTCTGTTCGGTTAGTCTGGTTAAAATTTTTTCCTGGGTACAATCGAAAACTGAACCGAACCACCATAACCAAAACCGGCCGAATGACTCGAATTACATTATTTTAATTATTTATTCATACAGATTTTTAGCACAAAATTTTTTTTCAAGCTTAAAATATGTTATATTTATAGTATAAAAGAGTTTTAATATATCTTTTTTTATATAAATATATAAAAAATATATATTTATTTGAATTCGGTTTTCGGTTTGGTTCGGTTATCGGTTTATATTATAACCGAACCGAAAACCGAATACTTAATTCAGTTCGGTTCGGTTACAAATTCGGTTATGTTATTTTTGGTTCGGTTCAATTTCAGTTTTCGGTTTATTCGGGTATTAACCAAAGCATGAACACCTCTAGTGAGTCGAGCATTACAATGATAAAAACACATGGGCCACAGTTTTTTTTTTTTTTTTTTCATCATTGGGCTTGTATTGGACGGATGTCGAAATTCAAATATTCGAACCTTCTGGATTTTTTGAAGAGATCCAATGTAAAAGACAACAAGAAAAATAATAGTCATGGGCCGGGACCATGGGCCACCCTAAGTGGGTCCAAAGTAACATGAAGTTAGGATAGTATGTTTTATGGTAGGGAAGCTAAAAAGTATCTAAAGATAAGTGATAAGTCATATGATTCTTTTAAGATTAAATAGTGTGTAATTGTACACTTTTCCCACACTATATTGGAAACATAATTAGTGGTCAGGTTCATTTTCTCGGCGCCAAAACATCATATCATCTGAAAGTCACGAGTGATCATGAGTCCGAATATCGTGTATTATTGTTTTGTTAACCGCAAAGCTTGGTATAACTGAAGCCGAAATAAGAGGTTTAATAAATGTAATGGATTTAAAAGAGAAGGATACAAAATCATGCAAACACTTTCAAATTTCTCGTATGTTTTAGCTCGGTTACTACAAAAATACTTATTTTTAGGTATGCTTTCAAAATGAGAATCACCGTGACCTCTAAGGCAATGTCTACTTAGCTAGTAGCGTTCAAGTGTGCCCTTTGTGTGACACTGCTACTATACATTGCAAGGATAGCTAGTCGTTTTTCCCCTGCTACCAGTGAGGATCAATTTCCTAGGTGTATGATGCCACCTTTTATCAGGTATGGATCCAACGATATCATGATAAGATTTAAACTCAGACCTGTTACGTTTTACGATAGTTTACCGAGCCTACTTGCTTCTTGATACATTTAGGGATACCCTTGGTCCCAAATTTTAAGTGGATGGAACTAAACTGTATAAACGAACTATTTCCCAAGAGGAGGGAGGAAACTTGGTGTTATTGGCCAAAAACAAGGACCATATGCATGTGGGGTCTTTACAAACAATGCCAAAAAATCATCATATATATGTGGCTAATATATATGAAATGGACATTCGCCCAAAAAATATAATGGACAAAAATTGCAAAGAGACAACCATGACCAGGCTTTTAAGTTTCAACTAGCTGTTACTTTAAATGGGTTAAAGATTTGTGTAATTTATTAATTTTTGTTTGTATATTTTCCCTTTGGACGCTACAATAAACTCAAGGGGACCAGTTTTGGTCAGTGTAGTTACAATTCGCGATAGAAAGTAGTGCTTCGCTATCTCGTATCCATCAAGTGACTTATTAGATCTATTGTTTTTACCTTTAGAGCCCCATTATGTTTAAATTTCGTAGAGCCAATATGAAAATACAAATGAAAGTAAAGGTTTATATAAGTTAATCAACACTAGTTAGAACCAGCTTATAAAAGCAAATTTGTAATCTTCCTTGTATGTTCTTTCTATCTCCTTGCTAGTAATTACTGTAGTATTATTAAAAAAAAAAAAAAAAAAAATCCCTACCAAGACAAATGGTAGTAAAGAACTGTTTAGATTTTTGTTTCAATTTTTTGACATATTCAAAACAGAATCATTGATAATGTTCATTTCAAGCATCTTTCTTTCAAGGTATTAGACCCAATGATTTGGCCAAATTTATCTTTTCTTTGGAGGAGGATTTTCCTTCATATTCGGGGCACAAATATGTCGGATTGTATGTCGTCTACCATTATAATCTAATTGGATTCTTTTGATATCTATCATACATCAAGACAAAACCCGAAAAACTTGTTTATAATTTATACTCTCTTTTTTTCATACAACGCTATCCTCATTTTTTTGACAAATAATACTTGCACACATATATTTAACCAACTTGTACACCGTTATGATCATTTGCATCCGCAAATCCGTTCAAAGGTGCACATACACGGACAGAAGACAACGCCTTATTGAAATGTTTCGCCTTCGTGCCAAGATACTCACTCCAAGTAACTGGACGGTAAAGAGGAGGGTGAACTTGGTCTGTTAATTTGGAAAGAGGTGAGATTTGAACATTAGATGGTGGTCCATAAAGATAAGCCACAGATAACCTGTGTTTGGTGCGGTTCACCATAGCTCGGTGCAACACACTTGGGTACAAACCATTGGATAGTATGTGAAGGAGATCACCTACATTGATCACAAGGGCACCTGGTATCGGTGGGACTGTAACCCAACCGGCTCCGTCCCTGCGAGCCTGGAGTCCACTAGTGTTGTTTTGGTGAAGGATGGTTAAGAGGGTTGAATCCGTGTGAGCTGCAAGACCCATGGCTCGATCGGGATCTGGACATGCTGGGTAGGAATTTAACTGTAAAGCTGGACATGATCCTTGTGAGCCAGCCCATTTCACATCTTCCATTGTTACACCTAATGATCCCAACATTAGTGACATGAGTGTTTGTGCTAACTTATTCATCTCCTCTTTATACTCTTCAATTACATCACTGCAAAAGATAATCACCAATATCAGTTCATATAAAGTACCCGGCCTGTAGTAAGTGACAGATCCACTATTGTGGGATAACAGGAATCCTTGTAGAAGAAGTAATATGTATGTATGTATATCTTCTTTTTCTTGTCGATTTATTTCGTTTTGATACAACCAGGTTTAATGTTAAAGAATGTTTATTCATATATTTGTGATATAAATCGATGAGTGATTTTAATGCGCAATCTTTCAAATACCTCTATGATTAATATATGCATCAAAATAGAATTACAAAACTTACCAGAATCTCGTATAACTGTTAGGCCAAAGTTTAAGAGCATGTTCATAAGGAGATCCCATAATCGTGAACCCTTCAGACCACATAAGTTTAGGAAAAAACGATGATATCCTGGCAACGCCATAGCCAGAAACACCATCAGGAGCTCGAGCCGCTTTGAGCTTCTGTTGTATTGGAAGTGCAAAAAGTTTTCTACCAGCAGCCTCCATTTTTTCAAGAAGATTTGTAGGGACGCCATGGTTGGTGACTTGAAACACACCCCATGTTTTGCATGCATGGCCCACAAGTTTCATGGCGTTTGGATCTGTGAGGCTAATCACAGGCACTAGATCGGGGGACAATGAACTATACGAAGGAGAACCGTCTAGCGATAACCATGCATGCGATTCAGGTAACTCTTTCATGGAATTCAAGTCTAAATGCTTTTGATTGATCATGGAAATATTTGTATGCATGTTGTATAGTAGTAATGGTATATATATTTATTGAACGCTTGTAATGGAGAGAATGAAGAAGATATGGTGAGTGAAATGTGATGTGTGAACCGTTTATAAAGGGACTAGGATTTGAAGTGACAAAAATAGTGGGGCATGTGATAATCGTCGTATTGTGTGTTTAGACATATATGGAGTCTATGGCTATTGTTAACCCTAGGGTCATAACAAAAGTAGATAAAAAGTTATTCGGGGTTGACAGTGGTATCATTTGTTACCAACGATTAATTTGGTTTGTATTGTTAACACTTAAAAGTTATAAATGCTTCACTTACTTATAAAATATACTCATTCTACATAGGTATGTATGTATATATTTTTTTTATTATCAACATGCCTAATTAAGTTCGTATTTTTCTTCATTTCACATAACTTGTATGGTTTGTTAAAGGTATTATCGTCATTTCTTACGTATTCATCTTCTACCTCCTTTAAACAAAAGGTAAAAATATAAATGATTAACGTATTTACAAAATAGACTCATTGTACATAATAAATTTTTTATATTGTCAAGATACCTAAGTTTTATTTATTTATTTATTTATTTATTTTTTATAAAGAATTTGTTGTTGTTGTTGAAGCTTTATTTTGCTATTGTTTGGATGATATTCGTTGTGATATTGTTGTTAAATCTTAAGTTATTTTGTTGGATTTAATGTGGATTATTTCATTTGATTGTGTCTAAGAAAGTGTTTGTGCTTGCTCCAAACATAATGAGTGACTAAGAAGAAATGTTGTGAAGGGGAGAGCCTTGGTTGACGGGCGGAGTCTTGTTGACTCCATTTTTAGAGATCGAAGCTGGTTTTGGGGTGTTGATTATTTGTGACCGGCAATTAATTTGGTTTGTATTGTTAAAACTTAAATGGTAAAAGCCATAAATGCTAAACATACTTATAAAATAAAGTTATTATACATAATATACTTTTTTTTTTGTTAATATGGCAAATTAAGTTCGTATTTTTTTTCATTGCACATAACTTGTATGGTTTGTTAAGGGTATTTTCGTTATTTCTCATGTATTCATCTTCTACCTCCTTTAAACAAAGGGTAAAAGCCATAAATGATTAAGGTATTTACAAAATAGACTCATTCTACATAATATAAACACACACACACACACACACACACACACACACACACACACACACACACACACACACACACACACATATATATATATATATATATACACACACACACAGGTAAAATCCTATTCGCAAGGTCTTTTTAACAGTGACCAAAATTGGTAAAACAAAACCTTCTGAAATGTGCTAGAGGTTTAACGATTACAATAGATAAAGAAACCATCAAATCTAACTCTCAGACTGCTCCCTCAACCTACGGATGGTACTCCTGACAGTAACTGCACTAACAGTGTTCAATGTATAAGCACCGCCTGCTTTCACTTTGCCACAATCTTTGCATCCCCATATTCCAGCAACTTTCCTTTTCACTGCGTACTTTCCACAAAACTCGTAGAAATACTTGCTGTGATGACTGACTTCCATCTTCTTGATCTGCTTCCTCAAACTAGCACCATACCAGGTGCCGTACTTCCCAACGATTCCGGCCTTCTTGGTTCTCTTAGTCATTTTTTGAAGGTGGGTGAAATCGGCTGAAAGGAACAAAAACCCTAGATTTTGCACAATATATATATATATATATATATATATATATATATATATATATATATATATATATATAGGTGGGTTCATGAAAAAAACCCACTTTAGTAGAAAAGTGAGAAATGTGTACAAATCAGCCCCTCCCACTCCCCTTCCTTTTTTTCCAACTAGAGGGGCCTCTTTTTCACTTTCTTTATTTTCCAAGGGCTGTTTTTGTACTTTAATTAATTTTGTATGACTTTGTTCATACGTTTTTGAAGCTTTCATGGTTTCCCCCATTCGACTTGTTACTCTTTGCTCTCTTTTTTTTGTTTACTCATTTATCACGTATCAAAGTATAAATTAAGAACAAACGATTTGATATTCATACAAACAACCACACAAACAAATTTTATTGTCTCTCAATATTCAATTTATTATCTCAACACACAAAAAATGCTCAACTTTTTTTTAATACAGCTAGGCCATGTCTGATTCTATACAGATTTCAGTATATCTTCAACTTCAGTTGCTCATTTATCTGACCCTGTGGAAGTTCTCTGGCAGCCGTAACATTAACCTGCACCTGAATATAGGAAGAGAAGTAAAATAGAGTCAACGCCTGAATATTACACTTGTCTCCATATTTCAACAACAAATAGTTACTGTTGTCGATTTGGGCTCAGGTCAAATAAGGAGGTAAGCTACATGGATGACATATATAAAAAGAAGGATAAACGCTAAATTGCATTGATTAAAGTACTTTGTAGATGCAAATATACACATAGATGTTTTTGGAATACTTAGTAAGCATTCCCATAACCTAACACTTTGTGAGTGAGCTTTAACAACTTACTGTTTCTTAGCCTTTTGTTTAAACCGTACGCAAATTCAGAATGTCATGAACACGAGTGCACTTTATTCACATGCTGCACAAGTATGTATCTGTTTAAACAAAATGAGAAAAAATGGGTAGTAGCATATTCAAATTAGCACTCTTTTACTGTAGTAGTGTAATAAATAACTGAGAACTAATACAGTACCTGTTGTGTGTTGATGTCAACTCCAGATAATCAGCAACCAAATCCAGGAAGTGAATGGTACCAGCCAACCACCATCTTTTGTCTGTAACAATAAACAAAAAAGAGTTAGCCACGATAAAGAAATGAAATCCTCTAGTAAAATAGATGCTACACATAACAAAGTTTGCAACATGCAAATATCGTTTCCCTATATAGTCTGTTCAGAAACATCCATAAACAAAGGCAATGTGTATTTTTAGGCAAGGCAATGTGTACTTTCCGGTAACACGGTTCACTCCAGCTTATCATAAATATTTCGGTAACACGGTTAAAAACATACATTGCTATAAAATTATCAAAAACCATAGGAAAGCTCTGATGAAGTTATAAGCCATATTCCGAAGCCTAAAACAAGTTAATAAGCATCATCTTAACAGTAGGTATATATCGTGAGAAAAAGTCAAATACCACTCTAAGCATATCTGAAAACTTAAAACATAATTCATAGTATAATCAAATACCCTTTTCAGTCAATACCCTTAATCAAATAATCAATATCACTTTCACTATCTCTAGAAACTAATTCAAACTACACCAACACAGAGTCGCTACCTGTAGTTACAACATAACTCAATTTTCTTAAACCTTGAGTGATCAGCATATCCCGCCCACACGGATGCACTAATCAAACAAACGGATGCACTAATCAAACCACAACAGTCCCACATAGATTCGTCCAGTTTTTGCAAAAAGTGTATAACAATGTTTAGGATTGCATTTTGAGGCAAATTGTCTGTTTGTCAAGTAGGCAAAATGCAAGTAGCATATGAACAATAGTTGGCAAACCACATGAAAAGTAATTATTTGTGTTTCTTCGAGAGAAAGTGTAATTCTAAAAAGGATGGTTGAGACATGTTTTTTTGGACGCCAATTTGCAGATGCAATCCCAAACACCCCAATTTAGAGATGACTTAGTGCAGTGATTTATTAGCGAGAGTTGTTGAACTTCCACATGGTTTTTATCAATGGGTCCAGTAGCACAAAATTCTATTCCAATTAGAGTTATAGCAATACTTCTTAAACAGATGCTCTAAATACGCAAATGAATGCACTAATATTTATGCACTAATATCTACCTTTTCGATGCACTAATCATATGCATAGATGCCCTAATTCTCATTTAAGCTACTATTGCACTTTTCAACCCTTTTGCTTATGCACTAATTCTCATTTAAACAATTGTTTTTAGCTACTAATTAAACCTCTGATTTTCATATTGATGACGTATAGTCTATATTTGGGCCATAAGCCCAAATGATAAACATTACTAAGGCCCAAACCCACCACGTGTGGGCTATCATAACAATGGTTTGGGCCGCACCACCAAGGGGATGGGCTCACATAGGCCCAAGCCCAACCAAACTATTTATGGTTTAGATAAGGATCTTTTATTTACGGATAAAGATCCTTGGACCGGATAAGCACCATGTGTGCGAAAAGTAAGGAGCACGAAACCTACAAGGATTCTGCGCCTATATATATAGAATGATATAATTCTCATTAAAGGTACGATTCACAAACCCTAATTCTTTACGATAACCCTAAAACCGATTACTTACTCTCACGCCGGAGGATAATCGTGGGAGACAATCTCACGATAAGCCTAACGGTGTTTGTTTACTTTCTTAGTGCGCAGGTTTCAAGCATTAAGAGCTAATTGGTACGAGAGCAGGAGCCCAAACTAGGAACACCCAACTTTTGTATCAACAAGTGGCGCCATCCATGGGACCCTACACTGAGAACTAAGAACTAGAATGACGAAGAACAAAAACTCAAGCCAGCGGACTCCGCAGTTGGAAAAAACACGTGATCCCCAGAGGAAGAACCCTCAAGATTCGACCTCTAGGCAGGCCTCTGGAACAACCAGTGCACCTGGTCACCAAGAAACGGGACCAACCCTACCTCTCCCAGTGGTAGAATTGCCTACAAGAACTACTCAAGCCACCGCGGTGGTCCCAAGCGTTGAAGAACTTCAGCGCACTCTCTTCAATACTCCCCATCAAACGGCACCTATAGTGGACAACACTGTGCCACTTGGCGCACCCAACCGAGATAGGGCGCCTAATGTGGAGGCAGAAATCCTTGCAGCAGATGAGGACGCACCTGATTTAACTCTAAGTAATTTTGTGTCCCAAAATTACAAAACTCTAACCGCCCTCATGCAAGAAGAGGCAAGGAGAAGGTCTAGTATGAGCCTGCAAGCCCGGCTCAACTTTGGTCCTGAACGCGAAACATTATCATCGCGCTACCATAGAGGGGGTGCGAAAATAACGAAAGGCGTACCAATATCCATGATAAACTTGGTACAGCATCTGACTCACAATAATCTGAGGAATATGAAGATGGCGAGAGGCGCACCAATGTTCACTCCAGACTTGGTAGTCGAAGGATGCAAGACAGACTTGGACGCCAACATTCACCAAGCGAAGGCTCCTCCAGGTCTGGGAGCAGAAGAATTCACGACAGGTTAGGAAGGCGAACTTCCCCAAGTGAAAGCCCCTCAAGCTCCTCCTCTGAGGAAAACTGGCGCAAGCGCCGCAAAAGAGATTACTCATCTTCCAGTGACTCCTCGGACAACGAGGATAAGGAAACAGGACATTGGAAGTCCAGAGGAAGACATCGCGAGGAAGAAGACGAAGACATATCTCTTCCGTGGCGTCGCCAGAAAGTTGATGCATTTACGCGATGCATCAGCGACTACTCCGATCATAAGCAAAGGCGCATGCCCACTAATGTTAAAACATATGATGGAACGGGTGATCCTGATGACCACCTAAAAATTTTCGAATCCGCTGCTACTATCAAAAATTGGCCACAACCTGTGTGGTGTCATATGTTTAACTCCACGTTAGTAGGGAATGGCGCACTTGGTTTAGCAAACTCCCACGAAGGAGCATTGGTGGGTTTGAAGAATTGCGAAAAGCATTCCGCTTAAACTTTACCCAAAGAAAGAAGTGCGCTAAAAACCCTATTGAACTAGCCAGAGTAAAACAGCGTCAAGGGGAATTAACCAGTGCTTATATGGAACGCTTTAAAGATGAATGTATACATGTCAAAGCGTGTCCCGAAGTCCTAAAAATTGCAGGGTTCATGAATGGGATCAATAACCCAGAACTCATTAGGAAGTTAAACGACAAGGTTCCCCAAACCTTCGATGAACTAATGAAGCGCACAAGATCCTTCATCCAAGGAGAAGCAGCCGCTGCGGACAGTAGAAAAGGCTACTCAAATTATAGGCAGCAAGAACAGCCTAGGAGATAATCCATTGATCAGAGTAGCAACCGCAGCAAGAATTATCGCAGTCAGGGAAGTGGACGAGATAATGACAAGTATACCCCCCTCACAAAGACTCCGAGGGAAATATTTGTAACAGAAGGCGCAAACTTCCCAAAACCTCCACCAATGCGCACCCGAGAGGACAAGCGTATAGGGAATGGATACTGCGAATACCATGGCCAAAAGGGCCATACAACCAACGAGTGTGTCCAGCTACGACAACTAATTGAAAAATTAGTAAAGGAGGGTAGAATGGATCACCTCGTAAAGAACATTAAAGAAGGAAAGGACAAGCAAAGGAATGGAGGCAAGAAAGAGCCTCCCAAAGATAAAACGGACATCATCTATATGATACAGTCATGGCAGCGCAAGACAAAGCAAAAAGTCAGCCAAAAGTTCTCTTCAGAAAAAGAGATATCCTTCCCTATTCTAGCTGCGGACAACGCAGTAATAGAGCCACTGACCACTGAGATACATACCGGGGGACATGATATCTGCCGCATGTATATCGATGGAGGAGCATCTGCAGATATTCTGTATGAACACTGCTTTAAAAGGCTACGACTTGAGATACAAAGTCAGTTAATACCGGCCACGACGTCGCTGACTGGCTTCACAGGAGAAAAGATATGGCCTATAGGGCAATTACGCTTACTTGTAGTGGTGGGAGATGAACAACACTCTATAGCAACTTGGATCAACTTCATGATAATCAAGTCTCCTTCACCGTACAACGGCATCATTGGGAGACCTGGAATATCATCCATGTGCGCTGTACCATCCACAACACATGGTATGCTCAAGTTCCTAGTAGAAGGAGGGATTGTCACCCTTTACAATACTACGGTATCACCTAAAGAATGCAATGCGGTAACCAGCGATGTGGAGAATGTTCCAGAACAGCGCGCAGCAAAAATACCAAACTTAAAAGTCGCCATTCATCCTGATTACCCAGATCAACAAATATCGATTGGAGGATCTTTATCTGACAAAGGTAAAGCAGCTGTGTGCGCACTCTTGCAAAAGAACATGAGTATCTTTGCGTGGGAACCAAAGCACATGACTGGAGTGCCACACTCTATTACGGAGCACAAGCTACAAATCCGACAAGGATATACCCCAATACGACAGAAGAAGCGCGGCCAGGCCCCAAATCGCGCAAAAGCCATCCTGGAAGAAGTACACAAACTTGTAGACGCAGGTGTTATGCGCGAAGTCTACTATCACGACTGGCTCTCTAATCCAGTGATGGTAAAGAAGAGTGATGGCAGTTGGAGGATGTGCGTGGAATTCATGGACCTTAATAAAGCATGTCCACAGGACTGCTACCCACTGCCAGAAATAGACTGGAAGGTAGAATCCCTGTACGGATATCCTTGTAAATTCTTCATAGATGCATACAAAGGGTACCATCAAATTCAGATGGCAGAAGAGGATGAAGAAAAAACAGCCTTCTACACAAGTCAAGGGGTCTATTGCTACACAAAAATGCCTTTTGGTCTAAAGGACGCAGGCGCAACATACCAGCGATTGGTGGATATGGCTTTTGAAAAACAAGTAGGTCGCAACTTGGAAGTTTATGTTGATGACCTTGTCATCAAGAGTCACACAGAGGAAGAATTGGTGCGCGACATCGAGGAAACATTCAAAACATTGGGAAAAATAAACATGAAGTTAAATCCCAAGAAATACACCTTTGGTGCGACAGAAGGCATGTTCCTTGGGTATCTAATAGAACCTGACGGCATCAAGCCTTGCCCAGAAAAAACAAAAGCTGTTATCGATCTTCCCTCACCGCGCACACTGAAAGAAGTCCAGTCATTAAACGGAAAATTAGCTGGGCTAAACCGTTTTTTATCCAAGTCAGCAGATAAATCACTCTTTCTCTTCAAAACACTCACGAAGTGCACAAAAAAGGGAGACTTTCGTTGGATTGAGGAGGCAGAGGAAGCCTTCCAACAACTAAAACAGCATCTGGCATCACTTCCCAAACTTGTCGCACTGCGACCAGGGGAAGAGTTGATCATGTACTTATCTGCAACCCATGGAGCAGTCAGCGCAGTACTATTGATAGATAGGAACTCCGTTCAAACGCCCATATACTTTGTAAGCAAGGCACTGAAGAAGACAGAGACTAACTACAGCGCCATGGAAAAGCTGGTCTTAGTTCTAGTATTCGCAGCTAAAAGACTACGCAGATACTTTCAGGCACACCCAATAGCTGTGATCACGGACCAGCCCGTTTAACAAGTTATCTCTAAACCTGACACATCAGGACGGCTACAAAAGTGGAGTGTGTTGTTGAGAGAGTATAACATCTCATATAGACCAAGCACTACAATCAAAGGGCAGATATTAGCCGATTTTATTGTTGAAAAGCCAGATACCGATACTCCACCTTCAACAGGCAAGACAGAGTTACAAGAACCATGGATCCTATTCACAGATGGATCCTCATGCGTGGATGGATCAGGCGCAGGCCTTATCCTTACTAATCCAGAGGGGATGGAATTCACCTACGCACTGCGCTTCGAATTCACAGCCACAAACAATGAGGCAGAATACGAAGCCCTACTCGCTAGACTGCGTATTGCAATTCAAATGGGTGTACGCAACCTAGAAGCAAATGTGGATTCCAAGCTAGTCGCTAACCACGTGCTAGGTGAATATGAAGCCAAGGATGAACACATGATCCAATACCTCGAGAAAACCAAGTCCTTAATTCAGAGCTTTGATAGGTTCACAATCAAACAGGTACCTAGAGGAGACAACAGGAAAGCTGATGCGCTTAGCAAGATCACATCTACAAGCTTTGCGCACCTATCAAAACAGGTATTGGTCGAAACTCTAAAAAATAAATCAATCTTGGAGATGGAAGTATCCACGGTGATAGAGCGACAGGATCCCACGTGGATGACACCTATCATTGAATTTATAAGCAAAGGAATCTTACCACGAGATCAGAAGGACGTTCGAAGGGTGCGGCGCACAGCGCAGAGATTTGAACTACGAGATGGCATCCTATATCGACGTTCATTTCTACAACCTTGGCTCCGATGTGTTGGACCTCTCCAAGCAGATTGTGTACTCAGAGAAATTCACGCTGGATCATGTAGCATGCACTCGGGACCGCGGTCCGTAGTGGCGCGTGCCCTGCGATCAGGATATTATTGGCCTACTATGCACCGCGACGCGCGAGATATGATAAAGAAATGCAGTAATTGCCAAGTCCACAGGCCAATTCCGCGCCAACCACAACAAGAGTTAACCCCCATTACCTCACCATGGCCATTCTATAAATGGGGCATTGATATCGCAGGCCCCTTCCCAGTTGTAGCGGGAGGGTTGAAGTTCCACATCATAGCCATAGACTACTTTACAAAGTGGATTAAGGTAAAAGCAGTGGTGAGCATCACTGGCAACCAGGTAAAACGCTTCGTGTGGGACAATATTGTGTGTCGCTTCGGGCTACCTGGGGAAATTATCTCAGATAATGGAAAACAATTCTGCGATAACCCATTCAAAGATTGGTGCGCGCAATTGAACATCACACAACACTTTGCTTCAGTAAAACACCCACAAACCAATGGCTTGGTTGAACGCGCGAATCGCAGTTTAGGCGAAGGGATAAAAGTGCGCCTTGACAGACACAAAGGAAAATGGGTGGACGAATTGTCACATGTTTTATAGGCGCACCGCACCACAATCAAAACCAGTACCGGAGACACACCATTTTCTCTTGTCTATGGAACAGAAGCTGTCATACCAGCCGAAATTGGAATGCCAACTATACGTACAGTGGAGATAAACGTCACAACAAATTACGAGGAGCGGTGCATAGACTTGGACTTGCTGGAAGAAAGGCTTGAACGCGCAGCTATACGCGAAGCAAAGGCTAAAGCAAAGATGAAGAAGTATTATGATGCAAAGGTCAAACACACTTCTTTCAGGCCAGGAGACTTTGTATACCGCGCTAATGATGCAAGCCACGCAGAAGACACATGCAAGCTTGGACCCAAATGGGAAGGACCCTATGAGGTCACGGATGCACTAGGTAATGGTGCATATAGGTTGCGCGATATGGAAGGTCACGAGCTGGCGCGCACTTGGAATATCTGCAATCTCAAAAGATGCTATCTTTAGGAAAGGCTACGGCCCACAAACAGACAACTTTGCACTTTAGTATGTGCCCAATAAATGTTTGTATTTGAATCTTGTTTTCTTTATTAGGAATTGTTTTTATTTTCCAAAAACTTGCAAGTATTAATAAAACGTTGTGGTTTCTAGCTAACTCCATAACACACTTCACTTTATTGCGTACATTTTTATTATGTTTCAATATTGTTATTTTATATTTTGCCTACATGGCGTGCATCCACTTATTAAGACCCACGATGGCAGAAAGGATGAGTAAACCTACTAACTAACTCATTGAGTAAGAGGGTTGCAAACCCATCAACATTGGATCATGCATCCTTGCTAAGCGCCTTACCTTCAAGATGTTGAAGTAAGTTTTCCATGCGCATTCCACGAAGGATGCGCAATACCACGTACACCGTACAGGCTTAGCAAATTATGAGCTAAGACTCTTGGTCATCTAGAAAGTCTCTGCAAAATAATGCAAGTCTATTTTCATACTTATGATTTGTCTTTAAGTCACGCACTTAATTTAAGTATGGGTTCCAACGAGCATCTTAATTGATCTTGTACACAAAGGATAACAATTTAAGAATAGCTAACATAACACACAAACAAAAGATACAATTTGTTATTTATACGACACAATACATTTACAAGTTACAAAAAGCCTATATCTACACACTATGACGGTGCTCAGGACTATGCTCTGGGGCAGCGGAGCTCCCAGCCTCTTGGAGCTTCCTCAAAAGTAATGCATCCTTAGGCGATACGGTCGCCACGTTGACCGCAACTCCATCCGATCTGGGGATATGCGCAGCGCCTACACCACATAGGATGGCTTTTCCCTTAACACCTTTCTTCTTGGCCGCCCTCTCCGCATGAAGTTCCAAGACTTCTTTCAGGGGAACCTCCTTCTCAAGCACGAAGGGGTTCAAGATATCACTCGGCTGTGCAAAGACTGGAACCTGCAGCTGCGACTCGTCAGGCTTTAGAAAAAGGTCTGGTTGAGCCTCCGCATCCTCCAAGATGTGCCTCCCTAGGGTTAACCCCTCCATAATCAACTTTATGGGTTAATCCTGGTCGCGCTCCAGCCGCGCAATATGTGGAAGCTCAAACAGCTTCATCCCCTCCATAGCCTTCACTAGCTCGTCATAAGCGTCCACCTTATAGCCGAGCACCTCAGCAAGTACCACGATCAGCATCTTCGCCTCATGGAGTTCCTCTATAGCCTGCGCCCTGCCACGCTCCACAGCGCACTCTACAACCTTCCCAAAGGTCTCCAACACCTCTGGGGACTCCAAAGTGCCTATCGCAGCCAGGCGCAAACCATGACTGATCAACCACCTACACAAGCAAACAAGGGATGCATTAGAAGCAAAGAGGAACATTAATACATATAGTAAGGAAACATTGCAGAATATACAAAAAATACCTGCGCTCAGCGATGGTAGACATAAGATGAGGATATAACTCCTCATCGTATTCTATGCTCAGCCTGCGCAGCTTCTCTTCCTGCACTATCAGAGCATCCCCAACTTGCTTGTGAAGGGCCTCAATGTGGCCGAAGTGCTCAGCCTTTTTCTCCTCCAGATACCTTATCCCCCAAGTTAAGTTAGCCTTGAACTGATGCAACTCCCCGCGCGCATGTTGCAGATCAGCCATCACGGTCAACTTCTCATCAGTGACCTTCTCCGCATGCGCCTTGACGGACTCTACCTCCGATCGCGCATCAGCCAACTGCGCACGGAGCATGGCAATCTCCTCATCCTTCCATGCGAGGCTGCTGCTCTCCCCAACATACCGTGTCTTCAACTAAGCGACCAACTCAGTCTGACGCTCAGCAGCAGCAGCTAGCTCCTCCATCAACTGCTGCTCAGACACCTCCCCAGCCACCTTCACTTTCTCCTCCACGTTTGCATCCTGAGGGGGGACCGCGCTTTCCACAAATGCCGCATCACCCTCTGCAGCATGGTCACTACAAAGCATAAGAAGAAGGTCAGAGCATATTACGACAAGTAATAATTAAAAAAAAGAGAAAACATGGATATGATCATCACTTACAAAAAGGGAGAAGCCTTTGCAATCTCCTTATCCGCGCCAGTAGCGGATGTGTCATCTTCTGCAGATGACTCTTCATCCGTGATAAGATGGCGCCTCCTCTTGGAAGTACCAGCGCCATCAGCCTCTCCCTTGCGCTTTACACCCTGCGCTACAATCTCAGGCTCTAGAACCTCCACACTGTCAGAGGACTCAGTACGCAATTCCTCCACCATGGGAGACGGCTCCCCAGTAGGAGGCACGCTCTGCACAGGCATCACAAGCGCAGCAACGGGAGGTGAATCTTCGGGACCAGCTTGCGCCAACACCGTTATGTGTCCCGCAGTAGCCTCCAGAATTGGCTCCTCATTATCCCTCAGAGGACGCACACCCACCGTCACCTGCTTTGGCTTCTCAAGCTTCACCACGGCAAACAAATCCGTCTCTGCGCAACACATGAACAAATAACAAAAAAAAATTTAGTTATTGAAACTACATATACAGGAGCACTTACATTATTGAAGCGAACAAATAAAAGGGACAAGCACCCACCCCGGCCGCTCTCATCAATGAAGGTTGGAACCTCGTCAGAACCATGGAAATAGTTGCGACTCAACCCCATGTGAACCAGAAACTCCTCGGGGTAGGGGTTAATGGGGATGCGGTTGGCATCAATCGTATCCGCATCCTCCGCGCTATACGAACCGGGCAAAGGGCGCTCATCCCTTGGCAGCGTCCCTTGAGTATAAAACTCAAACGGCAAGGGAAATACTATATCATCTACCCAGAAAATTTTTTCCCTCCAATCCCTAAGGGAATCCACCTTCTCCGTATAACACTGAAGGCGCCCACCGCGCTTCGCAAAAGACACCCATCCATGCGACCACGTTGTGCGGTAAAACGCACGGAATAGGTTAATGGTAGGGTTGACCGCAAGCAACCGACATTTTATTTCAAAATTTGAAACTTTTGCTGCACCTATACAGTGCAGCTGGGAAATGTGAAGGCGGTAGTAGTTGAGCAAATTGCTCAAGAATAAGGATATAGGTACGCGCTGGTTCGCATATTCGAAGAAGCGCGTATATAACCCTATTTTTCCCTCAGGGAAATCCGCGATGCACGCGTCAGCCTCCGGTACAACCGGATGCACATCAAGAGGAATGAAATAATCAGAGGAGAATTGACGCAGTTCATCCTCGTCCATTTCAGAAGGAAACTCGTGTAATTGGCGAACCATTTCTAGCGAATAATAATACTAGTTAAAAGCGCGTATTCGCGGTTACCTAATCAAACAGTTGCTCTCTTTAAAAAAGCTTTGAAGAAATTTGAAAATGGCAGAAGTGTGTTTTTACTGTGCGATCTTCAGTAAAATGGGAGGCGATGTTTATATAGGGTTACAAAAACCCTAGAAAATTAGCCACGTGGAATCCACTCATATGATCGTGTGGCTAGAAGACGAGAGGGTACATGCACTTTTTCCCACTTCCCGATATACACGTGGACACACTCCCCATTTCCCTAGGCATTTTTGAGGATATTTTAGACTAGATACATAGTCCCTAATGTTGGGCGGTTACTTTTCCCGCCACACTTACCGTTGCTTTCAATAGTCTAGCATCCGCGGCTACAAGCCGCGCACACTAGACTGGGGGGGACATGATGACGTTTAGTCTATATTTGGGCCATAAGCCTAAATGATAAACATTACTAAGGCCCAAACCCACCATGTGTGGGATATAATAACAATGGTTTGGGCCGCACCACCGAGGGGATGGGCTCACATAGGCCCAAGCCCAACCAAACTATTTATGGTTTAGATAAGGATCTTTTATTTACGGATAAAGATCCTTGGACCGGATAAGCACCATGTGTGCGAAGAGTAAGGAGCACGAAACCTACAAGGATTCTGCGCCTATATATATATAGAATGATATAATTCTCATTAAAGGTACGATTCACAAACCTTAATTCTTTACGATAACCCTAAAACCGATTACTTACTCTCACGCCGGAGGATAATTGTGGGAGACAATCCCACGATAAGCCTAACGGTGTTTGTTTACTTTCTTAGTGCGCAGGTTTCAAGCATTAAGAGCTAATTGGTACGAGAGCAGGAGCCCAAACTAGGAATGCCCAACTTTTGTATCAACACATATAAAAAGGGTGATCAATAAATCAAATGTAAGAACCACATTGTATCATCTCTTTAATGTACTAATTATACAAACAGATGCATTAATTGCTCACTGAAATACATTAACCATTTAGATCAACTTCAAACAGGCTATGTGGTATTGAATTCACCCTATAACTAAGCATTAGTTTCAATTCTGACACTATACTACTTATTTTGGAACGTCGACAGAACGCCTCACTGAAGTTCAAAACTCAGTGGTGAAACTAACTCGGTAACCAAGAGGTGAATCCCACTCTTAAAACTACACTGAAGTTACTAAGCATACAAGTCGATCCAAAGTTCTGCACAAAAATGCTTAGTGCAGAATTTGGCGATTCCCTTTTCCAAACTTCTAATTGGCATAACTTATTCGTTTTTAGGAGCTAGAATCCGGTTCTTATATCTAAACGGAGCTACGGGAGGTGTCTAACACATTCCTAGGTCAAAATTCAGTTTATAACACCTCGATTTAGCTGAACCAATCCTTAGTTTTCTGCCCTAATTCCTATTCCGGATTCACCACAATCAACCCAACCCATCCAACGCACCCAAACTCCAACTCATTTTAAAAGATCAAAACCTTTAGACACGACCGAAAGTGTACATCTAATTTATTAGTTCTCGTTATACTTGTTCTAAGTCTAATCGACTGACTTTATATTCTTTTATCAAAATTACCCATTTTAACCCATTATCAAGATTAAGACATTTAGACGCGAATGAAAGTATGAGACTTGTTTATTAGTTGAATTTCCTTTTTAGTTAATATATTTTACGCCTAATTATTTGGTAAAACACTAATTGACTATTAAAAGAATTTCGCCGATATTGACTCTTGTAAGATATTTTCTAAATCTGACCCGTCCGAAACGGCCTGCTAGATGACATTTTCATGACTCGAACTATGAACCATTTTAATGCAAAACGACATTTCAGACAACTTTTTAGTTTTAGCCGAGACCCGAATCTCGACAAAAAATGACGAAAATACCATTTTTCGTTTCTGCAGTAAGCTAAAGATTCAACGAGAGCTGATTGGAACTTTTGTGGTTTTCCAAAATTTCAAATGGCCGCCAAACGTTCGTCTTTAAGAGTTACGGGATGTGCAACCTACCGTTTTGAAGCTAGGGGCGACCTCTATCATATTCTCAAGCCTAAAATCAGATTTAACAATTTTGACTCATCCAAACTCGACACACAAACTTTCTGCAGTAAAAGTGGCACTTAGAAACTCCGCCCAACGCTATGTTAGAAACTCCGTCCACTAACATCTCCAAACAACAATCTAACCTCAAAATCACCACATGCATCATCATCCATGAATTTTAAGCATAAAATTAAACACAAGCGTATATATATAATTTTAAGCATTATCATCAGCCACTAACATCTCTAAACAACAATCTAACCTCAAAAACTCAGTGGTGAAACCAACTCGGTAACCAATTACTGGAGGTGAATCCTACTCCTAAAACTACACTAGAACAAACAAAAATGAAATAAGCAAGTGAACTAAATTTTGCACACAACTACCCAGGTAGGAATCAACAATTCTTGATTTAATTACATAGCAATATAGCATGACTAGATGGTACACTCTACTGAATCAAGGGCATGCAAATGGATGCACTAATATGTCCAAACAGGTGCATTAAACTTATAACAAATGCATTAAACTTATAACAGATGCACTAATATGTACAAATGTTTTAACAAGTCGTGTGAAGCCCTAATCATACTAACATATGCGCTAACGCTTATTTTGGATGCGCTAATTAAACAAATGCATTCCCTAACTTACAACATGATTCTCTAATCATACTAACAGATGCAATAACATGAATCGTGATGTACTTATTTCAGACAAACAATTGTGGTATCATATTATTAAGACAGATGCACTAAATTATAACTTTATACATACATATGCCTTAATATGTCATTTCATTCAACAATATGAATTATTTCATTTGATTGTTGTTGTTGTTTTTAATAAAGAATTTGTTGTTGTTGTTGTTGAATCTTAAGTTATTTTGTTGGATTTAATATGAATTATTTCATTTGATTGTGTCTGAGAAAGTGTTTGTGCTTGCTCCAAACATAATCAGCGACTAAGAAGAAATGTTGTGAAGGCGAGAGCCTTGGTTGACGGGCGGAGTCTCGTGGACTCTATTTTTGGAGATCGAAGTTGGTTCTGGGGTGTTGATTATTTTGATTTGGGTTGTTGTTGTTGGGTTTGCGGTGGCCATAGAAGAGAGTGGTGGGCGGTGAAGCTCGGGGGGGGGGGGGGGGGGGCGGGGGATTCTTTTAATGAATTATATGGCCGTTTTGTTTTAGATTGGTGTTTGAAACTAAGTATTGGTGTTGGTTAAAATTATGAGTTATGTAAAATCATTTATACTAGCAGCAACATAACTGGTTCTCAAATAGTCAAAGTCAAAGGTTTTAGTTTGTTTAAAGGAGGTAGAAGATGAAGACGTGAGAAATGATGAAAACAACATTAAAAAACCATATAACTTATGTGTAATGAAAAAAATACGAACTTAATTATGTACATTTACAATAAAAAAAAGTATAGTATGTAGAATGAGTTTATTTTGTAAGTACGTTAGCCTTATTCAATAGCTAATTATTGCATAGTCAAAGCTCTAAGGGCATTTAAGTCATTTCAAATGAGAGAGAAAGATTTAATTATGTGTAATGAAAAAAAGTACAGACTCAATTAGGCATATTGATAAATGGGTAAGGATCCAGTGAGAAGAAAACTTAAAATGAGAAGGATGAGAAATAACTATAACCACACATTTGAGATGCATCGACTTGATGTAGATGCATCTCTATTCATTTAGATGCATCCCAATTAGTTCTGAAAAGTGATTTGAAGTGAAAACGATGTAAAGTAGTACTAACAACAAATTTGACATGCAGAGGACGAAAAATGTATAGGATTTGACTAACTTGATGAAATGCATCTAATATATGTATATGCATCTAATTTTTTGCTAGAAAATATATTATGGTACATCTAAAAGATTAGGGATGCATCTAATTTAAGTCGATGCATCTTAAATGTGTTGGGAAGTTTCAATATCTGGACGCTTTCGCCAATCAAGGATCGAAATTAAATCTTATGCCTCTAACCATTTACACCCAACTAACTATGGAAATGCCGGCCGCCACCCGTGTTAGGCTATCCTTCGCTGGTCACTCTTATGTATACCCTTTGGGAATTGCAGAGGATGTACTGGTCAATCTTGCAGGGTTCATGTATCCCGTCGATTTCATGATCATTGATGATAAAGGAGGTGGGTGCATGCCAATAATCCTTGGAGCACCATTCCTCACCACCACGAGATCTGTCATTAGGTATGAAAAGAGGAAAATTGAACTTAATTCAGGAAAAAGAAAGATTAGCCTTCCTATGACCCCACGATGTGTGCAAGAAAGCCTGCTGAAAAGAAAGCTCAAAAACAACATTGACACATCACCTAATCATGTTCAAGAAAAAATCCTTGCATGGGAAATAAGAATCAAAAGCTATAAAGAAACTAAGCCTGAGAGAGGCAAAAGCAGCAATAAAGTTCATGTCAAGTTTGAATGTAGTCAACCAACGGAGAATCATGTACCATTTGCAGAAGGAGACTTGGTACTCTTAAGGCATTCAGAGATAAAAGTACATCCCCACAAGCCAAGTCCCTGGTGGTATGGACCATTCACAATTGAAAGCCTACGCCAAGATGGGATTGCTACCTTGAGTAGTAAAGGAGGAGGGGAGGTGACTGCAAGTGTCGAACGATTGAAACACTACCACCCCGATAGCGAGGATCATAATTATATGGGATACGTCATCTCAAGAGACGAGGTCACGTAATTTCCCATGACCATGAGTCTAGCTACAAGACTAGTAAATAAAGAAAAGCGCTTCTTGGGAGGCAACCCATGCTTTGTGTGTTTTTATTTGTTTGAGTTATTTGTTTCCGTATGCATGTTTTATTTTTATTGTTGGTAAATCATGTTTCAAACTAAATTGTGAAAATGCTTTATTTTGTTGTTTAACTTCGTCTTAATTACATATAAAGGTATTTTGCAAAAGCTAAGTGTAAGGGGAGACCCCAATTTGTTTATAAGAACGAAAATGATCATAATTCGCCACAATATTAAATGAACATGTATATTAGTAATTGTTAGAGTCAATTGCTTGTATCGAGTCATAATGATGTTTTGCAGGATTTTCCAGGAAATAAGGCATGAGCTTTTCCAGAAATTTTCCGAAAACTTAACATAAGATTTTTCCAGGAACATTCTGACGGCATCAGGAGTTACAACCTGACGACGTCAGATGCCAAAAATTCTGAAAAATTTTGCGAGTTTTGTTTATACCGGAGTCTTAAAGTTTTTGTTGATTTTTTAGTTTTGTAAACTCCAGGAAATCTGCAAACATTCATTCCACAAGCATTATATCTTAAATTTCTTTCTAGGATTTGTTAGTATATAGAGATTGCCACCGATTTTACGCGAGGTTGCCTTGATTGTTTTCTCAGGTTTAACAGGTTATATATGACAAGAAGATGATTTATATTTCTGGAGGGAAGCTTTCAACGTTCATTTTCTTGGAGGAAGATCTAACCTTGTTGACACACTATCCACATCGAACGAATCAGGGGAGTATTTGTTTTCATTCTTTTACCTGTTTTTACTTTTACATCCTTTAATTGAACATTTGGGACAATGTTGATCCTAAGTGTAAGGGGAGGGTAAATGATGATACCTTATAGGATACTATTCCACTTGAGTTTGTTTGTTTGATGGTAGGTGTGTAATAAAACTAAGAGAAATACTTGTTAGTGTAATTTAGCACCAAATTTAAAATTTTTTACAACATTTAGGAGTGAAACTTTAGCCTTAACACGCGTCTCATGGTAAAGTACTAGTGTTTTGGAGTAATGGGGAAGAACATCATATATTACCCCCATATGTGCGTTAATCTTAAAAAGTACTCCAAGTATTTTGATTATCTTGATTCGAGTCATTAGAGTAGTTTATTGTAAAGTATGTAAAAATTCAAGTGTAAGGGGAATGTAAATTCCATATGATGTGTTATTTTGGATGGTAGGGTAAAAGTATATGCAAAAAAAAAAAAAAAAAAAAAAAAAAAAAGAAAAAAAAAATCGAAAAATCAAGAAAAAAAATAGAAAAAGAAAAAGAGAAAAAACATATGGACTACCATCCTGTTTCATTCTATGTTTGTTTTATGTTTTTGTTATTTTTGATTTATTAGCTTAAGTTGAGTCGGGTCTTGGCTTAGCAACGCCATATTGTACATGTAATTAACCAAGATGATTAACTCGCCACCAGTAAATATTGCCTTTATCCAACAAAACCGTGTTTTCTATATCCCTACACCTAACGTTATAACCCTTTAAAAGACCTCTTTGATAGTTTATCCTAGGTGCTTACGCCAAGTGGTGGAGGTTTGATCCTTTCCCAAGCCTATGGTAATCTATTTGCTATGACAGGTAGTGAGAGATGTTTTCCATTTCTTTATTGTGATATATACTTTATTACACCCGAGAGATGTGAGTATCTAAACACTATTTGTGAGGTGCCAGTGTATAACATTCGTGCTTGTTTCTGGTTTTAAGTGGAACAATTATTTGTTTTAATTACTTTTATCTTAGTGTTAAATGACCCCTAACTTGTATTTTGATTAGAATAAAAGCGCATTTGCTTGAGGACAAGCAAATCTCAAGTGTTAGGGTATTTGATAAGGCGAAAAGTGTACAGCTTTTGGGGGGTCATTTAAGCCCGAATTCATAATTATTTGATCAATTATTGCCCTAAATCGTTCCTTTTGTCATTTTAGGTACTTTTGGAGAGAAATCTGGAAAAGGAAACATTTTGGATGTTTTTGGAGCATAAAAGTGAAGAAAACGACAAAGACTCAAAATCCTTGCTGGGAACAGTACCTGACGACGTCAAGGCTTTACACATGACGGCGTCAAGAGTGGCAAAAGAGGTGGAAGTGGAAAATACATGTGACGATCCAGAGCGTTTTTAGGCTATTTGGCCTGAAGGCGTCACCAAGGCCGTCAGGGTCCAAATACATGTGACGGCCCAGAGCTTATTTCTACATGACGGTGTCAGAAGTGAATCCAGGCAATACGAATTCCATCTTGGCGGCGAGTTGATGGCGTCAGAGGCTAATACATGACGCCGTCAGGATGCATAGTCTATATATATTTTTCCAATTTTTCATTGTAAGGTGTGGAACTTTTGGGGAACAAGTTGTGTAAAAACCCTAGGTCGAATTTCCTGCATATTGAACGGGTTTCAAACCCTTCTTTCTTCCATATTTGAATAAAGATAAGTACTTCAATAATCATTCAATATGTATATGTATTGTTTGATTCTATCTTATGTGTATCTTTCTTTTAACATGTTAGGCTAGGCTTTTATTGTGTTTGCTTAGATGTAGTGAAACCTAGATGTTGATTATGGGTTGATTGTTTGTTTATAATTGTTACGGATGATTGTATTCGATGTTAGGCTTAAGAAAACTGGCAGACTTCCATTGGTAACTTGCTTGAACGTCTTAAGAAATATGATCGGAGGTGTACTACGATTTTTGGTTGTATTTAATGCGTACGAGAATTCTAATGATCCCATGTTAGGAGCTTCTAACGGCTCGACATAGGAGTGAAGTAGGATCTTATAGAGTTAGGGAATATTGTACACAGCCCTACGATTAGTATTAAGGAATATAACCCGTCATCCATGCAATTGTAACAAGCTAATCAGCCGGTAACAGATATCTAGGGAGTAATGAAATCTAAGTAAACACAACTTTTCTCATTATTGTTTCCACCACATTAGTAAATTAGTTTAATTTTCATTTATTTTATTTTATTTTGATTGCATCTTTAGTTAATTGGGTTAGTTGGCTAGCAACTAATTCCGCCCACTCCTTCAAAACCCGAGATTTTACTTGCTTTCCATAAAATATAAAAATACAAAAAGAATCATCCCTCACCTCTAGACCTAGTTTAGTAGGCTTTCTAATCCTAGCGACAGTATTCCTGAGTTGAACGATCAATCCCCCGGTACTTGTCACTATACTATACTACAACGATCAGGTACACTGCCTGGTGGGGGTTGTAAGCTTCTCAAGATCCCTTGAGAGGTAAAACCTGTTACGAGGGCGCAATTCCCACGTATCAAGAATTAAGCTATTTTTTAGCGGAAAATTTTATTAAAACTAGCAAGAAGTTGAATAAAGTTGTAAGGTACAAAAGCATCTTCTTCCACATTGTTTGACTTAAAAAAAAAAATTGTTATTTAGCAACGAAATTTATAGTAAATATACTAAAATACAATGTTCAAAGAAGGATATAAAATCCCATGGTCCTACTATTTGCTTATAGTTTTTACACAAATTGGTTTGGCTCAGATATCTCATCGGCTGCTAAAAATGGTTGCATTATGGTATTTGGTCTTAGCCACGACTAAATCACAACTCAACAGGTAACCAAATTATCATAACCACGCAAGTACTGTGAAGAAAATATTGTTGTGTAAAAATAAACATTAACTATCAGCAAATCCAAAAAGCCATAGTCCACACGAAAAATTCTTACACGCACACACACCTTTTTAATCCTTCATATCTAAAAATTATGCACGAAGAAATCATACCACAGGATCCCAACATTCTCAAGAAGCGTTAAGCCGACCACCCCCTATAGGCGGCCTCAGAATAATGTCAACTACGAGTTACCAATCGGTGTCTTCGGAATTCGTACCACAGGATCCCAACATTCTCAAGAAGCGTTAAGGGAGGGTGGTAGATATAGTCCTAAGGGAACACGCAGCAAAGCGTAAGATTATACCAAGCACTCTCGCACTCCTCGAGAATCGCCTGCATACAACAACATCAAAGCAGAGTATAGGATCTCAACATTCTCAAGAAGCGTTGAGAGTGCTAGATATAATCCTAAGGAAAAACACAATAAAACTCAAGATTACATCCAGTACACTTACACTCCTCAAGAATCGAATGCGTTCGGATTAAGTCGATCAACCAAACTTTTTCAGTCACTGAGAACTTCTACTTTATGGTGCCAAGTTATGAAACAAATTGAATCTTGACTCAGATATCTTATTGGCTGCAAAAAACACAGTTGCATTTTATGCCATCCAGTTTTTGGCTTTTTGCCATGCCAAAATTACTACTTATAGAGTAACTGAATCTTCACAGGCTAGTAAATGTCATCCAAATAGGATCTACAAAATAGGTGACAATAATCGGGTGCAAAGTACTGTTGCATGTTATGCCATACGGATTTTGCCGTGCCAAAACTTAAGTTGGCTTCAAAATACAGTTGCATTTTATGCCTTCCAAATTTTTCGAAGCTGAAATAGCCATGAATCTTGCAAAATGACAGCATGTAAGTCAAATTTTAAACACAAAGCATAACCAACTATTCTGCTCATTACCCCAACCAAAGCCCTTAAAATAATTTCTAACTGATATGCAAAATCAAGAAAACTAAACTTAATAACCTTGTTTCAAAATAAAACAAAAACCCTAACATCTCAATTAACTCTTTTACCTAACTATAATGACATAGCAAGCAAAATCAAGCGTTCTATTAATCATTCCAACTGAAACCCCTAAAACAATTTAAGCTTTTTCCAACTAAATTAACAAACTATAAATAACAATAATTTTTTTCATAAAATAAATTTATTGTCTAATTTTCTTACCTGCACCCCTTGTGTGTGCGTGATTTTTGAATAAAAAAGCATACGAAACAAACGAAAAATGAAGAATCAGATCTTATTTTCGTATAAAAACATCAGCAACTGATACTGGAATACAGGTGTAAAACATGCAACAAACCCTCACAATTAAGTGCCACATATTAAAACATACTAATAATCCCACTAACCTTATTTTAATCTCTCTAAGCCGAAGGCTCGGGTCGGCATGTGAACAGTACCGGATCGACCCGTGACTCCACAATGCACCCAAGCGGTCTCACACCCTCAAGCCGATATCCCAATCGGTAGCTTCAGAACAATGCCGGCTCCCATTTCCACTTCACTGAATGTTGTATAGTATAATTACTATTTATGACTGTGATTTTGATTGTTTTTCAATGGTTATGTCAGGCTAGATCACCTAATATTTTATCTAAAGTTTGCATGAAACTAACTAAGAGAAGAGTTATTTTACATACCAAACTTTTACTACATACTAATGGACTCATCCACACCATTCATCTAAAAAGAAATCAATGGTTTAGATTAAAAGCATTATAATATTTCACCCATTTTTTATAATTTAAATATCTCTTAAACTGTTAATCGTTAAGCAAAAATAATTACACCATCGTGACAAGCATTTAATTATCTTTCTATAGACGGACACTTTGATGTACTTTCGACAAAAAATGTTTTTTTTTCACATTTTTTTCGTTACTAAAAAAATCACATGTGATATGTAATATCACATGTGATAATGTAATATCACATGTGATATTAGTGTAATATCACATGTGATATTTAATATCACATGTCATTTTTTCAGTAACGAAATAAAACGTGAAAAAAACGAAAAAAAAATTGTCGAAAATATATCAAAATGCCTATCTATAAAAAGATAATTAAATGCTCGTCGTAACGGTATATTTTTTCGCTTAATGATTAACGGTTTGAAAGATATTAATATTTGAAAAAAAGGATGAAAATGGGTTTTTTAAATTGTTGTGATTAATCTCATCCATTAGATCAAATAAAGAGGGTGGAGATTAGTCTCTTGGTATGTGATGAGGCGAAAAATGAACCGTTTTTATGGGGTCATTTAAGCCCGGAATTGAATTTATTTGATCAAATATTGCCCTAAATCGTTCCTTTTGTGATTTTAGGTACTTTGGGAGAGAAATCTGGAAAAGGAAGCAATTCGGACGTTTTTGGAGCATAAAAGTGAAGAAAACGCCAAAGTCTTAATTTTCCTTGCTGGGAACAGTAGGTGACGGCGTCAAGAAGAAAATCTTGACGGCGTCAAGAGTAATTTCCATGACGGCCCAGTACAGAATTGACGGCGTCACGAAGTAGGGCGTCAAGAGGAAAATGCATGACGGCCTGGAAACACATAACACTTGACGGCGTCAGATCTGGATCAAGGCAGTCCGAGGAGTATTTTGGCGGCGAGATGACGGCGTCACAAATTTGTTCTTGACGCCATCAGACCCTATTTCCTATATATAGTTTTCTAATTTTCACATTAAAAAAAGAGAGAAGTTTTGGAGAAACCCTAAGTACGAACTTGGTACGAATTTTACAGGTTTTTCAAGGGTTCTTAGCCCTTGATACCTTTCATGTGTAATTGAGATAAGTATTCTTTTAATTCAATCAATATGTCTATGTGTTGGTTGTCTATATCTTGTTCTTGTCTTAATTCCATCATGCTAGGCTAGATCTATCTTGTGTTTGCTTGGATCTAATGAAACCTCGATGTTAATTATGTGTTGATTACTTGTTTATGGTTGTATTGGATGAATGAATTCGATGTTAGGCTTAAGAAAACTGGCAGATCTCCAAATGGTAACATGCTTGAACGTCTTAGGAAACATGAACTGACGTGCACTAGGTTTTATTGATTGTATTTAATGCATGAGTAAATTCTAATGATCCCATGTTAGGAGCTTTTTAGCCGGCTCGACATAGGAGTGAAGTAGGCACTCATAGGATTGGGGAATTAAGTGCGCCACCTCATGAATGGTATTAAGGAATACAATCCGTCATCCACGCAACTATAACAAGTAATTAACATGTAAAAGATATCTAGGGAGTAGTGAAATCTAAGTAAACACATTTTCTCCACTTATTGCTCACAACCTTAGTTTAATTTAGTTTATTTTCATTTCTTGTATTTTATTTTGATTGCATCTTTAGTATTGGGTTAGTTGACTAGCAACTAATTCCGCCCAAATCCTTCAAAACCCGAGATTTTTACTTGCTTTCTAAAAAATATAAAAATACAAAAATAATCATCCCTCACCTTTAGAACTAGTATTTAGGTTTTCTAATCCTAGCGACACTATTCCTAGCTAAACGATCAATCCCCCGGTACTTGTCACTATACTATACTACAACGATCAGGTACACTGCCTGGTGGGGGTTGTAAGCTTCTCAAGATCCCTTGAGAGGTAAAGCCTGGTGCGATTCCCACGCATCAGTATGTAAAAAAATTTTGGTCCTCAAATGATTTTAAATCAACTAATTAATACCTAAATAAAATTTAGACAAAAATACATCGTTGGTCCCGGAACTTTCCACAAAACATCACATGGCACCCTAACTTTTAAAAAACGTCGCCAGGCGTCCAAACCTTTTGTATTTCAGGCCGATTGCGTCCCTTGACCAGTTTCAGCTCGGTCAACGCATGTTTTTTGTTATAATATGAGGGGCATAATAGTCCAATCACGTTATAACCATTAGTTAACCCAAGCTAAACCAGACATACAACTTGAGGGACCATCAGTGTAGTCACACATTAACTATGTAACTTTACCGTATCTTCTCTGATACGCATATTAATGTTTTCGCGGGAATCAATAAACCCACACCCAAACATTGACAGTTGAGTAAAACCCGATCATCTACCACACACATTGTCATATACAACCTCAACCCAACACATCCCACAACAAAGTACCCATATTCTATCTTATCGAATCCCATCTAATTACACACCCATAAACAATCGGAACTTGCAAGCCTTGCAAAATCAAACAACACACATACGAGGTAACAATATTTACTTATTTATGTTTAATTAAAACGTTATTTGTGATAATGTTAATCGTTAATCCAGAAGGTATGTATGGGAATCAATTTATTTGCACTTTGGATGATCCTGAAGAGGTTTTGGATGAGTTTGTAAGTTAACACCATATAAGAATTAACTGTTATATCTCTAAGAAAGTAGTTATAAGAAATTGACAATGCTTAAAACTTAATATTGATATACATGAACTGCATCATGATTTCGTGTTAGGAGGATCTTATCATGGGAATCGGTATATTTACTTAGTTAACTATGCGGGGACTAGATGGAGAGTTAGTGTAAGAAGAGTATCAGAATTAGTGTGTGTTGTTGAGGGAGTAAGGTGGAATGATTTTGCGATGCACAACATCACTTGTTCGGATATTGCTTGCTTACATTTTATAGAAGAGGGTGAGGATGTGTTTTATGTAGCTACCTACAATTAGTATAGGGAGGAGTTGCATAATTAGGAACCAGTCCATGATCAGTTTTGGAGATGTATGGTTGATGTGACAGACACATTTCATCTTATCCAGCCAATGCCAGAAGATTTTCTAGCATATCTGCATGGTCCAGCAGCTATAGAGTCGGTCATGGTTACTAGTAACACCACTGATTACCAAGTAGAGCTGGAGGTTACACAAGATTGGTATGATCGATATGTCCACACGGCCCTGTGGGGATGTGGTTGGGAGAAACTGGCCCAAGACTTGAATATGTCACCTGGTTAAAAAATGGTGTTTACTCAGGTTTTCCCGAGGAAGGAGTATAATGTCATGTTGTTTGACCATGATGGAGGGGCCATCACAACAGTGAAGACATCCAACACTAACATAGCCATGAATGCCCTTTATCACCAACCAACTGACTATGGTATGTTTTAGTTTTTTAAATTTAACTACACCAAGTATCTCACAGCAGTGTAAGTTATTTGATTATATGTAATATGAAAATCAGATTTTGAAGCCCCTCAGATTAATTGGATGTGTAATTGGGAACACCACACAACCCATGACCAAGAAGAAAGGGCATTCTACATGAAGATGACTGCATCCTTCTGGAGAGACGGCCGACTTGTAAGTCTAGTGACAGAGTTGCTTAATAAGATATATGAATGTCATTTGTATCATACATTGTGTGTCTGATATAAAGATTAATGGATCATAATGTGTATTAGAAGCATCCCATGACAAACTAATGATAAGTTTTGTACATTTTTTATCAGTCCATACCATCAAGAATTGTTAAGAAGCACAACTTGTATGGGCTCTCTAGAGCGGTTCTGAAGCATAAAAGCATAGAGAAAGAGTTCAAAGTTTGTGAGAGGACACTTCAAGTTGGTCAAGAGAAGCTCAGGAGGTAAGTGGCTATTGTTTCATTATCTAGTTTCAGGCAATTGAAGGTAGATGCACATTTTGGTCAAGATTCAATGGTCCGCTTCTTTCTAGGTGATGAAACTAACAGGTCACAAAGAGTTTTACATTTTGATGTGTGCTGATGGAGTTTTAAAGTTGGATGAATGATATTATGTAAACATATTTTATAGTTCGTATGTATGGTGGATTTGTAGGCACAAATCAACTTGACAATGCTTAGACAATTGTTTTGTAAACTATATGTGTAGGATAAACCATATGGGTTTGTCCATACACAATTTTGCAAGTATGATGCAATATATGTATGCTTAAATCATATTGTTGTATGTATATGCTAGTTTCAACTTGCACTTTCTAATACCAAGTTGAAGTGCTATATGTAACTTTGACTTTCAAAAGTCAAATTGCCGTATCCACAACACACCCATGATATTTCAAACAACACCATTTAGGGTAATTAACAAGCTAAACATTAAACAAACCATAGAATGAAGTAGGAACAACAAAATACGTCGTTAATTGCCATAGGGTACAAGCTAAACATTAAACAAATCATAGAATAAACATAAAAAAAACTAGAAGAATTCCACTACGGCTGTGGGGGAAGCTCGGTGGAGTTTCAACAGCTCCCTAGCCAACTCCCAATTCATCACGACATTTTCAGCGTGATCATGATTCAGAGTGCAAAGCTTGATATAAAGTTTCTTCAGCAAGGGGGAACAAGCAAGTACAAACTTTATTATTGTTAATTCATTAACTGATACAGGAAAAGATCGAAACACCACACTCTCGAGCTGGCCCGACCCGATTCTTTTGCTTCCTAAATGTAATGAATAACTTTCCAAAGGTATATCACTTTCGAATGAAGCCTGCAAATTGAGATAGTATTGAGATGCACAACCATGGCAATTTAGGTTGATGTGAAGCATAATACATATTGCATTCCACTTACTCTGGTTTCTAGCATTTGCAATCTTGGAGCTCTACGAATCATTTGAATGATGAATGCTACCATTGCATTGTTCCCAAAATCGACTCCGGATAGATTTAGATTCTTGAGGGATACAAATGCCACAGGTACATTCATCCATGAGCTACCTTCTGCCAATAACTACAACAGGTAGAATTTTCAGAATTTTTAAAGATTGCATTTGAAGTGTGAAACTCAAATTTGTCTTACCATGCACTCCTGAAAATCTAATGTAAGGGACTCAAGTTTGGGAAGACTTCTAAGCTGATATATATTGTAAGTTGTGATTGTGGTGACCTGGTTCAAAAGACCGAATGACAAATACAGCTTCTTCAGATTCCCAAGTTGTGCAATATACAATAGTCTCATCTCTTTTGTATCAGTACGATTGATTTTAAGAGACTCAAGTAAGGGACAACTAGCAATACAACCCCAAATTGTACCGGTCAGAAATTTGACGGATAACAATTATAAGGTCAATAGATTTGGAAAACCTTCAAAGGATACCAAACTAGGTAACGTACACCAATGAAGTTCCAGATGTTTCAACTCCAAACGAGTGTACATTTGGGTTGGCAAGATAATTGGTTTGAAGGACCTGTTATGTATAAGGAGCTCCTCAATTCCTCGCTGACCCAACAACAACAGCCAAGCATGAATCTCTTCATAATTGAAGTAATCTTGTCCAGACAAGGGTTTAAGCTCTACAGAGAAGACAAACCTTCTTATGGAACCTTTGAGCTGAAGCAGCAATCTAGTAATATGCATCCCTTCAAACTTATTTGTCAAAAAATAAAAGAAATCCTTATCAAGTATGACATCGGTGAGCAATGTCCACTTAAACCTCCAGCTTTTCGCTAAATTGGATGTCGTCACCGCCTCTTTGAGTGGTAAACGGTTCAAAATATTGGTGATAACGTTATCCGGCATGTTGCTAATATAATCCGGCATGTCATTCATAACATTCTGTCCAAAAGACATCGTTGTTCTACCCACTAACTCACCATGTCCAAAAGACATAGCTGTTGGGCTAATTCAGTGTTCAACAACCTCTGATTAGATTTGAACATACAATAGCCTACGTATAGTAAAGTTAGCTGCTGAACTTGGAAAAACATCTAAGTTCTTGAAGAAAAAGAGTATTCACTTCAGCGTCGATGCGGTTCATCACCTCAAGAACAAGTCCCAAAGAAGATGTTCAGTTCAGTGAGGTATGACAGTAACTTACTGAATAATGTCAGATCTCCTCAAACTATTGATACTAAGAAAAGAATCTTAAAAATTTAAAAGTCAAGAGGCAGGAAAACCCTAAACCAAAAGGGATAAAACAAGTCTTTATGGGAGTCAGCACCTTTCCAATATCTAGTAAAAACGAGCTACAGTTGTCAAAATTGTTCCCTAAAGAAGAGTATATCTCTTACTTAAAGTAGAAAGTAAATTTTTTGATTCATATATTCTAGTGAGAATTTAAACGTTAGAAAACTTAATGTGTGTTATCTTGTTTAAAACTGAATACAAGTTGTTCATACATAAAAACTATTTTAAACTACACCATATGCCATGAAAAGTGATTGAATAACTTGGAGAGCTATACTTTGCAATCACTTTAAAGGGATCAACAAAACGTATATTCTCAATAACGACTTTGGAGATTTCCTTCTGTTGTACTACTCTCACTACAAAAGAAATATATATATATATATATATATATATATATATATATATATATATATATATATATATATATATATATATATATATATATATATATATATATATATATATATATATTGAGATGGAACATTGTTATTAGAATTACCTGTATTCTTTTCGTGATAATAAGTGTTAGTTTTGGGATGCCTAGTAGAGGATAAAAATGAAAATAACCAAATGCCCCCTTATGAACATTCTAATGATCAGCAAAGGAGAGTATATCACTTTTTCATGTGGCCTTGTCTTGTCCAAAAGCAGAAATACATCTGTATCATTTGGTGCTATAAGGCTAATTAGAATTGTGTCATTTTGTATAAAACTCATGTGCGGGCTCATAACTATCCGCTAAATACAAACACCTACTAGGCCCCTAATTCTTGCTTTGTTCTTTCTTTAGGAACCCGCCACTCTTCCTTATGTCCCCTAAGCCAAAAGAAAACATTTGATAAACGGAGATTCGTATTATTTCGACCATTAACATGTCTAGATTAGGAAATCTCAAAGAGAAATTTGAATTGACCTTCTTTCCTTTTCATCCATTAACGCATCAAAATTTAGAATGACAGAAATACCCGGTCGTGGCATTTGAATTCAAGTTATCACGTTATCAAAGGGAATCCTAAAGCCTTTCCATTTTGATTATTAATGAATCCCTTAGGAAGTGTTATGATATGTATCAAAACGATTTACGGAATGGAACAACGGAATGATATGGTAAAAGAATCACGAAATCTGTTGAAAGTAGAGTTACACTCTAAATAGAATTACAAGGAGTTTTTACAATGAATATAGAATGAGAGATGGGACAATCAACTAATTAACAATCGCTTCTAGAACTCTTCTTATAGACTAATTAATTGATACAAACTAATTTTCCCGCCTATAATAACAACTCTACGTGAGCTCTTCAGGTGGCTTACTTTGTCACATATGATATTAGTCAATACCCGCTAAGGCGAACTCAAATAATGTGATGTAAGTTGATAATGCAGAGTTTTATATGAGGGTGTGATCAGCAATCGCCCATATGGTATCAAAAGATATAACCTATATTGGGGTATGATGTATGAAAATTGACTTCCGAAACAATTGTTACAAAATTATGATTCTGTGTTCTCATTATTCATTAAACTCAAGTCCAAGTGAGCGAGACGATGATGATTTCAAAACAAAAATTGTAGCTAGATCATTTTTTTCATTTCAAAAGTCGGTATTATATAGCTTCAGATCTTCGTGTTTTGTTGTCACATAAGCTTTTACACTATATTATGTTGGTTTGACACCTTTAAAGACAAAGGATCTTATATAAGGTGGTAAAACTCTAAAAAGTATAGAAGGTCATGAGAAAGTGACAAATGTCATTCCTTTCTTTCTTCTAGCCCCCTTCTTTTCCTTCATTTTCTTTCCATTTTTTCACCCAACCCACGATCCAATTATAATAAACATCAAGATATGATGAACATCAATTTTTACAAAAATAAAATAATGATCAGTTGGGATATTGATGAACATTTTATATTTGATAAACATTCTTGCAGAATGAACATTGATGAACAAGTATTGATGAACATAAAAGAACCGATGAACATTCATGAACACATATTGATGAATATAAAAATAACTGATGAACATTTGTATTGATGAACACGCAATAATAATAATAATAATAATAATAATAATAATAATAATAATAATAATAATAATAATAATAATAATAATAATAAATCTAATAAACACGTATTGCAGATTCGAAATTCTATACATCACAATTTTTATTTTTTAAGAAAATATTAAAGCTTTTATAAATTACTGAAACAACTAAATTATAATTAATACCTTAAAACTCTAAAATCACAAAATTTCATCAAACACCTTATGTGGGTGCTTTTATAAACACATGATTTCTTTGAAATTTATGAAAAAAAACTTTATAAAAACAAAAAAGATGAAAATTTGATATTAATTTAGGGTTTCTTGATCAAAAGTCACAATAAAAATTTAAAATTTTTGATGAAAAACTTGAGAGAACCAAAAAATGTAAAGAATTGATGAGTTGGTTTATTGATCTTAATTTAAAGGAAAAAATTGAGAAAAATTAAAGAAACCTACCGTGGAATTGAAACTATTATTATCTCGAATTATAAGAATCTTATATATATAAAGCTTAAGAAGCCTTATAAATGTAAGTGGTCATGATTAATGCTTAATGAATTGATTGTATCATATGTAGTGTTCCACATTGATTTCCAGGCAACTCAAGCAAACTATCTTTAAGCGTACAATGAATATTCACATAATGGCCATTTATATGTTAAGTATATGAAGCATTTATCAGTTACACAACTCTAAATGTAAAGTGGTCATCATAAATATTTTATGCATTGAAAGTTAAATATGCAAGCTCCAAGCAAACCAACCATCTCATGAATTGAATGTTAGGAAGATGAAGTAAAACATAACCAATTGAGAATAAATGCAACAAATAATCTTTTCGGTTGCTTTTTTAAGATTATAAATAGCCACTATCACCATTTTCACCACATCATTTTTTCCCGATCCTCACCAACATGAAACCATCAATAACTCATTCCAATCCAACAACCTTAATCGAACAACCAACATCAACCAACAACAAACAACTTCACGTCTCACAACCGACAACAACAAATCCAAAACTATGTCTTAAAACTGAAGAAAAAAAACCAATCCTACAAACTAGACGCAACCATGAACCCCACAATCACACAATTACAAGAATCGAATTTTTTGAAGCCTAGCTTCATTAACATACGAACTTATTCAAGAAAGGACCATAACAAAATTGTTACAATATTTCTTTTTGTTCGGTTTGAAAAACAAAAACGCAAACAATATCAAATCACCCTACCCGAGACCAATCCTAGGATCTTGAATCCGTTTAAATGCGTCTTTGGTTCATCTTGAACATCAAAGAAGAAAAAGGTCACGATAAGGCTGTGTGTTTATGTTTGATAAGGATTTATGATGAACTTTATTAGATTTAAACCGCAAACGAAGACATATGTTAGGATTTTGTTCCGATTGTGTTATTTAAATGTTTAGATGTGTAATTAGTTTATGATTTGATGGTATAAATGAAGATGAGATGTAATTGTTTGTAGGGAAAAGATATATTTGATGATGGTGATAGATGTATTTGTGTGTGAGTTTAGAGATAGGGGCGGAGTACACAAAAAGTAGGGTTAGGTCTAGTTGTGTTTAGTTAAATGTTAGGTCTATTGATTGATTCGAGCAGGTTTATGATTCGGACTTGGGTCACTCGATCTGATTTTTTATTATACGAATTATAATTTGTACTCTTGAATATACTAATTACTTTAATGTTTTATGTTTTTATAGTTTTGTTAAAAAGAAAATTTATTTTATAGTTCGCTTTTAATAATGTAATTTATTTTATGTTTATCCATAAATGGTGCAAAGTAATAGACTAAAGATAAAACAAATACGTAGTAATGATTCGGGTAATCATATCCACAATTAGTATCGGTAATTAAGCGATTATGTTATTTTGAGGATTTACCATTTATTTAATTTTACGGTAGTTTAAATCTGACATAATAAGTAATATCATTTTGACGATTTATGTAGTTTAAACAATATAGATATACCACTTATATTATCTATTGCAAATTAAATTTAAATCTTACTCAATAAGTAATATCACTATGGAGGTTAATTGATTATCTTAGCATGATTTTAGTTTCATTTATAGAATGACAAACAAATTTGGCAAAATAAAATTATTATATTAGTTATTAAGAGTAGAAAAATTATATGGTGAGATTGATGTCTTCAAATATATTTATATATGCAATATGCTACAAATTAAAGATACTAACAATATTGGACCGATTTTCACAATAAAAATATATTGAAACTTAAAAGGTTTTTGTTGATAAAATAAAGTTCGAGTAATTAAGCGTAGTAATGTGGAGCTACCGTATTTGATATGATAAGCCAAAGGATAATTCATTGTCACAAGTTGATCTCAAAATATACAGACTATCCACTTTGTTACGATTTTATATAAGGGTTACATTTATTTTGAAAGAACCGTATGCGTTTAACCTCCTTTTGACATTTACTATGTAACTTATATATATTAAAAAATTATATGTGAAAAGACTCTTTTAAATGTAGCATCTTGAAAAGGGTCTCTTCACATATACTCTTTTAATGTCAATAAACTATTTTAAATGTGTGTCATGCTCAAAAAAGGTGTGATACCATCACAACTTAGATATATAATGACGAAAATAAGTGTCAAAGATTACGCTATGAACACTTATATACAGCTCATGTAATGATGAAAATTAGTGTTGAACAATACACCATGAACATTTAGATTAAGCCCGTGTGCATCCCACAGGTCTGAATGACTCCACACATTACACTATAACCAATTAGATAAAACCCGTGTGCAACGCACGGGTTTGAATGACTCGTTATATCTTGAATTGATGTAATTAAAACATGAATTGAACTAATTAAATGTACTATTTAAGTATTATATCATGGATGAAGAAATTAAAACTGAAAAAGAAGGTTCGTGAGATAAGAAAGAGAAAAAGAAGTTAGAGGAAAAAGTGGGGTTACATGTCAATCACCGGAGACTTTTCACTTACTATTGGGTTAAAATTTTCTATTTGATTGCATACCTTAAAGACAATTAGACATTAAATTGGACATTTCCTAATATTGGTTGTATTCTACTTGCTTATGTATTTCACATGGTCGATGGGTCCTTACTGTCTTTTGTCTACGTTAAGGTAGTCTTCTCCAGTCTTCATAGGTCAAACCATATGTTTTAATGCATGTTACACGAAGTTTTCATGCCTTGTTTGGAAGTGTTCATTTGAGCATGTCCGCATGGCTTGTCTCACTGTTTACTAGTGAGTAAACTTTTTATAATTCAATACCCTCCTTGTCTTGTATTTCTTTTCTTATAGTTCAAGTTTTGGCATTCATATATAGTATTATCTAGGGGTGCAAACGAGCCGAGCCAAGCTCGAGTTTGACAAAGCTCGAGCTTGGCTCGAAAAAAAAAAAAGGGCTAAAGCTCGGCTTGATAGCTCGTCAAGCTTTAACCATCCGGGTTTGAGCTCGGCTCGATTCAGTTTCAAGCAAAGCTGAAGCTTTGCTTGAAAAGCTCGACTATATGTATATTTAATGACATTGTAGCCGCATTAAAACAAAAAGTAACTATAAAGATCATTTAACAACTGCACGGATAAAGAATAACTGAACACCTATCCGAATTAGAGCATTATGGTTATTATTCCTTATTCATAGTAGTATTTCCAAAGAGAATACCTGATGGAGTGATGGCTGATAAAGACAAAGTGATGGCCAAGAAGTGTGCACTGTTTAGATTGTAGAATACAAAACGTTGCGTAAGAATAATTAGGGTTTGAAGAATATATAATTAATTAATTAATTGTTTATGGAGTAAGTCCTTCTAATTAGGTTAATATTCGAATTAACCCTCATTTACTTAAAGCTCGATAAAAGCTCGAGCCGAGCTATCAAAAGCTCGAGCTCGGCTCATTAAATGTTTCGAGCCAATATATAGGGCTTGAGCTCGGCTTGAGCTCGCTAAAAGCTCGACTCGATCGAGCCAAGCTCAAGCTCGAGTTGCTTAATAAAAGCTCGGCTTTCGGGCGTTCAAAACTTCAAATACTTAATCCACAAGAGGCGTGCAGTCGCATTAGGTTGTAACTTTGATTCGGGTCTAGGTTGTCGCATTGTTAACGTTGTTGCATATTGGTGAATGGTGGAATAACATCCATCGGTAGTAGATTGATATTATTGGATTGACATTATTAGTGTTGATATAAATAATGTCTAAAAACATTATTAACATATATCGATATCTCTATGTTTTGATAATCACAAAACGTAAACTCATTGAACTACAAATCATGACGTAAACAAGTATTTAGTCGTAAATATTTGCTTTAGCATCCATATCACTTAAGGTATAAATAAACAAAGTGTCTAATGCATTTTATGATCAAAGGAATTTTTATTTTTACAAACCTTACATTTTATTAAAATGGGACAAACATTTCTAAACTTATACAAAACATTTTTGTATTTACAAGAAATGTTTTATTCAAAATAAACATTTTGAATTCAAATTTCTACCCAAAAAAACGGCCACATTCTACAGGAAAAACCTCCCCCACAAAAAGACAAAAAATTTGAAGAATTTTTTTTTTCTTAGGCGGCCCCCTTAATTATACTAGGCGGTCCCCTTAATAATTAAGGGGACCGGCACACAATTAAGGGGACCGGCCACGCTCCCTGTCAGATTTTGTCAGAAATTTTTCCCTATAAATACCACCTCAAACCTGGAATTTTTCTCACCTCTTTGCACAAATATTTTCAGATCCAATTCTCTCTAAATATCCTTCTAAAACCCTTTGATCATAAGATTATTAATCTTTGTTTCAAATGATCTAATCTCTCATATCTCAAAGTGCAAGAGAAGAATCCTCCCCATCATAAAGCTAAAGATGTAGTTAGTGCTTATGTAAAGTTGTGAGCTTTGTATATGTAATAAGTAGATCAAGATGATCTTACTTAGTAGTGAGTTTATGAGTGAGTAAGAAGTAGTGTGAAGAAGTAGTAGTGTGGAGAAGTTATGTAGGTGTGAAGTAATAGATGTGTGAATATGTAGTGGAGTATAGAAGAAGTTGTGAAGTAGTGAAGAAGTCGTGAAGTTGTGAAGCCATGAAGAAGTCGTGAAGCCGTGAAGAAATCGGTGTGTTGTGAAGGTGTGATAAGTTGTGTAGTAGTAGTGTTGTGAAGAAGGTGTGTTGTGGTGTGAGATTGGTTCTAGCTACTATTAAAACTCGACATTTAGCTTAGTGTCGTTAAATGGTGTAAGCAAAAGTTGTGAAAGGTTTTCTCCGCCAAAAGGGAGCTTGTTGTGTAGTGAAGAAAACTCTCGAGTGTGGTACTCGGGGAGTGGAGTAGGGCAAGGAAGGTGTCCTTGTAGCCGAACCACTATAAATCATCATGTCCGGTTTGCATCTTCTTTATCTTATCTCTTTACATTTACTCTTGCATTTATTGCTTTATATCTATGCTTGCATATATGTGTTAGGTGTTGCTTATATTGTCATGATGATTGATTGTGTTATAGTTGCAAGTTAATATTGTGAAGATGTGCATAATTATATAATATGATCGACTACATTATTATTCACACTCCTCATATTGAGTTTAACTTAATAGATGATTTGATACAAAACGTTTTAAGATTTCAAAAGGAAAACATATTAACTTAAAGATCAACCAATGCTTTATTCATAAAACTAAGTTTTGAAAACAAACTCAAAAGTACACATATATAATTAATCATATTGATTATATATTGTTTTCATAATAAACTCTAATTGAAGATTTTTCATAAAACGAAAAAGAGGGGAAAACCATTCAACCCCCCCTTCTAGTTTTCCACAATTGGTACCAGAGCCACGTCGCTCAAATTTTCAAAATAAATGGTTTTAAAAATTGAGTACTATCCATGTATCAAATTACTCATTAAGGAGGATTAAATATGAAAAGTGTTTTTGTTGATTAACTTGTATTAGTTTTGATACTATATACACTAATTATACTAGCTCGAGATAAGATTATGTTTAAAACAAGTGTTATATGTTCGGTATCAAAATCAGAAAGTTACACACCTTTCCGAAAGGTCTGAAAACAATTTTTTACAAAAAAAATGAAATTTTTAGTACCAGATGGGCGGCCCCCTTAATTGTCTGGGCGGCCACCTTAAATACTGGGCGGTCCCCTTAATTATTTAAGGGGTCCGCCTGTCTGTTCGACAGTTTTTCGAAAACTTTGAAAAATCATATAAAATTAACCGTAACTCCATAGAAGTCGTGCCACCCGGCGTTTTAAAGGTAATTGAGTCTACTTTCATTTAAAAATACTTACAAGTAACCATTACAAACTTAAATAACTAAGAAATTCAAAATACTATACGGTGGTCAAAAATTTGTGTTTCGTTTTAACATAAAACTTTTGTTTTACCTTTTCCTTCGAGTCGGGCATTCCTAGTTGATATACTTTTGAAAAATTAAGTATTTATGTTTTCAAAATATTGATCTTAATTAAATTATAGAATGGGGAGGAAACTATTTTATTTTCAAATAAATTCGAGCTAAGTAAACATTGGTGTATATAATACACAAAACGACGACAAGTGTTTTATGTGTTATGTGAACTTCTTTGTGATTTTATTTTCTTAATTGAATATATTAAATGATTGTTGCTATTAGAAGTTTAGCTATTTGTATATCTATGCATATGTGCCCTATTAGTTTATAGCTAGTTTTCCGATTTATACTTAACTAGATCTTATGCTAGATTTCTTGCGTTAGGATTGTTATAATATGCTTGCATTGCATATAGGTATAGATGGCTTAATGTTACTCAAACATCTTGTAAATGAGTTCAATCTAGTCACCTAAAAATTTCAAACAATTTAATCTATTCTTCACAACACACTTAAATATTTTCTACAAATTAGCTTGTTTTACCTTAAGATGTTTAATAAGAGAAATTGAATCATTATAAAACATTAATAGTTATATAAAAGAAAAAGTATTTTCAAAATCTAAGTGTGTTCATAATAAATAAAAATGAAGAGTCTTACACAAAAACAAAACATATAACAATCATGAAATAATAAGTCAACTTTCAATCATTCACTAATAAATAATCTTAGGATTAATGGAACACACTATCAAAATGTTTATTTATTTCAAATGAGTGTCCGTGAGGGTCAAGAAAGATCTTGATATTATATCAATTCATTATTCAAATTATGGTTGATATATTTATCAAATCTAATTGACACATTTTTGAGTATGGACAAGAAATTGGATTGCTATTTGTTTAGCTTCAAGATTATATCAAATTAAAACAAAAGATATAGTCTTGAATCTACATACTCAATCACACTAGATTGATATGAAAATAGTTACATCCTTTGTAGATGAAAAGAGTATGCATTGGATCATAACTCACACTTGTGTTGATAATATCATATTGAATCTACTTGTCCAATAATTGTGTTCCAAACATTAGAATAACATTTTAAACACATTCATAAAATATACAATAAAGTAGGATTGACGACTTGGATGTTTAGTCCGGAATATTCAAGCAATTTACATTGCAATGCAATGGATAAATGTGTCATATCTGAAAAACCAAACATGAGCAAACTAACAACATATGTAAACTTTGCTCACACTACTTAAAATTATCACTTCAAGATAAAATACATATTTAAGAATAATACACACTATATATTCTATGTATTTCATTTTCTTTGTAGCATGAATGGTTGTGTTACAAGATAATGCACTACATTTTTTTTTAAATAATACAAGTTATTAGAATTGAAAAATAACTTGTCACAATCCATAAACAAGTAAATTTTTTTTTTTAAATGCTTGTTAAAGTATGATATACAACATTGGCAAAAATCATAGAAAATAATACTTGTTTAAAAATATATTAATGTCTAGTTTTGATATCAATTGAGAATCACAAACTCATTTAAGATAAATAATCTTAATGAGATTCATTTCACAAGAGATGCTAAGGTGCACTCTTAAATCTAGCACAGTTATTAAATCAAGTAATATGTCATCAAAACCAAACAACCGGTAAATCATGAAGAAAGGATTAAAAAAAAAAAAAATTGTTTACTCTTATCTAAACATTCAACACGTCTCTATTAGGATCGTGAATAAAATATATCATCTAGATTTACCTTCATAAAAACATGATGTTTGAGTCACATTAAGCCAAGTATTAGTGAATCAAGCAAACTTCATATTTGGTAATCTTCGATAGGTAAATTTAGGAACTCGATTTCTTCTAAAAAGAGAATTACTACTGGAGAATCTATTGACTAGAAATTCAATTTAACCTAACGGTTGAATTGCTTCTATGTGAGAAGTTGGGTGTGTGTAACCCGTAAAAATGGTCGTGTTTAGCCTGAATTGAGCACCACTAGTAATAGTCTCATACTCATTCTCCAACTTGATTAAATTGCTCTTCCTATATATACCTAACGCTAGTTTACTTTTATGAACTTTGCTTCTCATTAGATTCTTTCATTCCTAGATTTATGGCATTAAGTTAGATAAGCGTGCGAAAACAAAGGAACTATAGATGTTAGGTTATACCCCATTCAACACTCTCGCATCTAACATATAAATTATCGTCTTCATTTCCTTTAGGATCATAGGATATGTAGAAACGATAGCATGAGATAATAATAGGCTTAACCAACCCTCTTGAGCATGAGATCTTTAATAAACATTTTTTTAAAATATTTGATTCATGATATTTGTTGTCAAAAATCTAATATCTCTAAAAATATGCAAAAACCTCACATTTTGGAAAATAGTTTTTCAAATAACTATCCCACTTTTAAATAACATGTTTTCACTATCAATATCCACAATTTTGTTTTGATCAAAACTAAAGATTGGGAAAATATTCTTTACCATTTATTCACACATATTGAAGTAAAAACCCAATCTATTTTATTCAAATAACTCTCATATCTAAGTGAAAACTTACTTTCAAACATTGTTGAATAATGCTAAAAACATCTCTTTTAAAATCATGCATGGTGATCTCATATTTGTCATCTATATTTACATAAATGACACTTATAAGTGAACTAAATCAAATCAAGAGGACCATGGTTTGTTCATTAAGACTTTGTTTGTAACAAGTCTAGAAATCCAAGCTATCATAACTACCCACTTATTGCACATTGATACACATTAGGATTAATCCTCCTAGTTATGTAGTTATAAAATACTTGATGTTGCTTAGTGTTTCCTAGCACTTATATTTTACTTGCTTGATGAGTATGTTTGCATGCTAGATGAAATTTCTTGTTCACTTAATCCCTTTGATTAACATGCTTTGGCTACATAATTACCTACAAAATTAGTATATGCTTAATTGCCTCAAAGAGTTGGACTTGTTTGAAACCAAAAACACAACCTTTCTGCAATTCACTACCAAAAACCCTTTTCTGGCAATCTGGGAATCACCAGATGGGCGGCCCCCTTAAATCATAAGGCGGCCCCCTTAATTATTAAGGGGACCGGCCTCCAATTAAGGGGACCGGCCATCTGATGGTCGAAGGTGTTGTTTCCTTTTTCTACTTTTTAGCCCATTTCATCCTACACTTCCCAAAATTCATAAACCTATTTTATCCTAAACCCTCTATCAAAATCTATACATCCTTAATCCCACCAATCCTACATTATAAACACTCTCATTCCTCTCAATCTATTCTTATCTCTTCATGACCTCTCCCATTAAACCAAAACCACCAAACCGTTTGGAGAAGTAAGCCTAACTTCCACTAAAAGCCCGTCAAACCAAATGATGTTGTCAAACATCCAACACCAAATTCCTCCTATGTCTTCAACATTACATATAAAAAACCTTTACTCACCCATATCCTTCTACATTACACTCAAACCTCATAATCTTTTCACAACTCAAGTGATGTTGTTCATAATCAACCAACACCTAAACCTCACTCTCACACAAATGATCCATTTAACAACATATCATCCATTCGTGCTTCCACTAATGCTCGTTCTTATGATAAGCATGCACAATCCCAAAACAATAATCCCAACCTCATTACCAACACTTTACGTGATGCTCATTTAACAAAAACACCATCCACTCATGAAGCATCTCTTCCACCCATATCATGTTTTCATGATTACCCAAGCTCAAACATGTCTACACCACCAAGAGTATCACCACCACATCCTACAACTTCACATGCCATTCCTATGTTGCATGTTCAAACCCTCACCCAAGACTATTATCATGCTCCACCACCATCACCTTCCTCCGAACACTTGAAGTTCGTTGAGGCGCTAAAAGAAGCCCATGAGCTTAGTGCTCTTTTAGCCTTACATCTTGCTCAACGCAATTTGGATCCACCTTCATCTAGATCACCCTCATCACCACACAACTTAAATCAACTTGAGAAGCATGTCAACAATTGACCTTGTTGCATCTTTCCCCTAAAAATCATTGCATTCAATGAACACTTCACTTGGATTGAATATCTTCTCACTAGATCATATCCAATACCCTCACTTGAACAACATCCAAAACCTTAATCAACCTCTTCCGCTACAAACTCTCCACCACCAAACTCTCCAACATTCAAGACCCAAACATATACCTCCATTAATCCAACAACCTTACCCTACTCAACCATCTTCATTCCAAACACTCAATCATCAACCATCTAGGCATACTACATGCTTATGATTTTCACTTTCAAATACGAATCAACCAACCTTTTGTTACAAGCAAGTCCAATGGCTCTCTTTGGCAAATTAGGATCTTTTAACATAATCACTTTGAATTAATTGTTATGTATCCTTAATATTTGTTTGCTATGCTTGTTATTTGCTATGCTTGTTATGTATCCTTAATATTTGTTTGCTATGCTTGTTATTCTTCTATATATGCTTGTGCTTCTAATATTTTTCTTGCGAGCATTCCATTTCTCGATCCCTTGGTGCCATCGAACGAGGGGGAGCACACATCAAGGGGGAGCTTTCATCCCCGTCTAACTTCATTTATGAAGCTAGACGGCATAACCTTTTTGATTCTACAAAAAGGGGGAGAAGTGAATATAAACTCACTAAGTACTTGTCTAAAAATTAATTTTTAGACTTAATGAGTTTAGGTTTTGTAATCATCAAAAAGGGGGAGATTGTTGATATAAATAATGTCTAAAAACATTATTAACATATATCGATATCTCTATGTTTTGATAATCACAAAACGTAAACTCATTGAACTACAAATTATGACGTAAACAAGTATTTAGTCATAAATATTTGCTTTAGCATCCATATCACTTAAGGTATGAATAAACAAAATGTCTAATGCATTTTATGATCAAAGGAATTTTTATTTTTACAAACCTTACATTTTATTAAAATGGGACAAACATTTCTAAACTTATACAAAACATTTTTGTATTTATAAGAAATGTTTTATTCAAAATAAACATTTTGAATTCAAATTTCTACCCAAAAAAACGGCCACATTCTTCAGGAAAAACCTCCCCCACAAAAAGACAAAAAATCTGAAGAAATTTTTTTTTCTTAGGCGGCCCCCTTAATTATACTAGGCGGTCCCCTTAATAATTAAGGGGACCGGCCACGCTCCCTGTCAGATTTTGTCAGAAATTTTTCCCTATAAATACCACCTCAAACCTGGAATTTTTCTCACCTCTTTGCACAAATATTTTCAGATCCAATTCTCTCTAAACATCCTTCTAAAACCCTTTGATCATAAGATTATTAATCTTTGTTTCAAGTGATCCAATCTCTCATATCTCAAAGTGCAAGAGAAGAATCCTCCCCATCATAAAGCTAAAGATGTAGTTAGTGCTTATGTAAAGTTGTGAGCTTTGTATATGTAATAAGTAGATCAAGATGATCTTAGTTAGTAGTGAGTTTATGAGTGAGTAAGAAGTAGTGTGAAGAAGTAGTAGTGTGGAGAAGTTATGTAGGTGTGAAGTAATAGATGTGTGAATATGTAGTGGAGTATAGAAGAAGTTGTGAAGTAGTGAAGAAGTCGTGAAGTTGTGAAGCCATGAAGAAGTCGTGAAGCCGTGAAGAAATAGGTGTGTTGTGAAGGTGTGATAAGTTGTGTAGTAGTAGTGTTGTGAAGAAGGTGTGTTGTGGTGTGAGATTGGTTCTAGCTACTATTAGAACTCAACATTTAGCTTAGTGTCATTAAATGGTGTAAGCAAAAGTTGTGAAAGGTTTTCTCCGCCAAAAGGGAGCTTGTTGTGTAGTGAAGAAAACTCTCGAGTGTGGTACTCGGGGAGTGGAGTAGGGCAAGGAAGGTGTCCTTGTAGCCGAACCACTATAAATCATCGTGTCCGGTTTGCATCTTCTTTATCTTATCTCTTTACATTTACTCTTGCATTTATTGCTTTATATCTATGCTTGCATATATGTGTTAGGTGTTGCTTATATTGTCATGATGATTGATTGTGTTATAGTTGCAAGTTAATATTGTGAAGATGTGCATAATTATATAATATGATCGACTACATTATTATTCACACTCCTCATATTGAGTTTAACTTAATAGATGATTTGATACAAAACGTTTTAAGATTTCAAAAGGAAAACATATTAACTTAAAGATCAACCAATGCTTTATTCATAAAACTAAGTTTTGAAAACAAACTCAAAAGTACACATATATAATTAATCATATTGATTATATATTGTTTTCATAATAAACTCTAATTGAAGATTTTTCATAAAACGAAAAAGAGGGGAAAACCATTCAACCCCCCCTTCTAGTTTTCCACAATTAGGGTTCCATAATGTGATGTAGAATTATTCTTGTAAACAAAATCAAATAAATTGCCATAATTGATTCGGGGATTTATATGTTTAATGGTATGTTATCTTGGTTCAAGTGATTCTTTTTATTTGATACGAGTTTCACGTTTTCGGACGCTTGTCATCAGTAATCCAAGATTTAGAGATAGCCTTTATGTTAGGAAGGGAATATCTCTTTAGTGTGGATTTACTAACAGCTATATGTTTGAAAGGTATGGCAACTAGAAACACGCGACTAGCGGTTTAAATATAATGCTTGTTTGGTAACAAGCAACTAGCGGTTGATTCGTGTGTAACCGCTCTCATTCAAAACGATTCATCAAGAAGCATTTAGATTTGCTAACATTTTAACTCTCAAATTACATATATGCCCCTTTTATTTATTAAGAGAGTTTTAATGTTAATGTGTATATGTCTTTTTACATCGTTTTTCACTTTATAATTACAAATACAATTGTGTTACTAAACACTTTTATTTAACAAACAAGTACTGCTAATTGCTAACTGCTACTGCTTGTTACTATTTCTTACTACTTATGCTACTACTATGAAAATGTTAGATGCTTATACTAGTCAAATGTGCATGGAATCTGTTAGTTTTATAGACATGAAATACTAGTCGTGTGTTAGAATTGAACTCGAGATCATGGGATTGCACAATTTACGTATGAGAATTAAATATTAATAATTAAATATAAAATGTTGTATTTATTTATTAAAATCACAAAACACTTAATGACCGTTAGTATTTAACAAAAAATTACTAACCACCGTTTGACGAATAAAAGAAAAGTTGTATTAGTGAATAATTAAAAGTCAATAAGGATCCAGAACACCCTTCATGGTGTGGCCGGTCTTGGGTTAGGGAAAAAACCCAACCTACACAAATCTTGAGCTCCAAGTTTATTCAACTATAAATACAAATCAAAGAATAAGGTTTTGGGTACTCTTGTGCACACACACGTAACCCTAAAACTATTTTCTTTTTCTTTCTTTGTGGCCGATCGGATCAAACACACTCTTAAGGTTTTCGATTGGAAATTTTATTAAACAAATTATTTGGTTTAATTTGTGATACTTTACCTGCATAAACTTTAATTTGTTATAACACATGTGTACAAGAACGTGATACTCACACATTATTGTTAGTATTCTTGGAATGAATTACAAAAGAGGTAAGGGGTAATTCTTATAATCCTATAAACCCTAATTAGGGTTCTTGATTTGAAGAATTGCGTAAAAATTAATTTTTGTTCTTGCTAGAATCAAAAGTATGTTTACTATTTATGTTTTGGTTAATTATTTATGCATTATATAATCCGTTTAATTGCTTCCGCTATGCTTACTTGATGTTTATTGTATTTATATATGATTGTCATGATTATAAAATTTCAACAGTGGCATCACGAGCCGTTATAATGTGTAATTAATTATCAAAATGCATTAAAATTGAATCTTGACTTGTAGTTATTATTGATTTTTAGGGTTAAAAAAATCAAAACCCTAATTTTTTTAGGGTCGATTACCCTTAATTAATTTTTAGGGTTTTGGTTTTAATTTTTTTAATTTGATTAGAAACTCTAGGATTAACATGTAATTGTTATGCGTTTAGTAAACGATCTTGTGGCAATATATGATTATGTGTTAAGTGAAATTCCATGAAAAAGTGCATGTTTGCATGGATTTTATTTGCTATATGATTTAATGGTTAAGATTTCACATGTAATTTAATTGATAGATGTTGAATTGGGGAAGACTCCAATATATTAAGTAATCAATTATATGCTATGTGGTGTATATTAAATTTTGGCTTACGCAATTGACCTGTCAATGCATGTGGCTCACTTCCATTGTAAGTGAAAGCCATAATTTAATATATACAATATAGGGTAAGGATCCAGTGAGAAGAATGAGAAATAACTATAACCTCATATTTGAGATGTATCAACTTGAATTAGATGCACCTCTATTCATTTAGATGCATCACAATTAGTTTCGAAAGTGACTTTGAAGTGAAAACGATGCAAAGTAGTACTAGCAACAAATTTGACCCACAGAGGACGAAAAATACATAGGATTCGTCTAATTTGATGAAATGCATCTGATATATGTATATGCATCTAACTTTTTGCTAAAAATATATTACGATGCATCTAAAAGATTAGGATGCATCTAATTCAAATTGATGCATCTTTAATACGTTGTTATAATTATTTCTCATTCTTCTTATTTTAAGAATTCTTCTCATTTGATCCTTAGTCATACAATATATACCTAGAATTGATTTTTAATAGGATTATCGAATTAAAGTTTGCATGTGCCTACATGTTTTTAATACATATTAATTGTTATGATGTGTATGCTTATTTAGTTGTGTTATTTTTTTATTTATATTACTTGTTTTTGTTTATTAATTGTAAAAACATGTTTATAAACGAAAAAGAGGTAATTTTTGAATAAAAAAAAATAATATGGACTAAATAATGGCGAAATTTGTTTTGATTTTAAGAGTCAATTTTCAAGGTTTAAATGAGTGATGTTTTTTGTACAAATAGTTTGAAAGGCGGACGAAAGTTTGACAAACTATAAAAGGGGTATAAGATTGGTTTCGCATTAAATTGTGTCCTCAAAGGGACGTGTTCTTGATTGCACTTGTGCATACGTTTGTATCTCCGATCCATTGTGTGTCGAATTAGACTTACCAAGTATGACTATTTTATGTACAATATCATTTTAAGGGTGAATTGACCACAATTCCATAATGATTATCTGAAACGCTAAGCCTTATTGCTTATGCAAAAGTACGATATAGTGGACGATAAATATTGGTAATTCTTTGATTGGTGAACCCAATACCTCAATCAAAACTTTATTAATTTGATCTTAGTGAATTTGTAAATAAAATTGTTTTGTAAAAACCAATGTTATAAAGTTGTATGCATGCTTCTTCATACATTATTTTGATTACACATCAAAATTTAATATCCTTGAAAATTAAGTCATATGCCATCTAATTTAAGAACACTTGAAGTTGTAATTTACGTTATGTGAGAGCTTGGCTAGATTGCAATGAAAATTTAAACTTCATGTTTTCATTACTAGCAGATCAACTGATGTAATAGAAATATGTTGGTTTGCAGTTTTTAAATTAGACGACTTAAATTGAGTTGTAAGTGAGAGCTTGAACTCAAGGCATAAGATGGGGATGAGACATGCTTACATTACATTCACGGGACGTTACAACATGGTTCGTAAGTTATTACAGATACGCTCAAATCAACTACTTGACTAATGGATAGTCAGAATAGTCAAACCTCGCATATTCTCCGGTGAATATAGTGTTTCCCCGGGTCGTTAAGTCCCGATGAGATGTGAATGGGCAATATCGTTTGAGGTTCGGGATTAAAATGCTTGTAAGAATGATTGTTAGATTATTTGGTTTTGTGAATCAGAAATGTAAAGCGACAAGACTTAAAACGTATAAGAAACTAGAAACAAGTGTTACAATTAAAATAACGTACGTGCATAAAAATAAAAAGCGAAATCTAATCAATACTAGTCCTACTAGCATAAAAATAATTTACCTACGTACTAGATTATAAAGAAAATTTTGAGAAAAAGAAAAATTAATTATAAGATTAAAATTCTAATTACTATTAATTAAAAACTATTTAACACTTAATTAAATCCTAATTAATACTAAAACTTTCCAAATAGATCTAAAACTTTTTAACAAATACTATAACTGATTACTATCTTATGAAAATTTTGAGGAGAGGGTACTCAGTACGAGAATAAGCATGAAATAAGCAAACATAAGCTGATAAGGTTACAAAGGATAAATAGAAAAACAAGGGATAGATGTTAAATTATGCAAAGTGATACAAGCAACAAGCAAGAGTGCAGGTGGTTATGCGTGTGACGTGCTGTGAGAGTGGTGACTAGGGTTCGAATCTCCTTGGCACCATGTTTGCAAACTTTTTATTCAGATTTTCTTTTTGCAAAAACCCCTAACAGCAGGTGGGGAATGACTTTTGTGAAGAACTTTTTGTTGAAAACTTTAAACAAAGCTATACGAGCATGAAAATCCAACAGTATTAAGTTTAAGCCTAAAGCGATATTAAGAACAATGGCTGTTATCATAGTAACTTTAAGTTAACACAAATGGAGCACGAGCTCGATATAATGCGACAAAGCTCAGGAAACAAACGGCTCAAATAAGCAAGTTTAATACAACATTTAACCAAGCTAAAGACAAAGTGAAACCAGAATCAAACAAACTCAATACATAATGAGCTAATCTCAATTTGTACCAGCAGCTAAAGGCAATTTAAAGAGTAAAATGAGCACAACAAAGGAGCAAGAAATTGCAAACAGAGCGAAGATCCAACCACTGGTACAAAAAGTTGTATTGGTCACGCCAAAAATGTGTGACGATATGCCTATAGTCACACACGTTTTTTTCGTTGTGTGTCACCATAGGTCCCGCCACCGTAGGTGGCATATGGTCACATTGTTGAGTTCGTGGCCTTTTCCATCGAAAAAGAGTGACCAAAACCCCGAATATGTGTGACAAATTAGGCACAAGTTTTGTTGGATTAGTCATTATCAGTGACCGTAAACACTTTATAGTCACGCAAATGTTTTTTGAGAGAAACTATTTTTCAACCTTTGGCCACATAAATATATAATATATGTGACATTTGAGATGATTCTTTCTAGTAAATGTGTATTTTGTGTGACTATTTCCCATCCTGTGGCCACATGAATATACAATAAATGTGACGTTTGTGATGATTTAGTCACACAATGGGTGTTGTTTTTTTGGAGTTAGTCACATACAATTTAACACAAAGTGGCCAAAAGTGTAAATAAGTGTGACCATATGCTGTTTAAAGTGAAGAAATGTGTATTTTGTGTGACTATTGATCATCCAATGGCCACGTGAATTTTATGTTTGTGTGACCTTTTGTAATATTTAGTCACACAAAGCATGTTTGTTTTGGGTATTTAGTCACATACCATTAATCAAACATTGGCCAAAAGTGTAAATAAGTGTGACAATATGCTGTTTAAAGTGAAGAAATGTGTATTTTATGTGACTATTGATCATCCAATGGCCACATGAATTTTATGTTTGTGTGGCCATTTGTAATATTTAGTCACACAAAGCATGTTTGTTTTGGGTATTTAGTCACATACCATTAAGCAAACAGTGGCCAAAAGTGTTAATAAGTGTGACCATATGCTGTTTAAAGTGAAGAAATGTGTATTTTGTGTGAGTATTGATCATCCAATGGCCACGTGAATTTTATGTTTGTGTGGCCTTTTGTAATATTTAGTCACACAAAGCATGTTTGTTTTGGGTATTTAGTCACATACCATTAATCAAACAGTGGCCAAAAGTGTAAATAAGTGTGACCATATGCTGTTTAAAGTAAGGAAATGTGTATTTTGTGTGACTATAGATCATCCAATGGCCACGTGAATTTATGTTTGTGTGGCCTTCGGTAATATTTAGTCACACAACGACTAAAGCAAACAATGACCAAAAGTGTTAATAAGTGTGACTATATGCATCTTTTAGTCACATTTAAAAAATCAATATATATCAAAACAATTCAAATATATATCAAAACAAATTCAAATACAATAAAATTGGAATGTATATAACTGAACAAAATATAAAATTGGACATCCTTTTATAGATCATGGAGTCCTAGTCGGCTTACAATAGTTTCTTTATATGTATCTATAATCTTTTCCATAAGCAAGTAGCAACTTCGAGCGGTCTTAATCTCTGAGCAGTATTAACTTTAACTAGCAGTAGTAACTTTTGTACTAGCAGTAGTAAATACTTGGCACATTTTCTTTGAAGTTCATGAGCTGCACTAAATCCATCTAAGCAATATTAACACAAACATGATCAGTAGTAATTCAAACAACTTTATGAAGACTTTTAATCCAAAACAATGAACATACTAATAAAATTTGTAGTTAAACTTACAAGTTTTTCTCCCGTTGATCTAATCTCATCATCTGGATATAAAAGCCTTGAAAATGTAGGCTGCTGCATATCAAAACATCAGGATGAGAGCAGAACTAGAACATGTCAAAGCTCACAACATAACAGAACTAGATGAGCCACTGGTTCAACTATCTGCACAAACATGATAGAAGAGTTAATACTAGTACCACGTTAGTACTGCTGGAGCAGAGTTACTACTGCTAGTATATATATATATATATATATATATATATATATATATATATATATATATATATATATATATATATATATATATAAAACAGAACGTATATAAATGAAGCAAATATATATACAATTGTATTTCAAATTCAATAAAAATCATGTATATAAATGAAGCAAATATATATCAAAATTGTAATGTCGTATATAATCAAATTCTCAACTATCATAAGTTAAAACCTGTTGACTCTTCGCCGCCTTATCTTGCTATTGCAAGGTTTCACTACAGACCAAATGTTTTCGCTTCGTTGGTACTAATTTTAGTCCAGTATTTTGTTCACTAATATTTGGTATCATAGTTGGTGGTGTAACCTGTAGAACCGGTTTTTCGTGGCTTAAGCGTTTTCGTATGTCCGATAGTTTTAACAAGTTCCTATATGTATATATAAAACACGGTACATTAGTCATGTACATAAAACTAAAAAAATCAAAGGTGGATGTTTTATTACTTACTACTATTTCCATTACTGGTACGTTTTCCAAAGTTTCAATGGCCATTGGAGTGCTCACCTGCTATATAAATTAAGAAATACAATGGTGTTATCATTAGAAAATGAAATTGTTAACAACATAAAAAATGGCTTACATCTGAGTCTAATGGCAGTTTCTTTCTACAAAAAAATATGGGAAATGTAAGAAACTAAGGCACTAATAATGCTGCATAATATAAGATCTGCCAACCATTAAACAGTAAAAATATACATGGGTTGGCTTTGGTGACTGAGATGGAGCATACCTACGCCTCGAAAATGAAGTGTGCCAGAAAATCCAGCTGAGGGAATTTTTAGCCAGGCATCCCATGTATCATCCTCACCCGTAAAAATAACATGTAGCCCCTGCAAGAAACAAGTAACATGATTAATGCTAACATAAAAGACGAAAACATTAGATGTCCCAAGTATAATTTTAGCCTAAAAAACAAACATACGGGTTGCATATCAACTCGGGCAACAAATAATATACAACTGGTTGCAATTTTCGGCAGTGCCAAACGTGGAACAAATAAATGTCAAACACATTACCAAGCAAGCAAATCACTAACATTTGGTACAAATGAAACAGTTTGACAAAAGCAACCATATTTGAGTTAATTTCCTATATAACAGATGTTACGTTAATCTTTTGATAGATAACTTACGCAACTGCGATAAGCAAACTCCAACTGTTGAACAACATCCTCCCGGAGTGGAAACCAATCAAGACTTCCTTTACGAGTAAAACAGTGGCCTCTTAGAACACGTCGATTGTCTCCATTCCAATAAACAAGAAAACCTTGTCGTCTTAATAAGTCTACCTGCAATGATTACCACCACACGAATTTATAATCAAAAACATGTTTTAGGCTAGTTTAATCCACGAAAATCAATGTAAATCATTTTATATTCGATTACACATTTAAGAAAATATAAATTAAATATGTGTTTGAGCATACCCATGAACATAGTAGGATAGGTGAGATGAGGGTGATGGTGGCTCGACTGTGATGGAGGTGGTTATCTCAAACCAAACAACCGAAGCAAACAAAGTCTCCCATACAGTTCCCTTGTCTTGATGACGGTGATGGCGTGGAGGAGCGATGGTTGGTGGAACCACGGCGAGATAAGGTGGTGAAGTATGGAGGTGGTGTGAGTCGGTTCTAGAGAGAAGGAGAAGAGATGAATAGAGAGAAGATAGATCTGACTAAGCTAGTAGTGTTAATGTTTTGATTTTGGGGTGAAAAAGGGGCGCCATATGAGCAAAGCGGGAGATTGAAATTTTGGGGAAAATTAAGGGGCGGGATCATTAGAGCACTGTATTAAAATTTTTGAGATTGAAAGCCTATCAAATGAGCTCGAAATGTTTAATGAGTTGAGCTCAACCTTATATAAGTTCGACTCGAGTTATTGTTGAGTTCTCGAGCTTGTAAGTGATATAAAATATGTTTTTTTTTTTAATATGTAAGTGTACTAAGTGTAAATACTTATTTATGAATGTATCAAGCTTTTCGAGCTGAAGTCGAACCAAATTCAATTCTTAGGTTATATTTCAAATTTAATTTTTGTAATAAGACACATCTTTACAGATAAATCGAGTTTTTCGAGTCAAGCTCAATCCGAGCTCAAACTTTCTCGATCCCGTATAACATATGATCGGGAGGTCCCTAGATACTTGCTTCTTAGTGTCTGTGACAAATGGTATACACCTACCAAGCCGGTGCAACCCATGCATGACTAGTGATAATGGCTAATTCACATGGGTCATGGGTCATGTGCATTAGGTTATCATTGGTCACATTCATTAATTAATGGGTATTTGACATCGATCATATGGGTCATATGCATTGGGTGGATAGTTGCTTAGAGTGTCATGTTACGACACATCCATGACTGTTGACAATTGGTAATTAACATGCATTATGGGTCATGGGTCATGTGCATTGGGTTATAGTGGCATTTAGTATAATGGAAACCATGCATGACCGGTGATAATGGCTAATTCACATGGGTCATGGGTTATGTGCATTAGGTTATCACTGGTCACATTAATTAATTTAGGGATGAGCAAAAGAACCAAAGAACCGGAACCGGACTGAGAACTGGACCGGAACCATGAAGAACAGAATTGGAACCAGAACCAATGGTTCCAGTTCTAGTTCTTGATTTTGAAAATTTTCGGTTCTTGGGTCGGTTCGGATCGGTTCCACCGGTTCTCGGTTTCGGAACCAAAGATCCAATAATTATAAAAATACGTAATTTTTGTACTTCTTCTCAAAATATTAATCAAATCCTACTAGCAATCAAGCCAAACACTCTAAACCCTAATCTTTAATTCACTGAAACATCCATAAATCAATAATTAATCTAAACATAATAATATTCCAAGATCATTTATCATTATGAAAACAATGGAAGCAAGTTTATATTTTATTTTTATTTGCATTCGATTAGCTTTTACATGTTTATCATCCTAAAATTTGCTAGCACTTTTATTAATACATTGTTTATTATTTATCATCATCACATAGGCACATGATCATCACGTAGCACTTTCTGTTTTATTAATACTTTGCCTAACAGATATGAACAAGGTTTTAAGTTATTTTATTTTGTTTTCTGGATTGTTATGCATTATTGTTTTGTTAAAAATATGAACAAGCGAAAGTAACTATAGAATGATTGATTATTCGAGTTTATGGTTTAGTTGTTAATTGTTATTTGCTTAAATGTAAATGGTTGCAAGTTCTTAAAAAGTTTAATTTTTTGTGTTTTTTATTAGCTTAATAGAAAAGTGGTTCCTATACGGGTAGATCCAAAAGAACCGGAACCGGAACCGGAACCGGATCCGGAACCAGAACCAGAACCAGAACCAAAAACTATATTCGGTTCGGTTCTCGGTTCTCACTTTTCAGAGAAATCGGTTCTCGGATCCACCGGTTCCGGTTCTGGTTCCAACCGGTTCCAGAACCATGCTCATCCCTAAATTAATTAATGGGTATTTGATCGACATCGATCATATGGGTCATATGCATTGGGTGGATATATAGTTGCTTAGAGTGTCATGTTACGACACATCCATGCCTGTTGACAATTGGTAATTAACATGGGTAATGGGTCATGTGTATCGGGTTGTAGTGGCTTTTAGAGCAGTTACATTAGTAACGCACGGGGTGCGTTATTTGGCTTTTAACGTGCGTTATTCGTACATGATTGTTGTGTATGGTCGCGTTAATGGTGCGTTAACACGCCGGGTTATTCCATTAACCCGGCGTTAAAGTGATTTTCTTAAAAAAAAAAAATCTTTTTTTGTCACTTTTGGCCCCTCTAAAATTTATAACATTTGAATATAAGTTAATGCAAATTGCAAAACACCCCCCTTAGTTCAAATTCAAATTCAAGATTACACGATACGCAACATTACAAAAATACGAAAAAGAAATACACACGATACAGAAAATTAAAGAAATACACACGATACAGAAAAGAAATAAACACGATACGGGAATTGTCACTTATTGAAAGCGGGATACATTTCAAATTTTGATTTCAAAACAGAGGGCGGGGTAATTTGAAATTTTGAATTCAAAACAGAGGGCGGGATAATTTGAAATTTTGAATTCAAACAGAGGGCAGGGTAATTTTAAATTTTGAATTCAAATAGAGGGCGGGATACTTTCACAAAACATCCTATAAATACCTATTGGGGTTATGTTGAATACATACACAATTCACGCCCACAATCATCAAAGAATTCTCTTTTGTTCTTCCAACAGAATGTCTCACAACACATCACCTGAAAACGCATCGGTGTACAACACACCACCTGAAGACAATTCCCCACAAAACACACCGCCAGAAGATCTTTTTCCGGTGTTCCAATATGACAACCCACCACCTCTAACTCCACCAGAAGTAATATTTCCACCAGAAAACATACCACAACCAAACAATCAACCACCAAACTTTCCACCTGAAAACCAACCCATCATTTGTCAGTTGACTGAGGAAGAACAGTATGAGCTGGATATGCAAGTTGTTTTGGAGTTTGAAGCTGAGCAAGCCCATCAGGAAAGGGAGCGTGAGACGTACCTCAAAGGGAAACAGGATCGGAAGAACAGACGAGCAGAATGGCGATGGGCTCAGGAACTTCCACCTGTGCCATCGAGTGAGGATGATTCAAGTGCCTCATATTCGAGTCATGAGGGCTATGTGTCTGATGTTTAATTATCGCAGCTTTATATTTAATTATTGTAGGTTTATGTTTCATTATCATAGGTTTATGTTTAATTATCGTATTTTATGTTTCATGTTTGGTATAGTTTGTTGTAGTTTGTTTAATGTATGTTTAAATTTTAAGTATTAATACAAGTTGTGTTTTATTAGTTATTAAATGAAATATTAGTTTTAGTTGAGGGTTGAATTTGAAAATAGTTGAGTTAAAACTTGGGTGTGGAAAACTAGAAGGGGGGGTTGAATAGTTTTACGTCTTTTTAGTTTTATGAAAACTTAGTTGTTTAAAAGTCTTGTTTACTCTTAAAACTTTGATTCGATCTTATGTGAATTCAAGTCTTGAACAATATGAACAACTATATCTAAGTATGAGCAATAATAATAATGCAAACTAAGTATGTGAAATCAACACATGCATAATATAAACAATTATAGCTATATACGAGAGATAAGTAAGTAAACATTTATTTTATAATCCTTAATTATATTTTGTATGAAAACTATACTTGATCGAAATGATCAATTAAATGTATGTTATCTTTTTAGTTTGATTGTAAAAACATTGTTTTGTGAATGAAACTTTTGTTTGATCTTTAAATAAAATCAATACTAGCACTATATGAGCAACTATATATATACGTCTACGTCCACAAAAGTAATAACGATATAAGCAAGATAATAAGTAAGATATGGACAGATCTAACCGCGAGACAAAGGATTTATAGTGGTTCGGCTACAAGGACACCTTCCTTGCCCTACTCCACTCCTCGAGTCACCTACTCTAGAGTTTTCTTCACTATGTCAACAAGCTCTCTTATGGCGGAGAAAACCTTACACACCAATATACACACCATAACTTCGTCACAACTTCTTCACACCTTCTACACAACTTCTTCACGACTTGGCACACCTTCTTCACAACTTGTACACACCACTACTACTTCACAACTTCACACTACTCCACTACTTCTTCTTCACACCACTATTTATATCTCACTACTTCTATTCACAACTTCTACTCCTAGATCTATCTAGTTACACTACTATCACACCTTTACAATGAATGTACACAACAACTAGACTATATACACAAATCTACAATACTTCACAACTTGATGTTGAAGGAGTATTCTTTTCTTGCACTTTGAGAGATGAGAGGTGAGGGAATGAATCACTTGAAACAAGGATTAACAATTATATGATCAAGGGGTTTTTAGGAGGATGTTTAGAGAGATTTGGATCTGAAAATTTTTGTGCAAGCGGTGGGAAAAATTCCAGATTTAAGGTGGTATTTATAGAGAAAAATTTCTGACAGAATCTGACACGGGAGCGTGGCCAGTCCCCTTAATTGTGTGCCGGCCCCCTTAAAATTAAGGGGGCCGCCCAGACGAAAACTACAGTTTTCTTTTCTTTTTCTGGGGAAAGTTTATTTGGTGAAAAACTAACTGATTTTGGTTAGAATTTTGAATTCATATATTTATTATGAATAAAACATTTTGCTTTATTACAAAAAATGTTTTTCAAAAATATATAATAAGTTTATTTAATTTTATGAACTTTGTATTATTTAAATAAACATCCCTTTGATCATAAAATATATTAGTCACTTGTTTATTCATACCTTAAGTGATTATGTTGGATGAGATGATATAAACTTGCTTAAAACTTGTTTACGTATTAACTTTGCGTTTAATGTTCTTATATTTTGTGATCGTCAAAACTTAAAGATATCGAAAGATATTAATAACGTTTTTATACATTATTTATATCAACATTGGGAAAGGGAAATGTAAAGAAGATCAATCCCCCCAATTTATTGGGTAATGGTTTATTGCATTATGCTTTGCCAAGCATATTTTTTCACTACCTTTCCCATTCTTCACCCCTTATAACCCCCTACCAAGCATTAGGGGTGTTCAAAAAACCCGAGAACTGACAAACCAAGCATTCGGTTTTGATTTTTACTTTTAGATATCCATGGTTAACCGAACCGAACCGTATATAATATAAACAAATTTCCCGCCCCGCGATGGATAGTTAAAATTTTCCAACTATCCGAACCGAACCGAACCGAACCGCCCCTGAACACCCCTAGCAAGAGTATCAAACACACTTCATTTATACTTCTACAGTAATATATATATATATATATATATATATATATATATATATATATATATATATATATATATATATATATATATATATATATATATATATATATCAAACACACTTCATTTATACTTCTACAGTAATATATATATATATATATATATATATATATATATATATATATATATATATATATATATATATATATATATATATATATATGTATTATATACAAACTTATCAAACACACTTCACACATTTCTATAATCCTCTATTTCTCTCTCACACTCACAGTTACAACTCACTCGGATCTAGGTTTTGATCCCAAATCTCAAAAAGCTGATAAGATCACAAATGAATATAATCCAAATACCCCCTTAGAGCTATTTATTCTTAGGCTTAGGTTGATTATCTGTTATAAGAATTGCGTTGCATTTGTGTTGATAGAATAAGGAAGAACATGCTGTGTTGTTTTTGTGAATAACTAGAGCAAACGAGATATTAAGGTTTGCTTGGATTAGCTTATTTTATCTTAGGATTAGGTTGACTATCTGTTATAGGAATTATGTTGCATTTGTATTGAGAGAATAAGGAAGAAAAGTGGCGGATGTGTGTGCGAATATTTAGGCTAAAACATCCAAGTATCAAAGAAGGAAGAAGTATCAGTGATGGCTGGACATACACCACTTTCAAGTATGAACATAAACTTGTTCTGGTGTTGTCCATCCATTATTGATTCATCTTTGCTCTTTGTCAAAATACAGAAATAATTATCAAGTATAATTTGTATTGATAGAATAAGGAAGAACATGCTGTGTTGTTTTTGCGAATAATTAGAGCAAAAGAGATATTAAGGTTTGCTTGGATTAGCTTATTTTATCTTAGGATTAGGTTGAAGTACAATAAACATATCAAGAACTTAAACAGTTTTTTCATGTATTTAGTTACAATGAAAATATTTTCATTGCATTGTTGATATATTTAATATGATTTCATTGATTCATGATTAGCTCTCTAATGTCGTAGGACCTACATAACTAATATGTATGTTCATCAAATTTAAGTGAGCAATATAAATGAAAGTAAGAATTTGGTTGCTAAGAACTTAAAGCTCAATTATCAGGGCAGATCTATCTAATGATGTAGATGGGTTCCATCGCTTTGATTGGACCCCATTTTCTAACGATGTTTAATGGTTCTTTCAATAATCAAGATTAAACATCGTTAGAAAACGGGGTCCAATTAAAGCGATGGAACCCATCTACATCGTTAGATAGATATGGCCTGATCATTGAGACGTCTTCAATGCGATAATGATATAGTGTGTATTGTTCATGACAGGCCACACTCCTTCATTATCACATTCAAGATGAGTGATGTTACTTAGACTCTATTCTTTACTCAACATTTGTATATTGTTTGTATCACTCTGTTTGCTTTATATATATGTATGATGTATTTTTGATATAAGAATTATGTTGCATTTGTATTGAGAGAATAAGGAAGAAAAGTGGCGGATGTGTGTGCGAATATTTAGGCTAAAACATCCAAGTATTAAAGATGGAAGAAGTATCAACATGGGTGAACAGACACCACTTTCAAGTATGAACATAAACTAGTTTTGGTGTTGTTCATCCATGTTGATTCATCTTTGCTCTTTGTCAAAATACAGAAACAATTATCAAGTATAATTTGTAGGTTTGATGCTTGAACTTAGCGTCTTCGTCTTCCAGCATGTTGGTAGGTTAGAGATTCAAGGCTGAATAATATGTTGTTGTTGGCTAGGATAGAAAGGATGGTAGTTCATTGCATTGTTAATATAAATTTTATATGATTTCATTCATGTACAATTCGCTCTCTAATGTCGTAGAATCTACATAATTAATATGTATGTTCGTGACATCTAAGGGAGCAATATAAATGATAGTAAGAATCTGTTTTCTAATAACTTAAAGCTCAATGATTAGGGCGCTCTATCTAGCGTTGTAGATGGTTCCATTGCTTAATTTGGAAAACGTCTACTACCGTTTGTGTGGTTATTAGACGGTACTGCAACGTTAGATAGATCGATCTGGCCTGATCATTGAGACGTCTTCAATGCAATAATGATATAGTGTGTACTGTTCATGACATGCCACACTCCATTATCGCATTCAAGATGAGTAATGTTACTTAGACTCTATTCTTTACTCAACATTTGTAGATTGTTTATATTACTTTGAGTTTGGAATTTCAACATACCTTTCCATTCTAACTTCCCATACTGTTTCTTTTGTTTTTTCAACAATCTAGCAATGTGGCTGGTGCAGACCTTTGCTCAAAGGGAGTTGAAACGACAAAAGGAGCAGTAGTGGGAAGTTAGAAGGGTTACGTATGTTGGTTTATTGCATTCCATTCTTTTTTATGATCTAAAACCAACCATCCACCAGGTAATGTGGCCATTGGAGTTCCAAGAACAAAGGTTGTTTCAAACACACCCTGAATTGCAACATTATCTTTTATTTCATTTACACTATATTTTTTTAAATTTTAATATATTTTTTAATTTTTTTGCAGCAAATCCATGGTCAGACTACTTTCCAAAGGGATATTTGGATCAGGTCAATCATGAAATTTTGCAGATTTCTTCAAGTCAATCATGTTCCATTGTGACTAGTCTTTGTTGGCGACTAATATGTATATAGTTCTGTCAAGAGTTATATATAAGCATTAATCCCTGGCAAACGCTCGTCTCAATGGATCATGATTTGGCCCGAAGATTTTGAAAAGGTTCAAGCCACCTGTGGGAAACATCAATCCTTTCCTGCATTAAACTTAGGTAGTTTGATTTTCCCATATCCCCTTTTATACTCGTTTCCATGTGTATCTCAAATCACAAATCCTAGTTTATCAAATCTCTAAACAAAAACCTGCAGGAAGTATTCATAAACAATGTCTGCAAACAACAAGAGATTAGCACAATGGGTTGAAGGAGAAGGTTAAAGCAGGTCTGCTTCAAAAAAGAAAGCGGCAAAAAGTGTAAAAAAATTTAAATTGGATGGAAATGCGTGGTACAATTGGTGGGCTGCTGAAAGAAAGTAGGAAAAACACAATCTATCAAACAACATGCTGAGGATAAAAAAGAGTACAAAGCAACAAAAAAACCATCTCTCAAACGACATCCCAAGGCGTACAAGACATTGGATGATGATGATTTATCTGATGTGGAGTTTGATGGGTTAGATTATGAAGATGCACATGTGGCATTTGACCCGAAGAAATCTCCAAAATTAGATTAGTAGATTTTTAGAATGTGTAACTTTTATTTCCAGTATTTTGTAATTTTTCATTTCAAGTTTTAATGGAAATGTTTAATCTTAATTCCCGTACTTTTGTCATTGCTCAATTTTTTGATTACTTGTTGATATTAATATAATGATTCACCCTTTGCACCTAAAAAAAAAAAAATCTACTTATAAGAAAACGTTATTTCAGCTGGGTTTGCACTACTAGAACTGAGAGTGCAGGGGTGGATTGGTAACATTTACACTTAACGGTTTAAATCCCGAATCAAATCAATAATTCAGTTTCACGCACACATAATTTCTCTATAATCACAAACACTAACATCTTTTATCAATCATTTTCAAAATCCCCAAATCACAAAACCTTAATTCAAGATGGTGTTGCCAATTGAATCAAAACGCATATTTGTTGACAGACACAACATGGTCACTTTTTTGAAGAAACCAGATGGTTCTGAAGGATTCACACAGATAATCGATTTCTTGAATGCTACCCCTATTAGGTATGCATTAACTGTAAATCCTTACTGCTAACGTCATAACTTTTAATGAAGAAAAACAGATTAAGGCTAAGGTAGATGGCCAAGATATATTCATAACTGAGTCATATATTAGGGAATCTCTTAACCTACCAGATAATGAAGTGATTGTGTGTCTTGAAAATGCCGCCATTTTCAAAGGTTTGAAAAAAATGAGGTATGAGAAAAAGAATGATAGATTAAAATTTTACAAAGGTCGCTTCTTATCTCAGTGGAAATTCTTGATTCATACTCTCTTACATTGTTTGAGTCCTAAAACAACAGGTTGGAATGAGTTTGGTACCACCATGGCATCAGCAGTGATATGCCTTGCTAAAGGAAAACCTTTCAATTTTTCAAAAATGATTTTGGAGGGTATGATCAAGACCTTGGCTGATGATGGTACTTCTTTATTATATCCAAGGTTTTTGCAACTTATTATTCAAAAACAATTGACTACCTTTAAAAGACATAAAGGAACTTATGCTGCCCCCTCACTACAAAAGAAAGTATTTTCAAATCTGAAAAATAATGGCAAGGATTTTTCAAGAAAGGTTACACCTCTTTTTCCATATATGGTGAACCTTCCACAAAAAAAGGGTGAGGATGTCATGGGTGTGGAGTAGGCCAGTGGTAACATACATGAGAGTGAGTATACACCCGTTGATTCACCTCTCAGGGAAGGTAACACATCCAGAAGTGATGAGGGTAGTTCTGAAACAAATGAATTGATGGATACTGGTGAGAATAGAATGAAACTTATACAGGATCTGAAGGCCTGTTGTACCCAGTTAGAAGAGGATGTTCTTGGCCTCCAAAAGCGCTTAACAAAAAATGGTGCAAAGATCAAAAGGTTGAAGCTGAGTGTTCGATGTTTAGAAGGTCGAAAGAGGTCAAGAAAACCTCAGTTCAGAAGGTTGAAGAAGGTGGGCACAACACACAGGGTGAGTTCTTCTAAGGCTACTAGTTTGGAGGATGCTCCCAAACAGGTGAGGAATGAAAGCAGAGTCTCAGGGGAGGAAACAACAAATGCTGAAGGTGCTTGTGCTGATATGCATGTGGATATGGATATTGGGATTGATAGTGATGATAATGTGGATGATGATTATTTAGTTGCTGACAAGGGGGTTATGAGGCGGTTTTAGAAGATGTAAATAAAGAGCAGGTAGTGGAAACTAATACTAGTTTGGGAGAAACTGCTACTAATAGTAATGTTGAAGAAATGGCCAAGGTGGTACAACAAGATGTTTCTGCTGCTACAACAAATCAAGTTTCTACTGCTGAAGTTGCTACAGATGAAGAGGCTACAAAGAGAGTTGATGAAGCTGAAATAGCTAACTTTATGGATGAGTAGAGGAGAGATAAAGTGTCTGAATTTGAAACAGATGAGCAAGTAAAATTCAGACTTGAAGAAGAGGAGAAAAAAGAGCTCATGGAGAGCAAATGCAAGCTTTTATTGATGCGGATGAAGTTCTACAGGCTAGAATTAAAGAACTTTACACAGATGAGACTGTAAATTGGGAAGACAAAGTACAAAGACTTGCTGATTTGATAAAGAAAAGATATGAAGAATTAGTTTTAAAGGAACTAATTAAGTCAATGAATCAACGTCAAAGTCAGAAGAGGAAAAGAAATCCCACAAGGTCTCAGCTCAATAGTGAAATGAAGATATACATACAGCATCAAGGTGAGTATAAAGCTTCTAACTTCAGGGGAATGACATATGAACAAATTGAATGTATATACTACCGACTCAAGAAATATGTTGAAAACTTTATCCCCATGGGTACAGAAGAAACACCATCAAAGAAACAAAAGATCATTGAAGACAAACCTGCTGAGAAGAAGAATGATTCATAAAGAAAAGAAGACAGCTCTTCTCATGATCAGATGATGGTGATTGTTCCTGAAACATTATATGTTGACCTTATTCAAGCTAGACATCCAATCATGGACTGGGAGATTTACCGAGATAAATTTGGAAAGGCTTGGAAGATAATCAAGGCTGGTGGAGGATCAGCAGTGTACAAAAGGTTTGAGGATTTGATAAGAACAATTGACATAGTAGACTTAGACAGATTATGGGAGTTGGTTCAAGAAAGAATCAAAACAGTCAAGAAGCTAGATGCAAAAGAGCAAGATTTGTGGGTTGAATTACATAGGTTATATAAACCTGATCCAACTGATATCTATTGGAACTTCCCATGTCATCATTTCTCAACTTCATGGAAGTTTTATGATAGCTGCAATGTACATCACTTATCAACACAAGGTGGAATTGATGTTTTTATGCTTGCAGAAAAAGAATATCATTTGCCTGCTAGTTTACTTGCTGTGATGACATCTACAAAGATTATATGTGAAGAACGTAGAGAGGTAGTTAAAGATCTCATTGAAAGAATTCAAGCTCTGTATAAGAGAGCATTGTATGATGTGAAGAAAACAAGCTAATAATTAGGTGTATGGAGGTAGCAGGGGTACGTACTTTAGCTTCTCTGTTTTCATTATGTTGTAAAAAACATTTTGGTAAGTACTATATAATTCACCTTTTGTGAGATTACAACTCTGTTGTTTGTACAAAAGTTACTACTGCTATTACAATAGTTACTACTGCTATTACAACTCTGTTGTTTGTGTAACTCAATGTGACTAATATCAAGGTTAATGATAACTGAGTTCACTTTTTGCTATAAATAATAGTCACATGAAATTCACAATGTGACTATTTTTAATGTATTGGTCACATATAATACCCTTATAACGTGGCGATAATCATGATTTAGATACACATTTGTGATATGGTGTGACTATTGTAAAGCCTATAGTCACATGATCGTGCTACAATTAAATGTGACTATACACATTAGGTTGTGGCAAGCAAACACACACTAGACTTTAGACACGCATATTAACTTACGTAACTATATGTATCAAATTTTGGTTACACGTAATCATGTATGTTTATGGTTTAGTGTGACCATATATGACATTTGGTCACACTCTTCAAGTGTGTGACATATATTTGTCACTTTTAAATGCATATCGTGACTAACGCTTCAAACTTACTTTTCAGTTGTCACACATTTCACATTCATATGTGGCTAAATATTCAGCAAAGAATAGCAGTCACGTTTAAATAATGTGTGACAAACTTGACTATATAATTTAGCCACATACACAATTACCTTATGTGACCATATATCTATTTTGGTCACACTTTTAAATTGTGTGACATATATTTGTCACATATGTATATCTATAGTGTGACTAATGTTTCGAGCTCATTTATATCTGTCACACGTCCCGAATTAAGAGTGACTAAATAATCCAATTTTTTTTCCAGTTACCTCTAGTCACATAAATATTCAAATGTGTGACAATAGAATTCCGAAATGGTCACACAAGTCGGATCAAGTGTGGCTGTTTATTTTATTCTGGTAAATTTAGTCATGTATAAATGTTACAGTGTGACATTTCAAAATCGACCATGCATGACCAATAGAACTTTTTGTACCAGTGAACAAATCAGTTCTCCTAGCTCCTCAAAACAGCTCAAGAATCAAAAAGCATCCACTCATATTCTGATGCGCAACCAGGTTTAATTTTTAGAGAAACAGGTTTAATGGAGAGATTCAAAGGACAAACTAAACATAGCTCATGGACAAGGATTTGCAAACAAAGCATAGATCAAATAAATTGGTACTACTACCTACCAAAATCAACAAGAATTAAGTAAAAAGTTCAAAGATTTTACCAGTTATAGGCTTGAGAAAACGGGTTGGAACTTAAAAGTTATCTGGTACAGGGCACAAGAACTCCCAAACAGGAACCTTTGGAATCACCTTCAATCTCGCTGAACTATGATGACATTAACCTCGCCCATCCTAATGCTTCCTGAGAAGCTCTAAACCATTTCCACCTATCAGTCACAATACCATAGCTTCTTCTCCTTTTCTCTGTCTCTTTTCACTACTAAGAGCATATAATAGCTTACAAGAACATTTTAACAATTGTGGAACATAAACAGATTCTTCAACTTAAAAACTTTATATCTCTTATCAACTTTTGAAAAGAAGTACAAGGTTTGAACTTAGGAACTGAAATCTTAAATTAAACTTAGGAAAACAAATTTCAACATTGAAACTAAAGTTAAAGCATACTTTAAAACATAATAAAAAAACAGAAAGAAGATCCATTATAGGCTTACATACGACTCCTATTTATACTAAAAACTGATGGACGTCTTCCTTTGTGCTTCTTTGAACAAATCCCATCCCTTGAATGGCCATGGAACAATCTCAGCCCTCCATTGCATTTTTGGCGCGAAAAGTGGGGTAGAACGCCAGCTGGGAGTCAAAATATCTTATAAGATCTTTGAAGGACAATTGTGTTGCTGGGGCAGGCATGTTGGGGGAGACAAGAAGCTTGGAGGTTGTGGGATTTGTTTTTAGATTCATTGGGGGGTTGTGGAGGAGACAGGTAGCTGGGGGGTTGTGTATTTTGTCTGGTATATTTGTTTCTGATGGGAAGGAGGGGAAAACATATCAGGTTCTTATTAATGAACGAGATAAGTTTTAGGATTGGGCTTCGGTTGGGCCTTTGTTTAATGGAATGGGCTGGGAAAGATTTGGGCTGGCTTTGGTTAAGGGTTAAGCATAGTTTTGGATTAATATCACACAACAATATCCGGGGATTAATTCAGACTCCATCTTTTAATATCACAGTACGTGCAATTTGTCAATGAGTCGTTCAAAAGTGCTTGTATTTGATCAGTTTTAAACCCTTTGTACCTGAAATGCATAGAAACACAAAACCAAGGATATCTATATTGGTTTTGGCCGTTTTTAGTATTTTTACATATCAAAATTGGGTATTAAAATGATGAGTATTTGCATACTCATCAATCCCCCACACTAAACTATTGCTAGTCCCTAGCAATCAAATCATATGAAGTAATGAAAGGATCAAAAGAATACAAAGGATACCCCGCTTCGACTTTCTTATCTACACAACTGTTTTTGTATTCTTCCACTTTATTCTTGTGACAGTATGTTGACTTTCATTATTATGCAATAACGTTTAGGGTCATAGAGCAGGAAACACAGCTCAGAGAAAAGTGTCCATACAGATAGAATTCATCGTCCCTGATTTCACAAGTGATGCGTGGAATTGCACCCTCGCAAAAGGTTTTATCTCTCAAGGGACCTTGAGAAGCTTGCAATCCCCACCAGGCAGTGTACCTGTTCATTGTAGTATAGTATAGTGACAAGTACCGGGGGATTGATCGTTCAACTCAAGAATAGTGTTCGCTAGGATTAAAATGTCTACTAAACAAGGTCTAAAGGTGAGGGATGATTCTTTTTGCATTTTTATATTTTTATAAAAGCAAGAAAAACCTTGGGTTTTGATGGAGTGGGCGGAATTAGTTGCTATTCAACTAACCCAATTAACTAAAGATGCAATCAAAATAAAATAAAATAAACTAAAACTAATTTGTGGTGTAAACAATAATAAGAGAAAATGTGTTTACTTAGAAAATGTGTTTAGGGTCATAGAGCAGGAAACACAGCTCAGAGAAAAGTGTCCATACAGATAGAATTCATCGTCCCTGACACAAGTGATGCGTGGAATTGCACCCTCGCAAAAGGTTTTATCTCTCAAGGGACCTTGAGAAGCTTGCAATCCCCACCAGGCAGTGTACCTGTTCATTGTAGTATAGTATAGTGACAAGTACCGGGGGATTGATCGTTCAACTCAAGAATAGTGTTCGCTAGGATTAAAATGTCTACTAAACAAGGTCTAAAGGTGAAGGATGATTCTTTTTGCATTTTTATATTTTTATAAAAGCAAGAAAAACCTTGGGTTTTGATGGAGTGGGCGGAATTAGTTGCTATTCAACTAACCCAATTAACTAAAGATGCAATCAAAATAAAATAAAATAAACTAAAACTAATTTGTGGTGTAAACAATAATAAGAGAAAATGTGTTTACTTAGATTTCATTACTCCCTAGATATCATTTACCGGTTGATTAGCTTGTTACAATTGCATGGATGACGGATTATATTCCTTAATACTAGTCGTAGGGCTGTGTACGAAATTCCCTAACTCTATAAGCTCCTACTTCACTCCTGTGTTGAGCCGTCTAAAAGATCCTAACATGGGATCACTAGAATTCGCTTATGCATTAAATACAACCATTAAATTGTAGTACACCTCCGATCATGTTTCTTAAGACGTTCAGGCAAGTTTCCAATTGGAAGTCTGCCAGTTTTCTTAAGCCTAACATCGAATACAATCATCCACAACAATTATAAATAAACCATCAACCAATAATCAACATCTAGGTTTTATTACATCTAAGCAAACACAATAAAAACCTAGCCTAGCATGTTAAAAAGAAGACAAGCATAAGATAGAATCAAACAACACATAGACATATTGAATGATTATTGGAAAACTTATCTTCAATTGAACATGGATGGAACAAGGGTTGAAACCCTTATTATTAGAGAAAATTCGTCTAGGGTTTGCACAAAGAAGTTCTCCAAAAGTTCCACCCTTAATGAATGAAAATTAGAAAACTATATATAGATTTTACACCTTGAAGGCGTCACGTTATAGCTTGTGACGCCGTCAACTCGCCGCCAAGATAAAATTCGTATTGCCTAGATCCACTTCTGACGCCGTTATGTGTAATTTTACTCTGGGTCGTCACATGTATTTTGACCCTGACGGCTTTGGTGACGCCGTCAGGCCAAATTGCTTTGAAATTGTTCTGGGCCATCATGTGTATTTTCCATATCCACCTCTTTTTCCAAGCTTGACCCCGTCATTTGTATGGTCTTGACGCCGTCAGGTACTGTTCCCATCAAGGATTTTGAGACTTTGTCATTTTCTTCACTATAGCTCCAAAAACGTCTAAAATGCTCCCTTTTCCAGATTTCTTCTCAAAAGTACCTAAAATGATAAAAGGAACGATTTAGGGCAATAATTGATCAAATAATCACGAATTCAGGATTAAATGACCCCTAAAAGCGGTACACTTTTCACCTTATCAAATACCCTTACACTTGAGATTTGCTTGTCCTCAAGCAAATGCGCTTTTATTCTATTTGAAATATAAGTTAGGGGTCATTTAACACTAAGATAAAAGTAATTACAACAAATAATCGTTCCACTTAAAACCAAAAACAAGCACGGAGGTTATACACTGGCACCTCACAAATAGTGTTTAGATACTCACATCTCTCAGGTGTAATAAAGTATATATCACAATAAGGAAATGGAAAACTTCTCTCACTACCTGTCATAGCAAATAGATTAACATAGGCTTGGGAAAGGATCAAACCTCCACCACTTGGCATAAGCACCTAGGATAAACTATCAAAGAGGTCTTTTAAAGGGTTATAACATGAGGTGTAGGGATATGATAACACACGGTTTTGTTGGATAAAGGCAATATTTACTGGTGGCGAGTTAATCATCTTGGTCAAGTACATTTAAAATGTGGCGTTGCTAAGCCAAGACTCGACTCGACTTAAGCTAATAAATCAAAAGTAACAAAAACTTAAAATAAACATAAAGGAAACGGGATGGTAGTCCGCATGTTTTTTTCTCTCTCTCTCTCTTTTTTTTCTATTCTTTTTCTTTATTTTTTCTATTTTTTTATTATTATTTTTTTTTGCATACACTTTTACCCTACCATCCAAAATAATACATCATAGGAGATTTACAATCCCCTTACACTTGAACTTTTACATACTTTACAATCACCAATTCTAATGACTCGAATTAAGATAATCAAAACACTTGGAGTACTTTTTAAGATTAACGCACATATGGGGGTAATATATGATGTTCTTCCCCATTACTCCATAACACAAGTACTTTACCCATGAGTCCCATGAGTCCCAAAACAATATATACAAGATATGACTCGACTTAGCAACCATGTAATCAATTAGACAATTAACTAAGAGTTTAAACAAATAACAATAATGCACTAAAGATGAGTGCATACACGGAAGGCTAAGGCGATTTGGTTGCACATTTGGGGTGGATTGTAAACAAATTCTATCTTTAAGTAAAATGCTTAAAGTTAGAAACGAAAAAGATAAGCTCGGAGGGGTGTACTAGGGGTATCGTGTACTAAAAATGAGTACAACGCAAAGGTGTGGGAAAAATTAATTGACTTTGTTAGTCAAGGTAATTAACTTAAATGGTCAAGTAATTATGATACGGGTTTAACACAAGGGTGATCCTAATGCCTTTTATCATGTAGTAAATCCTACTACAAGAATGTAGTCTCACTAGCGGTCTCGGGATGCATCACAAATAATCGTTCCACTTAAAACCAAAAACAAGCACGGAAGTTATACACTAGCACCTCACAAATAGTGTTTAGATACTCACGTCTCTCGTGTGTAATAAAGTGTATATCACAATAAGGAAATGGAAAACATCTATCACTACCTGTCATAGCAAATAGATTACCATAGGCTTGGGAAAGGATCAAACCTCCACCACTTGGCGTAAGCACCTAGGATAAACTATCAAAGAGGTCTTTTAAAGGGTTATAACATGAGGTGTAGGGATATGATAAACACGGTTTTGTTGGATAAAGGCAATATTTACTGGTGGCGAGTTAATCATCTTGGTTAATTACGTGTATAGTATGGCGTTGGTAAGCCAAGACTCGACTCGACTTAAGCTAATCAAAAACTAACAAAACATAAAATAAACATTGAATGAAATGGGATGGTAGTCCGTATGTTTTTTCTCTTTTTTATTTTTTTTATTTTATTATTTTATTTTTGCATACACTTTTACCCTACCATCCAAAATAATACATCATAGGGAATTTACATTCCCCTTGCACTTAAACTTTTACATACTTTACAATCAACAATTCTAATGACTCGAATTAAAATAATAAAAACACTTGGAGTACTTTTTAAGATTAACGCACATATGGGGTAATATATATGATGTTCTTCTCCATTAATCCTTAACACTAGTACTTTACCCATGAGTCCCAATCGTCCCAAAACAATATGTACAAGATATGACTTGACTTAGCAACCATGTAATCAATTAGACAATTAACTACGGGTTTAAACATGTAACAATAATGCACTAAAGATGAGTGCATACAAGGAAGGCTAAGGCGATTTGGTTGCACATTTGGGATGGATTGTAAACAAATGAGTACATCGCAAAGCTGTGTGAGAAATTAATTGACTTTACTAGTCAAGGTAATTGACTTAAATGGTTAGGTAATTATGATACGGGTTTAACACAAGGGTGATCCTAATGCCTCTTATCATGTAGTAAATCCTACTACACGAATAGTCTCACTAGCGGTCTCGGAATGCGTCACTAACGCAAGTTCTAGAATCTAAGTACTACCGGTACACTCATAAGCACTAATAATGAATGCTTTTCCTAACAAATCAAAAGGCGAACCTCGCATATTTGGGTGGAAAATTTTTCTGAGTGGTACGGTTTTTGTGCTAGTCATACAACTCCTATCCATGAGACGCTCATTAAGGCTAAAGCTTCACTCCTAAATGTTGTAAAAAATTTTAAATTTGGCGCTAAAATTGCCCTAACAAGTATTTCTCTCAGTTTTATTACACACCTACTATTGATCAAACAAACTCAAGCATAATCGTATTCTCTAAAGTATCATCATTTACCCTCCCCTAACACTTAAGCTGAACATTGTCCCCAATGTTCAATAAAAAGATGTAAAAGAAAATAAGGTAAAAGAATGAAAACAAATACTCCCCTGATTCGTTCGGTATGGATAGTGTGTCAACAAGGTTAGATCTTCTTCCAAGAAAATGAACTTTGAAAGCTTCCCTCCAGAAATATAAATCATCCTCTTGTCCGATGTAACCTGTTAAACCTGAGAAAATAATCAAGGCAAACCTCGCGTAAAATTGGCGGCAATCTATATATACTAAAAGTCCTAGAAAACAAATTAAGATATAATGCTTGTGGAATAAATGTTTGCAGATTTCCTGGAGTTTATAAAACTAAAGAATCAACAAAAACTTTAAGACTCCGGTATAACTCCTGATGCCGTCAGAATGTTCCTGCAAAAATCTCATGTTATGTTTCCGAAAAATTTCTGGAAAAACTTATGCCTTACTTCCTGGAAAATCCTGCAAAACATCATTATGACTCGATACAAGCATTTGACTCAAACAATTACTAATACACATGTTCATTTAATATTGTTGTGGTGCATGCTTAATTTCGTTCTTATAAACAAATTTGGGTTTCTCTTACACTTAGCTTTTGCAAAATACCTTTATATGTAATTAAGACGAAATTAAAAACAAAATAAAACATTTTCACAATTTACTTTGAATCATGATCCACAAACAATAAAAATAAAACACGCATACGGGAACAAATAACAAAAAAAAAACAAATAAAACTTGGGTTGCCTCCCAAGAAGCGCTTTTCTTTATTTATGAGTCTTGTAGCTAGACTCAAAGTCATAAGCTATTACGTGACCTCGTCATCGGTCACGGTCTCTAGGTCATCCTCGATCTTGGTTTTGTATTCCGGACCTAGTTGCAAGCATTCCTTGTAGAAACCAAATATATTATTCATAACATAGTCTACTCCTCTACGTCTATCCTCGTCACTCCTATAGTAGACTACTTGTTTGTGTTCCTTTTCAATGTTTGACAAGAGCTGGAATTGTTCAATCTTATATGGCATTTGGTAAGCTATCTCATCGCTCTCATCTTTGAACCTAACTATCCCTAGAGACGGGTGATAATTCATCTTAGAGGCCTCAACAAATGGCTTTCCGAACACTACTTGACTTAAACAACCATCTATTACCGGAAGAATATCCTCTACAATCACAAAATCAGTAACATAAGTGAAGTTTCCTACAAAGACATGTAATCCTTTCACTCTTCCCACAAAGTTACTCACCCAACTTGTGTTGGGCATCGTCCTATATCCAAGTTGCTTCTTTATTACCCAATTATAATAGGTCCTAGTCATAATGTTTATGGGAGATAGAAGATCGATGTAGGCTTTCCACACATGCATATGCCCAATATTGCACGGTATATTGATGTTAGAGGGATCACCCACTTTGATGAGTGGTAAACCAAGGACGTTTGGTGTCTCGGGGTCATCGTATAGATCCTTATGATATTCCCATTCTTCCTTGGTGGGTAACCTATCGAAGTATTCCTCTACATTTTCTACTTCCTCAACTCTCTCTTCCTTTTTCTCTACAACCTCCTTAATCTCATCCATGTTACTTTCTTCCTTATTATTGTCGACCGTCTTAATAGTAACTACATTGACAAAGTGGACGTGTTTAGATGATGAAGGGCCCTTAATTTGGGTTCCGCTACTAGTGTCCCTAGTGTCCTTCTTTGGTGTAGTTAGCACTTGGTTGTTGAGAGCTTTTAACAAGTTGTCAATTTTATTGGTCATCTCCGCTTGTTGCTGATTGAATTCGGATTCAAACTTAGCTATGCGGGCCTCTTGAGATGCCATAAATTTGGACATCAATCCTTTAAGATTATTGGTACTACCATAGTTGTTGGAAGGATTGTTGTTGAAAGTACGGTTTGGTAACAATTAGGTGGATTAGAAGAATTGTTTTGGGGCATGTTTTGGTTTTGCTTCCACCTAAGGTTCGGGTGATTTTTCCAAGAGGGGTTGTATGGATCACCGTAAGGGTGTTGCTTGAGTTTGAAAGTGTACCACTTGTCTCCCGCTCCGTCGATACGCGAGGATGCGTAATCCGCGAAAGCTTGTTCGGGGAGTTCCATGCAATCACGAGTATCATGGGGATCACTACATAATTTGCATGAAGAAGTGATTTTGTTCACTTGGCTTGAAGGTTTAGGAGCGTCGTAGGATTTCATGAGAAACTTGACTTGGTCTTCAAGTTCCATGATCCTATGGTCGGGAGTGCTTGAATTGCTCGAAGGCAAAGATATTGCCTTGACCGTTTTGTTCAAATCACGGGGATCATTCCAACTTTCGTTGTCATAGAGAGAAAAATCTTCTATGAGTTCCCATGATTCTTCCGAACTTAGATCACGAAGCTTGCCACCGGCCGATTGGTCAATGGTTCACCTTGTGGAGAGATCGATATGGTCATAGAAAATTTGGACTTGGAGCCAAAGATCTATGCCATGATGAGGGACTTTTTGGAGTAAGTCCTTGAAACGAGTCCATGCTTCATAGAGAGTTTCACCTTGACATTGTTGGAACATCAAGATATCATTTCTAAATTTAGTAGTTCTCCCTGGTGGGAAAAATTAAGCAAGGAAACGAGTGGTGAGATCATCCCAAGAGGTGATGGATCCCGCGGGTAAAAGCTCAAGCCATTGACTAGCTTGGTCACGTAGAGAGAATTGGAAGAGACGCAATCGGATCGTCTCTCGAGTTACAAGATCAAGGTCTATGGAGTCGATGATATTAAGGAAATCCTTAAGATGTTGATTAGGATCTTCGGAACGAAGTCCATGGAATGCACATCCGCTTTGCACCAACCGGATGGTGTCGGATAGCAAGGGAGACACATTGGCTCCTTGAGCGAGCTCAATGGTGTTTTGATAGCCTTGGTGGCTAGGACGGGAGTATTCTCCTATGGTTCGGGGTATAGGAGGTTGGTTTACTAGTGATGGGTTTTGTGGGTGGTTTTGTTGTGGTGGGTTGATGGGATCAAAGAGATTACCACCTTCCATGATGGCGGATGGTAAAGGTTACGAACAAAGGAACAAAGAAATGAGATAGACTAAAGAAAACCAATAAAAATAAAATAAAAATCTTACTAGAAAGGAATCTAGCAAGTAGACCTAATAAAAAGAAATTCTAACCTAGATAATAACTATTCCCCGGGCTGCGGCGCCAAAAACTTGATGCATGGAATTGCACCCTCGTAAAAGGTTTTACCTCTCAAGGGACCTTGAGAAGCTTGCAATCCCCACCAGGCAGTGTACCTGTTCGTTGTAGTATAGTATAGTGACAAGTACCGGGGGATTGATCGTTCAACTCAGGAATAGTGTTCGCTAGGATTAAAAAGTCTACTAAACTAGGTCTAAAGGTGAGGGATGATTCTTTTTGTATTTTTATATTTTTTTTAAAAGCAAGTAAAATCTTGGGTTTTGAAGGAGTGGGCGGAATTAGTTGCTAGTCAACTAACCCAATTAACTAAAGATGCAATCAAAATAAAATAAAAAAAAAACTAAAACTAATTTATGGTGTAAACAATAATAAGAGAAAATGTGTTTACTTAGATTTCATTACTCCCTAGATATCTTTTACCGGTTGATTAGCTTGTTACAATTGCATGGATGACGGGTTATATTCCTTAATACTAGTCGTAGGGCCGTGTACGAAATTCCCTAACTCTATAAGCTCCTACTTCACTCCTACATCGAGCCGACTAAAAGCTCCTAACATGGGATCACTAGAATTCGCTTATGCATTAAATACAAAAAAATCGTAGTACACCTCTGATCATGTTTCTTAAGACGTTCAAGCAAGTTACCAATTGGAAGTCTGCCAGTTTTCTTAAGCCTAACATCGAATACAATCATCACAACAATTATAAACAAACCATCAACTAATAATCAACATCTAGGTTTCATTACATCTAAGCAAACACAATAAAAACCTAGCCTAGCATGTTAAAAAGAAGACAAACATAAGATAGAATCAAACAACACATAGACATATTGAATGATTATTGGAAAACTTATCTTCAATTGAACATGGATGGAACAAGGGTTGAAACCCTTATTATTACAGAAAATTCATCTAGGGTTTGCACAAAGAAGTTCTCCAAAAGTTTCACCCTTAATGAATGAAAATTAGAAAACTATATATAGATTTTACACCTTGACGTCATCATGTTATAGCTTGTGACGCCGTCAACTCGCCGCCAAGATAAAATTCGTATTGCCTAGATCCACTTCTGACGCCGTCATGTGTAATTTTACTCTGGGCCGTCACATGTATTTTGACCCTGACAGCCTTGGTGACGCCGTCAGGCCAAATTGCCTTGAAATTGTTCTGGGCCGTCATGTGTATTTTCCATATCCACCTCTTTTGCCAAGCTTGACGCCGTCACTTGTATGGTCTTGATGCCATCAGGTACTGTTCCCGGCAAGGATTTTGAGACTTTGTCGTTTCTTCACTTAATCGCTCCAAAAACGTCCAAAATGCTTTCTTTTCCAGATTTCTTCTCAAAAGTACCTAAAATGACAAAAGGAACGATTTAGGGTAATAATTGATCAAATAATCACGAATTCGGGCTTAAATGACCCCAAAAAGCGGTACACTTTTTGCCTTATCAAGAAGTTCCCAAGCTAAGCGTAAAAACAAAGTCATAGCAAAAAATGTCATTAAGATGCTAACACTACTCATAAATGCTACTTGTAAATTCCTGCCCCCAAGTCTTATTGTATATAGACTTTGTTAAAGAAATGATTTCTCATTTTCGTTCCGATAAGTTTAAAGTCTGATAGATTTAGGCAGATTTAAAAATCATTTAAATTTTAACTCAAAAGTCTCACACATTCGCACCACATTTATTATATATATATACACACACACACACACACACACACACACACACACACACACACACACACAAACACACACACACACACACACATATATATATATATATATATAACTTGTACCTCAAACGTACGGAGCTTCACGGTGAATCTCCCAGACCTAAGCGCCTTTCAGAACAAATGATGCAAGGATCCGCCTGTCGAACCGCAGTTATTTTTGGTGCATATGATTTTATTTCCATTTACTTTGCCTCAAGCATACGGAGCTTCCCGGTGAATCTCCCAGACCTAAGCGCCTTTCAGAACAAAGTATGCAAGGATCCGCTTGTCGAACCGTAGGCTATTTTTGGCATTTATTACATATTAATAGTGTTATTTGTGAACCTCATGTGGCATACAACAAAACGGGGAGTTCCAAGACCTAAACGCCTTTCAGATTAAAGGATCCAAGGCCCGCTTAGTGCTTATGCTAACACGTAAAGTGAGCAGAAATTTAGACAACTTTTGAAAACGTGTAATTCTAATTATTTTATTTTTGGGTTTTCAATCTTGCGGGAGCAAGGACTACAAGTAACCGTTATGAGCTCTAAAGAATTTCAACTATTCTACGTTTAGCATCTAATCACACTAATGACTTTACTATCATTCCTCGTTCTCGACAAATTTAAAATCTCAAGTAATGAGATCCGCGGATGTTTAGCCTAAAAAGTTAAGGGAACAAGCTAGGGCTCAACACGCCCGGTCAAGTCAAAATTTCTATTCCTACTCTACCCAGCGGAAAGTCAAGCAAGGTGTCAAAACTTATTATATTTTTGCAGAAATTTTCAAATTTTTTTATTTTTTTGTGTGCAAAGCACTTCTTTTTATCAAAAAAAATTTAAAATTTTGCCAAAAACGGGGGTACTAGGGCATTAACAGGTACATATGTTATCAAATTCTCTAAATTTGTGAGAATCCCCCCCCCCCCACACACACACTTAGAATTGAATATTGCCCTCAATATTCAAAGTACCGGCTATTATGCCAACACTTATAACGTAAAAAGGTAATACTAAAGGCCAAGTGTGAAAAGGAAATCTATTTTTCACAAAAAGGATTAAAAAGATATCCCTAGATAATTGTTAGCAAAAGGATAGGATATTGGGCGGCTGGAATGAAAACAGGCACGTCAATCATCTCGATCTAAGGGAAACTTGAAAGTAAGAGCAAACAACACACAAACAAAGCACAGCAGAGGAATTCCTCCACACTTAGTGTTAGAAAATTGAAAGAAGACAGAGACATGGGTTGTCACCCATGTAATGCTAGCGTTTTTGTTAACCGAGTCACTAGCTTGACCCGACCTCGAATTTATTGGTTCATGGGGAAAGTTTAGAGATCAGGGACAACCATGGGTGGCATGTCCTCTCCAAAGTAATGCTTTAACCTATGACCGTTCACCTTGAAGTTTGGTCCGTCGGTTTGAGATAACTCAATGGTACCATAAGGAAACACTTTGGCAATGGTGAATGGTCCGGTCCAACGGGTTTTGAGTTTACCTGAGAAAATCTTCAATCGAGAATGAAAAGAAGGACTCGATCACCAATGTTGAAAACGCGGTTTTTGATCTTGGAGTCATGAATCTTCTTTGTTTTCTCTTTTTAGATCAAAGAGTTCTCGTAGGCTTGATCACGAAGTTCATTTAGTTCATTGATTTGAATTTTTCAGTGATCACCTGCGGTTTTTAGGTCAAAGTTAGCATGCTTCAAGGCCCAATAGGTTTTGTGCTCGAGCTCAATCGGTAGATGACATGCTTTTCCGTATACCAGCTTGTATGGAGTACACCCGATGGGTGTCTTGTAGGCTGTACGAAAGGCCCAAAGTGCATCATCCAATTTATCCGACCACGAGGCACGGTTTTCACCTACGGTCCTTTCCAAAATTTTTTTAATACCACGGTTGGAAACTTCCACTTACCCATTGGTCTGAGGGTGATACGCGGTAGAAAGACGATGAGTGACACCATACTTTTGCATGACTTTATCAAATTTGTCATTGCAAAAGTGAGTACCGCGATCACTAATTAGAGTACATGGAGTTCCAAAGTGAAAAAAAAAAGATTTCAAAAACTTTACAACTACTCGGGCATCGTTGGTGGGTAATGCTGTCGCTTCAACCCATTTAGATAAATAGTCAACAGCCACGAGTATGTATTTGTTTCCTCGTGAAGACAGGAATGGCCCCATAAAGTCAATGCCCCCAAACGTCAAAGATTTCGCAAACTTGAATGGCATTTTGTGGCATTTCATCTCTTTGCGAATTTTTTCCGTGACGTTGACAAGTCACAAGATTTGACTAAGTCATGGGCATCTTTGTAAATTGTGGGCCAATAGAAACCGGAGTCAAACACCTTTTTGGCGGTGTAGTTCGGGCCATGATGTCCCCCTGTGGGTCCATTGTGACAAGCCTTGAGAATGACAATGGCTTCTTGGCCATGAACACACCGTCGGATGACTTGATCTGCACAGATTTTAAACAAGTAAGGGTCGTCCAAGAAGTAATGTTTCACCTCTTTGAAGAAATTGTTCTTTTGATGGGACGACATCCCTTTCACAACAAAGTTACTCGCATGGTAGTTTGCAAAGTCGGCAAACCATGGGGTACTAGAATCACCACGAGAAGATATCACATTAACTGTCTCAAGAGGAAATGTTTCATTTATTTCCTTTTTCTCAAGCTCATCTTGGTGAGGATTTTCTAAACAGGACAGATGGTCAGCCGCTAGCTTTTCACCTCCTTTTTTATCACGTATAATGATATCTGATGCGTGGAATTGCACCCTCGCAAAAGGTTTTAACTCTCAAGGGATCTTGAGAAGCTTGCAATCCCCACCAGGCAGTGTACCTGTTCGTTGTAGTATAGTATAGTGACAAGTACCGTTGGATTGATCGTTCAAATCAGGAATAGTATTCGCTAGGATTAAAAAGTCTACTAAACTAGGTCTAAGGGTGAAGGATGATTTTTTTTTTGTATTTTTATATTTTTACAAAAGCAAGTACAATCTCGGGTTTTGAAGGAGTGGGCGAAATTAGTTGCTAGTCAACAAACCCAATTGTCACAACTCGCCATTTCAGGTCATTTCCCAAACTTCGACAATTTACTATTCATAAATCACTATTCATCAAAACACTATTCATCGTTTTACTATTCATCATTTTCGAGGTCAATTTGATATTCTGAGAAACATTTGAAAATTTTACTATTCACTGAACACTATTCATTCCGGAAAAATTTACACTATTCACTTGCATTACTCATTTCATCGTAAATTTAGTTTACGGGTATTCAAATTCGCGTAACCGGATTGGTTTAGGAGCGAATTCATTTCATTATTAGTAAGCACATTGCATACGGACTAGAGACAGTCTGCATATTATCATAATAGCATTTTCATGTTATACCACTCTTAGAATTTTCAAATTTATATATTTGATATATTTAACGTTTTACGTATAATTATTTATAAATAAACGTTAACACACGGTTAATAAACACGACGAATATATCTAAATATTCCCACAATGGTCCCGACATATTTTTATATCAATTATATCATCATAAAAGTTATAATATTCATTTACCCAGTATTTTGGAAATTTATTTTTATTTATAACGTAAGTTTATAAATATTACGACGGTTTTCGTGGAAACTAAACAATAATCACCCGAATACTCAATACTTGTACCCAACATATTTTTAACATTTTTACAACTTTATTTTATCCCGAATAACTTCGTTAACATTTATTTCTATCAAACCCGGTACCCAATTTTAACTAATAACACAAATGTACACTTAAATTACACTAGAATCCTAATTAAATCAAAGCTACCCCAACCCCCCCCCCCCCCCCCCCCTCACTCACCCATGACCGGCCCCTAAAGTCCTCACCAAGACCCCAAGTATTATTTCTAACCTCAAGCATTTATGTAATCTTATAATACATTATAATGTTACCTAAATATCTAACTAAAACACCTTTTACACATTTATACTTAGATCAAGAATCAAAAACTCATTTCCTCACCTCTCTCTCTCAAACCCACGGCCAAACTACAAGGACCAAGAACACCAAGATCAAGTGATTATTTTTCAAAGTATAAAGCTACAAAGTTGTCCATTTCATCATTCTAGTTAAGAGTTTTGCAATACAAACTCAAGAAACACAAGATTTCTCATCATCTAATCACCTAATATTTCAAAGTAAGTTATCAAATTTATTTTCATGATTTCATCTAATATATACTTGTATCATATGGCTTTCATGCTTAATTTCATGCACAAGCTAGCTATACCACATTATTTTTATTAACTTTTTGAAAATACAAACCCTAAAATTTGATTTAGGTATTCTCTTGTTAAATTAACATGATTAGTGGTGATTAGGAACCCATGACACCCTAAGAAGGTGTATGGTAGGATTAGAATATCTTTGTGGTGATGTTAGAAACTAGTTTTGAACATGGAAAATGGATTTGTAACAAGTATTTATACCTACTGTCCCATTTTTGTAAACCTAGGAAAATCAGTAAATATAAAGTAAACTTTGGCAAAATTTTTAGAAAATACTTTCAAAAACGAAGCCGTAGGCGAAAGAACGGATTAAAAAGAGTTTATAACGAAGGAGTTATGATTTTTGCAAGTTTATTGACGAAAAGTATTTTTCTGAAAAATTGTTGCTGTTGGACGTTTTTTGTCTGACAAAACGAGGCTTTAGACGTAACCCGGAGGAGCCAAGCTTTCCAAAATATATTACTATATACTAAGACGTAACCATGGATATAAAGAACAAGTAAAACGGACTTATAACGACAAAGATATTCACGTTTCAAAATCGGCAAAACATATATTATTTTGACAGCTTTTGACATAATAATATTACTACTACGTAGTAACTCTAGATTCTAGAAATAATACCCAAGTACCCAAAATCATAACTAATGAAGTATTAGTGAATGCAAGTATATTTTTATTACTACAAGTCGTTATTTCAAGGATTTTAAATCGAGGATTTCAACACTAACACTTATACATACGATATATATATATATATATATATATATATATATATATATATATATACACACATTTCAACTAGTTTTATTTTCAAGTTGCCATATTTATTTTGATAACAACAAGTATTTTTCAAAGAGTAGAGTGGTATAGGAAACATGTGCATGGACATTCATAATATCATTTTTATGATCTAAATTAGATCGTTCATCATTCATATCAGGTTGAGGCAGCTAACCGTTCATTGTTGTTCATTTCACTTCATCACAGTATCATCAGTTTAAGGTGAGTTTTCATAGCCCCGTATACATTTTATTATTGTTTTCAAATCCCACGAGGGATAATACATTGCACCATTTTAGTACGAGCCCAAGTATCAAAACTTATGTACATTGCTTAAGTTGCTTATCTGCCTTGTGATAGTCCCCTATTATCATCATGAACAGTTAATTTGCCTACTTAGCGAGAGTGAGTGGATAGATCTATTGAGGGTGACGCCTCCATCCGTGGTAGTATTTACCAACAGTAAGCGGATGCATTTCATGTCTGTCACATTTGAGTGTTTTGGCAGAACATTCAGGAGGGGCATATATTTCATCAGTCTAGCTTCGGTGTCATGAGCTTAAGGTCTATTGTACTATTTTACGTGACATTTGTCATGCACTTATACTTGTGGTGGCCGTACAACATTACATTTCATAAACCTATGATTATTCACCAACTTTATGTTGACCGTTTTCGCAATCTATTTTCAGGTAATTAAAGGCATTATCATATCATATGCATGGAGTCACATTAGGGTGTGCCAGGGATGACGCACTACATTTTGGATTTTCATGCACTTGTGTATTATCATTTGATTGTACCAGACTTATTTCTTTAAACTTTTCCAAACTTTGGGACCTATGTTTTGTAACTCTGAAATTCTTTTAAATAAATCAAACGATGTATTTTCCAAACGACACTTTAGGTCGTTCAATATATCCTTGTTGTGATGCTATGACCGTTACACCCACAGGCATTCCATTCCGCTACAAGTCAGGTAAATTGGGGGTGTGACAGATTGGCATCAGAGCTAAGGTTATAACGAACTAGGATGCATCATGGACCCTAGACTATAACCACATTATCATAGCATCTCATCATTTCATCATAAGTGCATATTCATTGTTTTAGGTGATTCCATTATTCGAGTTATTTATTTTATTTCACCTTGATTATCACAGAACTATGTCTTCAGACCCGAACATTGTCATACTTTACTCTGTCTCAGACTCTGATGTTGAAGGCTCTATGTTTTCCACTGCCTTTTCACCACCACCCATTCCTCCTGTACCTGTGTTGCCACTCTCGGCATCAGGTGAGGAAACCGAGCCTTTTGAGGAGGAAGAGACTACTCCTACTCCTCATGTCTCACCTATTGCACCACCTGAGGTTACCCGTGCACCCACTAACATATCATCCCCTGCTACTACTATTCCCTCAGAACCAGGACTTATGTTTCCCCGTAGGAAGACGACTCTAGTTGCTAGGATGAGTGTTCGCCCTGCTACATCTACCTTTAGGATCCCGACTATTCCCATATTACCTGCACCACCAGCCATACCCGCTACTACTTCCATATCTACTTCACTCTTGCCGCTCAGGAAGCGTGCAAGGTTTACTACACCAGCTTCACCTACTACAGAGACTTCTGACATTCCACCACCACCAGTATACCATGTAGGTGAGAGTTCGAGAGCAGCTGCTGCTAGGGGGCCTACAGCTATTACCTTAGAGGACCAGTTAGGGGCTCAACAGGAGCAGGTTGATAGTTTGGGTTATAGGGTTTATGAGGTCGAGGGATTGATTTTAGGCAGAGTTAGCATCGACGTGTCGTATCATGGACTTGAGGCACGGCAGGAGGGACATCAGGAGCTGATTAATCAGCTTAGGGATGAGCTACCGGAGATACGGGATAGAGCTCAGACTACACAGGAGGCTCAGGGAGAGCAGACACACCAGTTGGCAGTAGCACAGGAGAGGTTGACTATGATGGAGAGTAGAGATGCTGCTCTTCAGCTTCGAGTTCAACATCTAGAGGAGATTGTCGTTATGATGGATAGGGAGATCCGTTGTCTGAGGAGTGCATCTGGAGCTCTTGGACCATCTAGAGCACCTGGAGGAGCCTAGACATAGACTTGTATTGTATTAGCTTTTACTATTTCCTAGTCCCGAGGTGTGGGACATAGTTCAAGAACTTGTAGTCTTTTGGTTGTTGTATAAACAAATATATCAAGTGCGACTCTACTATGTTGGAAATGTTGTGCTATATATATATCGGTCCATGTAGGCCGAAATTTTCATGTATTATATTCATGTGTTGTGATTATATTTATGATGTTTCGTGGTTGCTCTTTATTGTTAACGTATTTATACTTGTTGTGGTTGTATCTATACGTGTCGTGGTTGTATTATTACAGGTTGTGGTTGTACTCGTACATGTCGTGGTTGTATTTATACTTGTTGTGGTAGTATATATACATGTTGTGGGTGTATACTTTTTGTACGATGACTATTTCTATTTATGGCTTTCTCATGGTTGTTGTCGATTATTATTTATCAGAAGTATGGCGCCAAAGAAAGGAAAGGCTGCATCAGAAACACCTGCTATGACTCAAGCCGCTATCCGCAAGTTGGTCAGGGATAGTATAGCAGAAGCTCTGGAGACTGAGAGAGCTGAGGTTGCTGCTAGGGCTGCTGAGATTGCACCTAATACTGGGGCGGTTGAACCACCCACTACTAGGCGTGAGTGTACTTGGAAGGATTTCAAGATTAGTGATCCCGTCAAGTTTAAGGGCACTGAGGGAGCGGTTGCTTTGATCCGCTGGTTTGAAAAGACTGAGAATGTATTCCTCATGTGCGGTTGCCAGGAGGTTAACAAGGTAAAATTTGCTACTGGTATGCTTCTTGATGAAGCTATGTCTTGGTGGAATTCTTATGCTCAGCCTATTGGTATGGAGAATGCCTACAAGCTCACTTGGGATCAATTCAAGAAGCTGGTGACTAAGAAGTTTTGCCCTCGTACTGAGGTGCAAAAGTTGGAAACCGAATTCTATGAGCTGGTAACAAAAGGTGATGAATTGAGACCTATATCAGGAAGTTTCAGGAGTTGGCTGCACTATGTCCAACTATGGTTCCTGACGATGAGAAAAAGATGGAGAACTTTACTGGTGGACTACCCAAAAGCATCCGAGGGGATGTGATGTCTTTCGACCCACAATCAATGGAAGAGGCTATTCGTATAACTCAGAAACTTATGGTCCAAGTGTTAAAAGGAAAATCTGCTGTCAACAACAACAATAACCGTTCAAACAACACCAACTACAACAACACTCGAAACAACAACAACTATAACAATAACCGAAACCGCAACTACCCCAATAACCAAAACAACAACAACAACAAAAACAAGAGGAGGTTTGACTAGAACCAAGGTGGAAATGCTACCCAACCAGCACCTAAGAGACAGGAAGTGGCAAAGGCCTATGCTGCAGGGCCAACAGAGGGAAAAGGATATGCGGGTAAACTACCCAAGTGTAACAAGTGTCAAACTCATCACAACCCTGGGAATTGTCCTAGAGCTTGTGAGAACTGTGGAAAAGTCGGTCATCCGACTAGGGAATGCAAAGCTCCACGAGGGGTAATTAATCAGAACCAACCAGGAGCATGTTATGGTTGTGGAGAGTTGGGTCATTTCAAGAACAATTGCCAAAAGAGGAAGGATCAAGGAACTGGAAATCAGGGTGGAGTATCTCGAGGAAGGGCTTATGTTATAGGAGGAGAAGATGCCCGAGAGGACCCGAATGTTGTTGCGGGTACGTTCCTCGTTAATAATCGTTATGCATCCATTTTATTTGATTCAGGAGCGGATAGAAGTTTTGTTTCTACTGCATTTGCACCTTTACTTAACATAGAACCAACTACCTTAGACATTCCCTATATTGTTGAATTAGCCAATGGGTCCTTTGTTAAAACCAACATCGTTGTCCGTGGTTGCACCATCAATTTCCTAAATCACACATTCAATATAGACCTTATGCCCGTAGAACTTGGAAGTTTTGACGTTGTTATCGGTATGGATTGGTTGTCTTGACATCGTGCAAGAATCATTTGTGATGAAAAAGTTGTTCATCTTTCTTATGGCGGTGAAACTTTAGTTGTTCGCGGAGAGCGAAGTGGAACTAGACTCAGTATCATATCATGCATTAAAACCGAGAAGTACATAAAGAAGGGTTGTTATGCATTCTTGGCTCACATCACGGAGAAGAAGTCGGATGAGAAACGACTTGAAGATGTGCCTATTGTTAAGGAATTTCCAGAAGTTTTTCCAAAAGAATTGCCAGGACTTCCGCTTACACGCCAAGTTGAGTTTCAAATTGAATTAGTGCCAGGAGCTGCACCAATTGCACGAGCACCGTATCGACTTGCACCTTCTGAGATGCAAGAGTTGTCTAATCAATTACAAGAACTTCTAGACAAAGGATTCATTAGACCGAGTTCCTCGCCTTGGAGAGCACCGGTTTTGTTTGTGAAGAAGAAGGATGGATCTTTCAGAATGTGCATCGACTATCGTGAGCTGAACAAGTTAACGGTGAAGAATCGTTATCCACTCCCTAGGATCGATGACTTGTTCGATCAGCTACAAGGTTCTTGTTTTTATTCCAAGATTGATCTAAGATCCGGTTACCATCAACTTAGAGTTCGGGAAGAAGATATCCCGAAGACGGCATTCAGAACACGTTATGGTCATTATGAGTTTCAAGTGATGCCTTTTGGATTAACGAATGCACCTGCGGTATTCATGGATCTCATGAACAGAGTGTGCAAACCATATCTTGATAAGTATGTAATTGTATTCATTGACGATATCCTGATTTATTCCAAGAGTAAGAAAGAGCATGAAGCACACCTCAGAACAATATTGGAACTACTCAAGAAGGAACAATTGTATGCCAAATTTTCAAAGTGTGACTTTTGGATACAAAGAGTTCAATTTCTTGGCCATGTTATTGATAGCCAAGGATTACAAGTCGACCCAGCAAAGATCGAGGCAGTAAAGGATTGGGCTATGCCCAAGTCTCCTACGAAAATTCGTCAATTCCTAGGACTTGCAGGATATTACAGAAGGTTTATTGAAGGGTTTTCCAAGATAGCGAAGTCGCTGACTAAGCTGATACAAAAGAATCAAAAGTACAAGTGGGGAGAGAAACAAGAATCTGCATTTCAGTTATTGAAGCAGAAGCTTTGTAGTGCATCGATTTTGTCACTACCAGAAGGTATTGAGAACTTTGTGGTATATTGCGATGCTTCGCATAAAGGACTTGGAGCTGTGCTAATGCAAAACGAGAAGGTGATAGCTTATGCATCTAGACAGCTTAAGACACACGAGAAGAATTACACTACACACGACTTGGAGTTGGGTGCTGTAGTTTTTGCACTCAAGATTTGGAGACACAAGAGCTTATAGCATATACTTGATCAGAAGGAACTTAATATGAGACAACGTCGTTGGCTAGAATTGTTGAGTGATTACGATTTTGAAATCCGATATCACCCAGGAAAAGCAAATGTTGTAGCAGATGCACTTAGCCGAAAAGAACGACTCAAACCTTTGAGGGTTAGGTCGTTGGGAATGACTATTATTTCACCATTACCATAAAAAATTCTAGAAGCTCAGATTGAGGCTCTCAAGGAGGAAAATCGACCACAGGAGAAACTTTATGGCATGCCCGAGAACAAAAATGGCTTTGTGAAGAGAGCAGATGGAGTGTTATGCTTCAAGGACCGAAGTTGGATACCACTCTATGGTGGAGTACGAGAATTGATTATGCATGAATCACACAAGTCGAAGTACTCTATTCACCCAGGTTCTGACAAGATGTATCAGGATCTCAAAAAGATGTATTGGTGGCCGAACATGAAAGCAGAAATAGCTAAGTACGTCAGCAAATGCCTTTCTTGTGCTAAAGTGAAAGCCGAGTACCAGAAACCGTCAGGACTACTTCAACAACCAGAAATTCCACAATGGAAGTGGGAGCGTATTACCATGGACTTTGTCACTAAACTTCCCAAGACGTCAGGAGGTTACGATGCTATTTGGGTAATTGTCGATCGTCTTACTAAATTAGCCCATTTCATACCCATTAGAGAGACTTATTCCATGGAACAACTTGCCAGACTTTATGTCAAGGAAATAGTCTCAAGACATGGAGCACCAATCTCTATTATTTCTGACAGAGATAGTCGCTTTACTTCAAACTTTTGGAAGTCATTACAAGATTCTTTTGGATCCAAGTTAGACATGAGCACTGCTTACCATCCTCAGACTGATGGTCAGAGTGAGAGAACTATTCAGACACTTGAGGACATGCTGCGGGCATGTGTGATTGACTTTGGGAATGGTTGGGCTAACCATTTGCCATTAATCGAGTTCTCTTATAACAACAGTTACCATTCAAGCATTAAAGCAGCACCATTTGAGGCACTTTATGGTCGTAAGTGTCGATCCCCAGTTTGTTGGGCAGAAGTTGGGGATGTACAATGCACAGGTCCAGAGATGGTACAAGAAACAATAGAAAAGATAATCCAGATTCGAGAAAGACTTGAAACTGCTAGAAGTAGACAGAAAAGCTACGCAGATGTTCAACGCAAACCATTGGAATTCCAGGTCGGAGACAAGGTCATGTTGAAAGTCTCGCCTTGGAAGGGCGTGATACGATTTGGGAAACGTGGAAAGTTGAACCCGAGATACATTGGTCCATTTAAGATACTGGAAAGGATTGGTCCAGTAGCTTACAAGCTTGAACTTCCATCAGAACTCAGCAACGTACATAACACGTTTCATGTCTCAAACCTCAAGAAATGCCTTTCGGACGAGTCTTCCGTTATACCATTAGAAGAGATTCAGCTAGATGACAAGCTTAACTTTGTGGAGGAACCAGTTGAAATCATGGACCGAGAGGTCAAACAGTTGAAGCAGAGTCGAATTCCCATCGTTAAGGTTCGCTGGAATTCTCGAAGAGGACCCGAGTTTACTTGGGAACGAGAAGACCAAATGCGACGCAAGTATCCACATCTTTTCACCAAACCTATTACCGAGACCAACACTAGCTGAATTCAGGGACTGAATTCCTTTTTGGGTGGGCGACTGTCACATTTCGCCATTTCAGGTCATTTCCCAAACTTCGACAATTTACTATTCATAAATCACTATTCATCAAAACACTATTCATCATTTTACTATTCATTATTTTCGAGGTCAATTTGATATTCTAAGAAACATTTGAAAATTTTACTATTCACTGAACACTATTCATTTCGGAAAAATTTTCACTATTCACTTGTATTACTCATTTCATCGTAAATTTAGTTTACGGGTATTCAAATTCGCGTAACCGGATTGGTTTAGGAGCGAATTCATTTCATTATCAGTAAGGACATTGCATACGGACTAGAGATAGTCTGCATATCATCATAATAGTATTTTCATGTTATACCACTCTTAGAATTTTCAAATTTATATATTTGATATATTTAACGTTTTACGTATAATTATTTATAAATAAACGTTAACACACGGTTAACAAACACGACGAATATATCTAAATATTCCCACAATTGTCCCGACATATTTTTATATCCATTATATCATCATAAAAGTTATAATATTCATTTACCCAGTATTTTGGAAATTTATTTTTATTTATAACGTAAGTTTATAAATATTACGACGGTTTTCGTGGAAACTAAACAATAATCACCCGAACACTCAATACTTGTACCCAACATATTTTTAACATTTTTACAACTTTATTTTATCCCGAATAACTTCGTTAACATTTATTTCTATCAAACCCGGTACCCCGATTTTAACTAATAACACAAATGTACACTTAAATTACACTAGAATCCTAATTAAATCAAAGCTACCCCAACCCCCCCCCCCCCCCCCCTTCACTCACCCATGACCAGCCCCTAAAGTCCTCACCAAGACCCCAAGTATTATTTCTAACCTCAAGAATTTATGTAATCTTATAATACATTATAATGTTACCTAAATATCTAACTAAAACACCTTTTACACATTTATATTCAGATCAAGAATCAAAAACTCATTTCCTCACCTCTCTCTCTGAAACCCACGGCCAAACCACAAGGACCAAGAACACCAAGATCAAGTGATTATTTTTCAGAGTATAAAGCTACAAAGTTGTTCATTTCATCATTCTAGTTAAGAGTTTTGCAATACAAACTCAAGAAACACAAGATTTCTCATCATCTAATCACCTAATATTTCAAAGTAAGTTATCAAATTTATTTTCATGATTTCATCTAATATATACTTGTATCATATGGTTTTCATGCTTAATTTCATGCACAAGCTAGCTATACCACATTATTTTTGTTAACTTTTTGAACATACAAACCCTAGAATTTGATTTAGGTATTCCCTTGTTAAATTAACATGATTAGTGGTGATTAGGAACCCATGACACCATAAGAAGGTGTATGGTAGGATTAAAATAGCTTTGTGGTGTTTGCAAGAGATTTGGTGATGTTAGAAACTAGTTTTGAACATGGAAAATGGATTTGTAACAAGTATTTATACCTTCTGTCCCATTTTTTTAAACCCAGGAAAATCAGTAAATATAAAGTAAACATTGGCAAAAATTTTAGAAAATACTTTCAAAAACGAAGCCGTAGGCGAAAGAACGGATTAAAAAGAGTTTATAACGAAGGAGTTATGATTTTTGCAAGTTTATTGACGAAAAGTATTTTTCTGAAAAATTGTTGCTGTTGGATGTTTTTCGTCGGACAAAACGAGTCTTTAGACGTAACCCGGAGGAGCCAAGCTTTCCAAAATATATTACTACATACTAAGACGTAACCATGGATATAAAGAACAAGTAAAACGAACTTATAACGACAAAGATATTCACGTTTCAATATCGGCAAAACATATATTATTTTGACAGCTTTTGACATAATAATATTACTACTACGTAGTAACTCTAGATTCTAGAAATAATACCCAAGTACCCAAAATTATAACTAATGGAGTATTAGTGAATACAAATATATTTTTATTACAACAAGTTGTTATTTCAAGGATTTCAAATCGAGGATTTCAACACTAACACTTATACATACGATATATATTTCAAGGATTTCAAATCGAGGATTTCAACACTAACACTTATACATACGATATATATATATATATATATATATATATATATATATATATATATATATATATATATACATTTCAACTAGTTTTATTTTCTAGTTGCCATATTTTCCTAAGTTTTGGAAAATGTATTATTTTGATAACAACAAGTATTTTTCAAAGAGTAGAGTGGTACAGGAAACATGTGCATGGACATTCATAATATCATTTTTATGATCTAAATTAGATCGTTCATCATTCATATTAGGTTGAGGCAGCTAACCGTTCATTGTTGTTCATTTCACTTCATCACAGTATCATCAGTTTAAGGTGAGTTTTCATAACCCCGTATACATTTTATGATTGTTTTCAAATCCCACGGGGGAGAATACATTGCAACATTTTAGTACGAGCCCAAGTATCAAAACTTATGTACATTGCTTGAGTTGCTTATCTGCCTTGTGATAGTCCCCTATTATCATCATGAACCGTTAATTTGCCTACTTAGCGAAAGTGAGTGGATAGATCTATTGAGGGTGATGCCTCCATCCGTGGTAGTATTTACCAACAGTAAGCGGATGCATTTCATGTCTGTCACATTTGAGTGTTTTGGCAGAACATTCAGGAGGGGCATATATTTCATCAGTCTAGCTTCGGTGTCATGAGCTTAAGGTCTATTGTACTATTTTACGTGACATTTGTCATGCACTTACACTTGTGGTGGCCGTACAACATTACATTTCATAAACCTATGATTATTCACCAACTTTATGTTGACCGTTTTCGCAATGTATTTTCAGGTAACTAAAGGCATTATCATATCATATGCAGGGAGTCACATTAGGGTGGGCCAGGGATGACGCACTACATTTTGGATTTTCATGCACTTGTGTATTATCGTTTGATTATACCAGGCTTATTTCTTTAAACTTTTCCAGACTTTGGGATCTATGTTTTGTAACTCTGAAATTCTTTTAAATAAATCAAACGATTTATTTTCCAAACGACACTTTAGGTCGTTCAATATATCCTTGTTGTGATGCTATGACCGTTACACCCACAGGCATTCCATTCCGCTGCAAGTCAGGTAAATTGGGGGTGTGACACCAATTAACTAAAGATGCAATCAAAATAAAATAAAATAAACTAAAACTAGTTTGTGGTGTAAACAATAATAAGAGAAAATGTGTTTACTTAGATTTCATTACTCCCTAGATATCTTTTACCGGTTGATTAGCTTGTTACAATTGCATGGATGACGGGTTATATTCCTTAATACTAGTCGTAGGGCCGTGTACGAATTTCCCTAACTCTATAAGCTCCTACTTCACTCCTATGTCGAGCCGACTAAAAGCTCCTAACATGGGATCACTAGAATTCGCGTATGCATTAAATATAACCATTAAATCGTAGTATACCTCCGATCATGTTTCTTAAGACGTTCAAGCAAGTTACCAATTGGAAGTCTGCCAGTTTTCTTAAGCCTAACGTCAAATACAATCATCCACAACAATTATAAACAAACCATCAACCAATAATCAACATCTAGGTTTCATTACATCTAAGCAAACACAATAAAAACCTAGCCTAGAATGTTAAAAAGAAGACCAGCATAAGATAGAATCAAACAACACATAGACATATTGAATGATTATTGGAAAACTTATCTTCAATTGAACATGGATGGAACAAGGGTTGAAACCCTTATTATTACAGAAAATTCGTCTAGGGTTTGCACAAAGAAGTTCCCCAAAAGTTCCACCCTTAATGAATGAAAATTAGAAAACTATATATAGATTTTACACCTTGACGGCGTCACGTTATAGCTTGTGATGCCGTCAAGTCACCGCCAAGATGAAATTCGTATTTCCTAGATCTACTTCTAACGCCGTCATGTGTAATTTTACTCTAGGCCATCACATGTATTTTGACCCTGACGGCCTTGGTGACGCCGTCGAGCCAAATTGCCTTGAAATTGTTCTGGGCCGTCATGTGTATTTTCCATATCCACCTATTTTTCCAAGCTTGACGCCGTCACTTGTATGGTCTTGACGCCGTCAGGTACTATTCCCAGCAATGATTTTGAGACTTTGTCGTTTTCTTCACTTAATCGCTCCAAAAACGTCCAAAATGCTTCCTTTTCCAGATTTCCTCTCAAAAGTACCTAAAATGACAAAAGGAACGATTTAGGCCAATAATTGATCAAATAATCACGAATTCGGGTTTAAATGACCCCGCAAAAGCGGTACACTTTTCGCCTTATCAAATACCCTTACTGATGAGTGCTCAAACACTCATCATTTTTGGTCAAATCTGAACTACAAAACATACAAAAACAATCGAAAACTCATCAAAATACTAAAAATATCCTAGGGATTGTGTTTTATATGTTTTAAATGCAAAATAAGCAAAAACAAATGAAAAATGATCAAAGTTTATAAAATTGGCAGTTTCAGTCCACCAAGTTTCAAAACTTGTCAAAATTAGTCCCTGAGCATTTATTTTGAAAGAAAAGTCAACCCAAGTCCTTTAAAAATCATAAGTTATCAAAAATGGACTTTGGGTGAAAATTTTGAGGAAAATACAATTTTGGTCCCTCAACTTTAAGTTTTGGCAATTTTGGTCCCCGGATGTCAAATTTTGTAAAATTAACTTTTGTGGTCCTTTGGTTATTTGAACATTGGCATAATTCACCCTTGTACTACTTTGGAAATGTGGCAGGAATGGTCCCTCAAAATCTGAAAAATACAATTTGGTCCTTGTGATATTTATTGAAACCAAAATGGACCCTTGTTGTACCCAACTGCCAAACCAAATCCAATCTAAACAAATTCCAGCCCACCATCCAAACCCCTAGCCCAACACAAAGCCCACCCCATCTTTTAATAACTCCCGGTCAAACAGTCAAAGGGGTCAAACCCCAGGGTCAAACAACCACTATTCACCTTCCCCTACCCCCTGAATACGCGTTCCATGTCTCCCCCTCCTCCATTAATTATCCTCACCAAATTCTCACCTTCCTCCACTATTAAACCTTACAAACCTCCCCCTCCATTAATGCACCCAACTGCCACGCCAAACCCCACAAAACTCCCCTTACCTATTTTCCCGCCAAAAGAGAATTGAGGGCTAGGATTGTTTTGACTAATCCTAGGGCTGAAAACAGAAGTGGGAAAGAGAGAGGAATGTGCCAGGGCCTTTATAAGTGATGAAAATGAAGCAAAAACCAAGTAGTTAGAGTAGAATAGTTTTAGCTTAGCATAGTAATCGTTTTAATGTAATTCCAAATTCCAGTGTATTCCCTAGCTTAAAAAACATTGAATTAAGCATTTACAGTGTATTTAAAAGTGTTTTCAATCATTAATTTCAGTTTGCTAGTTCTAATTCAGTTAATGTATTTTTTTTTTTACTTTAAAAGCATATTTCATCTTAATGTGTTGAAAGGTGTTTGTATTTGGTCTTGTGAGTTTATTTGAGCCTCTAATATCCTTGTATAAGTTAATTAAGCTTTTAAATCAGTCCTAATTCATCATACTAAAAAATGCTCAAAAATTCCAAATAAATAGACAGATAATTCAAAAATCAGTGTTGATAGGTGAAAATGGCTTAAAGCAGAGTGTGATTTGGATTATTCATGGTTTAGACCTCCAAGGGGAGTGTTAGGATAGTTCATGTGGCCTTGGTTCATTGTTCTGTGCTCAGGATTCATATGTAAGCAATTCCCATTCTTTTGCATAATTACTGTAGCAAAAGCTTATTAGATTGCTTATTCTTGTTTGTTTTCTGCTTATCAGCTTAGTGGAGTTCCTTTTTAGTTTGATTTGTAGTTTATATAGTGGTAGTGACAATTCTGCAAACTAATTGTTGTAATTGCTAAATTATGTTCTGCCTATTTAAAATGCTTCTTATTGGTTCTTCAGTGCTTAATTTACTATTGTGCTTCTCACTTGATACTTATCTGTTGTCCTCTTAAACTGAATCAACCATCTGCTTTATAAAATTGTTAAAACCAGATTTTAAGGAGTGTTTGGCACAGTGGTTTTCACTACTGTGTATTAGTTTTTTGTTGTTGTTTGTGTTTGAAACATGTTCACCTAGGTCACATTAGGCTAATGAAACCAATAAACTAAGTCTCTACTCAATAAAAAGTCAAAAATCTATTTGATTTCCCCTCACAGTTAACTGTGAGGGAATTGAGTTCCAAAAACCACCATTTCATGTTATAAGTTGTTGTTTTAACTTATTTTAGCTTATTGCATGTTTTTCAATCATATTAGATCAATCAAAGTTCACCTTGGTCAAAGTTCTAAGTTTATATCAAAAAGTCAATTTCATATTTTTGCAGAAAATCCAAAACTTGGAGGATTTGTTTAGAATTTTGTACTAGGGCTTAGACCTTGTGCTTTTCAGGAATTGTAGTCTACCACCTCAAGTTTGATGTCCCACAATTAGTTCATTTTTGTGATTTTTTTCTGTGGTCCCTACAAGCCAAGAAACACACCTGCAGGGGGAGAACATCCCCTGCTGCAGCAAATCAGTCCCTAACTCCCCCACTTTGGGAGGTCCCACAGACCTCATAAGTGGGTCCCACAACCCCATTTTTGCTTCCTTGAACCCTTCCTAGCCATCTTCCAAGATTGAGAAAGATTTTGAGCTCAAGTCCTGTGGACCCCGCCTAGAATCACTCTCAAACCTTGTCTCATTTCTGTGCACATTTTGTTTTAGAAAGTGCTTATTTGAGTGCTTATTGGCTTATCAGTGGTTCCCTTTAGTTGTTCTGGCTTCTTATCAGCCCACTTTACTTATTAGAACCAAAATCCACCCCTGTGGACCCCACAAGGGCTGATTTCCATCAAAAGTCAATAAAAGTCAACTATCAAAGCTTTATGTGTCCATTTTACTTATTTTTAAGTTATAGAAAAGTTGTTTTTACAAAAGTTTCATGTTTTTAGGTATAAAATAGTTTTCCATAAGAAAATCCAGAAAAAACCAATTTAAAAATAAGTGATAGTTTCTATTTAATTTAATTTATCTTTTTAATTTTCCTTTTTAGATTTTAATTAAGTAACCTGCATTTTTATATTTTTTTTAATTTTATTTTATATTAAATTATTTTTACAAATTTTTCCAGAATTTAATATTGTCATTTAGTATTTATTAGATTTAATATCAGTTTTATTAATTATTAATTAATATTTAAGCATTAAATAGCATAATTAGTTTTTATTAAGTAAAACCTAGTTTTTATATTTTCCCTAGCTTTTATAAGTTATAAAATAATTTTAGGAATTTTTCTAGAATTTCTACTGTTCATTTTCTATTTTTTTGAATTTAATTAGTTTAATTAGTAATTAATTAATACTTAGTTTAATAATTAGTAAAATAGTCTAAAAACATATAAAACAAACTTTTTATAATTTTTTAGGATTCCTGTGATGGTGAGTTAGATTTATAAATTTTTCTATAATTATCTAAGTCTTTTTAGTATTTCTAATAATTTTGTTTAATATAATTAGGTAATTAAATATAATTAATAATTAATTAATATAAAAAGACAAAAAGACAAAAAGACATATTTTTAATTTTAAAATTTGTTTTTTGTTATTTTATAATTTTAGAAATTAAATTTTTATTTTTCTAGAGTTAGAATCGTATTTTTATTTATAAAAAGTGTCGGTCATTAATGTGTAGTTATATGTTGCTTTAGAATATCATTATGATGATGTTTATGCTTAGCACTCATGTTTTGTAAAAGTCTAAGGGCCATTAATGTAATAAAGTAAACGATTAGAGATGCCCTAGACTATTAGTATAAATACTCTTGTAAACCTCATTTGAGAGGTTGGTTCTCTTAGTCTTAACAAGGTTATTATTTCACACACTAGAGTTCCCACTCTCTCTCTCTCTCTACTTACTTTCTATCTCTAAGATTTAGGCTTCATTCTATAGTGATTTAGGTTGTTCTACGGTCCTACAAGTGGTATCAGAGCATTTCTAAAATAATCCATTGATTACAACAAATTAAACTAATTCGATTTACCATACGAAACACAAAATGGCTCTTGGTAACAACAATCCTTGTAATCTCAAGAAAGCTCAGGAAGAACAGAACGTCTTGTATAATGGTAGTGTTCTTTACACCAAACATGATCCTCCCGTCGTTCGGGATTCTGTGCAAACGATGGAAATTGCCGAAGAGAGCATTTCTAAAATGAAACAAAAGGATTTGAAACCCATTGATTACAACAAATTGAACAAACTTTCGGGAATTACTTTTGTTCCACAAAAAGAACCATCTGTGTTTTCCATAAAATGACCATTCTCGAAAATGTTTTCTAAAAAAGTAGTTGCTTCCAAATCGCTTTCAAACATGGAACAAATGTCTTCAAACAACACTTTTAACACAAGTGCTGCCAGAGGATATCTTGATGATCTTAAAACAAGAGTTGGGCAACTTAAAACGACTTTAGAATCCAAAACGAGACTTAATGAGATTAACTGGAATTCCACGGTTCATTTACAGCTTAAAAAGATTCTTGAAAGTGAATTTGCTCCTCAAATTAATAATATTCATGCTCGTGTAATTCATTTTGAACAAGCATTTTTGAAAGAAACAGCTGACTTCGTCACGGATCACAAATCCCTGATAAAGAAGGCTAATGAATCTTTTGAGCAAATCAATGTTTTGGAAAACCTAAATGATTCTCTCTTCGAAGCTGTTATGACCACTGATATTATGTCCATCATTTTACAAACATATTCTGTTCAAGACGATGATCGACTCAGAGCTGAGACCTCCGCAATTGTTTCAAAATATGAAAATGCTCTTATAAAGCTTGAAAAAGAAAATGTGTCATGTTTTAAGCAACTTGATCGAAAAAAAGAAGAATGCAAGTATGACAAATTGTCGTATGAGCGTGCCTTCAAGAACATGAAAGAGCAAAATGATCTTTTGAGGGCTCAGCTTGAAAGTCAAAAAGGGAAGGGTGAGGAAACTAAGTTTGCAAAACTATCAACTTCGGAGAAACCAAATGTTTCAAATACGGTTCAAAAACCAAAAATGTCAATTTCACGGTTTGCTCCAAAAGTCGATGAGAAAAAGGATTTGACAAAACCAGTCACTCCAACACCCTTGCCCCAGCAATGTGAAAATGATAAGATTGTTGAAAAACAAAAATTGGTTGTTGAAAGAAACACAAATGTTCGTTCACCTGGCTCTTCTAGGAATAATACACCGAATGTGACCATAAAAATTGTTAAAGAGTCTGTCGGTTCTAATGACATGGTCCAAAATCACCATCTAGAGGAAGCTAGGAAAAAGACACAACTTCGAAAAGACGGAATTTTAGGTGTAAAACCTAGTGTGATGAATTCTACAAGATTCCAAAGCACTGCTAGTAGTAGTAAACCATTACCTAGGAACAATCAACAAAATACTAAGGATTGGCTTGCATCTAAGAGTAGTGGCACAAAAGAGCATGATAGGAACATAGAATGTAACACAAAGAATTCCAAGGTCTCATCGAACAACAAAAAGCAATTTCCAAAAGACTGTAGTGACAAAGTTAAAATTGCTATGTTAAACAACGATGTTGAATTTGTCTGTTCTACATGTCAAAAATGTGTTTTTTCAGCTAATCACGATGCATGTATTGCACAATTTCTCAAGAAAGGAAAATCAAGTGTCAAGACACAATCCACTAAGACACCAAATAGAAACAAACCCGTTGATATGAAACAAGAGGTTAAGAAACCTAATAGGTGGATACCGAAAGGATGTAGTTTTTCCAAGACTGAGACTTCCGCTGCATTTGATAAGAAAACTACGTCTAGATCTTACCTTAGGTGGATTCCCACGGGAAAAGTTTTTAAAACAGTTGGTCTTAGATGGATTCCCACAGGAAAGATTTTTGATAGTTGCACCAAGACAAATAATAATGATAATCATCAGGAATAAGGAAGTAGAAACCATTACATCCAGTGATATTCAACACCCGCTGAGTGATGATTCATGTACTTCTAACACTGTTATTTGTGAAACCTCTTCGTCCTTGGTTGCAGGTGCTTCAACTATCTCTGAACCCAGTTTATCAAAGGGTTGAAATTCAGTAAATTCTATAACATCATTCTTTCACTCTTCTTTTTTTGATTTTCCATTTCTTTTATAAAAACAAAAACAAAATACAAAAATATAAAATTTCAAAAATACAAAAACAATATAAAATCAAAAAATCCAAAAATATTCTTCTCACGACATGTCTATCGGATAAATCAATATTCTGTACGTTTCTAGAAATGTCATTCAACAATGATACGGACATGTACAGATGCTTGAACGGGAGTTCTTTTATATGTTTTTTAAAACATGTCGTTTCTCAAAAAGTTTCTTCACAATGGCTTGTAAGTACTTCAGCTTACAACCCGTGCTTCAAAGTGAAATCTTTTCAAAACTTAAGTCCGGGTATAACAACTCGAAAAGATTTCTGTTAAGACCAAGAAACACGTTCGGGAGGTCGCGGTTGATCGAAATACAACATGGTTCTAGAGAGAGAAAGTAGAGAGAGAAAGGTAAAGAAAAGGTGGTTTATTAAAATGACAAAGGTTTGGTTACACACACTATTTTCCCACACCCCTCATGGAGAGTCATGAGGGGTATTTATAGGCTCATTACATCACTAGTTTGCCTATATTACAATAATAGTCCCTAAAGTACTATATGTATGATATCTAGTCCATTTCTTTATGTGTGACGTTATCTTTTATAAAATAGCAAGGCTAACAATCTCCCTCCAAGATATCGTCACACATGAATGGATACAATGAGACCTATAAACACATAAACATGTAAATTACAACAATAGTAAACTATGTTGACGTTGTTGAAGCGCAGAGTCTCTGTAGTCTAGATACTGAGGCAGACTTGAAGTTCTCTCTTCCAATGATCTCGGCGTATGATCTTTGACACTGATGGCAAAGGTCTTTGTAGCTCTGAACTTCAACTGTAATGGTCTAGTTAGGTTATTACTCCCTCCTAACTAGTGAGCCTTTATTCTTTTTCTTCTGCTCCCTCCTGAACTGACAACTCTCTTCTCATCTCGCAGTGGATAAGGTAGATACTAATGAGTTTGCACCATGGTTGTCATTCTGGGAGCATCATAGCATAACTTACATAGTATTGCACAGAAGGTTGGTAATACGCTCCGATGTACACATCATTAGTACTTCTTCGGTTCCAGTGTAAGTACAATTCCCTCGATCAACCAACGTACTAGAGATGAAACACTACTTTTTTTGGCATGTTCTTCTCCCTCCTGATGGTTGCGATGTATCGAAATCATCATACTATTGTGTGTTCATGCCAAAATTACCCGTACTTTACACTTCTGATGCAATGTAGATAGACCATGAAAGCATAATTTGTGAGAATATGCTGATAGGATATGACTCTCTTTATTCTACAATCTCTTCTCTTCTCTTCAACCCTTAAGCGACCTCTTCAAATTCCAACCATCTAGTAAATGACCACTGTATGGAGAGACCCCAATATAACCAATTTGAGAATGAAGTAAACATCCCGTAGATATGTGACTTAATCTTGTACGATGGTGTGACTAAGAACCTATACTGAGCACTACAACGTAACTCCTTTAAGCATAGGTAGATCCATATACTCAAACCCACAAACAGTATATGAGATCTCTGCCTCTTGAACTATCCACAACTTCGTGCGACACTGAGTACTACAATGTAATCCCTTAAAGTGATAGCTATAACCCGTGAGTACTACAATGTAACTCCTTACATCGGGTATAACTAGATAATCCAAGTCTTAATCACTATCTCTACCAGTGTTTGCCCAAACAAGTATCTCCGAAAGTCATGCATCCATCCACCCCTAGACTTTGAGATAAATAAGTACACATGCCCGTGAAATGAACTTTAAACCCAAATAAGCAATATCGTACAAAAACTCCGTAGTCACAAAAATCTGATACTAGCCGTTGTCATTTGATTGTGATTCTTGATCAGGATCGTTTAAGCAATCCGTGGTGTGTTTTTGGTGAAGCTTGAAATTCTATTTCGGGTGATTCGTAGTGATTTCGTATTTTCCCTCCAAAAATAAAATTGGAAAATTTGTCGCCCATAATTTGAGAATCACTATGAAATGTAATTCTAAGGTTACCAGAAAAATTTGAGTTTTGAAAATTTTTACGCAAAATTTCACCGAAAAAATTTGAATTTTAGCCTAAAAATTTGAATTTCGGGCCAAAATTTTCAACGTTATACCAAAATATGAATCTCGCGTAAAAATTGGTCGTTTATTCTCCTCTCAAAAATAAATTTTACTCAAATTTTCCCTAACTCGGTATGCCTCTAACTCGATAATGCTCCTTACTCTCTAACTCGGCAACCATCTCAAACTCGATAAGCTCATAACTCGGTAATACCCCAAACTCGATAAATCCCTCAAACTCGATACATCCCCTAACTCGGTAACCTTCAAACTCAGTAAGATATTTGTAACTCGATAACCTCAGAAAAATTTGGCAGAGTTTCGTCTAGGTAAGCCCAAGTGAGGTCATTACTCGATGAACGATAAGGATGAGCCATACCTAACTCGGCAAAAAACAGCTTCTAACTCGATAAAGCGTCTAACTCGGTAAGTCCGTAACTCGACAAAAAAGGCTAACTCGATAGAACAGTAAACCCTAACTCGATAATCTCTTCCTAACTCGATAAAAACAACTCCTTAACTCGATAAGCATTTCTCAAACTCGATAAAAAATCACAGTTAACTCGAAAAAAAATCCAAACTCGATAAACTTCAGCCAAACTCGATAATCATCAAATCCTAACTCGATAAAATGGCGATGAACAGTACCAGATCCAATTTTTTCACCCAAAAACATGATTTTTTCACCCAAAACACCACGATTTGCCCCCGGTTAGCTCTGATACCACTTGTTAAGACAAGAAACACATTCGGGAGGTCGCGGTTGATCGAAATACAACATGGTTCTAGAGAGAGAAAGTAGAGAGAGAAAGGTAAAGAAAAGGTGGTTTATTAAAATGACAAAGGTTTGGTTACACACACTATTTTCCCACACCCCTCATGGAGAGTCATGAGGGGTATTTATAGGCTCATTACATCACTAGTTTGCCTATATTACAATAATAGTCCCTAAAGTACTATATGTATGATATCTAGTCCATTTCTTTATGTGTGACGTTATCTTTTATAAAATAGCAAGGCTAACAATTTCAAATAAGGACTTAATCGAATGGCTTCTGGACACATCAGTTCAGGACCCGTGCTTCAAAGAAAGGAAAGTGCTTAATCAAAACAAAGATTTCAAATATTTTTCGAGCACTTATGTCACAACTCGTAAATTCTGGTCTTTTCCCGAACTTTCACATTTACTATTCATCGGTTACTATTCATCGATCACTATTCATCATTTTACTATTCATCATTTTTGAGGTCAGTTTGGTATTCTGAGAAGCGTTTTAAAATTTTACTATTCATAAAACACTATTCACCTCCGGGGAAAATTGTCATTTATACGTGGGTTGCGTCATTTTTGTAAACGTACGGTTATCTACCTAATAAACGTTATCTTATGAACTATTATTTTAAATAATTGATCCATCAATCCCAACTATTGTCCTAACACATTTTTACACTCATTATAATGATACAAAAATTATAAAATTCATTTACCCGTTATTTTGGAAATTTATTTAATTCGTATCGTACGTTTAATATAATTACGACGGTTTTCGTAAAAGAACTAAACAATCATCATCCAAACACCCAATACTTGTACCCAACATATTTTTACAAATTTTATGACTTAATTATGTCCCGGTTAACTCCGATAAAATTTATTTCTAGCAAACCCGGTACCCGATTTTACCTAAACTAACTAATAACAACACAAACTATACTACACTTCTTAATTTAATCACCCAACAAACCTCCCTTTTTCTCTCCTTTGTGAACCGGCCCCCCCCCCCCCTTCCTAGCCTCCTAAGGAGCTTTTCTCACCAACACACCATAAATGTTTACCTAACTATTGTCTTCTAGGTATAAAATGCACTTTTCATCCATTTTAATCACAAAAACATTTTCTAGTTCAAGTAACTTTCTTTCTCTTTTCTCTCTTTGGGGTGGATCGACCTAGACAACAACAACATCAAGAATCCATCATCTTTTGAAGATCAAGTTATTATCTTGCCCCTTTTGTTGTTCTTGTTTGGGTTTTGTGGTAAAAACCCAAGGGTTTTATAAGTTTTCATCTCCATAAGCTCACTAATCTTTCTTGTAAGTTGTCAAACTCTTTTTCATCATTTCTTCATGTTCTTTTTATGTTCATATGAATTCTATTCAAGGTTTACATGCATATGTTAGTATATACCACTCATTTATATATATATATAACTTTGATCCCTATAAATAGATTATTATTAGATCCTTGTTAGATCCACTTGGTTTATGATGTTTAGGAACCCATGACACCCTAAGAAGGTGTATGGTAAGATTAGACTAGATTTGTGGTGATTGAAAGTGGTTTGGTTGGATTAGAAACTAGATTGGAACACTAGAAATGATTTTTGAAACTACATATTAACCTACTGTCCTTAAAATGAAAACGTGGCCAACTCAGTGGGTTTGGGGTAATTTTTGACCAAAGATTTAGAAAATACTTTTAAAAACGAAACTTTTGGCGAAAGAACGGATTAAAACGAGTTTATAACGAAGGAGATATGAATTTTTCAATATTAACGACGAAAACTATTTTCTGAAAACTGCATGCTGTTTGACAGTTTTCGACGGGCAAATAGAGGCGTTAAACGTAACCTAGAGGATCCGAGCTATTGAAAATATATTAGTATATACTAAAACGAATCCGTGGATATAAAGAACGTAGAAAACGAGCTTAAAACGACCAAGTTATACACTTTTGAAACTAGGCGAACTATATATATATTTGACAACATCTAATAGCAAATATTCTCTTAAGTTATGGAAACACTATAATTCAACGCCAACACTTATTTTCAAACTACGAGTGGTATAGGCTTCATGTGCATGTACATTCATCGCATCCCCTCATAATTTAAGTAGATCGTATCATTCGTTCATTATAGGTCGCGGTTAGAGATCGAACCTCATTTCTGTGTAACCACTTTTGTGTTCGTAACTATCGTACCAGGTGAGTCATAGCCCCTATTCTTTTAAATTGTTTTGTTAACGTTTTGGGGGAGAATACATGCTCGTTTTTATATAAATTACTACTTGACTCTTTGAACTCATTTGACCTTATAACTTGTTTTGAACTATTGAACTTGACTTGACTTTTGAACTTGTTTTGAACTTTGGAACTTGACTTGACTTTTGAACTTGACTTAAATTTTTGACACTAATGTACCGTACGTTCTATGACCCTAAAGTCTCCCTTGTTCGGAGCAACCTAAAGCCTCCCAGGTCCGGAGCAGAATGTCTCACTATGTTACGGAGCGTTCTCAATCTAAAGTCTCCCATGTTCGGAGCAACGTTAAAAAGTCTCTCATGTTCAGAGCATCTTAATAAATCTCGCCATGGTGGAGTGACTAATAATTCTTCACCAAATCGGTGGAGTGACTAATAAATCTTTGCCTAGGTGGCGGAGTGACTTGAAGTCTCCCATGTTCGGAGCAACGTTATAAAGTCTCCCTTGTTCGGAGCGGCCTTGACTTATTATTGACCACGGGTGCTTGTCTATTAGACCTAAACTATTTTAGCAGTGGGTTGTGAACACACAGGTTACAAGTCTCTTATGGCGGGACTTGTAACTGAGTGGATTTACGATGCCTTTGCTGTGTGATCACTTTTCTATATACTTTATTTGTTAAACAAACTCTATGAACTCACCAACCTCGTGTTGACACTTTAGCATGTATTTTCAGGTTTTAACTTATGGCACGCTACAGGAGGTTTTGGCAGGGTATGGCATGGTCATAGAAGACTCTGATTATTTATATGGGGACCGTTTTAAACTACTTTTAAGGGCCTACTTCCGCACTACTTTTAACGATGTAAATTCAATATTTTGATTAAACGATTTATTCTAAATAATTAAAGTGAAAAAAAACCATTTTTGTACTTGTGTTGTGTTACCGATTGAGTTACACCCCAGCTACACGTATGCTTCCGCTGGACCCGATTTTGGGGGTGTGACAACTTATCCTAAAACGAGAACCAAACACTTATCTGGCTTGAGTTTTCTTTAGAAAAACTTTCAAAATCTTTAAGCTCAAGACCATGATTGTTGATCTAATGATAAATTAGATTTTCAAAATTCTCTTACATTTTGAGCACCACCTTTTCAAGATTTTTCAATAAGATTTTCAAAATCTATCAAAATCGGTGCTCATCATCAAAATGACTTGTGTACACCTTATATCAAAATGACTTGTGTACACCTTACAGTGCACAACTCAAGCTTTCAAAGAAAGGAAAGTGTTACGCAAAAATGATTTTCATCAACAAAGTGAACTTATCCTAAAACTGGACACTGTTGTACGCTTCAGTGCGACATTCGTATTCAAACAAAGAGAATCTTTGTTTTTCCAAAAAACCTTGATGCAAAATTCAACAAATCTGAAACTTCTTTCTCTTTCAGAATTTTGCTTCAAGACGACTCCTTCCCTCTAAACTTTAAAAAGTTTAACATTTCTCAAAAACATATGCGAGTTTTGAGGGGGAGTATTTCTAAAACAAAAATTGTTCCAAATTCATGCAAAATGAAATATGTCTATCTCTCCAAAACGCTTTTCCTTAATCAGTTGATATAAAAAATATCACGATATGCTATTTTTGAGGGGGAGAAGACATGATTACAATGTGATCTAAGATGTTTAAAGATTGTGACTGAATCTCAAAAGAGCTTGACTCAGATGTACCAATGAATTGACGAAGCTTTAAATGTCAGTAATCGAAAAGACTTGTCTTGGACGGGTAATAATTTCAAGCAAGTCTAACTAGTGATGTAAGCGTGTCTCGAATAGGACTTGTCTGAGTAGAATGTACCATATCGAGAGACTTTCTTTGGACTTGACCAGGACGGGTAATAATTTCAAGCTAGTCTAACTAGTGATGTAAGCGTGTCTCGAATCGGTCATGTTCACTGAAAGTGGATCAATTCAAAAAGTGCAAACTCCTCACGCATGTGCAAATTTCTTAAAAATCCACGAGCACATGTGAAGGGGGAGTCCTTCAAAAGAAACAAAAACTCTCAAAGTGTCAACAAAAATGTGTTTATATTCATAAACACTTTGAGAGATTTTCATCAATGGTTTCATGGCAATTATAGGATAGTCATGGAGTTATAAGGTGACTAAGGTTAGGGAAAACCGTCCTATGATCCGCCAGAGCCGGAGGGATCTACCCAAGGACAATTCCAATAGATTAGAATTAGAAGTCCTTAGGTATGAGTGAATAAAGGAGAAAATGAGAAAGGAGAAAGAAGGGGTTGAAGAATTAAAAAGAAAAGTTATGAAAAAGGGTGAAAAGAAATAACCCTCCATATGTTCAACCTTAGGGCCGACACCGGGTTCAATTCATATGCTACTGGTTGGTACTAAGGTGACACCGGTATTGAAGATAAAGACGTCATGGACCCAGTGACGCACTGCACTAAACCTTCTAGCCACTCAAGTTCTCTTAAAAGAGCTTGTTTCATTTCACGGGGAACCGTCATAATCTATCGACCTGTCTCTTAGAGATGGTTGATATAGAAGCAGGAGACCTCTCCCTAATCTCCGCATAGGAAATCAAATGTGCACTTATCGAGTCTAGAGCCCCGAGATTCATCAAATGATCTCATAGGAACACATGATATCTCTACACTGGTTGTTCATCATTAAGGACACCAGATGTAAACTTAAGAGTCCTACACAGATCTTAGCAATCTGCCGAGAACGTTAATGAGAGGAATTACTTATGTATATTCTCAATGATTGAACGAAAATTCCTGCCAGGGTTAACATCAAGCAGCCCTGACAGCAGGTCACTTCGGTAATTCTTTATGGGTTACGCTTAGTGTTCGCGGTGGTTTCAAACGGTCTACAGTCGTGGAGTGATCCCCAGCGACTCATCCAGTCATTGAGCTACTTAGTAGGTCTCGTAAGCTCTTTCGGGAGTATCTGACATGGGAACGGCCTTGGTAAGGGTTAGAAGGAGTCTTCACACTATGCTGTTGACGATCTCTAAGTCCTTATCTGTAAGTATCGGTTGTTTATTGCTAACTGTTTACCTGCAGCTTTACATCATCTCCATGGCGAAAGATTCCACATGCTCATACATGCATGACAAAGTCAAAGGAAAGATCTCACAAAGATCAAAGGATAGCAACAGTCAAAGAAAGATTCTAAACCAAAAAGAAGAATCTACAAAGTAAAGTGACAAAGATCAAAGTGAAAGAACGGAAACAACAAATGCATGTATCACAAAGACTTAAGACGTATGAGCATGTTGGAATGGCAGACAACCACCACAAACACAGAAGTGACGAAAGGCAGATGACATCATCGGATCACTTCAACAACAATGAAGCATGATGAACTGGAACTATGATTCATCTAGTGATTCTTAAAGACGTCAAGATCTATGAATGATAAAGTTTAAAGACAAAGATGATGACGTTAGAATCGTATTTTTATTTATAAAAAGTGTCGGTCATTAATGTGTAGTTATAGGTTGCTTTAGAATATCATTATGATGATGTTTATGCTTAGCACTCATGTTTTGTAAAACTCTAAGGGCCATTAATGTAATAAAGTAAAAGATTAGAGATGCCCTAGACTATTAGTATAAATACTCTTGTAAACCTCATTTGAGAGGTTGGTTCTCTTAGTCTTAACAAGGTTATTATTTCACATACTAGAGTTCCCACTCTCTCTCTCTCTCTACTTACTTTCTCTCTCTAAGATTTAGGCTTCATTCTATAGTGATTTAGGTTGTTCTACGGTCCTACATCTAGTATTAAAATAATATTATACTGTATTTAAGATATTTAAATATTAAAAATTAGTATTAAATAGTATTTAAGTAATATTAAATAATTAATTAGTGTAAAAATTCATTTTCTTTTTCTAAAAATTTTATTTTATCCTTAGGTTTGTAAAAAAGTCGTTTTCACCCTTGAGGGTTTTCAGATTTCAGTTTTCACTTTTTATTTTGTACGTTTACGTTATTTTAAATGACGTACGCGTTTTTAGATTTTAAACATTTTTAAGTATCTAACTTTCACGTAACCATCCATATAGCTTATTTAAGCTATTTCATTGTATAAATCAGTAGTGTAATCATTCACAAACCCTTTCTGTCCAAATTCACCCGATCACAAACCCGTTTGATTACCATCACACCTCGTCGGGACATAACGACCCGGGGAAACCCCTATATTTCCACGGAGAGTGACTCTAGGCAGTCTGACCTTGTTGACCATTGACTTGGTCAATTTAGGTTGATCGTTTGGAGCCAATCACTTACACTTGAGATTTGCTTGTCCTCAAGCAAATGAGCTTTTATTCTAATCAAAATACAAGTTAGGGGTCATTTAACACTAATATAAAAGTAATTATAACAAATAATCGTTCCACTTAAAACCAAAAACAAGCACGGAAGTTATACACTAGCACCTCACAAATAGTGTTTAGATACTCACATCTCTCGTGTGTAATAAAGTGTAAATCACAATAAGGAAATGGAAAACATCTATCACTACCTGTCATAGCAAATAGATTACCATAGGCTTGGGAAAGGATCAAACCTCCACCACTTGGCGTAAGCACCTAGGATAAACTATCAAAGAGGTCTTTTAAAGGGTTATAACATGAGGTGTAGGGATATGATAAACACGGTTTTGATGGATAAAGGCAATATTTACTGGTGTCGAGTTAATCATCTTGGTTAATTACATGTATAGTATGGCGTTGCTAAGCCAAGACTCGACTCGACTTAAGCTAATCAAAAACTAACAAAACATAAAATAAACATTGAATGAAATGGGATGGTAGTCCGTATGTTTTTTCTCTTTTTTTATTTTTTTTTAATTTAATTTAATTTTTTTTGCATACACTTTTACCTTACCATCCAAAATAATACATCATAGGGAATTTACATTCCCCTTGCACTTAAACTTTTACATACTTTACAATCAACAATTCTAATGACTTGAATTAAAATAATAAAAACACTTGGAGTACTTTTTAAGATTAACGCACATATGGGGGTAATATATGATATTCTTCTCCATTAATCCATAACACTGGTACTTTACCCATGAGTCCCAATCGTCCCAAAACAATATGTACAAGATATGACTTGACTTAGCAACCATGTAATCAATTAGACAATTAACTACGGGTTTAAACATGTAACAATAATGCACTAAAGATGAGTGCATACAAGGAAGTCTAAGGCGATTTGGTTGCACATTTGGGACGGATTGTAAACAAATTCTTCCTTGAAGTAAAATGCTTAAAGTTAGAAACGAAAAGGATAGGCTCGGAGGGGTGTACTAGGGGTATCGTGTACTAAAAATGAGTTCATCGCAAAGGTGTGTGAGAAATTAATTGACTTTACTAGTCAAGGTAATTGACTTAAATGGTCAAGTAATTATGATACGGGTTTAACACAAGGGTGATCCTAATGCCTCTTATCATGTAGTAAATCCTACTACACGAATAGTCTCACTAGTGGTCTCGGAATGCGTCACTAACGCAAGTTCTAGAATCTAAGTACTACCGGTACACTCATAAGCACTAATAATGAATGCTTTTCCTAGCAAATCTAAAGGCGAACCTCACATATTTGGGTGGAAAATTTTTCTGAGTGGTACGGTTTTTGTGCTAGTTATACAACTCCTATCAATGAGACGCTCATTAAGGCTAAAGCTTCACTCCTAAATATTGTAAAAAAATTTAAATTTGGCGCTAAAATAGCCCTAACAAGTATTTCTCTTAGTTTTATTCTATCAAACAAACAAACTCAAGTGCAATTGTATTCTCTATGGTATCATCATTTACCCTCCCCTTACGCTTAAGCTGAACATTGTCCCCAATGTTCAATAAAAGGATGTAAAAGAAAATAAGATAAAAGAATGAAAACAAATACTCCCCTGATTCGTTCGGTGTGGATAGTGTGTCAACAAGGTTAGATCTTCTTCCAAGAAAACGAACTTTGAAAGCTTCGTCCAGAAATTTAAATCATCCTCTTGTCCAATGTAACCTGTTAAACCTGAGAAAACAATCAAGGCAAACCTCGCGTAAAATCGGAGGCAATCTATATATACTAAAAATCCTAGAAAACAAATTAAGATATAATGCTTGTGGAATATATGTTTGCAGATTTCCTGGAGTTTATAAAACTAAAGTATCAACAAAAACTTTAAGACTCCGGTATAAACAAAACTCGCAAAATTTTCAGAATTTTTTTTTTGTACCTGACGCCGTCAGGTTATAACTCCTGACGCTGTCAGAATGTTCCTTTAAAAATCTCATGTTAAGTTTCCGGAAAATTTCTGGAAAAACTTATGCCTTACTTCCTGGAAAATCCTGCAAAACATCATTATGATTTGATACAAGCATTTGACTCAAACAATTACTAATACACATGTTCATTTAATATTGTTGTGGTTCATGCTCAATTTCGTTCTTATAAACAAATTTGGGTTTCCCTTACACCTAGCTTTTGCAAAATACCTTTATATGTAATTAAGACGAAGTTAAAAATAAAATAAAGCATTTTCACAATTTACTTTGAACCATGAGCCACAAACAATAAAAATAAAACACGCATACGGAAACAAATAAAATCAAACAAACAAAACAAATAAAACAAATAAAACTTGGGTTGCCTCCCAAGAAGCGCTTTTCTTTATTTACGAGTCTTGTAGCTAGACTCAAAGTCATGGGCTATTACGTGACGTTGTCATCGGTCACGGTCTCTAGTTCATCCTCGATCTTGGTTTTGTATTCCGGACCTAGTTGCAAGCATTCCTTGTAGAAACCAAATATCTTATTCATAACATAGTCTACTCTTCTATGTCTATCCTCATTACTCCTATAGTAGACTGCTTGTTTGTGTTCCTTTTTGATGTTTGACAAAAGACGAAATTGTTCAATCTTATAGGGCATTTGGTAAGCTATCTCATCGTTCTCATCCTTAAACCTAACTATCCATAGAGATTGGTCATAATTCATCTTAGAAGCCTCAACAAATGCTTTTCCGAACACTACTTGACTTAGGCAATCATCTATTACCGGACGAATATCCTCTACAATCACAAAATCGGTAACATAAGTGAAGTTTCCTACAAAGACATGTAATCCTTTCACTCTTCCCCCAAAGTTACTCATCCAACTCGTGTTGGCATCATCCTATATCCAGGTTGCTTCTTCATTACCCAATTATAATAGGTCCTAGTCATAATGTTTATGGGAGATCTAAGATCGATGTAGGCTTTCCACACATTCATATGCCCAATATTGCATGGTATGTTGATATTAGAGGGATCACCCGCTTTGATGAGTGGTAAACCAAGGACGTATGGTGTCTCGGGGTCATCGAATAGATATTGCCTTGACCGTTTTGTTCAAATCACGGGGATCATTCCAACTTTCATTGTCATAGAGAGCAAGATCTTCTATGAGTTCCCATGATTCTTCCGCACTTAGATCACGAAGCTTGCCATCGGCCGATTGGTCAATGGTTCGCCTTGTGGAGAGATCGATATGATCATAGAAAATTTGGACTTGGAGCCAAAGATCTATGCCATGATGAGGGAATTTTTGGAGTAAGTCCTTGAAACGAGTCCATGCTTCATAGAGAGTTTCACCTTGACGTTGTTGGAACATCAAGATATCATTTCTAAGCTTAGTAGTTCTCCCCGGTGGGAAAAATTGAGCAAGGAAACGAGTGGTGAGATCATCCCGAGAGGGGATGGATCCCGCGGGTAAACGCTCAAGCCATTGACTAGCTTAGTAACGTAGAGAGAATTGGAAGAGACGCAATTGGGTCGTCTCTCGTGTTACAACATCAAGGTCTATGAAGTCAATGATTTTAAGGAAATCCTTCAGATGTTGATTAGGATCTTCGGAAAGAAGTCCATGTAATGCATATCCGCTTTGCACCAACCGGATGGTGTCGAATCGCAATAGAGACACATTGGCTCCTTGAGTGAGCTCAATGGTATTTTGATAGCCTTGCTGGCTAGGACGGGAATACTCTCCTAAAGTTCGGGGTGTAGGAGGTTGGTTTGCTAGTGGTGGGTTTTGTGGGTGGTTTTGTTGTGGTGGGTTGATGGGATCAAAGAGATTACCACCTTCCATGATGGTGGATGGTAAAAGTTACGAACAAAGGAACAAAGAAATGAGATAGACTAAAGAAAACCTATCAAAAATAAAATAAAAATCTTACTAGAAAGGAATCTAGCTAGTAGACCTAATAAAAAGAAATTCTAACCTAGACAATAACTATTTCCCCGGGCTGCGGTGCCAAAAACTTGATGTGTGGAATCGCACCCTGGCAAAAGGTTTTACCTCTCAAGGGATCTTGAGAAGCTTGCAATCCCCACCAGGCAGTGTACCTGTTCGTTGTAGTATAGTATAGTGACAAGTACCGGGGGATTGATCGTTCAACTCATAAATAGTGTTCGCTAGGGTTAAAAAGTCTACTAAACTAGGTCTAAGGGTGAGGGATGATTCTTTTTGCACTGGTACAAAAAGTTGTATTGGTCACGCTAAAAATGTGTGACGATATGCCTATAGCCACACACGTTTTTTTTGTTGTGTGTCACCATAGGTCCCGCCACCGTAGGTGGCATATGGCACATTGTTGAGTTCGTGGCCTTTTCCATCGAAAAAGAGTGACTAAAACCCCGAATATGTGTGACAAATTAGGCATAAGTTTTGTTGGATTAGTCATTATCAGTTACCGTAAACACTTTATAGTCACGCGAATGTTTTTTGAGAGTAACTATTTTTCAACCTTTGGCCACATAAATATACAATATATGTGACATTTGAGATGATTCTTTCTAGTAAATGTGTATTTTGTGTGACTATTTCCCGTCCTGTGGCCACATGAATATACAATAAATGTGACATTTGTGATGGTTTAGTCACACAATGGGTGTTGTTTTTTTAGAGTTAGTCACATACAATTTAACACAAAGTGGCCAAAAGTGTTAATAAGTGTGACCATATGCTGTTTAAAGTGAAGAAATGTGTATTTTGTGTGACTATTGATCATCCAATGGTCACATGAAGTTTACGTTTGCGTGGTTTTTTTGTAATATTTAGTCACTCAAAGCATGTTTGTTTTGGGTATTTAGTCACATACCATTAAGCAAACAGTGGCCAAAAGTGTTAATAAGTGTGACCATATGCTGTTTAAAGTGAAGAAATGTGTATTTTATGTGACTATTGATCATCCAATGGCCACAAGAATTTTATGTTTGTGTGGCCTTTTGTAATATTTAGTCACACAAAGCATTTTTGTTTTAGGTATTTAGTCACATACCATTAAGCAAACAGTGGCCAAAAGTGTTAATAAGTGTGACCATATGCTGTTTAAAGTGAAGAAATGTGTATTTTGTGTGACTATTGATCATCCAATGGCCACATGAATTTTATGTTTGTGTGGTCTTTTGTAATATTTAGTCACACAAAGCATGTTTGTTTTGGGTATTTAGTCACATACCATTAAGCAAACAGTGGCCAAAAGTGTTAATAAGTGTGACCATATGTTGTTTAAAGTGAAGAAATGTGTATTTTGTGTGACTATTGATCATCCAATGGCCACGTGAATTTTATGTTTGTGTGGCCTTTTGTAATATTTACTCACACAAAGCATGTTTGTTTTGGGTATTTAGTCACATACCATTTAGGAAACAGTGGCCAAAAGTGTTAATAAGTGCGGCCGTATGCTATTTAAAGTGAAGAAATGTGTATTTTGTGTGACTATAGATCATCCAATGGCCACGTGAATTTTATGTTTGTGTGGCCTTCTGTAATATTTAGTCACACAACGAATAAAGCAAACAGTGACCAAAAGTGTTAATAAGTGTGACTATATGCATCTTTTAGTCACATTTAAAAAATCAATATATATCAAAACAATTGAAATATATATCAAAACAAATTCAAATACAATAAAATTGGAATGTATATAACTGGACAAAATATAAAATTGGGCATCCTTTTATACACCAAGGAGTCCTAGTCGGCTTACAATAGTTTCTTAAGTATCTATAATCTTTTCCATAAGCAAGTAGCAACTTCGAGCGGTCTTAATCTCTGAGCAGTACCAACTTTAACTAACAGTATTAACTTTTGTACTAGCAGTAGTAAATACTTGGTACATTTTCTTTGAAGTTCATGAGCTGCACTAAATCCATCTAAGCAATATTAACACAAACATGATCAGCAGTAATTCAAACAACATCATGAAGACTTTTAATCCAAAACAATGAACATAATAATAAAATTTACAGTTAAACTTACAAGTTTTTCTCCCATTGATCTAATCGCATCATCTGGATATAAAAGCCTTGAAAATGTAGGCTGCTACATATCAACACATCAGGATGAGAGCAGAACTAGAACATGTCAAAGCTCACAACATAACAGAACTAGATGAGCCACTGGTTCAACTATCTGCACAAACATGATAGGTGAGTTAATACTAGTACCACGTTAGTACTGCTGGAGCAGAGTTACTACTGCTAGTATATATATATAAAACAAAATGTATATAAATGAAGCAAATATATATACAGTTGTATTTCAAATTCAATAAAAATCGAATGTATATAAATGAAGCAAATATATATAAAATTGTAATGTCGTATATAATCAAATTCTCAACTATCATAAGTTAAAACATGTTGACTCTTCCCCGCCTTAGCTTGCTTTTGCAAGGTTTCATTAGAGACCAAATGTTTTCGCTTCATTGGTACTAATTTTAGTCCAGTATTTTGTTCACTAATATTTGGTATCATAGTTGGTGGTGTAACCTGTAGAACCGGTTTGTCGTGGCTTAAGCGTTTTTGTATGTCCGATAGTTTTAACATGTTCCTATATGTATATATAAAACACGGTACATTAGTCATGTATGTAAAACTAAAAAAATCAAAGGTGGATGTTTTATTACTTACCACTGTTTCCATTACTGGTACGTTTTCCAAAGTTTCAATAGCTGTTGGGAATTAAATAATCAGAAGAATCAGCATAAAGGTTTAAGGAAATACATCAAGTATGTTTCTGCTGATAAAGCACAAAGCAAGTTTCCACTGATGGATTCTGCTGAAGAACGTTTTCTACTGATAGTATTTCTGCTGATGGATTCTGCTGATGCTACTATGACTCATATAACAGCTGTGTAGATAAGTACGACTTATTCTACTGACTCATATACAAGAAAAATATCTTTATTGTAGTCATCAAATTGAACACTCCAAGTGAGTTGTAATCCTAGATACATGTTGTATCTTAATGACTAACATGATAAGTCATCAACTAGCTAGAATGAAGCTTAGTCATAAGCTAGTAAATTAGATGAGTCATATAGATTGTAAAAGATCTTTCCTTGGACTATAAAAGGAAGATCTTAGATATGTGTATTTTGGTGCGTGATAAAAGTGTGATAGACATAGACATATACATAGAGAAAAACATTAGAACAAAATACAAGATTCAAGGTCTTTGTAACCCTAGTGATAGTGAAGATCACTCGTATTATTCTGAATAATATTGAATCGTTCGGTGAAATACTTTCATTGTTCTTTGTTCAATAAACACAAGCGTCACAGTTTCCATTTCCAATAAACATTCTAAGTGTGGTTAAGTAGATTCCGCATACTTAATCATATTCACTCAAATATCATATTTACACATTAAAAGGTCCAACACCCATAGTGTGTGATCAAATCAAGTGATCCTCTCAGTTGGTATCAGAGCTTCCAGGTTGATACTTTTGATTTAGAAGAAGAAGAAATGGATACAGAATCTATTCAAACAAATGTTGCTGCAAAGTTGCCAGTTCTCAAACAGAATGAGTTTGAATTGTGGAGGTTAAGAATAGAACAGTTTTTCCAGGTGCAGGATTACACTCTCTGGGAAATCATTGAAGATGGAAACTCTTTCAAACCCACAACCACTTTATCAACAGTTGAAGGTAGGGAAATTTCAGTTGTTCAAACTATCCCTACAACTGCTGATGAAAGAATAAAGAAGAAAAATGACCTCAAGGCCAGAAGTATGCTGATGATGACCATTCCAAATGATCAACTTATAAACTTCAGCAAATTCAAAGATGCCAAGTCATTATTTGAGGCAATTGTTGCAAGGTATGGAGGGAATGAAGCCACCAAGAAGACCCAGAAAACCCTTCTCAAGCAGTAGTTTGAAAATTTCTCATCAACCATGAATGAATCTCTTGACCACATGTTTACAAGGCTACAAAAAATTGTGAGTCAACTTGCTGTTCTTGGGGTTGACATACCTCAAGAAGATTTAAACTCAAAATTTCTGAGAAGCTTACCAGAAGAGTGGGCTATGCATGTTGTTGTCTAGAAGAATAAACCAGACATAGACACTATGGATCTTATGGATTTGTATAGCAACTTTAAAATTGTGGAACAAGAAGTAAAGAAAACTGGTGTCTCTAGTTCATATACTGGGAACATGGCTTTTATGTCATCTCCTCATATCTCAAACCCAGTTAAAAATGAAAAGGTTGATAGTGAAGTTGGTGCTGCTAGTTCATCAAGCAGTACCTTTGGTATATTGAATGAAAAGGCTTGTTGTGCCTTTTTCACAAGCCAGAATAATGGGTCCATGCTTACTCATGAAGATCTCTTAGAAATCAATGATGATGATTTAGAAGAGATGGACCTAAAATGGCAAATTTCTCTTCTTAGCATGAGGGCTAAGAAATTCTATCAGAGGACGGGGAAGAAACTCACCATCAGCAGCAATGATACTGCTGGTTTTGACAAGTCAAAGATAGAATGCTATAACTGTCATATGTTGGGGCACTTCTCAAGAGAATGTAGAAGGCCAAGGCAGCAAGATAGCAAGAATAGAGGTTTTGGAAGCAAGTCCAAGACAGGGGAATCAACCAATCCAAAGGCTATGGTAGCCATTGATGGATTAGGATTTGATTGGAGCTTTATAGCTGATGAAGAAGAAACTTCTCCTCAGACAGCTCTTATGGCTTTCACCACAGAGGTACAACCTGATAAAGTTTGTTCAAATAATTGTTCTGCTTTTATAAGTTTAGAAACCTTAACCAAACGTTATGAGAATCAAATGAAAGAATTAATTGATACAGCTCATAGCTTAACAAATCATAAAAGAGGTATAGCTACTCTAGAGGAACAAGTCATACATTTTCGAACAAATGAATCTACCTTTACTGATGTCAAAATTCTTCTTGAAAGAGAAATAATGTTTAAAGATAATGACATTTGTAACTTGAAAGCTGAAGTAGATAGGCTTAGTAAGGCTAAAGAGAATATTCAAATGAGTGTAGAAACACTAGATTATGCATCTAAGGGTGTGACTAACTTAATTGAATGTCAAGTAATTAATAAAGCTAAGTCTGGTGTTGGATACAAATCTGTTCCTCCACTATATAGAGGTATTCCTTCACCCCCAGGAATTGACCTAGAACACACAGGATTACCTGAATTTCAAATACCTGAATTAAATTATGGTGTTCAACCAAAATCTAATGTAGTTGTTAATGAACCTTTGAAAGAAAGTGAAAGTTTAAGTAAAACTTCACTTCCTAAGGACAAGGTGTGTTCTTGTAGAAAGTCAGATGGTCCAATCATTAAGGACTCAACATCTGATGATAAAAAGTTTAAACAGGTTATGTCTAAACCTGAAGTGGTTAAGAAAGCAAGAACAAGAGTTCCTAAGATAGTCAAACACAATACTGATAGGCCTAAGACCAATGAAAAACATGTTAGGCAACCAGTAAGATATTGGGAACAATATAGAACCATAAACAAGCCTAGAGGTAACCAAAGGAATTGGTATAGCCTCAAGTCTCTCCAACAAAGAGATAACAAAGCTTGTTACACATGTGGTAGTTTTGACCATCTTCCAGCTTTCTGCAACCAATGGGTATATGGGTGTACAAATAATAGAGTGAACTACAAAAGGCAAACACATAAATCTCATTTTTACTCTAATTCTAAAAGATCAAAACCCAAAACAGTCACAAAAGCAGTTCCTGCTGATAGAGCAAAAACTGTTCCTGCTGAAAGAAAAATGGTTTCTCCTGAAAAACCATATATGACTGTTTACCCAAAATTAACAATTAAGGGTGCAAAAAAAACTTTCAAACATGCATCTAAAATTGTTCAAAGGCCCATTCAAACAAAAGTAGTGGTCCAAAAACAAGTTTGGAGACCAAAAGATACAACTGCAAAGCCATCAGTTTCTGCTGATAGCCAAACAGTTCATATTACTGCTAAGGGAAACAGGGCAAATGTTGTTAAGGCCTCAGCATGTTGGATTTTTAAATCCAATGTTGCATCAACTCTTCTCAAAATATTACATCCCATTGATGCAAGAGGCGGATCCAAGTCAGAAATGGTTTGGATCCCAAAACAAAACTAATTCCTTTATTTATGTGCAGGGACATTCATCAGCAGATACTGAAGATCAAGGATTCTCAGATAGTGGATGTTCAAGGCACATGACAGGCAACAAGTCTTATCTCTCAAATTTTCAATCAGTAGATGGAGGCTATGTTACCTTTGGAGGAGGAATTGGAGGAAAAATTACTGGTAAAGGTACTATTAAAACCGGTAAATTAGATTTTGATGATGTGTACTATGTGCAAGAGCTTAAGTATAATCTTTTTAGTGTCTCACAAATGTGTGACAAAAAGAACAAAGTTCTCTTTACTGACACTGAATGTCTTGTATTTTCTTCTGATTTTAAGATGCCTGATGAAAGTCAAGCACTCCTTAGAATTCCAAGAAAAGGCAATATGTACAGTGTTGATATGAAGAAAATTGTTCCAAAAGATTCTCTTACTTGTCTTATTGCTAAGGCCACATTGGATGAATCTATAAAATGGCATAGGAGGCTTGGTCATATTAACTTCAAAACCATAAATAAGATTGTCAAAGATGGTTTGGTAAGAGGTTTACCTCAAAAACGATTTGAAAATGATCAAACATCCATTGCTTGTCTTAAAGGCAAACAACATAAAGCCACTTGTAAGCCCAAAATTTTTAACTTTATCAATCAATCATTGTTTATGCTGCATATGGACTTATTTGGTCCTACAAATGTTAGAAGTTTGTTGCATAAGAGATATTGTCTAGTTATTACTGATGACTTTAGTAGATAATCATGGGTATTCTTTTTAGGAACTAAGGATGAGACTTCTAGCATCCTTAAGACCTTCATTACAGAGATAGAAAACCTAGTAAGCAAAAGATTAAAGGTCATTAGATGTGATAATGGGACAGAATTTAAAAATAGAGTTATGGATGATTTCTGCAAAGAAAAAGGTATTAAAAGAGAATTTAGTGTTGCAAGAACTCCACAACAGAATGGAGTTGCTGAAAGGAAAAATAAGACACTAATAGAAGCTGCTAGAACTATGTTAGCTGACTCTAAGTTGCCTATAACTTTTTGGGCAGAAGCAGTCAACACTGCTTGCTATGTTCAAAATAGAGTTTTAGTTGTAAAACCTCACAATAAGACATCATATGAACTTTTTAGAGGTAGAACTCCTGAAATAGGATTTCTTAGACCTTTTGGATGTCATGTGACAATTCTGAATACCTTAGACCATCTTGGAAAGTTTGATGGAAAAGCAGATGAAGGATTCTTAGTTGGATATTCTATCAATAGCAAAGCATTTAGAGTATACAACATGAGAACTAGAAGAGTAGAGGAAAATCTACATGTGAAGTTTTTGGAAAATAAAACCAATGTAGAAGGTCAAGGTCCCAAATGGCTAATTGATCTTGAATCTCTATCTAAATCAATGAATTATGTGCCTTTTGTTGCAGAATCTAATGAATTTTCAGGTTCACAAACTGCTGATGCAACAAATGGAGAAGGATTAGAGAATGAGGCAAATCAAGATTATGTGATAATGCCAATATAGACAAATACAAGTGTGGATTCAACTTCAATATATGGTGAATCTTCTTCTGGAAATTCTAAAGAAGATGTTGAAGATGAATACAAGGAAGAAAGAGCTAAGGAACAAGAGTTTCAAGTCAGAAGTAACACTGCTGTTTCTGCTGATAAGCAAATCATTCCCGCTGATGAGCAAAATGTTTCTGCTGATGGACCATCAGAAGAAACACAAGCAAATCTCTCAGAAAATGAGGTGGATTTCAACAACCTTCCACCTGATTATCAAGTTCTTTCTACTCCACACTCAAGGATTCACAAAGTCCACTCCCTGGACAATGTAATTGGAGATGTACAATCAGGAGTGAAGACAAGACAACAATTGATGTCTTCAGATCAACAAGGGCTTCTTGATGCCCTTTATGCTTCAAAACAGCATGAGTTTTCAAACTCTTGCTTATTTGTATGTTTTCTCTTACAAGATGAACCAAAAAATATTCATAAAGCCCTAGAGAATTCAAGCTGGTTAGAGGCTATGCAAGAGGAGCTTATTCAGTTTAAGATTCAGAAGGTATGGGTGCTAGTTGATTTACCAAGTGGTGTAAGGGTAATTGGCACTAGATGGGTTTTTAGGAATAAAAGGGATGAAAGGGGCATAGTGATAAGAAATAAAGCTAGATTAGTAGCTCAAGGGTACACACAAGAAGAAGGGATAAACTATGAAGAAGTTTTTGCTCCAGTAGCAAGGATTGAAGCCATTCGACTCTTTTTGGCTTATGCTTCATTTATGGGATTCACAGTTTATCAAATGGATATCAAGAGTGCTTTCTTATATGGTACTATTGAAGAGGAGGTGTATGTCTCACAACCTCCTGGTTTTGTTGATCCTGACCATCCAGATAAAGTGTACAAGGTTGTTAAAGCTCTATATGGCCTACATCAGGCACCAAGAGCTTGGTATGAAACACTGGCTTCCTACTTAATTTCAAATGGATTTCAAAGAGGCAAGATAGATCAGACACTTTTCACCAAGAAGCATAAGAAGGATCTTTTGCTAGTTCAAGTGTATGTGGATGATATCATCTTTGGATCTACAAGGAAGGAGATGTGTTTGGAGTTTGAGAAGCGTATGCACAATAAGTTTCAGATGAGTTCCATGGGGGAACTTACATTCTTTTTGGGTCTGCAGGTTAAACAATCAAGAGAAGGAATCTTTATTAGTCAAGACAAATATGTTGCAGAGATTCTTAGAAAGTTTCAATTTGCTGATTCCAAAACAGCAAGCACACCAATTGATCCTGAGAAGCCACTTCTTAAAGATGTAGAAGGAACTAATGTGGATGTACACACATACAGATCTATGATAGGTTCTTTGATGTATCTTACATCATCAAGACCTGACATCATGTTCTCTGTTTGTGCTTGTGCAAGATATCAAGTAACTCCTAAGGTTTCTCATTTAACAGCAGTCAAGAGAATTTTTAGATATCTCAAAGGTCAACCTAGGTTGGGTCTGTGGTATTCTAAGGAGTCATCTTTTGACTTGGTAGCATACTCAGATAGTGATTATGCTGGTGCTAGCTTGGACAGAAAGTCAACAACAAGAGGATGTCAATTCCTTGGGTGTAGACTTATCTCATGGCAGTGTAAGAAGCAGACAATGGTGACTACTTCAACAACTGAAGCTAAATATGTAGCTGCTGCAAATTGTTGTGGTCAAGTCCTATGGCTTCAAAACCAACTTCTTGACTATGGGTACAATTTCTTACATACCATTATTCATATTGATAATAGTAGTACAATTTGCATTATTAAAAATCCCATGCAACATTCTAAAACAAAACACATTGAAATTAGACATCATTTTATTAGAGATTGCAATGAAAAGAGGTTAATTCAAGTAATGAAAATTGCTTCAGAACAAAACTTTGTAGATCTTCTTACAAAAGCTTTTGATGTTGGTAGATTTCAGTACTTGGTAGCAGGTATTGGAATGCTTAATCTTTAAAAATTTTCAATTTAATGTGTTCTTGTATATAGATTTTGTTAATGCATCTAACTTTGTCATCTAAAACTACTATTACCAATTAAAAGTTATTCATACAGTTAGTCCTATGCATAATTCTAATTCAAGACAAGTACTTTGTACTTTGTTTATTTGGTTTTAGACTAACAGTTTCAGGTATGAATATTTGAGCTGAAAGGCTATTTCAAGTGAAATCTACTGATCAAAGCTGCTGATCATTGCTGCTGAAAGCTGATCATTGCTGCTGATATAATAGGTTCATGATAGAAAAAGTTTGGGACTTCAAAACTCCTTAAAACTTCTTTCTTGAAATCTGATTATGATGTTTCACATTGAATTGATAAATTAGTTGATCAGTTAATAACTGATACAACTCACTTTCTATCATTTTATACTCTCAAGTATAATGTGACTAATCTACGGATATCTGATAGAAAGAACAGCGAGCAAAAGTGAATCTAACACTTGTGTTAGAGGTACTAAATGCCACGAGCTGAAAACCCTGTAAAGAAAGCCTTTTGAATAGGTTTATCTATACACAGGCAGTTATTTATAACTGAAAACATTGGTTCTCACACAACCAGAGGTTGCTTTAAACCGAAATTTTGATTAAGTATTAGTTACCACACTTAATCCCTTCAAAATGGTTGTAAGCAGTATGATTTTTCATAATAAAATCATATACATATTGCTAAGGCAAAAGTTTCTTAAAAGGATTTTCAAAAGATGACTTTAAAAAACATCAACAGATGGACCATGAGTCAAAAACGTCCATTGAATCACCTCTCATAGGAGTTAACACACCTAGAAGTGATGAGGGCAGAATCTTAAACTCTTAAGGAATTGATGGCTTCATGTACAAATTGCCTGAAAACATGGAAATTGCTAAATCAGATGATATGATATGATTGTGAGAGATCTTCCAAATAGGGGAGGAAATTGCTCAGGAGAGAAATAAATCTCAGGGGAGGTTACAAAAGCCCTTTAAAGGAAGATTAACCAAAGAAAAAGAAGAAAAATATAAGAGCATACAAGATGATGACATGGTTTCTACTGATAAAGAACAAGAACAGAGCTGATAGGAGAAAGTTCTATCTAGATCTAAAGATGAAAGGTTTCAAATTCAGTTCACTATGTTTGTTCATCACTTCCAAAGACATGCTGAAAGATGATTTCTACTTCTTGGAACAAGCATCCAAGATACACAGCATCATTGCCTCTTATAATTCTTCAAGTTGAATATTGCACCATCTTTTAGTCCAAGATTGGAGCAAAGAACAGAAAGCTGATGAGTTACAGTGAAAGACATTCAATCACTCAAAAGAGAAGAAACTTCAGATCACAGTCTGACAATAAAGTGTTTGAAAGATCTTCACAAAGTCCTCATTTAATTCAGAAAAACATGTTTGAATGTAATTCACATGTTTAGGGGAGGACTGTTGGGAATTAAATACTCAGAAGAATCAGCATAAAGGTTTAAGGAAATACATCAAGTATGTTTCTGCTGATAAAGCACAAAGCAAGTTTCCACTGATGGTTTCTGCTAAAGAACGTTTTCTACTGATAGTGTTTCTGCTGATGGATTCTGCTGATGCTACTATGACTCATATAACAGCTGTGTAGATAAGTACGACTTATTCTACTGACTCATATACAAGAAAAATATCTTTATTGTAGTCATCAAATTGAACACTCCAAGTGAGTTGTAATCCTAGATACATGTTGTATCTTAATGACTAACATGATATGTCATCAACTAGCTAGAATGAAGCTTAGTCATAAGCTAGTAAATTAGATGAGTCATATAGATTATAAAAGATCTTCCTTGGACTATAAAAGGAAGATCTTAAATATGTGTATTTTGGTGCGTGATAAAAGTGTGAAAGACATAGACATATACATAGAGAAAAACATTAGAACAAAACACAAGATTCAAGGTCTTTGTAACCCTAGTGATAGTGAAGATCACTCGTATTATACTGAATAATATTGAATTGTTTGGTGAAATACTTTCATTGTTCTTTGTTCAATAAACACAAGCGTCACAGTTTCCATTTCAAATAAACATTCTAAGTGTGGTTAAGTAGATTCCGCATACTTAATCATATTTACTCAAAGTATCATATTTACACATTAAAAGGTCCAACACCCATAGTGTGTGATCAAATCAAGTGATCCTCTCAATAGCCATTGGAGTGGTCACCTACAATATAAATTAAGAAATACAATGGTGTTATCATTAGAAAATGAAATTGTTAACAACATAAAAAATGGCTTACATCTGAATCTAATGGCAGTTTCTTTCTGCAAAAAAAATATGGGAAATGTAAGAAACTAAGGCACTAATAACGCTGCATAATATAAGATCTGCCAACCATGAAACAGTAAAAATATACAAGGGTTGGCTTTGGTGACTGAGATGGAGCATACCCACGCCTCGAAAATGAAGTGTGCCAGAAAATCCAGCTGAGGGAATTTTTAGCCAGGCATCCCATGTATCATCCTTACCCGTGAAAATAGCATGTAGCCCCTGCAAGAAACAAGTAACGTGATTAATGCTAACATAAAAGACGACAACATTAGATGTCCCAAATATAAGTTTAGCCTCAAAAACAAACATACGGGTTGCATATCAACTCGGGCAACAAATAATATACAACTGGTTGCAATTTTCTGCAGTGCCAAACGTGGAACGAATAAATGTCAAACACATTACCAAGTAAGCAAATCACTAACATTTGGTACAAATGAAACAGTTTCACAAAAAGCAACCATATTTGAGTTAATTTCTTACATAACAGATGTTATGTTAATCTTTTGATAGATAACTTACGCAACTGCGATAAGCAAACTCCAACTATTCAGCAACATCCTCCAGGAGTGGAAACCAATCAAGACTCCCTTTACGAGCAAAACAGTGGCCTCTTAGAACATGTCTTGATTATAAATTCGTGTGGTGGTAATCGTTGCAGGTAGACTTATTAAGACAAAATAGTTTTCTTGTTTATTGGAATGGAGACAATCGACATTCCATTAAACATGAAAAATATTTCGTCTTAATAAGTCTACCTGCAACGATTACCACCACACGAATTTATAATCAAAAACATGTTTTAGGCTAGTTTTAATCCACGAAAATCAATATAAATCGTTTTATATTCAATTACAAATTTAAGAAAATATAAATTAAATATGTGTTTGAGCATACCCATGAACAGAGTAGGATAGGTGAGATGAGGGTGATGGTGGCTCGACTGTGATGAAGGTGGATGTGGTGGTTATCTCGAACCAAACAACCAAAGCAAACAAAGTCTCCTATACAGTTCCCTTATCTTGATGACGGTGATGGCGTGGAGGAGCGATGGTTGGTGGAACCACGGCGAGATAAGGCGGTGAAGTTTGGCGGTGGTGTGAGTCGGTTATAGAGATAAGGAGAATAGATGAATAGATAGTAGTGTTAATGTTTTGATTTTGGGTGAAAAATGGACGCCATATTAGCGGAGCGGGAGATTGAAATTTTCGGGAAAATTAAGGGGCGGGATCTTGAGCGCTATATTAAAAATTTGGAGATTGAAAGCCTACCAAATTAGCTCAAAATGTTTAATGAGTTGAGCTCAACCTTATATAAGTTCGACTCGAGTTATTGTTGAGTTCTCGAGCTTGTAAGTGATATAAAATATGTGCTTTTTCTTTAATATTTAAGTGTACTAAGTGTAAATACTTATATATGAATGTGTCAAGCTTTTCGAGCTGAAGTCGAACCAAATTCAATTCTTAGGTTATATTTCAAATTTAATTTTTGTAATAAAACACATCTTTACAGATAAATCAAGCTTTTCGAGTCAAGCTTAATCCGAGTTCAAACTTTCTCGATCCTGGATAACATATGATCGGGAAGATCCCTGGATACTTGCTTCTTAGTGTCTGTGACAAATGGTATACACCAACCAAGCCGGTGCAACCCATGCATGACCAGTGATAATGGCTAATTCACATGGGTCATGGGTCATGTGCATTAGGTTATCACTGGTCACATTCATTAATTAATGGGTATTTGACATCGATCATATGGGTCATATGCATTGGGTGGATAGTTGCTTAGAGTTTCATGTTACGACACATCCATGACTGTTGACAATTGGTAATTAACATGGGTCATGGGTCATGTGCATTGGGTTATAGTGGCTTTTGGTGTAATGGAAACCATGCATTACCGGTGATAAATGGCTAATTCACATGGGTCATGGGTCATGTGCATTAGGTTATCACTGGTCACATTCATTAATTAATGGGTATTTGACATCGATCATATGGGTCATATGCATTGGGTGGATACTTGCTTAGAGTGTCATGTTACGACACATCCATGACTGTTGACAATTGGTAATTAACATGGGTAATGGGTCATCTGTATTGGATTGTAGTGGCTTATAGTGTCATGTTATCAACAAATACATTCCTGGTGATCGAAAATATAATGGGTAATCAACATGGGTCATGGGTCATGTACATTGGGTTGTAGTCGCTTATAGTGTAATGGAAACCATGCATGACCAGTGATAATGGCTAATTCACATGGGCGACTTTTTAAATACAAAATACATTAAAGGTAAGGTGCGCTTGGTTCAAACTTAGGAAAGGGAAAGGGAAAATGTAAGCTAATGGTCGGGAAAGGGAAATGTAAAGAAGATCAATCCCCCCAATTTATTGGGTAATGATCCATTACCCACTATTGGGTAATGGGTTATTGCATTATGCTTTGTCAAGCATATTTTTTCACTACCTTTCCTATTCTTCACCCCCTATAACCCCCTACCAAGCATTAGAGGTGTTCAAAAAACCCGAGAAACTGACAAACCAAGCATTCGGTTTCAGTTTTTACTTTTAGATATCCGTGGTTAACCGAACCGTATATAATATAAATAAATTACCCGCCCCGCGATGGATAGTTAAAATCTTCCAACTAGCCGAACCGAACCGCCCCGTGAACACCCCTACCAAGAGTATCAAACACACTTCACTTTTAAACTTCTACAGTAATATACATACATACATATATATATATATATATATATATATATATATATATATATATATATATATATATATATATATATATATATATATTATACAAACTTATCAAACACACTTCACACATTTCCATAATCCTCTCTTTCTCTCTCACACTCACAGTTACAACACACTCGGATCTAGGTTTTGATCCCAAATCTCAAAAAGCTAATAAGATCACAAATGAATATAATCCAAATACTCCCTTAAAGCTATTTATTCTTAGGCTTAGGTTGATTATCCGTTATAAGAATTGCGTTGCATTTGTATTGATAGAATAAGGAAGGACGTGCAGTGTTGTTTTTGCGAATAATTAGAGCAAAAGAGATATTAGGGTTTGCTTGGATTAGCTTATTTTATCTTAGGATTAGGTTGACTATCTGTTATAAGAATTATATTGCATTTGTATTGAGAGAATAAGGAAGAAAAGTGGCGGATGTGTGTGTGAATATTTAGGCTAAAACATCCAAGTATCAAAGATGGAAGAAGTATCAATGACGGCTGGACATACACCACTTTCAAGTATGAACATAAACTTGTTCTGGTGTTGTCCATCCATTATTGATTCATCTTTGCTCTTTGTCAAAATACAAAAATAATTATCAAGTATAATTTGTATTGATCGAATAAGGAAGAACATGCTGTGTTGTTTTTGCGAATAATTAGAGCAAAAGAGATATTAAGGTTTGCTTGGATTAGCTTATTTTATCTTAGGATTAGGTTGAAGTACAATAAACATATCATGAACTTAAAGAGTTTTTTCATGTATTTAGTTACAATGAAAATATTTTCATTGCATTGTTGATATAAATTTAATATGATTTCATTGATTCATGATTAGCTCTTTAATGTCGTAAGACCTACATAACTAATATGTATGTTCGTCACATTTAAGTGAGCAATATAAATGATAGTAAGAATTTGGTTGCTAAGAACCTAAAGCTCAATTATCAGGGCAGATCTATCTAACAATGTAGATGAGTTCCATCGCTTTAATTGGACCCCATTTTCTAACAATGTTTAATGGTTCTTTCAATAATCAAGATTAAACATCGTTAGAAAATGGGGTCCAATTAAAGCCATGGAACCCATCTACATCGTTAGATAGATCTGGCCTGATCATTGAGACGTCTTCAATGCAATAATGATATAGTGTGTATTGTTCATGACAAGCCACACTCCTTCATTATCGCATTCAAGATGAGTGATATTACTTAGACTCTATTCTTTACTCAACATTTGTAGATTGTTTGTATCACTCTGTTTGCTTTATATATATGTATGATGTATTTTTGATATAAGAATTATGTTGCATTTGTATTGAGAGAATAAGGAAAAAAAGTGGCGGATGTGTGTGCGAATATTTAGGCTAAAACAGCCAAGTAGAAGTATCAGTGATGGATGAAAAGCCACCACTTTCAAGTATGAACATAAACTTGTTATGGTGTTTCATCCATTACTGATTCATCTTTGCTCTTTGCCAAAATACAGAAACAATTATCAAGTATATCAACTTGTCATTCATGCACGATTAGCTCTCTAATGTCGTAGAATCTACATAATTAATATGTATTTTCATCACATCTAAGGGAGCAATATAAATGATAGTAAGAATCTGTTTTCTAATACCTTAAAGCTCAATTATAAGGCAAGATCTATCTAACATTGTAGATTGGTTCCCTTGCTTAATTTGGAAAATGTCTACTACTGTTTGTGTAGTTGATCTTGATCACCAGTTTTGGCTCTTTCAATAAGATACATTCTTGAAAGTGCCAAAGCGTGATCAAGATCAAGCACACTACCGTTATTAGACGGTGTCCAAAAAACAAAGCAATGAAACCTTTCTGGAACGTTAGATGGATCTGGCCTGATAATTGAGACGTCTTCAATGCGATAATGATAAAGTGTGTATTATTCATGACAGGCCACACTAGTTCATTATCGCATTCAAGATGAGTGATGTTACTTAGACTCTATTCTTTACTCAACATTTGTAGATTGTTTGTGTTACTTTGAGTCTGGAATTTCAACATACCTTTCCATTCTAAGTTCCCATACTGTTTGCTTTGTTTTTTCAACAATCTAGCAATGCGGCTGGTGCAGTCCTTTGCTCAAAGGGAGTTGAAACGACAAAGCGAGTAGTAGCGGCAAGTTAGAAGGGTTACGTATGTTGGTTTATTGCATTCCATTCTTTTTATGATCTAAAACCAACCATCCACCAAGTAATGTGGCCATTGGAGTTCCAAGAACAAAGGTTGTTTCAAACACACCCTGAATTGCAACATTATCTTTTATTTCATTTACACTATATTTTTTAAAATTTTAACATATTTTTTAAATTTTTTTGCAGCAAATCCATGGTCAGACTACTTTCCAAAGGGATATTTGGATCTGGTCATCATGAAATTTTGCAGATTTCTTCAAGTCAATCATGTTCCATTGTGGATAGTCTTTGTTGGCGACTAATATGTATATAGTTCTGTCAAGAGTTATAAGCATTAATCCCTGGAAGACGCTCGTCCCAATGGATCATGATTGGCCTGAAGATGTTGAAAAGGTTTAAGCCACCTGTGGGAAACATCAATCCTTTCCTGCATTAAACATAGGTATTTTGGTTTTCCCATATCCCCTTTTTATACTCGTTTCCATGTGTATCTCAAATCACAAATCCTAGTTTATCAAGTCTCTAAACAAAAACCTGCAGGAAGTATTCATAAACAATGTCTGCAAACAACAAGATCAGCACAATGGGTTGAAGGAAAATGTTCAAGCAGGTCTGCTTAAAAAAAGAAAGCGGCAAAAAGTGTCAAAAACTTTAAATTGGATGGAAATGCGTGTTACAATTGGTGGGCTGCTGAAAGAAAGAAAGCAGGAAAAACACAATCTATCAAACAACATGCTGAGGATGAAAAGGAGTACAAAGCAACAAAAAAACCATCTCTCAAACAACATCCCAAGGCGTACAAGACATTGGATGATGATGATTTGTCTGATGTGGAGTTTGATAGGTTAGATTACGAAGATGCACATGTGGCATTTGACCCGGAGAAATCTCCAAAATTAGATTAGTAGATTTTTAGAATGTGTAACTTTTATTTTCAGTATTTTGTAATTTTTCATTTCAAATTTTAATGGAAAATGTTTAATCTTAATTCCAGTACTTTTGTCATTGCTCAATTTTCTTATTACTTGTTGATATTAATATAATGATTCACCCTTTACAGTATAAAAAGATTCTGCTGCTAAGAAAACGTTACTGCAGCTGGTTTTGTACATTATTTTGTAATTTCTCATTTCAAGTTTTAATGTAAAATGTTTAATCTTAATTCCCGTACTTTTGTCATTGCTCAATTTTCTCATTACATGTTGATATTAATATAATGATTCACCCTTTGCACTAAAAGGAAAAAAAAAATCTGCTGCTAAGAAAACGTTACTTCAGCTGGGTTTGTACTGCTAGAACTGAGAGTACAGGGGTGGATTGGTAACATTTACACTTAACGGTTTAAATCCCCAATCAAATCGAAAATTCAGTTTCACGCACACATAATTTCTCTATAATCACAAACACTAACATCTTTTATCAATCATTTTCAAAATCCCCAAATCACAAAACCCTAATTCAAGATGGTGTTGCCAATTGAATCAAAACGCACATTTGTTGACAGACACAACATGGTCGATTTTTTGAAGAAACTAGATGGTTCTGAAGGATTCACACAGATAATTGATTTCTTGAATGCTACCTCTATTAGGTATGCATTAACTGTGAATCCTCCTATATGCATTTCTTTTATTAAGCAGTTTTGGGCTACTGCTAAGGTCATAACTTTTATTGAAGGAAAACATATTAAGGCTAAGGTAGATGGGCAAGATATACTAATAACTGAGTCATCTATTAGGGAATCTCTTAACCTACCAGATAATGAAGTGATTGTGTGTCTTGAAAATGCCGCCATTTTCAAAGGTTTGAAAAAAATGGGGTATGAGAAGAAGAATAATAGATTAAAATTTTACAAATGTCTCTTCTCATCTCAGTGGAAATTCTTGATTCATACTCTCTTACATTGTTTGAGTCCTAAAACAACAGATTGGAGTGAGTTTGGTACTACCATGGCATCAGCTGTGATATGCCTTAGTAAAGGAAAACCTTTTAATTTTTCAAAAATGATTTTGAATGGTATGATCAATACCTTGTATGATGATGGTAACTCTTTATTATATCCAAGGTTTTTGCAGCTTATTATTCCAAATCAATTGACTACTATTAAGACACATAGAGCAACTTTTTATGCCACCTCACTACAAAAGAAAGTATTTTCAAATCTAAAAAATAATGGCAAGGATTTTTCAGGAAGGGTTACACCACTTTTTTCATATATGGTGAACCTTCCACAAAAAAAGGGTGAGGATGTCATGGAAGGGGCTGCCACTTCTGTTGCAAGCTTAGAAGCAGAGCAGGCCAGTGGTAACATACATGAGAATGAGTATACAGCCATTGATTCACCTCTCAGTGAAGGTAACACATCCCGAAGTGATGAGGGTAGATCTGAAACACATGAATTGATGGATACTGATGTACAAAATGTCAATTCCAATGATCCATCTTTCGGGCTACGTAACACAAGCCGAAGTCATGAGGCTAGAATGAAACTTATACAGGATTTGAAGGACAATTGTACCCAGTTAGAAAAGGATGTTCTTGGCCTCCAAAAGCGCACAACAAAACAAGGTGAAAAGATCAAAAAGTTGAAAAAGAGACTTCGATATTTGGAAAGTCAACAGAGCTCAAGAAAAACTCAGTTCAGACATTTGAAGAAGGTGGGCACAGCACACAAGATGAGTTCTTCTAAGGCTGCTAGTTTGGAGGATCCTCCCAAATAGGGAAGGAATGAAAGCAGAGTCTCAGGGGAGGAAACAACAAATGCTGAAGGTGCTTGTGCTGATATGCATGTGGATATGGATATTGGGATTGATAGTGGTGATAATATGGATGATGACTATGTAGTTGCTGACAATGAGGGTAATGAGGCAGTTTTGGAAGATGTAAATAAAAAGCATGTAGTGGAATTTCCAGGTGAAAATATTGTACAAGCTTCAAAGATCATGGTGGAGACTAATACTAGTTTGGGAGAAACTGCTGCTACTAGTAATGTTGAACAACTGGCTAAGTTGGTACAAGATGTTTCTGCTGCTACAACCAATCAAGTTTCTACTGCTGAAGTTTCTACTACTGAAGAGGTTGCAAAGAGATTTGATGAAGCTGAAATAGCTAAATTTATGGATGAGAAAAGGAGATCTAAAGTGTCTGAATTTGAAACAGAAGAGAAAGTAGCATTCATTCTTCAAGAAAAGGAGAAAAAAAGAGCTCATGCAGAAAAAATGCAAGCTTTTATTGATGAGGATGAAGTTCTACAGGCTAGAATTACAGAACTTTACAAAGATAAGACTTTAACTGATGATAACAGAGTACAAAAACTTGCTGATTTGATAAATGAAAGAGGTGTATAATTAGCTTTGAGTCAGCGAAGTAAGTCAATGAAGCAAGGTCAAAGTCAGAAGAGGAAAAGAAATACCACAAAGTCTCTGCTCATGAGTGTAATGAAAACATACTTAAAGAATCAAGGTTTTTATAAACCTCATCAACTCAGGAGAAAGTCATATGATGAAATTGCACATCTATACTACCACTGCAAGAGATATATTGAAGAAAAGTTTATCCCCATGGGTACAGAAGAAACACCATCAAAGAAACAAAAGATCATTGAAGACAAGCATGCTGAGAAGAAGAATGATTCACAAAGAAATGAAGACAGCTCTTCTCTTGATCAGATGATGGTGATTGTTCCTGAAACATTATATGCTGATCCTATTCAATCTAGACATCCAAACATAGACTGGGAGATTTACAAATATAAATTTGGAAAGGCTTGAAAGATAATCAAGCTTGGTAGAGGATCAGAAGTATGCAAAAGTTTTCAGGAATTGATAAGAAGAAGTGACAGAGAAGACTTAGACAGATTATGTGAGTTGGTTAAAAAAAACTCAAAAACAATCAAGAAGCCAGATGTGAAAGAGCAAGAGCTGTGGGTTGAGTTACACAGGTTATATGAACCTGATCCAGCTGATATCTATTGGAACTTCCCAATTCATGATCTCTCAACTTCATGGAAGTTTTATGATAGCTGCAATGTACATCAGTTATCAACACAAGGTGGAGTTGATGTTTTTATGCTTACAGAAAAAGAGTATCATTTGAGTACTAATTTACTTGCTGTGATGATATCTAAAAAGATCATATGTGAAGAAAGTACATGGTAGTTAAAGATCTCATTGAAAGAATTCGTGCTCAGTATGAGAGACAAATGCAAGAACGAAATAAAAGAAGATAAGGTGTTTGGAGGTAGCAGGGGTGTAGCTTCTCTGTTTTCATTAAACAGAGAATTGTAGCTTCTCTGTTATTTGTAGAAAAGTTACTAATGCTATTATTAAGTTACTACTGCTATTACAATAGTTGTTTGTCTAATTTGTAACAACTCGCATTTTCAGGTTACCATCCAATCCCGAATCTTCACTATTCATTTTACTATTCATTTTCACTATTTACTTTCACTATTCATTTTCCGAAATTTGATTTTTATTTCATATTCTCGTGTGATAAATCATTTCCATGGCAAAATAAAAGTTTGACACTCATCAGATCATTTTCGCGAAAGTTATTAAGGAACTACAAGTTTAGGTTAAAACGTCATTTAAAAATCCTACGCACAACGAAACTCAACCACGTTAATTTTTCCCACATCAGAAAAATGTTTAGTACTCTCATGATTAATTAGAGAATTTATCATGACTAAGAAAAATGTTACCAAATAGACCCTGGACCATAAGAATCAGAAATTTACGTTTTCAAGCACTTTCACTTAGCCGTAACCTTAGCCTATACCTGCACCGCATTTCTAAGACGATTTGAGTTTTCACATTATTTGGAAAAGTCAACATATTTTCCCTCCTCTTTTGACCAAAAATCACTCCTTGATTTTATAAATCATTCCTTAATTTTTAACACTTACGGTTTTAAGTTTAAAGACATTTAATACCAACCGACACTAGACTGAGCCCAGCCTAGACATTATAGGTCATTTTAAGTCATTATTATCCTATTAGAAAAGTTACATTTTTCTTTTCTCACTTTTACGCAACTTTCGTACGTTTTACGTATTACGCGTTTTAGAACCCCGTTTCCAGTTTTAGCAGGGTTTGAGCAACCCAATAGAACCGACCACCCATTTTATATTTTATTATGGAGTATATTGACAAGTTTAGTCATTCTTTCAAGTTTCATATTTTTAAGATACCCGGTTTTACGTTTCGTGGCTTAACAACTTACGGTTAGCAATTTACGGAGTCAAAACTAGTTACATAAGTAGGATAATATCATCCAAGACCAAGTCATCCTCTCTTATCTCATATGAACCGCCTCTAGGTGGGGGGGGGGGGGGAATCAGCCCATGTGTCTTGATCTCATGCCTTAAGCCCTAGGATCCATACATGTGTCCAAGCTTGCTCTCCAAGCTTTGACTAGTCTTGCAACTAACCTCCTTAAGGCACCTTCCTAGGAGCTTTCCTAACCTCCTCATCTTCCTATAAATAGCAAGCTCATCCTATTCCTTTTTTCATCACCATAAACGACACACACTTAAACCACACAACCTTGATCCTTTGATTTCCAAGTTTGAAGTTACAAACCAAAGTTGAAGGCATAGTTAGTCTCTACATGAATCAAGAGTTTGTTTGGTGATTCCATGGTTGAATTAGGAGCTACACAAGGTCTTAGGGGATGATTTTAATTGGTTTTCACAAGGGTTATGTAAATGTTAGCAAGGGTTTACAAGAGTTGTGGTGAAGGGTTTGCAAGCATAGGTTTAGTGTCCTAGTTTCATACTTGACTTCCTTTCCTTAGAAAGCCAAAAGTTGTAAGAAACCCTAATATACTTTCTTGCTCCATATCATTTTCATGCTTATTATGTTTCTTTCATGCTATATATGGTCTTTGTATTATGTTCATGATGTATAAAAACTAGTAAAACAAGTTATGGAAACTATATGTTAACTTATGTTAAGTAATCAAGGAAACTAGTGACTTATATTGAGAACCACGACAAAAATAGGGTAACCATGATATGAAATACTTAACTACTGTTATAGAGGACTTAAAAAGGAAAACATATCAATTCAAACCACCTAAAACGAGTATACGGGTCAAAAGTTATGGCCAAAAGAAGTTAGCAAAACCAAAACACCGAAACTGCCAATACCCTACTGTTTGCAGTCTGACATAAATAAACGAGGCCCTTCTGGTCCGTTTCACCAAAAAGTTAAAACACGAAAGTTGTCCGGAACGACGTTTCCACCAAAAAGTTAAAACTCGAACCCTGAAAACGCATAACGAGTGATATTTTTATTCAAATTCTTAACAGCCCTTTTATTACCTGTAAAACTATGCCTTTTTGTCCCGGCTAAGGAAAACCAAATGGCCTAAAGGCCTAGAGCTGAGATCACAAACGCGGCTAAGGCCAAGGTTGAGATCTTAAGACCATGGTAGCCAAGACCAAAGCCACGGCAAGGCCACGGCTAAGACCTCAAGGCTTTCTAAACCGAAATCATTATAACTATTATACATGTTTTACATATTGAATACTACAACACTAGGGAACTTCATGTGAGGGGTTCATTATAGTAAACCGTTGAGATGAGTTGTGGATTTACGAATTAAAGTGTCCTGGCTCCTCGAACGTTTACTACATGACCTCTGAATTATGACGGCCCGAACGGTAGTAAGAGATATACAAACTATACATGTTTCATAAACCACTTATATTCAACGACTTACACTATATACTAAGTACTACATCATGAACTATATGCAAGAAATATATAGGCAATTCTTTGTATTCTTAGACATTACTCCAACCTAAGTTGCAATAATTATTCTAGGCTGCTCTTAGAGACTTTCGCGATTCGACTACCATTTTCATTACTCACTACATAACTTAAGGTGAGTCATAGCCCCTACTCTTTTCATACTTGTTTTAACTCTTTGGGGGAGACACATGCTCAACTACTTGCTTACTTGTACAAATACTCAAAACATTTATACTTGATTGTATTATACTTGATTGCATACATACATGACTGTGTTATACTTAATTGCGTTATTCTATTCAGTGGCTAGTAGTTATCTTTGGGAATTGGCTCCCAGTTGTCTTTGGGAATTGTCTCTCAGTTTTCTTTGGGAATTAGCTCCCAGTTGTCTTTGGGAATTGGCTCCCAAGTGAGGTCTGCGGAGATGAAGTAGAGACTCACGACTAATTGCTTAATTGTTGTGATGAACATATACATGTCTTAATTATACTATATATTTTAGCAGTGGGTTGTAAACACACAAGTTGCAAGTGTTGTTATGGGTGGGACTTGCAACTGAGTTGATTCACAATGCCTTTGCTGCGTAAACATTCTTTTAAGGCTTTTTCAGCTGTTTTGAAACAAACTCTATGAACTCACCAACCATTGTGTTGACACTTTAGCATGTTTATCTCAGGTTAGTATGGCGATAGCTAGTGCGTGGAACTTAGAGTCAAGCTGCATATTCTGAAGACTTACGCTTTTATCATTTACCATTCAAAACATTTTTGTATACATTTATGTATCATACTTTGGAATCTCATGTTTGTAACTTTGAATTCATTAATCGAATGGTAACTTTCCAAAACTTCTCATTTAGAGGTCGTTTTCTATAACTTGTACTTTGTATTATGAAGTAGCACCCCAAGTGACACAGTCTTCCGCTGTGGTATTTTGGGGGTGTTACATAATTTAGCCTATTGTAATGGATTTAGACTCCAAAAAGTTAAGCTTTTCTATGGCAATGAAAAAATTTGCAGTTTTCACTAGTATATCTACTTGCATGCAACATAATTAATAATATAACATTAAAATTGATAAAAAAAAAACATAACATGACATGATAAAAACATAACATTAAAATTCAAAGGAACATAACATGGTTGATAAAAAACATTGAAAGAAACTCTAAAGTCCCATGACAAATGCGTGCTTGTTGAAAAGCTTGAGCTTCGCTTCGGCAATCTTCTTCTTCAATTCCAAAAGCTTGATAACGTCGGACGTTTGAAGCTTCTTAAAATACTCCAAGCACTTGAACATTTGCACCGAAGGACACACAAGTTCCATTTCAGCCATGTATTTGTTCCTTTGAATAACAATATCAAGCAACTCTTGATATGCCTTAAACAGATCTTTTGCATACTTCACATCACGCTGTGTCTCCCTATCAAAATACACCATCATTTGGTATGGTAACTCAGTTGAGTTAGCAGCTGCTTCAAGTTCCTGAAGAAGCACAAATTGAGACATTCTTACACCCTTTGATACAATTTATGTTTTACTATTTTTGTTTACTGGATGAATGAGGAAGTTACTTGGGTTATAGCATATAAATAGGTGGGGTAATTACATGTGAAAATGTGTTTTAGGCGTGTTTGGGTAATAAATGCTAAACGTTTGGGTTACCAACATACACATCCCAAAATTTCCTAGCAACATTAATTTATGCCTAGCAGCATTAAGTTATGCCAAGCAACATTAACATAATTAAAGTAGATGACAACTACTTCATTTCATTTAACTTGATGTTTTAACTTTATTTCGTTTGTAAATACAAGAATTTTAATTAGATTATAACTTTTACATTATAGTTTTAAATGATTGTTACAAACATTTAAAACTACAATATTAAAACAACAAATCTTTGTAAATTTCTAAAAAATAAAACAATCCTATCTAAATTCAATTTTCAACTAACTTAATCTATTTTTAGGTAATGATTAACATAATTAAAGTAGACTACAACAACTTCATTTATGTTACAAGGATAAATGTGTACATGGTTAATGGTCACATATAATACCCTTATAACGTGGCCATAATCATGATTTAGATACACATTTGTGATATGGTGTGACTATTGTAAAGCCTATAGTCACATGATCGTGCTACAAATATATGTGACTATACACATTCGGATTTGGAAAGCAAACACACACTAAACTTTAGACACACATATTAACTTACGTGACCATATGTATCGAATTTTCGTTATGCTTAATCATGTTTGTATGGTTTAGTGTGACCATATATGACATTTGGTCACACTCTTCAAGTGTGTGACATATATTTGTCACTCTTAAATGCATATCATGACTAACGTTTCAAACTGAATTTTTAGTTGTCACACATTTCAAATTCATATGTGGCTAACTATTCAGCAAAGAATAGTAGTCACGTTTATATAATGTGTGACAAACTTGACTATATAATTTAGCCACATACGCAAGTACTTCATCTGACCATATATCTTTTTTGGTCACACTGTTCAATTGTGTGACATATATTTGTCACATATGAATATCTATAGTGTGACTAATGTTTCGAGCTGATTTGTATCAGTCACACGTCCCGAATTAAAAGTGACTAAAATGTCGAAAAATATTTACCAGTTACCCTCTAGTCACATATATACACCAATGTGTGACATATATTTTACGAAATGGTCACACAAGTCGGTTCAAGTGTGGCTGTTTATTTAAGGCTAGTACATTTAGTCACGTAAATATGTTGCTGTGTGGCCATTCAAAATACGCTATGTGTGACGAAAGGCCATATTTGTACTAGTGTTGTATTTTTATATTTTTATAAAAGCAAGTAAAATCTCGGGTTTTGAAGGAGTGGGCGGAATTAGTTGCTAGTCAACTAACCCAATTAACTAAAGATGCAATCAAAATAAAATAAAATAAACGAAAACTAATTTGTGGTGTAAACAATAATAATTGAAAATGTGTTTACTTAGATTTCATTACTCCCTAGATATCTTTTACCGGTTGATTAGCTTGTTACAATTGCATGGATGACGGTTTATATTCCTTAATACTAGTCGTAGGGCCGTGTACGAAATTCCCTAACTCTATAAGCTCCTACTTCACTCCTATGTCGAGCCGACTAAAAGCTTCTAACATGGGATCACTAGAATTCACTTATGCATTAAATACAACCATTAAATCGTAGTACACCTCCGATCATGTTTCTTAAGACGTTCAAGCAAGTTACCAATTGGAAGTCTGCCAGTTTTCTTAAGCCTAACATCGAATACAATCATCCACAACAATTATAAACAAACCATCAACCAATAATCAACATCTAGGTTTTATTACATCTAAGCAAACACAATAAAAACCTAGCCTAGCATGTTAAAAAGAAGACAAGCATAAGATAGAATCAAACAACACATAGACATATTGAATGATTATTGGAAAACTTATCTTCAATTGAACATGGATAGAACAAGGGTTGAAACCCTTATTATTACAGAAAATTCGTCTAGGGTTTGCACAAAGAAGTTCTCCAAAAGTTCCACCCTCAATGAATGAAAATTAGAAAACTATATATAGATTTTACACCTTGATGGCGTCACGTTATAGCTTGTGACGCTGTCAACTCGCCGCCAAGATGAAATTCGTATTGCCTAGATCCACTCTGACGCCGTCATGTGTAATTTTACTCTGGGCCGTCACATGTATTTTGACGATGACGGCCTTAGTGATGCCGTCGGGCCAAATTGCCTTGAAATTGTTATGGGCCATCATGTGTATTTTCCATATCTACCTCTTTTGCCAAGCTTGACGCCGTCACTTGTATGGTCTTGACGCCGTCAGGTACTGTTTCCAGCAAGGATTTTGAGACTTTGTCGTTTTCTTCACTTAATCGCTCCAAAAATGTCCAAAATGCTTCCTTTTCCAGATTTCTTCTCAAAAGTACCTAAAATGACAAAAGGAACGATTTAGGGCAATAATTGATCAAATAATCACGAATTCGGGCTTAAATGACCCTCTTAAAGCGGTACACTTTTCGCCTTATCAATATCAAATTCTTGTAGGAGGAGAACCCATCGGAGCAATCTCGGGTTTGCATCTTGCTTTGCAAAGAGGTATTTGAGAGCCGAGTGATCCGTATACACTATGCTTTTTGTCAAGATCAAGTATGGCCGGAATTTCTCGAAAGCATATACCACGGCTAATAACTCTTTTTAAGTTGTGGTATAATGAGCTTGAGCCTCGGTCATAGTTTTACTAACATAATGTATAGGCTGAAAGTGTTTTGCTTTTCGCTGCCCCAAGACCGCACCTATGGCAAAATCACTTGCATCGCACATAAGCTCAAAAGGTAGGTCCCAATCAGGGGCAACTAGGATTGGTGCTTCAATAAGCTTTTTCTTTAGAGTTTGAAAAGCTTTGATGCACTCAGGAGAGAAGATGAAAGGAGTTTATTTTTCAAGGAGACGAGTCATTGGCTGGGCAATTTTTGAAAAATCTTGAATGAATCTACGATAGAAACCGGCGTGACCAAGAAAACTCCGAACACCTTTAACGGTGGTGGGATGAGGTAGTTTAGCGATAACATCAACTTTAGCTCTATCAACCTCAAGTCAATTCTTGGAAATTTTATGGCCGAGGACAATGCCCTCTTTGACCATGAAGTGACTTTTCTCCCAATTGAGACAAAGATTAGTGTCTTCACAACGTTTAAGCATTTTGTCTAAATGGGATAAACATGTATCGAAGGAATTCCCAAAGACCGAAAAATCATCCATAAAGACCTCTACAGTTTTCTCGATCATGTCGTGAAAAATGGCTGTCATACACCTTTGGAATGTTGCTGGAGCATTACACAAGCCGAAAGGCATACGTCGGTAAACAAACGTTCCATAGGGGCACATGAAGGTGGTCTTTTCTTGGTCTTGTGGGTTGATGGGGATTTAGAAGTAACCCGAGAAACTGTTGAGAAAACAATAGTATTCGTTTCCCGCTAGTCTTTCGAGCATTTGGTCCATGAAGGGTAGAGAAAAGTGGTCTTTACGGGTGGCATCATTTAACTTTCGGTAGTCAGTGCATACACGCCATCCCGTCACCAGTCGAGTAATAATTAACTCATTTTCATCATTTTAAACGACTGTGATACCTCCCTTTTTGGGTACACAGTGAATGGGGCTTACCCAAGGACTATCAGAGATAGGGTAAATCAAGATGGCATCAAGAAGCTTGAGAACCTCTTGTTTGATAACCTCGTGGATTTTAGGATTAACCATTCTCTGATGTTGAACTGCTGGCTTAAAGTCATCCTCCATTAAAATTTTGTGAGTACAAAATTCATGGTTAATACCCTTGATATCGGAGAGTTTCCAAGCAATGGCTTGCTTGTGTGATTTTAAAATCTTTGTGAGAGCAGTCTTTTCCTCATCACTCAAATCCTTAGCAATTATGACGGGTAATTTATCATCACCTTCCAAAAATGCATATTCGAGATGAGTCGGTAATTCCTTGAGTTCGACTTCGGGAAAGTCATCCGTTTTATCAACATAATTGATTTCCTCGTTATGAAGTTCTTTGGGAGGGAGTGGAGAATAATTGTCCTGGTTTAACAATTTCTCAAGAAGAAGAACATCTCCCTCCGGATCAATCTCATTTTTATCAATTTCCTCTGGAATTGAGTCACTTTTGAGAAAAGCCTCGATCTTTTCCAAAATGAAGTCACTTCCCTCAAACGGAGTGAGAGAAGGGGAAGAGTTGGCAACGATAGGTTGAGAAGAAGGAGTGGGATCCCCACTCGAATAATTATTGGAGAAACCAATAACTTCTTGAGTGTATTCCTCAGAAGCAACATCAATGACATCTATTCGGTTAACCGATTCAGAATCATAGTTTGAGGAGTACCTCGAAGTTTGATCAAGGTTAAAAGTGACAGCTTCATTAGCAACATGTAATGTGATTTCTTGCTCTAATACATCAATGAGAGTTCTTAGGAATCCTCTTCCAAGAATGAGAGGAACCCTTTGATCAGCATCGAAATCAACAATCACGAAGTCAGCTGGAAAATGGAACTTTCCTACTTTTACAAATACGTCCTCAGTAATGCCAAGGGGGCGAGAAATGGAACGATCTGCAAGTTCAAGAGTCATGCAGGTAGCAGTGAGTTCAGGAAGAGAAAGTTTCTTCCATACTGAGTGAGGCATTAGGTTGATGCTTGCACCAAGATCGGCCAAGGTGAAACATTCAACCATCCCTGGAAAAATACATGGAATAAGAAATTTTCAAGGATCTTCAAGCTTCTCGGGAAGCTTTTTTAAGAGAACTGCTAAGCAGTTCTCATTCAATGGAGTCCTTGCCATTTCAAACAGCTTTTCCTTGTTGCTTAACAAGTTTTTGATTGTTGATGCAAACTTGGGCATCAAGAGAATAGCATCCGCAAAGCTTATGTCAAAATGCAAATCTTGAAAATTTTGAATGAATCTTTCCATTTGATGACTGGATTTCTCTTAGAGCTTTTGTTCATTTAAACGTGATGGGTAAGGAATAGAAGGTTTGGATTTTGGGACAGGAACTTCAGGACTCTCAACGGGAGTTTCTTGAGGTTCAAAGACAACTTTAGGTGTGGGTTTTGGGACAACTTGAGGAAGGACGTATGCGGTACTTTATGGGCTAGTAGATTGCACTTTGTCCTTTGTCGCCTCAGGTTCACATTCCACTAACTTGGGAGGAAGAGAAGAAGAGGTAGAAGGAACCGTGGGTCCATCATACGTAATTCCACTTCTGGTTGTGAACGCCTTCACATCGCCCCTCGGGTTAGCGATCGCATTGCTCAGGAGTGTTCCTGAGCCCGAGGGTCGATCATTTAAAGACTTCTTGAGTTCTGAGATCTGACTGACCAACAACTTATTCATTTCCTCTTGGGATTTCATGAATTGTTACAACAACTCATCAGATGATGGCTGAGCTAGAATAGTGGCTTGAGTTTGGTTAGGAAAATTTTGAACACGGTTGTTTTGAAAATTTCCTTGATTTTGGTTGTTATTGCCCTGAAAATTGTTCCCATGATTGAAATTACCCTGATTGAAATTGCCCTGACCTTGATTTCTTTGAAAATTTCCTTGGTTTTGAAAACCCTGGTTTTGACCGGAATTGAAATTCCCTTGGTTTTGAAAACCTTGGTTCATTCGATTTTGGTTTTGGTTTTGATTGAAATTTTGGTTTCGGTTTTGAGCATTTTGGTTTTGATTAAAACCGGGTGGTCCAGGGTAGTGGTTAGGACGATAGTTCGGGTCCACTTGAGGACGGAATTGGTTACCTCCCTGATTGGAAGTACCGGCTATCGCATTAGCTTCAAATGGGTTACCATCGGTGGCCATACAATTGCAGTATACGTGAGAGCCACCACAAGTAACACAGACTTTCACTTTCTTAACTTCAGCAGGAGAAGAAGTTTGTGGGAAGGAAACTTTTTTTTTGCTTGGAGAGAACCAAAGCTTGAACAGCTTCCGTGAGTTGGTCAATCTTAGCATCGGTGCTAGATTGACTCATGGTCGATGAAGTAGAAGGACCAACACTTACTTGTGAAACACACGGCTTGCTTCGTGTAGTACGGACCTTAGATTTGTTTTCAATGATAGCTAAAGCTTCTTTTGTGGTTTTACTCAAAAAATTACCTCCCGCGGAGGTATTAAGAGAATCATGATCAGATCATTGTAGAAAGTGTCGAGTTGCATCAACTCGGAGAAACCATGATGAGGACATTTGCGAAGCAAATTTTTAAAACGATCCCATGCTTCACTAAAGGATTCATCGAACTTCTGTGTGAATTTGATGATTTCATTCTTGAGACTTGTGGTTTTGGAAGGGGGAAAGAATTCGTTCACAAATTTCTTAACCAAATCTTCCCATGTTTCAATCAAACGAGGGGGTTATTTTTCAAGCCAAATCCGGGCTTGTCCCTCGAGGGAAAATGGAAAAAGAATAAGTTTGATTGCATCAGAAAGGACATTCTTGTATTTGATGGTAGCTAGATGTGTTTTTGTTGAACCATCGAATGTGGGAATGAGGATCGTTCCTCTCAAAACCATAGAATTGGATTGAGGTTACTAGGTTTAGCAACCCGGTCTTGAGCTCAAAAACTATCGGCCACGATGGGTGGAACGACAATAGCATCTCCGTAACCCTTGATGGGTGCTTGGAGAAGCTCAGACATAGTAAGATCTTCTGCCATGATAACGGGAGGACTAGGAATAGTACGAATCTCGGGTTTGACTATTTCGGATAGTCTTCGACTACGTCTTCGAGGAATGTTGACGTTTCTGAGTAAATGACTTGATGACGTAGAAGAACGAGTGCGTATGCATTGAAACAAGATCAATTAAAACAAGACTGAATCGAAAACACAGGGAACTTAAACCAATAATCACAAATGAACGGCTTCTTTGAAAAAGATACACCAATTCACAAGGATACAAAGGCAAGTTTTCATCTTTGGTTTGGGAACTTATTATGGTCATACCCCCAGTTGGTAGGTATTCTGTCGAATGTTTCTCGATAATGTCTTTTATTGTTATTTAACAAGATAAACGGAAAATGTTTTTGTAGTTTTATCTTATATATATATATATATATATATATATATATATATATATATATATATATATATATATATATATATATACATATATATATATATATATATATATATATATATATATATATATATATATATATATATATATATATATATATATATATACAAAGAAAAAGGAAAATGTTTTTGTGTTTTATGTTTTATGAAAGCGAAAACTTCTTGACGAAGGATCTACAAGTCACTAATCGTTAAAACCTTAACGATATTGTCGCAACACAACCTCCCCGGCATCGGCGCCAAAATTTAGGTACGCTCAGATCAACTACTCGACTAATGGATAGTCAGAATAGTCAAACCTCACATATTCTCCGGTGAATATAGTGTTTCCCAGGGTCGTTAAGTCCCGACGAGGTGTGAATGGGTGATATCGTTTGAGGTTCGAGATTAAAATGCTTGTAAGAATGATTGTGAGATTATTTGGTTTTGTGAATCAGAAACGTAAAGCAACAAGACTTAAAACGTATAAGAAACCAGAAACAAGTGTTACAATTAAAATAACGTACGTGTATAAAAATAAAAAGCGAAATCTAATCAATACTAGTCCTACTGGCATAAAAATAATTTACCTACGTAGTTGCTTATAAAGAAAATTTTGAGAAAAAGAAAAATTAATTATAAGATTAAAATTCAAATTACTGTTAATTAAAAACTATTTAACACTTAATTAAATCCTAATTAATACTAAAACTTTTCAAATAAATCTAAAACTTTTTTAACAAATACTATAACTGATTACTATCTTATGAAAATTTTGAGGAGAGGGTACTCAGTACGAGAATAAGCATGAAATAAGCAAACATAAGTTGATAAGGTTACAAAGGCTAAACAGAAAAACAAGGGATAGATGTTAAATTATGCAAAGTGATACAAGCAACAAGCAAGAGGGCAGGTGGTTACGCATGTGGCGTGCTGTGAGAGTGGTGACCAGGGTTCGAATCCCCTTGGCACCATGTTTGCAAACTTTTTATTCGGATATTCATTTTGCAAAAACCTATAACAGCAGGTGGGGAATGACTTTTGTGGAGAACTTTTTGTTGAAAACTTTAAACAAAGCTGTACGAGCATGAAAATCCAACAGTATTAAGTTTAAGCCTAAAGCGATATTAAGAACAATGGCTTTTATCACAGTAACTTTAAGTTAACACAAATGGAGCACGAGCTCGATATAATGCGACAAAGCTGAGGAAACAAACGGCTCAAATAAGCAAGTTTAATACAACATTTAACCAAGCTAAAGACAAAGTGAAACCAGAATCAAAAAAACTTAGAACATAATGAGCTAATCTCAATTTGTTTAAATAGCTAAAGGCAATTTAAAGAATAAAATGAGCACAACAAAAGAGCAAGAAAATGAAAACAGAGCAAAGATCCAACAAATCAGTTCTCCTAGCTCCTCAAAACACCAAGAATCAAGGATTAAGCTCAAGAATAAAAAAGCATCCACTCATATTTTGATGCGCAACCAGGTTCAATTTTTAGAGAAACAGGTTTAATAGAGAGATTTGATGAGGCAAAAAATGATCCGTTTTTAGGGGGTCATTTAAGCCCGGAATTGAATTTATTTGGTCAAATATTGCCCTAAATCGTTCCTTTTGTGATTTTAGGTACTTTTGGAGTGAATTCTGGAAAAGAAAGCATTTTGGACCTTTTTGGAGCATAAAAGTGAAGGAAATGGCAAAGTCTTAATTTTCCTTGCTAGGAACAGTACCTGACGGCGTCACCAAGTTCTACATGACAGCATCAAGAGTAAAACAAGAGGAAAGTGGATAGAGTCCGTGACGGTCCAGAGAGTTTTACACTAAGGGGCATGACGGCGTCAGCATAGGCCGTCATGGTCCCATTACACGTGATGGCCAAGAGATAATTTGCTCTTGACGGCATCAGATCTGGATCTAGGCAATCCGATATTATTATGGGCGGCGGGTTGACGGCGTCAGATTTCTCTTCTTGACGCCGTCACGTAGGAAAATCTATATATAGTTTTGTAATTTTCATTCATTAAGAGAAGACAATTAGAGGGATAACTTGGAGAAACCCTAGCATGATTTTATCAGTATTTTCAAGGGTTTTTACCCTTTGAAACCTTTCATGTTCAATTAAGATAAGTATCCTTTCAATTCATTCAATATGTCTATGTGTTGTTTGAATATATCTTACGCTTGTCTTGATTTTAACATGCTAGGCTAGATATCTTGTGTGTTTGCTTAGATGTAGTGAAACCTAGATGTTGATTATGGGTTGATTGCTTGTTTATAGTTGTTACGGATGAATGATTTCGATGTTAGGCTTAAGAAAACTAGCAGACTTCCATAGGGTAACTTGCTTGAACGTCTTAAGAAACATGAACCAATGCGTACTAGATTTTTATGGTTGTATTTAGTGCATGATCGAATTCTAATGATCCCATGTTAGGAGCTTCTTGCAGGCTCGACATAGGAGTGAAGTAGGAGCTTATAGAGGTTGGGAAGTACGTACGCCACCCCACGAATGGTATTAAGGAATATAACCCGTCATCCACGCAACTGTAACAAACTATCAACCTGTAAAAGATATCTAGGGAGTAATGAAATCTAAGTAAACACAATTTTCCCATTTATTGTTCACACCACATTAGTAATTAGATTTATTTTCATTTTTGTTATTTTATTTTGATTGTATCTTAGTTATTGGGTTAGTTGACTAGTAACTAATTCCGCCCACTCTTCCAATACCCGAGATTTTTACTTGCTTTTCATAAAATATAAAAATACAAAAAGAATCATCCCTCACCTCTAGACTTAATTTTTAGGCTTTCTAATCCTAGCGATACTATTCCTGAGTTGAACGATCAATCCCCTGGTACTTGTCACTATATTATGCTACAACGATCATGTACACTGCCTGGTGGGGGTTGTAAGCTTCTCGAGATCCCTCGAGAGGTAAAGCCTGGTGCAATTCCCACGCATCAAGTTTTTGGCGCCGCTGCCGGGGAATAGTTATTGTCTAGGTTCGAATTTCTTTTTATTAGGTCTACTTGCTAGATTCCTTTCTAGTAAGATTTTATTTTTTATTTTTTAGGTTTTCATTAGTCTATCTTATTTCTTCGTGTCTTTGTTCGTAATCTTCACCATCCGACATCATGGAAAGTGGTAACATCTTTGAACCCATCAACCCACCACAACAAAACCACCAACAAATCCCACCACTAGTAAACCAACCTCTTAGGCCCCGAACCCTAGGAGAGTATTCCCGTCCTAGCCACCAAGGCTATCGAAACACTATTGAGGTCACCCAAGGAGCCAATGTGTCCCCCTTGCGATCCGACACCATCCGGTTGGTGCAAAGTGGATGTGCATTCCATGGACTTTGTTCCGAAGATCCTAACCAACATCTCAATGACTTCCTTAAAATCGTAGATTCTATAGACCTTGATGTTACAACTAGAGAGTCGACCCGATTACGCCTATTCCAATTCTCTCTACATGATCAAGCTAGTCAATGGCTTGAACGTTTACCCGCGGGATCCATCACCTCATGGGATGATCTCACCACTCGTTTCCTTGCTCAATTTTTCCCACCGGGGAGAACTACCAAGCTTAGAAATGATATCTTGATGTTCCAACAACTTCAAGGTGAAACTCTATATGAAGCATGGACTCGTTTCAAGGACTTACTCCAAAAAGTCCCTCATCATGGCATAGATCTTTGGCTCCAAGTCCAAATCTTCTATGACCATATCGATCTCTCCACAAGGCGAACCATTGACCAATCGGCCGGTGGTAAGCTACGTGATCTAGGTGCGGAAGAATCATGGGAACTCATACAAGATCTTGCTCTCTATGACAACGAAAGTTGAAATGATCCCCATGATTTGAACAAAATGGTCAAGGCAATATCTTTACCTTCGAACAATTCTAGCACTCCCGACCATAGGATCATGGAACTTGAAGACCAAGTCAAGTTTCTCATGAAATCTTATGAAGCTCCTAAGCCTTCAAGCCAAGTGAACAAAATCACTTCTTCATGCGAATTATGTAGTGGTCCCCATGACACTCGTGATTGCGTGGAACTCCCCGGAACAGCTTTTGCGGACTACGCATCTTCGCGTACCGAGGAAGCGGAGATAAGTGGTACACTTTCAAACCCGAGCCAAACCCTTACGGTGATTCCTACAACCCTTCTTGGAAAAATCACCCGAACCTTAGGTGGAAACAAAACCAAAACAATTCTTCCAATCCGCCTAATCGTTACCAACCAAACGGTCCACCCCCCAACCGCACTTTCAACAACAATCCTTCTAATAACTATAGTAGTACCAACAATCTTGAAGGATTGATGTCCAAGTTTAT